>JAZKLR010000159.1:0-1340850 GCA_037103525.1 Ganaspis brasiliensis | reverse complement strand
AACAATTATTTCTATAATTTTCTTAATTTTTCAATTTTCAATTATTTTCTAAATTAAATATTTATAGTTTGATTTTTTAAGTTATTTTTTCCAGTTGTGTATTAATCTAGCCATTTTCCGAATTTTGTTTTCAATTGTCAATTATTTTCGTCATTTTTCAGAAATTATCTTCAATTTTGCTATTATTCTTGTTATTTTTCAATTAATTTTTTTTCAATTTTCATTAATTTTTAGTTATTTCTTACAATATTATTTATTCTTTTAAAATTTTTAAATTATTTTTTATGCGTGTGTTCAACGTTTTCAATTATTTTTTTTCAGTTGTGCATTATTCTAGTCATTTTTTGATTTTTTTTTGAATTGTTAATTATTTTCTTAAATATTTTAAATTCGTCGCCTTTCGCCAATTATTTTACTCCATTATCAGTAAGATTCGTTAATTTTAAATTTGTATTTCCTTCAATTCTCAATTTTTCTTCAAATTTCAATCCCATTTTTCAGATTTTAATTGTTTTCTTCTATATTTAATAACTTTCGGCTTTTTTCAAATACATTTTTCAATTTTTAATTATTTATTTAACCCCATGTACGGGTGACAAAAGTACTTTTTTACAAAAAAAAAAAAAAAAGAAAAAGATCAGAACCTTAAAATTAAAGTAACAAAATTATAAAAAAATTATAAAAAATCCGCTTCTGATTACAATAATAATCATAAGAATATGCATTTTAATGTCTCCCATGAGCTTTTATTCTTTAAATTCTGTTCATTATATTCTTTAAATTTGAATTTAAATTTTAAACTTTCAATTATTTTATTTAATTTTAATTATTTTTGTCGATTTTAAATAAATTCGTTCAATCCGCAATTACTTCCAACAATTATTTCTATAATTTTCTTAATTTTTCAATTTTTAATTATTATCTTTAAATTTAAAGTTTTTTGCTATATTTCATCAATTTTTTCAGTAGTCTATTAATCTAGTCATTTTGTAGATATTTTCTTCAATTTTTCAATTTATCGCATTTTCCAATTATTTCTTTTAATTATTTACTATGTTTCGCAAGTTGAAATTATTTCCTACAATTTTTTCAATTTGCAATTAGTCTCTTAAAGTTTTATAATTATTCTTTGAGTTTTTCAATTATTTTATTTGTTGGTTGTGTATTAATATACCCATTTTTCGAATTTTGTTTTCAATTGTGAATTATTTTTCGTTTTGTAATTTTTCTCCATTATTATCAATTTTTTTTTAATTTCAGTTTAATTTTTAAATAATGAGTTTTTTTCATGTTTTTACTGTTTTCTCCAAATTTTTATTATTTTCTAAAGTTTTCAATTATTTTTTTCAATTTCAATTTTTTTTAACTTGATTTTCAATCCAGTTGTTCAATTTGCAATTGGTTTCAGCAATTATTCCTATAATTCTTCAGTTTTTTAGTTTAAATTGAATGTATATTGTTTAATTTTTTGGATTAATTTTAACAATTGTGTATTTTTCAGACATTTTTCGTATTTTGTTTTTAATTGTCCATTATTTTCGTTATTTTTCATATATATTCTTTTCCATTTTGTAATTATTCTCGTAATTTTCATTATTTGCATTTTCAAAAATTTATAGTTTTAAATGACGAACGTCAATGTAAAGTTTCTTATTAATTTTGCTGCTAATTAATATTTTGCTATACATACATGTAATAATTGCAACGTTTATTAATTCAAACTTATGAATTTGGAAAAATTAAAGTTTGAATTAATCGACGTTTGGGATTTATATAATTAATAATGGCTTAGAATTAATTAAGTTTAATATAGTTTTCGACTTTCTTTCTATCAACATTTTTTTAGATTTAATTCTGATCATTTTAAATTCAATTTTTCATATTATTATTAAAGAATACAAGATTGAAATTTAAGTTTTTAGGATTTATAGTGATGCATGTCGAGCAAACGATCTGATCGATTTTGATATCGATCGTCAGTTGTTTGCTTGGATCGTCTCGATTTTATTTTATATAATTAATTAATTTTATAATTAATTATACAGGCTTAAATAAAACTTTTCTTTAAAAAAGAATGTTAATATATGCGTGTATTCTAAAGATTTGTTTGTAGTAATTTATTTTATATAAAGCATAATTATAATAAGTAAAATCGATTTAAGATTGATCTAGAAATTGACGATTTTTTGTCATATTGAACAGCATATTTTTTTATTATGAGGACTCAGAATTAGTATATTTCTTTTGCTTATCCAAACACAATTGCTTAAGAACAGTAATTTAATTATTACAAAACTGAATTTCATAATTCTATATTTAAACAAATGACATATTTAAACACATCATATCTTTTTTCTGAAAGCTTTTAATGAGTTCAAACTTTACGCACATTTAAATTTGTACAAACAGTTTGTATTAAAATTTTACTAAGATATTTTGCTTAATTTCTTAAATATTTGAGTAAGAAATATATTACAAATTCAGAAGTCCTTCAAAATTGGTTGGTTTGGCAAAAAATTACTTGAATCGATTTTATTTAAATTAAATATCGTAATTAATATTCATTTAAAAGGTGTAATAGATTTTATTTAAAGGTGTAACATTTATTTTCTTATAATTACTTGCAAATTAATGTTATTTATGATAATTATTATTTCTGGATAAACAAAGTAAATGTACAAACTAATTTTAAATTAAATTAAATTTTCGTAAGTATCCAACTTTCTTATTAAATAGTTTTAAAAAAATATG
Organism: Ganaspis brasiliensis; assembly: GCA_037103525.1. Lineage (NCBI taxonomy): Eukaryota > Metazoa > Arthropoda > Insecta > Hymenoptera > Figitidae > Ganaspis > Ganaspis brasiliensis. The sequence goes on along the minus strand of JAZKLR010000159.1, from coordinate 1,338,099 downwards.
CTGTCAAATATGCCAAAAATTGTCTATTTTTAAATCAATCTTAAATTCATTTTACTTACTATAATTGTGCTTTATATACAAAATAAATTACTACAAACAAATCTTTAGAATATATTTATTAACATTCTTTTTTAAAGAAAAGTTTTATTTAAGTCTATATTTATTAATTAAAAAAATTACTCATATGACAGTTCAGTATAAATGCGTACTGAATAAAATATGCCAACAAAAAGAAAAAAACCTTATATTTAAAGATATTTTCAAAAATGATGATAATTATTCAAAGTTAACTAAAAAGTAAAGTTATAAGTATAATTTGATTATATATACTTATAATTAATTATAATATTCATTAATTATAAATTAGAATCGAGACGATCCAAGCAAACAACTGACGATCGATTTCAAAATCGATCAAATCGTTTGCTCGACATGCATCACTAAGGATTTATCTATCTTCACAGAGTTTCTTAAAAATTTGCGGATCAAGTGCTTCATGGTAGATCCGCCTCTGCATTTTCATAGGTTGAACAATATAACACGTATTACAAAAAATTCTTGTATCAAAAGGGTACTAACCCGTTTGTTGGAAACCTAAACTAGTTTCTGAATAGCATGAAATATTTTTTCTTGATTTTTTCTTTCAACTATTAATAGTCTCTCATTAGATTATATAGCACTTTTTTAAGCGTCTCTAAACATATTTCAGACAGAAATTTGAACCAGTATTCTTGATCCTAAACATTATACAATATTAGAATGAATTGTACGTGAATAAATTTCTTACATAATTAAATTGAAAACAAATGAAAGTAAATTTTAAACATTGATGTATTTTTTAACAGCGAATGGAAATAAAAGAATAGAAAAATTGTTGCTAATAAAACTTGCAGAATTTTAATTGATAAGCTTTCAGAAAGCAGTGGACCGTACTGAGATACTTTTTCATTTGAGTTGAAAATTCAGAAACTAATAACACTATCTTCGTTTCCTGCAGTTACCCACTTTCTTGCGAAATTCACTGAATTGCAACTTCATTGCTCCGATATTGCGAGAAACTAGCACTCGGCTTCAAATTCAGGAGGAAAGAAAAGAGGCTTTTCCACTCGGTTAAATTTTCGGTACTCGTATCTCGTACTCACTCTTGATGTTCACACCGCAATAAATCCACGGTACTACTCTGTCATTAGAAATTCTCCCTCTAGCGCAAGATACTTCTCCATTTGCCAATGAAACTTACCTGAAACGAAAAGTAAGAGAATATTGTTAGAAACTCCATTTAAATATAACGTCGTATATATGTATACAGAAACAATAAAAACTTTGTGTAACATTTTGCTATGATACTTGTTATAAATGTGTCTTTATCATCATTCATTCATCGAGTCATAATAAAACAACATGATTAACATGATAAAACAATTTTTTTTTAAATACCAGACACAGCTAATCAGGTATTTCCATGATATTTGGTGACAGAGGTTTATATTCAAGATAATTAATATTTGATATTATTGTTTGTAATTGTGTTGAAAAAAGATCATTCTCTATTCAGAAGTTTTGAAAGATTAATTTTCTGTAAGGTTTAGGTTGCTCAATTGATGAAGTAGAGTCATTAGTTATGGTTTTCACTTTTTATAACAATTTATTAAAAGTTATCAGCAGCAAAATATACAATGATTATTCTTAGAAAATTTAACCAGTTACAAGATGTGACTAAAATGACAAAGTTCTATATCGGAGGCGGTTCGTTTTCTATCTGATCTGCTCAAGGGCTACGAGGTACATAGTTCAAATTTGGAGAAGGGGTAACAAAGTGGGGTTTGAAAATCTGCGTTGCAGCTGTCTAAATGGTAACATTGACGATTGAAAGTGTTTACAATATTTTTACAATTCGAAAACTGAACATTGAGAAAACAAAAACTAAGAAATTTAATTTACAAGGTTTACAGTTTTGGGATTTCGAACATCGACAATTGTACTTAACAAAATTTAACAAGTTTGAAACAATTCAATTGGAAAAATAAAGAAAACCTTGAAACAGGACTCAACCGTTATTCTTCAATTAATGTCCTCTTTTATAAGTGACAGAATTTATTGCCCATTAAAATTTAACACAGTAAAGGATTAAATTTGATTCGGTAAAATTGAAACTAAATTTAAAAACGTTTACCTCGCAAAAGGCTAAAACATAGAATCAATTGGAGTCTGGTGATGCCGACAAATATTGACAACAACCTGGGTAAAGAATTCAAATATCACAAAGTGCAAGCGTTCACTTTCAACGTACAATTATGATTTTCTCTTTCTGTTGGATGCGACAATTACCAGGCGAGCATTGGCGTTTCGATAACGACATTTCTCGGCCGAGGTTGGATGGCACGACGTGCGGATGTGTACGGATAATTGTTACGCCAGTTCTACAAGCGCTGTGTACACACTTCCATCTGTGAATTGAACTCAACACAATCGATATTACTACGAGCTCTTGCTTGTAATACAACAACAAAAAATTCGTGTAAAACGGTTATCGAAAACTCACAACCTCCACTTTATCAGAAAAATATAAAGTTTTAAATTGCATTACATGCTGTGAAAACAAAAACACAATACAGAGCTTGTCATGTATTCCAATATTTATCTTTTTTTATATGGCACTTCAAACATATAAACTTCGCCTATAAAGCAGCGTTAACAATTACACATGGTGGACTACACAAAACAAAGGAATTTTCTTGCAGTTATTGCTGTCGCAGAATCAAAAGTGGACGAGAAATGATCAAATGCAAAACTGATGAAACATTTAAAGGATGGTAAATCATTTAGAGAATGATGGAATATTTAAAGGATTTAAATACTTAGAGGACGCTTAAATTCTGTTAAAGGTACTTGAACATTTCAGAATTAATTCCATTTTACAGCAAAGTATTATTCTTGAAGAATGGATTTATGATTCTATTGAAATATTTATACCACTTCGAGAAAAAATTGCTATCAGCAACTTGATGAAGTCTAGAGTTTATTATGATGAATTCTTAAAATAGTAATAGAGACGGCGACTTGTAAATTTTTGACATCTGCAAATTTAATTTTGAATGACAGATGGGGGCGGGGGAGAAGATAGAAATAAAACAATAATAAATTAAAGAGTTTCTTAATTAGCGCAATTATTGTAATGCAAAAGTTGACAATTTCATTTGATTTCGAGTACGTTTTCGGAATTAATAACCAAATAATCAAAATAATATAAAATTTGTGAAAATCATAGCAAGTTAAAAAAAATATGAAAAATTGACGAACTTAATTGAAATTTGAGAAAAATAATTGAAAATTGTTTAAAACATTGAAAATTTGGAGAACAAAAATCATATTTTTTAAAATAATTAAAAGTTAATTAATAAGTAATGAAGCTTATTTGATATTGAAGGAAATAATAAAAACTGAAATGGTTTTATTTGAAAAAATTAAATAATATAATTGAAACTTCCGAAAATTAAATTTAAAATATAGAGGAAAATTTGAAAAATAATGAAAATAATTGAGGAAAATTTTTGAAAAGGAATAAAAATAGTTAAAATTTTTAGATATTAATTCCAATTTTAGAAAATTATTTTAAAAAATACAAAATACTTGTGGAATAATAGAAAGTACCTTATAACAACATGATTTCAAGAATTTTAAACTTAGAAAAATAATTAAAATATTATAGAAATAATCGAAAATTGAAGAAAATAATGGAAAATTGAAATAAATAATTAAAAATTTAGGAATTTAATTGAGGAATGAATAGTGAGAATAATTAAAAATTGAAGAAATTAATTGCAAAATGATAAGAATAATAATTGAGACTTGAAGAAAAATGATCGAAATTGTAAATTAAAGAAAATAATAGAAATTTGAGAGAAATAATCGAAATTTTCGGAATTAATCAACAAATAATCAAAATAATATAAAATTTTGTGAAAATCGTTGCAATTTAACAAAAAAATAATCAACAATTGTCGAGAGTATTTGAAATATGAGAAAAATAATTGCAGAATGATTAAAACATTAAAACGTGAATACATTAACTTATATTTGAGATAATAAATAAAAATTTAGGAAATTAATTGAAAAATAATTAATATATCTAGTCAAACGATGGAGAAAATAATTGCAAAGAGATAAAACAAAATGAATTTAAAAAAATAATTGATAAATGAGATAAATAATTGAAACTTTTGATATTTAATTGAGGAATGAATAGTGAGATTAATAAAAAATTAAAGAAATTGATTGCAAAATGGTAACAAAAATAACTGGAAATTATAAAAAAAATTATTAAAATTTGAGAAAAATATTTTAAATTCTAGGAAATTATTTGAAGAGTAATGAAAATAATAAAAAATTTGGGACAATATTTTCAAAGTAATAATACTAATTAAAATTTAAAGAAAATTATTAAAATGTGAGAAATATGTTTCACAATCTAGGAATTTAATTAAAGAGTAATGAAGATAATAAAAAATTCGAGACAGTATTTGCAAAGTAATAAAAATAATTAAAAATCGAAAAAATTGATTGCAAAGTGGTAATATTAATATTTGAAAATTGAACAAAATTATTAAAATTTGAGAAATATAGTTTAAAATCTAAAAAGTTAATTAAAAAGCAATGAAAATAATAAAAAAATTCGAGACAATTTTTGCAAATTAATAAAAATAATTAGAAATTGAAGAAAATAATTTTATTTTTTGAGAAATAATTGAAAAAATTGCCAAATATATTTGTAATGAAAGAAAATAATTGCAGATTGATTAAAGTAATCTTACATTTAAAAATAAGTGGAAATTGTAATAAATTATATAAAAATTGAAAGTCAATTAAAAAATAATTGAATACGACTAAAGTAATGGAAACATGATAGAAATAATCGTAAATTAAAGAAAATACTGGAAATTTGAGATAAATCATTGAAATTTTTGGTTTTACATTGAAATGTGGATAGGGGAGAGTGGCCATCAATGTACCGGGTTTTTTTCAAGGTCATAGTATTTATTATATTTCACTAATTTCAAGCACTTCTTTGCATCAATATAAAACTACAACACTTCTCTAGGTAATGCACACATATTATACCCGATTTATTTTGATTAAATAATAAAATTTAGGATTTTTCTAAACTAACACGCTATTTTCATTTTCAACAACCTGGGTACACAATGAACCACCTCTATAAAAACACTAAAAATGTTCAACAATAATAATATTGCAATTTTCACTTTGTGAAAAAACTTATTTTCTATCAAATACTATAAAAAATTATTACTTAACATTTTTTAATTGATAATGTATAACATAAATATACCTCAAATTTAAGGTAACTAGCTAAAATGGCATTTTAGTTTTTCTATGTTGAGAAGAGTACTGATAACAATCGCTGTCACATGCTGTACGCATGCCTAGTTTTATAATCAGGCATACCACTCTGGAAATCGAAAATACACTGAAATTCCAGGTGGTTCATTGTTCCCTGGTACATTGAATCAACATGACATTTGCAACAAAAATGGTTTTTTATAACTTAATGCAATATTTCAAAATCTTTATCTCATTAGAATATTGTAGTTCAGGCCCGATACAAAATAAATCGTAAGTTCATTTATTTTTAAATTGTCTTATTTCAATTAAAAAACGTGTTTGTATTTTAGGTAAATTTTTTCTTCAGAGCATCAAAAACAGTTTTTTTCAGTTTTCTCTATAAAGAATAAATCCACATGTCTCAAATTTATGGACGTAGTGTGTTTACGCAAACTTCACTTATATTTAAAATTAGGAGAATTTTTATTTAATTGTTTCTGAGAAAATTGAAATGGTTCATTGAAAAACTTGGTACATTGATGGCCACTCTCCCCTACAGTAACTTAGATTTGAGATAAAAAATAAAAATTTAGGAAATTAATTAAAAAATAATAATTAAATCTAATTAAAAGGTGAAGAAAATAATTGCAAAAATATAAAAGAAAATGAAAATTGAAAAAAATGTTTGTAAAATGAGATAAATATTTGAAAATTGAAGAAACTGTTTGTAAAATAATAATAATAATATTTAAAAATTGAGGAAAATTATTAAAATAAGAGAAAAATATTTTAAAATCTGCGAAATTAATTGAAGAATGATGAAAATAATTGTAAATTGAAAAAATTACTAAAATTTGAGATAAATAATTAAAAAATTAGAGAATTAATAAAAAAAGTAATTAAAAATGACAAAAAGTAATTAAAAATTAATAAAGAATATAATTTAATAATAAAATAATAAAAAGAAATAATTGTTAATTGAAGAAAATAATTAAAATTTGTAAAAAATAATTCAAAAAATTACAGAATGTATTTGAGATAAACAAGACTATAATTACTATTATATATTATAATTATTCGAACTTCAATTAATTTGAAATTTCATTCATTAAAAATTTAATTAATCCACTCATTGAAAATAGTAAATTTAAAATTATATTTCAAAATTCCTTTATCTTAAAAAATTATTTTCTTTTATGATTTTAATTATTTGCTACAATTCTCTACTATTTTTATCATTTTTCAAAAATTTTCTTCAAAATCTAATTATCTCCATTATTTTTCAATTTTTTCCCTAATTTTTAAATTCAATTTTCGCAAGTTTTAATTCTTTTCTTTAATTTTTTCAAATAAATCTTTTTTAAATTTAACCCTTTGCGGCATAGTGGTAGATATACTTATCACCTTTTTTCTTCTAAACTTTTTTTTCCAGATTCAATGTTTTTAATGCAATAACATTAAATTCTTTTTTATGTGATATGTTAAACATTGTAGAATGTAAAAAAATTTAATTAAATGCATTACGTAAAAATTATAAACAATTATAAATAAACAATTTCGAAAATTCGTTCTTTTTTTAAAACAAAATTCATTTTCGATCTACCTTTAAGAAAAAATATTAAAAAACTTTTATTTTAAACATTTTAGGGGTCGCTGATTACGAATCCGTAGACATTATAAAAATTAAAATGGCGGATCCAATATGGCGGACGATATTTTTTTACATGAGGTTACAGAATCGGAGGAGTAAATACTGGGTTATTAAATTTGGGAGTTGTCATTCAGGATTTAGAAATTCCGGATATCGATTGCCGTATTCGGAATTTGGGATATGGAATTTGGGATGTTGAATTTATAATGTGGAATTTGAAATTTAGAATATGGAATCTTGAATGTGGAATCTAGGATGCTGTATCTAGAATATAGAATCTAGGATAATGGAATTTGGTATATGAAATTCGGAAGATTAAAGAGTAGAATTTAGGATTTCGGAAACCTATATTGTGTGTCCAGCGAAGACATAAAATGAAATTTAAGTACATTTCCTACTTGAATTTTGTAAAATTCCCGTTTCTTTATCTTTTTTATAATCTTCTTTTTCTTTCTTACCCAATCAACGGGTCGCAAAAATGTTAAAACGACTCTGCTCGTCTCATTTCTCTGTTGGTGTTTGTCAAAATGTGTTCAAGCGGTTAATATAACTGAAATTAAATTATAGCGGATTGTATTTAAATCCAAATAATGATGATACCATATACCAATAATTGATGATACTATTTGTTGCATTCACAAGGACCATATTGACTTCGTCATTAATATCTTTAATTCCTATAACAATAATTTACAATTTACACATGAAATTCAAAAAGATTTTCAGATTAATTTTCTTGATGTTACTCTGTCGATAAAAAATAATAAAATTATCAACAATTGGTATCAGAAACCTAGTTCTTCTGGTAGATTCACAAACTACTACTCAGCTCATCCCACGCAACAAAAAATAAATATTATTTATAATCTCGTTGATAGGGCTATATTATTATTACATCATTCGTTTCACTGTGATAACCTAAAGAAGGTTAAAAGGAATTTGTTAGACAATGATTTTCCTATTGATCTAATTAATAAATATGTCAAACTTCGCTTAAATTCGATCAAATTCCGCAATTCAAATTTTGATAATTCGCCAAATGCTCAGTCTCAGATTTATAAACATTTTCCCAAAGTCCCTTTACCATTTAATTATCCTGGCTTCTTTGGGTTATCACGAATCCTGAAGTTATTTAATATTCAATCTATTCCGACTGTAAAAAAGAATCTAAAATCAGTTGTAAAGCTGGGTAAAGACCCAACTAAAAAATGGGATGAAACGAATGTTGTTTACAAATTTAATTGTAAAAATTGCCCTGTATGTTATATAGGTGAAACTAAGCGCGCATTACAAGTACGCATCGATGAGCACATAAAAAAAAGAAGTAAATCTTCAGTTGTAACGGTCAACCAACAGAAATATGGTCATGAGTTTGATTGGACTAATACAAAAATTCTTGATCGTGAACCGAATATTAAAAAACGCTGGTTTTCTGAAATGCTGCATATTCAAAATAATAATTTTACTATCAATAGAAAAAATGATATTTCATATTTAAACAAAATTTATTTTCCAATAATCGACAAATTAAGCTCATGACTTGATTTCTCTATTTATATTTCTTTGTTTACAATCGTGGTTCATTGACTCCTTTCGTTCTGTAGGTAATTAACTGTAATTTGATATAATGTTATTCAGTCTTGACAAGATGATCATTACAATCTGACGGGTTTTTTAAACCAAAAAACTGTTTCGACGAGTTACCATGTAACTTATAATTTGAATATTAGGTAATTTTTGTTAACAATTCTTTAAAAAATGTAAAAAAGTTTTTTGTAATTTTTTTGTGTTTCAATTGGTGCTTTTATATTTTTTCTACCAGCCTGAAGAGGATAACGAATAATGTTATCGAAACGTTGCTTAAAAAAATAAAAAGCATAATATGACATAAAAAAGGTTTTTATGTTATCGTCTTTACCTTCCTTGGATCAAATTTAATGCTTCGACTTTTCCTATATTAATTTGGAAGGAAATTTATATTTTTCTACTAAAAATTGTAATTAATCAAATAAAACTTCTGTTCAAACCTAAATAATCTATTACAATTTCCTATTGTTCCCGACCTTCCCACTCTCCCTGTTTCTGTAAAGCTACTAATGCACATAGTTTCTTGAATTAGAGTTCTAATTTCTGCAGCAAATATAATCAGAGCGAATGCGGTTCTTCGGAAACATGTATTTCTGGTATTCGATAGACGTATATTGCATCCTAATTCAATATTTCCCGGGAAGCCAAAACAGACACAAATCCCATTTGATATAAACGTGGTATGATGACCGTAATTACGCGATGAGTGTACCATGGTACGACTGGGTATCCACCTAACCGTCATTCCCGCAGGCATGCGTCGAGTTTCCGTAGAATGCACAACTTTTCGTGCTCGGTATGGGGTAGTTTAAGGGGATTAATTTCGTAACTTACATACCACCTGCCTCTGGGCATTCGCCCCACCCTCGTCTAATTTATGCGTCGCGATGACCATCCCTTTAATATTTATAATAGACCCTCCCTTGACCATCCTTTAGACAAAAAACACTCATAAAAGGCTAAACAAATCACAGAATCCTGCAGACAAAGCCTGAAATCATTATACGACTTTCAACATTGGACAATTTTGCAAAAAGGGAAGAAAAGTCCTGGTGAAAATTTACGATTGACACATTCAGAGCTGAAAATGCTAAAGCATTTCGAAAAGCTCTCTAATCCTGTGACAAATGTTCTCTCTTTTGAACCAATTAAGACGTGAAATTAATTTCCTCCTGATAATTCGTTATGAGGTTAAAATAATCACACGAGAGTTTATGACCTGGCACTTAATACACGAGATGCGGAATGAGGCCAATAACTAAGATGTTTAAAGATAGCGATCGTATCGGGAAGTTTGTTCTGGGCAAACGAAGAGGCGTGCTGTTTCTTCATTTTCCATGTGTACACTTGGAAACAAAGAAATTATTAGAGATACAATCTCCAGGGAAAGGAGAGTCGCCCCTATTCGCTGTTTTACTAGTTACTGGGGCGTTCTATAAATAATTAATCATAGCTTAAATATAGGGTGTCTCTTGCATTGCCCAAGGGTTTCACGTTCTATCGTTCAGCACGCCACTGTCGCTCTTTGAAGATTTTACACATGAGTATGACCCTCGTCGCGTGTCTTCGATTAACAAAAAGATTACTTCAAACTTCAAAGGCAGTCAAAATTTTCCATTTTCCAACCTAAAATGAACACTTACCAGGGGCGGCGACCTATCGTCTGCAAATTCCATATAGAGCAAAAAAAACGCACTGTAGAATTCCATGTGGTAAAATTACAGACAAAAAATAAATTTCTTAATTAGATGTGGATAAATGAATTTACAATTCGAAGACGATGATTAAAATTTAAGAAAGAAAAACCATATTTTGTAAATTAATTCAAAAATGACAAAATTAATTTTTGGGGTCGCTGATAACGAATCTAAAATCAGATTTTAAAAATATAAAGTTGGCTAATTTTTGTGACACTTAGCATCTATAGGTTTTTGGGGTCGCTGATTACGAGTCTATAATCAGATTGAAAAAATTCATAATGGCGGATGCAAAATGGCGGACGATATTTTTAAAAAGTTGTTTAATCTTCGTGAGATCTGGTATTTAGAAGTTTTTAGGGTCGCTGATTAGGAATCTAAAATCTGAATGTGAAATCCGGAATATCAAATTCGAAATATGGAACCTAGGCTATGAAATTCAAAAATTTGAAATCTAGGTTATGAAATCCGAAATATGAAATCTCGAATTATGGAATCCTGTATGTAAAATCTGATATATCAAATCCAAAATATATAATTTGGAACGTGTAATCCAAGATTTAAAATCTGTTACAAAAAATCTTAAATTAAATTCAATCTATTTTCCTTTGCTATTATTTGACGCGTTCCAGAATAAACATACCATAATCTAATCTAATAACCCTCTTTTAATCTAATTTAAGGAACAAGTAATTAAAAACCATAAATATTCAAGTTAGCTGCTGGTGTCACTTGTGCAACACGCGTAAAGTTGAACAAAATGGACAAAACAGTTGGGACATTGAACCAATGAATTCTTTGTAGAGACAGTTAGTCGACATTCTGGTATCTTCTTTGCCTTTGCCAACCCTGTAGGGTCGCTTCCTTTCTCGTTGGTGAACAATACGAAGGTAAAGTTGGCGCAAAGTTTCCCATGGTTGATGCGATGCAACAAGGAAAGGATATAACAAGTGAGAGGGTATGAAAGAGTAGAGAGGATGAGGAGGGTTCAGGTTCTTGCAGCACGGCTGAGCGGTTTAGGCAAGGCGTTAAATAGCTCGCAAGTTTGCTATGGCAAAACAATGTGGTTCAAGTGTGAACCTGGCAGCCGTTTCGCTGAAAGTTGCCTTTAGCTGGAGGTTGTCTATAGACTACATTCACTCTTACACCTTAACGTTTCCTGCCACGCTTGTTCGGACTACAGCTCACAGATCGCGTGTTGATGTTACAGTACTGCACGCTTTCGTGCCTGGACATGCCATCGATCCACCAGAATTTTCCTTCAACTCTAAAGTCTCTAAGTCTAAGCCGATGGCATTTCTATTCTCATTCACACCTCATAAAATCTTCTTCCTCCTCTTTTGCTTTAATGTAAGCCAACTATCAGTGTCAATATTCCAGGTATGTTGCTCCAACATCCATAAAATCTCCTCAACTGCTAGACTGGGTCTGACAGACCCGGTTTTCTAGAGCCTCTTTTTTCACTATTTTCAATCTACAGTCTGCTGTATCCTTATCTTTTTAGCAGTTAGCACAAAATTAAAAAAATAAATTTATAATCCTAAACTCGACTTTTGCAAAAACGCCTTCAGCAAGTTCATTTGCAGGAAATTCAGTGCATTGTGAGCTTCACAATTCCCAGAGTAAAGTCCTGATTATTTTCACACGATCAATGCGAGTATCGGGAGAAACAAGAATTTTCTGGAATGGAGGATAAAAGGGTGGTCAAGCTCGACCATTGGGGAAGTGCTTTCTGGTATTTGGTGCAGGCAAAGTTCGAGAGCTTTGCTGTGGATATGCGCTTATCGTACAGAGACGGATGCTCCATTATGTCTACATACTCGACATGCCAGCAGATTCAATTGAATCGTTCGCCAGATTACCCAATGACGCATAATGCCCAGTCGAAGGTATGCCGCTCCGTGAACTATTGTACCCCTCCAACAGGAGTAATTCCAGACACGTAAAAGCAATTCCTGGAATCTCCTCATTGTTATGCAATCGAGGGTCAGTGCAAACCACTAAATCATAATTTCACTACAAAACTAACTATACAACTACATTGTCGCGAAATTTTGAAAGTCACTTCTTTGTTTCTCCTTTGGCAATTAAACTACTTGATTGAACAAACTTTTGAGATTTTCAAATAATGTTGAAAAAAATTCTAAACCTACGATTCTGCGAATTAGTTTCACGCACTTTTTATTAAGGTATAAAAAATATCACTGGATGTACAAAGATTTAATAGAGAGTACAAACTGCTTGAATAATAATAGTTACTTTTGATACAAGTTATAAAACTACGTAACACTAGTGTTATATTGAGCAATCAAGATAAGCTTGTATTTGTGTGTCAAAATATTGATGATGTGTATTTGTTTGCATATATCTTAGTGTGCATGTATTTGGTAGCTAAGAAAATGGTGGGAATCTATTTATTTGATAGACTATTATTGAGCATATTTTTTGTATTAAAACATAATGCGCATGTTTTTGTGCATTAGAACACTAGTGCGCATGTGTTTGTGCATTAAAACAGTAGTGCGCATGTATTTGTTTATTAGAAAACAAGTGCGCATGTAATTGTACACTAAATCATTAATGCACATGTACATTTGCAACTAAACAATAGTGCGCAATTTTTTTCGCATTGAAACACTAATGCGCATGTCATTGTATATTAGAACTCTAGTGCGCATGTTTTTGTGCATTAGAACACTAGTGCGCATGTTGTTGTGCATTAAAACACTAGTGCGCATGTTGTTGTGCATTAGAACACTAGTGCGCATGTTTTTGTGCATTAAAACACTAGTGCGCATGTTGTTGTGCATTAAAACACTAATGCGAATGTTTTAGTGCATTAGACCACTAGTGCGCATGTTTTTGTGCATTAGAACACTAGTGCGGATGTTGTTGCGCATTAGTAAACAAGCGCGCATGTTGTTGTTGTTGCATTAAAACACTAATGCGCATGTTGTTGTTGAATTAAAACACTTATGCGCATGTTTTTGTACATTAGAACACTAGGGCGCATGTTTTTGTGCATTAGAACACTAATGCGCATGTTGTTGCGCATTAGTAAACAAGCGCGCATGTTGTTGTTGTTGCATTAAAAAACTAATGCGCATGTTGTTGTTGAATTAAAACACTTATGCGCATGTTTTTGTAAAACACAATGACATGCGCACTAGTGTTATTATCCTCAAAATCATGCTCAATAGCGCTCTAATGTACAAATACATACGCACGAGTGTTCTAATGCACAAAATCATGCGCAAAAGTGCTCCTCGTGTGTTTTTGCATTAAGTCACTAGAGCGTTTGAATTTATACATTAAAGCACTATTGCGAATTATGTTGTGCATTAAAACCCTAGTGCGTTGTTGAACAAATACATGCGCAATAGTGTTCTATTGCAGAAAAACTTGCGCACTAGAGTTTTAATGCACAAAATCATGCGCACTAGTGTTCTAATGCAGAAAATCATGCGCACTAGTGTTCTAATGCGGAAGATCAAGCGCACTAGTGTTTTAATGCGCAAAATCATGCGCTAAAGTGCTCTAATGTACAAATACATACGTACTAGTGTTTTAATGCACAATGACATGCGCACTAGTGTTTTTATGCACAAAATCATGCGCAATAGTGCTGTAAATGTGTTTGTGCATTAAAACACTAGTGCGTATGTATTTGAACATTAGAGCACTATTGCGCATGATGTTGTGCATTAGAACACTAGTGCGCATGTATTTTTACATTAGAAAACTGGTGTTCCCGTAAAGTGACTTTAGAGGTCGACGATGGAAAAATAAGTAAATTAACAACAAACAATATTTAAAATAAAGAAACAATATTCATTGTTTGAACTAGATTACTTTTTCAAGAAATAAATAAAATTGCAAATATTTTTAATTTTGATAAAAAATATTTTACCCCAGAACAGTCAAGATTCGCTTGATTAATTTAAAATGACTGAATATTAAAAGAAGCTGAAATTAAAATTTATGATGTGATGTATTCTGCGAGAGTGGAAAAAAGAACGTGATTATTAAAATGTGCTTTCTGCTCGGGAAGAAATTAGAATAGAATATTTAAATTATGTTTGCGAATGAGGAGAGGAACAAGAAGAAAAGTCAGTTTTGAGCTGACGTACACGAGAGCTGAACAGCAGTTTTGTTATATCATACACAGTACACAAGGCAATTCCCCTATGAAACTTTGTTTCGAGCTTTAATTGCCATAGCAGCGTTATAATTATAGAGTCAGTTTCCAGTTCCCCACAGTGGAATCAATGTTATATGCGAGGAAACCGTTTTATTTCGTCTTTGTATTAAATGCTCTAAAACTTGAAAATTTTCTGTACAGACTGACAGATTGCAATGAAAAGAGCAATCAGAGAACAAACTTGAAATTAGCGACATTTCTATCCAACGTACTGTTTAGAATTGTGACATTTATTAATTGTCAAGAGTTTCCATAACGCTAAACTATTCAAAATTGTCCAATTTCGATTTAAATAGTTTTCTATTTATTTCTATCCTTTACACGAAACTGCTAACGTGTGTTCAATTTCCGATAGTTAGAAACAACTCCAAAGGGTTCGTAAAGTTCAATTTCAACGGTGTAACTTCAAACTCTCTGTGCATAGTGTGTTCATAGAGGTTTCCTTTGTCGAGTAAGCTCAAAGAATTTTCAAAGTTTTCCCGGGGGAACTGAACGATACTATCAAAATCGTCGAAAGTTTCGTCGATTCCTGCATCCAAGAGGTCTGTCTTTATTCCTTGAGAAACTTGACATTACTTCAAGCAATGACTAAGATAATATTTTTCAGTTGAAGACAAACACAATGATTCTCAAAAGAATTCGTAGTTGCT
The DNA here is from genome assembly GCA_037103525.1 of Ganaspis brasiliensis. Classification (NCBI taxonomy): domain Eukaryota; kingdom Metazoa; phylum Arthropoda; class Insecta; order Hymenoptera; family Figitidae; genus Ganaspis; species Ganaspis brasiliensis. The sequence continues at coordinate 1,322,973 of JAZKLR010000159.1, read as the reverse complement.
TGCTTCTATTATTTCTTGGTATGGGTCCAAAACTATTTAAGATTATAACTTCGGAACAATTTGTGTAAAAGTTTTCGTTTCTTGCAATCTTCTAGGAAAAAGTAAATGGATAAGAAGAACAAATACAATTGGATATTAAAAATTAGAAATTAGATAAAGGGAAGGTACAGAACTGGTCTCTGCAATCTCTTTTCTTGCATTTAAATCTCGGGGATCGTTTACATAACTTGTCCTGGAAGTCATATTTCGGATTCTGAATCTGAGATTCCACATTCCGGAATCAAAACCCCGGAATCTACCAGATTCGAAATTCTGATTTCTCGATCTTGGATTCAACGTCCAGGATTCCAAATTCTGTATTTAAAATCCCGGGTTCTTAATCTCGAAATTCAAATCCAGAATGACATGTTCCGGATTGCAAATTTTAGATTCTGCAAGACACAATTCCGGATTTACATTCCCGAATCCACAATTCGAAATCCACATTCTGCGTAAATACTAGAATCTTAAATCCGGGATGAAGATCTACTATGTGGAACGGGAATGTGAAATTTTAGAAATGGAAAGTGGGATTTAAAATCCGAAATAAAAAATCTAGGATGTAAAATCGGATTTTAAAAATCAGGATTTTTATTCCATGATGTACATAGGGGATAAGCAATCAGAGATTTTGTATTCGGCGATCTAGTATTTGGCATCCAGTATCAAGAAACGGTGATGTGGAATGCAGGATTTAAGAAACAACATGTGAATTTTGGGATTGGGAATTAGATTTGTGAAATCTAGAATTAAAAATATGGTATTTATAATACGGAATGAGGAATTTAGGATTTAAACTTTGTAACGTTAAATCCGGGATTAGGATCCAGGATGTGGAATCGGGGGTATAGAATCTGAAATCTTGAATCCAAAATTTAAAATGTAATATTTGAGATACGGGATGGAAATTTCGGGATTCAAAATTAATATGTGAAATGCAGAATGTGAAATTTTTTGTTTTGCTTTTTAAAATGAGGAATTTAGGATTATGGATTTAGAATAAAGAATTTTTCATTATTTATTTACAATTAAGAATTTGGAATTATGAAATCAAAATAAGGAATTTGGGATTAGAAATTCATAACTAAGATTTTGGGATTTTCAGGGATTCGGAGAGTGGAATACGGGATTAGAATGCTGGATGTGGAATCGGGAATGTAAAATCTGAAATCTTGAATACGGAATTTCGAATACAGGATTTGAGATACGGGATGTGAATTTTGAGATTTAAAAATAAGTGTGTGTAATTCAGAGTGAGGAATTATGGATTTTCAATTCAGAATCAGGAATTTGGGATTATTAATTTAGAATTAGGAATTTGTGATTACGAATTTTCAATAAAGAATTTGGGAATTCGAATTTGAAATGTTGGATCCGGAATGTGAAATCAACGTTATGAATTCCTGGATGCGAAGTTTAAAATATAGAATTTCGGGCATAAAATTGCGAATGCGGAATTTGGACTCTCTTGATTCGGAAAGTGAATTCCGAAATTAAGATCCTGGATGTGGAATCGGGGTTGTAGAATCTGAAGACTTGAATGCAGGATTTAGTAGGCAGGTTTTGAGATACGGAATTTAAATTTCATGATTAGTGAATAGATATGTTGAATCTAGAATGAGGAATTTTGAATTTGTAGATAAATTAAAATGGAAAATTTGGGATTTTGAATTTGGAATTTGGAACCCGGAATGTAAGGTCTGCGATATGAATTCTGATGATTGAAATGCGGGACTTGAGATACCGGATGTGAATTATTGGATATGAAGTTAGATATATGTCGAATCCACAATGAGAAATTTTGGATTTGTAATTTGAAATAAGGAATGCGGAATTTGGATATCGGCATGTTGAATCCGGATCCTAAAACCTGCATACAAGGATGCAGGATTTGGGATCCGCGATGTGAATTTCAATGTTTGGCATCCGTAATGTTTAATCTGAACTAAGTGATTAGGATCGCAGAATTGAGGATAATGAATTTTTAACTTGTAATCCGGTATCAGCATTGCAGGATCCGGAATTTTGAATCTTAAATCCTGGATGAGGATTCTAGTATTTGGAATCCGGAATTAGAAATCTGGGATTCAGAACTTGGCATGTGGAGTCTGAAGTTTTTATCCGGAATATGGGATCCGATGATTAACCTAATATGTGGAATTAAATTTGGGATATGTGGAATTGAATTTAATTTGAAAATAACTTATTCCCTCAACTAATCTAAACCGAAACCCAATAATCCTAATTCTTTTGGTTATTTATTTACCACCATCACCGAGTATAATAAATCGTTAGGTATTAACAGAAATAAATTAGCCTCGTCATAATAGTGGATAGCTTATCTAACAATTAAGATTAATCGAGGGTCATAGTACCTTTGTCACAAGTTGTCGTCATCATTACATCCACAGGGAAGAGAAATTGTCAGAAATAATCAAGATTTCAATCGGAGACGATTAGATTCACGAGTTATATGAACATCCAGGGGATTGACCTTCCCCAGTTACTAAAACTGAAGGTCGGATATTACAGAAACGAACATATCATCTTTGTCATCTAGGGTTAATAAAAGGCACAACAGAGTGTTGTCACGAATTTTTTACACCTCCCCTATTTCCGTATAAATCTTCTTTAAGTCCTAAGTACCACCTTCCCTATGTAGAAATAAATCTCCTAAGTCCTTATAGTAGCACAATAACTTTTCATCACACAATGAAAGGGAACTCTTAGGAAACAATTTTGGGACAGGTTTGGTTAACAATAGGTCATGATTTCATGACTATCGAGGTTAATCTGCATAGTTGAGAGGCCATCTTCCACGAACAATGCGTACAGTGTCTAGTAATCAGGCGGAAGAAGGTATTATGTTGGAGGAGGTTAGATTTGATGCTGATTGACTAACAGGGGAAATTACATTTCCATTGTGTTTGAGACATTTGTATGCACTTCACACACGGACGGACGCTTGTGGGAGATCATGAGTATATCCTTTGTACAGCCGAAATACGTTGGGAACATGACCACTCCTACGTTTGGTCAAGTCCATTTTCAAGGGTTTCACTGAATAAACACAGACGGCTATAAGTCATCCTGCCTTCGATATTAGTGACCGGACGTTCCCTTCAACTGTCCCAGTCCCGTTTCCCATATTGCGAATATTGGGCTAGGCTACCGTTCTCATGTACATACGTGATATGCACTGATACTAGTTGAGCATTAGTTGATGTCGTTGAATCCCTGGAGAGCCATTTATCTAGAATTTGTGAGGGCTCGGAACCCGAGAAGAGCAGACGATGAAGCTTCTGACTTTTATAGATGGTCCGTTTAACAGACCGTTGTAGCTGGCATCGCGTATTATAATGAAGAAGAAGGTGACTCGATCGATTTTATTACTGGTACAGCCTTATTCTCGTATAAAAGCCTCATAAAAATGTCTTTTAAACTGACGTCGTTACGAGGGAGATGCGATATTTTCGTTTCGTGCGGTAGCTATATTTTCAAGTTTGAAAGGTGCTCTGAAGTGTTACGTTTTTAGACAGAAGTCTCTCCAAATATATCCTAAGTTTCTCTTTTTAAATTAGGTTTAAATAAATGATCCTAATTTGGGATGAGGACAAGTCAATGAGAAGCTAAAACGTTTTGAGAATATTTATTTATTATAAAAGAAGGAAAAACAAGGTTACACTTGTGTATAAATATCAATTAATTGGGTCTTATTTTTGGAAGAAAAAGTTACGATGGAGGCTTCGAGTTGAACTAGCGGTGGTTTAAACGGTGTGAATCTCGAGGTCGATAACTTGATAATGTGTTGCAGAGGTGATAAGGCTCCAGTCAGATTGGTAGCAGAACTAGACGTGGATTCTTAGTGGCACGCTCTTCAAATTAGAAGATAAAATGTTGACGGATGCAAGTCCAAGTGAAACACTGAGTTAAACTAAACCAAACTATTTTAGTCACTTAGTTTGATACAATAAGTTTCTGGTCTCTTTTCGTTTATTTTGAATTAATGGGTGAGTTGGTTCGGAAAAGATTAAGTTTAAGCCTTAATAATTTGAGTAGAATTAAGACTGGTTTGACCCTGGAGTAGCAGTGAGTTTAACTTGTTCGATGAGCAAAAATGAGTGACAACTTAGGGAAGACAAAGAACTTGACTGGCGAAATAAAACTGACTTTCGAAGTAACTGTCTAACTAACTCAGAATATGACTTTTTTACTTGTTGTTACTACTCTTGTTACTGCTGTTGTTACTAACTAGTACTAACTTCTCTACTAACTAACTAACTGTCCGATGCAACTGCTGGATCTTCTTTTATATCAAATTTGAATTCATCTGCTTCATGTATTTTCTTCGTCTCTGTTCTCCCTTGATTTTCGTAGTTGTTTATCGTCTATATTTGGTGATTTGACCCTTGTACCGCACTGCTATGCTTGCTTAGGGTGGTTTTTTTTTCGACAATTTTTTTTTAGTCCTCACCCGAAATTTTGTTGGCTATATCGTAAGAAAAATTGCCTGAAAGTTACAGCCCTTAATATTAATTTTAAGTACTCGCCCAAAGCAATAAAAGATTTTCCATATAAAATACACGTAAGTCGACTTTCTTTTTTTTAAATTTCTATAACTTTGTCACATTTTATGCTATTCTATTAGTCTTGTTCTTAATTTACTCAGAATTGAACACTCTAGAAAATTGTCCATTGGCGCGAAAGTGTAAGTTGTACTACTGAGTTGATACGGGTCTCTAAATATAATTTTTACACAAAATTCACGATTTTCGCTGTTATCTCTGAAAAAATTGATTTGACAAAAAAAATGTAAATGGTAAATTTGTTGAAAATTTAATTTCCTACAAAAAATGTTCTTTAGAGACAATCGCTTAGATTAATATTTATTGAGATAATAGTGTTTAACTCATGAGTACTACTCATAAGATAAAGTCTAGTAACCATATAGCATCTTTAGTACTCATAAGTTAAAGTCTAATATCTCAAGAAATATTAATCTAAGCGATTATCTCTATACAACATTTTTTATAGGAAATTAAATTTCCAACAAATTTTCCATTTACATTTTTTTTGTCAAATCAATTTTTTCAGAGATAACAGCAATTTTGTGTACTTATGGTCTCGTATTGGATTCCTCTTGCCCCGCCGTTGCATAGGTAGTCCCGTTGATCTATCGTAATTCGGGCACCGTATTGTATCTTGTAATTGTTATCTTGCTTCTTCCAAAAGATTTTAATTAAGAAACTGTCGATGTCCCTCTTTACATTTTAAAATATATGATTAATTTGTAATACATATGATGTTGTAATAATAATATACAATAGTATAAGTAACGGACGTAACAGAAAATAAAATGATTTAATTTAATAATAATATTTAGTCTTGCATTTTGATTAATTTGGGGATTTACGTGATCTAGATTGGGATTTATTTCTAATGCTGTGCTACCAACGACCCTGTTAATTTCACTTCGTTCAACTTCGGGTTAATAGTTGATCTGAGCCAGTGGCAAAAAGGGTTGTGGGTGGAGGAAAACGGAAGACCTGAGTGGATTTTCCGAGTCCCTCGAGCATTTACTTCTCCATTTTCGAAATCACCTCTCTGACAGTTTGTATTATTTACACCGTATCTCTGGATCTACAAGTGATCAATTTTCCCCAAATACCCCAAACGGTATTTAAAACTCGACCTATAAACTTGCATACGCTGGCAAGTTGGTAAACTTTTGTGCTCATATGCTGATAATTGAACTTGGAAGACTATAAGATATTACTAAAGTTTGCAACCTACTGAGAGGACAGGGAAAACTTTTTACTGGTGATTCTTCTGAAAACCGCAGGATGGCTATTTTTTAAAATCGTAATTTCTTAGTTACGGAAGGACCACAAGGAAATACTTAAGGTTGGATATTTACATAATAAAAGATTCAGTATGATCCAAAATAAGGAATACAACAAAACAGGTAAAAATTTATTTTTAGATAGGTAACAAAGACTGATTGAAATTACTATAGATTGGTGAATGACAAGTAGGGTTGTTGTAATTTTTTTTAAACAAATGTAAACGGTAATTGTATTTTTATAAACTAATTCTATGAGTTTTGGAGAAAATGATGTTGACCCTTTCCTTCGTGTATTTCTTGTTATTTTGTAGAATATGATTAACAATGTTTTTTCTGACATTTTTCGTGGCATATTAATAGGCCAATGGTGACAATTTGCAAATTTCCACAGAGAATTTTGTTTTTAAGGGACATGTTCTGCTTTCCCTAGAAATTCACCAACTACAGTACAAGCGATCGAATTGGACACAAAAGTAGGACAATATTGGCAAATGAGGAGGTACATTTACCAGGATATTGTAAACAGGTGATGAGCCAGTGGTTACAGGACGTAGGTCGTAATTGCAGACATTGTCTGGCGCGTGGCAGACGATCAAAATCAATTTGCTCTGATTTTTGGATTAAAAAGCGGCAAAATATGAAAATGAAGAACTATCCAAAACTGCAATAAATAAAAAAAGCATAATGAATCATTTCGAGTAAAGTTTTCTTTTCTAAAAGTACTTTCACAACTTGATTGATGCAAAATTTTCTTAGGTCAGGTTACTCTGAACAGTTTTGAAAAAATCGAAACTTTTTTTTTCATAAATTGCTACTGTATACTCGTAGAAATAGTATAGAATTAGTCCCGAAGGTCAGCAAGACCGAGAAGCAGGTATAAAAGAGTGGGGAGCAAGGCACTTTGCTGATAGGGCCAAAAACAGACGTGTTGATCGAGCTGAGCTAGAAGCTACTGTAGCGCCTAAGGATCACAGAACTACTTTAAGAAATGCAAGAATTCTTCAGAATGATGCTTACGAAGACGAGGAAAGAATTGTGTATGCAGCTGGAATGGATATGTAAGTAAACTTCACTTTTTTAATAAAAACTTTGAACTGATTTTTCTCCAAACCACGTTTTTTCGCATGGATGACACTCTCATTTCAAAACTATTGCACTTATCGATATGAACCAAACGGCATTTTACTCTTTAGCTGTCTGGCTATGGCCTCAAGCAGAACCAGAAATATTCATTATTATTCAAAAAAGTTATAAACAATTAAAAGCGAAAGAAAAGGTTGAAAAAATTCACAAGTCCGCCATTTTGTTTTTTTTTTCATTAAAAATGTTTCATTCTGCTTGAGGCCATAGCCAATTCGATACAGAACATGAAACCGTTTTGTTTTTTGCTTTCAGATAATTCTTTTCCAAGAAATTATGTCATCCATCTACGAAGTAGATAACTTTCAGCAGCCATTTTCAAGACCGCCATTTTGAAAAAAAAAAATTTTTCAAGTAACTTCATGTATGTACTATCATATGTAAAAAAACTTATTACTTAACATTTTTTGTATTATAAATAAAATGTATTGAAAAAAATCACGTTTTTCAGAGTAAGCTGGCCTTAACTCATTATCCATAATAATCCTTGTATCTTGCCTATTGCGCCTAAATTACGATTCAGTTTCCTGACACATTTTGCTTAGTCTAAGAAAGATGATTTTCACGTTTTTCTTCTAGTCGACTATATCTTTTCTCTTTTTATGATGTCCCTTTTCCGGTCGAAGCTCAATATGTATCCTTCCCCAATGTGAGTCACTTGTAGAAAATAGACTGTACCGGGCGAGTATTCAACTTTGACAGATTCATAAATTTCACCCACACATAACCTCTTTCAGCATAGGTCATTCTTCACTTTCTACACGTATAGATATAGACTTTCATAACTGGCACTTATTTCACAATTTCGCGTTCAATATACCAGCAAGGCTTGTGGCCGTAGAAAAATTGGACCTTTCATTGAGAATTATTTTATCAGCACAGAATAATACAAGTTTTATTCAGCGAGGGAAAAAATAGACAATTTTTCATTTTTACCACTGATTTTAAAAAATTAACAATTCTTCATCAAATCACAATCTTGAATTTAATAATAATCTTGATGAAAGTCAAGAAATTGACTTGTTATAGCTTCAATTATTTAAAGTGATTTAATTATAACTTGCTCGAATTCTAATGACTTGATTAAATTTACTTGTACAAATTCCAATGATTTAATTGCAATCACTTCATCAAATTCAAGAGATTTCACTAAATTTACCGGCTCGGAAACAATTTAACGGATTCAATTTATGTTACTTGCTTTAATGGATTTTATTTGCATAAGTTAATTTTACTTTGAGTTAACATTTGAAGTTCTTTGTTTGGAGTAGTAAAAGATATTTTTTAGTAAATTTCAATTTGTGTGTAAAAAGAGTTGATGCGAAGGTGCTAAAAGTACTGAAAAACGTGTTTGCTGTTGGCATACTGGATCCTAGCTTAAAAGACTGCTGGCATAATTTATGAGTGTCGGTGTCCCGGAAAGGAACAAGTGCGTGTACCACACATGGTCAAGATATACGTATTGGGGTTGATTCTATCAGTGGCGGAAGTTTAGTTTAGTACACATAGTGAACGGTAATTCAAGCGGTGGCATATCTTGACGTTTTACCACACCTACGAGATACTATAGTCAGAACTATTTTGCTTGACTTGTTAAAATGCCGCATTTAATTCTTTAAAAGGACAAAATCAGGAAATGAAATTAAGAATTTTTTGTGTACAACACAAACTTGTAGAGCACAAATATGTAATGCTGTGTTCAGAAATATCTTTCTCGAAAACAATCAATCAAAAAAGGGTAACAAATAATTTGTTTCATCCCCAGAGTAACGTTCGGGTAAATTTCACCCTGTTCGGACGGAACGTTACAATATCAATTTTTTTTTTTTTTTTTGAAGTATCGAAAGTTTCCAAAAATGAAGAAACATTATTTATTAATTTTATTACAATTTATTAAAGTGTGAAGCAGAAGTGTTTATGTAAAATTGGATCTTTGTAATGTTTTCAAAAGAATTTGAAAGCGACACAGACGAAATTAAATTAAATTGTAATTTAACGATTTTTGTAAAACCTTGTCAATTTTAAAAATTAAAATTTTTCTAATCAATGTCTGTCTTTTTTTACGTTATAAGGATCAACTTTGTCCGTAATGAATGTTTTCTACATTATTAAAAAAAAATTCACAATATTTCTAATCAATTTCTTGGTTGACTTTCTTTTTATATTTCAAAAATATGGCTATTTCAAATCTAAAAAAATATATACTTTGTGAAATAAATTGAAAAACGGCTAACGCTATTTTAAAGATAAACCTTTTACCTTTCTCAAACTCTTATATAAAATGTGTTTATCTTCTTTGGACAGAAATAGCAGCTTTTGAAAAAAAGTATTTTAAACTACGAATATTTGGCATCCACCAAATATACCAAATGCTGACAATTTCTAATTCCTATAGTCCATATTTTTTTTAAATTAGCTTCGATAGACGCTTTTGACAAATTTATTAAGCTTCAATTTAAAAAAAAGCTAGGTAGTTGAAAATTATGAGGCGTCCAACTTTTTCAAACTCAAGTTGATCCTTTCCTTTCCCTGAGTCTGACAAGTAGAAAATAAATTAATCCTCTCACATTTTCCCAAACAAATCATTTAATGTTGATTTATTCAGCTCTGCGTCTAAAGAGCGATATAATTTATTGAAATTAGTAAACAGAAATAAAATTCAAGTTTGGCATTGGAAATAAAAATACAAGAAATTTGGATAGGAGCCAAATCTCGATAAGAATTGATATTTATTTATGTATTCTGAAAGAATTAGGGCTGTAAGTCAGTTTAGTGTTTAGACAGATTATCGAATTGAGTTTAAGAAACTTAACCATTGGGATACGGATTTTAAAAGTGTAACGGTACGTACAAATATGGGTTAGCAAAACCCATCAACTTTAGGCATCTGCATCGTAGGTTGTACTTAATAAATTTAAACATTTTCTTTATTTAAAATTTTCTTAGAAATGTAATGGCTTTGTCAGGTTTCTGATTTTTTTTTATTTACGAAAGTTATTATTAAAAATACTAACACAGTTCCAAAAATTTTCATGAAGAAACTTTTTTTTTCAAAAGCTGCTATTTCTGTCAAAAAAAAAAAAAAAATTATATAAGGGTTTGGAAAGGTGAAAAGTTTATTTTTAAGATAGCGTCAGCCGTTTTTTTAATTTATTTCAAAAAGTGTATTTTTGTTAGATTTTAAAATCCTCTATTTTTGAAATATCAAAAGAAGTCAATCAAGAAATTGATTAAAAACATCGTGAAGTTTTTTTTCTATAATGTAGAAAACATTATTACCGACAAAGTTAATGATTATAACATAAATACACGATAGGAATTGATTTGTAAAATTTTTATTATTAAAATTGACAAGATTTTATAAAAATGGTAAAAGTACAAAAAGAAAATTAATTTTAGTTTGCACAATTGCTCCTTCTTCATCTTCTTCAACCTCACGATAAAGCTGTTCCAGAGCAGCTATGCTTCTGGTTTTTGGACGTGGCATCTTTGTAAAAAAATTCAACATTGAATATAAAAAAGAAACATTAGAATAAATATTTTCAATGTAATATTTGCAAATACATTGCAAAAAGTGTAAATACACATACCAGTCAACAATAGTGTCCGAAATCCTTTAAAAACATTACAAAGAAGTTCAAATTTTACATAAACACTTCTGCTTTACACTTTAAAAAATTGTAATAAAATTTATAAATAATGTTTCTTTATTTTTGGAAACTTTCAATATTTCAAAAAAATTTGATATTGTAACGTCCCGTACGGACTGGGTGAAATTTCCCTGAACTTAAATTTTCAACAATACCAGCTTAGTTCTTGGAATTTTGTTTTTATCTAAAAATTTCGTTAGAAGAATACTTGTAATGTCAAAGTTCATGCATAAAGTAAGAAAAGAACAGGAGTTGGAAAATTGAATTTCTCCTATGAAAACCAGCATCGTTAAATCTTGAGAACGTTCCGGTTTTGTGCTCAAATCTCATAACAGTTTCTCATTCTGAAATCTAGTTTGGAAGCAAATACATATTTTGTAATCAAGAATCAAGAACATGTCCAGCAGTTGGAATTTCAAATTGCATAAAGTCAACGCTGCGTGCCAGAAGAACATAAACTTTGGTGATTTCCAGGCAGCAGCTAAAGATCGACGACTCACAAGCGAGTAGTTCAATTTTCTTATCTCGATACAAAACATCAGGAGTGAAGCTTTCAGTTTTTATTTCTCCTTGTCTTCATAGGAAAAGTGAATGACGACAGATGAAAGCGAAGCTACGATCTCACGACTGATGGAAGAAATGGGGGACCAAATTTTATCGCCTGGTCCATCTGTATTCAGGTCGTTTCTGGTTATCTGTCAGGCGCTTTCCATCTCTTTCCATATGCTTTCGTATTGCCACATCCAAGAGCTCTCAAGCTTCTCTCAGATATTCTCTTGCCCTCCGCCAGTCGCTCATACTGTCACTCCTCTGTATCAGCATCTCTGCTTTCCACTCTATCACTTCATCACATGTCCGCATCTTCTTTACCCCGTCACTCTTCTCTCTCTCTCTCTCTCTCTCACTGAATTTTCAACTCTTACCGCATGAAAAGCTACTTTTGCTTCCCTCCGCTAATTCCCTTTTACCTCGGAAGATAAATGCCGCGTGAAATGTGAGGCTTGAGTGAAAAACGATATGTGTTTAAAGTTTATTTGCATTGGAGATTTCAGATTTGTTTTCTTTGTCAGCAAATGTCAATTCTCTTTCTCCTTCCTTTATTTTAATGAGAAAACAAACCAAGCGTGACGAAGATACGATCTCCTGGATGCTACGGAAAATAAAAAAGGTAATAAAAAAAGTACAAGTTTGGAATATATTATCATCGACAGGAATAATAAAGAACATCAGTCTGAATACCATCTTCCAATGTTCGGAAAAATTTGTCTCAATTAACTTGAAGGAACATTTTATCCAAAATCTAGAAAACTTTTCCTTTCGGCAATTTATCTTTCTCCCTAAATAAGGAAAGTCGTTTCTTAGCAGTTTTCTTGTTTAAAGTTAAGATGAACTCGTTAATGAGAACTTTAACTTTGCCTTTAAATAGTTTTCAAGTCTGTTAATATTTATTGTACAAATCATTGTCCCAGTGGAACAAAATTCTGATCAAAAAATTAGATAAAATCTTCTTAGGAAGTTTTCGTCAATCCTTGCCAACACTTTCAAGTTCGGGTTTTTTAACTTCTGTTCAAGCTTAAAATATAGAGATTAATTTGCTTAACCAAAGCGAATTTGCATCGTCTCGATATTCAAAAATATTTATGAACTACCAAAAACCTCTCTCTGTGCTGGTCCAAAAATCAAAAGGAAGATTCCACCAAGACTAGGACGTTGAGACAGACCAAACGATAAGTTGATAAAAAGGACTCCACAACGATGATAATTAATTACACCAAATAACAATAATAATGAATGATGAGACGAGCACACGGATAATATCAATCGACCGGTAGATCCTCTTTTCCGCGATCCTTCCCTTTCCACGTCTTCTTCTTTCTTGCTGCCTCTCATTCTCTCGACCGCTAGAAAACCACACACCCTCTCAGTTGCACCTAAGGAAAGGCGTCACCTAAAAGAAAAATTCGGATCCTTCCGCTTACCTTCGTTACAATTCGTGAACTTGACCTGCGCAAATCGCAATTTAAGAATTCAACGAAGAACGACAATAATAAGACCGCTGATCTAGAGAAAGACAAGAGATACGGATCGACCAGAAAATCAATACTCGCCACCGAGGCTCGTATCCTATAATTCAATCACGGGCATTCTCAATTAACTACTCCAAAATTAAATAAATTAAAGATCTCTAGGGAAAATTCTATCTTAAGCTACCTACAATCTTTATCTCTCTGTATCGTAACGGACGAACAGCGTAACAGCTAAAATCGTAACAGGTCTATAGCTGGATGATTTCTTAAATAGGACAAAAGGATAATTCTTTTTTGTAATACCTTTTTAGTTTTATTATAAAAACTCCAACAAAATCTTGTTTTCTTTACACAAACCCCTCATAATTCTTCAAAACGTATTCTAATGAAGCGACTACCCAGGAGAAAAAAATCTTACGAACTCAAGAATGACTGATTAAATTACATCCTTTACAAAGCTCAAATACGTTTTATCGACAGAAACAATGCTTTCCTTGTTCAAAGCGAAGAATCAGTGGGAAGACCTTTTTCTTTCGAGAGGAACGTGGAGCTACAGAAAGGTGGTCTGACCGGTCGTCCAACGCTCGGGTTCTCATGCGGACTCGAATCACGCTCCACTCGTACCAAGAGATAGGTCTGATTTAGAAACCTCATACTCATCCGTAGATCGCATTGGTCCATGAGAATTGCGAGCAAGGCAACTTGAAAATCGTAACTTTGTCCTGATACATTATTCAAGTGGCCGCGCCTCCTTCCAGAGGAATCAGCTTCAAATAAATTAATGTTCCTTTCCGTCACTCAGGTACGCAAACTTATTCTGAAAAAGTCTCTGGATTAAAAGCACTTGGAAATAATAACTTAATCCCAGAACGTGTTAAGCCAGCATTGTTTAAACCTGCTTGGAAACCGGTTCGACCACTTCTCAACGGCTTCATTTGCCAGATTAACTTATTCAGTAAACGAGCGAAGATTTTGTCCCAAAAAGTAGACTTAATGAATCATAAAAAAACTGTATCGTTTTTATAATTTATTAAATTTGAAACAGCACTCCATCTCAAACAGTGGTACTAAACCACTGAAATAATAACTTAGCACTTTAAAATGCTCAAGAAAATATAAGGAATATTGTTGTTTTAGGGCAATTTTTTATAATTTTTATATTAAAAAAGTTAATTAATAAAAATTATATAACTTTTAAGCACCAAGATAAAACTTAATGACCCAAATGCTAAAACGAACTTACCTGTGTTCTTTTCAAGATTTCAAAAGAAATAAAGTTCACTTTTACTTTCTTGACATTTAATTTTAATAAATTATAAATGTAAACATTGAAGATTTCTGTTTGTAAACAAATCAATATGGTTGCCCGCGCATTTCTACCTCAGAGGAATGAAGTCATGGTTACATATATAGAAATGCGCACGCAACCATATTGGTTTGTTTACAAACAGAAATTTCCAATGTTTACATTAATAATTTATTAAAATTGAACATCAAGAAAGTAACTGTGAAGTTCATTTCTTTTGGAATCTTGAAAAGAACACAGGTAAGTACGTTTTAGCATTTGGGTCATTAAGTTTTATCTTGCTGCTTAAAAGTTATATAATTTTTATTTAATAACTTTTTTAATACTGACATTTAAAAATTCCTACTCCCTTCGACGAACTTAAAGGGAAGGGTTTTATTTTACAATTAAAATAATAAATTACTAGATCATTTTTGCTAAACAGTATTCCCATTGGAACATTTTTAACAAAAACATTAAGTTATTTTAATTATTAATAGTGATGCATGTCGAGCAAACGATCTGATCGATTTTGAAATCGATCGTCAGTTGTTTGCTTGGATCGTCTCGATTCTAATTTATAATTAATGAATATTATAATTAATTATAGGTATATATAATCAAATTATACTTATAACTTTACTTTTTAGTTAACTTTGAATAATTATCATCATTTTTTAAAATATCTTTAAATATAAGGTTTTTTTCTTTTCGTTGGCATATTTTATTCAGTACGCATTTATACTGAACTGTCATATGAGTAATTTTTTTAATTAATAAATATAGACTTAAATAAAACTTTTCTTTAAAAAAGAATGTTAATAAATATATTCTAAAGATTTGTTTGTAGTAATTTATTTTGTATATAAAGCACAATTATAGTAAGTAAAATGAATTTAAGATTGATTTAAAAATAGACAATTTTTGGCATATTTGACAGCATATTTTTTTAAAACTATTTAATAAGAAAGTTGGATACTTACGAAAATTTAATTTAATTTAAAATTAGTTTGTACATTTACTTTGTTTATCCAGAAATAATAATTATCATAAATAACATTAATTTGCAAGTAATTATAAGAAAATAAATGTTACACCTTTAAATAAAATCTATTACACCTTTTAAATGAATATTAATTACGATATTTAATTTAAATAAAATCGATTCAAGTAATTTTTTGCCAAACCAACCAATTTTGAAGGACTTCTGAATTTGTAATATATTTCTTACTCAAATATTTAAGAAATTAAGCAAAATATCTTAGTAAAATTTTAATACAAACTGTTTGTACAAATTTAAATGTGCGTAAAGTTTGAACTCATTAAAAGCTTTCAGAAAAAAGATATGATGTGTTTAAATATGTCATTTGTTTAAATATAGAATTATGAAATTCAGTTTTGTAATAATTAAATTACTGTTCTTAAGCAATTGTGTCTGGATAAGTAAAAGAAATATACTAATTCTGAGTCGTCATAATAAAAAAATATGCTGTTCAATATGACAAAAAATCGTCAATTTCTAGATCAATCTTAAATCGATTTTACTTATTATAATTATGCTTTATATAAAATAAATTACTACAAACAAATCTTTAGAATACACGCATATATTAACATTCTTTTTTAAAGAAAAGTTTTATTTAAGCCTGTATAATTAATTATAAAATTAATTAATTATATAAAATAAAATCGAGACGATCCAAGCAAACAACTGACGATCGATATCAAAATCGATCAGATCGTTTGCTCGACATGCATCACTAATTATTAATTAGGATTTAAAAACAGGAGCATCAAAATTCTGTTGGAAAATGTATTTCTTTTCAGAAGAATTAACAATGTTTGCTCTGTAAAAAAATCGACAAAAAGCACAGAGTCCAATTAACATTCTATAAAGGATCGAAGTCACGTATCAAGTCCCTTCGACTCGTTCGCTTCTGTGGCATAAATTATCGACTACAATCAATCGTTAGTGTACACATTTCTTTCTCTAGTCATGCTTCTGTTTGTTCTCCATTTTTGTTTCTCCTTTTAAGGCAACTATGCAGAATTCTATTAATTATTCAGGAATGCTGCTTTGTATAATGCACTCCTTTCGTTTTTAGGTCATCAATAAACTCCCTTTTTGCGAGCGCGTTAGCTACTACCAATGCATCCGGAACAAAATTTTGAAGCACTTTTGGCAGGCAAACATTTTTTTAAAATATTTCTAAAACATGATGGTAACTCTTAAAATAGGTATTGTCACATTCTAGAAATAAAGACGTGTTATCTTCGTATTCTACATAAAATGTCACAATAAGGTAATTGTTTGCTTTTCTTAAGAAAATAATCTTCCGCGTTGTTTGATAAAATCTTTTTATTTAATATATATGAAACCATTTTACATTTAAGGAAATTTGCATTTTAATATTCTTCCTTGTAGTAACAGACAAAATTGATAAATTAATAAAATATATTTTTCTTTGGTTAAATTGAATGAAAAGAAAGATTTTAATCGATAGTTATTTATGTCGATGAAAAGTCTTATTCAAAATAACAGAAACATAAAATAACGTTGAATTAAATTATATAAATTATTATACTGTTATAGTCAAAACATTTTTTTTTGTAAATATATTGCATCAAATAGGTACATATTTGCTTATGAAAAACAATTTTTTATCATTGAAAACCATTTTAGTGATTAACATAATTATCTTGTCAATCGGTATAAATAAAAATTGCTTCTTGCCATATTTTACACATTCAGTTAATTTCTATCCAGTTATTGAAGAACATACCATAGATACAAAATGTCTTTAAAAATTGTTGCTGCTGTTTTATTTCTGTGTAAGTTGTTATCAGAATTGTCTGTTTAATTTGTTTAATCGTTTTTTTATAATTAGAATACCTGTACTTTTTTCAAAACGTCTTATAATATATTAAATTATATTTAAACACCAGGTTTCTTAAATAAATCTCAAGCTCAGTCTATATCAGGAAATCAAGAACCATTATACGATGAATTCACAAGTAAGTATACTCCTCAATCTTCACACATTGATTAATCAAAATCTTAAAAAATATACCGTGCTTAAAAATACCGTTAGAAATTAAATAAGAATAAAATGATTGATTAAAATATGTTATAGGAACATTACTAAACTTGGCGATGACCTTTGAAAATATGTCAGATAAATCCTATTCAGAGGCTACGCAATTTTTAAACATTGAAGTTACTGATTTGAAGGTACAGTGTAGGATGAATCGAAATCTTCAACCTGTAGAAGATCGACTGATACAGTATGAATTAGTTTTAAAAGAAACTTTATCAACAGATCTTCGATTACCAAATTCTGTTCCCGCTTATAAAGCTTTAGACTTGTGGACCACCATGTTTATTCTTCTTAATGAAATATCACATTGTTATCCAGATGATACTACATTCTACTTTTCTTCAACGAAGAAAGTTGTTTTAAATGCAATGGCTTTGATGGCAAAAGAGATAATTAAAAGAATCAAATTTTGTAAGAATATCGCCTACTAAATCTTTCAATTTACAGTATTTGCAGTAATAAATTATAAATTTTCTGTTTCAGTTACTAAATACAGTTCAGAAATTTCTCACACTATTCCTGCTGAATGTATCAAGAATCAGCAGAATAATAAAACCCTCTTTTTCCAACAACTACTGATGCAAATGTCACTGGTATCTGGTCCGTGCGAGTAAGTTAAATATTTACTTAACAGAGAAAATTTATTTTATATTTTGAAACATTTTTATCAGTTTATTCTTTTTTCAGTTACAATATTGAGCAAAGAAAGTGTATTATGGAAAGTACTAAACTGAACAGTAATGAATTGCGCAATGAATTAAAACTCATGCTGAGTCCAATTGGATCTTCTACGCCCTGTGCCAATTTTTAATTATTTAATATTGACACTTTTTCGATCACTGATGCACGCTTTAATTATAATTACTGTTTATTATGCTCTGATATTATTGTAATTTTAATTACAGATTAAAATGCAAAGTCTTCCAAGTGTTAATCTTATCTTTTGTTTATATAAGAAATTTATTTAAGTTGTGAACGTGTTTAATTGTCAGAATTTACTAGTGCGCATGTGTAACTGTCAAAGTGAACTACTGCGAATATGCAACAATTATAAGAAACTTCTGCGCATGCGCAACTCTTTTACACAACTGCTGCGCATGCGTAACTAATATAATTTAACTTCTGGACATCTGTAACTGCCAGATTGAACTACTGCGCATGCGTAACCAGAATATGATCACATCAATAAAATTATTGTGTATTTTAAAAGTGTTTTTAACTTTCTGAAAAGTGTGCCAAAAATGATTATCTTTTCAGGTAGTCCTCATTTTATTTTATATTAGGGAAAAAACCCGACATAAAGCTTCAAACGGTAAAGCAATGATATAGGTATGAATATTAATAGCAAAGTTGTACGCTAAGAAGAAATAAACTTTAAAAATTACTATTAAGATGAAATAAATAATTTTATTCAAAAGAGGCTTTGGGGATTAGAAATCACTCATATAAGTTCTATGGAATTTGAAAAGAATCTTGAGTTTTATGGGAAGATCCAATCACCATTTAGCACCACGTACTTTGACGTTACAAGCAATTAATTCAGACATCCCTTTCCAGTGCCATCAAATAAATGAAACACCCGGCTGAACTCAATCTCTGGAAGCGCAATCCCAACTTCCTCGCGATCTCTGGACCAGGATAATCAAAACCCGTCTCGAAATTCAAGCCAAGTTTCTATCAAAGCTTCGATAGGCTATGTGCTTCCTAGTGCATGCAATATTAAGATTTACTTGGCCGTGAATTTCTTCGAATTAATATTAACTGCACCGCAATCACAGCTAATTGATTAACAGCACACAAAAATTTATTTCTTCTCCTACTTATCTTCCTAACAAAATAGGTCCGCAAAATTAAATGCCCCAACTTGAATCTCTTTTAATTTTGCTACTTACCCTTAATTCAAAACAGTTGCTAAAGCTTAGAAACTCACCTGAAACAAAAAATGGATTTCAAATTAGTACTAGGTACAAATTTAAAAAAAGATTTATAATCTAAAAAAAATTAAAGTTATTATTCTTATCGGAGTGATTATAGTCCTAATTTGTGTTTTGTTTTAATTATTAGATTCTGTCAATGTTAGAAACAACGAACCTTAAGATCTTAAGATTTATAACTTCTATTAATTTTTATTCAAGAAAACTTGATAAGAATAAGGAGAAAGGGTTTAGGGTTGTGAAAGGCTGAAGTAGCACTCTGTCAGGAAGACGTTGAACATTTAGCTATCACGTGGTCTGGAGAATGTCGCGATGGAAGTGAAGTTAAGAGCGAAAGTCGAGATCTTAGTCCAAGATGTGGGGATGTTGCCCTCCGGCAAAGAACAGACGACAAGGGCATGGAACACAAAGTTAGTCGTTATCTTCGAAGCTTTTCACGTGGCGGAAATGGCCCCCGATTAAGCCTCGCCATTTTCCAATTAACGCCTTAATTAAATCCTCCCGCACTTGGAACGGCGCCATAGCAAATTTTACTGAGGGAAAAGAGCGAGGAAATTTTCGTCTTCTGTCACGCACAACTCGGGTTCTAGGAAAACCTCTTCAATTGCTAAGACCTCGGTTGCTGGCGAAGTTCAATCTGTAATTACGTTCTTACCATTAGCTAGCAAAATTACTATCACAGGGGCAGTATAAACGGTCGAACATGTTTCGATTACCTGATTTAAAACGACTTTTTTTTACATTCCCAGCATTCTTGCTTTCTTTAAATTTGTTGTATTCAGTATTTTTTAGATTAGAAAGTTTTTTAAATGGTATTATTTGTCATAGGGTGTACTTAGTGAAATTTTCAATTGGAAATCATTGTGGCTTTTGTGAGGTCAAGCTCATTGGTATTTGGACCCAATGGCGTCTAGGCCTATTAGAATCTAGACCCATTAGGAGCTGGACCCATTGCCATCTAGGCCTATTGGTAGCTGAACCAATTTGTAGCTAGACCCATTGGCATCAAGGCCTATTGGCATCTAGACCCATTAGGAGCTGGACCCATTGGTATCTAGGCCTATTGGTAGCTGTACCAAGGTCTATTGGCACCTAGGTTCTTAGGTACCTATGCCTATAAGCATCTAATCCCAATAAGACTCAGACCAATTGCCTTCTCCCTCTAATCTCCACTCAGTAGAATGCAACACAAGATGCAAACTAAAACTAAATGTAACCTAAAATCAAAGAAACTCCAAAATCTACTTTTAAATTTAACTTGACTTCAAATAAGCACATTATACAATTCTTTAATTCCAATGATAAATTCTATTTTAAACAGAATTCTGTTTAAAGCATGGAAGAAAGTCTTTCGCATTTTAATTATTAACGTTTCTTTGAGCAATTCGTCGAAGAAACTTGGAATATATTCCCAGTGCTGCAAACGAAGTTGGATCGAAGCTGAAACTCAGTACATGTCTGAGACACGAGGTCTATATTTAACGTAGCAGAAAAGCCTCTTTGCTATCGTTCGACGCCTTTCGTTGGCTTGAAGAGAAGCAGGAAATAAATAAAAGAGACCCCGATTGGGTGTTTCGAATGGGCGAGCACTCGGCTCGCGCTTCTCGCGGTACACTGGTTTTCAAGAAAATTCTTCGGTGAACGAAATTCCGCGAAGAAGCTCTAGGAATCGACTTCTACCCTCCGGCATTGGAGGATCCGACCCTTCCACTCTCTTCTTTGCGTAAAGGATGAATTCGACTCGTCGTCGGGCGCTGTCGATCAATCGTGAAAATCGCCCAAAGATATTTCAATCGACTCGTCACTCCCCAAAATGCAGGACCCTATTGCAAAGGAATAATATTCCTAAGACATCAAGGTTCCTTCTCGGCAAAGAGAGGAAGTCAAAAGCGAGCAAAAGCTCCCTTTTCTTCTTGTTATCATTGATTTAATCCTCAATTGCTTCCTTCTGCAGTCGGGTACGTTTTTCTTTCATTACCGAAACAGAAATATTAAATTCCCTGTTACCAAAATAATGAAATGTAAATAATTAGGGAGATGGACTTATGCGCCATAGCTAATTTTTGAACTTTTGAGACAATTTTGACATTTAAGAGACAGTTTTACCGACGAAATTCAAGCGTTGAACGAGTTAGAAGAATTTATCATGATTGACTGCTTATTTATTTTGGACGCATACCTTTGAACTTTAGGCTTTTAAACTTTGAATTGCGCGCCGGAGGGGATAGATTAGGTTTGGAAGTGGAGTGGGAGGAATGTAATGTTGGACAGTAGAGAATAGTCCACACCGAGTCTTGGACACTAACAGTTTAACTTTTGGAAGTTCCAGTTTCAGTTGTTTTGTGCTTGGTTTTTTTTTGTCAGAGTAAGTGCGATAGAAAATAATATTTCCAAATTCTAATTTAATTATTGATCCTTTCCGTTTATTATTATTTATTTATAAATAATCTAACGATTCGCAAAATCTTTAATTTATATTCCTTTAAATATTCTGTGTAAGTCTAAGGTAAAAATCTAAGTGTCCAAACTATATTTTTCATAAAACTGTACTTTCTCTTTTATAACTTTTTACATTTGTGAAGCAGATGTTTGGCAAAATACGAGGAATTTTAGTTTCAAATTGTTAACAGTTATTTATTTAATTAGGAGCTTATTTTAGATTCTTAAAATCTTGTAAACTGTCTAGCTTGTAACTGTAATCCCTTTTCAAAATTTAGAGACTCATTTAGTTTATTAGGGGTCAGAGGTATCAACCGATTTGGGTCCTTCTGCCTAGACCCTTTTTGATGACTCATTATGTGCAACCTGTGGAAGCCGGCAATTGACAGGAGTGGGGGAAGGACCTAAACGATTGAGAAGGAGGATGGAGTCGTCGTGAAGTTAGTATGGGCAAGGCCGGACGTGGCTTCGGATATTTGAAGAGTGTATAGTTTAAGACTTGAGTGTTTCGCATTGTTTAGTTATTATTAGTTTTGTGTTGCATATCATATGTATTAGAATAGTTCCAAATAAACCATTGCATACCAGAGAAATGTGAATTAAGATTATTGACTATTAGGGTAGCACACAACCCATCGACGATCAGATAATTGTCATCCCTTAAACCGAATGCAACTTCGTCAAATATCGTAAATGTTCGGAATTAATAAATTCGGAAATTATGATTTTTCGTTCTTTCGCAAAAAGGGCCAGTAGCTTTTCAGACGTCTTAAGAAGATTGAGCTCACGTTTCGAAGCCAATCTAACATGTATTACCATCAATTCTCTTTCCGTTATATATTAATTAATCTTTTAAATAAATCGTTTTTATATTTGTTAAAATAAACAAATAGGGCAAGTTTCATTTATAAATATTTTACCATAAATCACAGTTTAAACAACCTCAAACATTTTTTGTGCCACCTGAAATTTACACTAGGCATACCAGGGAAGTTCCAGCTTCAGCTGTTCTGTTCTTGGTTGTTTTTGTCAGATTAAAGTCGTTAAAAAGTAATATTTCCTAATTCTAATTTAATTATTGATCCTTTCTCTTTATTATTAAATGAAAAAGAACATAACGCTTTGCACAAAACCTTTGATGATGTGATCTTAAACTTAGACCAGTACAATTACTGATTGAAAAAAATGTATAGGATCGTAACCCCCATAATCTCCACAAGTATCCACTTTAGGAATGTTTATTTTTAAACCACCCTCGAAAATACTACTTTTCCCAATTAAATGAGATCGGTTGGTTCAAACTCTTTAATTATAAGCTTGCAATTCAATTTGCGGGAATTAATAAGTAAAATTTTTAATTAGTAGCAAAATGCTCCGGACATTTAAAAACTCATGGTTTGGGTTTCAAGAAAAAGGTGGAAATTGCTTTGTCATTGGCACTTTGTGCCTCCTTGGATGCTATAATTGGCGCTGCTGCTTGAGAAAAATAAAACCGTTTACGATTACACTGCTTAGCGAGCTTGAGAAGAAGATTTGCCCAAGGGTTTACCCATGAAAGGGGAGTCCCACGAGATCGGAAGCGCAGCTGTTTCGTTGGCGTCGAAGCAATTACAAAGGAACCGCTTTATCGCGAAAATAGCTTGCGATAATCCGAATACAAACCCCAGGCCGAATTATTACGCATAGAGCCGCGTAAGCGACCGAGTCCGCGAAGCAAGCTTGGCTAATAATAACAGCCCTACAGGCATTTCCAGTTTAGGATTGTTCTAATTAATATAAGGATGATAATTGGCAATTAAGAGCAGCAGAACGATATAAGTAAACGTTTATGCGCAGATTAAGTATTGATTTGACAATTATCCTCGAATGAAGATCTCTAATCTTCAAATGGTAGGGCCTAATTTTGACATTTAAGGATTAAAGTCTCGTTTCCTCCCTTTTAAGGCTATATTGGATCCATAGTCCAAGAGGGAGATAAATTGACTATATATTGACGGTGATTGGGAGCATTAATCACCAATCGTGTTCAACACTGGTGTATCAATCACAGCCACTATTGCAAAATCTTTATCTCCACATTTTGAATTCGCTTCCCCTTTCATTACAAAACATTTTTCCTGACAGGTTTTTAATTTGTTTAGAACCTTTATCCCCGTTGCTGAAATGGAAAAATGATTACAAATGTATACCTCTTTGACGGACCAATTTTAATTACAGCACCAAAGCTCTTAAGGGAATGACGTTTTTATTTTATTAAATAAATTTGTTAATTTTATCTATGGTTAGTAGTTTCATTTTAAAAAGTAATATCAAACGAAAGTGGTATTTGCAAAATTGGACTTCAATTCGGCATTTTCAATCCCAGTGAACAAAACAGCTCCATAATTCCTTTTTGCTAAAAAAGCACGATAAATATAAATACCACCAAGTTTAATACAGTGTTTAAAGCATAAATTTTAATAAAGCTGAAAATATTTTCAGTTGATAGAGATAATTTTGTAAATTGTAGTTTCCATTTGTATTTGTTCAATTCATTGCATCGAAATATGCTTTTAATTAGCTTTTTCAGAATGGTGGGAAATTTTTTCAGTCCACGTCAAACAAGCGAATTAATGTTTTTTAGCCTTGGTTACCACTTGAGTAAACAGAACGGCAAAATATTGATTCTGATATAATTTTTATTTAAAAAAGAATAGAAATAAAAAATTGTTTATTTTAAAGCATATAAAACCACAAAGTATTGGCACGACTTTTTAACACGTGAAAACAGAGTCAAGCAGTACAGTGTAGTGTCATTCAGCAGGTCATCGTGTAAAGTGCGATCAGTAATGGTCATTGGCAAATATTTAATTACGCGAATAACGCGCGAAGCTAGATCGTCGGGCTGTTTCTCGCCAACTGACGGATCTGCTGCAAACAAGTATTCATTTGGCCACTGGTTCATGCATCGTTCATGCCGCCACATATAATCACATTTTGAATACCTATATGGCTCACTAATATGTTTGCTTATGCTTAGCTTGGTGTAATAATGATAACGACAATGATTCATTATGTTAAGCGTATGTCGATATTCAACATCAAAAAGATTATATCTAATTGTCCCCAATTCTAGCATCCAATCAAACAATCAAATAATAGGAATTTCCCTGCAGTTTGTCACAATTATTTCCAGCTCGTGTCAAATAATTGTGATTCAGTTTTGTTTGTATGTTTTGAATAATTTTCCGTTATTGCTACTTACTATTCCGTCACTAACATTTTCTCAATTAACACTGATAAAATTATCCTCGTTTAAAATTTGAACAATAATTGTTTGTAATAAAAACAGCAAATCGTCCAATGTTTATAAAACATGTGTTTTGAAAGAGATTCTGTTGAATATGGATTGATTAATATAGGAAAAGAAAAATGAATCATACATCATTGACGAAACAACAAGTTACACATTCATACGACCCGACTGAATAAAACGCACGAAAAAAAATTATCTGGTGTTTATTGTCGGATCAACAGGACCGTTCCGTTAATTAGTGAACCATTGGTTGAACTTGCAAAGCTCTATGGAATACAAATTAATGATTTAATAATGCTGTCGGTATAATTGTTTATATGAATGCACTTTGATGGAGTGCTTGTCAGGTGTACCTGAATAATCCGTGATTGAAATGAAACCACGAGGTGTGCGTTCGCATAAATTGTCGCAAAATCAACAATGCATTCATTGATTCTGATTTGAGTGGATACTTGTAGATGAAATCATCCCGACATAAGAGCAGTTTAATCATTGCAAAAATGCATAATCACCCGACATCCAAATACGACAAAACTGATAAAACCTTCACAATATAACTAGTAATGAGGCTTTTAAAAATCTAAGTAAACGCAATAAGTTTCATATTACCGACAAGAGTTGGTTCTCTCTTCATTAAACGCGTATTCAAAGTTCGGGCTCTTCTTAATTAACAGAATTAATTGCTTGAGAGCATTTCACAGATACAACGCAAAGAGAAGAAGCAATATTGACCTGGTCAAAGTACTCGACTAACTGTAGAGCTTGTAATATGTATTACAAGAACTACAACTAATGCTGTTTGATTGATTATGATCGTCGACGACAATGTATCGAAAGTAGGCTGGTGCCAGAACAGATCTAGCTTTCGACAAGTCACCTTGTAATTGTCACATTACAAAGATCGCAGAACTGTAATGAATCTGTTCAGGGTGACACCAAAGAACAAACTTGGAAAAATAACTTGGCGCTTTATTGAGCTGAAAAGATATAAAATAAAAATCGAACAACAGTTACACAAGATATATACTTTTTCATTTATCGAAGTACATCAATAAAATAAAAATAGAAAAGATTAATAGCGTGATTAGGGAGCATCTGCTTCATGTTATGTTTGTGTTTATAAACAGGCATTTCTAGAAATCGGCCCATTACTCCAAAGAAAACTAGAATAACCGTGAGTGCAGAATGACGAAATACCCGCTGACAACAAGAGTCCAAGTCGAACGTTCCGGGTTCGCTGCTGTAGCCCGGATTTGTGAAAAGATTGCACAGATCAGCGGCCTGGAAAGAACAAACGGTGTTCGGTGGACCGTGTTTCAACCTCCTCCCTTTTCCGTTCGGGCATCCCACCCTCCTTCGACCCTATCGCATTGCCGTTTCTCTTGGTGTGATGATTTCTGCCCTGTGTGCACCTGGTTCCAAATAAAACGTAATTTTTCATTTTATTCTACTCTATTGAATATTATATTCAGTTTGAATTTCATTTTCAAATGATCGATACTTTTAAAATTTTGTCTAACGACCGAAAGAACACTTGAAAATTCCCGTAAAAATTAGATTTTCTAGTTTGAATCGAAACATAGATTAATTGCCAATCTTGCGTCAAAAAAGTTTTTTCAATCAACATATTGGAAAGACTGTAAAAGTTACCATATTATAATGTAAAATAAACTGCATGATTGAAAAGAGAATGTGACTAAATATTATCACTGCATACCATTTGGTTTCAATAAAAGTGCCATATAAATCACTAGCTCCGTGAACTGGCAATAAATCTTTCCAATTAAGAATCGTCAGATTCAGCTTTAAGATTGCATGACATCGAGAAATGCATACTAAGGGAAATCGCGAGATTTTATAAGCTCAGAAACCAGATGAACCTGAGATAAATCAATGTAGGTCGTGGCAATTCGAACAGGTAGGGTAGATACAGGTAACAGTAATCGTGGCTGTGAGAACGAACATTCCCAAGAGGGCTTTTCCTCAGACTTACCTCTTTCGCGCCCGACCGGAAGACTCTCGCTGGAGTCCCAGATCGCATTTCAGCCGCTCGGTCTTGTCTAAGCAAAATTTATCGTTGAGACTCGAGCCATTGAACAGAATCGAATCTCTGGTGCACTCTTTGCTGATCAGAGCCACTGACGATAAATGAATTACGCTTTTGATATTGGTCAAGCGAGCGTTTTCCGCTTCATCATTTCGCAGAGTCAAAAACGTTTTTCAAATGAATCTAGATGAGAGAAAATGGACCGTAAAAGCCAAAGCGACATTGATAATAGTATATTGATAAGTTTTTACTGCTCTAAAAATTACAGTTTTTAAAATGTCTCAAGCCACTAAAAATACTCTTTGCTAATTGTTAAATCATTGGGGACATTTTTAAATGACGGTATATCACTGAGAATTAGAATCATAATGGTAGATTCCTCCGTCCGACATAGATTATTTCCTTTAGAGTACCTGCCGGACGGACGAGGTTGAAACGACACTTCCGGTCGCCAGGGAAATCAGGGCAACCACAACCCTCGACCGTCTTCCTTCCAGTTGGACTTCAGAGTGATCGAGCAAACTTCTTCTCTGTGCCCAACTTTAGGTTTAAAATAGATGCCTCGAAAGATTTAGAAGTTTAAGGATTTCGAAAAATAGCATATCACTTCCAAACCAAAACTTTTAAAGAGCTTCTCCTATTACGATTGTTAGAAATAGATGTTGAAAAGATAGAAAAAAGGTACAAGGAGAAATCAAATTTCACTTCTATGAAGATAATGAAATAATTGTTCAAAAAGATAAAAGCAGAAGGTAGAGAGGAAAATAAATAGAGAAAAGAGGCAAGTCGAACAACTTTATTTAGCAAGGATGAGAAGTAACGGGTTGATTCCGTAGCTGAAAATATGGATGAGCAGTATTTACTCACGAGACGGAGTCTGGTAAAGAAAAGAAAGTCAAATTCAAACGGCTGAAAATGTAAGGAAAATGATTTCTGGGCCTGTTACAAAAGAAGCCAGTCTTTATGGTCAACATAAATTAACGAATGCATTTCCGCTTTTTTCTTTTGTGTCACTGTAAGATCTTGGCCAGTATCCAGAAATCGTCAGTTTCTATACACGATTTCATTCCGGGACCCTTTAATACCGTCACCGAGATTCTTCTTTGCTTTCGTAGTAAATCGTCTCCTTCAGATCTCTCCGGCAAAGATTAGTCTTCGTTTTCGTTTTGAGAAAACCGTAAATCAACTTGTCCGCGCATCTCAGAGAAAAATATTGTCCTCGTATTTTCTAATCTAACGAAAAAGAATTCTCTTCATTCAATTTTGAAATTTCTTTTAATTTTAATACTGATTTTAAGCTGGAAATTATTTGTTTAACGGTAATTAGTGATGATGCACGAGAAAGAAAAAATGGCGCAAAAATCCAAATTGGTAGAATTGTCAGGGCACAATAGACGAAAAGTGTCAGGTGAAATGGAATGGGGAATCTACCAGAAAATGTTCACATAGCCTTATTCCGTAATAGTGACAATTGGCAGAATTGTCAGGGACAGATTAGACGAAGAGTTACAAATGAGATAGAATGGGGAATCTACCGGAAGATGGTCACATAGCCTTTTTCCGATATGGTGCCAATTGGTAGAATTGTCAGGGCAGATCAGACGAAGAGTGGGAGGTGAGATGGAATAGGGAATCTACCGGAAATGGACACATAGCCTTATTCCGCTATGGTGCCAATTAGCATAATTGTCAGAGACAGATTAGTCGAACAGTGGCAGTTGGTGCGAAATAAGGAATGTACCAGAAAATGGACACATAGCTTTATTCCGTAATGGTGTCATTTGGCAGAATTGTCCGAAACAGATTAGTCGAAGAGTGGCATGAGAGATGGAATGGGGAATCTACCGGAAAATGGACACATAGCCTTATTCCCTAATGGTGACAATCAGCAGAATTGTCAGGGACAGATAAGTCGAAAAGTAGCAGGTCAGATGGAATGGGGAATCTGCCGAAAGATGGACACTTAGCTTTATTCTGTATTGGTGCCATTTAGCAGAATATTGTCCGGGACAGATTAGTCGAAGAGTAAGAGGTGAGATGGAATGGGGAATCTCCCGAAAATGGATACATAGCCTTATTCTGCAATGGTGCCAATTGGCAGAATTTTAGGAACAGATTAGACGAAGAGTGGGAGGTGAGATGGAATGGGGAATCTACCGGAAAATGGACACATGTCCTTATTCCGTAATGGTGACAATCAGCAGAATTGTCAGGGACAGATTAGTCGAGGAGTAGCAGGTCAGATGGAATGGGGAATCTGCCGAAAGATGGACACTTAGCTTTATTCTGTATTGGTGCCATTTAGCAGAATATTGTCCGGGACAGATTAGTCGAAGAGTAAGAGGTGAGATGGAATGGGGAATCTCCCGAAAATGGATACATAGCCTTATTCTGCAATGGTGCCAATTGGCAGAATTTTAGGAACAGATTAGACGAAGAGTGGGAGGTGAGATGGAATGGGGAATCTACCGGAAAATGGACACATGTCCTTATTCCGTAATGGTGACAATCAGCAGAATTGTCAGGGACAGATTAGTCGAGGAGTAGCAGGTCAGATGGAATGGGGAATCTGCCGAAAGATGGACACTTAGCTTTATTCTGTATTGGTGCCATTTAGCAGAATATTGTCCGGGACAGATTAGTCGAGGAGTAGCAGGTGAGATGGAATGGGGAATCTACCGAAAGATGGACATATAACATTATTCCGCATAGATCAAAATTGGTAAAATTGGGAGGGACAGATTAGTCGAACAGTATCAGGTAAGATGGAAGGGGAATCTACCGGAAGATAGACATATAGCCTCATTCTCCATCTCGCTACTTGGTTAGGAAGTTCCTATGGTGAGGTTGGCTACTAAATCACGTAGACATTAACGGGTCATGGTTGATTCAACGGATACTGGAAACACTTTAAGTTACGGGAAGAGAAATCCTACTCCTATTTCGACATGACGCAGGCACTAATGGGTCATGGTTGATTCAACGAGTTCTTGAAACTCATAATTTAAATTTAAATTATGGGAAGGGGAATTCTGCTCCTATTGTCCTTATTTTAACAAATGCAAACTTGTCGCAGCACATAGAATTATTTACGATTCATCAAACAAAATTCACAGGGATCGTTCGCGTCAAATAAAAACGAATTAAATTAAAAATTTTCAAAGTCCGCATTTGATGAAATTTTTCACTAAATTAATTAAATTTCCAACAATTGAAGAATTCTCTATCAAAAAAAAAAGGATAACCTGATAGGTTACAATGTTCAAGAGTTGGCAGACATCAGAAAATGATGAATGAAAAATAGCAAATTCCGGTAGTGAAATTCGTTTTAGGGGAATCAAAGGATTTGAACGAGAGGGAAAAATTCGCACTGGCATCTGAAAAAATTGGGGGTCAGTGATGTGAAATCATTGATCACGAATCACAAACACCAGCCGTGGAACCACGACGTATGATATATCGCTTCCAGTCAAGTTCGTTTTACGAACCTCCATTAGGATATCTAACACTGACTGGAGTGAGGACCCGTCAACCATATCCCATTTCTGTCTAGCTCAGATCCGATATTGGAATGCGCAAAGCGGCAAGTTATACCTCGGACTCGATAACGTTGCTAAAACCGACAGATAAATCTGGAAAAGCGAAACACGTAAATGTAAAAGGAAATAAAAATATTGTAATCGAGTTGCTTGCCAGAAGAGGGAACGATCCATTAGAAGAGAAAGGGTCGCTGTACTCAACATCTTCATTGGGTCTATTCAGAAAAGGTTGATCGATTTACCACACTTGTTGGTAAGAAGAAAAAGCCGCTGTCTTCAAGACGATAGCAAATTCATAAATCTCTGTTGCACGAGTGCCTGTGCCTTCCGTATTGACTCTTTCATCCGACATTTTTCTCGGAGTAAAAACCAGTTTCGCCTTGGAGAATCCTCGCTCTGATACAGCAGGGCGAGAAAGAGCAGGAAATGCTGAAAAGGGTAGAAAAGATTATAGAAGGGCGGTTGTGAGAAAAAGAGGAAGAGAGAGGCTCAAATCGACTTTTTTTTGTGAAAACGTTCATCTTTTATTACGTCGTTGGTCTCCATCCGACTTTGTTCCCTCGCAATATACAATTATACAATAATTTGAAAGCAAAGGCCGTATTTCATTCTTGTTCTTCTTCATTCTATTCTCTTCTTTTTCTACTCTAGACGATCTCCTTCGTTCTTCAAGTACTACTTTTGCTTCGAGATCTTCCACAGGGTTGAGGATCTCCCAAGTATCCTTCTCTTTTTTCGAGTAGTAAGTCTCAAGTAAAAACGAGGAAGTTAGAGATGGCTTGCTTTCTCTTTCGTTTAATATTTTTGAGTGATTTAGACTTTTCGCTCAAGCACAATTTGAAAATATCACGCAAGTATGATGTGGCGTCCCTTAACGCCTTTATTTAATAATTTATTTAAAAGTAAATAAACACGCTGATCCTTCTTGCTGCCAGTCGTGCGAACTCTAATGTTTGAATTATATTTTATATTTTCCGCTCTAATTAAAAGAGCGTAAGGTGCTGCAATCTTCGGTCAACGGCCGAATTAGATAATCGGACGACCTTGGCCTAGATACGAAAGGGCCCGAAGGTCGTGTCATAGATCACGGTCGATGTTTCGTCAGAGAGACGCTAATTATTAATTACACTAATTTAGTGTAATTAACACTAAATTGTGTTCTCATTTCCCACGCTTTTCGTGGTTTTTTCTTTTGTAATTTCTTTGTGCACCTTATGGCGGTTATTGTAGTTACCAAATAAATTGTGTTCGAATAAACGATCCTTGAACTGGTTGATTTTATGTGTGGACTGTGTGTGGCATTTTTTTAAGGATAATAATTGTGTCAGCTGTTTTTCGCTTTTCTCCGTTGCGGCTGTCTCGTGCCATCAGACCACGCAGAGTTAAGGATTATCATTTCGATTATTCACACCTACGATCACCGAATCGGTAAGTTTGTGTTTTCCTCAATTCTGCCTTGTGCTTCGCCATGCTCGCTTCTTTTTCTCTCGTCTGATTTTGATGCTCGGTTTGAAAATCTCGCTCGTCTATTTCTTTTATGTGCCGGCCTTCTCGAGCCAATCCCAGAGCTACTAACTTTCCCTAATTAATTTCGAATTAAAATCAAAGTCTCGGTAAGGTTCGCCACAATGGATACATAATTATTTTTAGTTTTTATTTGTTCAGTGACATTTTTAGCGCGATCGTCTTCGCACTATCCTCATCAGTAAAGTTTTAGAGTTAAGATCAGATTTTTAAAGATAAGAATAAGCTCAAGTTAATAAAATATTTGATAATATTATAAGTTTCAAACAACAATTTCAGGTATTATCTTGTCAGATTTCAACTAGGAACCAAGTTTAAATCCAGGCAGAACATCCTTGTAGCGACATGTCGCAATATCGATCATGTCATGCATACGTGAGCTACTTTAATCTGATGCTAGTTTTAGCGAAACTTGATTGAGTTTACATTCAACGCAGTAAATGTATGTTAAATATGATATGTAGGCAAGAAAATGAATTTTACAGATTCTAATAGATTTAACATTTTTAAGAATATTATATTAGAACTATTTGAAAAAAAAAGTTAATCCGGTGGTATGTCACCAGATCGAAAAGAAGTGTATGAAATTCTCTGTGAAGCTGTAATTAAAAACGGAATTTTAAAGACACAAAACCAGTTTTGAAAATTCTATATTCACAGACAAATGTGTCATGTTCTCAAATTTAACTTTACGTAATGGACCAGTTTTTATGTAAAATAAGAACAGAGAAAGGCAAACTGAAAGGAAAAACCGGAAAGAAAAAGGAAGAAGAGTGAAAATAGAGAAGAAAGGGGAAGGAGGTGGTTTTGTACGGAGATCGTTAACTACCGTGTAATCGTTAGCTTTGAGTCGAGAGCCAAAGAATAGAAGGGTGAGTGGCTAGCCTCGAACGTGGTCACAAAGCTTCCTGCGATGCATAAACTGGACAGTTAACGGCGAATAGAACGAGATAAAAAGCACACAAGCACCGTAGGCTGTCGATGAAACCAAGGTGATCGAAACAACAAAGCTCAAAGGTAAATTAATTATTTTAATAATCTTGCAAAATTAACATTTATACATTAAAAATGTAGTCCATAAATTAAAATAAAATATATCAATAAATGTTAAGACAGACTTGAATAGGTAATTTAAATTCCTGTTACAATAACTTTCAAAAGTTTGTTAAAATGTAATTTGGTTTTCAATGTATTGCAGAATTCGGTCCTTACATAATTGATTATTTCAACTGAACCGTGATGTGAGATCCTGAAGTTTAGCTCTATACACTTAGGCATACACGTTTCTAGGTCGGTTGTGATATGAAGTCAATTTAGCTGACGACAACAGGTGACAGTTGTTGAAGTAGTTTGATTGCTTTACCTTTATCGACAAAGTAATTTCCCTGATGAAAAAGTTGGTTATGGAATTAAATCTGAAAACTCACCAATAAATATCTAGAAAACTTTTGCGGAACAATACACAGAAGTAGAATTTTAAATTAAGAAAAATAAACTGTTTAGTAAAGTTTCTTATTACACTTTTGACTGTCTTTATATTTAGATCAGGGTGCATCGTAACGGACGAACAGCCTTTGACTGCGTAACAGTTATTTGCGTAACAGGATTATAGCTGCCTGATTTCTTATATAGGATTGTTACTTACGGTTTTGTTCTATTTTGTTTATCCATTATGAATTAAATCAGTGGCGTAACTGGGAGAGCAAGGGCCCTTGAGCAAAATGAAAAATTGGGCCCCCATTATATATAATAATTTACAAGCTTAATTCATTCATTCATTCTGTCTAAACCTGAAATTTGTCACTGGATGCTATTTGATTTAAAATTTTAAATCATATTTCACCATTTTAAAATGTTCTGAAATTTTAAATTTATAACAATTTTAATTTCTTCAAATTCTTCATTTAATGTCAACTTGCATTGTTTAAAAGTTCAATTAATCCACGTTTCAAAGATACTAAATTTGAAGTAATTTAAAAATTTCTTCAATTTTTAATAATTCTTTTCAATTATGATTTCAATTACTTTAAATACAATTTTGTACTATTTATATCATTTTTCAACAATTTTCTACAATTCTTAATTATTTGAATTGTTTTTAAATTGTTTCCCTAAATCTTAAATTTACCTTCCTCAAATTTCAATTATTTTGTTTAGTTTTCTCAATCACTTTTTAAGTTTTAATTATTTTTGCCTTGATATTAAATCAATTTAATTATTTATTCCTTAAGGAGGGTAATGACTGTAAAATAACATCAAATTAAACAATGGCTTTTAACCTAAACAAAAATACAATCAAATTTATATTTATACAATTTTGAAAAATCTAGTTGTACGCAATTGTAAGAAAAAAAGAGATTTAGCCTAAATTTGTTGTCAAATAATAATTATTTCACATTTTGTGTTTTTTCTTTCGGCTCAAAGCAAAATCGCATTTTTTATCAAATTTTGATAAACTATAGCTTATTTTAATCTTTAAAATATTGTCTACAATCGTATTCATTATTCATTTTAACATTATTAAAAGTTTGTTGTTCAAAATTATTAAAAAAATTAATTTTTACTGTTTATATTTTTTTAACAACAAACTTTCAATAATATTTAGATGCTATCCATTGTGCAGAATATGTTAAAGAGTAAAATAAGCTATTGTTTATCAAAATTTGATAAAAATGCGATTTTTCTCTGAGCTGAAAGAAAAAACACAAAATGTTAAATAATTACTATTTGATAACCAATTTAGGATAAATTTATTTTTTTCTGACAATCGTATAACTAGATCTTTCAAAATTGTATAAATTAAATTTGATTCTATTTTTGTTTACGTTAAAAAGCAATACTTAGTTTGAGGTTATTTTATGGTCACCACCCTCCTTAATTTTATATTATTTATCGCAAATTTATATTAATTTTTTTAATTTACCATTATTTTTGTCATTTTGCAATTATTATTTTAAATTTGTAATCATTTTCATAATTTCTGAATAAATTTACTGAACTACCAAATATATATCTCAATTTTCAAGAATTTTGTTCAATTAGGTATCATTTCTTTTTATTATTTTCTACAACTTTTTAATTATTTTCATATTCTTTTAGCATAACTTTAAAAAATTTCAATTATGTATTTATCTAGAATTTCAATCATCATTTTCATCAATTTCTTATTATTTCTCCGATTTTTTTAATTATTTTCTTTAATTAACATTTTTAAGTCATTCTGTAATTATTTTCTGTTTTAAACATAAATTCTATGATTTTTTCAATATTTCTCTCAAATTTTATTTCCTGTTTTTAATCTTTCATATTTAAATTATTTTCATCTTATTTCAATCATTTTTCTTAATCTAAAAGTATGTTAATCATATTTAAATTATTGTTTTCAATTTTGAATTAATTTTATCATTTTTAAACTATTTTCTTCAATTCTTAATTATTTTAATTGTTTTAAATTGTTTGCCTAAATCTTAAATTTACCTTTCTCAAATTTCAATTATTTTGTTTAGTCTTCTCAATCACTTTTTCAATTTTAATTATTTTTGCCTTGACATTAAATCAATTTAAATATTTATTCCTTATATTTATATTATTCATCGCACATTTAAATTAATTTTTTTAATTTACCATTATCTTTGTCATTTTGCCATTATTATTTTCAATTATTAATTATTCTCATAATTTCTGAATTAATTTACTGAACTTTCAAATATACATCTTAATTTTTAATTATTATGTTCAATTTTCATTTCTTTTTATTATTTTGCAATTACTTTCTCCACCTTTTAATATTTACATTATTTTTCAATTAAATTCCTAAATTTTTAATTATTATCTCAATTTTAGACTATTGTCTTCAATTTCCGATTTTTTAAAAGATTTTTTAATTACTTTCTTTTGGTTAAAAACAAATTCTGTAATTTTTAATTATTTCCGTATTCTTTTAGCAGAATATCCAAAAATTTCAATTATGTATTTATCTCAAATTTTAATTATCATTTTCATCAATTTTCGATTATTTCTCTGATTTTTTAATTATTCTCTTGAAATAAAATGTTTAATTAATTCTGTAATTATTTTAATTTTTAAGCATATAATCTATGATTTTTTGAATTATTTTCTCAAATTTTATTTTATGTTTTCAATCTTTTATGTTTAAATTATTTTTATTATATTTCAATTATTTTTCTCAATCTTAAATTATTTTCAGCATATTTCAATAACTTTTTTAAATTTTTGATTAATTATATCATTTTTAATTATTTTCCTCGATTGTTAATTATTATTCTCATTTTATAAAATTTTTAATTATTTTTTAAAATTTCAATTATTTTCTTCTATTTTTAATTAATTTCATCTGTTTTTATAATTTCCAAATTTTTTTATTAAATATGGTAAATTCAATTTATGTTTAGCTTTCTTCAATCTTTTTTCTAATTTTTAGTTACTCTCATTTTTTCAATTGTTTTGCAAGATCTTGATGTTTTTTATCGGAGATTTCAATTATTTCATTTAATTTTCAATTATTTATTTGGTTTTTTATATTATTTTCATCAATTTTCAATTACTTTCGTTCTTTTTCGTAATTTCCAATAAGTTTTTGATTATTTCTGTTTAATTAAAAATTATTCTCTTCAATTTTAAATTATGTTTATTTTGTTTTATTTTTTTTTCTCTAATTTTTAATTAGTTTTTTTTTCAATCAACTTCTAATAGTTTTGAGTAATTTTCTGATAGTTTCTTCAACTTCCCTGTATTTAAAATATTTTATGTAATTTTTTGTATTATTTTCTCGAACTTTAATTTTTTTTTCAATTTTGTATTATTTATCTCAATTTTAAATTATTTTTTTCCAATATTACATTATTTCCCCTAATTTTTCATTATTCAATTTTTTTCAATAATTTATTTTTATGATTTTCAAGTAATTTTCTTAAATTTATTTATTTCTTTATTTATAAACGGGACAATCCCTTTAATTAATTCTAAAAAAATTAAACTTATTTTCTTTATTTTTAAAACATTTCTATAATTTTTTCAATTAGTTTTCCCAATTTTTAATTGATATCATTCTGTTTCAATTAATTTACCAAACTTGGAATTATTTTGTTTAATTTCAATTATTTTTTGCAATTATTTTTAATTTAATATTTTATCAATTTTGTTCTAAAACAAAAAGGTTGACTGAGGGCCCCTTGAGCTCAAGGGCCCCGGGGCACTATCCCACTTTGCCCCTTAATAGTTACGCCCCTGACTGAAATTAAGTTGACTGTTTATAATCTTTAATTAAATGAATCGAAATTTTAAAGAACCAAGCTATTCTTTGGGCGTGATGCGCTAAGTTATTTTTACATCGCAATAATAAATAACACAGCCCCACAAAAAAAAAAAAGTGTCATGTACTTTTGACCGGAATACCTTAGCCCTATGTATTTTGACGCGCTGAACACGAATCCGAAGTCCATTTTGCTCCATCACGTCAGGATTTTTTTCTAACCTCAAAAAACATGTCGGATTTTGAGAGGTAGGCGATTTTTTAAAAAAATTTATGGATTTACTTCAAACTTGGTATCTGGGGGTTTTTTGGGTCGCTGATTACGAATCTGAAGTTAGATTTTCAAAATTCAAAATGGCGGATCCAATATGGCGGACGAATTTTGAAAAAATTTGAAGATTTACTTCAAACTTGGTATCTGGGGGTTTTTTGGGTCGCTGATTGCGAATCTGACGTCATATTTTCGAAATTTTTATGAAATTTGGTATCTTCAGGTTTTTAAGTTGCTGAGTGTGATTTCGAAGCGAGTTTCTCACATTTTCAAATATGACTTCTATTACAATTTTATCATAAAATATTCCTTGGTAACAGATTGGATATGTTTGGTGCAGAAGCCAAATAAGAAAGTACATTGTTCCATTCTGCATTTTATTCCTGATAAATCTTCAAATTTTTTAAAAATTCGTCCGCCATATTGGATCCGCCATTTTAAATTTTGAAAATCTAACTTCAGATTCGTAATCAGCGACCCAAAAAACCCCCAGATACCAAGTTTGAAGTAAATCTTCAAATTTTTTCAAAATTCGTCCGCCATATTGGATCCGCCATTTTGAATATCTAACTTCAGATTCATAATCAGCGACCCAAAAAACCCCCAGATACCAAGTTTGAAGTAAATCCATAAATTTTTTTAAAAAATCGCCTACCTCTCAAAATCCGACATGTTTTTTGAGGTTAGAAAAAAATCCTGACGTGATGGAGCAAAATGGACTTCGGATTCGTGTTCAGCGCGTCAAAATACATAGGGCTAGGGTATTCCGGTCAAAAGTACATGACACTTTTTTTTTTTGTGGGGCTGTGTAATCAGATCCGGGCTATAAAGGTAAATTTGGTTAACTTTATTAAGTAATCCTTCACCCGAAATATTAGCAAAGGCATGCTTGATGTTTAAAAATACTGCCAATCAAAAAGTAAGGATGACAAAATTGAT
This sequence comes from Ganaspis brasiliensis, assembly GCA_037103525.1. NCBI lineage: Eukaryota > Metazoa > Arthropoda > Insecta > Hymenoptera > Figitidae > Ganaspis > Ganaspis brasiliensis. The sequence goes on along the minus strand of JAZKLR010000159.1, from coordinate 1,284,629 downwards.
TTTCCCAAGTTTAAAAAGGATCGATTCTCTAAACTATTAACTCGTTGACAGGAAGTCGAAAATAGTGGATTGAACGTGCAATGTGGAAGGGTGATGAGAGTAATTTACAGAGAACAGGGGGCAAGTCTCGCTCGTGATTTCCAACGATTAAGCCGCGCTCACTACCCACGCGTAGGAGGATGAACGACTATCCGTCGCGCATTAATCTTCTTGGCTCAACCGAGACGTCGTACGTGTCGCCATTGTGTGCCTAAAATGTCGATTGAAAAACAGCTGGTGTCGAGTGACAGAGGCTATGATTTAGCGACTCTTCATGGATAAGAAGTCCAGAGATTAGCGATAATCGATTAGAGGGTGACGGAAAAAAAATACCAGTAACACAAAGCTTCCTTTCTTGCAATATCTGTTTTTCAAAGGTTTTTTTTTAGACCACAACTGATAAAGGATATAATTAGTGGAAAGACAGTTTGGTGAAAGCTTACAGTATATATAACAAATGGGAGCGAAAAGTTAACTAAAATTAGTAGCGGTTAAGGTCCGTAATGATGCAGAGCAGATGGAGGTATTTTTAATTACCATTTTTCATCCGTCAGTTATAAAGTTCATCTTCTTAGTTTGATATTCAAACTGGAAGGAATTCAACATAGTTCAGTGGCACGTTCATTTGTCTGTGGATAATAATATAGACGTAGATGAATGTTCGCATGACCTCTACGTGAACCAGCACACCTGAGGAATTTCAATTCTGATCAGAGCATCGACTTTTCAGGAAGTTCTCAATTGCTTTTGTGGAATGGCAGTAAGATATCGCAGAATCATCTTTTGAATGAGAAGAAATGAACAGATGAAGCGACAAATACCAATCCATTAACTTTCAATAGTATGTCCTGAGGGAAAATTGTCACCGAAACTTATCTAAAATCAGGGACGATATTACGAAACATTAAATCATCACACACGAATGCTTCCACTAGATTTAACATGGTCATGAGCCATTAATATTTACCGATAATCTTGCAAGTGAAGGATCCATATTTAGAACATTTCTGAATTTTTTTGGTCCTAATGCTCTTTTGATTAATAATATATTGTAACATAAATTAAACAATATTTTCTTGTTTTTAAACTAATTCAGTCATATGCCACCGTCTGATTTAAGGATTCGATTGTTAAAGAGAAATATTGAAATGAACACTAATCGAAATCCAATATCGATTTCTCGTGATTGTCTAAATACTTAGTAAATGACGGCAGATTATCAACACAAGAGAAATGAAAATATATCAAGAAATAAGCTTATTGTCGAGACTGTTACGGAGGTATTACTTCATATTTACATTTTACGGTAGAAGCATAAAAAACAAAGACTGCATTGATTGAAATCCAATATCGAGGAGTGAAATAAGGACATAACCTTTGCCCTGCTTAATCGTCGGAGAAACATTGAACTTTTTTATTTGGTGGCTAAAGGGCAGGCGAGTAATAACTGAATGGCGGCAATCGATTGGAATGTGGTGAGCTGCGTGCCAATTGGTGCGTAAAGCTATATGTCCTTGTAGTTCAGCTCAATCAGAGCAATTAGTTCTGAGTTATATTGTCTGGAGCAATTTTCTTTAATGACCAACAACACCAGGGAAAAATGGAAAAGTTCCACAGAGGTAAATTCTTCCATTTCCTGTTAACTATAACGGCAATAGACTTAGAGTTTTCTAAGTTGGTTTCTATCATTTGCAACAACTATTGATCAACTCCCACGGAAAAACGTTAATGGTTTCTGGTGCGAATCTCACGTTAAGAGGAGTTTTCTCTATGTTTGCACGTAAAAGAGGCAAGTTCGTTTTTCAATGGGAGGTTCCCCAGACCGTGAGACATATAAATAAGTGCAGACTCCGATAAATTAACCGAGGAAGAACAGCCTTTTAAGGTTTCCGACAATTCACAGAATTGAAACAACTCTTTCTAAGAGTTATTTCCCAGAGTGTTCTACCATATGTCTGACGCCGACTGCAGGTAAAAAGATCGCCGTTGAAAAAGTTGCTTCACACATAAAAGCACCACTAAACTTCCATACACTTTTTTAAGTAACTGCTTTCAATTTAGGATTTAACGAATTAATATCTTCTAACAGTTTAATTTTCACCTGTCTTTCCTTATTAGGCTTCCTTTTCTGCCTTCTATCTCTGTTTCCACAATTATACTTCATACCCCTTCTCTTTTTTTTTCTAATCACTGTAGCAATCCATTAAATACAAAGCAATTTGTAAACAGACAACTATTGTCGAATAAGAGATCCAAAATCGAACCTTAAGTAAGGGTAATTAAGCAACGCCTCTTTTTAATCTTTGAACTATTAGATGTATTTTTATCGGTTGTATTTTAAAACAAAATTTCCAAAGGTCAGAGTGGGTAAGTCGTATTTAGATTGTTTAAGAGTGTTTTTTGCATCAACTTTATGCAACTAGAACAGGCCTAGGTAAAATGGTGCATCTTGTGCATCCAGAGAGAAAACAGTGTTCCCTTTCCACAAGCCGGTACATTCCCTTCTCCTGCCTTTTCCACCTCTTTGCACAGATAATTCTATATTCTCGCAGGTGGGCCTGGTAGCTTTATGGAACAAAATGATAATGCTAAACGTCTACCCATCAATGACCAAATTCGCCAAAATGCAAGAAGCAGACTCGTTGAAAGATGGCAAGCAAAATTGAGCGGGTAAGAAAAAGGGCCGATGGACACATCGGCTGATACCAACACTCGACACTTGGATTAATAGAAAACACGAGGTAGTTTTGTACTACCTCACGCAAGCGCTCTTATGTCACGTTGTTTAAAATGTTTAAAGTTATACGGAAGGTTTCTTGCGGGATTTGAATGGGTGGTGGTTTATTGACCTTCTGTAATCATTGTGAAACAATGCTAAATCTGTCATAAAATCTTTAATAGAGTTTGAAGTTCCTATTGAGGTGGGTTTTCCCCTGTTCTGTGCCCTCCCACCCTTTCTGTCAGTCAGCGAGGGCCTGATGTAATGATTCAGTTCAGTCTCGGCCTTCTTACAGTCCACGTCGTACTGATTAAGTTCCACTTCCCGACATTTTCTTAACTAGTCGGCCATTATGTGTATACACCGAGTGAACAAATGTGACGTATTCTTTATGTGAAGTGACAATAAACTATCCGTTGTAAAATCTAAAGATCTGTGAGTTTTTTCTGAAATACCACCACCCATCATTTTTAACCCCTGAAGACGATACGTCAGAAATTGTCTCTCCCTGGTGACGGTCTTAAAGTCCTATAGGATAAAGTGTTTTTAGCAGATCGGCAAGTCGCCACCTCCGCATAACTCTATAGTACGGACTCCAGGGTACCTAAAAACAGTTTTTCATATTCTCCGTAAAAAAAACCCCAACATCTAACTTAAGCAAAATTCAATTAATCAATCCCTAACTAATGACGTCGTTTCCATATATTATTCAAAATTGTAATACAACCGCACAACGTCTCTTTATTCACCTACTTTAAGAAACCATCTACTGACTCCCTTTAGAAGAAAATTTAAATAATTGGAATAGGATTACAGAAAACGAGATGATTATTCCTTCGTGCAGTGCAATGGGTTTAGGGAGTTTTTCCTTTTGGTACGTAAAGGATTGCTGCTTGTAATTCCGGGCAGTAGCAAAAGAAAGAAATTCGGGCAGCATGGATTAGAAGAGGTCCTCGGGTCGGAAGTAAAATTGCAGCTGATCTCGAGACGTTGGGTTCCAGGATATATGCGGGGCACGACGCGATTAATTAGAAGGCACGTACACCTCGCGGTGTGCCTTCCTACTGTTTGCGGCGTATTTAGTAGCGGGTCCTTTCTAGACTACAGATGCCTTTTCCCTCAGGCCGATTCATTTGCAGGCTTTACTCGTTCGTCCCTCTATCGAGCTCTGGCGAATACCAAACGCTCTCTTAATACCCACAAGAAAAGAGTCAATGCAAAAAATGTAAATTGACCATCGAAACTTATTTCCCGTGCTTTGAAAAGCCTTTAGGGCACAGAACTTCCGATCATTTAAACAGGTCAATCAAACAGTTAGAAAGAAAAACTCTTGTTTACCGTGAACATAGGAAAAATCAGGTCAGTCTTTTTTGTCAACTTTTATAGTTTTGAACTCCATCAATTTGAAGAGTGGATTAAAGTCAGAAACGATTGAGTTCTACTGAATGACATCCTCTCGCCTACGTTCTAGGCAAATATAGACTATTCCAATAAAATCAACTATGGTCACTAAAATTTTCCGCGGGAATACAATATATAAAATCCCGGAAGGTAGTACATAGACTATGTAGTAAAAAGAACGTAAAAATTCTTTGAAAATGGAGCAATTGTCAGCTCTATTATTGTATTGATCATAAGAAGTTATATAGAGCAATAAATAAGTACTTTCTGATAATGTTCAGCGAGTTGAAAGTTTAGAGTGCGATGACACGAGGAGAGTGCTACGGAAAACCTCTTATGGGTGCTATTACGTTGCACACTAGTTCTTCGACTTATTTCAATCTGCAAGCCTCATTGACTTTTATGGAGTCACCTATGCGCCATAAAGACCTCCAGTTCCGAGGCTTTTTAAGCTTCCGGGTCAGCTTCTCTTGAGTTATATTGTCGCAGAATTTGGTGCTTTGAATTCACTCACTGGTGTCGCAAATCAGAAAAGCTATGATGTTCCCGAAAACGTGTTCAGCATACGGAAAAAAAAATTTCTCCATTAATACGAGCTCCGATTAATCGAAAAGTTTTACGCTCCCATTGGAGATTTAATAAAATTCTTCTCCCAAGCTCTATCTCGTTAGCAATCAAAAAATAATATTCTTGTTATTCTCCAAGAACATGGAATTATTCAAATTGAATTCTTAGGCAGAAATAAAAGTTTCTCGTTTGCTCCTTTAAGATTTGTATGAAATTATTATGCCAGGACTCACGAATGATCGCAAGACTACGAAATAACCAAGCTCTGAGAACTGGCTACAATCCGTGGACCCGTTAAAGTTTATGACTTCGAAGATTCCAGACGTCGTCATAAAAGGCTAAGAACTCTGGAGATTTTTCAATATCTCTAACGTCGCGGATCCTTGAGGAAGTCTGATTGTGACGTCTTTATTATTATCCTTCAAATGATAGTACCTCCTTGTGTCAGAAAAATGTTACATAAAATTGTACTATACAATGGAATAGGGTCTTTTCTTTAATTAACTACCAATGACATTACTTTTATATCCGCCTTTGGTGACCGCTTCAAAATTTTTGTAATGTTGCAGAAGGATTTTTCCGAATTTTCGATATTTTCTCTTGGGATCACATCCATAATGCGGGGACCCATAACTGACCTAATTCCTAACATGAATGTCCTGCTACTTACACTTAAACTATATTTTAAACGAATTGATATAAATAATAACATAACACCTAATAAAATAATTCATGTTCAATTTAAGGCCAGGTTACTCTGAACAATTTTGAAAAAATCGCAATATTTTTTTTTCATAAATTGCCACTGTATACTCGTAGAAATAGTATAGAATTAGTCCCGAAGATCAACAAGACCGAGAAGCAGGTTAAAAGAGTGGGGAGCAAGGCACTTTGCTGATAGGGCCAACAACAGACGTGTTGATCGAGCTGAGCTAGAAGCTACTGAAACATCTGAGGATCACAGAACTGCTTTAAGAAATGCAAGAATTCTTCAGAATGATGCTTACGAAGACGAGGAAGGAATTGTGCATGCAGCTGGAATGGATATGTAAGTAAAATTTTTTTTTTACGATTTTTCACGAATAAAAACTTTGACCTGATTTTTCTCCAAACCACGTTTTTTCGCATAGATGACACTCTCATTTCAAAACTATTGCACTTATCGATATGAACCAAACGGCATTTTACTCTTTAGATGTCTGGCTATGGCCTCAAGAAGAACCAGAAATATTCATTATTATTTAAAAAAAAGTTATAAACAATTAAAAGTGAAAAAAAGGTTGAAAAAATTAAAAAGTCCGCCGTTTTGTTTTTTGCTTTCAGATAATTCTTTTCCAAGAAATTATGTCATCCATCTACGAAGTAGATAACTTTCAGCAGCCATTTTCAAGACCGCCATTTTGAAAAAAAAAATAAAATAAAAAAATTTCAAGTAACTTCATGTATGTACTATCATATGTAAAAAAGTTTATTACTTAACATTTTTTGTATTATAAATAAAATGTATTGAAAAAAATCACGTTTTTCAGAGTAAGCTGGCCTTAATTAGATAAAAACCTTGGAAGCCCTAGATTTATTCATGAAAACATTTATGATATTTGAGGCTATGCTTCAATGATGTAGAAATGGTGAATCATCCGTATACGAAATTGGAAAAGAAAATGTAGCCAGAAATCAATCAGTTGTCACTTGAATGGGATAAAAGCGACCGGCGGAGAGTACAGCAAATAATCTAGACGTATGTACTGAGCAATAATCGTACTGGGGTTGAGAGATGAAAGAGAAATAAGTTACTCTAGAAAGTGTCCTCCTCGAGGGGTGTTGGTTACTAATTACACTGTGGTGATACGTTCTATTTACTCACGATAAACACACCAGATGTACACCAATCTTGAAATCTTTGACTCACCTAAAACAGAAAGAAAAAACATTTCGTTATTATTTTTTTGCATAGGTAAATTTTTTGAAAAACAATTCAACAAAATTTCATATTTTCTCTGGGCAAAATCAGTAACTTTCTGATTCTTTTTCCTAATGCTCGTGAGTTATTGAATTTTGCAGTGGAAACTATAAAGCAGAATAGAAAATAGGATATGTAAATCATGTGCGAAGAGAGCAAGGTGGTGAGGATAAATCTTTTATTTCGCGACAGCAACGGTTTGTTGGAATAATGGTGGTCGACCAAAATTGCGTGGCCAACGTGAATTCATCGAGGCAGAGAATTCTGTTGGCAGTACCATGCGCAAGTACAATTATCGTCGTGATATAAATTTTAAATCAGATGCGTGACGAGGGTGCGTCCTCGTTTTAGTGGGCAGCACCTGTCATTTGGGGAGGGGGGGGCATTCTCATAGGCGTCGTTGGCGCGAAAGCGCACGTAAATCGCCAATGTACACGGACGACCGAACATTCGCGCATAATAAAGGCAAATGGAATTTCAGATTGACTCTTACTTGCCTCGTCGACGTAATTGCAACTCGCTCGAGTACACCTAAAGCGTTCAATCCTGCCCCACTGGATTTCAGCTATATTAAATCATATTCCATTGTGGCATCGAAAAGTAGAAGGTAGCTAATAATCCCTTACAGATCTTCCACAGGAAGAAGACGTCGAGAGTCTGCTAAGGAGACTTACTATATTTACCAAGGTTGCAATTTACGTCGCTCCGTTCTTTTCTTCGATCTAAAGCCTTTCACCACGATTTTTATAGATATACCATTTCTACCTATGCTTCAGACTTATTGAATCTTTCTTTTAACTCTTTACCTTTTTTCAACTTTGGAGTATTTTTACAAATGTAAGTTGTGTTAGTTAAATTATAAATTACAACCAAGTCGTAGCGTGAAACGAGGGATATTTTATTTACAGTGACGTAACTGGGAGAGCAAGGGCCCTGGGGCAACAAAAAAATTGGGGCCCCATTATATATAATAATTTACAAGTTTAAGGAGGAATCGGACGAACAATCTAAACAAAAGTTAGTCCAAATGAATAATTTTGATTTTTGATATAGAAGACACATAAGTTAATAAAATTTTTTTCAGTGGAAGTGTGGACATTTGTATTTTTTACAAAATAAGCCCTTAAAAATTGCAATTTCATGAAAATTAAAAAAAATTGACGTTGGAAATGATTATTTAATTTGGGTTAATTTGCACCTCAAATTGAATAATCGTTTCCCACGTCAATTTTTTTTAATTTTCATCAAATTGCAATTTTTAAGGGCTCATTTTGTAAAAAATACAAGTGTCCACACTTCCACTGAAAAAAATTTCATTAACTTATGTGTCTTCTATATCAAAAATCAAAATTATTCATTTGGACTAACTTTTGTTCCGATTGTTTGTCTGATTCCTCCTTAATTCATTCATTCTGTCCAAACCTGAAATTAGTCACTAGATGTTTTATTCTTTTCAAAGTTTAAATCATATTTTACCTTTTTAAAATGTTCTCAAATTTTAAATTCATGACAATTTGAATTTCTTTAAATTCTTCAAGTTAATGTGAACTTGCATTGATTAAAAGTTCAATTAATACGTACGTTTCAAAAATTCTAAATTTGAAGTGATTTAACAAATTCTTCAATTTTTAATAATTCTTTTCTATTATGATCTCAATTATTTAAAATACAATTTTGTACTATTTTTATCATTTTTCAACTATTTTCTACAATTGTTAATTATTTTAATTTATTTATTTATTTATTTATTTATTAAACAATTTACGGATGAAACATCCATTACATAATAAGAAGATAGAAATGAGATCAAATATAGATTTTTTAATTCCAAACAAACAATTCAAATATTAAGCCCTGTGTGAAAAATTATTTTTCTTAACAAAGTTACAAATACAGATAAGTTGTCGTTAAAAAATTGTCGTTAATTGTTTTTAAATTGTTTCCCTAAATCTTAAATTTGCCTTCCTCAAATTTCAATTATTTTGCTTAGTTTTCTCAATCACTTTTTCAATTTTAATTATTTTTGCCTGGACATTAAATAAATTTAATTATTTATTCCTTAAGGAGGGTAATAACCGTAAAATCACATGAAATTAAACAATGGCTTTTAACGCAAACAAAAATATAATCAAATTTAAATTTATACAATTTTGAAAAATCTAGTTGTACAATTGTCAGAAAAATGAGATTTTAGCCTAAATTTGTTGTCAAATAATAATTATTTAACATTTTGTGTTTTTTCTTTCTGCTCAAAGATAAATCGCATTTTTTATCGAATTTTGATAAACAATTGCTTATTTTACTCTTTAAAATATTCTCTACAATCGTAATCATTTTAATATTATTAAAAGTTTGTTGTTCAAAATTATTAAAGAAATAAAATTTGTATTGTTTATATTTTTTTAACAACAAACTTTTAATAATATTAAAATCATAACAATTGTAGAAAATATTTCAAAGAGTAAAATAAGCTATTGTTTATCAAAATTTAATAAAAAATGCGATTTTTCTCTGAGCTGAAAGAAAAAACACAAAATGTTAAATAATTATTATTTGACAACCAATTTAGGCTAAATCTATTTTTTTCTGACAATTGTACAAAAAGATATTTTTAAATTGTATAAAATTAAATTTGATTATAATTTTGTTAACGTTAAAAAGCATTACTTTGTGTAAGGTTATTTTACGGTCACCACCCTCCTTAATTTTATATTATTGATCGCAAATTTAAATTAATTTTTTTAATTTACCATTATTTTTGTCATTTTGCAATTATTATTTTCAATTTTTAATCATTTTTATAATTTCTGAATGAATTTACTGAACTTTTAAATATATATCTCAATTTTCAATTATTTTCTTCAATTTTCATTTATTTTTAGTATTTTGCGATTACTTTCTCCATCTTTTAATATTTCCCTTATTTTTAAATTATGTTATTATTAATTATTAATTATTAACTCAAATTTAGACTATAGTCATTAATTTCCGATATTTTTAACGATTTTTCAATTATTTTCTTTTGCTTAAAAACAAATTCTGTAATTTTGTATTATTTTCTCCGATTTTAAATTATTTTCATTCTTGTGGCATAATTTTCAAAAATTTCAATTAGGTATTTATTTAAAATTTCAATTATCATTTTCATCAATTTTCGATTATTTCTGGAATTTTGTAATTATACTCTTTAATTAACATTTTTAAGTCATTTTGTAATTATTTTCTTTTTTAAACATACCTATATTCTATTTTTTTTTTCTAAATTTTATTTACTGTTTTTAATCTTTCATATTTAAATTATTTTCATCTTATTTCAATTATTTTTCTCAGTTTAAAATTATTTTCATCATATTTAAATTATTTTTTTCAATTTTTAATTAATTTTATCATTTTTAAACTATTTTCTACAATTCTATTGTCGCCCGTATATGATTTCTAAATAAAATAAATTCATAATTTTTTTAATTGTTTTAAATTGTTTGTCTAAATCTTAAATTTATAACTTTCTTAAATTTCAATTATTTTGTTTAGTCTTCTCAATCAATTTTTCAATTTTAATTATTTTTGCCTTTACATTAAATCAATTTAATTATTTATTCCTTAAGTTTATATTATTTATCACAAGTTTAAATTAATTTTTTTAATTTACCATTATTTTTGTCATTTTGCAATTATTATTTTCAATTTTTAATCATTTTCATAATTTCTGAAAGAATTTACTGAACTTTCCAATATATATATCTCAATTTTCAATTATTTTCTTCAATTTTAATTTATTTTTAGTATTTTGCGATTACTTTCTCCATCTTTTAATATTTTCCTTATTTTTAAATTAATTTCCTAAATTTTCAATTATTAACTCAAATTTAGACTATAGTCATTAATTTCCGACTTTTTAAACGATTTTTCAATTATTTTCTTTCGCTTAAAAACAAATTCTGTAATTTTGTATTATTTTTTACGATTTTTAATTATTTTCATATTCTTTTTGCATAATTTTCAAAAATTTCAATTAGGTATTTATTTAAAATTTCAATTGTCATTTTCATCAATTTTCGGTTATTTCTGCAATTTTGTAATTATTCTCTTTAAATAAAATTTTAATGTAATTTTGTAATTATTTTCTTTTTTTAAACGTATATTCTATGATTTTTTCAATTAATTCTCTTAAATTTTATTTACTGTTTTCAATCTTTTATATTTAAATTATTTTTATCATATTTCAATTATTTTTCTCAATCTTAAATTATTTTCTGCATTTTTCAATAATTTTTTGTAAATTTTGAATTTATTATATAAGTTTTAATTATTTTCCTCGATTGTTAATTATTATTCTCATTTTATAAAATTTTCAAGTATTTTTCTAAAATTTTAATTATTTTCTTCTCTTTTTAATCATTTTTATTTGTTTTCATAAATTCCAAATTTTTTTATTAATTAACGTAAATTCCATTTATTTTTAGCTTTTTTCAATCTGTTTTTCAATTTTTAGTTATTCTCATTTTTTTAATTGATTTTTAAGATCTTGATGTACTTTTCTTAAATTTCAATTCTTTCTTATTAATAAAAAATTCTATAATTTTTTCAATTATATTACTCAAAATTGATTTATTTCTTAAAATTTATTATTGTTTGTATCGTATTTCAATTATTTTCTTCCATTTAAAATTTTTTCATTTTTTTATAATTTCTGAAATTTTCAACTATTTATCTGAGATTTCAATTGTATTATTTAATTTTCAATTATTTATATGATGTTTTATATAATTTTCTTCAACTTTCAATTACTTTCGTTCTTTTTCTTAATTTACAAAAAGTTTTTAATTATTTCTGTTTAATTAAAAATTATTCTCTTTAATTTTAAATTCTGTTTATTTTGAATCATTTATTTTCTCTAATTTTTAATTAGTTTCATTTTTTTTCAATCAACTTTTGAAAGTTTTAAGTAATTTTCTAAAATTTTCTTTAACTTTCCTTCATGTAAAATATATTATGTAACTTTTTCAATTATTTTCTCAAATTTTAATTTTTTGCAATTTTATATTATTTATCTAAATGTTAAATTATTTTTTCTATATTTTATTATTTTCCCTCATTTTTCATTCTACAATTTTTTTCAATTTATTTTCAAGATTTTCAAGTAATTTTCTCAAATTTAACTTAATTTCTTTATTTTTAAAACATTTCTATATTTTTTTCAATTATTTTCCCCAATTTTTCAATGATTTCATTTTTTTTTCAATTAATTTTTAAAATTTGCAATTATTCTGTATAATTTCAATTATTTTTTGCAATTTTTTTTTATTTAATATTTTCTAAATTTTGTTCTAAAGCAAAAAGGTTGACTGAGGGCCCCGGGACACTGCCCACTTTGCCCATTAATATTGACACCACTGTTTATTTACCAGGTAACAAAATTCCTAAAGAAGGTCAAAGTGGAAAATAGAATCTTTGAAAGTTTATAGGAACTTTGGTTCCTTTTGATGTTAAACTATAACGACTGCTTTGAAACAATTTATCGCTGCAGCTACCTATTCAGCAAGTTTCCTTTTTGTATCAGCTTCTTTGGAATCTGAGAATCAGGTTTAAGACAAACTTCTCACGGTAATCGGAGTCTTGGTGAAATATGAAGTCTTAATAGTTGAGCAAACGGGACGACAGATGTAAAATGGCAGAGGGACTAATTAAGATTATATTCAAATGGGCTCTGGGTCGATTATGGTACGTGATAATCGAGCAGGGGATGGAAATTGAGGGAAGTTTAGGAGAGAAATTGAAGGACGTGGACAACTGTGTCAGTATTTCGGAAATAGGTGAACTGGTTATAGTTGCAGGCCATGTCTATAAGCATAAACTCTATTTAAGGTAGTATGAGGTGCATGTTAAGCTGAGAGTTAATCGCTTGTTTAGCAGGACACATTCCCTCTATATTTTCCGCGATTCAGGCAACACGTTACCCTAAGGTAAACAAACTCAGAGCATCCCAACCTGAATAAAGACTTTGCGCGACTTTCTCAGCGAAAAGACCCCCGATTATCCATGCAATTATAACGCGCTTTGAATCTCCGTCTCCACAGGCAAATCTTTCTTTTCAAGTCTTAACGAGACCTCGCACTGAGCTGTATTAAATCCTTACCAAAAACGCGGTTATCAGGTATGAAGCGGTTTTATAAAATTGGTAAAATCCTTTTTATTAAGGCCAACTTACTGTGAAAAACGTGATTTTTATCAATACATTTTATTCACAATACAAAAAATGTTAAGTAACATATCCATTCCAGCTGCATATACAATTCCTTCCTCGTCTTCGTAAGCATCATTCTGAAGAATTCTTGCATTTCTTAAAGCAGTTCTGTGATCCTTAGACGCTTCAGTAGCTTCTAGCTCAGCTCGATTAACACGTCTGTTGTTGGCCCTATCAGCAAAGTGCCTTGCTCCCCACTCTTTTAACCTGTTTCTCGGTCTTGCTGATCTTCGGGACTAATTCTATACTATTTCTACGAGTATACAGTAGCATTTTATAAAAAAAAAGTTCGATTTTTTCAAAATTGTTCAGAGTAACCTGGTTTTAAGGAGAGACCCTTGTTTAGACGTTCGAAAAATGCGCAGGGTGTCTACTAATTTCGTCCCACAAAATTCCCGGTTTTTGTTCCTATTTTTCCCGGTTTTTTCTCTTGTTAACTTAAAATTTATTTTAAGTATAAATAGACCTACAAATAGCTACAAAAATTGAAGATAACAGTTGATAATTGAAGAAAATAATTGAGAATTGAAGAATTAAATATTAAACTTTACAAAAAATAATAATTAAGAATTAAAAGAAACAATTAATAATGAAAAGAGATAATTAATAATGGAAAGAAATAATTGAACCATGGAAAAAAGTATTTGACAATTAGAAACAAAATTAAAAAAAAAAGTCAATATTAATCTACAATTGAACAATAATTAAAAAATTCAAATTTTCCCTGAATTATGACGTCAAACATTTTTAAATCGTAAGCAAGTTAATCTGTGAAAAGGTATCTGACATGTACCTTTGTAGCTTAGTGGTTTAGAGCAGTCAAGCGCCAATTGAAAGACCCGAGTTCAAATCCCGGCGGAGCTAAATGTCCGATATTTTTTCAAAGATTTCAAAAATTTTAATAATAATTAAAAAAATTGAACAATGATTATTAAATTCAAAGAATATAATTGAAAATTGGTCAACTAGATAGAAAATCAAAAAAAAAAATAATTTAAAATTAAAGTTAATAATTCAAAATTGAAGAAATAAATTGAAAATTAAATAATGAAATTGAAATCAGAAAAACACAGAATTATTAAATATTAAAAAAAAAAACAATTAAAAATTGAGAAATAAAATTAAAAATCGAATACAATAATTTAGAATTAAAGAAAATTACTGAACAATTGGATTGAAAAAAGAAGAAAATAATTTATAATTTAAAAAAATGGAAAATGCCAGGAATTATGCAATATTGAAGAAAACATTAAAAATTGAAGAATAGAATTGTTATATAAAGAAATTAATTGAGAATTGAAAAAAATAACTGAACAATTCAACAATTAAATTGAAATTAGAAGGAAATTATTGAAAATTGAAAGAGGTTTTGAAACATGAAATAAATATCTGATAATTGAAAAAAAATAATTGAAAAAAGTTGAGATTACTGAATATTGAAACAAGCGATTGAAAATTGAACAAAATAATTAAAAATTATAGAAAATAATTGAAAATTGAAGAAAGTACTTAAAAATTGAAGACAATATTTGAAAACAGCAGAAAAATTTAGAAATCGACGGAATTAATTGCGAATTGATGAAAATAATTTAAAATTATCAATTTAAATTAAAATTGAAAGAAAAACATAATTTAAAAAAGCTGAGAAATCATTGTAAAAAGCCTAGAGTTATTGAATATTGAAAAAAACAATTGAAAATGGAAGAATGGAATTAAATATCGAAAATTATAATAAAGAATTAAAGAAAATAATTGAACAATTGGATTGAAAGTAGAAGAAAATAAGTAATAATTGAAGAAAAAAGAAATTGAACAACCTAGAAATTATAGAATTTGAAGAAAACAATAAAAAATGAAGAACGTAATTGTAATTTAAAAAAATTAATTAAAAACTGTAGAAAATAATTGTGTTTTTATGATAATTGTTGAATAATAATTGATGAATTGAATTGAAGTTTTAAAAACATAATTGATAATTGAAAAAAAAATCTTGAAAAAAGCCGAGAATTATTGAAAATAATTGAAAATTGGGGAGTTATTGAGATGTGAAACAAATAAATGGTAATTAAAAAAAATCGTTGCAACAAATTCGAGAATTATTGAATATTGAATTAAATAATTAAAAATCGATGAAAATAATTGAAAATTGAAAAGAATAATTGGCAATTGAAGAAAATAATTGTGAATTTCTGAAAATAGTTGAATAATTGTAGAATTGAATTGAAGTTTCAAGAACGTAATCGATAATTGAAAAAAAATATTGAAAACAGCCGAGAATTATTGAATATCCAAGAAAATAATTGAAACATAATAAAAATAATTGATAATTGAAAGCACACAATAGAATTGAAGGAGGTTTTGAAACATGAAATGAATAACTGATAATTGAAAAAAAAACAATTGAAAAAAGTCGAGATTACTGAATATTGAAACAAACAATTGAAAATTGAACAAAATAATTTAAAATTATAGAAATTAAAGAAAACCTTTTTACGATCTTTTTTAGTAAATTGACACTAACTAATTGCGCATTGATGAAAATAGTTTAAAAATTATCAATTTAAATAAAAATTGAAAGAAAAACATAATTTAAAAAAGCTGAGAATTGTGAAAAATTGAAGAAAATTGAGAAGAAATTGAAAATTCAAAGAAATATGAAAAAATAATTGAAAATTGTAGAAAATAATTGGAATTTAAGAAAAAAAAATTGGAAATTGAAGAAAATAATTGAGAATTTAAAAAAATGATTGTAAAAAGCCTAGAGTTATTGAATATTAAAAAAAAAAAATTGAAAATTAAAGAATGGAGTTGAATGTCGAAAGTTATAATTGAGAATTAAAGAAAATAATTCAAGAATTGAACAATGGGATTGAAAGTAGAAAAAAATAAGTAATAATTGAAGAAAAAAGAAATTAAACAACCTAATAATTAAAGAATTTGAAGAAAACAATAAAAAATTAAAAATGTAATTGTAATTTGAAGATATTAATTAAAAATTGTTAAAAATAATTTGAAATTGAAGAAAATGTGATTTTATAAAAATTGTTGAATAATAATTGATGAACTGAATTGAAGTTTCAAAAACATAATTGATAATTAAAAAAAAATTTTGAAAAAAGCCGAGGATTATTGATTATAGAAGAAAATAATTGAAAATTGGAGGAGTTATTGAGATATGAAATAAATAAATGATAATTGAAAAAAATAGTTGAAAAAAGTCGAGAATTATTGAATATTGAATTAAATAATTAAAAATTAAAGGAAATAATTGAGATCTGAAGAAAATAATTAAAAATTGATGAAAATAATTGAAAATTGAAGAAAGTACTTAGAAATTAAAGACAATATTTGAAAACAGCAGAAAAATTTAGAAATAGACGGAAATAATTGCGCATTGATGAAAATAATTTAAAAATTATCAATTTAAATAAAATTTGAAAGAAAAACATAATTTAAACAAGCTGAGAATTGTTAAATATTGAAGAAAATTGAGATGAAATTGAAAATTAAAGGAAATATGATAAATTAATTGGAAATTGAAGAAAATAATTGAGAATTTAAAAAAATCATTGTAAAAAGCCTAGAGTTATTGAATATTGAAAAAAACAATGGAAAATTAAAGAATGGAATTGAATGTCGAAAATTATAATTGAGAATTAAAAAAAAATAATGCAAGAATTGAACAATGAGATCGAAAGTAGAAGAAAATAAGTGATAATTGAAGAAAAAAGAAATCAAACAACCCAGGAATTATATGAAAATTGTTGAATAATAATTGATGAATTGAATTGAAGTTTCAAAAACATAATTGTCAATTGAAAAAAATAATTTAGAGTTGAAGAAAATAATTAAAAATTGATTAAAATAATTGAAAATCGTAGAAAATATTTCAGAATTTAATTTAATTTAATTTAAATTAATTTAATAGACGGGCAAATACCCTTTTTAGTACAAAATAAAATATACAGTAATTCCTTAACTTAAATTATTTAGAAATTGATGAAAATAATTGAAAATTGAAGAAAATAGTAGAAAGTCGAAGAAAATAATTGAGAAATGAAGAAATAATTTGAAATTAATGAAAATAATTCAAAATGGAAGAAAATAATTGAGAATTGTAGAAAATAATTGAAAATTGAAGAAAATAATTGAAAATTGAAAAGAATAATTGTCAGTTGAAGAAAATAATTGTGAATTTCTGAAAATAGTTGAATAATTGAAGAATTGAATTGAAGCTTCAAGAACGTAATCGATAATTGAAAAAAAATATTGAAAAAAGCCGAGAATTATTGAATATCGAAGTAAATAATTGAAATATGATGAAAATAATTGATAATTGAAAGCGCACAATAGAATTGCCCATAACTATATATACTACGGTCTAATTAAAAAACGGAAGTTCTATCTACATTTTTTCATAATAATTTGACTTTTTCATGTTCAATGTCTTTCATTGTCGCATAATTACACAAAATTTAAACGCATAATCAGATTGGTTCAAAATGCATAAAGTTATTATCTTTATTTATAAAACAAAATATTTGTTAAATTTATTAGCCCAGAAAGAAAATTCCCGGTTTTCCCGGTTAGTAGACACCCTGAATTCGTCATTTTTGAGATTCTTTTTCTCGGGTAAAATAACTTCAAACGGGTTAAACTGTAGTTTAGGAAGTAAGCCTTGAAGTTGGCTGTAAGTAGATCAGCTGTTTTCAGGATGGCAACCTAAGAAGCCCGCGAAATTCAAAATTTATGTTTTTGTGTTACTTTCTGAAAAATATAAGTTGGACGAAATACAGGAGGGTTAACAAAAATCTTTTACCCCCTTGTATTTCGTCCAACTTATATTATTATTCTAATTGGAAAAGTTTATTCTGGCACTTCTCCTTTGCTATGCTCAACATTGAGATATTCAGGTTGGAGATGTCAATTTTGTATGGAAAATGATAAATATAGGAATTTCGAACATGAATATCTCAATTTTGAGTATCGCAATGGGTACTAAAATTTTAACCAACTGGGACAAAATTCCAATTAACAGCAATCTTTTGTCTTTTGCCAAAAGTCTAAGTCCATATGTTTTTCGTGAACTTGATAGAAAAGAACATAAAATTCTTTCTAGACTTAGTAAAATCGTTGTTTTTTTGGCACTGGAGCCAATAGTGTAAAGTTTCTTAGAACAAGTTGAAAGCGGTGCCTCCGGAACGATACAGATGACATATTTATTCTCTTTTGCAATACAGTGCTTGCTTCAATGGGGCGCTTTCCGATTGACTTGACTGATCTGCGAGAATTGTCCTTTACGATTTGGCAATTTCTGTATAAGGTCGTATATCGAGGCAGCTGCTAATATACATATTCATGAAGGAACCGATAGAGTCGAAACAGGCGGAGAGGGTTCAGCCTAATTAAGTTGTCTTCTTGGAAAACAAGGCAGGCTGCGGCTTTAGCCAACCATAGTGTGGTACCAACTCAGTTCAGCGGACTCAACACCAACGGTCCTTTCTCCGCCCGTTTCTCATCCTCTGAAAATCGCCTTCTCGTCAATCTCGCCCTCAATGCGGTTAGTGGTCAGCCTCGTCTTAACTTCTTTTATTCTTTAGCTCAACAAGGAGCAAAGCCATTGAAATAAATTTTAATGAGCTCATACCAAACGTTCATTATCATCCTGAAGGAGTACATAGTCATGTGAGATATTCTTTTCTGGTTATTTTATTTATTTCTAACAATATTTGAAGACTGTGTACTTCTTAATAATTCTAGATAGATTTCTTCCTACGATTGAAATATTGTCGTCTATATAATTGAGTAAGAGGGGAGAATCTAACATTTGGGGGCATCGGCGCTTTTCGTAGCAAGGCAAAATTCTAATTAATTAGTCAGTTATGAACTGTTGAATACGTATAACAATATTGTTTAGCACCACACTCTAAGAACGATTAGTGTATTTTAGAGGTACGTGATTTATAAGTGTTAATTTAATATTTAATTGAATAATAATAATTTCTGGATATGGAGTTTTGATCATGAACGTCTTGAGGCTGAGGTGCCACACGATTCAAATTGATCCCCTAGAATCTGGCTAAAGGCAACGCACAGAGACGATTCTTGTGATTTTATCATTTATCATCAACTCCAAGTTTTGGGATAAGTCACTTTATAATATATGATTTAGAATTCTAATGGTTCATAATTGATTATTCTTCTTTTATATTAATATTGACTCATACTTTATTGATTGTCGCTTTCTCTATTGAATTTATATTTTATATTGACTAATTTATTGAAATTTGTTATTGTGTTTTCTTCGACAATCATTCTCGTGAACTGTTAAAAGGATAATTTCAGGCCTGAAGCGTGCGTGTATTTTTTTTTATAAACATTATTTTGTTAATCAAATTTTATCATTATATTTATATAAATTTAATCATCGTTTAATATAGAATGGATCTAGATTTAAAATCATAAAAATTTATGTGCAATTCAAAAAGAGAATTGTTACAATCCGATATAGATGTCAGTTTGTAGTCAATGTCAATTACTTTCTGAATCTTTTTTTTTTTTTTCTTTATTTAATTGCAGTGCAAGAAATTGAAATTACCCTCATTCGGTAATTATAATAATTATTAATTCAAAATTTCAGTCATTATTAAGAATCCATCCGAAGAGAAAGGCACAAAACTTTAGAGAAATCTCATTTCCTCCTGTCTCTTGCCGCCGCCTGAAAATAAGTCTGGCCTTCTCAGGATTTCAATTCCACACACATCTTAGAAGAAAACTCAAGATTTCTATACGAACTGAGACGAAATTATTTTCAAATGGAAATAGAGATCTGGAACAGTTTATTCGCTTTTCTGAAAATAATTACCAAAATTTCTTTTGGTTTGTAACAAAAAGTTGCTTTACATATCAAATCAAGTTGAGTCGAATCAAGACTGTCACGGGCCCTGAAGCACAATAAAATTTTAGGGCCCCCGGAAAAAAAAATTCTGTATTTTTATCTTATTAGAGTGTCTAGCGAATAATTGTTTAAACAATTGAGAAAATCTTTAAAGAATTTTAACAAAATGTGAAAAAATAAAATTTTACAGAAAGTACAAAAATTACAAATTTTTTTTTAAACCAGCATTTTGAATGAACAGTTAAGAAAGTTAAGGATAATTTATATTAAAATGAGAAAATTAGAGCAAAAAGATGTAAAAATGTAATAATTGAAAAGCCTACAATAAATTAATAAATTCTTCAAAAATAAAAAAGCTAAAAAAATCATTGAATGAAAAAGAAAGAAAATTAAGAAACAGGGTACCTAATAATGTTACGAAATATTAAATAGTTTAAGAAAGACTGATTAAATTGCTTTTTAAAATTAAAAAACTACACGATAAACCGTAAAAGTTTTTAAAACAAAAAATTGAAACTGCAAAATAGAGGAAAAAATAATTTTCAAAAACTTTTAATATTTGCGAATATGTTTTTTTAAATTAAGAAATTAAATAAGATAATCAGTAAAAAATGGAGAAATGTTATTAAAGATAAAAAATACTTTAAAAACTTGTTTTGAAAATTAAGCAAAAAAAAAAAAATTTTTTTAAATGAAGTATTACATACAAAACTTATTGAGAAAAAACCAATATTTCTAAGAAATAGAGAAATTATTAACAAATGAGAAAATGTATTATAAGATCAAGTTTAGAAAAAATTAAATAACAGAAGAAAGGTCTTTAAAAATTATAAAAATTAATAAGTTATGACAAATGACAAAAAACCAAATAAATATTTTAAAAATCGTAAAATTAAAGAAAATTATATATTTCTCAACTTCCAAATTATAATAATAAATAAAATTAATCACTAGAAAAGTACAAAAATAAATTTTTCTATATATTGTAAAAATAAAATTGTATAAAATTAACTGAAGTAATTTTTGTAAAAAGAATAAAATTAAAAAAAAATCTAAAACATAAAAAAATATTATTAAACACATAAAAAGAAGAAAATTTTGTAAAAAGAAATAAAAGTTACCTGAGTGGTTTTCTAAAAATACAGAAAAGAAATATAATTAATATAATACTCACAACATTTTTTCAAAAAGAAAAAATACAAGAAATATTAAGTATGTCATGAAAGTGATATAAATTAGTAAATAAATCTACAATTTTTTCTGTAATTTTCAACAATTTTCAATTCACAATTATACTCCTTAAATTTTATCATTATTCAATTTTTTTAAATTTTTTGTTCTGTTACAGATTATTCTCGATAGTTTTCGAATTTCTTTTTCAATTGTCAATTATTTTGCGCATTTCTCAATTATTTTCTTTAATATTTAATTATTATTCTCGTCATTTTGTAATACAATTTTCAATTATCAATTATTTTCTAAAATCAATTCTATTCTACAATTTTCAATTAATTTTATTCAATATTCTAAACAACTTGAATTTTTTTTAATTAACAACTATTCTTTTAAATGACAATTTATTTCCTCAATATTTTATTATTTACTTCCAAATTCAATTACATTTTTCAATTTTCAATTATTTTTTCGAATATCAATATGCTTTTTTAATTTTAAGTATACAATTGTTCAATTATTCCCTTCAGTTCTTAAATATGTTTTAAAAATTTGATTTTCATTCTTTAATTTTTAATTTTTTCCTCAATTTAAATTGTTTTGTTCGATTCAATTTTTTTAATCTAGTTGTTTAATTAGCAATTATTTCCAAAAATTATTTCTATAATTTTCTTAATTTTTCAATTATTTTTAAATTAAATATTTATAGTTTGGTTTTTTAAATTATTTTTTCCAGTTATGTATTAATCTAGCCATTTTTCGAATTTTGTTTTCAATTATCAATTATTTTCGTCATTTTTTAAAAATTATCTTCAATTTTGCTGTTATTCTTGTTATTTTTTAATTTATCTCTTTAATTTTTAGTTATTTTTTACAATAATTAAAATTTTTATTTATTCTCTTAAAATTTTAGAATTATTTCCAACGTTTTTAATTATTTTTTTCAGTTGTGCATTATTTTAGTCATTTTTTGATTTTTTTTTCAATTGTCAATTATTTTCTTTAATATTTTAAAATCCTCGCCTTTCGCCAATTATTTTTCTCCATTATCAATAAGATTTGTTAATTCTTGTCTTTTTCCGTTATTTTTTCAAATATCAATAAGCTTCTTTTATTTTAAATACAATTGTTTAATTACTCTCTTTAGTTTAAAATTATTTTTGAAAAATTTCATTTCCATTCAACAATTTTCAATTTTTCCTTCAATTTTAATTATTTTTTTCAATTATTAATTATTAATTAATTATTATTAATTAATTGTATTAATCCAGACATTTTTCAAATTCTTTTGCAATTGTCATTATTTTGTCACGTCGGCATTTATTTAATAGTGTTTTTGTATTATAATTTAAATGTCAATTATCTTAAACGTTAATTTTTATTATCAGTACTTACTGTACTTATTTCCTCATTTCTCAATTATTCTCTTTAATGTATAATTATTTTCGTCATTTTGTACTTTTTCTTTTAATTAGATATCAACTATTTTCTCACAACTTCCATTTACCTTTCAAATTTTTAATTTATTTTTTCGATTTTTGTTTATTTTCCTCAATTTTCAATTATTTTTTTTAATTTTCAATTTTTTTCGATTTTTAATTAATTATTTAATATCCAATAATTGTAGGCTTTTTCAATTATTTCTCATAAAAATGTTTTATAAAGTTCAAATCAATGCGCAATTATTTCCAACAATTATTCATATAATTTTCTTAATTTTTCAAGTTGCATATATTTTTTTTATTTAAAGTTTTTGCTAAATTTTATCAATTTTTTTCAGTTGTCTATTAATCTAGTCATTTTGTAGATATTTTCATCAATTTTTCAATTATTTTCGTTATTTTTCAATTAATTCTTTTAATTATTAATTATATTTCGCGATTTGAAATTATTTCCTGCAATTTTTTCAATTTTTAATTAGTCTCTTAAATATTTATAATTATTCATTGATGTTTTCAATTACTTTTTTTGGTAGTGTGTTAATCTAGCCATTTTTCGAATTTTGTTTTCAATTGTCAATTGTTTTCGCATTTTGTATTTTTTTCATTATTATCAATTTTTTTTCAAAATTCAGTTAGTTCTTATATTTTGAATTTATTTCTTCAATTTTTTATTATTTTCTGCAATTCCAATTATTTTTTTTATTTTTAATCCAGTTGTTCAATTTGCAATTGTTTTTAGCAATTATTCCTATAATTTTCTTAATTATTTAATTTTTTGGTTTAAATTAAATGTTTATTGTTTAATTTTTTAGATTACTTTTTACAAATTGATTATTTATTCAGCCATTTTTTAAAATATGTTTTCAATTTTTTTATTTTTCGTCATTTTTCATACTTTCTTTTCCATTTTGTAATAACAAAATGGAGAATAATAATTCTCGTAATTTTCATTATTTGCATTTGCAAAAATTTAGTTTAAAGTGACGACCAACAATGTAAAGTTTGTCATTAATGTTGCTGTTAATTAATATTTTACTACATGTAATAATTAAAATTTTGCTTAATTGAAACTTACAAGTTTGAAAAAATTAATGTTTGAGTTAGATGACGTTTTGGGATTTATATAAATACATAATAATGGATTGGAATTTTCGACTTTCTTTCTATCATAATTTGTTATATTGAATTCCGATCATTTTAAATTCAATTTTTCATATTATTATTAAAGAACACAAGATTGAAATTGAAGTTTTTAGGATTTATCTACCTTACCAGAGTTTCTTAAAATTTTGCCGATCGTTTTCAAAATTCGCGGATCATTTTAAAAATTCCCGTTAAATTGAAAGTTTTTTTTTATGATATATTAAATTCTGGCAGCGGGCCCCTTTGGGTTCCGGGCCCTGAAGCACGTTCTTCATATGCTTCAAGGTACATTTATATGTGACGCTCCACGGTGAAAGGGACCTTAGCTTCAAAACATTGGATTTTGAATTTTCATTATGAATCGATAGAATTAAAGTTGCTCTTTCACATACAGAAATTAAAACTAGTTTAAGTCTATTAGTTTTTGTGTAATTGACGATGAAATATAGGCACAACCTAACAATAACATAGACAGGCTCAAATTCAAACGCCCGTCCTATAAAATTCATTTCTTGCAGCTAAGGTCCCTTTTACCGTGGAGCGTCACATATATTAAGCATTGACCAATTTCCCTTGAGGCGAGAGCGTTTTATGGAAATCGTAAAGAGCACGTTATCAACACTCGGACTTCTTACATGCGTGGAGCATTGCGCTTTGACTATCGTACTGTACAGAAGGCAATATTCGACCATTATTGGACAGTAAATCGAATCCGTTAAACTGAATATTTATGGTATACTTGCACAGTGCCCCAACTGGAGACAACCGATAGTAGGGACACGTATGTATAATACTGCAGCTCACGGACCATCTAGCAATATTTTCACCTACCAATATTCACGACAAAATGCACAAAACTGCGTTCCACTGATCTATGCCGCCAATTTTTTCATGCCTTTCTGACTTTACGGCAAGTGCAGCTATTGATAGTTTATTCTTTCTACCTATATATATTCCGCATATAAAAAACCTAAACTGTAATTCTATCATCTGATAATAATCGCAGATGCATTAAACCGAGTAAAATGTTAATTTAAAAAAAGTTTAGTAGAGAATAAATTTTCCATTGAATTCACGATTCACTGTTTGGGTAAAAAGCATTATTTTCTGGTCGATTTATTATATATGCAATTTTTATGCACACCATACTACAGTGAAAAGAAATTAACTCTCGGGAAGAATCTCTGTTTGTACCTCGCAATTGATCCGATTAGTCAGTATTCATTTCTCAGCTAAACAAACACAAAAGCAGATCTAGAAAACAGAAAAAGAAATAGGTGTTGGATTCATGGTTCTAGGAGGTGAACGAATGCCAGTGGAATTCTCAATTGTTCGCTCAGAATGACTTGTGAGATTGAAGAACTGCGAAACGAGTTCTCACAATAGCAAGAAACGAGTTTCTTTCAATCCTTTTCATTCCGATTCAAAAAAAGTTTATGTTTTCAATTGACAAGAGTTTCACTTGCAATGAGAGCAGCGTGGACTTTTGACAGTTTGATTGATTCACGCTCTTCTTTGTAATATATATATATATTTTTTTTTTTTAAATTCTATCTCACTTTCCAAATCGAGGGAATTAATTTCACGATCAAATTTCTATTACAAACAGAGATGATTGAAACGAAGAGAATAGGGAAAATATTTCATGTCAGGAAGAAGATTATCTGAGGCATTGCAACACGAGACATGAAAAAGAAGTCTTGAAAGATGTTCTGACTCGAGTAGGAGTTATTTTTAGGCTTTCGTGAAGACTTCGCCTACACAAAAACGATTGTGCCGAGCATGCTGGTAACGCGCGTGCTGACCGTGGTATTGCCCTAAGCTGTAAAAGCAGAATCAGCTTGAGCCATGTTTAGAAGTGAAACTATTACTACCCTCTTACCAACTACCCCACTTGCCACATCGCCACGTACTCGTGGTTATCGCACAAACTTTGAATACCTTCTTCAAGCAAAATTCTACTCATCTCTACCGACATGATTCGAAACTTTCTTGCCTTCTGGCTAATTATACCTCAAATACACGTTAATCCAGTTCAAAGTGACGTAAAAGTCGTTTTGCGATCGTTATTATTGAAGAAATTGAAATGAAGAGGCTATCACTTTATTATTGGAGTGCATCCTTTTAAGTCATTCAAATTGTAATCTCGTGAAATTTTTCATTTCTAGCAAAGCGAATAAAAATGAAATAATTCTTTAAATTAAATCTTTTGTTGATTTAATGTTATAAAGATCAAATACTTACAATAAGCAAACGAAACGTGATTTTTAGGAGATTGAACAGCTTGTCCTATTAGTTTTTTGAAATTAGTTATCAGGGGCGGATCAACCTTGAAGAAGATGAAGCAGGTGATTCAGGGCCCGATGCCAGAATTTAATGTATCGTGAAAAAAAACTTTCAAATTGACGAGGATTTTTAAAATTAACCGTGAATTTTTAAAACGATCCGCAAAGTTTTAAAAAACTCTGGGAAGATAGATAAATCGTAAAAATTTCAATTTTAATCTTGTATTCTTTATAGTAATAATATGAAAAATAGAATTTGAAATGATCAGAATTTAATAGAAAAAAATTTTTATAGAAAGAAAGTCGAAAACTATATTAAACTTAATTAATTCCAAGCCATTATTAATTATATAAATCCCAAACGTCAATTAACTCAAACTTTAATTTTTTGAAACTTATAAGTTTTAATTAATCAAAGTTGCAATTATTACATGTATATAGTAAAATATTAATTAACAGCAAGATTAATGAGAAACTTTACATTGCTGTTCGTCATTTAAAACTTTAAATTTTTGGACCTGCAAATAATGAAAATTACGAGAATAATTACAAAATAGAAAAGAATATTTATGAAAAATGACGAAAATAATTAAAAACAAAATTCGAAAAATGGCTAGATAAATAAAAATTATTAAAAATAATCTAAAAAATTAAACAATATACATTCGATTTAAACTAAAAAATTGAAAAATTAAGAAAATTATACGAATAATTGCTGAAACCAATTGCAAATTGAACAACTGGATTGAAAATCAAATAAAAAAATTGAAATTGAAGAAAATAATAAAAATTTGGAGAAAATAATAAAAACTTTAAGAAATAAATTAATAATTTAACAATTAAACTGAATTTACAAAAAAATTCATAACAATGGAGAAAAATTACAAAACGTGAAAATAATTCACAATTAAAAAAAAATTCAAAAAATGGCTAGATTAATACACAAACAAAAAAATAATAATTGAAAAACTCAAAAAATCATTATAAAACTTTAAGAGACTAATTGAAAATTGAAAAAATTGTAGGAAATAATTTCAAATTGCGAAAAATAGTTAATAATTAACAGAAATAATTGAAAAATAAGAAAATTTAAAAAATTGAGGAAAATATCTACAAAATTACTAGATTAATAGACAACTAAAAAAAAAAATTGATAAAATTTAGCAAAAAATTTAAATTTAATGAAAGTAATTAAAAATTGAAAAATGAAGAAAATTGTAGAAATAATATTGTTGGAAATAATTACGCATTAAACGAATGGATTGAAAATCGACGAAAATAATTAAAAATTAAATAAAATAATTGAAAATAGAAAATTTAACTTCCAATTTCAAGAATATAATTAAAAATTGAAAAAAGTATTTGAAAAAAGCCGAAAATTATTGAATATAGAAGAAAGCAATCAAAAACTGAAAAATAGAATTGAAATTTAAAGAAAAAATTGAGAATTGAAGAAAATAAAATTTTGAAATTAACGAATCTTATTGATAATGGAGAAAAATAATTGGCGAAAGGCGAGGATTTTAAAATATTAAAGAAAATAGTTGACAATTGAAAAAAAAATCAAAAAATGACTAAAATAATGCACAACTGAAAAAAATAATTAAAAACGTTGAAAAATAATTCTAAAATTTTAAGAGAATAAATAAAATTTTAAATATTATAAGAAATAACTAAAAATTAAAGAAAATAATTAAAAAATGAAAAAAAAATTAAAAAATAACAAGAATAATAGCAAAATTAAAGATAATTTCTGAAAAATGACGAAAACAATTGACATTTAAAAACAAAATTCGAAAAATGGCTAGATTAATACACAACTGAAAAAAAAATTTTAAAAATCAAACTATAAATATTTGATTTAAAAAACAATTAAAAATTGAAAAATTAAGAAAATTATAGAAATAATTGTTGGAAATAATTGCGCATTGAACGAATGGATTAAAATTCGTCAAAAATAATTAAAATTGAATAAAATAATTGAAAATTAAAAATTTATATTCAAATTTAAAGAATATAATTAAAATTTGAAAAAAGTATTTAAAAAACAGAAAATTATTGAATATGGAAGAAAGCATTTAAAAACTGAAAAATGGAATTGAAATTTGAAAAAAAAATTGACATTTGAAGGAAGTAAAAATTTGAAATTAACGAATCTTATTGATAATGGGGAAAAATAATTGGCGAAATGCGAGGATTTTAAAGTATTAAAGAAAATAATTGACAATTGAAAACAAATCAAAAAATGACTAGAATAATGCACAACTGAAAAAAATAATTGAAAACGTTGAAAAATAATTCTGAAATTTTAAAAGAATAAATAAAAATTTTAAATGTTGTAAGAAATAACTAAAAATTAAAGAAAAGAAATAGTAAATGAACAAAAAATTGGAAAATAACAAGAATAATAGCAAAATTAAGGTCAATTTCTAAAAAATGACGAAAATAATTGACAATTGAAAACAAAATTCGAAAAATGGCTAGACTGGATAAAATAATTTAAAAAATCAAACTATAAATATTTGATTTAAAAAATAATTGAATATTAAACAATTAAGAAAATTATAGAAATAATTGTTGAAAATAATTACTAATTGAACAACTGGATTAAAAAAAATTGAATCGAAAAAAATAATTGAAATTGAGGAAGAAATTTAAAATTTAAGAATGAAAATGAATTTTTTAAAACGTAATTAAGAACTAAAATGAATAATTGAAAAATTGTACTTAAAATTAAAAAAGCATATTAATATTTGAAAAAATAATTGAAAATTGAAAAATGTGATTGAAATTTGTAGAAAATAATCATAAATTAAAGAAATAAATTGTTATTTGAAATAATGGTTTATAATTTAAAAAAGTCAAGTTTTTTGGAATATTCAATAAAATTAATTGAAAATAGTAGAATGGAATTGACTTTAGAAAATAATTAATAATTTAAAGAAAGTTACAAAATTACGAGAATAAGAAAATAATTTAGAAATGCGAAAAATAATTGACAATTGAAAAAGAAATTTAAAAAATTTTCGACAATAATCTACAGCAGAACAAAATAATTAAAAAATTAAAAGAATAATTATAAAATTGAAGGAGAATAATTGTAAACTGAAAACGGTTAAAAATTATAGAAAAAAGTGTAGATTTATTTACACACTAATTTATATCACTTTCTTGAAATATTTATTTATTCTTTCTTGCAATTTTTCTTTTTTAAATAATTTTTTTGTAGGTTATGTTTTATATTGCTTTTCTGTATGTTTAGAAAACCACTTAGGTAACTTTCATTTTTTTTTAAATATTTTCCTTTTTTTATGCGTTTAATAATACTTTTTATTTTTTAAATTTTTTTATTAATTTTGTTCTTTTTACAAAAAATACTTCAGTTAATTTTATACAGTTTTATTTTTACAATATTTAGAAAAATTTATTTACTTTTCCAGTGATTAATTTTATTTATTATTATAATTTGGAAGTTGTAAAATATAATTTTCTTTAATTTTACGATTTTTAAAATATTTATTTGGTTTTTTGTCATTTGTCATAACTTATTCATTTTTTTAATTTTTAAAGACTTTTCTTCTTTTTTTTTAATTTTTCGTAAATTTGATCTTATAATAAATTTTCTCATTTGATCAGAATTTCTCTATTTCTTAGAAATATTGGTTTTTTTCTTAAAATTGTTAAACTATTTTTACTTAATTCTTCATTAAAAAAAAATTAATGCTTTTTGCTTGATTTTCAAAACAAGTTTTTAAAGTATTTTTTTATCTTTTGTAACATTTTTCCATTTTTTTACTGATTATCTTATTTATTTTCTTAATTTAAAAAAAAAACATGTCCGCAAATATTTTAACTTTTTGAAAATCATTTTTTCCTCTCTATTGTAATTTCAATTTTTTGTTTTAAAAATGTTTACTGTTGATTGCGTAGTATTTTGATATTAAAAAAGCAATTTAATCAAAATTCTTTAAACTGTTTAATATTTTATATTGCATTATTACCATATTTCTTAATTTTCTTTCTTTTACTTTCATTGATTTTTTAAACTTTTTTATTTTTGAAAAATTTATTTATTTTTTGCAGGTTTTTCAATTAATACATTTTTTTCATCTTTTTGTTTTAATTCTCCCATTTCAATGTAAATTATCCCTAACTTTCTTATCCGTTCATTCATAATACTGGTTTTAATAAAATTTTGTATTTTTTGTAATTTATGTAAAATTTTTTTTTTTTACATTTTGTGAAATGGGGCCCCTGAAATTTTTTGTGCTTCGGGCCCGTGACAGCCTTGATTCGGCCCTGTTAGTTATTATATCTTGTAATATTAAATTATTTATTACATCATCTTGATAATCCAAGATTCACTTTTTTCTATTACAGATATCAACTTTACATTTCTCTAATTCCCGAATCCCAAATTTTCTGATTCCCATATTCCTAGTACTGCCCTTCGACATTTCCTAATTCCGCAAAAATTTCTAATTTTAAAAAAGTAAAATCCAGGATTTTAATTGTAATTAAATATAATCGGAATATAATTGTAATTGGTTTGAAGATTAATAAGGTGCAAAATGACGGGAATTTAAGGTCTTAGAATATTGGATAAAATGTCAGGATGTCGAATTTTGGATTATGACATCCGAGATACTGGAATAAGGAATGATATAAACTAAGTTATGTAAATCGGGGGAAAAAATTTTAAAATTGAAGCATCTCGAAGTTGAAAATTATACCCAGAAAAATGTAACAATTTTATTTATTCAAGCAGAAAGTGTACGGGAATTCCATGTCATCGCTGGATAACTTTAGATTATGGAATCCGGGATATTGAGATCGATATTTAAAATAGTGGCATTAGATAACATATCCTAATCTCAAAAAAATAATTTTTTTATGCAAAAGAAGAAATATATATCTTTTATTTTGTCCCAAGAACTAATAATTTGAGGTTTTAATACTAAAAATCAAAAAATTTATTGCAACATTCTGGACTTGATTAGCCTAGAACAAAATTTAGACTAAATTTGAGTAAGTTTTAAAGAAAAGTGGTAAAAGGTAAAATGACATGAAAGGTGTTTTATGTTAGGGTGTAAAGAATACGACATTTTATACCAACTTGACCCAAAAACTAAAAATTTAACTAGAGTTTCAAGTACCGTTAAAAAAAACTCAACTCCTTTGTCTTTTATTGTTGGTATCTTTTAAAACAAAGTCACTTTAAGCTGAATATTTTATTCAGCGTCTTTTCACCGCAAAACTTTTACTTCAGCTTATTTTTTGCCTTCTATACTGTGCAGAGAGAGACTTATAAATTTTAACAATTGTAGCTCCTAGGAAATAACTTTGCTTAAGCGAATAATAAAAGCTGTTACAACTGGAGGAAGCTAAATCGCAGACTTCTCAGATTACTTCGTTTTCCACTCTGTTTACCTGTAATCAGAAACCTATTTCATCCAAAGATTATAGGAAACAAGAGAACCGTGAATCGGCATTATCATTTTTTTTTCACAATCTTCTATCTTATTAAATTGTATTTTGTAATGATTTTATTATTTTACATTAATTGCATTGTTAGTTTTTATTGCACCTTTTGAATTAATTGTAGTTTTATTTATCACTCAGCTTTGTTTAATATAATAGCTTCACTTTTGAAAATACTAATTAAATAAGTCAGCGTTTTGGTTCAAAAGTAAAAGTAAATAGATGTGTCAACTTTCTTAAGTTTGTTAACTTGCGACTCCCTCGAAATCAGTTTTCCTGACGAAATTTTTAAAAGCCTTTTCTCGCGCGTCTGCTACGTCTAGTACAAGTTCTCCTCCAACTTTATTAAAAGTTTCGCTCAGCACACCATCCTCGAAACGAGAGAAATTAAGATATCATCTTGTAAATTTAAGAAAATAAGTTCGGCGTAAGTCGAGTCTGGGAATTAACGCCTTCTGCCTAGACCTTATCGTGGATAACGATCAGTTGGATTCTTAAACTTTCTTAAAATTTCGGTTATTTCCGGCGCATTATCTCAAAAACTTTTATATTTTCTACACAATTCAAATTTAACGCGGGAAAAATCAAAGCTGCCATAAAATGTGTATTTTTATACTTAAATTTAGTCAAAATTGTCTGCTTCAGCAGGAACCATATATTTTTAGACGATTCAGATATAGGGATTATTTCAAACAACAAATTAATTATTCCCATTAGTTGCTATTTGATTAAAAAGAAATTGCCATTTTTGTTACAGATTTGAAATCAAGTTAAATTAGTCTGAAAATAAGCGGATGCTTAAATTAATGATTCTTCCGTTATTTCTGTCGCTTGTTAAATTGAAAAGTCTGTCCCGAAGCAAATATTATATATTTCAAGAGCTAAATGAACGATGAGGATATCATTTTCTATTACAGTTCAGTCACACCGAGTATATTTCATGTGTCACAATACTAAGCCATGTTTATTTGCTCACGTAGAGCGTCAATATTTTCTGAGTCAATTTTGTCGAGTGAGTCATGGCAAACATGTATTTTCGAGTTTTTTTATTTTTTACAGCTAGATCAATAGAAAAATCATAGAGTTTTGTATTTGTTTTCGGGTATTCATAAACAGGCGCATTATTTGCCTATTTCTGAAAACTAGTATTTTAACAAATAATGTCTTTGTGTTATCATATATATAAAGATAAATCTAAAGTGAGAAGGAATATTCCTTAGAGATTAGTATAGAGTATAATATACATTCGTAGAAACATTAAGGAACGTATAAACTGATATGGCTCGATTGTGATGCCACTGGATAAGACAAAAGCACGTCATAATTTTACCTTCAGAAAGCATGATATCATATTGGTTTACAATACCTTTACGAGTCTCTAAAGTTTGTCCTAAATAAAGATTATACTTTCATAGAATTGTTCAAACAACATAAAAATGACTTTAATTAAATGGATTTTTGTAATAAAAACTAGGTAATAAATTCAGTTCAAGCTGTTAATTATACGAAATTGGAACGCCCTCTCTTAAAAGAAAAAGTTGTATAAAAAAAAAGTCAAGCTATTAAAAGTTTAACATTCTTTTCCCAACAAATATCTTTTTTTTTTAATCAGTCTTACTGGGAAATCAATTTCCTTTGTGATTGAATCTTAACACGCGAAAATCTTTCTTGAAATTCATTTCATTCTTTTATTCGATATTATTATTATTCAAGTCATTTCTTTCAAAAAAAAAAAAAAAAAAACATCACTATTGAGGTATAAGTATAATGTTTCATTTCAATGCCTTAATTTTTAAATGGAAGTATTTTTCAAACAATGCTAATTATGTTTTGTAGAGAGAAAAATGATTGATAATTATTATTATTATTATTTAATATTTAAAAGTGTATTAATGAAAATGCGTATAAATACCTAATCTATAGAACCCAGGAAATAGGTAGTATCTGTTCATTAATGTTAAATTAATTATTGTACATCACTAATAAAATATTACTGCATTATTTTTACAGAATACACTGAAAAAACACTTTAATAAAAATTTCTGTGCTGTTCGTTATAAAAGCGTCATAATTGACAGTCTCCTAAATTTTACCGTGCTTTCTTACAATTTTTACCGGATTTCCCACAAATCTTACTAGAAAATCTGGTAAAAATTGTAAGAAAGCACGATAAAATTTAGAAGACTGTAAATTATGACGCTTTTATAGTGAACAGCACAGGGATTTTTATCAAAATTTTCTATCAGAGTAGATATAACATTATTGCGTTATTACAACATTATACTTTATCATTAATACAGTATTAACATTTTGTGTTTTTTCTTTCGGCTCAAAGAAAAATCGCATTTTTTCATCGAATTTTGATAAACAATTGCTTATTTTACTCTTTAAAATATTCTTTCAAATCGTAATCATTTTAATATTATTAAAAGCTTGTTGTTCAAAATATTATTAAATAAATGAAATTTATATTGTTTATATTTTTTTAACAAAAAACTACTAATAATATTAAAATGATAACAATTATAGAGAATATTTCAAAGAGTAAAATAAGCTATTGTTTATCAAAATTTGATTAAAAATGCGCTTTTTCTCTGAGCTGAAAAAAAAACACAAAATGTTAAATAATTATTATTTGACAACCAATTTAGGATAAATCTATTTTTTTTCTGACAATCGTACAACTAGATCTTTTAAAATTGTATAAAATTAAATTTGATTCTATTTTTGTTTTCGTTAAAAAGCATTACTTAGTTTGAGGTTATTTTACGGTCACCACCGTCCTTAATTTTATATTATTTATCGCAAATTTAAATTAATTTTTTTAGTTTACCATTATTTTTGTCATTTTGCAATTATTATTCTCAATTATTAATCATTTTTATAATTTCTGAATAAATTCACTGAACTTTCAAATATATATCTCAATTTTCAATTATTTTGTTCAATTTTCATTACTTTTTATTATTTTGCAACTACTTTCTCCATCTTTTAATATTTTCATTATTTTTCAATTAAATTCTTCAATTTCTAGTTATTATCTCAAATTGAAACTATTGTCTACATTTTTCAATTTTTTAAACGATTTTTCAATTCTTTTCTTTTACTTAAAAACAAATTCGGTAATTTTGTATTATTTTCTACGATTTTTAATTATTTTCATATTTTTTTCGCATAATTTTCAAAAATTTCAATTAGGTATTTATTTAAAAATTGAATTATCATTTTCATCAATTGTCGATTATTTCTGCGATTTTGTGATTATTCTCTTTAATTAACAATTTTAAGTCATTTTGTAATTATTTTCTTTTTTAAACATATATTCTATGATTTTTTAAATATTTCTCTCAAGTTTTATTTACTGTTTTTAACCTTTCATATTTAAATTATATTTTCATCTTATTTCAATGATTTTTCTGAATCTAAAATTATTTTCATCATAATATTTAAATTTTTTTTTTCAATTTTGAATTAATTTTATCATTTTTAAATTATTTCCTACTATTCTTAATTATTTTAATAGTTTTTAAATTGTTTCCCTAAATCTTAAATTTACCTTCCTCAAATTTTAATTATTTTGTTTAGTTTTCTCAATCACTTTTTCAATTTTAATTATTTTGGCCTTTACATTAATTCAATTTAATTATTTTTTCCTTAATTTTATATTATTGATCGCAAATTTAAATTAATTTTTTCAATTTAGCATTATTTTTGTAATTTTGCAATTATTATTTTCAATTTTTAATCATTATCATAATTTCTGAATGAATTTACTGAACTTTCAAATATATATCTCAATTTTCAATTATTTTCTTCAATTATCATTTCTTTTTATTATTTTGCAATTACTTTCTCCATCATTTAAATGTTTCCTCATTTTGAAATTAATTTCCTGAATTATCAATTATTATCTTAAATTTCAACTATTGTCTTCAATTTCCATTTTTTAAATGATTTTTCAATTATTTTCTTTTGCTTAAAAACAAATTCTGTCATGTTGTATTATTTTTTACGATTTTTAATGATTTTTATATTCTTTTCGCAGAATTTTCAAAAATTTCAATTAAGTATTTATTTAAAATTTCAATTATCATTTTCATCAATTTTGGATTATTTCTCCGATTTTTTAATTATTCTCTTTAAATAAATTTTTAAGTAATTTTGTAATTATTTCCTTTTTAAACATATATTCTATATTCTAAAATTTCAATTATTTTCTTCTATTTTTAATAAATTTCATTTGTTTTCATAATTTCTAAATTTTTTTATTAATTATCGTAAATTTCATTTATTTTTATAGCTTTCTTCAATCCTTTTTCCAATTTTTAGTTATTCTTATGTTTTTAATTGATTTCTAAAAATTTGTTATTAAGGGCATGTGATGGATTATGACGTCACTGGTATAGGCAAAATTTGTTTTTGCCTTAATAAAAAATTTTGTAATTTTTCAATTATTTCACTCAAAAGTGATTTCTTTCTTAAAATTTATCATTGCTTGTATCATATTTCAATTATTTCCTTCAATTTAAAATTTTTTTCTTTTCTTTTATAATTTCTAAAAATTTTAACTATTTATCTGAGATTTCAATTATTTCATTTAATTTTCAATTATTTATACGATTTTTTCTATTATTTTCTTTAATTTTCAATTATTTTCGTTCTTTTTCGTAATTTCCAAGAAGTTTTTAATTATTTATTTTTAATTAAAAAATATTCGCTTGAATTATAAATTATGTTTATTTTGTTTCATTTATTTTCTCTAATTTTTAATTAATTTCTTTTTTTCAATCAACTTCTGAAAGTTTTAAGTAAATTTCTAAAATTTTCCTTTATTTAAAATATATTATGTAACTTTTTCAATTATTTTCTTAAATTTTAATTTTTTTTTCAATTTTATATTATTTATCTAAATGTTAAATTATTTTTTCTATATTTTATTATTTTTCCTAATTTTTCATTATTCAATTTTTTCAATTTATTTTTAAGAGTTACAAGTAATTTTCTCAAATTTAACTTATTTTCTTTATTTTTAAAACATTTCTATAATTTTTTCAATTAGTTTCCCTAATTTTTCATTGATTTCATTTTTTTTCAATTAATTTACACAATTTGCAATTATTTCGTTTAATTTCAATTATTTTTTGCAATTTTTTCTTATTTAATATTTTCTTAATTTTGTTCTAAAACAAAAAGTTTGACTGAGGGCCCCTTGAGCTCAAGGGCCGCGGGGTACTGCCCACTTTGTCCCTTAATAGTTACACCACTGTCTAAGTGGTATAATATTTACTTCGTAATTTCCTTAAAATTACTGAATCATTACCGTACAGTATTGCATCATTGTTTCAATGATGAATTTAGTGCAACATTACTTTATCATTAATTCACCATTGCTATAATAACACAGCATCTATAACATTACTGTATCATTGCTGCAACATTATTGCATCATTTTTCCAATATCATTGTATCATTAATGCAACATAACTGTATAATTATTCCATATTTTTTATAATATTACTTTATCATTTACACAACACTACTGCTTCATTTCTGCAATGTTACCGTATTCACTGTAAAAACAAGTGTCTTATTTTAAGACATTTCTGTCCTCACTTTTAAGATGTTTTAGGGTGTCTTAATTTTAAACCAATGAGAAAACATCTTTCAAAGTTATTAACCAATGAAATAGCTTGAAATAACTGTAAGAGGCTTTCTTAATGTCTTGTGTCTTAAAATAAGACACTTGGAAGACTGCAGTTTTTGCAGTGTTATTAATGTAACTTTACAACATCATAATATTATTGTTACAACATCACTGAATAATTTCTACCAATTATTGTACCATTTCTACAACATTCTATTGTCCCAAAATTACTGCTTCATCCCTGCATCATTACGATAACAGTACTTTCAAGCCGAGAAGACACTGAACCATTTATAAAAACACCAATCAAGCATTCTTTGTAATCATCACAATTTTCTTCTTGTTGTATAAAGTACAAAAATACTTTAATCAAAATTTTGCGACAGAATGAACGCAATTCAAGAAGAAAATGTTGGAAAAGTTGGAGAGGGCGGAAGGAAGGAAGGAAGGAAAAAAGTACTGAGCAATCCTATGAAACCGGCATTACGGTCAACCTCGCAAGTACACGCATGCAGGAGGAAGGCCATTAGCGTTTTGCACGTCGACCGTACGTGCCTTTCCAAAGAATTGCAATAGCTTACAATACAACGTCCGGAATCTCGAAAGTGGAGTGTTGCACCTGTACAGTTGCAGTAGACGGTGATCGTTACTTGTGCCGAATCGTAAAACTTGGAATAAACTTCGCACGAAAGGCGAGGGTGGCGGTTATAACATTTAATTATAACTGACTTCACGACTCCTTAAAGACGAAATTTATTTCATCGAGTTTCTGCGAGTCTAATTATTCCCCTACCTAACTGCTCATTTGCGCGCACGGGCAGCAGCGTCGCTCAACTATACATATATAATGATATATTTTGTATAATGAAGTGAATGCGGCCATAACTATACCAACTCCAAATCTCACTTCCACCCCGTTTTCAATTTTCGCAACTGCCTTTGCATTATAAGCCCTTTATTCCCCCTTTAATGAAACTGATGACGGCAGCTGAAACCACCCCCGAACAAATAATGTTGCAGACTTTCCGTTACTTTGGTATTGCAGGCAAAATGGAACGGTTACAGAATAGAAACAATGCAATCGATGAATGTGTGTTAAAAACAACTATAGACACATTTTTCTCAATATTCGATTTTATTTGAAAAAAAAAAACAAAGCTGACTTTGACATATCAAACGAAAAAGTTGAATTTGGAATTTTTAAAAAAGCAGATGTGTGAGTGGCAATCCAATTGATTTAAATTATTAGTGACATTCAGAGAGGAAGTAAAACCATTCTCACGAGCCCTAGAGCATAACGAGTGGATAATGAAGCAGCTTTTGCAGAGATAAAACGCAAATCGTGTCCACCACTTGGAGAATGGTCGTGATTGTTGGTTTCGATCGTCGAGCACCGGAAAGTAGAAGAGTTTGTGTCCGCATGCATACATAATTTTCGTCAATCCTCCAATGTAAAAGTTCCCCAAGAGCCTTCATGTCAATGAATTACTGTGCTTTTGTAATAATAAAAAATTTCAACGAGAGTAAACGGTTTATCTAACTTCTCTTTCCTTTTTCACGAACAACCAATCAAAAACATATTTTTTTCCATTTCGTCAATTGTTATAAAATGTTGGGAAAACATTGTAACAGCATTGTATATCCTGTTATTACATTACTGCATAACTTCCACAACATTAGATCATCGTTTTTTCAATATTAATGTATCACAGATAATCATCATTGCTATTGTAATAAAGCAATCGGAACCACAACAGAACTGCATAATTTCTGCAACACTATGGTAAAACTAGTCCATTATGACTACAGTACTTTTGCATCATTGTGACATTGTTGCTATATAATTACTGTACTGTTGTTATAATAATTCTGTATAACTGCTAAAACATCCCTGCATTATTATTGACCATAATTATAGCATTATTATATTGTAAAATGAATGCGTTATTACTACAATAATAAATCTAATGTAACAATACTGCATCATTAGTCCATTAATGTTATAATAATACAGTAACATTGCTACAACATAATTGTGCATTATGTATATGATATTATTATTTCATGCAAATTACTGCAACAATTTTTGCATCATCGTTCTAACATTACAGGATCATTGCTACAATGTTACATAATTATTTCTGCAACATTACTGCATCAATAATACAACATTATTGCATTATTGTTATAAAATGACTGCATCATTTCTGTATTATGAACTTTATTTCTTGTATTGTAGAAATATTACAGCAACATTGTAGTATCTTTGCAACAACATTGTATATCATTGTTATAACATTGTTGCATCATTGGTACAACGTTACATAATTATTTCTGCAACATTATTATACCATTGATGTAAAATAACTGCACCATTAACATAACATTACTGCATTAATAATACTGCATCAAACATGCAATATTACTGCATCATTGTTTTAACATTACTTCATCATTTCTGAATTATGAACCTCATTCATAATGTCATTACTGCATCATTGCTACAATTATAAATTCAGTGCATTTTTGCTACAATGATGATGTCCCTGCATCATTGCTTTAATATTACTACAACATGTCCACAACATTATATTGTATCACTCAGGGCCGGATCAAAACTGTCACGGACCCGAAGCACAAAAAAATTTCAGGGACCCCCTAAAAAAAATTTTCTGCATTTTCATATTATCAGAGTATCTAGCGAATAGTCATTTAAAGAATGGAGAAAATTTTCAAAGAATCTTAACAAAATGTAAAAAAATGAAATTTTACATAAATTATAAAAATTACAAAATGTTACTAAAACCAGTATTAAGAATGAACAGATCAGAAAGTTAGGGATAATTTACATTAAAATAGGAAAATTAAAGCAAAAAGATGTAAAAAATGTATTAATTGAAAAACCTGCAAAAATAAATAAATTCTTCAAAAATAAAAAAGTTTAAAAAATAAATGAAAGTAAAAGAAAGAAAAATAAGAAATATGGTAATAATGCGTTATGAAATATTAAACAGTTTAAGGAAGATTGATTAAATTGCTTTTTAAAATCAAAATACTACGTAATAAACAGTAAAAATGTTTAAAACAAAAAATTGAAATTACAATAGAGAGGAAAAAACGATTTTTAAAAAGTTAAAATATTTGCGAACATGTTTTTTTTTAAATTAAGAAAATAATTACGATAATCAGTAAAAAATCGGAAAAATGTTACAAAAGATAAAAAAATACTTTAAAAACTTGTTTTGAAAATCAAGCAAAAAGCATTAATTTTTTTTTAATGAAGAATTAAGTAAAAATAGTTGAACAATTTTAAGAAAAAAACCAATATTTCTAAGAAATAGAGAAATTCTGATCAAATGAGAAAATTTATTATAAGATCAAATTTACGAAAAATTAAATAAAAGAAGAATAGTCTTTAAAAATTATAAAAATTAATACATTATTACAAATGACAAAAAACCAAATTAATATTTTAAAAATCATAAAATTGAAAAAAATTATATTTTACAACTTCCAAATTATGATAATAAATAAAATTAATCACTGGAAAAGTAAATAAATTTTTCTACATATTGTAAAAATAAAACTGAATAAAATTAACTGAAGTAATTTTTGTAAAAAGAATAAAATTAAAAAAAAATCTAATGCATAAAAAATATTATTGAACACAAAAAAAAGGGAAAATTTTTAAAAAGAAATAAAAGTTGCCTAAGTGATTTTCTAAAAATACAGAAAAGCAATATAAAACATAACCTACCAAAAAAATTGTTGGAAAAAGAAAAAATTGCAAGAAAGAATAGTTAAATATTTTAAGAAAATAATATAAATTAGTGTATAAATATGTTTACAATTTTTCCTATAATTTTTAACCGTTTTCAATTTACAATTATTTTCCTTTTTTATAATTATTGTTTAACTTTTTTAATTATTTTTTTCTGTTGTAGATTATTCTCGACAGTTTTCGAATTTCATTTTCATTTGTCAATTATTTTGCGCATTTCTCAATTATTTTCTTTAATATTAAATTATTCTCGTCATTTTGTAATACAATTTTCAATTATCAATTATTTTCTAAAATCAATTCCATTCTACTATTTTCAATTAATTTTATTCAATGTTCCAAAGTACTTGACTTTTTTCAATTATAAACCAATATTTTAAATTACAATTTATTTCTTCAATTTTTGATTATTTTCTTCAAATCTCAATCACATTTTTCAATTTTTAATTATTTTTTCGAATATTAACATGCTTTTTTAATTTTAAGTACAATTGTTCAATTACTTTCCACAGTTCTTAATTATGTTTAAAAAATTTCATTTTCATTTTTCAATTTTAAAATTTTCCCTCAATTTCAATTATTTTGTTCAATTTAATTTTTTTCCATCCAATTGTTCAATTAGCAATTATTCCCAACAATTATTTCTATAATTATCTTAATTTTTCAATTTTTAATTATTTTTTAAAATAAATATTTATAGTTTGATTTTTTAAATTATTTTTTCCAGTTGTGTATTAATCTAGACATTTTTTTGAATTTTGTTTCAATTGTTAATTATTTTCGTTATTTTTCAGAAATTATCTTCAATTTTGCTATTATTCTTGTTATATTTTTCAATTATATTTTTTATTTATTAATTATTTTCTTTAATTTTTCGTTATTTCTTACAATTTTTAAAATTTTTATTTCTTCTCTTAAAATTTTAGATTTATTTTTCAACGTTTTCAATTATTTTTTTCATTTGTTCATTATTCTAGTCATTTTTTAATTTTTTTTAATTGTGAATTATTTTCTTTAATATTTTTAAATCCTCGCCTTTCGCCAATTATTTTTCTCGATTATGAATCAAATTCGTTAATTTCAAATTTTTATTTTTTTCAATTCTCAATTTATGCTTCAAATTTCAATTTCATTTTTCAGTTTTTAATTGTTTCATTATTTTCTTACATATATTCTATAACTTTTGACTTTTTTCAAATATTTTTTTTGTTCAATGCGCAATTATTTCCAACAATTATTCCTATAATTTTCTTCATTTTTCAATTTTTAATTATTTTCTTTAAATTTAATGTTTTTGCTATATTTCAACAATTTTTTTCAGTAGTCTATTAATCTAGTCATTTTGTAGATATTTTTTTCAATTTTTAAATTTTTCTCATTTTTCAATTATTTTTTTTAATTATGAACTATTTTTTGAAATTTGAAATTATTTCCTACAACTTTTTCAAATTGCAATTAGTCTCTTAAAGTTTTAAAATGATTCTTTGAGTTTTTCAATTATATTTTTTTTGTTGTGTATTAATCTAGCTATTTTTAGAATTTTGTTTTCAATTGTGAATTATTTTCACGTTTTGTAATTTTCTCCATTATTATCAATTTTTTTTATTTTCCGTTTAATTTTCAAATTATGAATTTATTTCTTCAAGTTTTTATTATTTTCTCAAAATTTTTATTATTTTCTAAAGTTTTCAATTATTTTCTTCAGTTTTAATTTTTTTTTTATTTGATTTTCAATCCAGTTGTTCAATTTGCAATTGGTTTCAGCAGTTATTCTTATAATGTTCTTAATTTTTTAATTTTTTAGTTTAAATTGAATGTATATTGTTTAATTTTGTAGATTATTTTTAACAATTGTGTATTTACCTAGCCATTTTTCGAATTTTGTTTTTAATTGTCAAATATTTTCGTTATTTTTCATATAAATTCTTTTCCATTTTGTAATTATTCTCGTAATTTTCATTATTTACATTTTCAAAAATTTATAGTTTTATATGACGAACAGCAATGTAAAAATAATTAATATTTTACTATATACATGGGCGATTCCATGTCAAATTTACAGTCTACATTTTAAAATTGATTAAATCTATTTTTTATTTGTTCCTTATTAAAAAATTATTCGATACGTATTTTTTTATTTTTTTATAAGAGGCCAAATTTTTGAGTTATAAATTTTCAAAATTCTAGATTATTAAAAATAGACATTTTTTTAATCATACGTAACTCTAAACCTATTGAATTTAGAAAATTTTTGACAATACAAAAAAAGTTAGGTTTATCTTCAGCTTTTAAATAATGTTTACAAAAAAAAAAAAAATATACATATTTTAAAAATAAAACACCATTTTTTAGAAACAAATTCATTTTTTTAAAATTCGGACCCAAATAACAAATTATTATTTTTTATTTATACATACCTCGAAATGTCAAGAACATTTTACAAATAGATTTCGGTTGGCTAGAAGAGTATTATTAGTTTAAATTAATTTTCAAACTATAGCTGTTATATCTAAGTGCTGTACTGGGCCTATTTAAATTGAAAAAAAATGTTTCAACTTGAATTGAGCTGCATCTCTTCTTTTTTTTTAATGTCAAATCAAATTAATATAACCAAAACAGGTACAGTTCAGCACTTAGATATAACAGCTAGAGTTTGAAAATTAATTTAAACTAATAATACTTTTCTAGCCAACCGGAATCTTTTTGTAAAATGTTCTTGACATTTCGAGGTATGTATAAATGAAAAATAATAATTTGTTATTCGGGTCTTAATTTAAAAAAAAAAAATTTTGTAAACATTATTTAAAAGTTGAAGATAAATCTAACTTCTTTTGTATTGGCAAAAATTTTCTAAATTCAGTAGGTTCAGAGTTATATGTGATTAAAAAAAGGTCTATTT
Source organism: Ganaspis brasiliensis (assembly GCA_037103525.1). Classification (NCBI taxonomy): domain Eukaryota; kingdom Metazoa; phylum Arthropoda; class Insecta; order Hymenoptera; family Figitidae; genus Ganaspis; species Ganaspis brasiliensis. The sequence goes on along the minus strand of JAZKLR010000159.1, from coordinate 1,240,953 downwards.
TTAAAAATTTATGACTTGAAAATTTGGCCTCCCGAGTCGAAATTTTGAGGCTACTTTAACGCTACATAGTCCAAAATTTTTAGGAAATAGAGGTTTAAAGTAGAAGCAAATTCAATACAATTTAGCTTCTACTTTGGTGCTATTATTGGAAGAAATTTCCTGTTTTCGCGATGAGAGCGTTAAAGTAGAAGTTAATATTCAACTATATTAAGGCCTCTTTTAACGCTCAAGACCCCCTTTTTATTGATCTTCTAAAGTCTAAACAAAGAAAGAATCTGTTTTTGCGAATAAAACTGAAATTAATATGAATGAAATTATAAAAAAAATATAAAATAAATATTCAAAATTCATGCGCTTTTAGAATTCGTCACACTTAATACACACAAGCTGGAAATAGTCTAAACTTACTAAATAAATTATTATAACGCAAGTGGGGATTCGAACCCACGACATAACGACCTACGCACTTATAATCTAACGCACTAACCACTACGCTACCGACGCTTATGAACTTAATATTTAATTTTCTCAGTGTCCTTATGATACAAATTACGAATAGTTTTTTTAGGACTTTTCAACAAAATTGTTACATATCGCCAATTTCTGAATGTTTACGGAGATTTTTATGTATTTTTCATTTGTTTAAACAATTTATTATTGTCAAGTTACAGGCTGATATTGATTTAAATCATTGAAGCATTTGCATTAAAATCATGATTTAAATAAAAAAAAAACTTTACAATTCTCCGGATGTCTAATACTGCATGTAAAAAATCACAAACCATAAAAAAACCACAAATTTGTGGATAAATCTTTAAAATTTCAATTTTAATATTTTAATCTTTATAAAATTTAAATAATTGGGCTAATATAGATAATCAAAATACCTACGTTTTACAAATTTTTGGTATGAAGATAGCAAAAAATAATATTAAATCTTTATATCTTTAGGTCATTATAATTTAAATAAATTCCAAACGTCAATAAACTCATATTCCAATTTTTTCAAACTTTTAAATGTCAATTAATTCAAATTTAAAGACACATTAGTTAATGCAAAATAATTAAATAATATTAAATTTTTTTCATATTCACAATAATCCTTTTTTTAAGTCTTACAATATTTGTAATTCTTCTTTAGTTTCTAATTCAGTTTCTTTTTCGAAACTGTTTAAATTTTATCTTATAATTTCTTATTTTTATAAAATTTAAAGATTTTTTCTCCTTTTACTAATGATATTTTTTGTTGTTGTATTTGTCATTTTATTTTATTGATAAATAAATTATAAATAATAAATAATAATTATTATTTATTATTATTTCGTTGAGTTTCATAAGTTTTTTCATATTTTTAAAAATAAATACGCTTATTTTTTTATTAATGCACCTAATCAATTTGTTTTTAAATCTTGGATAGTTTTTGCGAGGTTTTTTGCAAACTTAGTACTTATTCTTTTATAGAATTTTTAGATTTTCTTTATTTTTCTAAATTTATTGTTGGACTTGCTTTCAGTGTAATATTATAAAAATGTTTTTGGTTTAATTTGCCCAAACTTTTTTTTTCTGAAGGATTTTTAATTTTCTTTTCTGGACTTTTTATGTACATTTTTTTAATTTTATTTTCATCAATTTTAATTTTTTAAACAAATTATTGCTAGTAATTACTAATTCTTTACAAATACACCTAGGAAGATACAAATTTTTCCTAATTTTACAAATAAATTACTGGGCTCTGGTTAGAAAAATAAAAATTATTGACCATAAATTATTATTTTTATATTTTAAAACAATTTATTATTGTTAATTTATAACATTTAAAAACACCTAGCAAGTAGTAGTTTTTTAATTTGTTTACTTTTTATATTGAAAAAATAAGATATATTCATCATAATTAACAACAATCACCACTCAAAATTGTTTAAACAAATTATTGTTAATAATTGTTATTTTTTTACAAGTGCATCTAGAAAGATACACATTTTCCCTAATTTTACAAATTATTGGGTTTTGGTTATAGATTAAAATTTTTTCCTCTTAAGGGCTAATCAGAGGAACAATAATAATTGAAGAAAAAGTTAGTTTAACTCCCGTTTTTCTTATATGTTAAATAAAAAAGTATATTTCAATGGAAAAAATGACTGAGTTTCACTTGCAGGTTTAAAGTAGAATAAAAATTTTCATTTCTTTATAACTAGGAATGTGGAGCTTTAAAAGAGCTGCTAATTTTAATGATTGGAAAAATGAAACATGTGTATAGACGCAAAGTAGAAGGAAATATTATTATTAGAAGTAAGGAAGAGGCTAAAAATTAAGAAGTCGTTAAGTAGAAGCTAAAGTTCCTCATGAGCTTCAAAGTAGCTTCAAAATTTCGACTCGGGCTTTTATAAAAAAATAAAAAAATACGTATCTAATATTTTTTTATAAGGAACAAATAAAAAATAGATTTAATCGATTTTAAAATGTGGACTGTAAATTTGACATGGAATCGCCCAGATGTATATTATTAATTATTATTGTCACGTAACATAAAATTGTATCATTGCCTCAACATTTCTGCTTATCATCAACCTTCTTATTTTGGTGCAATTTTGCAGTAACATTGCAATATTATTACAACAGCATTCTGCTGCAATGTTGACTATTTTTCAGTTATATGCACTACTTCTGTACAATATTGACTTGATACAGACAAGAAACATTGTAGCAACATTAAACCGCAATTCTGCGTAATGCGTAATGTGTGTAATTTCAGATTGCAAAGTGAATAATTACACATTTTGAAATTCGTAACGGTATCATGATACAAATTATCGGAATTGTAATTACGATTCCTTGGAAACAGAAATGCTGACATTATATGATGGTAATGATTGCGGAGAAAGGTGTAAAGAAATGAGAGCGTCTAGAGCATTGCAAGTGCAAAATTCTGGGCCAAATGAAACGAGACAAGCCAACAAACGGTGCCAAGTAGCAACTTCCCTTGTTAGGAAACAATTAAGAAATGCAGTGTCGCAAGCACGAGCGACAATCCCTGGGGGCACCTGCAATTTTCTTGCAAACTCACGCATTAAAACGCAGACGAATTTCAATGTGAATTCAGCAGGAGCGTGTAGGTGAAAAGGAAATCTGTTCTCTTATTAGTGCGGTTAATGGTAGCCAAGAAGAATCCGTTAGGGTGCTCCTTTACGGGATCGTTACTAACGTCAGCAATCTTTTGAGCTGAACTGATTAAACAAGGAAGCACCTGCTCCGTCCCTTAGATATCGTTATTTCTTCAGGGATCGTTTCATCTGTAATGGCCATAGTTTTCTATCCTCGCGTTCGAGAAATAGAGACAAAAGAAATCGCAAGGGAGAAAAGAAAACGTGCGCCAAGTGTCGAATCACGATTTTATATTGCAAAAAAAAAAAATCAATAAATAGTTTTATGATTTTTTGTTTTATTCACTTATGATATTTACTTTCCTGGAGAAACTCAGATTTGAGATAATTTTGTCGATTTTCGGGTATAGTGTTTATAACACAGATAAATGTATTCTATTTTAAGATATTGAATAAAGGGCCTTTTCTCACAAGTGGTGTTTTAATTGTTTGGAAAAAATTGATTTTAGATCTAATTTGAGTTTGTAAAATTGATCTTCATGGAGGTGAACAATTTTCGTTGGATAAATAAACACTGAAATTATTAGAAGTGACTCTTTCTCACAAGTGGTATTTCAAATTTTGGAAAATTATCATTTTAGCTTTAATATCAGCTTAAAAATTGATCTTATAGTGGATACGATTATAAACATTTGTCTATAGAGAGATATTAATGCTGCCTACAGTTTTTAAGCAAAACACCCTTTCTCACAAGTGGTGTTTCAATCGTTTTAAGAATTTTAATCTTCATTTGAAAATGAGTTTAAAAATTGTTCTTTGTGAAACTGAAATTTCTTTCCTTGTTGCATATTACAATGTTAATACTGCCTCGAATTACAAATCTAAATACCCTTTCTCACAAGTGGCGTTTAAATTCTTTAGTAAATGGCGATTTTACCTTTAATCTGTTTTTAAAAATTGATCTTGGTAATACTAAAACAGTTTTTCACAAAGGGAAGATATTAGAAATTAGAAGATATTTTACTGCAAGATATTAGGCCAAATTCCCTTTCCCACAAGTGGTGTTTCGATCGTTTCAAAAATATTATTTTTCACTTGAAGGTGAGTTTAAAAATAGATCTCTGTGAAACTGAAACTTCTTCCGTTGTTATATGCTACTACATTGGTACTAACTTGAATTATTAGTTAAAATATTCTTTCTCACAAGTGGCATTTAAATTCTTTAGTAAATGACGTTTTTACCTTTAATCTGTTTTTAAAAATTGATCTTGGTAATACTAAAACAGTTTTTCACAAAGAGAAAATATTAGATATTAGAAGATCTTTTTCTGCAAGATATTAGGCCAAATACTCTTTCCCACAAGTGGTGTTTCAATCGTTTAAAAAATGTTGCTTTTCACTTGAAAGTGAGTTTAAAAATAGATCTTTGTCAAACTGAAACTTCTTCCCTTGTTACATGCTGCTACATTGATACTAATTCGAATTATTAATAAAAATACCCTTTCTCACAAGTAGTATTTTAATTCTTTAGTAAATTACTATTTCAGCTCGGATCTGTATTTAAAAATTGACCTTGGTAATTATTAAAAGAATGTCATATTGAAACTGAAATTATATCAAACTTTAGAGTCCCTATTCGTAAAAATGTACCATGAATTCAATTCTCCTGATTTACGAAAATGCTTTATCCTCGGAAATATTGAAATTAGGGAGTTAAGTCTTCCCGGGATGAAAACTTGGATTGAGAGGGTATGCTGCTTTAAGCTAAGTTCAGTAGTGAAGGGTACAATGTTTATAGCGGAAGAATACATGTTATCGGATTTGAGGAGGTAATGTGGCCGTGTAACGCTGGTGGAGGTCGTTAAGGGGGCGATTTCGACCCCTTCGTCGACCATTACAAAGCATTAACTAGCCCTCTTTGCTATAACCGAGGCAGCGTTATAATACTTTTTCCCCAGGTGTCTAGCTAGCAGGGAAGACCCGTTTTAAATTGCCCTTTGTTGCCTTCGACGTCCGCTATACCCAACCCAGAAAACCGAACTTCTTTCCCCCGGAGAGCGACAAAGAACAGACTTGCGCGCAGGTAGATCGTAAAAATGTTCATCGCTTCTAAACTTTTCGTCCTTCTCATTTTTCACGTGAAAATATTCTCATTTATTGCCTATTTTAATCTTCATAATATCACGAAAGATCCGTTTATTTCTTTCTCTTGTAAAAAAGTTCCGGATATTAAAAAAGTAAGCCTTAATTAGGGAAAAAAAAGCTTTACTATCTGATTAATCAAAATTTACCTTCATGGAAGACAATGGAGAAATAATTAGCGTGCAAAGTATCGAGGATAAAAATGCGGTTAATGAGGACTTACAAAAAAAAAAAAAAAAAAAATTTCCACCGATAACAAAGGATATGTGATACTACTTGCTGTCGAAAATTCATTATTTTTTAGTATTACAAAATTAAAATTCGCTTTTGTAAATAGAGAAAATGGGAAAAAACTTCTCAGTGGTCAATGTTTTGATATTATTAGCTTTTAGTGTCCGTCTGTCCGTCTGTCTTTCCGTCGTTCGTTTACTGCCTATATGCTGTGCTTCCCCAAAAGTTCCCAAATGTTCCTGAAAATTCTAGAGTGAAGCCGGAAAAATACATGAAGAAAGCAATTGGATAAAATCAGAATAACTAAAAATTGAAGAAAAGAATTGAAATTTACTATAATTAATAAAAAATTTTGGTAATTATGAAAAGAAATGAAAATAATTAAAAATTAAAGAAAATAATTTTAGAAAATAAGAATAATAATTAAAAATTAGGGAAAATAATTAAAAATAATATACCTAATTAATTCATAATTGATAAAAATAATTGAAATATGCTGAAAATAATTTAATATTGAGAAAAGAATTGAATTATGATGAAAATAATTTAAATGTGAAAAATTGAAAACATCTCTCAAATGAAATTTGAGAGAAATAATTTTAAAAAATCTTAGAACATATGTTTCAAAAAAGAAAATAATTACAAAATTACTTAAAAATCTTTAATTAATAAGAATAATTAAAAAATCACTGAAACGATCGAAAATTTATGAAAATAATTGAAAGTTTAGAATAATACTTAACAATCTTAGAAAATCAGTATAATAATTAGCAAACGAGAAAAATAACTAAAAAATAATCAAATTAATTCAAAATTGAAAAAAATAATTGAAATATGCTAAAAATAATTTCAGATTGAAAAAAAAATTAAAATATCATGAAAAAAAATAATTACAAAGTTACTGAAAAGTTTTTAATTAATGAGAATAATTAGAAAAATCTCGGAAACGATCGAAAATTTGTGAAAATAATTGACATTGCAGATAAATAAACGAAAATTTTGAAAATTATGCCAAAGTAATGAAAATAATTGAAAAATCGTTTAAAACATGGAAAATTGATGACAATAGTCTAAATTTCAGATAATAACTGAAAATTTAGGAAATTAATTGAAAAATAATAAAAGAAATTGAAAATTGAACAAATTAGTTGAAAATTAGATAAAAAAAATTAAAGAAGATAAACATAAATTTAAATTGAAGGGAATAGTTTTTGATTAGAGAGAAATAATTAAAAACTTTATGGAAATTATAAAAAGAACGGAAGTAATTGAAATTTTAAAAAAACAATATAAATAATTAAAAATTGAATGAAATAACTAAAATTTCAGGTAAATGGTTTAAAGTTTTGGAAATTCTAAAACATGTGAAAAAAATTGAAAATTAAAGGAAATAAATTTTGCAAAATAAATGAAAAATGATTTTAAAATTGAAAACTTGAAGAAAATAATTGAAATATAATGCAAATCATGATAAGTTGTGAAAAATAAATGACATTTGAGTGGAATAATTTAAAAAAAATTTAGAATTTTTAGAAATAAAAAGAAAAAAAATTAAATTTGAGAAAAATACATGAAGATCTTAGAAATCAATTGAAAAAATGAGAATAACTAAAAATTGGAGAAAATAATTGAAGAAAGCTTCAAATAATTGAAATTTACGATATTGATAAAAATATTTGGAAATTATAAAAACAAATGAAAATAATTTAAAATTGAAGGAAATACATTTTGGAAAATAAATGAAAAATGATTTTAAAATTTGAAATTTGAAGAAAATAATTGAAATATCATAGAAACCACGATAAGTTGTAAAAATATAAGTGACATTTAAGTAAAAGAATTAAAAAAATTAAATACTTTTTTTGAATTAGAAAAAAATAATTGACATTTGAGAAAAATACACGAAGTTCTTAAAAATAAATTGAAAAAAATGAGAATAACTAAAAATTAAAGAAAAGAATTGAAGAAAGCTAAAATTATTTGAAATTTACGATAATTAATAAAAATTCCAGAAAATTAAACAATTAGGTAAACAAATGAAAATAATTAAAAATTGAAGGAAATGCTTGAAATATGCTGAAAATAACTTAACATTGATAAAATAATTGAAAAAATATGAAAATAATTTAAATATGAAATATGGAAAATAGTAAATAAAATTTGAGAGAATTTCTCTTTTTTGGGATCCTAAAGCCCATACAATAATACCAAAATATTTAAAATTAAAAAAATTTTAGAATATATGTTTCAAAAAAAAAAAAAAAATCAATAAATAATTACAAAATTACTTAAAAGTTTTAAATTAATGAGAATTATTAAAAAAATCTCAGAAACGATCGAAAATTTATGAAAATAATTGACATTGCAGATAATAAAGAAAACTTTTGAAAATTATGCCAAAGTAATGAAAATAATTGAAAAATCGTTTAAAACATGGAAAATTGATGACAATAATTTAAATTTGAGATAATAATTAAAAGTTTAGGAATTTAATTGAGAAATAATAAAAAAAATTAAAGTTGAACAAAATTATTGAAAATAGAAATATATTATATTTGAAAGTTCAGGAAATGAACTCAAAAATTAGTAAAATAATTAAAAACTAAAGTTAATAATTGCAAAATGACAAAAATAATGGTAAATTAAAAAAATTAATTTAATCTTCAATGAATAATATACAATTTAGGAATGAATAATTAAAATGATTTAATGTCAAGGCAAAAATAATTAAAATTGAAAAAGTGGTTTAAAAAACTAAAAAAAAATGACCGAAATTCAAAGAAGGTAAATTTATAATTTTGAGAAATAATTTAAAAATAATGAAAAATTGCAGAAAATAATTGAAAAATGATAAAAATAGTACAAAATTGCAGTTTAAGTAATTGAAATCATAATAGAAAAGAATTATTAAAAATAATAAAAATTGAAGAAATTTTTTGACTACTTTAAATTTAGTATATTTGAAACCTGGAATAATTGAACTTTTAATCAATGCAAGTTCACATTAACTGAAATTTGAGAAAATTAAAATTGCCATAAATTTAAAATTTGAGAAAATTTTAAAAAGGTGAAATATGATTTATAATTTTAAAAGAAAAAAACATCCAGTGACAAATTTCATGTTTGGACAAAATGAATGAATGAATTAAGCTTGTATATTATTATATACTAGTGGCGTGCCATCAACAGTATTTTTTGACAGAAAGTTTTTTTTCCAAAAATTATTTTCGTGCAAAAAGTATTTGAAACAAAATTTTCTAAACAACATAATTCTCTTTAAGAACTATTACATTGTAATATATTTTATTAAATTCCACACCCAAAGAAATATTTTCCTATATAAATATTGGCTTTAGGTAAAAAATATATAAATCTAATTCTACTTTTTCAACCAATGTTAATATAATGACTTTAAATAAATTTAAGTTTCTGATATTTTTTAAACTCCAAACTTAAAACATATTTAATTTGTCTCAAAAACCTGAATATATATTTAATCTGTTTTAAAAACAGAAATAAAATAAATATTTAAATATTTAAATAGATTAGAAAAAAATATATCAAAAAAAGAAAAATTTTATATTTCGCATTTTTCGAAAAAATGTCATGTCTTCCGTTTATATTAATATTTTTTAATCTAAAAGGGCCAAGATTTTAAGTTAGGAAAATACCCAAAAACCTGCAAAGTTTGACTTTAATCGGTCAAGCCGTTTTTGAGTAATAGTGGAAGGAAATATTGAGAACAGGCAGACAGACAGACAGACAAAAATTTTTTATTGACATTTTTTAAAATTATTTTACAATTAAAAATTTGCTGATATTTTTTATTAATCTAAGGTTAAATTATATATTTAATCTGTTTTAAAAACAGAAATAAAAATAGATGAGAAAAAATGTATCAAAAAATGAGACATTTTAAATTTCGGATTTTACGAAAAAATCTCATATCTCCCGTTCATATTAATATTGTTTAATCTAATAAGGCCAAGATTTTAAGTTAGGCAAATACCCAAAAATCTGCAAAATTTGACTTTAATCGGCCAAGCCGTTTTTTAAGGCATAGTGGAACAAAATATTGAGGACAGACAGACAGACAAAAATTTTTTTATTGTCATTTTTGGAACATACATTCTAATCTTGATATGAAAATAAAAAATTCTACCCTAACCTAAAAATATCTTGTTTTATCGTGTATTATCTTAAATGCACCTTTACATCATGACACGACTAAAACGAAAATTGATAATACCAATTTTCCTAATTTTGTGCCACTTTTATCTGATGGTTTGTATTGAATTGTTTCTATTTTTCTCGCCGTAATTCTCCCCTATTTTGGGTTTTATAGACAGCTAATAATTGCCGTGTATCGATAAACTCACATAACATCCCTGTCATATCTGTCCGCCTCTTTCAGTAAAGTTTCGTGCCTGTCGAGCAAATAGAGGGCTAGTCGCCTAATCGCGCTACCCTCTTCACGTTCGCCATATCACGCTTTTACTCGGGGCACCCTTGCCCTTCACCCCAACATAGAACATTTTTCTTCCTACACTACAACTACAAGCAAAGTTATCTCATCGTCTGCCCTTCCCGCTGTTCAGACGCCGATATCTGCCCCACTGCAGGATTGAAAGTCACTTTTTTTTCACCTCCAGCAGATAGAGAGAGAGAGAGAGAGAGAGAGAGAGAGAGAGAAAGAAAGGAAATTGAATCTCATTTTTATCTAAAGTAACGACATTGACGAAAAAAAAAAAAAAAATGTCAAGAATTTTCACTCGCTCTGTCGAAATCACTGTTAACGAATAAATTGATACACGGGCCCTATCGTAATATCTCTCTATCCAGTCGAGCGTGCTTATCTTTCCGTTTGCATTGCGTCGACTCTTTTATCAGTCCCCCTGTGCAAATTGTTTCGGCCCTTCAAATCGAGCTCGCTCACTTTTTATCGACTCCAAAGTAAGGCATTGACGACAATCTAGACCGTTCTTGTGGAAATTTAATATCGAATGATTTCTACTTTTAGTCGGCAGTGTTGAATTCTTTAGATGTTATGTTTGGAAAAGTATCGGTATTTTTACTTAAATTTTTTTTTTTATACCTAGAACTTTCGTGCCAAGTGTGACATCACATAAAATTCGAAAGATCTTTTAAAATACAATGTTTTTACTGTACAGTGGAAAATGATTGAACTAGAAGTTTCAGAGTTATGGGGATTGAAAAAAAGGTAGTCAAGGTCGGCACAGATGATTTGTAGAAACAATATTTAAGGACGCTTATACCCTCAAGCGGTTCTCATTCTATCGGACCATGTTAGTCAATATTTTTTTAATTTCATTTCGTCTTATAATTTGGTTTCTAAATAGTATTTTGTAGTTAAAATCATTACACAAACAAATTTTATTGCAAAAAAAAATTTCTGTTGAAAATTCCAACTTTTTAAAATTTTTTCTTTCTGATTATTTCAAAAAAGTGAAGGATTACTATCCTTAAATAACATTTTCTTAACAACGGAACGGTAAATTAATTAAATATTATTGTAAAAGTTGTATTCCATTACAGTTTAAAATATATTAGTTTTTTAAAAAAATCTGTAGAACCGTGTTTTTTTAATTAATTAAAATATAGTCATTTTGCGCGTTTTGTTACTTTTTCCATGTAAAAGTCCCAACTTTATAAATTTATATCTTAAAAACAGAACGGTAAAATTCAATAAAATTGTAACAGTACATGTAAAGTAATGTATTTAATATGTCATTAAAATTTTTTAAGAATCTGTAGAAAATGGTTTTTTGGATAAACATCCTTAATTCTAATCGAGAATTTATGAGAATTTAAGTTTTTTTTTATTTATCAAATTAAGTCAAATTTTCTCAATCAGTGTTAATTTAAAATTTGAAAAAATAAAAGATAATTGAAAAAAAAATGACAAAATGACAAATATACTTGACAATTCGAAACAAAATTAAAAAAATAACTTTAATACACAACCGAACAGAATAGTTTAAAAAATCAAAGAATAATTATACAATTTTAAGAGAATAATTAAAAATTAAAAAAATTGTAGGAAATAATTGAAAATTGCGGAAAATAATTAATAATTGAAGGAAATAGTTGAAAAATTGAAGAAAATGTGTGAAAAATTCCGAAAATTATTGTCAATTGAAAAAAAAAATTTAAAAAATGACTAGATTAATAGACAACTGAAAAAAATAATTGTAAAAATTAAACAAGAAATATTAAGTTTAAAGAAAATAATTGCAAATTAAAAAATTAAGAAAATTATAGGAATAATTGTTGGAAATAATTGCACATTTTACAACTGCATTGAAAATCGAAAAAAAAAATTAAAATTGAAGAATTGAATTGAAAATTATGGAATATACTTAAAAATTGAAAGAAAAAAGTTTTTTTTAAAAAGCCGAGAATTAATAATGATAGAAGAAACAATTGAAAACTGAAGAATGGAAATAAAAATTGAAGAATAGAATCAAAAATTTAAGAAAATAATTCAACAATTGTATTTGAAATTAAAGAAACTTAATGATAATAAAAAAAAAAAAATGGAATAAAGGCGATAATTTTTTAATATTAAAGAAAAGAATTGAAAATTTAAAAGTGAAATTTAAATTTGAAGAAAAAAACTGCGAATTGAAGAGAATTAAATAATTGAATTAAAATTTTAAAACAATTTTTATCAGTAAAAAAATTAATTGGAAAAATAAGAGAATTGGTGAATATTGAGGAATTAATTGAAAATCGATAAAAAAAAATTGAAGATTAAAAGAAATATTTGAAAATTGAAGAAGATAATTAATTAATTAACAATTGAAAAAAAATCGACAAATGGTGAGAATAGTCGTCATTCGTACAAAAAAATTTTGTAATTAACGAATATTCATAAAATTGAAAGAGAATAATAAATTGCCAATTGAAAACTGAAGAAAATTATGAAAAAAAAATGTTGAAAATATATAAATGAAAATTAAATAAGTCAATTGGAAATCCAAGAATTGTATTGAAAAAAAATAATTGATAATTAAGAAAATGCTGGAATTAATTAATATTAAGGAATTAATTGAAAATCGATCAAATTAATTGAAACTTAAAGAAAATTTTTGAGAATTGAAGAAAATAATTAAAAATTGAAGATATAAATTGGAAATTAAAAAATTCAATGTAAATTTCAAGAAAATACTTGATAATCAAAAGAAAAATTACAATATGAAAAAAATAATAAAATATTAACGAAAATAATTAACTAAAAAAAAAAAAATTAACCATCTAAAAAGAATTCCAAAAATGGTGAGAATAAGCGGCATTTGAAAAAAAAATGTTCAAATTCATGAATAATCATAAAATAATGAAAACAATTTTAAAAAATAAATAAAATTAAAGAAATCATTTGGAAATTGGAGAATTATATTAAAATTTCAAGAAAAAATTTGATAATTCAGAAAATGCGGGAATTATTGAGTTTTTAATAAAGTAATTGAAAAACGTAGAATGCAATTAAAAATTGAAGAAAATAATTGAACATTAAAGAAATAAATGGAAAATTAAAGAATTAAATTCAAGATTAAAGATTTAAATTAAAATTTAAAAAAAAATAGTTGATAATTGAAAGAAAAATAACAAAATTTTTTTCAACTTATCATTGTTTTCATTATATTTTAATTATTGTCTTCAAGTATGAAATTTTCAAATCATTTTCCAATTATTTTTCACAAGTTTTAATAACTCTTATTTTTTAAAATTATTTTCTAAATTTTTTAAATTTTTTTCTCAAATTTCCCATTGTTTTCTTTAATTTTTAATCATTTTTAATTATTTATATTACTTGTTTATTATTTTCAATTATACTTACGTTCTTTTTCATAATTTCCAAAAAGTTTTTAATTATTTATCTGAAATTTTCATTATTCTATTCAATTTTTAATTATATCTACGATTTTCTTGTATTTTAAATACCTATATTTTGTATGTTTGCAATTATTTCTCTTAAATTAAAAATTGTCTTTCTCAATTTTAAATTGTTTATCTGTTTTCATTTATTTTCTCTACTTTTAATTAACTTTTTTTTCTGCAATTAACTTTTAAAAATTTCAAGTATTTTTCTGAAATTTTCTTTCAATTTCTTTTATTTAAAATATATTATGCAATTCTTTCAATTATTCTTTAAATTTTAATTATTTTCTTCATTTTTAAATTATTGATATTTTTTCTTCATATAATTTTCTTAAATTTTTAATAATTTTCATCATTTTCTGAATTAATTTTCTAAAATTTTAATTATTTATCTCAATTTGAATAATTTTTTTTCAACTTTCAATTATTTTCTCTAATTTTTCATTACCCTTATTTTTTTCAATTTATTTCATAGATTTTTAATTTTTTTCTCAAATTTAAATTACTTTCTTTCATTTTAAAATTGTTCATAATTGTTAGGTATATTTAATAATAATTTTTACACTTAATTGACTTAGTTAATTTTTAATGATAATTATTTTGTTATATTTCCATTTTTTTTAATAAATTGTTTGTTTCATCAAAGAAATGTAACAGAAAATGTTTAAAAAAACAGGAGAAGGCTAAAATACATTCGAAAATGCGTTAATGAAACCTGAAAGTGAAATAAAAATAATGTTGTCAAGTTTTTGTTAAAAATATATTAAATTATATGTAATAAATAATTAAATTAATTTGTATTGATTTTAAAATGAAATTTTAAATAAATTATTAAAAATGTTCTGGTAAGATTCTACATATTTTTCTAAAGGTTTACAATTGGCAATGAAATTTCTTCTCTAATTTCATGAAATGAAAGACTTTTCCCTAATCTTTCTACATATTATGTCATAATAGATGACATACTCCTGAGAAATTGCCCGAACCTACAAAGAGGAAGTTATTAAGTTTTAATGACTTAATAACATATATTTAACTGAGTCACTATATAGTAATGACACAACTGCAATATTTTCTTCACAGAGACATACAATTAAAAGACTACAAAAACTCACAGAAAGGCAATAACAATAGCTGAAAGTGAAATTAAGTAATGACTGAGAGCAATTTTCACTTACAGGAAAAGAAATACGTATATTTGGTTATACTTTTTACTAAAAAATATTTGTCGTTTGCTATAGAGTTTAGAAAAAATGTTAGGGCTGCACATGGGTCGCCAATATTGCAATTGCAATGTTATCTTTTGTATACTTATTTGTTTATAACAAATGCAGACAAATTTTAAACAGTACGGTTAATACAAAAAAATTTTGTTTAATAATTGCTTTAATAATTTTTGTCAGTCTTAGTACAATGAAAGCTTGGAATAAAAGTGGATAAATGAATTTACAAATATATATTATAATTAACAAGTTTCATTCATTCATTCTGTCACTTTGTCAAGTTTATAACTTATAAGAATTTTAATTTTTTCGACCTTCATTTAATTTGAAATTTCATCGATTAAAAATTTAATTAATCCACGCTTTGAGAATACTAAATTTGAAATTATTAAAAAATTTCATCAATTTTTAACTATTCTTTTCTATTATGATTTCAATTTCTTGCTACAATTTTTAAATATTTTTATCATTTTTCAAAAATTGTATTCAATTTCTAATATTATTTTCATTATTTTCCAATTTTGCCCCTAAATTTTAAATTAAATTTCCGCAAGTTTCAATTACTTTCTTTAACTTTTTCAGTTTTAATTAATTCCTTTAATATTAAATTTTATCATTATTTATTAATTAATTTTCAATTTTTTTCGGCATTTTGCACATATTTTTACAAAATATGATTATTTTTTTTAAAATTGTAATTTTTTTTCTTCAAATTAGAATTAATTTCTTTAATATCGAATTATTAATTATTAAAATTAATTAATATAATATCCATCGGTTTCCATAATTATTTTCCAAATATTTTTTACTATTAAAAAACCTGTTTCATGCTTTATTAAATTTTATTATAAAATAAATAATTAACATTTTATTTATTGTTTTAAAATTTTAGTTTTATTTTTCAAGTATTTAAATTATGTTCTTCGATTTTCAATCAATTTCTTTTATATCAAATAAATTTTGTAATTTTCTCAATTGTTTTTTACATTTCCATAATTATCTTCAATTTTCTATTATTATTTTTATCATTTTTCAAGTAGTCTTGTTTATCTGAAATATACTGTAGTTTTTTCAATTGTTTGTCAAAAATTTTTATTTCTTCATTTTTCAATTATTTCTAATATTTTTCAATTACTTCCTGTCATGTTTAATTATTTTTTAACTAATTTTCTGACTTTTTAAAATATTTATCTCAAATTCCAGTTATTTTTTTAATCTACAATTATTTTTATCATTTTGCCATTATTTTCTTTTATTACAAATATATATTTATTTTGCTTTTTATTATTTATTATTATTAAATAGAATATAAAAGTAAAATACAAATCTTATTTTATACAGAAATGTTGTAATTTTTTCAATTATTTTTCACGAATTAAAATTATTTACTTCTTTTTTTATTATTTTTATACTTTGCAAATATTTTCTTGAATTTTTAACTATTTTAAACATTCTTCAATTAATTTCCTAGATTTTAAAATATTTTTTTTTAAATTTTAGTAATTATCTTCAATTTTTAATTATTACTTTATGTATCTGAAAAACCATACGACCGCACGTGAGAAATTAAAAAAAAGTTCTATAAATTAATTTTTTGCTTGTGCTTTTATCCCCTAGAAATAAAAAAATTAATAATACATATTTTATACTCAAAACATATTTTTAAAGTATTTTAAAAGAAACTGCGTTGTCGGTAAAAGTTAAAAAATATTTTTTTAAAATTTCGTCCTTGTAGACATTTTTCAATTTTAATTTTCTTCTGTCTTTTTGCAATTATTTTTTCCACCTTTTTATTAGATATATTAATTATTTTTCAATTTACAATGATTTTCACAAATTTTATATTATTTTGATTTTTTTGTTGACCAAATCCGAAAATTGCAATTATTTATCTCAAATTTCCATTATTTTCTTCAATTTTTGATTATTTTTATAATGCTTTAATTATTTTCCTCAATTTAAAATTCTTAAAATCATTTTGTAATTAGGTACTTTATTTAAATTCATATATTCTTGATTTTTTGCAATCATTTTTCCAAAATTGCAATAATTATCTTCAATTTTCTATAATTTTGATAATTTTTTAATTATTTCACTCAATTTTAATTATTCTCATTTTTATCCAATCAATTTCTAAAAATATTACCTAAACATTTTTTTCTCAAACTACTATTATTTTTTTTTTAATGTTTTTCAATTCCAAAATTTTATTATTTTTGTTTTTAATTTTGATTATTTTCTCATTGACAATAAAACAATTTCATTATTTATTGCTAAATTTAATATTATTTATCGCAGAACAAAATCAATTTTTTTAATTCAACATTACTGTTTTCATTTTGCAATTATTATCTTCAATTCTTAATCATTTTCATTATTTCTGAATTAATAACCTGAACTTTTCAATATATATCTCAATTCTCAATTATTTTCTCTACCTATTAATTAATTTAATTATTTTTCAATGAATTTCCTAAATATTCAGTTATTATCTTAAATATAAATTATTGTTTTCAATTTTTAAATTTTTGGACGATTTTTCAATTATTTTCTTTCGCTTAAAAATAAATTCTGTATTTCTTCTATTATTTTCTCCAATTTCAAATTATTTTCATTCTTTTTGCATAACTTTCAAAAATTTCAATTATTTATCTGAAATTTTAATTATTTTCATCCTATTTCAAGTATCTTTTTTAATTTAAAATTATTTTATCATTTTTTAAATTGTTTTCTAAAATTCTTAATTATTATTCTTATTTTGTAAAATTCTTTTTCAAGATTTTTCTCAAATTTCAATTATTTTCTACAATTTTTAATTATTTTCATTTGTTTTCGTAATTCACAAAACTTTTTATTAATTATCTTAAGCTTCAATTATTTTTAGCCTTCTTCAATGCTTTTCTTCAATTTTTAATTATTCTCATTTTTACATTTTCATCTCAAATTAAATCTTAAATTTGTGCGGTTTTGAACTTTTACTAATCCCCATATTTCTCGACGTTTTGAGACCTCCAGATTCCGAAAAAGAGGTTTTACGGAATTGTGCGTCTGTATGTCCGTCCGTCTGTCTGTCTGTCCGAAGACTAAAATTTCGGGATCGGATAACTTGAGTAAAAATCGTTGAATCAGCTTCATCTTCGGTACACTTTTTAAAAGTCCAAAAATACCAGGTTAAGTTCGTTAGCCATCCATTTCGGACCAAAAATGTTAAAAGAAGAACAATTTGAAAAAAATTATAATTTTTGCCCTGTACAGCAACATTGTCGTACAATATTGTTGCAATCTTGCCTCAATTCAACCTGCTATTTATTATTATTCATTTTCCTAACAGTTTACACAACACTAAAACTTCACTTATTTAAAGCCGCATTTATTTTAACAGTTCGAAGTCTCACTTATTTTAACTTGTCGCCCAATCAAAACTAACATTTTCATTGGTTGCTGCGAATTCGATCATCCAATCAGAGAAGTTTTCTATAAGTACATGGAAGTTAAAATAAGTGCGACTTTTGTCATACATTTGCGTGGACCGGGGTTAAAATAAGTGAAGCTTCACTGTAAAAGTATACCAAGTTGAATACAAATTTTTTTCAGCTCACCTCTCGATTCACCCAGAAATTAATCAATGACACAGTTTTCCCCACCTTGGAAGAAAATCTACGCGAGGGTATTAGAGTAATCCTTTGAGAATATCCATTCTCGGGTTACTTTACGGAGGATTTTCCAAGTTTTTATTTCACTTTTACGCCATCAAGAATTCTGCTCTTGGCTCTTTACTGGTGTGCGATTCACGTAAATATCGAGGCGAATCGCGCGTCCCGAAACCTCGCAAAGGAAACTCTGAACTTGGATGCTTTGTTTGTCATGAAAAGGCGACTTTATGCAAACACGGATAAGGAGTTTTCATCGTGTTTGTCGCGAAGCCTCTCGAGAGGAGTTTCGTGGTTTTATTATATCGACTTGATAATCTAGCGAGCTTGACGCTGCCTGACTCGAAACAAAGTTATGAGTAAGTACAGCTCGTATATATATACATATATAAAGGTATGTACAAGTATAGTGTATATGTAGATGTCTATGAACATAGCCCTGTCTTGCATTGTATTTATGCCGTTGTCGTTTCAGTCTTTCGGGATGAGCTCTTCCACACTCTCTTCTCTTGCTCAAAATAGCTTTTTGTTCTCCGCGCGATGAGAGCCTCGACTGCTAGAACTTTAAGAATCAAGAAAAAAGAAGTGCTGCGAAGGGAATGCGAAAAAGAGGTGTTAAAGAGAAAAAAAGATGATGCAGAAAGGATAATAAGAGAAAGTAAAAAACTGATAATAGTTTTGTTATGATGGAGTTTACTGTTCATTATTTCCTACTGCGCATCAATTTTTTAGTTTGATTATTTTTGAGAGTTTGGATGTGCAACAGGTTACGCTTGTAAGTTTCGTCACATATACAGGAAATATAGAATTTCTTCTTTTTTTTGTATACACGGAAAAATACAATTTGTGGCATTTACAAATAAGTTTAGGTTTCTAAAAAAATAGCCATTTTCGTCCCTAGTGTGGAAAGTGTCTAATACCAACACCGGTGAAAAATGACCACATATGAAATTATTCTCTCTAAATCTGAATAAGTGGTTTTCTACTAATGAATTAACGAAAAGTGAGCTACTATTAAAATAGTAAGAATTTTACTAATTCTTAGTAGAAAACTACTAATTTTTTAGTAGTTTTCCACTAAGAATTAGTAGTTTTCTACTATATGAATTAGAGAAAAATGAGCCGTGAATTTGACTAATTCATAGTAGAAAACTACTAATTCAAATTTAGAGAGTTTAAATTTAAATTATTGTACTCAATCAAAGGCTGAATGAAAAAAGAAAAGATGAAAAAGTAGTATAATAGTGAACTTAAGTAGAGTTAACTTAAAATTTATTTTAAATATAAATAGACCTACAAATGGCTTGTATAACAGTTGATAATTGAAGAAAATAATTGAAATTCAAAGAAAATAATTAAGAATTGAAGAATTAAATATTAAACTTTACAAAAAATAATAATTAAGAATTAAAAGAAACAATTAATAATGAGAAGAAATAATTAATAATGAAAAGAAATAATTAAACAATGACAAAGGTATTTAACAATTAGAAACAAAATTAAAAACAAAGGAAATATTAATCTACAATTGAACAATAATTGAAAAAATTGAACAATGATTATTAAATTCATCGAATATAATTGAAAATTGGTCAACTAGAAAGAAAATAAAAAAAAAAATTCAAAATTTAAGTTAATAATTAAAAACTGAAGAAATAAATTGAAAATTAAATAATGAAATTAAAATCGGAAAAACTCAGAATTATTGAATATCAAAAAAAAAAAACAATTGAAAATTGAGAAATAAAATTGAAATTCGAATACAATAATTAAGAATTAAAGAAAACTACTGAACAATTGAATTGAAAAAAGAAGAAAATAATTTATAATTTAAAAAAAATGGAAAATGCCAGGAATTATTTAATATTGAAGAAAACATTAAAAATTGAAGAATAGAATTGTTATTTAAAGAAATTAATTGAAAATTGAAAAAATAATTGAACAATTGAAAAATTGAATTGGAAATAGAAGAAAATTATTGAAAATTGCAGGAGGTTTTGACACATGAAATAAATGACTGATAATTGAAAAAAGTCGAGATTACTGAATATTGAAATAAACAATTGAAAATTGAACAAAATAATTAAAAATTAAAGAAAATAATTGAAAATTGAAGAAAGTACTTTAAAATTGAAGACAAATATTTAAAAACAGCAGAAAAATTTAGAAATCGACGGAAAGAATTGCGAATTGGTGAAAATAATTTAAAAATTATCAATTTACATTAAAATTGAAAGAAAAACATAATTTAAAAAAGCTGAGAATTGTTGAATATTGAAGAAAATTGAGAAAAAATTGAAAATTGAAAGAAATTGAGAAATTGAAAGAAATATGAAAAAATAATTGAAAATTGAAGAAAATAATTGAAATTTAAGAAAAAAATTGGAAATTGAAGAAAATAATTGAGAATTTAAAAAAAACTCATTATAAAAAGCATAGAGTTATTGAATATTGAAAAAAGCAATTGAAAATTGAAGAATGGAATTGAGTGTCGAAAATTATAATTGAAAATTAAAGAAAACAATTGAAGAATTGAACAATTGGATTGAAAGTAGAAAAAAATAAGTGATAATTAAAGAAAAAAGAAATTGAACAACCAGGAATTATAGAATTTGAAGAAAACAATAAAAAAAGAAGAATGTAATTGAAATTTGAAAAAATTAACTAAAAATTGTAGAAAATAATTTTAAATTGTGAAAAATGTGATTTCATGAAAATTGTTGAATAATAATTAATGAATTGAATTGAAGTTTCAAAAACATAACTGATAATTGAAAAAAAATATTTAAAAAAGCCGAGAATGATTGATTATAGAAGAAAATAATTTAAAATTGGAGAAGTTATTAAGATGTGAAATAAATAAATGATAATTGAAAAAAATAGTTGAAAAAAGTAGAGAATTATTTAATATTTAATTAAATAATTAAAAATTGAAGGAAATAATTAAGATCTGAAGAAAATAATGAGAAATGAATGAAAATAATTGAAAATGGTAGAAAATATTTCTGAAGTAAAGAAATTAATTAGAAATTGATAAAAATAATTGAAAATTGAAGAAAATGGTAAAAAATAATTAAGAAATGGAGAAATAATTTGAAATTAATGAAAATAATTCAGAATGGCAGAAAATAATTGAGAATTGTAGAAAATAATTGGAAAATAAAGAAAATAATGGAGAGTTGAAGAAAAAAATTAAAAAATGATTAAAATAATTGAAAATCGTAGAAAATATTTCAGAAGTAAAGAAATGAATTAGAAATTGAGAAAAATAATTGAAAATTGAAGAAAATAATTGGCATTTGAAGAAAATGGTAGAAAATAATTAAAAATTAAAGAAAATAATTAAATTGTTTATTCTCCCTTTTACGGGCTCGAAGGGCTCCCGTTCCCTTTACAATATTCTTACATACTATATACATCGAGTCTTAACCTACATCGCCAAACGCAATTCTACCATCTACGTACTCTCTTCTAGTGCCAGGGCTTCCGTTTCCTAACCGTAGTGCTCTCATAAGCGAGCCTCGCGACTTTACTTACTCTTTACTATTTATTCAATCCATCTTTTAATACCCCGTTCCTAATCTCATTCTCTCTCTCCGTTCTTCTAGCTCCTTCATCCATACTTCCCCTTGCCCACTTTCATCCAAAACCCAACCTACACACTCCCCTATGCCCTTTCCTTCCTCATTCACTCCAGTACATCTATCCAACACATGCGCCCAATCCTCCACCTCAAACCCACATACCCTACACATCTTCTCCTCCTCATTCATCCAATATCTGCACTCTTTCATACCCTCACCCATCCTAAACCTTAACACCCTGTTCCATTTTTTCTCTTTCTTCCATGCATTCAAATACCTTGGTACACCTTCATTCTTCACCATCCCATACCATCTGTTGTATCTAGACTCCTTGATTTTCTCCCATCTCTCCTCCTGATCCTTTTCCCTCATAAGCTTTTCCAATTCCTCCCAACCCCTCACCTTCATTCCTTTTTCCTCCTTTCTTACCACCCATCTATCTCTCTCCCAACCAATTCTACTCTCCGTCCCATTCTCCTCTCTTTCCCTAACAGCCTTCCAACACAACTGTGCTATTCTACTACCCCCTCCATTCCTTAGCTTCTCCTCAAAACCCCATACTCTTTTCCTTTGCCGCACCATCATTTTATCTCTACTCAGTTCCTCTCGGATCATATACCCTGGGCAGCTTCCACTCACCCCCATCACCCACCTCAGAAACCTTTCATGTAACCGTTCAACCAACCCTCTCTCTCTCCATCCCCATATTTCCACCCCATAACTGACTACAGACCACACCAACGCATCAAACATCCACACTCTTCTTTTCCAATCATTCTTAAACCTTCTCTTCCCTATCCCCCACACTTGACCCATAACTTTACTAGCCTTTTCCACTCTCTTCCTCACATTCAACTCATTCGATCCATTCGACTCAAACCAATATCCTAAATAACAAAATTCATTCACCTCTTCCACCACCTTCCCATTCAATCTCAGCACCTCCCCTCTCACATCCTTCCTTTTCCTGAATCTCACCACTTTCGTCTTATCCACATTCACCCACAAGTCTCTCTCACACACATACTTCTCAAATTCACTCATTAACAACCTCATTCCACTCATATCCTCCGCAAGCAACACTATATCATCCGCGTACGCCAGGGTATATATCCTCGATCTCCCTAGCACTACTCCTCCTTTCCCTCTCCTCCATAGCCTTTCCTCCAAATCCGCTATCAATAAATTGAATAGCAAAGGACTCAGAGGACAGCCCTGCATTAACCCTCTTCCCAGCCAGAATTCCCTCCCATATTTCCCTCCCACTCTAACCTTTACTCTTGAGTCTTCATAAATCTCTTTTATCCTCTCTATCATACTCTCCTCTATTCCTCTATCCTTTAAGACCTTCCATAGAACCCCCCTGTTAACTGGCGGGAATGCCGATTTGAAGTCGACAAACACCGCCACCACTTTTCCCCCTTTTTTCTCTAATCCCCTGCTCACTAAGTGATTCAGCACATATATATTGTCCATCGTCCCCATTCCCTTTCTAAATCCCGTTTGATTATGTGGGATGCACCCTAGCCCTTCCACCTTCTTTTCTAGTCTACTCCTGATTACCTCCGCATAAACCTTATACACCACTGGCATCAACGTGATTCCCCTATAATCTCCCACATTTCTTCCTTCCCCCTTCTTTACTATAGGCACTATCACCCCTGTCTTCCACTCCTCCGGCCATCCTTTCCCTATCCATACATCTTTGATCACTTTCCATATCTCTTCCCTTACTCCTTCCCCCCCATACTTCAATTCCTCATTTTCCATTCCTTCCATCCCAGCTGCTTTATCCCTCTTCAGTTTATCTATTGCCCTTCTGACCTCCTCCCTACTAACCTCTTCCTCTCCCTCGACCCTCCCTCTTACTTTCCTGCCCTCTCCCCTAACTCTCACCCCTACCCCTCCGTACATCTCCTTAAAGTATCTCATCCATTCCTCTAAGCTAATCTCTTGATTTATCTCCTGTCTTTTCCTCCTCTCTCTATTTATTACTTCCCATTCTTTGCCCTCTCTTATCGCCTTTTCCACTCTCTCCATAAACTTCTTCCTATCTAATTCCCTCTTCATCTCTAAAAGCCGTCCGTGCACTCTATGCCTCCTATTATATTCTCCCTTATCTAACCATCCTTTTCTCCAGTTCCTTATATCCTCTCTTAACGCCTCCTTACTCCTTTCACACTCCTCATCCCACCATCCCCCGTACCCCAACACTTCTTCCTCTAATTCCCTTCCTATCTCCTCCTTCGCGACCCCTATTCTCTTTCTTAGACCTGACAATCTGTCCTCAACTCCAATTTCCCTTGTCTCTTCTAAATCCCACTCTTCCATTAAAAATTAAAGAAAATAATTGAGAGTTGAAGAAAAAAATTAAAAATTGATTAAAATAATTGATAATCGTAGAAAATATTTCAGAAGTAAAGAAATTAATTAGAAATTGATCAAAATAATTTAAAATTGAAGAAAATTATTGGCAATTTAAGAAAATGGTAGACAATAATTGAGAAATGAAGAAATAATTTGAAATTAATGAAAATAATTCAGAATGGCAGAAAATAATTGAAAATTGAAGACAAATATTTAAAAACAGCAGAAAAATTTAGAAATCGACGGAAAGAATTGCGAATTGGTGAAAATAATTTAAAAATTATCAATTTACATTAAAATTGAAAGAAAAACATAATTTAAAAAAGCTGAGAATTGTTGAATATTGAAGAAAATTGAGAAAAAATTGAAAATTGAAAGAAATTGAGAAATTGAAAGAAATATGAAAAAATAATTGAAAATTGAAGAAAATAATTGAAATTTAAGAAAAAAATTGGAAATTGAAGAAAATAATTGAGAATTTAAAAAAAACTCATTATAAAAAGCATAGAGTTATTGAATATTGAAAAAAGCAATTGAAAATTGAAGAATGGAATTGAGTGTCGAAAATTATAATTGAAAATTAAAGAAAACAATTGAAGAATTGAACAATTGGATTGAAAGTAGAAAAAAATAAGTGATAATTAAAGAAAAAAGAAATTGAACAACCAGGAATTATAGAATTTGAAGAAAACAATAAAAAAAGAAGAATGTAATTGAAATTTGAAAAAATTAACTAAAAATTGTAGAAAATAATTTTAAATTGTGAAAAATGTGATTTCATGAAAATTGTTGAATAATAATTAATTAGAAATTGATAAAAATAATTGAAAATTGAAGAAAATGGTAAAAAATAATTGAGAAATGGAGAAATAATTTGAAATTAATGAAAATAATTCAGAATGGCAGAAAATAATTGAGAATTGTAGAAAATAATTGGAAAATAAAGAAAATAATGGAGAGTTGAAGAAAAAAATTAAAAAATGATTAAAATAATTGAAAATCGTAGAAAATATTTCAGAAGTAAAGAAATGAATTAGAAATTGAGAAAAATAATTGAAAATTGAAGAAAATAATTGGCATTTGAAGAAAAAGGTAGAAAATAATTGAAAACTAAAGAAAATAATTGAGAGTTGAAGAAAAAAATTAAAAATTGATTAAAATAATTGATAATCGTAGAAAATATTTCAGAAGTAAAGAAATTAATTAGAAATTGATAAAAATAATTTAAAATTGAAGAAAATTATTGGCAATTTAAGAAAATGGTAGACAATAATTGAGAAATGAAGAAATAATTTGAAATTAATGAAAATAATTCAGAATGGCAGAAAATAATTGAAAATTGTAGAAAATTATTGGAAATTGAAAAAAATAATTTAGAGTTGAAGAAAAAAATTCAAAATTGATTAAAATAATTGAAAATCGTAGAAAATATTTCAGAAGTAAAGAAATTAATTAGAAATTGATAAAAATAATTGAAAATTGAAAAAAATTATTGGCAATTGAAGAAAATTATTGTCAATTGAAGAAAATGGTCGAAAATAATTGAGAAATGAAGAAATAATTTGAAATAAATGAAAATAATTCAGAATGGCAGAAAATAATTGAGAATTGTAGAAAATAATTGGAAATTAAAGAAAATAATTGAGAGTTGAAGAAAAAAATTAAAAATTAATTAAAATAATTGAAAATTGTAGAAAATATTTCAGAAGAAAAGAGATTAATTAGAAATTGATCAAAATAATTGAAAATTGAAGAAAATTATTGGCGAAATTGAAGAAAATAGTAGAAAATAATTGAGAAATGAATAATCTGAAATTAAGGGCATGTGATGGATTATGACGTCACTAGTATAGGCAAAATTTGTCCGTAACTTTTCTCTTAAAATATTGATTATTTTGTCATGAAACTTGGTATAATTACTTAAAATATCATTTAGAAGGTCTCTCTGATCCGAGTTTGTTTAAATTTTAGGTCAAAAGTAATTTTTAAAAAACTAGCTATTTTTCGAAAATTTTCCAAAAATTGATTTTGAGCAAAAATCTAAACAAACTTGGGTCAGAGAGACCTTCCTAATGATATTTTAAGTAATTCTACCAAGTTTCATGACAAAATATTGAATATTTTAAGAGAAAAGTTACGGACAATTTTCTCCTTCACTAGTGACGTCATATTCCATCATATGCCCTTAATGAAAATAATTCAGAATGGCAGAAAATAATTGAGAATTGTAGAAAATAATTGGAAATTAAAGAAAACAATCGAGAGTTGAAGAAAATAATTGAAAATTGAAAATAATAATTGTCAATTGAAGAAAATAATTGTGAATTTCTGAAAACAGTTGAATAATTGAAGTATATTATGAATAGTATATTATGTTTTATTTTTAATGTATATTTTTTATTTTTTAATTGCATAATTGTCGCATAATTACACAAAATTAAAACGCATAATCAGATTGGTTCAAAATGCATAAAGTTACCATCTTTATTTATAAAACAAATTGATATATTAGTCAAATTTATTAGCCCAGAAAGAAAATTCCCGATTTTTCCCGGTCAATTTAAATTCCCGGTTATTTCCCGGTTAGTAGACACCCGGTTTAATGTAGACTTTTTTGTAAAATTGAAAATTTAGTGAAAGATAAAATAAAACTGAAATAGCAGAATGAATACACTTTTTCAGAACTTCAAACGAGACGAAGGTAATGCTTTATTTTATTCCCAACAGAGCTCATTTGTTGGAAACTGAAAGAAAATAGTGTCGCAAATTCTCCCTTTTAGCACTAAATTTCAGCTTGAGCTTATTTCAGTCCTGGGACTTCTTCCATAAATACCATTCGCAAATTCTTTTACGCAAGAGGAAATACATAGCGAGTGTGTCGAGTTGTTCTCGAGTTTACGGCCGAATGAAGGATTTACACGGTATAATTTCGCTGGTCGTTTAAAACAGCAGAGAAAGGGGAAAAGAGGAAGTGACACGGAAGAAAGGGGAACTGAACTGAGTCGTGTATAACAGAAGAAAAGACACTCGAGGAGAAGAAATTGCAGTGATATATATATACATATATATATATACCTATATATATACTATTACACGGAATATATACACTTTATACACACTGTTAAAGGCACAAACTACTCAAATTAAACTTTCCTAGATCATTTCAAATTAGCGAATATCAAATAAACCGGCAGCACCAAGCTTCAGTGCAATTCATTTTGATTCAAGATAAGAAAGGACTTGATTGTAAAAGGAGTGAATAAACGGTCACGCAACGGAAAATAAAATGAATCAAAATTTACGAGTTCCCGGTTCAATAAGGTAAAAAGCACTCGGTTTTGTGTCAGAGGCAATTTTCAAGGCATTCTTTAATTTAACTTGAGTTTATTTTTTTATATATTCTTGTATTGTAAATTTTGTTGTTAAGCGATTTTTAACACTGTATATAGATAAATTCTGATTCTTAATTCAGTTTGATGATATTTTTAGAAAGATAAATAAGATTATAGTTGAAGCTGAAAAGCACAATGTAATTTCCTTTTAATGTAATTCTATTTGCTGTGTGTTAAACGTCAAACACACAAATTGGATTAAAGGATCGGGTTTGAAATTAATATCCTTTCGGTTAGTTACCAGAGATCCGATATACAGGGCACTTATAATTTGTGATTTCATCCCAAGTGTAGATGATTTATCAGCCTGTCAGCACAGTAATGTAATTTAATAGATGATACGAAATAAAATGTGCAAAAGTATTCTTGCTGTAAAACAATACTGTTGGCAATTATACTACAATTATCCATCAGGGTTGGGTAGTCAGTCTACTGAGTAGATTTGCGAACAAGTAATATTACCTGAAGAAAAAAAACAAAAATTGTAGAACAAAAATTTAATTTTTTAATTTGGACCAGAAAAAAGTGAAAACAAAATATTTACACTTTCTCAATCAATGTACGATAATAGAATCTCTAGTGTCATTCTAATAAGTAATGATTTGAATTTCAATGTTAAAAGTAATAATTATATATAAAAACATTGTGTGACAGTGAAAAATTACTTTCAATTACCTAAGTTGTTCGTCACGAAAACCTAAAAAAAGATGTGTATTAAATTATCCCCCCCCCCCCCCCCTACCCAGAAAATTTCATTTTAGAGCTAAAAACAGTTTTTCTGCAGTTTTTGTATAAAATATATTGATACTTCGTCATTTTAGGTCAGATTTCAAATTTTTTTTTTATTTTTAAGCTGAGAAACAAAGCTTTTTATATCTAATTGAGAGTTATGTTTTAAATAAAATTTATCGTAGAAAAAGCGTTAAAAAGTTCGAAAATTGGCCTTTTTTTTCATTTTTTCAAAATTGGCAATGTTTACGGACCAATTTTACTTAAAAAGTGTTTTTCTGTGATAAATTATGTAAAGAGTATTTAATTCTGCGACGAATAAACTTTTTTAAAATAAATTCGTGAAAAACTATCCGAGTTATTGCATGTTTTGTCTTTATAAGTGACGTAATCATTTTTGGGGAAAATCAAGTTTCAAAAATTTTGGTATCATTCTTAATTTTTACAGTTTTATCAAAATTTACTAAAATAAATATAAAAAAGTTATTAAAAGATGATAAGTACTACTTGCAACAGTTAACGAAAGCAAAACAAAAGAAAGTACTGTTTTTTACTTAAATAAAATACTGTGATTTTTAAGACAAAAATTACAATAACTCAGCCAGTTTTTTTAACAATTTAATTCTAAAATAGATTATTCGACGCACAATTAAATACACTTTAAATAATTTATGACAGAAAAAATATTCTAAATAAAATTGAACCTCACATTGCCGAAGTTAAATATATTCAAAAAAATTGCCAATTTTCGCATTTCTTTACCCATTTTCTACGATACATTTTATTTAAAACATAAAACCTCTATTACAGAAAGAGCTTCGTTTCTCAGCTTAAAAAAAAAATTGTTGAAATCGGACCAAAAATAATGAAGTAACAGTATATTTTATACAAAAACTGCAAAAAAGTTATTTTGTAGCTCTAAAATGAATTTTCGGGGGAAGGGGGGGGGGGGAATTTAATACACATATTTTTTTAGTTTTTCATGACGAACAACTAAGGCTAGGTCCGTTTGAAAATAATTTTTTGTCTACATTTTTTGTAACACAGTGTATTCTTTCATTCATTAATTCTTTCTCTAAACCTTAGTTAGTAGTTTTCTACTAATGAATTGACGAAAAGTGTGAGCCACTATTAAATAGTAAGATTTTTACTAATTGTTTAGTAGAAAACTACTAATTAAAATAGTAGGAAATTACTAATTGAAATATTAAAGTTTCACTATTTGAATTAGTAGTTTTCTACTATTTCAATCGGTAGTTTTCTGCTAAAAATTAGTAGTTACCTACTAAACAATAAGTAAAAATTTTACTATTTAATAGTAATTGTTTATTAGAAAACTACTAATTTTTAGTAGAAAATTACTAATTGAAATATTAAAGTTCCACTATTTGAATTAGTATAGCTTTTTACCAAAAATTAGTATTTTTATACTAAAAATTAGTGCTTTTCTACTAAACAATTAGTAAAAATCTTACTGTTTAATAGTGGCTCATTTTTCGCCAATTCATTAGTAGAAAACTACTAATTCAAATTTAGAGAGTGCCCACACTTAAAGTTTGTCACTAGATGTTTTTTTGTTTTAAATTTTTACATCATATTTTACCTTTTTAAAATGTTCTGTTTTAAATTTATACCAAACAATTTTAATATCTTCAAATTTCTGTTAATTTGAATTTGCATTGATTAAAAGTTTAATTAATCCACGGTTCAAATATACTAAATTTGAAATGATTTACAAATTTCTGAAATTTTTAATAATTATTTTCTCTCTTATGTTTTCAATTCCTCAAACTACATTTATCAACAATTTTTATCATTTTCCAATCACTTTCTGCAATTTTTAATTATTTTCATTGTTTTTTACTTATTTCCCTAAATCCGCAAATTTCAATTATTTTTTAAAAATTGTTCAACCACTTTTTTAATTTTGATTATTTTCTCTTTGACAATAAAACAATTTCATTATTTATTGCTAAATTTCATATTATTTATTGCAGAATGAAATTAACTTTTTTAATTCAACATTATTGTTTCCATTTTGCAATTATTATCTTCAATTTTTTATCATTTTCATTATTTCTAAATTAATATTATGAACTTTTCAATATATATCTCAATTCTTAATTATTTTCTCCATCTTTTAATTATTTTAATTGAATTTCCTAAATTTTTAGTTATTATCTCCAAAATATCAATTATTGTCTTCGATTTTCAAATTTTTTAACATTTTTCAAGTACTTTCTTTTGCTTAAAAATAAATTCTAAATTTTGTTTATTATTTTCTCCAATTTCAAATTAATTTCATTCTTTTGGCATAACTTTCAAAAATTTCAATTATTTATCTGAAATTTTTATTGTTTTCATCCTATTTCAAGTATCTTTTTTAATTTTAAATTATTTTTATCATTTTTTAAACTATTTACCAAAATTCTTAATTATTATTCTTATTTTGTAAAATTATTTTTCAAGAGTTTTAAGTATTTTTCTCAAATTTGAATTATTTTCTACAATTTTTAATTATTTTCATTTGTTTTCGTAATTCACAAAATTTTTTATTAATTATCTTGAGCTTCAATTATTTTTAGCCTTCTTCAATTCTTTTCTTCAATTTTTAATTATTCTCATTTTTACATTTTCATTTTAAATTAAATCTTAAATTTGTGCGATTTTGAACTTTTGCTAATTCCCACATTTCTCAACGTTTTGAGACCTCCAGATTCCGAAAAAATAGGTTTTACGGAAGTGTGCGTCTGTATGTCCGTCCGTATGTCTGTCTGTCTGTAGACTAAAATTTCGGGATCCGATAACTTGAGTAAAAATTGTTGTATCAGCTTCATCTTTGGTACACTTTTTCAAAGTCCAAAAATACAGGTTCAGTTCGTTAGCCATCCATTTCGGACGAAAAATGTCAAAAGTAGAACATTTTCAAAAATCCAAAAATGTCCAGTTTTTTAAATTTTCCAAAAAAATTTTTCTCTAATTTTTTTCTTGAAATACAAGTAAAATCAAACAATTTTCGTTTATTTTCAATTAATTACTCAGATTTTCAAGTATTCTTCTCAAATTCCATTTTTTTCT
The DNA here is from genome assembly GCA_037103525.1 of Ganaspis brasiliensis. Classification (NCBI taxonomy): domain Eukaryota; kingdom Metazoa; phylum Arthropoda; class Insecta; order Hymenoptera; family Figitidae; genus Ganaspis; species Ganaspis brasiliensis. The sequence continues at coordinate 1,209,554 of JAZKLR010000159.1, read as the reverse complement.
ATTTTAATTATTTATTTTTATTTATTTTATAACATTTCATTAATTAGCTTACACGCATAATAAATTTGAAAGTTGAAACTAACAAACGGATCTTTTAAAAATTTTGAAAAAATTCTGCAATTTTTGCTTCCTCATAGAGGAAGCGTTGTGATCGTTAAGATTTTCGATTTTCCAAAAATAGTGTAAATCGACTCAGTTTCATCTGAAAAGTTCAAATTTTCATTCCTGAGAAAGTGTCCGGATGTGTGTGTGTGTATGTGTGTGTGTATGTGGTAAATTTTTTGTCGCCAGGATATCTCGAGAACGCTTCAACGGATTTTAATAAAATTTGGATGACATATGAAGCTCACAAATATCTAAATTTGGACACAGGGATTTTTGAAAATACCCAATCAAATTTTTTTGAGCACTTTTTTTCATCGAAAATTTCGTTTTTTGGCAAAAAATTTTTTCATGCTGAAAATTCAGACAAATGAATGAAAAAATCATATTCCTTGTTTCAAAACAAATCGATTGACCTATATAAAGTATATAATTGATCAAAAACTCACGTAAAAAATCATGATTTTTCAGTTTTTTTCATAAAAAAATTTCGATTATGTAAATTTTTTAAACAAAAAATTTTTTTTATGCTAAAAATTCAACCAAACGAATTACAAAATCATATTCCTTGTCTCTAAACGAATCGATTGACCTATATAAAGTATATAATTGACTAAAAACCCACGTCATAATTCATGATTTTTTTTTTTTCATCGAAAAATCTCGCGATTTGCCAAAAAAAGTTTTCATGCTAAAAATCCAACCAAACGAATTACAAAATCATATTCCTTGTCTCAAAACAAATCGAGTTACTTATTAAGCTCATGAATATCTAAATTTGGACACATAATTTTTTAAAATACCCAACAAAATTTTTTTTAGCATATTTTTAATGGAAAAATCGTTTATTGACAAAAAATTAATGAATACTAAAACCATATTCCTTATCTCAAAACGAATTGATTGACCTATATAAAGTTTATAATTGGTGAAGAATTCGTAACATAATTCATGTTTTTTATTTTACATTTTTTGCATTTAAAATTATTTTTTTTAATAACTTCCTCAATTAACTTAAAATATTAATTCTTGCTTCCTCTATGAGGAAGCAAATTATCTTGCTTCCTTGGAGGCGGAGTGTCCATGAAATGGACAGAATTCACACCTAGTTTTAATTAATTATATTTAAATTTCATTAATTTTTTTTTCAAATTATCATTGTTTTTATCATATTTCAATTGTTTTCTTTAAGTTTCAAATTTTAAAATCATTTTTCATTTATTTCCCCCAATTTTTAATTATTCTTATCGTTTAAAATTATTCACCAACATATTAAAATATATTTTTTCTCAATTTTCTCATTATTTTCTTCCATTTTTAATCATTTTCAATTCTTTTCATAATTTCCGAATTTTAAACTACTTATCTGATATTTCAATTATTTATCTGAAATTTGCATTACTTTATTCAATTTTCAATTATATCTGCTATTTTCTTGTATTTTATATTCCTATATTCTGTATGTTTTGCAATTATTTCTCTTAAATTAAAAATTTTGTTTTTCAATTTTATACTATGTTTATCTTTTTTATATTTATTTTCTCTAAATTTTAATCATTTCCTTCTTTTTTTTGCAATGAACTTCTAAAATTCTCAAGTATTTTTCTGAATTTTTTTTTTCCTTTATTTATGTAATTTTTCAATTATTTTCTCAAACTTTAATTATTTTCTTAAATTTTTAATCATTTCCATCATTTCTGAATTAATTCTCTAAATTTTTAATTATTTATCTCAATTTCAAGCGTTTTTTCAATCTTCAATTATTTTCTCCAATTTTTCATCACTCTAATTGTTTTCAATTTATTTCCAAGATTTTGAAGTATTTTACCCAAATTTAAATTATTTTCTTTAATTTTAAAACATTTCTATGATTTTTTAAATTACTTTCGACAATTTTAATTGTTTTCATTTTTTTTGTTCAATTAATTTGCAAAATTTGACATTAGATTTTTAAATATTATATTTAAAATATTTACAATTGTTGATGATACAAATCTTGCGCGAGAGCGCGTTGTTTAATCTAGAAAGAAGGTCATTTCCACGAAAAAGCGGACATTCTGTCTGTGCGTCAACGTTGATTAAATTGGTCTCTAACTTTTCCAAAAATTATTTTATAATAAAAATTCAACTTTTCTGTGATAAATTTAAAAATACAGAAACATGTCCAACTGAGTGTTTAATTTTATGAAGAAATTTAAAAAAGATGTAGCTCTTTTATTGATCGTGACGCACGGACGAAAATTCAATTGTTTTCATGGAATTGCCCAGAAATTAAAATTTTTACAATTTATATAGAACACTATTCATAATTGTTATATTTAATAAGAATTTTTACACTAAACTGCCCTATAGTTAATTTGTAATGATAATTATTTTGTTACTTAGCAATTTTTATTTTAATAAATTGTTTGTGTTTCAAAATAGTGGGTCTCATTCAAAGGTAGAAAATTCTCATAAATTCTCCGGAAAAAAAAACTCGATTATATTCTCGAGAATGTTACCTGATTTTATATTACCGAGAATTTAGCATTTCTACCTCTGAGACTTTAGTGTCCGTCTGTCCGTCCATCAGTCTCAGTCAATAGCTCCACATGTCTAATTCCAGGCAAAATAAAATTTCTGCAAGAAGCCTATAATTCCCGAAAGATACTGCATTTTAATTTCCCGCATCTATAATTGGCTAGGTCATTAACAATTTAATTTCTTAGCAAATTTTAATTACAATCACTAATTCAGTCAGTTTTCCATTTCTGCTCCTAAAATTATAAAAATCAGAAGATTTTTTTTTTTCCAGGAATGAAATTAAATGCAAGATTGTAAGAAACGGCTGAGAAGATCGTGAGATGTGATGTTTATCTAGGAGATTATCGGGCACCTTTTACGAAAGAAGCGAACGAGAGAAAGCACACGTGTGTGCCATTATCTGCTCGTGCATAACTGTGCGAGCGAATGCTTGCAGGATTGGAGTAGCTGCAGTATCCACATGGGAAGAGCAGTGCAGCGTGTTTCTATAACTATATACATGGCGGCGGGCAGCCTGGCCAACCAACCAGCCAAGCCACATTCCATTCGTCGGTCGGTCTCTGCTGCCTGGCATATAATGAAGTCAGTCCCAGCGTTCTAAGCTTCGGTAATATCATGTGGCAGTAGGGCAGCCGAGATAATATTGGTGATGTATGCTAACAGGCTTTTCGAGCGTACGTTTCTTTTTTTTTTTTTTCGTCCCTTCCGCATACGTCCGTTCTTAAATGATTTACCGCAAATGGTTCGCGAAAAAAAAAATACGCCCGCGGAGGGTTAATCCCCCAAGGATCTCGCGAAAAGTGTTTTCACGCGTCTCGATTTAGTGACTTTTCACTGCGAATTTACGCAGCATTTTCAGGCCATTGTCATGCTAAATAGGGGAGTTCAGATGCCTAGTCAAATTTCAGGAAAGTAATGCTTTCCGGAGAGCGGGGAATTAAAAACTAGATTTAGTCCCCTGATCCGGAGCAACTTCCCTGAGAAAGCACCAGGTAGTGATTAAAACAGTTTACCTTCTTTTTTGGGAAATAGAAACACAATACAAATGAAATATTGTTTCAGGAAATCTTTGTTCAGAATTGTATGCTTCATAAGAATCTTGTTAAATAGTTGACCCTAAATAGTTAAGGAAGAATAGTACCGTAATTATAAGTACAAGTTTTTGCAGATGCTATTCTTGAAATGTTTTTCATAATTTAAATTAATTTACAATACATATGACTTGTTTGATTTTTCAAATTCCTGAATGTAATTTCTTGGCCCTTTATTTTAATTATAATTAGAAAAACGAATTCCCGTGTATTTCCTTTTATTACCCTCATAAAATTGAATTCCCAAAAGATTCCCCCAATTCCTATACGGAAGATGTCCTAATTTCTGTAAAAGATTTTCTTATATTTTTAATACTTTAAAGAAGCCTTCTTTCAAAACACGTTTACAAATTAATTTTAGGTTCTAAGGTGTCAAATAGAAATCTGGAAAAAGATTCTCTTACATTTCTCGAATAATTCCCGTTTATTCCTGAAAATTTTTCAAACGAAATTGAATTCCTATGAAATTCCCGCGTAACCCGTAACCTGGAAATTCTAAATTTGATGATATCCCGTGTGTTTGACACCTAAAATATTTAAAATCTTATGAATGATTCGTCATCGTCTCGTCCCTTCGTGTTATTTATCACTTCAAGGTACAATTCCTATTTATTTGTCGAAATTCCTGCATATTCAATTTCCTAGAAATCCTGGACTTGATTTTATTTCGTACGTTTCGAGCTTAGAAATTTATAAATCCTGCCTATAATTTCTTATTCCCTTAGCTGTTCATTTTAATTTTAATTCAAGATACAATTCTTATTTATTTCTTAAAATTTCCATACAATTCCCGCATATCCCGACCGACAGACTTGATTACAAAAATTAGTTCAAACGCGGGAATCGTACGGGAATTTTATTTTGTTTCGGAAAAACAGAAATTTCCCGCTTTGAAAGTTTTAAATTCTGCTTAGTTTTTTTCTAATTTAGCATAATTCCCGCATATTCCATAACACAGAATTTCTGGATTTGATTATATTTCGTAGGTTTCGAGCTTAGAAATTTTAAAATCCTGCGTAAAATTTCTTGTTCCTTAGCAGATCATTTTAATTTTAATTCAAGATACAATTCTTATTTATTTCTTAAAATTTCCATACAATTCCCGCATATCCCGACCGACAGACTTGATTACAAAAATTAGTTCAAACGCGGGAATCGTACGGGAATTTTATTTTGTTTCGGAAAAACAGAAATTTCCCGCTTTGAAAGTTTTAAATTCTGCTTAGTTTTTTTCTAATTTAGCATAATTCCCGCATATTCCATAACACAGAATTTCTGGATTTAATTATATTTCGTAGGTTTCGAGCTTAGAAATTTTAAAATCCTGCGTAAAATTTCTTGTTCCTTAGCAGATCATTTTAATTTTAATTCAAGATAAAATTCCTATTTATTTCTTAAAATTCCCGCACATCCGTCAAATGGAATTGATTACAAAATTAATTCAAAAGCGGGAATTGTACGGAATTTTATATTTTGTTTGGAAACTTTTTGGGAATATACAAAAATGCACGAGATTTTCAAACCAAATTGAATTCCGGCAAAAATTCCATCATATCTGTACACAGGACAGACATTTCCAGCTTCGGAAATTTTCAATTCCGCTTAGTTTTCTTCTAATTTAGAAAAATTCCCGCATTTCCAGAACACAGAATTTCTGGGTTTAATTATATTCCATAGGTTTCACGCTTAGAAATTTATAAATTCTGCGTATAATTTCTTATTCCCTTAGCAGTTCATTTTAATTTTAATTCAAGATACAATTCCTATTTATTTTTTAAAATTCCCATAAAGTTCCCGCACATCCGTCAAACGGATTTAATTACAAAAATTAATTCAAAAGCGGGAATTGTACGGGAATTTTAATTTGTTTGGGAAATTTTCGGGAATATACAAAAATGCACGAGATTTTCAAACCAAATTGAATTCCGGCAAAAATTCCATCATATCTGTACACAGGACAGACATTTCCAGCTTCGGAAATTTTCAATTCCGCTTAGTTTTCTTCTAATTTAGAAAAATTCCCGCATTTCCAGAACACAGAATTTCTGGGTTTAATTATATTCCATAGGTTTCACGCTTAGAAATTTATAAATTCTGCGTATAATTTCTTGTTCCCTTAGCAGTTCATTTCAATTTTAATTCAAGATACAATTCCTATTTTTTTTAAATTCCCATAAAATTCCCGCACATCCGTCAAACCGATTTAATTACAAAAATGAATTCAAAAGCGGGAATTGTACGGGAATTTTAATTTGTTTGGGAAATTTTCGGGAATATACAGGAATACACGAGATTTTCAAACCAAATTGAATTCCTGCATAATTCCCGCATTTTTGTGCACAGGACAAACATTTCCCGCTTCGGAAGTTTTCAATTCCGCTTAGTTTTCTTCTAATTCGCTGATATTTTCTTTTATTCTTGGTCCCTCACTTTTATACCCGCACTTCGGGGAAGAATTCCTGCATCTTCCTTCAAATTCCCTCATATTCCCTCATATTTTCGGTATAAAATTAAATTCCCGTGAAACCCCCGTATTTCCCGAAAACTTGATACTGTATATTTCCCTTAAAAATTTCGTTAACTTTCCACCACAAAATATTGTTAATTCAGTTCTAAATTTCTGGATATTCATTTTTTACCTAAAAAAAAATTCCCGTACATTTCTTGAATAGTTTCCGTTACATTCCCGAAATTTCCACAAACAAAATTTAATTCCCATACAATTCTCGCATTTCCCAAACGCAGGACACTCTGGATTTGATTACATCCCGTATATGTTCCCGGACGTTTCTAGCTTAGTTTTTTTTATAATTTCTGCATGTTTTCTTGCTTTCTCATCTTTTTATTTCAACTCCCCTTTCAAAATCCCCTTCAAAACCCGTCCCGTATAATTCCCTTAATTTTTAATTAATCATCATTTTTGTTCATACAAATTTCAAACAATACCAACTTTAATCGGTAAACAAATTTTAAAATCCTTATATCAATTTTTGCAAATTTCAAGTGATTTTTTTAACCTTTCTTTATAACATCTAATTAATAAAGTACTGTCTAGAAATTTGTAAATATAGTAATTTAACTAAAATTAACAAACCCATTCTAGATTGAAAAAAAAGTGAAAAAAATATGCATAACATTATTTTTTAATGAATGTCACGTGAATATTATTACAAAGAAAATGATAATACATTATAAACATTTATCGTGTAATGGGAACTGAAATATATTTTAACATGAAACACACATGAATGTTTCTCAAATTACTTTTGACATATGATTTATTTGTCAGGAAATAAAATTACTAGAAGATATTTGTCATTATTATTTAATAACCGATTTGTCAACTGACATTACTCCTATATCAATCTCTAACCATCACTCACTTTTAATTCTAATAAATGAGGACTTGTTCCAAGTCCTATTTGATATAATTTTCACTAATTTAGATCTACTACTACATTAATTATTACCTAAAGATAATTTCATTACAACAATAATAACACAACAAATTTGAATTACTGTTCTTTCAAATTATTACTCGCAATATTTATTTGTTAGAATCATCACCCAATTTTCGTGTGCCACAAACTATTTCATATTTATCATCATTTCAATTTACCGAATTATCTCTTAACACATTTCACTTTGATGAGCAACAACATAATTTACAATTCATTATTATATTTGACAAAGAACCCGCATTATTAAATTGTCATGTAACAAATTAAATTTACAGTGATACATAGGAAACGAATATAACCACATATTCAAAATCATATTGGACTTGAATTCCACACAATTTTCATAACAGGTCTGATTGATCATCCCAAATGGAATTTCAGTTACAGAAAAAAAAAGTAGTATGTTCCGGTGTGCAAAAAGTGACATACGTATCTAAAAAAAGAACTTTGATAAATTGATAATACAACAAGTAATTACAGTTTTAAAAGACACATTCTTTTTGATGTTCATAAACAATATGAGGTTCAATATTGATGTACTTTTTCGAAATAATGAAAAATTTACAGATTTAACTTCATATACTGTTAATACATCATTTTCAGCATGAAAGCATTTGTTCAGACAATTTGGCAGATTTAAAAATCATGAACAATTCAGAGAGTACCACTTTGTTACACACACGGAAAACTCTACTGTGACAAAAGTGGGCAGGTTTTAAGCGGTATTTAATAACTGTCTCTGACAGTGATTGCAGAAGCGAGATTTTAAACTAAAATTCACGATAAGCTCGTATTTTAAAGGTAATGACGTGCGGGAAAACTGCATGGAATTGGAATAACAGAGCGCGTTGAACAAAACTGATGACGTGACTGTCACGTTCGCAACGTCATTTATTATAATCCTATACCAATTTCTATAAACTTTGATAACATCCTGCTAATTAAAAAATTGAAAGTTATGCTTTTTTTCTCTCTGAATGACTCAGTTTTGTTAAGAAAAAAAAATTGTAAACACGATCTATCTCCACAAACTTCAAGTAATTATGACTGTAATCATTAAAAATTTTAAAATGTCAAATTGCAACTTCACAATGTTAGCTGTGGTAAAAAATGCGAATACCGAATTTATTTCTTTCCGTGAATATTTCTGCAAAGGTCAAAATATTTTTCCCTCAATACATTAGTCGTAAATAAATTATTGAGCAGTATACTAAAATTAAATGTGTGATGTTCTTTAATTCTCGCTTTATGTGACTTCGTGGAAAAATGTAATGGATAAAACAATGTGTGATAAAGATAGACAACCCCCATGTGGGTTTGTAATTTCAAACCTACGTTTCTGGGAAAGGCATTTCCGCAACAGAATTGATGTTTATCTCACGTTCTTGATTGTGAAAACTATATAGAGATGGAAAATAAAAATCTTATTTTTCTATTTCCTCTATTTTTTTTTTATTTTCCTAAAGTGGAGAAATATTGTTCACTTTATGCGCACAGGCAGAAAACAATTTTTAATAAATGTTTTAAATGTATAAAAGATCTGCACGCAAAAGAAATGGTTCTTTATTTGAAATTTCAATTTATCCTAGCCTTACGTCATTTTTATGTTTTTATATGTTTGTTACAAAGCCGCTTGTAAAAAATTTTACACTATCAAATTTTCGTTCAAATTTTTTTTTGATTATTTACATTTCTTAACATTTATAATAAGATATTTTAGATTGTTTCTAGGTGGTTATAATAGGCTAAAAGTCGTCAAATGATTTGTACTATTTTCCCGGTTTAGAAAGTGCATTTATTTCAGCCAGGTCACAATGATTAATGATGGTTGAACAAAGAACATATACGGAATTATTATGTTCCTTTTGTGAAAGAAGCATTTAAACATCTCCGATAGGTTAATAAACTTTTAACATTTTGAAGAAAGTGTAGGTAGTATAATGTCTATAATTTTAACAAGAAGAGGTTATGAAACTTAATAATGAACATTAAAACTGAAAATTTGTTTTCTTTTTCAAGATTAGCCCGAATAGCAGATAGCATTGCAATGAAATGTTTTGCATTTAGAAAAAGATTACAAACTTCCACTTTAAAAATTTAAATGTTGAAAACTATTAAAATTATAACCTTAAAGTGATATGTGAATAGCATTATATATATATATACTCAATATTATAATTCAGGATTATTATCAAATTCTCATATTTAATGAAAATGTATGGGGATAAATTATACCTTGCTTTTAACATATCAAGTGATTACATCTAATCTACTGAAAATGAATATGTATGCACTTAATACAGACAATTACTATCATTATAAACGCTTTTCTAATAAAAAATTAATTCCTTTGAATAATTATGGTCTAGAAAAAATATTTCCCAAAGGAACAGTTGATGTTTCAAAGGAAGGATAATAATTCGTTTGGAAAAGGATATAATTATGTAAATAACGGATATCATTTTCCAAATGAAAGTCGTAAAATATGATATTTAAATTGCTTTTCTTTTTTAAAAGAACATGTTCCAGAAACGAGATTTAATATAATATTTATTTTATTTAGAATTTAATCTTTCCAAAATGTAGTCTTTTCAAATTTCAGTTCATATAATTTCTTGCAAACAAATTTCAATGAATCTTATTTTTTATTACTCTTCATTTCTATTTCGCTTTCAATACTTCGAACCTTGAAAAATTGCATTACTGTAAATTTTTGTTAATTTTAGGTTAGGTATTGATGGCTAATAGAGTTGTCTAGGCTAGGCGTTTCGACCCAAGCTAGGTTCTTTTCAAATCTAAAAATACACTTTATTATGCGGAAAAAATTTGTGCCTTTTGTGCTATTCATAAACCGGTTTGGCCCTTCCTGAAACTGCTTCATAACATAACCTTCAATTTCTAGTCAACAGTGTATATTTACTTTAGTTTTTTTATTACACAATGTAAATTTTCTATAATAAATTTATTTATTTTTTTAAAAATGTATAATTTTGTTTACCATCTAATAAGTAAAATGAAATTTTCAAGAAACTTTAGAGTTAACATGTATATTGGACAGTAAGTTACAAGTTTAAGGTTATGTTATGAAAAAGTTTGTGAAAAATCCAAGGAATAATAGATGCGATCATATATTTAAATTCTCAGCCGAGATAAGGTTTCATTCACACGTTTTTAAATTCTTAAGCACATAACACGTCATTCAAATTTTTTCCTCTTAATTTTTACTTAAATTGAATGAAGGTACTTGTGAAATTTTAACACGTCTTAATTCACAATGATTAGGGAAGCCAATTTTTTCTGTGATAAATTCCCTTTTATATCATTTTCACGAATGATTTTGGGCTAGAATTAGGCTTTATTATTAACAAATAAAAAGCAATTACTTATATTTTTAAAATTGTACTTGAAAATATGTACCATAGACTGTGAAGATTGAAATAGAAGAGAAAATAATTGTTGTTTAAAAGTAGAGAAAATTTTGGAAAAAAATTAATGTTCTGTCTATTATTTTTAACATCCTAATTTTAAATCCTAAAACGTAAATTATGTTAGAAAAAAGTTAGCACCTTGGAGCAAGGTAAATTTCGGTGAGTCGAAATTTTACAGGTGATTCCCGTTAATCTTAAATCTATCAAGAATTTTATGCAGATCCAAAGTATCAGATTAATAGTATTCTTTTTCTCTTTTTTAATGAATAGCATTTCCATTAGTTACCGATATCTGATCCAGAACATCCTCTAATTTACAGTTCGTTTTTTTTTACCAAAAACGTTGTGAACTCGTTAATTTTTATGAGAAAATGCGAATTCTTGGTAAGTTTCGATTTCAATCTTTCGCAACAATTAAAACTGTGTTTTAGAAATAAAAACTTGTATTAACACAAACATCGAAAATTTTTATGAATCTATTGTTCTGAGAGACGTTTCGTAAAATAAACAGAAACTATTTTTCTTACATTCTGATTGGAATTCGCAGGACTGCAGTAGAAAAAATTTAGCCGAGAAATCCAACTACCATTGAATAGTTGAAGGATTTTGGATAGGTTTTTTATTTAACAAAACACGTTCTACTTTTTATGGCATCCCAACCCCCCGGTATATCTTCCAAAAATTATTTTCTATTTATGACATCCCGACCCCCGGTATTACTTTAAAAAATAATTTTATATTTACGACACTCCAACCCCCGGTATCTCTTCCACAAATTTTTTTCGATTTTTGAACACCACAACCCCCGGTATTTCATCCAAAAATTATTTTCGTTTTTTTCCCCACAACCCCCGGTATTTCTTTCAAAAATTATTTTCTATTTATGTCATCCCAACCCCCGGTGTCTCTTCCAAAAATTATTTTCGATTTTTAACTTCACACCCCAGGTATTTCTTCTAAAAATTATTTTATATTTATTTCATCCCAACACCCGGCATTTCTTCCAAAAATTATCTTCTATTTATGACACCCCAACCCCCGGTATTACTTCAAAAATAATTTTATATTTTTGACACTACAACCCCCAGGTATTTCTTCCTAAAATTATTTTATATTTATGACACCCCAACCCCCGGTATTACATCAAAAATAATTTTATATTTTTGACACTACAACCCCCAGGTATTTCTTTCAAAAATTATTTTATATTAATGTCTTCCCAACCCCCGGTATTTCTTCCAAAAATTATTTTCTATTTATGACACTCCAACCCCCGGTATCTCTTTCACAAATTTTTTTCGTTTTTTGACACCACAACCCCCGGTATTCCTTCCAAAAATTATTTTCTATTTATGACACTCCAACCCCCGGTATTTCTTCCAAAAATTATATTATTTTTTTCCCCCACAACCCACGGTATTTCTTCCAAAAATTATTTTCTATTTATGACTTCCCAACCCCCGGTGTCTCTTCCAAAAATTTTTTTCGTTTTTTTCCCCTACAACCCCCGGTATTTCTTTCAAGAATTATTTTCTATTTATGACTCCCCAACCCCCGGTATTTCTTCCAAAAATTATTTTGTATTTATGACACTCCAACCCCCGGTATCTCTTCCACAAATTATTTTCGATTTTTGACACCACAACCCCCGGTATTTCTTCCAAAAATTATATTCTTTTTTTCCCCCACAACCCCCGGTATTTCTTTCAAAAATTATTTTCTATTTATGACTCCCCAACCCCCGGTGTCTCTTCCCAAAATTATTTTCGATTTTTTACACCACAACCGGTATTTCTTCCAAAAATTATTTTATATTTATGTCATTCCAACCCCCGGTATTTCTTCCAAACATTATTTTCTATTTATGACACACCAACCACCGGTATCTCTTCCACACATTTTTTTCGATTTTTGACCTCACAACCCCCGGTATTTATTCCAAAAATTATTTTCGATTTTTAACACCATAACCCCCAGGTATTTCTTCCAAAAATTATTTTATATTTATGTCATCCCAACCCCAGTTATTTCTTCCAAAAATTATTTTCAATTTATGACACACCAACCCCGGTATCTCTTTCACAAATTTTTTTCGTTTTTTTCCCCTACAACCCCCGGTATTTCTTTAAAAAGTTATTTTCTATTTATGACTCCCCAACCCCCGGTATTTCTTTCAAAAATTATTTTCGATTTTTGACACCACAACCCCCCGGTATTTCTTCCAAAAATTATTTTCCTCTTTTTATCAGGGTACCTCAGGTACCGGGAGCGAAATGATGATTCCCAAATAAAATTACTTCCACCGTAAAACCCCTGATTTTTCTTCCAAAAATTATTTTCTATTTATGACATTCCAACCCCCGGCATTTCTTCTAAAAATTATTTTCTATTTATGACACCCCAAACACCGGTATCTCTTCCAAAAATTATTTTCGATTTTTGACACCACAACCCCACGGTATTTCTTCCAAAAATTATTTTATATTTATGTCATCCCAACCCAACAAAAAAATTATTTTCGATTTTTGACACCACAACCCCACGGTATTTCTTCCAAAAATTATTTTCTAGTTTTTATCAGAGCACCTCAGGTACCGGGAGTGAAATCATGATTCCTAAATAAAATTATTTCCCCTTTAAAACCCCGGTATTTCTCCCAAAAATTATTTTCTATTTATGTCACCCCAACACTGCAAAAACAGGTGTCTTATTGTAAGACATTCATGTGGTCATTTTTAAAACATTTTCGACTGTCTTAATTACAATCAATGAGCCTACGTCTTACAAAATTATTAATCAATGAAATAACTTGAAATTATTGTAAGACGCTTTATAAACGTCTTTTGTCTTAAAGTAAGACACCTGTTTTTACTGGTGAACCCCCCGGTATTTCTTCCAAAAATTATTTTCGATTTATAACAACCCAATCCCCGGTATTTTTTCCAAAAATTATATTCTACTTTTCATCAGAGTACCTCAGGTACTGGGTGCGAAATGATGATTCCTTAATAAAGTTAGTTCTCTCTTAAACCCCCGGTATTGTTTCCAAAAATTATTTTCTACTTTTTATTACTCTACCTCAGGTACCGAAAGCGAAATCCCGATTTCCCATAAAGTTACTTCTCTTCTAAAGTTTGTAACAACTATTTAGAGCTAGTTCAGTTTAGTTATTGTAGTTGAATAAAACGGTATTTTTCTATTGTCACTTGTAAAGTCATCAGGTAAAATCTTCAATAAAACCAAATTCAAGCTCGCCTCGTGCAAAATTCTTAATAGTAGAGGTCTAAAAGACTCTAAAGGAAAAATAGAAGCGAACCTTTATGGTGCCTGAGATGAGAATGGCCGCAGCAAGGTTGTTCAAAATAAGCATGTCCAGGATGAGCCCCGACAGGCCTGTTTGCTAACACAGGCCCGAGTATTTGGGCCAAAGCAGCTGTGAGAACAGCTGCCTTCACCAGCACCATCATAGCATCAGGAAATCCGTGCATTTTCTAGTCTTGTCTAAAATCCAAATTGCCAATAAAGTCTCTCGATGGAATAAATCACCGACAAGTCCGGTCAGCAGGACTCTGTTAACATAATTCCGGAAATCAGCTCCGTCCAAAAATCTAAAGTAAACTATCTGTCGAGAGAAAGGCGTGGGTCGAGTGACTCTCCAAGTGGCCTTGAGGCTCTGACCGCAGCGTGGTTGTTGCCCTCTGCAACTCGCGCACTGACGGACATTCACCGACGTAAAGTGCGTTTGCCTGGTACCTTCTTCCAAGGCAAGACTCTCTCAAACTCGACCGCGTGCTCGTCTCCTCCTTCTTCCTCTCGGCCTTTTATTCCCTTGGTCCGCGGGACAAAGGAATTCCTCTTCCTTCTCTCGCTCCCACAGGACAAGTAAACAGGTAAAACTCTGGACTTTCTAAAAATAATAATAATAATGATACACGGAAAAAATAAACTTGTACTTTTTATTCATCAAGTCTCGACAGAATACAATTTACAACAAGTAAAATTTGCACCAACACTCGTTTTGTCACTTTAGGCACTGTATTAAACCGGGGTAACACACTCAACTTCCAGGTGAGAACACAACTTAAAAAACTCTTGTCAACTAAACAAACAGTGCACAGGGTCCGAGGTGCTCACATCTGCTTTTACCGCGAGTCAGGCGTTAATTATATCAAAGCAAAGTTTGTCGCTGGGAGGAAAATGTCGACAAGAGACGTTTTTCGGTCACGACATCCGTGACTCTCGGGTGAAAAAGGAAAACAGAAGACACGCGTTGACAAGCGTCGAGTCGCGGAACGAACATGCACGTCACACTGAACGCAAAGCCCCGCGTCAGAGGCCGCGGCACTACTGCCAGTTGTTACCCTCGTTGCTCGTGACTTGCCGCGTTCTCTTCCAGTCGGCCATCATCGGCGAGAGTCGACTAGTCCCGGACTCGAACCGTTCTCCTGGTTCCGCGACTTGTGTGATCCGCGCATTTGGTCCAATCCGGAATCCGAGTTCTACGCCGCTGCACGACTAAAGTACCACCCTCGATGTCATTTCTTTTTAACTTAACTCGGCTCGAGGGCGCGAAAAATTTTCCCCGCTTACATGATGATACCGTTGTACCCCAGGTGTCCAAATCAAATCACTCTTTCGGGTATTACAAGACAGTTTTTATTTTCTTGGCGCAATTTGCAAATAGCATCCCTGTAAGGAGACGCATGAATTTGTTCTAATTCCGATTAGTTAAAAATTTCATTTGGCCGAATTCCATTAGGGTAACAGGTACAGTGACCAACACCCTGACAGTGAACGACACCCGTCGTAAGAAAGGTTAATTATTAACATATTTACACATTAATATACATTGTATTTTATTAAATTGAGAAAAATGGTTCATTACGAAACTTTTAAACTAATGCCAATACATAATAATTAAAAATAATCAAGGAAATTCTGTTTTTTAAAAATGAGGTTAGGTGTGTTTCGTTTTTTCCATCAAAATTTACAAAAACGACAAGAACATCAGTGAACCAAAAGTAAGTTTATTTTTTAAACAGAACTGTTTTAATAGGTTAAGTTTGCATAATTTGCTTTAAAACAAGTGTAATTAATCATGTGAGACTTAAAAAACACTGTAAACAATGTGAATTCTTTAATTATTTGAGTGTCGTTCACTGGTCTTATAATTTTCCCCAATGACAGTGAACGACAGGGGGATGTCGTTCACTGATTTCTATAAATTTCTCAATTTTCAGTGAACGTCACTACATAAAAACTTGACAACTGAATTATTTTTTCGTGATTATTTAAATGTTGCATTATTACAAATTAATGTTTTCAATGATTATAATAGTTAATTTGCAAATGTTTAATATAAAAACTTCTTAAATTATATAAAAAATATATTCAATATGAAATATACATAACGAGGCTTCCATTTTTTCCTCAATTGAGTAATTAATTAAGAGTAGAACATTTAATTATATGAAAAAACTGAAAATTATTATATTTACAATTGTTTAAATAGTTTAATATTGTTAACTGTCCAATCTATTATTACGACTAGAGACTTCTATTTTGTTCTCAGTTGTTAAATAATTCATTGTTGCTAACTTTTCAAAATATTGAACAAAAAATAGAAGGCTAACCATTTCTAGTATTTTCTCATTTATGCACTTTTTCTAGATCAGAACAACTATTTATAAGAAAAATTAAGAATTATTATTTTTAAAATTGTTTAAATAATTTCTTGTTGTCAATTTTCCAATATGTTGCATATAAAGCTAAACACTTCTATAGACTATATAAAATATTTATAAAATATATTTATTATCAACATATTTTTAAATAAAAAATAATCAATTCTTAAAAGAATTTAATAAGATTTTATACTATTCTTTATACATCAGAAATACACAAACATTATTTCAATTCTATCGATTCGGAAGAATTGATATGTTTTAATTATTACTTATTATTTTAATACCGTTTCGTGAGACATTTTCTTCATTTTCATTGTTTTAAAAACAATAAACAATATTTTTTACGATTTCGTGATTTTTTCACAGTTTTTAAATTTAAAATATTTATATTTAAATAAATATAAATGAATGAATGAATTAATTATTATTAATTTACTTAAATTTAAATTTATTTTGTTTGGTAAACGGAAAGCAACAATTATATCCAATGACATTCTCATCATTTCAAAGGAATAAAAATGGATAAATATAACATAATACATAATTCTTTCTAAAATGTCAAATTTTTTTAGAATCTGCATAAAATTTAAATTATGGGCACATGATCATATTTTTAATTACATTTTTTGTTTCTGAAAAAATTGGCTAGGTGTCGAAATTATACGCAGTTTGGAAATGTATTTTTAAGGTTATGTTAATTCTCTCTTTGCAACATCCGTTTAAGAAGAAGTCTTCTCTATAAATATATTATATCGTTTCATTTGTAATCAAGAAAATGTGTTAGTTTATGTTCGATGTTGTTAAAATATTAAATATTTTAACTTATTTCACTTTCAGAAATAAATATATTTAACAAATAAGAGAAGGTGTCGTTCACTGTCCACGACTCTATGTCGTTCACTGAAAAAAGGGTGTCGTTCACTGTTTTCGTACAAGGCATTTGAAAATTATTACTATTCATTTTTCATAAAGCTTTCGATAATTTCACACACATAAATATAAAATTAAAACCTTAATCTGTCATTTACAGTTTATTTCATAACTAAAATTATAATAGGTAAGATTATAACTTCAATCAAATTTGAAACTATGCTCAGGGTGTCGGTCACTGTACCTGTTACCCTATTCAGAAATTTCTTGTAGCCGAATTCACATTTCATCGAAATAATGTCTCACAGAATTCAAATATAACCGACCTTTCATATATTTGAATTCATATATGGGTGATTGTCAAAATAAAGGAAAACTCTTAGCTGAAAAGTGGAAATTTGTAGTGATGCATTTGAGCGAGAAATCTGAGAAATGAGCAGAAATGAGAAAAATGTTCATTCTTTTGTTTCAAATCTCATCTCATCTCGTCTCAGTCAATCGAGATTCTCAAAGTATCGTTTTTATTCGAGCAACAACTATCATATGTAACACCAACACATGAAGCGATTGTGTTGCGATAAATCATCAAAATATCAAAGAAACTATCACCAACTGACAGTAAATAAAATAAAGTTAACATTGTATTATTGTTTATTATATCGTATAAATCTTGTAATTATATACATAATTGTGATGTAGAAAAATTTTATAGAAGTAATTTTAAGTAAATAAAATCGTAAGTATAGATTTCAAAAGAAGTAAATTTAGTAAGTATAGATGTTCACTCAATATAAACCTCCTATACATCAGTTATTTGAAATATAAAACTTATGTTAAACCTAACCCTAACATCTTTTTGTATAAAGCAGCTGAAAATATTTTATCAAAATAATAAAACAAACACTAAAGCAGTTTATTTAAATTTGAATAATATATAATTATTTTAATAAGAAAATTTTTTTTTGCTTCCTTATTAATTTGCAAAAACGATTTTGTTCGATTTTTAGATACTTTATTTTAATAGGTACTTTTTATATTATTATTATTAAATGTCAATAAATTTAAATAAAAAAGTCTACTTGTAGGTTAACCTGGTAGAGCAAATATGAAATTCTTTCCTGATTATCCAAACAAGAATAATTTTTAAAAATTTTCATTCCTACTAGGTTATGAAACAATGTTTGAGTAAGCAAAAAATATGGAATATGTATACCTATAATTAAATATTATTTAATGTAAATGAAAAATAAATTCTGATGAGTGAAATTTAACATGTTAAAAAATGTATAAATCTAATAAAAGCGATTGTAAAATGTAAAGAAAAGCCTTTTTAGATAATGAATTTGGTTTTTTTTAAAATTGACGTTTGTTTTTATTTTAGAAAATGAAAATTTTCATTAAATCTTACATTGTAAAAGTTGTAAATGGAAATGATATTGTAATTAAAAGTATATTTGTTATAAACGAAAATTTAATTTGAATGTTTAAGAATAGAAGAAAATTTTAAATTAAAAACACTGTAAATATGTAAAATTACATTGATTACAATATCACAATCATAAAATACATAATGAGTTATTTATAATAAAAACATACATTAAGAGTTACAAAAATATTAAATACATATGAATTTAAAAAGTTTAATATTAAAATAACAATAATACTTTAAAAATGGTTAAATTCAATAATTAATTATTCCAAATAATTCTTCTTACTTTCCAAAGTGTCAAAAACAGGTTACTTCTTTTCTGTCTTGTTTTCTATAGCCATAAAACACCTTCTGGATAACAATATTTTAAAACAGAAGTAAATAAGTTTAATACTCAGTTGTTGTTTAAATTCTCAGGAAGAATTCCATATTTCTTGAATATTTTAACCTACAAGTAGAATTTCTAAATTTAATTGACTATTAAATAAGACTACAATCAGTATTAAAATAATTTTTAAAAATTTGAATTTACACTATAGCTAAAAAAATGTTCATTCAAATATTTCTAAAAAAAATAATTGCAGCTTCATCATACAAAAAATTTTAGGGTTAAGTTGATACAAATTTAATATTTCGCTTTATTTATACAATATTTATTGAATAAACATATATACTTCCCACACAGCACCGGAAATTCTCTGAATTTTCCCTGAATATCCGTCTACATTTCTCGAATATTCGAACCTAATATTCAAGGAAGTTTCGAGGAAGTAGTAAAATGTCCGCCTGGAAAAATATTGGGCGCGCAATTTCCCTGAAAATGTATTTCTAATTTTCAGGGAATTTCCGCATCTAACATTCCTTTAATATTCATGGTATTCGTATATTCACTGTACATGATGCGCACTGGTCGAACTTGGTTTCTATGACACTTACGGCTGCGCAGTAGTTTTTAATGTTCTAGAATCCTACGGATGTTGAATATCATATATTTTTGATCAATTACCAGATCAAAAAAAATTTTGGAAATTTTTTTTTAACTTTCCCTGAATATTAAAGGAATGTTAGATGCGGAAATTCCCTGAAAATTAGAAATACATTTTCAGGGAAATTCCGCGCCCAATATTTTTCTAGGCGGACATTTTACTACTTCCTCGAAACTTCCTTGAATATTAGGTTCGAATATTCGAGAAATGTAGACGGATATTCAGGGAAAATTCAGGGAATTTCCGGTGCTGTGTGGGTTACTTCTTTTCTTTCTTAAAAATTTGTTGTAACGCTATTTGAAATATAATATAGCAGATTTATATATGTTTATTAAAAAGTATAACACATTGTTTATACTATTTAATTTCGTCTTATGTTGTTTTAGTTTTTTTGACTTGACAGATCAGAAAATGAGAATTCACACGAGAATGAGACGAGATGAGATGATCAAAACAAATGAAAAATTGAGATTTTCATTTTCGATCACACTTCTCATATAACCAAAATGATCGAGAATACTGAGATTCTCGTCTCATGGTGCATCACTAGAAATTTGATTACGATTAATAATGCGATAAATATTAATAAAAATCTATTCTATCACTCCTAAAATGAATAATTTTGGAAGGGGCAGTTTTAAAAGCAAGAAATAAATGCAGTATTTGTTATTGAAATAAGGAGTAAGATTTGAGGTTAAATGAAGATTGTGAAAGCGGGAAAAATTTTAAATAATATTAAACAAGTAACCAGAAAATTAGAAAATGTAAAAAGTTGTTACAATTAAGTCATCTCTGAAGTTTCTATTACTATTATCTTTCTTAAATATAATTATTTTTAAAACGAATAAAGATTATACAACCATCAAAATAAACATTTTTAGAGGTTATGTTAACTTTTAAATTCCCGACGTGGGTGATTGTCAAAATAAAGGAAAACTCTTGGCTGAAAAGTGAAAATTTGATTATGATAAATAATGCGATAAATATTAATAAAAATCTATTCTATCACTCCTAAAATGAATAATTTTGGAATGGGCAGTTTTAAAAGCAAGAAATAAATGCAGTTTTTGTTATTGAAATAAGGAGTAAGATTTGAGGTTAAATGAAGATTGAAAAACGGGAAAAATTTTAAATAACATTAAACAAGTTACCAGAAAATTAGAAAATGTAAAAAGTTGTTACAATTAAGTCATCTCTGAAGTTTCTATTACTATTATCTTTATTAAATATAATTATTTTTAAAACGAATAAATATTATACAACCATCAAAATAAACATTTTTAGAGGTTATGTTAACTTTTAAATTCCCGACGTTCCAGACGAATAGCCACGCGCATGCGCCAAACTGTTATTCCGTACTGACGTACGGTAATGATTTCAACAAAAGCACTGAGACAAAACTTTTTTAATATTTATGCAAGAACAATTAACTTTACAATATTGAAGTTCCTATAAATGAAAGTTAATACTACGGTTAACTTTTACTGATACTGGTTCTGTACTAAAAATAATTAGAAATGGTTTTTTAAGTACGTACGGTAATGACTTTTTATGTTGTCAAAATTGAATTTCCAACTTTGTTATTAAATTACAAAAAAGTAATAAGCTTTTTAATAATAACTTTACAGTATTTTTGAGTCATTTTGTATGCTTGATTGGTGGGTAATTGTTATTTTCTTTTGACTATTATTATTTTGAAGAAAAAGTAGCATACGGTAATGACGTTCATAACATGAAGAAATTGTGGGACACATTTAAACAATTTTTTTTAATTAAAATTGCTTCCTTTGCAACAATTGCAAATATTTTATTTAATACCTTAATATATCTCTAATATGATCCAATAATTGTTTTAGCCATATTCTTTCAAAAATGAGAAGATAATAAATTTTAAAGTACTAAAAGTGTATGCTGGGACATGTACGGTAATGACGTTTGAAGTGTTTTCGTATTAAAATAAAATAATAGGTATATTATAAAATTAAAACTAAATTAGCCCCATTATAAACATAAAAAAAACAAAACTTTTAGCAAAGAAAGTAAAAGTGAAAAGATAATTTATAACTATTTTATTTAACTGGGACTTCAAGTTTTCCCGCAATTTGACAATCACCCATATACCCGAAATTTCATTTGAGAGAATTCATATTTCATCGAATTTTCATTTAACAGAATTCACAGTTGATCGAAATTCTATTTTATAGAATGTCTGTTTAAAAGAAGTTTTAAATGAATGAATGTATCTTTAACAGAAATTCATTCATAACATGTTCGAATTTTTATCAAGCCGAAATAGTATTTGATAGAACTCATTTTTCAGGGGTCGTCCACATATCACGTGATATCTTTAGGGGAGGGAGGGGGGTAGGCAAAATATCACGGTCCATGGAAATTAAATTTTTTAGCAATAGAAAAAGTATCACGAGGAGGGAGGAGGGGGTTCAAATTAGATAAAATTTGTATCACGTGATATTTGAATGATCCCGTCATCGAATATTTATTTAGTAGAATTTACAGATGAGTTTATTTAATAGAATTCATATTTGGTCGAATTTTCATTTAACAGAAGTCTCAAGTGAACGAATTTCTATTTTATAGAATCGACACTTAAACCAATTTTCATTTGACCGAATCAGCAAATGTCCGAATAAACATTCGTCAGAAAGATTTTGGCGCGAATTTGAAAATTAGCCAATCAAAAATTATTAACAAAATTGTGATTGGTTAATTTTCAAATTCGCGCCAAAATCTTTCTGACGAATGTTTATTCGGACATTTGCTGATTCGGCCAAATGAAAATTGGTTTAAGTGTCGATTCTATAAAATAGAAATTCGTTCACTTGAGACTCCTGCTAAATAAAAATTCGATGAAATATGAATTCTCTCAAATGAAACTTCGGGTATATATGAATTCTAATATATGAAAGGTCGGTTATATTTGAATTCAGTCAAACATTATTTCGATGAAATGTGAATTCGGCTACAAGAAATTTCTGAATAATAAATCTCCCCTATAAGAAAAATTTCTCAGAACGAGATGGTTTTTAATTACTAATTTAGTTAGTATTAATATTTGTTCATCTTTGTCTGTCCACGTTTTAAAAACTGAAGCGAAGTTAGTCCCTGTTATTTTATTGATTTTGACTCTCTTTAACAGGGAATATTTTTAAATTTGAATTTAAAGAATAACTTTTTCATTAGTGTCATGTTGTGCTGGTTATTAATTGTCATTTGTGTAAGAAAAAAGGTTTCAAAGAATGCTTTAAAAATTTATTATGATTCTTGAAGAAGTTTAAAATATATACACATGCTATTAATTTCCTAAATTTTCAGTTATCTCAAATTTAGATTAATATTGACATAAATTTTCCATTATATAACGATTTTTTAATTATTTTCTTTTGCTTAAAAATAAATTCTGCAATTCTTCTTGATTTTCAACAATTTATAATTATATTCATTATTTTGGCATTACTTTTTAAAATTTCAATTATTTATCCAATATTTTCTAAAATTATTTTTTAAGATTTTTAAGTAATTTTTTGGAAGTTTAAATATTCTCTTCAATTTTTAATTATTTTCATTTGTTATCAGAATTTCAATTTTTCTTATTTATTAATTATCGTAAATTTCAATTATTTTTAGCTTTCTTCTAGACTTTTCTCCAATTTTTAGTTTATGTTATTTCATAAAATTAATTTCAAAAATTTTCAAGTATTTTTCTCAAATTTCTATTATTTTCTTCAATTTTTAATTATTTTCAGTTGTTTTCATAAATTCCAAAAAATTTTATTAATTACCGTAAATTTCAATTATTTTTAGCATTCTTCCAGTCTTTTCTACAATTTTTAGTAATTCTCATTTTCTAAACTTAATTTCTAAGATTTTTAAGAATTTTTCTAATAATTCAATTGTTTTCTTCAATTTTTAATTATTTTAATTTGTTTTCATAATTTTAATTTTTTTTTTAATTATCGTAAGTTTTAGTTACTTTTAGCTTATTTCTTCAATTCTTTTCTCCAATTTTTAGTTATTTTCTTTTTTTTTTAATTGATTTCTAAGATCTTCATGTATTTTTTTTAAATTTCAATTATTTTTTCTTTATTTAAAAAAATTCTGTAATTTTTTCAATTATCACACTTAAATGTCATTTATTTTTTACAACTTATCATTGTTTGTATCATATTTTAATTATTTTCGTCAAGTTTTAAAATTTAAAAACATTTTTCAATTATTTTCCAAAATTTATTTCCCACAATTTACAATTCTTTACATTTGTTTCATAATTTCAAATAATTTTAACTATTTATCTGACTTTTCAATTATTTCATTATTTATATTATTTTCTTCAATTTTCAATTACTTTCGTTCTTTTTTTCATTCTTTTTCATAATTGTCATAAAGTTTTACTTATTTCTCTTTAATTAAAACTTGTTCTGTTCAATTTTCAATTATGTTTATTTTTTTTTTCATTTATTTTCTCTAATTTTTAATCAACTTCTTTTATTTTAATGAACTGCTGAAAGTTTTAAGTATTTTTCTTAAATTTTCTTAAACTTTCCTTTATTTAAAATCTTTTATGTAATTTGTTTAATTATTTTCTCAAATTTTAATTACTTTTTTTAATTTTAATTTATTTATCTCAATTTTTAATCGTGTTTTTTTAATTTTTAAATATTTTCTCTAATTTTTCATTATTCAATTTTGTTTTAATTTACTTTTAAGATTCTCAAGTATTTTTCTCAAATTAAAATTATTTTCTTGATTGATTTAATGAATTGAATTTAATAAATTATTTTCGTCATATTTAAAAATTTTTTATGATTGTTTAAGTTACTTTCCCCAATTTTTAATTGATTTCATTATTTTTTTCCAATTAATTTGACAAATTTGGAATTATATATTTTGTTTAATTTCAATTAAACCACAAGATTCATTCATTCTTTCATCTACACCGGAAGTTTGGTCCATAGATACAGGGATCACATGTTGTCTCCTATTCACCTTTTTCCACCTATTTTAAAATTTTGCACCTATTTTCCCTTTTTCTAATTTTCAGTATTAAAGTTTATAGTTATATCAAAAAATTTTAGCAGTTCAATATAAAGAAAAATGTTTTATAAAACCCCAGCCCAACTGATTTATATTAACCCGTATCAGCAATCGATGGAAAATCCCCATTAAAAATACATGGGGAAAAATAAACTTTTAAAAAAAAATTACCAACTTTTTAATTTATAATCTAAAAATATTTTAGGTCATAAATTTCTTCACTTTTAGCCATATTTTAAGATACCTATGATGTTTAAAGAAATTAATTTTTCAAAATGTCAGATGTTACAAAAAAATATGTAGAAATAATACATTGCAATATATATGCAATTTTTTATTACATAAATATTCAAGGAAATTCAACAAGTCTTATTTGGAGATTTTTGAGGTCACAAATAAATATTCCGATGTCAAAAATTAATTTCTCAAAATTTTGGATATAGATACATTCAAAATTTTAACTTTCCATATTTTCGAATTAATCATCTTGAATCACGATTGCCGAGGATTTTCGGGGTCTCCCAAATGACAAATCTCGTGTAAAAAATTCAGTTTTCAAAAAAATTACATTACATCATCAATTTTTTAAACACAGTCTACAAATATTTAATTTCTACATCTCTTTTCAATTAACTTTTTCATTTTTAAAGTACTTTTGTCAATTTTCAAGTATTTCTAAGATTTTGAATTTCATTTTATCGAATATCAATTATTTTCTTCAGTCTTTAAATTATTGTTAGGAATATTTAAATTTATTACTCAAGTTTTCATTTATTTTTGCCATTTTTAAATTTTTTTTCTAAAAATTTCAATTACTTTTATCATTATTCAATTATTTTTGTCATTTTCCAATTATTTTCTTCATATTTTTATTATTCTTGACAGTTTAAAATTATTTTTAACAAATTTCAATTATTTTATTCAATATTTTGTTTATTGTCAAGAAATTAAAAAACTTTTACACCAGTTTTAAATAAATTTGTTTAAATTTCTATCATTTTCTTCATCCTTTTTATTATTTTCATAAATTTATTAATATTTTACAACTTTTTAAATTATTTTTTAAATTAATTTTTCAATTATTTCCACAAATTTCAATTACTTACCCTATATTTAAATTTGATGACATTTTTGAATTATTGTCTTAAAATTTAAATTATTTTCTTGAAACATCAATTAATATCTTCAACTTTTAATTATTTTCTTCAAACTTCTAATATTTTTTTTCAATTTTTTTAATAATTATTGTCTATAAATTTGCAATTCTTTACATCAGTTATCAATTATTTTTGTCATTTCTCAATTATTTTTTTCAAACCACAATTATTTCTGTCATTAATCAAATATTTTTGACATTTTTGAATTATTTTCTTCAAATGTCGTTTTCTTCAATCTTTTTATTATTGTTGTCTATAAATTTTAAATTTTTACACTAGCTTTCAATTATTTATGACATTATTCAATTAAATTTTAAATGTTTGTCTTCATTTCTTGATTTTTAATTAATTTTCCAATTAGTTTTCTCATTTAACAAATTTTTTTTTCAAGTTTGATATTGGGGAGCCCTGATTAATTATTTGCTTGCTGGCGACCCCTAAATTAATATCAGTAACATTTTTTTATTATTGCAAATTATTGTTTATTAACTTTTTTCACTTAAAAACTCTCTTTTTATTCACCTTTTTAAATTAAATAAATTTAATTAAATTAAATTGAAAATTGAATGAAATAATTGAAAAGTCAGATAAAGAGTTATAAATTTTTGTGATTATAAAACGATTGTAAAAAATTGAAAATTGAAGGAAATACATTTTGAAAAATAATTAATATATAATACAAACAATGATAAGTTGTAAAAAATAAATGACATTGAAGAAAACAATTAAAATTTTAGAAAAATTCTTAAAAATATTAGAAAATAATTTTAGAAAATGAGAATAACTAAAAATTGGAGAATAGACTGGAAGAAAGCTAAAGATAATTGAAATTTACGATAATTTATACAATTTTTTGGAAATTATGAAAAAAACTGAAAATAATTAAAAATTGAAGAAAATAATAGAAATTTGAGAAAAATACTTGAAAGTTTTTTAAATTAATTTTATAAAATGAGAAAAACTAAAAATTGGAGAAATCATGATGAAAATATATTTTCATCATATTGTAATTTTTTTTTTAATTATCAACTAGTTTCTTGAGATTTCCATTTCATTCTTTAATGTTCAATTTATTTCTGAAAAATAAAATTTTTTTCTCTAATTCTCAAATATTATCTTCAATTTTCAATTATTTTTGTCGATTTTTAGTTAATTTCTCAATATTCAATAATTCTCCGACTTTTTCTATTATTTTCTTCATTCATTAAATTCGTTTAAAAATTTCAGTTCAATAATTCTGTTCTAGAACTATTCTCTTTAACTCTCATTTATTTTATTTTTAAATTTAAATTCCACTTTTAAATGTTCTCAATTAATTTCTTTAATTTTGAATTACATTCTTAAATCTTTATTTCCATTCTTGAGTTTTCAATCGTTTTCTTCTATATTAATAAATTATCGGCTTTTTTATTTACTTTTTTTTAAGTTTCTAATTATTTACATTATTTTTCAATTTTTCCCCTAAAACTTAAATTCAATTTCCACAAGTTTCAATTACTTTCTTTAATTTGTTCAAATAGAACTTTTTTAGTTTTAATGCTTCTTTAATATTAAATTAATTTCATTATTTATTATTTAATTTTCAATAAAATTAAATGATAAACAATTAATTAAAAAAATTTGAAAAAACTCACGAGTGCTAGTCTCTATTAATACTAAAAATAGTATTAATAGAAAAAAAAACCATTTAAAATTTTAATAATAAATTTTTATGCTTTTAAATCTTTTTTAAAGAAAAATTTCTTACTCAATAAATTAAATTTGATACATAAAAAATACGTTTTTCTTGTTATACAAGAAAACGATAAACAAGCGTAAAGTACACAAATGCTTAAAATTTAAAAAAATTTTTGAAATTTAAATTTTAGTTCTATACTTGGAATTTGAAATATCTTTGAATTGTAATATCTTAATTCTTCAATTAATTTTTTGAACGTTTTATCTTGCAACAAATTGGCATTTATTATTACAAATTTATTATTAAAAAATATTAAAAATAATAATATAATTAATTATTATCAGGCATAGAATAGTTGATGCTTAAATAACAAAACCTTATTTTGATTGACAATTACATAAAAGCAGACATCATTTTCACATAAAGATTGACTATCAAAATAATGAATTTCAAATTATAATAAAACCCTTTTGATAAAATAATCGATATTCGTTACTTTTTATTCTCTTTGATTGCTTTAAATTATTCAGTGACTCATCTGTCAACGTTTATAAATAATGCTTGCATCAAAAATGTCAAACTGGTGTTAATTAACATTATTTAAAATTTTAAAGACCGCATGATATTGTAAAAAATATTAATAAAATTGTATTTCCACATTTTATAAACGTAATCTATATTGTTATAAACTGGAAAAATTGTAGTGTCATTTTTATAAAAAATGAGTTTTAGTATTAACGTTATAAAAATTTTCATGCTGCAATAAAAGTAGATCGTAAATTGCAATTTTTTAAATATAAATATTTTTCTATAAATAATAACATTGATTAAATGCTTATAAAAAAATTAATTAATAAAACATTACTAATTAATTAACATTACTAATTAATTAGTAAAACAGAAATTCAATTTTCGATCAACGTTTCAATTACGAATATCTACCATTTTTGTTAATTTAAAAAAAATTATTTTCAGAAAATTTGATCGCGGTAATCCTTTTTGAATTTCTAACTTTTCTTTAAAAAGTTTATTCTGCAATCCTTTATTCCTTTCAAGAATTTTCAACTTTAAGGATTAAGAAGGAAGATTCTTGCAAGCGCTACAATGCAACTTTTCACATTAGTTTTATTCTCAAACTAGATTATTTTACATTAAAAGGTTGTTGATCGCAATTTAAGTTTTTCGGTTCCACAGAATTCAAGGTATCTAATCTGGTCGGCTTTTGATTACATTTTAAAGACTTGAAGCACGATTCGAGAAAAAGTTTACCGACTTGAATTTCAAGTTCTTGGTATTAAAGCACTAATGAGTCTAGAAAAGGTCATTCATCACAAACTTAATTTTTTCTGATTTCTTATTTAGTATTAAATAAATCATTTTCTCCCTGTAATTTATACAAAAAAATAAGTATAGAAATAACATTTTTACAGTATTTTTTGTACAATTTTTACATCAAAATACTAAAAAAGATGCAAATGTTAACACTGAAAAAAATATATTCTTCTGTTAAGAATATTTCTTTGCTCCTGTTTAAGAAAAACTTTTTCAATTAAATAAAAAAAAAAATATTCATAATATTCTTGATTATTTTCATAAATTTTAAGTTAGGCAGTTTTGGCATTTTTTAATTTTTTATCTTCCTATTTCAATTAGTTTTTTCAGCTTCTAATTATTAATGCAAATTCCAATTATGAATTTTAATATTTTCAATAATTTTATCATTTGTGTTTTTTTTTATTCTTTTATATTAAAATTAACTTTTTTGTTTGATTGAATTATTTATTACATATTTAGTTATTTTCTTGAAATTTCTATTGAATTTAAGATTTTTTTTCTTAAATTTTACGACTTTTAGTTATACTCTTCTATTTTAGATAGATTCTTTAATTTTATAAGTTGTTTTTTTAAAATTTCAATTATTTTCTTGGATTTCTTCAATTTCTTTAATCACTTCCCTCACTTTTTAATGTTTTTTTAAAATTTTTAATAATGTTTAATCTTTCAATAGCTTTCTTTAATTTTTAATTATTCTTTTCAATGTCAATTTGTATTCTAAATTTTAAACATAATTTTAAACATAATTTTAAACATAATTTTAAAATTCTAATTATATTCTTCAATTTTTAAAATTTTTTCTGCCAATTTTTAATTATATCCTTCAAATTTTTAAATTATTTTTGTCAATATTAATTTTTTTTCATTTATCGAATTATTCTCTGTAATTCTCCATTGTCTTCAATTTTCCAATTAACTTGTTTAATGCATAATTATAGTTTCATTATTTTTGAATTAGTTTTGTTTTTTTAAAATTATTTTCTTCTTTCTTTAATTATTATTTTTGATGTTTAAATGTTTTCTTCTAGTTAAAAAGTTACTATGTGAATTTTATTTTTTCTTCAATTAATTTCTCCAATTTTTAATTGTTTTCTCCAAACATTAATTATAATCTTCATTATTTTTTTATCTTTTCTGCTTTAGTTATTTTATTAAATTTCTTTTTTATTTCTTAAAATGTCGATTAAATTTTTTAATTTTTTCAATTACGTTTTTACATTTTTAATGATTGTTTTCTGTTTCAAGTTTATTCTTTAATGTGATATATTATTGTCCTCAAATTTCAATTATTCTCTTCAATTTTCAACTATATCTACTAAATATTAAAAATATTTTTTTTAATATAAATTTTTTTCATTGATGAATTAATGTTTTTAATTTTCTATTTTTTCGTAATTTTTCATTTATTTTTTTTCAAATATCAATAACATTCTTTAATTTTTTCAATTATTGTCTTTCATGTTCAATTCTTTTAATAATCTTTTTTATTTATTTTCTTAAAATGGTAATTTTATTTTTCAATTATTCTTTTCACCTTTTCAAATGAATATAGTAAATAATTAAATATAAATAAATTTTCGATTCTTTTCTTTAATTTTGAATTATGTTCTTTAAGTTTTCAATTATACTTTTGCCAATGTTTAATTGTTTTCTTAATTTTCAAAATCATTTCTCAAATTTTAATTATCTTCAATTTAAAAAATTTTCAGCCTTCAATTTTAAATTATGAGCTTTTTCTATTTCTTTCGTATTTTTAAAATTATTCTCTCTAAATTCAAAATATCTTCTTTAAATTGTAATTATATTCTTTAATCTTTCAATTAACTTCTTCAAAGCATAATTGTTTTTATTAGTTTTATATTAAACTCATTATTTTTAAACTATATTCCTTTTTCTTCAATTAACTTTTTCAACGCTATTTCTATTAATATTACTATTATTACCATTAAAAGGTGTTTTAAAAATTTCTTCAATTTTTAATATTTTTTTTCCATTTTTAATTAATATTTTTCTCAGTTTTTTTTGTTTTAATCATTTTATGAAATTTCTTTTTTTGAAATATCAATTGTATTTTTTAATATTTTCAATGATTTTCTAATGTTGTTGTTTCAGTTTTGATCAGTATTAATATATAGTAATAGGTAGTAATAATTTTGTTTGTTTTAACTGATCTGAGTTTCTAAAAGATTTATTTCAATTTTCTTTATAAAGAAAATAAAGTCACATTTTTAGCTTTCGTCTCTCTAAGAGAAACCTCTTCAGAAATTAACAATTTTTGGATTTCTAGTTACACTTTTTGTGTCGACTATTTATCATAATTTAAAATTTACATTTTTTTAAAAAAAAAATTTTTGTTTTTTTGTCAAAATATTTTCTTAAAAACATTTTTTTAATCGTGTGAACAAATTTTATAAAATTAAACATTTTTGATTGTTAAGTTTTTTAAAGATCATATTTTTTGATCTACGTTATCGATCAATAATTTTCGTCGCTTTTCAATTATTTAAATTTTTTTTTTATTAAGTCCTTATGGTTTTAATTACAGTAATTATTGTAATTAATTATTTTATTTATTTATTTCAAACATCATTTCCTTATTTATTAGTAATTATTTTCTTTTAATTTCAATGATAAACTTCTTACAATATTTTCATATTTTATCAATTATTTAAAAATATTTGCGTTATCGTTTAAATATTTGTTTCAATTTATCTGCCATTTTAAATTTCTAAAATCTGCCACCATGTTCGTTATAAGTGACTCCAAAAACACTTTATTAACAAATTTCAAGCAAATTCTTCTAAATTAAATTTTTTTGTCCGCCATATTGGATCTGCCATTTTGAATTTTTGAAATCTGACACCATGTTCGTTATCAGCGACTTTAAAAACCCATAATTAACAAATTTCAAGCAAAGTTTTTTAAATTAAATTTTTTTTGGTCCGCCGAAAATTGTATTTGCCATTTTTAATTTTTGAATTCTGACATCATATTCGTAATCAGCGACCCTAAAAATCCTCGAGTAACAAGTTTTATTCTGATTTAATATACTAATAATATTTTATTTTAAATTTTTTGTGAATGATGTAAGGTAAAAAATGTTGTTTTTTTCAGATTTTTGAATTCAAAAGCTTACTATTTTTTGCACTTTTAATTTTTTTGAGTAGTTCGAGATTTATGACCTGTATTTAATCGTCTATTTGGAAATACTATTTGATTTTTCCATTTTCGATGATTCTGTGATAAGCTACAGTAACTATAAATAAGAGTAAATATTACCTATGGACAAAGCTTTCTCTATAAAAGTAACTCATATTTTTCAAGATCGCAAATTTTTTTTTAATAGTTCTGGACATACATAACAAGAAGTAGAAACTTTTCATGAATTACATTTTAAAACTTATACGCAAGAATTTTTTTAAAAAACTTTTATTTTAGGCCAAAAAAAGTTACCAAACCCCTTAAGGACACAAGTTTTTAATCAGATGATATTGACTGAAAATTGAGTCATCTAGAAACAAAATTTTTTTTTTTTTGTCCCAATGTGCATTCGGCCCTTAACGATATACCGGAAGATGCAGGTATCCGCGTGACAGAAATTTTTTCCGCTTGATTGATGCTAATTGTCAGAAGCCTTAGGAGCCTAAGAATGTTCTAGAAACCTTAGGTAGATTATCGAAATCACGTCTTCCATGGAGTTAAACACTCTGGAAAAGTGGTCTTTGCTTCAAAGCCGGTTTCTGCTGCAGCACCTCGTCGTGCTGGAAAACAGTCGCGTAAGACGAGGGTGTATGAATAAGTCGATATGCTAATGCGAAAACCCTTCAAGTTAACAGAACACGACAAAGAAAGTCGCAGGGTGTATCCAGGACGCTCTAACAAAGTGCTCTGCACCGCGGAAGACAATTTTATAGCAGCATTACCACTTGAAGCTATCACAAGACAGGCCACTTCCTTTGTTGTCCTTGGCGAAAGGGAAGTCGTAAGAATTTTAGAACAAAGGCGAAAATAACCGACACTCAACTCCTTCCTATCTCTTCTTAAAAAATTAACAAGTCTCGACCTTGTAACTTGCAGACTACTCCATAAATCTGCATTAGTCAAAAATGACTATCCATTAAACTTAAATGACTAATTGGATAATCGTTACTGACTAACTTAATTAAGGTGAGGGAGCTTCAAGGTCAGGTCAAGAATTGGGTCCTGGTTAATTTATGGGTCATTTATGAATTTGAGTTCGAGTTTCTCTAATTAGGCTAACAAGACATTTTTAAACTGTTATGATGATGATAATTTTTATTGACTTTGTTGTATGGTTTAATGATCTCTCGGATAAGTATTATGATGAATTTTGTTATGGTATTATGAAGTTTAAATGATTTTAAAATCAGTCGCTTTGGTTGTTCGTTTTAGCGATCAAATTAGAACGACCTTTGTTCAATCGGTTATTAAGTTATTGAAGGTTAAAGAACAAGACCCCGACTAGTTAAGGATGAGTTCATACTTAATTTCATATTTTATAAATTGTTTGGTTTGTTGAGGTAAACAGTTGGCTACGACATCAGTTAAGTTTAAGATAGTCACTTTCATGATAATGGAGATAATTTGATGAGGATCGTCAGTTTGAATTTGAAAGAGTATCGCGCCGAGTCTGATAGGCAAGACTGCAACCAATAAGGAGTGTCACTCGAGTCCTGCGAGGTCCAATGAGAACATCATCCACCACATGGATCACCGAGATGCCATAAATTTTGTGAGAGCATTCCTTGGTCGACTTAGCCGAATGTAAAAAGGATCCTTTGTTTATCCTGTCGCCAAAAATTGTGTCGAATTTTTTTGTATGTTGACTAAGAATGTGTGTGCCTATTACAGATTAAGTCCGGTAAGTTTCAGCAATTTGTTTAAATACATTTTCACAAGTAATAAGTATCCGAAAATTGTTCAATTTAGTTTGATGACATTTTGTGAAAATGAATTAAATTTAATGAATTACATTCAAGATAAACTTTTTTAAACTTCCTTAAGAATTGTTTCCGAGATACTTGCCAAATTCTCTATATTTGTGAGTACTCTTTAACAACTTTGACGAATTTATAAATTGCTTAGAGTTTGTGTCAAAATTTTGATTGAAATTGTTAAATTTTAGATTCTTTAAAAATAGTAATTTTATTTGAAGTGGTTTTAGGGAAATTTAAAATAGTGAGAAATTCAGTAAATTTAGTCAAATTTGATTATTTCATTCTATTCTAGCAGTAACAATGTTAGTAAATGTCGATTGCCTCAAAACGTAGAGCTTGTCGTAGTAAATGATAACCTTTTATTTAGGAACTAGATTATGTCGGCTAAATTCGAGGTGAAACCTGATTCTTGTTAGTTTGAAAAATTAGATAAAAATTGTTGAAATAAAGATTAGTTAGTGTAAAATTTGAAATTGATAATTGGTTTATTTGAATTTCGTTCTCTCCAAAAACCCAATCCAGAAAATTATGCCGGTTCACAGTGGTCTGAAACCCTGATCTAGCTGGACAAAACCTCAAAAAAAAAAGTTTAAAAATTGCAAGTTTTACTTAAAGATTAGTTAGTTGGATACTTAATGCATTCTTTAATGAAAGGACATGTCACTAAACTGCATACTTTCGTTGGAACATAACGTCAAAGTCGACATACCACCACAGCAGTCCAAAATTTATAAAGTAAAGAAAAATTGACTTCTGTTCAAGGGCCCATTTCTTTTGTCTGAAATTTTTTTAGGTGTTTGTATAATATCGAGGTTGTTCTTAGAAGTATATACTTTAAGAATTTCTATTATAGGTCCATTTAATTGGTTAGGATGATAATTTTTTATACTTTCAATAGTTGAGATAAGATCGATGCAAGCTATAAATGATTTTATGGTAATATATCAATTAGTTTTTTGCTCCATGGTTCTCCGCTTTCTACCCATGAAAAAAATGAAGGTAAATAGTTACTTATTCAAATAAAATCAAATTTAGCTGCTACTTTTTGCAACTTTGTTCTG
This sequence comes from Ganaspis brasiliensis, assembly GCA_037103525.1. NCBI lineage: Eukaryota > Metazoa > Arthropoda > Insecta > Hymenoptera > Figitidae > Ganaspis > Ganaspis brasiliensis. The sequence goes on along the minus strand of JAZKLR010000159.1, from coordinate 1,174,736 downwards.
AAACTTCAATTGAGTGACGCAAAATGCAGAAAAACGCTTAAATAATGCAACGTGTGTTCGAACATTCCATAATACATTTAAAGACTCCCATTGATTACTGCGTAAAAGTTATTGGAGCAAATAATTACAAGTCTGAAGTCAATTTTCGAAAATTCAAAATGGCGGATCCAATATGGCGGATCATTAAGTTTAACAAATTAATGGATTTTAATGAAACATAGTATTCTGAGTTTTTTTGTCTCGCTGATTACGAACCTAAAGTCAGTTTTTAAAAATTAAAAATGGCGGATCCAATATGTCGGATTGAAAGTTTAAAAAATTAATGGATTTTAATGAAACATGGTATTTAAGGGTTTTTTGGGTCGCTGATTACGAATCTGAAGACAGTTTTCAAAAGTTTTAAATGTCGGATCCAATATGGAGGACAGTAAGTTAAAAAAATAAATGTTAACATATAAAATAATTGTTCAAAATAAATTTGCCATATTAAATCTACTTTTGTGAGTTATTAAAATTTAATTTCAGAATAATAATTATTGGCACAAATATTTTTAAAATTAAAATTTTATAAAAATTAATGAAAATTGTTCGCTGTTTTAAGTTATAATAAGTTATAATTAATTAATAAGGAATTTAAGTTTTCAAAATGTAATGTTTTAAAAAATAATTATATCATATTAAGAATTTTATGATCTACAGTTAACTAATAAACTTTATTTTTCAAAAACATAAATTGAACAAATTATGTCTAATATAATGAATAATCCAAACTAAAACACACAATTAATAATCTAAAGAATTTTACTTATTACTTAAAAGTTCGTTCGATATTTCAGATTTGCCATTTTGTATTTAAAAAATCTAACTTGATATTTACACTCAGCAAGCCAAAAATTTTTTGAATACCATGTTTTATAAAAATCCAATAATTTTTATATATTACTGCCGCCATATTGGATCCGCCATTTAAAATTTTTAAAAACTGACCTTAAATTCTTAATCAGCGACTCAAAAAACCTTCGAATACCATGTTTTATTAAAATCCAATAATTTTTTAAATTTTCAGTCCGCCATATTAGATCCGTAATTTTGAATTTTTGAAAACTGATCTCAGATTCGTAATTAGCGACAAAAAAAAACTCTGAATACCATGTTTCATTAAAATCCATTAAATTTTTAAACTTTCAATCCGCCATATTGGATCCGCCATTTTGAATTTTTTTAAACTGACCTCAGATTCTTAATCAGCGACCCAAAAAACCTTCAAATACTTTGTTTGATTAAAATCCATTAATTTTTAGGGTTCCGTACACAAAGTGTCCAAACGGAACCCTTATGTTTTCACTCGTTTGTCCGTCGCCCAAAACCATTACCCCCCCCCCCCCCCCTAGCGGCCAAACTATTTGAGATAGAGAGTTGAAATTTGGTACACTTATGTATTTTCACGTGTAGATTACAGGAAAATATAGCGAACATGATTGAACGTGATGTTCATAGCGTTGTCAAGGAAATAACAAGATTTTTTTCAAAAAATGCATTAAAATGCCTATTTACTCCCCCCTTATCTCCTAAACTATTTGACCTAGAGTATTGAAATTTGGTACACATATGTATTTTCACGAGTAGAGTTCAGGAAAAATATAGAGAACATGATTGGAGGTGATGGTCATAGCGTTGTCAAGGAAAAACTTTTTTTTTTAAAAAAAACGTGTCCCCCCCCCCTTATCTTTCAAACCATTTGACCTAGAGGTTTGAAATTTGGTATACCTAGGTATTTTTACGTGTAGATTACAGGAAAAATATAGCGAACGTTGCTGGACTTAATTTTCAAAAGTTATTAATGAAAAGTTGAAAAATGACAAAAAAAACCCTATGCTAGAGCTCAGCGTATTTATCCTGAAAGGTTGGGAATTGGTTAAAAATGTGTAATTTTATGCAGAATTTTTTATAAAACCATAAAAATTGTGGTTTAAATTTATTATCATAACATTTTTTCCAAAAAACTGAAATTTTACCAAAAAAAAATTTTTTTCTTCTAAACAGCTACAATATTTTATAGTTTCAGATTATTTTTTTGTATAAAATGTTTATGTTTATGTTTAAATTACTTTAAAAGTTAAAAAAAAAAAAAAATTAAAAAAAAAAAAAATTTTTTGTCTTTAAAATTTAAAATTATATAAAAAAGCTTAGTCTATTTAATTGGAAATTTTTAATCTTATAAAAATCATTAAGTTTATACTTAAATTTCTTTAAAAATAAAAAAAATTATTTTAATTTATCATTATTTAAATTATTATTCAAATAATCTATAATTGAAAAAAATTAGAGCGGTTACTTCATTTTGAATTTTTTAAAACTAACCTCAGATTCGTAATCAGCGACCTAAAAAACCTTCGAGTAACAAGTTTCATCAAAATTCATCAAAGCAATTTGGAGAAAACAGTTTTGTCCAGCTAGATCAGGGTTTCAGACCACTGTGCGGTTGAGTAATTATTAATTGAAGTTTAAAGATGTTCGAGAGATTCTAAGTTTATTTATTAGTCGGTTTTTAAATAATTCTAAAACATTTGGTGTTAAAATATTAATTATTTTTCAAAAAAGTTTACTGACAAATTTTGTGAATACTAGTGACGTCATTGTACAGCATATGTCCTTAATTTATAAATTGGCGCTTAATAATGTCAGATTTGTCAGATAGAATCGATAAACTTAATTCTTATATTTAGTAATAATCACAAAACAAGGTTCTTTTCTTTTTAAAACTCGGTCTTTAAAAAGTAAATTCTTTAACGTAAAACTTAATTTAAATAATTAAAACATGACATGATTGAAAGAATAATGGAGACCAAAATAAAGAGGAGTTTATAAAAGAATAATTAAGAGTCTGCATTTATAATTTTCATAAAATTGAAGCTTGATTAAAATAAATGATAATTAAGAATCAAATTAAATCATAATTAATCGAGAAGTGAATGAGTCTAATTTTAAAAATTATATATAATAAATATATAAATTAATGTAATAATTATTTTAAATTAATGAAATTATTCAATTAATTTGACATGCTGTAGTACTAATTTTAGATTTGTTTAAGGTTTCGTGGCATAGGATGAAAAAATCCCTGGTAATTTCTGTGAGTCCCTAGAAAATTTTTAGGGGTCACCGGAAAATTCCCATGAGTTTCTGTGAAATTAATAGGAGGTCCTGGGGAATTCCTGAAGATTCGTGGGAATTGCTGGGAAATTCCTAAAAATTCCTGGGATTTCCCTGAAAATTCCTGAGAAATTCCTGTTAATCCCTAGCAAACCCTGTAAATCTCCTAAGAGTTCCTGGTAAGCCCCAAGGAACTTCTTGGGCATTCCTGAGGATCCTTGAGAAATTTCTGCGAGTCTGTGGGAAATACAAGAAAATTTTCTAGAAGTTACTGGGAAAATCACTAAAAAGGCCTTGGAAAATCCCTGTAAATTTCAGAAAATCCCTAGGAGTTCTTGGAAGTTTTACTAGGAGTTCCTGGAAGATCCCTGTGAATTCTTGGAAACCACTGGGAGTTCCTGGGAGTTCCATTAATAATCTTTGAAAATTTATGAGAGATTCTTCGAGAATCTCTGAAAAGCCCAGTACATTGCTGGGAATCCCTGGGAATTCCTCGGAATCGCTGGGAGATTCCTAAGAATCGTTGACATATACCAGAAAATTTCTGGGATTTTTCTGAGGCATTTTAGAAAATCCTTGTGAATTCCTGTAAATCCCTGGGAGATCCTATGAATTCGCTGGTCATTCCTGGAAAATCCCTGTGAATCCCAGGAAAGTTCCTAGAGGTCCCTGTGAATCGCTGGAAAATTCCATGTATTTCACTGAGACATTCTGGGAAATCTCTGAGAATCCTTGGGATATCTGCGAGTCCCTGGGAAATAAGTGGGAGTTTCTAGAAATTTCCTGGGTAATCCGAGGGTGTCCCTAGAAAATCCTTAGGTGATCCAAAAGAGTCCCTAAAAAATCCTTTGTAATTCCTGAGAGTTCCTGGGAATTTCCTGACGGTCCCTGGGAAATGCCTTCAAAATTCCTGAGAGTAACTGGAAAATCCTTTGGAAGCCCTGAAAAATTCTTAAGAATCCTTAAGAAATTTCTGCGAATTCCTAGAAAATCTCTAGGAATTCATTCGAAATGCCTGTAAGTCTTTGGGGAATTCTTAAGAATCTCAGGAAAATCCCTGCGAGTCACTAGGAAATTTTTATGAGTTTCTATAAATCACTGAAAGATCTTTGAAAATTTCTCAAGGTACATGGGAATCGTTGAAAAAATTCTTAAGAATCCCTGGGATATCCCTGAGAATTTCTGATGAATCCCTGTGAATTCCTAGCAATCCTTTGGAATGTCCTAAGAGTTTGTGGGAAACTCCTGGCAACTTCTTGCGAATTCCTGAGAATACTTGAGGAATTTCTGCGAGTTTCTAAGTAATCCCTGGGAATTTTCTGGGAAATTCCTAGGAGTCCCTTGGAAAATCTTGGAAAACTCCTTAGAAAATCCTTGTGAACTCCTGGAAATCTCTCGGAGTTCCTGGGAATTATCTGCGGGTCCTTGAGAAATCGGTGGGAAATTCCTGTGAGTCTCTTTGATAATCCCTGGAAATTATGGAAATTATATATCCCTGGAATATCCTTGAAAAATCTTGGATAGTCCCTGTGCATTGCTGGGAATCTATGAAAGTCTCTAGGAATCGCTAGGAAATTCCTAAGAATCGCTGGCATATATAGCTGGAAATTCTTCGGATATTCTTTAGATATCCTGGGAAATTCTTGTAAATTCACTGATAGTTCCTGGAAAATCTCTGGGAATCCCTGGGTATCCATGCTAAGCCCCTGTAAATCACTGACAAATTCGAGGGATTTCCCTAAGAATCCTTGGGATATTTTTGCTTGCTCCTAGAAATTCAGTGGGAGTTCCTGGGAAATCCCTGTGAGTTTTTTGGAATCGCTTTGCAATTTCCTGAGAAATTTCTGGGTAACCCAAGGGTATTCCTCAGAATTCCCTGTTAATTCCTGAGAGTTCCTGAGATATTCCTGACGGTCGCTGGAAAATCCTTGTCAATTCCTGTGAAACCCTTACGTGTTCCTGCGACCAGCTTGGATATTCCTGAGAAATTCTTGGGTAATCCCTGGGAATTCCTGGGAAATCCCTTGGAAATTCCTGTAAGTTACTGGAAAATTTTTGGGAGACCCTGAAAAATTCCTAAGACTCGTTGGGATATTTCTGCGAAATCTTGGGAAAACTCCGCGGAATTCTTGAAAATCCCTCGGAATTCATTCGAAATGCCTGGGAATCTTTGGGAAATTCCTGAGAGTCTCTGGGAAATTCTTAGGAAATGATAGGAAATTCTTGCTAAAACCTAAGTAATCTATGTGGAATTCTAAGGAATTCCTGAGAATTTTGGGAAATTCTTGGTAATCCCTGATAAATTGCTTTGATTCCTGGGAATTTCCTGTAACTACTGGAAAATTCCTGGTAAATTTTTGCGTAAGCCATGGGAGTCTCTGGGAAATACCTGGGAATTTTCGGTAAACCATTTGAAAATCCTTTTAAAATCTTTGGGAGTTTCTGAAAAATTTCTTAGAATCCCTGGCAAAATCCTGTGAAATTCTGGAAAATCTCTGGGAATCGCTGGAAAATTCCTAAGAATCTCTGGCACATACCTGGAAATTCCTGGGAATTCTTGAGGATCTCAAGAGAATCCCTAGGAAATCTCTGGGAATCCCTGTAGATTCCTGGAAATCCCACGAAGCATATATCGAATTAAAAATCGATATATCGAATTAATTATAGATATATGGAATCAATTATTGATATATCGTATATATCGAAACGAAAATCAACATGTTAAACCTAACTATTGAATCCATGTAACCGATATTTGCTAGTTGCCGAACGATACTGAGAATTACCGAATGAAGTACCAAGTGTTTTTAAACTGAGTTGTACAAAATAAATTTATAACCATTTAGACAAAAGTTGCGTCTGCGAAATTCTTCGTGTCACAAAGCGTGTATTCCTACCTAAAGTAGTTTCGTCCGAAAGCACTTCTTGAAGACGATTACATGTATGCCACAATATGTTTTAGAACTTGAATCTGCGAGTTTGCGTGACAGACATGCACGCGATTCGAGGGCGGCAGAATTGTAAATGTGAGCCAAGAATAAACGTCCGTTCACCAACTTCTATGTACATAGAGCCTTCTTGTAATCGTCAAAGAAATTCTCCATCTTTACTACAAAGTCATTCTATCATATGTATTTCACTCATGAACTTCTCTCTCGAAACTTTTTGTCATAAAACGTGAACGTCAAAAAATAGAAAAATAAATAAATAAAATTGTTTCATAAAAAGCTTATCAAAAGTGAAAAGTTATCTATAAACGTAATGTTATTAAAATTAAAAAGTTATCAAAAAGATAAATTTGTTGTTTTAAAAGCAAGTTCGTTATATGAAAAATAAATTAATTTCTTGTGTCCTTTGTATAAGACTCTAATTTGATGTTTTTTATTTTAGGTCAACTGTATGAATATGGTAATTATGATAGTAAAGTTCTTGCATTATCCACATAAAAGATATTAAGTCGAACATAATGTAGAGAGCCTTCATTTAACTTGTGGTTAGGTATATTCCCTAAGGTGCTAGAGATATCGCGGCTTCATGAGGGTTTAGGGAGATTTTAAATTTTCCTATGTAAATGCATTATAGCTCCTTTTAGTCCTCTGGTGAAAGCCGATGAAAATGTTCATAAAATTTGTTTCGCAGCTATAGTGCTTCTCCACAGAGCGTCAACGAATTTAATTACAACTAAATACATTTACTCTATGCAGTAAAATTCGAAAGTTCCATTTTGTTCCGTCGCTGAAGTATAGTTTTTAAAATCCTTTCAATCAATAGTCAGTTTAAAACAAAAGTGAAAAATCAAGTATGAATAAAAGTTTTTTGTAGAGGGAACTTAAATATTATGAATAATTTGGGTGATATATACTTAAATGCAAATGTTTTGTTGACAAAACATAATTATTTGGTAAAATTAATCTTTAAAATTTTGGTTGTTTTCGTGCTATTCTGTAACTGTACTTCACTTTTACTTAATTTCCATTTCCATTTCACTTTCATTTTCACTTTGACATTCATTTGCACTTCACTTTCATTTTCACTTTACATTCACAACACTTTCTCTTCATTTCCATTTCGCTCTCACTTATACTTACATTTACTTCCTTTTCATTTCCACTTCATTTTTACTTTACATTCACTTTCACTTGGCTGTCACTTTATTTTCACCTCGTTTCACAATCTCTTCGATTCAAACAAATTTAATTTAAAATTGTTATATTGTTTAAAGTTTCTTTTCGTTGGAAAAATGTAAATAAATAAGGGGAAAAGAGAAATAAAAGTTGAAGTGGAAGTGAATACAGAAGTAATGTGAAAAATAAAGTGTTAGAAAAGAGGTTATATTGGTTTATTTTACTTCAAGCTAATTTCACCTTATATTCATTTTTGTTTTATTTTCACTCTGCTTTGCTTATTTTACTCTCCATCACGTGAAATTGAGGTGTAAGTGAAACGAAGTGCAATTAAAAAGAATGTAAAGAAAAGTAGAAGCGATATGTTAATGTGGATGAAATCAAAAGCGAAATGAAAGTAAAGTGAAGCAAGTGAAAAAGGGACTTTCGATTTATTTTTACATTACTAACAATTCTTAAATTCACTTTCACTTTCATTTAATTTGAGCTAAGTCTTACGTGAAAGTGAAGTTAAAATGAATTGAAGTAATGTCAGTGTAAAGATCAGTGGAAGTGAAAAGGAAAATGAAAGTGGAAGTGAAAGTTTAAGTGAAAGTGAAAATTAAGTAGAGTAAATGAATTATAATTACAGAATATCGTCCTAGTTAATCCACATGTTTTTCTCACAAAGACTTCCTTAAAATGTCAATCATTTTCTGTTTCGAATGGCTTCAAATAATTTAATTATCATTGTTTCTAAAAATTAAAAAAAAAATTGTTTCTAGAAGTTTGAATACGATCCGTTTGGTTTCTAAACAATTTTACTGCTTTTTGCAAACTTCCATAGTTTGTAAATAAAGTAAAATGGTCTTAAGAGGATTAAATAGTTCTTTAATATCTCAATATCTTTTAAAAGGTTTTAATCTTTTCCTTACTCTATATAAAGTATTTTGATGTTGCTTGAGTAGGATTCCATTGTTTTTGCTGATTCTTATTTTCCAAAATTTTTTTTAGACAAGAAATTTTAAAAATCTTTTTAGAATATTTTTTATTCAGATATTGTTTTAAGTATTTGTCAGACAAAAGAAGTTTTTACAATTTTCAGCAGCTTTGAGTGTTTTTAAGCTGGAATATAATGAGAAGAAGAAATTTCTCGAAAATGTGATTTTCAGTTTAAAAACCATTGCAGTAAGAAGAGGAAAATAATTTTTTCTGCAATTTAGTTGTCTCAACCGTTTAATTGATTCACTTGATCCTTTCTCTCCGTATTTCTCGTTGAAAACGAGCTGTAAGACTCGCCTCAGAAACTTATCTTCTCTTGTCAGGTGAGCAAGACTCTCTCGTCTTTTTGCCTCTTCCTCATTCTTCTACACAGTGGAAACGTTTGATCTCTTCATCTTTCTCCCATAAACTGAAGAGGGATCTTTTTTTTTTTTTTTTTTTGTTCAAGAGAAATCCGCTTATTTTCGATGCTGCGTTTCACAAAGCGCAACTAGATTAAGGTGTCAAAGAAGACATTAAATTTACGAAGGAGAGGAATAAGAAACCTCTTGACTAAACTGAAAGCACACAAATTATAAATCACAATTCGTACGTGACTTTAAATTGTTGCACGTTTGTTTCCTGGAAACATCAACTATACAAGATTTTATCTGACACAGAAACAGAAGGAGGAATCGATTTTCAGAAAACTTGTACGCCTAACAAACCGTACACTTTTATCCACACGAGAGATCGCGTGCTTTCAAAAATACATGCTTTTTCGAGAATAGAATATCTAACTTCATCACCGATAAGAATCTAAAGATTTCACGCCTGATCTAAGCGAGAGAAGAATGCCACTGTCCTACTCGAAAAATTTTACCCTAAAAATCTCTCCACTGACTTATTGAAATATATAGAGTGAATTTAATTTGTATAGAGCCACAGACATAAGCGGCAGTTCTACCAAAGTTCCATTGAAATTTCTGCTCAAGATCTTTCCTAATGTGCTTTCAAGTGAGTCTACAAACTCCTCTTAAGTCTTAGGAGCCATATTCTGAATTAATCCCTGAAATACTTTGAAAGTTGGTCGTCTTTGCTGTAAAGGTAAAGGGACTACAAACAGAACGTTCTCATGAGGAGTAGACGGGATGAGTAGGTGAAAGAAGATGGCTGTGGGGAGGGAGCCGTTATCATCAAAGTGACCTATACCCCGCTTAACGGCTCTCGCCTCGATCGGAGCCAAGCCAAGCATCGCCCAGTGATACCAAGCTGGCTGAGGGTGTCACGCTGGATTTAATTAATGCAATTTAGTATCCATCCATCATCTCTCGCGTTTTTGCCTTAACGAGGGCTGCTGCCTACTTCAACACTTTGATGACGAGAAAGCTCTCGATTATACCGACACCTGGCCTGGTCTAGTCTGGGCCAACTCTCCCTTTATGTGATCAACCGACCGTACTCCACTTTGCCATCAAGAATTTGTTGAATACGGAAACGTGTTAATGAATTTTTTAAATGTATAATTAGCACTTGTTAGGGCAGAGATTAAAATAATTTTGGGTTTACTGAATACGTTGTCAATATTGTAGACGATTTTGTAAGTATTTAATTAAGTCCACTGATTTTAGCTTTGAAATGTGGAACGAGGAATCCGAAAAGTGGAATACGAAATCCAGAATATCGAATCCGGAAAGAGAATTTCGAAATGAGAACATCATTTGAAATCTGTGATCCAGAACGTGGGATCCAAAATATATAATCCGAAATGTAGAATTCAATATGGCAAAATTACAGACATAAAATAAATTTCTTAATAAGAATGTGGATATATATAAATTTACAATTCGAAGAAAATTATTAAAATTTAAAAAAAAAATATTTTGTAAAAATAATTAGAAAATGACGGAAGACGTTGAAAATGAATTATTAATCAATTTAGCTAATTTGATATTGAAAGAAATAACAAAAACTGAAAAAGTTTTATTTGAAAAAATTAAAGAAAAGAATTGAAACTTGCGGAAATTGAATTTAAAAATTAGGGAAAAAATTGAAAAATAATGTGAAATAATTAGATTTTGAAGAAAAATTTTAAAAATGATAAAAATAGAATCCATTTCAAATTAGGCAATTTATTTTATTGTCAATTAAATACCTTATTTTTTAACTAAAATACGGAGATAACCATTTTTCCGAATTTGAAAAAAAAACGATTTTCAACAAAGTTATAAGCATTTCAAATTTTACTGAAAAAAATGAAAACTCCGATTAAAAAATTTTCTTTTGCATGCATGTTTTGTCTAATTGAGATAATCAATTTTGCTTTCTTGATTCTGGTAGATGTCTTTCTCTTTAAAAATTCATTGAAATTTTTGAAAAGTCTTAAAAATTAACAAAATGGCGTCGCATTTTTTGAAAATATACAAAGTCAATTATCTCAAAAACACCACCTTCGATTTTGTTCAAAATTTTACAACAAACTGTTACTAATTTAAGGAAAAATTCGTATAAGTTTGAAGCAGGTTAAATCATTTTTACGATCAGGAGAATTTTTTTTCCAAAAGTAAAAAAATTTTTTCATTATACTAATAAGTTTTATTTAGACAGAACGTTTAGAAGTAATTTTCTTTAATTTAAACAAATTTTTCTAAATTAAAAACGATTTCTTTATACTACTAAATTTAATTTTAACTTCAAAAAGACCATTTTTTTGTACCAAAGAAAAAAAATTCCATTTAAAAAAATATTCTTGAAACGAAAAAATCCCTTCAAAGTGAAGTATCTCTTTTATTCAAATACATTTTTTCCTTGACTATACTATTTATATATAAACATAATATAAGATTATTAGATTATAAGATTATTTCGAATAAAAAAGATAATTTAATTTAAAACGTTTATTTCGTTTCAAAGAAATTTTTTAAATGGAAGAAAATTTCCTTGGTACAAAAAAAATGGTCTTTTCGAAGTTAAAATGAAATTTACGAGTATAAAGAGATCTTTTTAAATTTAGAGAAATTTGTTTAAATCAAAGGAAATTATTTCTAAACGTTCTTTCTAAATAAAACTTAGTATGATAAAAAATCTTTTTTACTTTTTGAAAAAATATTCTCCTGACCGTAAAAATGGTTAAGCCCACTTCCAACTTATTTTTTCCTTATATTAGTAAAAATTTGTGATAAAATTTTGCACAAAATCAAAGGTGGTGTTTCTGAGATAATTGACTTTTTTTATTTTCAGAAAATACGACGCATTTTGTTAATTTTTATGATTTTTCAAAAATTTCAATGAATTTTAAAAGAGAAAGACGTTATCTGACAGAATCAAGAAAGAAAAACTGATTATCTTAATTAGACAAAACATGCATGCAAAAGAAAATTTTTTAATCGGAGTATTCATTTTATTCAGTAAAATTTGAAATGCTTATAACTTTGTTGAAAATCGTTTTTTCCAAATTCGTAAAAATGGTCATCTCCTTATTTTACTTAAAAAATAATATATTTAATTGCTAATAAAATCAATTACCTAAAGGTGGCCACACTGCCTGATATGAAATGGATTCCAACTCTTCAATTAATTTTTTAGACTTTAAATTATATTTCTCAAATTTTAATAATTTTCTTTATTTTAAATTATTAATATTATCATTTTGCAAGCAATTTCTTCAATTTTTAATTATTTTTATTACTTTACAAATACTGCCCCGAATTTTTTTATCATTTTCATACTCTTTAATTAATTTCCAAGATTTTAAAACATATTTCTTAAATTTTAATAATTTTCTTCAATTTCTAATTAGTTTTAGTACTTTGCAAATATTGTCCCCAATTTTTTATTAGTTTCATTTCTATTCAATTAATTTCCTAAAATATTTTTCTCAAATTTTATTATTTTAATAATTTTCTTCAATTTTCAATTATTTTTGTCATCATTTTGCAATCAATTCCTTCAATTGTTTATCAATCTCACAATTCACTCCTCAATGAAATACATAAGTTTTCAATTATTCATCTCATTTATCAATTACTTTTTTTAAATTCATTTTCTTTTCTCTTTTTGCAATTTTTTTCTCCACCGTTTAACTAGATATATTAATTATTTTTTAATTAGTTCCCTAAATTTGTATTTATTATTTCAAATCTCAGTTACTGTATCCACGATTCAATGTTTTAATCATTCTCAATTATTTTTTTCATATTTCCAATACACTTGACATTTTAAGATAATTTTTTTATTAAATTGCAATGATTTTCACAAATTTTATATTAGGGAAACCGGTACAATGATTGGCCATTTTGTTAAAATATGAGTAATTAGATATAATTTAAAATAAATCGACTTATAAATTGATAGTACAAGTTTAAAGACACAAGATAAATCAATATTTGTCTTAGATACAAACATATTTTTAATTTTTCAGGCGGCCAATCATTGTAGCTTTTAGTTTATCTCAAATTTTCACTATTTCCTTCTATTTTCGTTTTTTTTTTCTATAATGTTGTAATTATTTTTCTAAGTTTAAAATTCTGGAAATCATGTTGTAATAATTAATATAAAATAATATTAATAATAATAAAATTAAATATAAGCTTAAAGCTCAAACAAAACTAAATGAAATCGTGGTCAGAATTCTTGATTTCTGAATCAAGGATATTTTCTTTTTTAAGACTCGATCAAAATATTTTTATCAATAATAATAATAATAAGGTTTGATAACAATTAGTTAAATTATCTTTAAATGTCACATTATTGGAGTTTAAATAATAAATCAGGCCATTAAAATTTAACTACTTCAAAGGAAAGAATTAATAATTTAAAAGAAAGGGTCAAAATCAAAATTAATAAAAAGTTTCTAATCAGGAAAGTTCACAAAACGAAAATGCCTCGGTCAATCAAAATTTTATTTCCCTATAATTAATCAATGATGAAACCTTACCGGCTTCTTAAATAATGAATAATTCCAAAATAAAAAGGCTGAATTATTATCAGCAAAACAGGAATCGTTTAAAATTTGAAATTAATCCAAAATAAATCCAGGAGAGAAAACTTCGTGTACGATCTCGATGGCTGATGAAAAGATAAAGAAAATGGACGTTTGTTTTTTCTGCAGTAACCAATGGTTACCATGACAATTAAAGGGCACTAAGTTATTCAAGAAAACAACTGAATAAATTTAACATAAAAATAACGCGTCCGGTAAGTCTTGAATCCTATTGGTCGATAAGATGGCGTCTATATTTAAATCTTCTTACCACATTTTTACAAAATTAAATTAATCTTCGGAATTAATTAACAATTTTAATTCGATCTATGAGATGGTAAATCATTATTGAACTTTTCACAAATTATTCTTGACCAGTAAATCAGCCAACGTGAATCCAGAATCCCAAGAAAATGACACAACAATGGGGCATCCAAATTTCTGGAATTCAAATAGATTTTTGTCCTGACCACATGAATCTTTTGAATAAAAAGGGTTTTTGCAAATCTGCAATAGTAAGAGATTCAAATAAATCCGATGTAATAATGAAGCCTTCCAAAATATGAAAATTGCAAGTTTCACTCCCGGTGACGAAGTCAGATTCTTATTATATTGAAAATAAAGTTGGCGTCTTAAACAAAATTCATGATTCTTGGGTACTATCGGAAGATAATTAATTGATGAAACATAAATAATAGGCGACAAAACAAGAAGATTTAAATTCAGCAATAATTCAAAACTTCAAAATCAGTATCGGCAACAATAAAATTCTTCATAAGTTTCGTAGTCCAAAATTTAGGTTAGGCGGCAAAATTTAAATAAACAAAAATTTGATTTTAGTTAGTTTCAAATAAATCTTAATTAAAATTCCATTAGTTGATTAGGTAATTTTTGAGAATAATCCAAAAGGCAGGAACATCAGTATTTATATTAATCTTCAATAATTTAGATTTTCGGATGTTGTTAAGGTAAATGGCCGAATTGCAGGAATCAGGAAGGTTGTTTTCATCAGGGAAAATTAATAAATGTATGGATTTGCAGGAAATCTTCTCAAACCAGGAATTCTTGGATAGGATAAGTTGACTCAAAGCGGGATTTTTGTCTAAAGATCAATGCAAATTGGTTTGTTGAGTCTCTAAACAAAAGTTATACTGCGCATAAAATAATTTTTATTAAAAGAAGCAAAGTCCAAAAATTTGTTGTCTGTGATTAACAAATTAACAAAGTAAAGAGCTAATAATCTTAATTACAAGTTTAAAATATTTCGTTCTATTGCAATTCTAGTACGGGACATTTTTAAATACGATTAAATATAATTGAGTACTGCAGGTGTCACAGATAGTTTTCAATATGGTGGAGGGATCAGAGGTCGTCTCCTTTAGTGAGAAGCGTAATGATTGTAGGGCAGGTACCTGTTAAACGAAGATCACTGCCAACGAAGTGGCCATTGGGATTACCGGAGTGCGCTTGACTCGTTCTCTTGAAAATAGTAGTACGTAGTCATTTCTCGTACAACACGGTGCTTCTCTACCTACCGTTTTTACGCGGCTGTAGCAATAACGACATACGTTCGTTCCCTGTATGCGGATTCCGACATTCTTTTATAGTCAACTCCCATACCCACCTTCTGCACCGTAACTATTTCAGTTAACGGATCTACATTGTGGCTTTATCGAGGCTTTAACAATTTCCACATCTTCTGCTATCATTAAGTAAAACTGAACTGTGGGGCATATACTATTTCGTAACGCTTCAAGCGATTTTCCATTGTTGGTTTTAAGCAGGAATTATGACAATATTTTGTTTTCGTAACATTCCTTTTCAAAATTGAGGAAGCGAGCAGTTCTGGTTTTTATACATGATTATTTAGCATTATGCTGTTTTTTGAGATTTAATGTGCAACACGGAAATGTCCAAGAGGGAAAACAGTTTATTGTAGATTCGATTAGATTAACCCAGTAGAAGGGATTTTCGGGGCTAAAAAGATATTTCGGGATGAGTTGGAGGTAAACAGAAATTGTAACTCTGTAGCTCAATTTGATAAAAAATTGTAATTGAACAAAATTAGTTTGTTGAAACAATTTGTAGAATTTTTATTTTTTGTTTGTTGTTAGTGATTGCTAACTAAAAAAGTTTCAAAATTTAGAAAAAATTGCAAATCTGTAGCCTAAGAATAATAATTTGTTTAAAGTCCATGGCTAACACATCTTGTCTCTCTCAATCTTAAGAAACGTAATAGCCTCTCTCATCTTAACAACTACTTTAAGCCACCTAATGCATTTGTCTCTTTCAACACTTTTTGTCTCTCTCTCAATCTTAAGGTACTGTGAGGCGCACAATATTTTTAAATTAATTTCAAAATAAATTATTAAACACCAGCCTGGAATGTAAGCCTTAATGTAAACTTGGCGATTTGTGCCTATTATTATTTTGAGTTTACATTATTTAATTTTATTAAATAATTAAAATTCACTTTAAGTTATATTTATTTTGATTCTTGTCAAATTTAAGATTTAGTTACATTAGGATTTATTTCTATTTTGATTTTGTATTTAATTAATTAAATTGGTTTAATAATAATATTATTATTTAATTAGAAGATGATCCACTATACCTGATTTACGTTCCACGGTCGATTGCCGCTCGATTTTAAAATGTGATTCATGAAAGCGGCACCGCGGCGCATGTGTCGCTGCACATTGACATGACGACGAAGCGTTCTCGCTGTCGTGGCATTCTGAACTAGTGTGTTCGACCGTTTGGTCGTATATTGTTTAATACTTAGTTGGAAACTTTTTTTTGGAAAGATGTAAAAAAAATAAGTTCCCAGGCTCTATTCGTGGCCATTGTGCCCTATCAGGTGAGCTCCATTATTAACTTGTTTATTTAATTTGATGGAGTCGGTTCTTCGACTAATTTGTTAAAAATAGAGTCAGTGTTCAGTGCGCGTCTTTTGTAAAGGCCATGCCATGCGGCCGACTATTTTGTAATCCTTTCGATATATCTTAAATTAATAAATGTCAATTTATAGTGTATCTTTAAAATTCGTATTTGTGCTGTTCCTTACTCCCCACTCTCCGGCAATTTGGTTAGTCGTGGCTTGTTAGTTTTAATTTAATTTTAATAAACAGAGTAATTTGATTTAATTCATTAGTCTATTGTTTTTGTTTAGTTATTTTTCGTTAAAATAACTTGGGGATCGGGTTTTGTTTTTGTATTGTTTATTTGTTTTTATTAAATATTATAATTCAAAACATCAAACATAATCTGGAAGAATGCGTCACAGTACGTAATAAAACTCTCTCTCAATCTTTAAGCTGCCTAATGCATCTTTCTCTTTTCAGATTACTAAGGGTCAGATTTAAATTCAGTACATAACTCCCTTTCAATTAAAAAAAAAAAAAAAAATTCCCTAAGCCCTAATTTCAGTTTCAAGAAATGTTTAAAATGACTGGACTAAATAGAGGAACAAATTCCCGAGGTCATAAAAAAAATTTGTTTAAAAAAGTAGCATCACTCTGCACTTGTAACTAAGTGATTCACTTGTCGTTCGTGGCGATCTTTTCAATAAATAATCTCCCAAATCTAGAATAGAAATAGAAAGAACATGGAGAGGACGTGTTTTTTGATTATCTGAATAAATAATGACAGTGTGGAAAATATGTGAGCTTTAAAATTCGACAGAGGTCAATAGTTCAGGGGACACTGGAAGAACATTTGTGGGGACGCTGGTCGGTGAATGCAGTTTAATTGGTGGGCGAGGCTTGTAATTATATAGCTGATTGTCGATGCGCTTCAACCATTATCCGCATTACGAGTGATTACAGTGACGTTCGATGAGCGACCGCGTTCCATCGACGATCGCCATCCAATTCGCGTTATTATACATTCCGTTTTAGGGGATTCGGCTAGTAGTGCATTTTTCACGAACGGTTGGCTGAAGTAATTAGCCGTACCTCGGCCACCATGCCACCAAAAGCTGCTGGAATAAACGGTCTGCCCGTAAAGTTCGATCCAGGCTTTGCGGGTTACTATACGTACATCGCTCCACTGGAAACGAATGTTCTTTCTCTAGTTCCGATAATCTCATTCTACTCACTCGATTCCCTTACATTTGTCAAGTACTCCAAATAGCAGCTTTCACTCGCCACAATTATTTAACTCAATTTGCAATTCACTTTATTTGGAAAAATTAAACGGTTAATTAATTCATTGAATAATTTCACCGGTATTAGTAGATTATTATTAATACAATTGGAAATTAAATTTATTTAAATCAAGTGAATAATTGTTAATTAAATACGGGTGCATGATGTAAATTATATTTAGTACAATGAGCGTTTTTTTAGAATATTTTTATTCTCATAAATTAACAACTCATCCAGATAGAATAAATTATTTTTAAAAATAGCTGACAGCACGACCTGATTTTTGTACAAGTGGAATTTTACATTTGTCAAAAAAGGACTCCAGATAAAACATGACTGTGGAATGTGTCAATTAGTTAATTGACAACTTGTCTTTTTGTAGCTGTTCGGTAAAAAATGGTTTTTGCATTATATTTGAAGTAAAACTCAGTTGAGATCAAAACCCCAGCTGCTCCTTTCTTCGAGATATCAGTATTTCCGTTTCTTGAATATTTCAAAATTTTACAATAAAAGTATCTCAAAAAAAGGAGCAGCTGGGAATTTGGACTTTACGGTTCTTTTGCTTCTGATATGATGCAAAAACATCACTGGACGAGTCTTCGTCGAGTCGTGAATCGCCCGTAAAAGTTTCTATAGACCGAAAGATATCCAAGTAATTTCCATCCTTCATTATTCCAAGAAAATAAAATTTAAAAATTCCTCTTGAATAGGGAATCGACAACCGCATAATTGCCAAAAATTATTCTTTTTTTGTGCTATTTCCGGAACAACGCCTGAACTTTTATAATTCTCTGGCAATTTATCAACGATCGTCCAGGTCAGGAGGACAGGCGAGAACTGAATTTTGTGTTTCTACGTGACACGACACACCGACCATTGGCATAATGAAGAAACTTGGCGCAAAGAAACTCGACAAAATAATTCAGACCAACTTTTCGCCACCGGTATGGAAAAAGTGACAAGGAAGAGACTAGGTGGACCACTAGGGGGCGAGAGAAAACACGAGTTACCAGCAGGGAAATCGGCGGAAAGTTGAGCAGCTGTAAGAGAGAGATAGCGAGAAAGAGAGAGATGAAGAAAAGTTTAAAATTCGTTGAAGGAGTGCCAAGGTGGAACAAAGAAGCGTAAAGTGACGGACCAAGTCACGTTTGTCTTGCGATTTCTTGCGGGCTACCTACTACTACCACCAGATTTACTGTTCTTCTCGACAAGCGCTTATTCCCTTTTCCTTTTTTTCACTATAACTATTCTAACCCGGAAAAGTTTGGTTATTTAATTTCTTTCCCTTCTGACTTGGCAAAAGACTTTTCAGGCCAATGTTTGATCAAGTTGATTAAAATAGATCCAATAAATTATTGGAAATTTAGGCATGGAACTTTTAAAGCTCAAATATATTTAAGCTTAACGTTTTGAAAGAAAAAAGAAAAATAGAATTTAAATAATATAAATCAAAAAGAGCGTCATAATTCTCTGAAGACAAAGTGAGAAGGTTTTGGGATATAGACAATTTTTTTTATATCAATTTGTTTTTCTGATTATTGTGAACAATGTTCATATTTTCGAATCCGAAAATTAATTTTATTTTAAAAAAAACAATCTAACTTTAAAACTGTTTTGATTCGTAAACATGTTGATTTCAGTGTTCCGAAAGCAAACTGACCATTAAAAGAACTGAAAATCGAGCTGGCGATGTCGTTTATAAAATCACGTGAAAACCCCTAGGTGATTGTCTAGGAAATTTTTCAGACTTTAATTAATGGAAAATTTTGAATGTGGTCAATTTCATCAGAATATTTTTTATAATACAGAAACCAAATAATGGAAGTATACTCAGCGGGTGTTCTAGCAAGAGCATTAAATAATAAAATAATCTAATCACCATTGTTAAAGTTAATAGAGGACCTAAATAGAAAACCAAGAATTTTGTAAACAAGTGCGATTAGTGCAAGAATATGATCATTAAAGCTAAGATCGTAAGAAAAAGCAACACTGAGATCGCGCATGGAGGATACTCTAGTAATTTGAAAATCATTTAAACCGTAAGGATAGTTTAGGGGATAACTGAGTTTATGGAAAGTAAGAATTTGGCATTTCTGTAAATTAAGCGACAGTTTATTTTTAATGCACCAATGTAAATTATAAATTTTTCCAAGTTGAAACCAACTATTAATAATAAACAGCAAAAAGATGTAGTTTCATAATCGCAATCTC
This sequence comes from Ganaspis brasiliensis, assembly GCA_037103525.1. Classification (NCBI taxonomy): domain Eukaryota; kingdom Metazoa; phylum Arthropoda; class Insecta; order Hymenoptera; family Figitidae; genus Ganaspis; species Ganaspis brasiliensis. The sequence continues at coordinate 1,155,159 of JAZKLR010000159.1, read as the reverse complement.
GTTTATTTACTCGTCATGTTCGAGTTTTTTTCGTGTGACTATAACGAGTGAACATTTGTCGAATGAACATTTCTATTTCGAAACCCGAGAGGTCGATTATGAGGGCGTGTAAGGTTGGCGATCCATTTAAATCTGTCGACAAGGTCCTTTTTGCAGGTGTGCAAGAACTGGAAGAATGTGGCGTGTAGTGGTTATATGTGTGCATAAGAGACGGCATATAATTCAGTTTTGCCCTGGAACGACTCATTTATATGCGTTCGTTTGATTGAATCTCTCCCGTGTGTGTCTATCTCTTTCTCGAGCCTCCCCTCCAACTAACCCTGGTCTTTTCCTTTGCGCGGGCCACCACCCTATTCAGTCAACCCCAACGCGGTTAGCTGTTTCAATTTCCACTCGTTGCACAAAACTGAAAGGACTCCCTGCCGTGTTGTCTGGTGTCCCCTCTCTTTTTCTAATTTTATCTGTCCCTCCCTCTCGTTTGAACCCCTCTTTCGCTGATATCACTCTCGATAAATGTGTTGGTCCGCGTCACAGATATCTGTCATTTACATACTATGATCACGATCTATGAATCCTCAGTCACGCTGCGTCACGATGAGAAAATCCTCAAAAGAGAGATCAAGGCTTATTCAAAGGGACATCACTTATTATGTCATCAGGACATAATGGTAATCGATAATGGCGCATCTTTATAGGGGCATTACCAATGGAGTGATGATGCAATTTTTACGATAAGCATTATAGGCCCACATCGAAACCTGTGAAAATAATTTTTGATATTTCATTCAAATTGTAATTGAATTTTAAAATTGTAACAGGATTTATTTTTTTAGAAGACAAGTTATGTAAGCGAACACAACCTGAAATGAAATCTGCAAATAGAATTCTTTAGTTTGGTGTTGGGCGGAGTTAGATTCCCAGGTAGGAGATTCTCCCCCCTTTCCTGCTTTGGGTCAGCCTGGGTCTGATAATATTTGTGCGCAGTTGTCTATTAGCTTTTGAACGATCAACTTTGTGCAAGTTCCTAAATTCTTATTACAACAGTATCTTTCTAAGTTTTTCATTAGTGTTTATACGGTTGAACAAATGTGACGTATTCTTATTTCGTATGAAAATTAAAATTTTAAGAAACAAAATATAGGTGAAAAACTAACCCTGGGTGATGCTATTGTTTAGACACACCGACACTTGTAAAATTTAATATCAACTTTTCGGGTTTCCTCGGTAGTTGGTTTGATTGTCGGTTCGAAGAGATTCGAAGGAAAAACTAATCAGTCAATAATCGGACCTCGATAATAATCAAACTAGATAAAAGCGTCTACGCTCTCACGTACCGGCCGATGAAACGGAAAGGTGAGTTTCTGACCCTATCTCGGTTTTTCTTTTAATAATATAAATATTCCTTAATTACGGCAATATATTTTTGTGATTTCTTTTTAATTAATGAAAGTGTGGCCATTAACTTCACCCTAATTTGGAATTGTTTGCTGGGAATAATTTTCTTTGAATGAGATCGAATGATGATGTAGGAAGGCGGTCAGCATCACTGATGACTTTCCGTCAATAACTTAGAAAAATATTTCTTGAAATGGAAGCTTAAAATCAATACCAGCAAAACTGAACTTGTAATTTTTTCTCATAATCATGGTGATAATAAATTTTCTAATATTAAATTCTATAATAAAGAAATAATCCCTGCTAAGGAAGCTAAATATTTAGGAATGGTACTTGATTCTAAGCTATCATTTACTAAACATATCAACGGCACTAAGAGTAAAGCTTTCATGGCTCTTAATTGTTTATATCCTATCATGAATTTTAAAAGTAAAATGAGTTAGCACAATAAACTAATCACCTACAAAATGATAATTAGGCCAATTTTGTTATATGCGGCACCCATTTGGAGAAAAACTTATAATTCTAATATCGACAAAATTCAAAAATACAAAACAAATGTCGTAGAATGACATTAGGTGAAAAACCGGGGACAAAAATAAAATTTCTACATGAGCGCTTTAAACTTCCTATGGTTAAGGATGAAATTCTAAAACTGACCAAAACGTTTTTTGAATGTTAGCTTACAAAATTAGATTTTTAAAGAATGTAGGAAAATTAAAATATAATGAAGCACCTTTCAAAATTAAATATAAGCTTTTACAACACTTGTTACAATAATAACACTTATTATTTAAAATCTCTACGAATTAGCAACTAGTAGTATAAAACTTTAAGTATGTAAGATCTCTGTAAATATTGTATATTATGTTGTTGTTTAGATAAAATTATTTATTTCAATTATCAGGCAGGTTTTTTAAAATTTTCCCTCAGTATTAACAAAATAACATTTGTTCGTTCACAAATTGCATTTTATAAATTATTAATTTTATGAATAGAGAAATATATAGGATAGATATTACTAAAATAAAAATCGCATAGTTTAACATTTTATAAATTTGTTACTTTTGTGTAAAATTTGACTTTTCTGATCAATAAAGAATATTTTTAATCAATCATGGCTTTCCCGACGAGAGGATGGTTTTGAGAACAATCTTTTAATAAAAAACGCCCAGTACTTTTATGTGATATCTCATCAGCACCTGATCTGATATTTCGATGAGTATTTGTTAACATTATGTTTATTGTGAATATTATATGTCTCTTTCTTAAATTATTAAGGAGAATTTTGAGAGTAGCACCTCTGAGAGGTTACGAGATCGACGATTATTTATATTTTTAAAAACTGATTCTAATTTGCATTTAATTCTATTACCGTTTTAAAAAACAAACAAAAAACTACATTTTTCTGAAAATCAATTTAATTTAATTTCTGATTTAAATTTTTACTTTAACTCGTTCCAAAATAAAAAGTTTCTAATATGTTTATATGAAATTTATAGGAGTTATAGTTTAAAGTACTTTTTAGATAATAATTATGCTTAAAACAATGCATAATTATTTAATTGAAAGAAGTTAATAACTTTTTTCTCGCTCTTTGTTACATTACTATTTGATAATTTTCAACTGCTTCGTTTAACGAGGAAATTTTCAGTAAACACAAAGTGTCAGTTGTTAAAATGTTCATATAGTCATGATAATTGAATTTACTGTTTATCCTTGTGTCAAGAATAAAATTTTACTTTTATATTTTAAAAGGGAGTTTAATTTATTTTATATTAAAATATTTATGAAATATTTTAGAAATTACGTCAGTTTCAAGTAGGAGAAAAGGAAAACTGATGGAAGAAACTTCGCAAAGAATATTAAAAAAAGAAAAACAAACATGGTATGTTGTAACTTTTTCAGTAACTTCAATAATTTTAAATTTCAATTGAAAATATTAATTTATAAAATTAAATATAATAATAATATTAAATATATTTCTATATTAAATATATTTACCGAGAATGAGCGATAAAAAAATTAATAAATTTTATTCAGTAAAATACTTATCTATTATTATAAGCATATCATCTGAAGAATACTTTCAAATACTACATATTACATACCTCATTAAATTTTTTTTAGAAATATTCACTTTAGAACGAGTTAAAGTGTAATTTTAAATCAAATTTAAATTTTTTAAAATTTAATTTCTAGAGTATGGTAGAAACAGACGTGCCTTTATTGAATCGAGAGGCTCAATTGACTAGCTCAACAATTCAGAATTGACTTCCGATTCGTAATTATCGATCAACAATATCTCTAAATTGTCAAAAACTTGCAAATTGCATCAATTTGAAAAAAGTTTCTGACATAGTGGAACTTTTAAGTTTAAACATTTAAACAGTTTAAACTATTAAATTTCACAAAACCTCCAAATAGCGAGTTTTATGTAAGTTGAATCGATTTTTTAAAAAATTTTCTACGTATTAGATTTTTTATTTGAAATAATTATATAATATGATTTACAAACTACAAGTAGCAATTAATATTGATTTTGTATAATGAAGTTTTGTAAAATTAAGTTGCCTTTTAAAATAGATAATAATTAACAATTTAATATATTATTTTTCCGATATCTGTGGTAATGCGATGAGAAAAGTTTTAAATTTGTTTTGACGTTATATTGAGCCGGCGTTATTAAATAGGACAATCTTTGTTAATCACTGACGTCTAGCCGCTTAATCTATTTTAAATTGTCTGTGTTTTACTTACTTAAATCGTCTGCCACATTTATCGATAAAAACTGGAACTACGACTAGATGTCTTAAAGCGTTTATAAATTAATAAAAATAAACATTAGTCAATAAAAATATAAAAGTAAACATTTTTTAAGTTACTACGATTTAAGAAATTTTTATTTTTAAAATACCAATAACTATAAAAAGAATTGCAGTAGAAAGTTCACTAATAGTTCAATCGGTATGTTCACGTTTTTCAAAAAGTGAAAAGTAAAATATTTGCAATTCTAAGTACCCAAAAAAATTATCAAACTTTGAAAAAAAACGTTTTTTTTTAATGAGAAAAAATATAGTTATATATATTTGTTGTTACAGGAGTTATTGTTTAAGGAAGTTCTACCGTAAATCGAATAATCAAACAGATTTTGATAAAACTTGGTGTACTGCTAAATAAAATTTCTAAAATTTTGTAGTTAAATTTTTGAGACCTGTAGGTTCTTGGGAAAAAAGTTATGATCGATTTATTTTTTCACTGTTTAACATTGATTCTTATGAGAATTCATTACTCTGTCCCATATATTTTCATACTATAAATTATTAAATGACCAGATAGTGATCAAACTTTGTATGGTTAAACACAAATATGTAATGAATCGATATTGTATTTAAAAAAGTACAAGAGGTTCCTGTGAGAGTTGCAATAAATTAATTTGTAAAAATATTTCACTTTTTACAGGTTACAGTTCAGACGTTCTGACATTTTAAAATGTTGATTTTGATCACACATGAAAAATAGTAATATTTAAAAAGTAAATAAAGTAAATAAAGTTAATAAATACAATTGTTTAATTATATATTAGTAAAATTAAATTTAAACATAACCTCAAAATAATTGTCTCTGTTTTGACTAGTACCGTCATACGGTAGAACCTCCTTAAGTGACTCAACGCTTCATTTATTTTATAAATGTTTAAATTTTCATTATTTGAGGAGTTGCTGGGGAACTAAAATTAAAGTTTACGGCCCTGGAGCCATGTGACGTTTGCGCTTGCGCTCTGGTTTGATTGACAAGAGAGTAGACGTCAAAATAATATTGAAGAATGTCATGGATAAAATAAAATAAAGAATTTTTTTTCTACAATGCACATAATCGGAAATTTTGTCATAAGCATACTTTATGGAATTCTAGGGTAGGGAAAAATCATTCTTTTCAAAAATTGAGTATATATAGATGTTTCTTGAACCGCTAATAACGTACTTAATGATAGAACGTCCAAGGCTGCGTACTGCCGGTAGGACGCGCTTTCACACAGTAAACGTCCTTCCGGAAGGACAATTCATTTTTGTGAAAAAATATTTTAATTTCATATAATCATCATCATCATCATCACCATCATCATTATCATCATAATTCATTATCTTTATCATCAAAGGAATTGAGTTTATTAGTAGTTTTGTAAATATTGTTATAACTAACGTAATGACGGCCGGTGGTAAATGGCTCAGGCGCGAGTCCCTCGGAAATCGCTCTATAAAATCAATATGGAAGCAGATAAGTATAAAAATGAATATATGGTTTTTTAGGTAATGAAACAAGCTTTCAGATGACGTAAATATCAATTTTTTAAATTTATGTACAAGGGCTAGGTAGTCTTTTTAAAAAAAACGAAAACGTCCTGCCGGCAGTACCGCGCGTCGTCTTTTTGTGACTAAAAATTATGTGAATTTTTGGAAAATTTAACTTCCTTTAGCTACCAAGCTTCGGGGTTTGAATTTACAAGTTCCATGTTTACATGCGCTGAAAGCTTGATTCTTTACCTTTCCAACCATATATACTACTTTTTGTTTATCTGAATCCATGTTGATTTTATAACGCGATTTCGCACGTACTCGCAGAAGGCTTTTTTGTCCTGCCGGAAGGACGTTAGACGTTCTATCATTAAAGTTAAATTTTTAAAATATAAAACGTTTGGTCTCTGTTCTTCACGAGAAGAAAACAAACGAGCCATAATAATCTCATGTACCTACACGGTCTATTCATAAGCGGAAGCATGGAGATTTACAGAATCGCGCAGGACTTTATATAGGACGTTTATAAGAAGGTGGATATTTTGCGCCTCTGATAAGTCACGCTGCGGTCGTTGGAGGATACCTGCTCATGTATAATACCTAGTAAACTTTTCTTGTGATATAGTCCTAGCTATATAAGACCGGTAGTGATGGCGCTTAAACATCGGATGCAACATAACCGCACGTCGTAACGATAAAGTACAGCGAGTTAGTATCTATGCCTGTTTCTTTCAGTACTAGGTACATTTTACCATCTACGTAAAATGTACATGTCTAAGAATTTTCTGCCCTAGCTACCAACACAAATCAAATCAAATTGACTGCCGGCACGTGATACTGTGCTAGAAAAAGTTTCATCTACCGACCAACAGTTTGCTCACATCAAGAAAAAAAAAAAGAGAGAAATGTGTAAAACCGTCAGAGAAAGAAAAAGATGAGTGAGGGTAGTAACGACCGGCATCAGCAGGTTAGAATGAAGATCTCAACAAATGCCGAGATTTGGTTCTCTTCGATGATGGATGTCCTGGAAGCTCGAGAAGGCTGGCTAAAACTTGCGCGGAAAAGGGATAAAAGAAATCGAGAAAGTTGAAAAGAGAGAGGAAGAAACACTTAGAAGAGAGAGAGAAAGAGAGAGAAGAACTGTTGGATGAGGAGATTTCTGCCCTTGCGTCACTGTAAGGAACCTTCTCTAAGACGAATACAATTTTTCATGGATCGCGTAAGCCGGAAACCATCCGGAAACCGGAAGTTGGCTGCTGGAAACTGGAAGACACATACAAAGCGTTTATTGCCCCATGCGGCAAAACTACGAAACTGCGGTACTTTAACTTACTTTCTTCGCTTTTAAATACTGCGCTACTTGATTTAACTAAAAGCTGATTCTACAAAGTTGCACACTAAAGGGTACGTTAAATTTATACATAAAGTGAAATAAGGATTTACAGCACGAGCTGTAAAAATTTATATTGTGAAAAATGTAGTTAACAATATAATATTTCCAGCATTGACAACCGAAACAGAAACTCCAGACGCTGGCGCACTCTGTCGAGGGAAAAACTAAGCATTATCATATTTGAGTTTCCTTTCTCAATGTGCGCAATTCTGTCGAATGAAATTTTTGTTCGCAATGCACTGAAATTGGATAGAAGAAGTTAGTGAGCGATCGGTCAGTAAGTAGAAAAGATTTCTTGTTGGCAAAAGTATATAAAGAGTTGTTGAGGAATTTATGAGTTCTAGGTAGCAAAATGTCATTGGTCAAAGTGGACAGAGAAAAGCGTATGTATTTCGTCAAAGACTACACAGTTGAGAACGGAAGTGAGGTGAAGCTTATTCAGTCGGAAGTTGCAGCGCTGCTTGCCCCACTGGATTTTACTTTGGAGAGAAACTCAATGTGCAGTGTAGGCACTCACATATGAGAGAGGAGACGTGGATGAAACCTATCGGCCGGAAGACCGCTTTAGATGTATAAACCTTATACAACTTTATCTATCAGATACACTCAATATCCAATTTATCTATTTTGATGCTGAAGCATAGGAAATTTTTGAAATTTAATTTCTTTTTAATTTTTTTCACAAAAATGGAAAAATGATTTATTTATTTAGATCTATTTCGAGATCATAAGAAAAATCAAAGTTTCGTTGAACAGTTTCGTCATCAACAGAATCAAGTTGTCCTATGTATCTAAGCAGTACACCGAGAAATAATTTTTACAACGAAAATTTTAGGAAATAATTTTAATCGATTCTACAACTATTCAAGAATATACCTTCAAAATTTCTAGTCGATATCTGTATTATTTACGAAGTTACAAGATGTTTAATAAGGCACGCCAGGTGGCCTGATCAGACAGTCCTAAACACTATATCGACCAGTCCCTTTTATTTCTGCGATGTCGGTAGAAATTTGTACCTGAGTTCGGAGAGTCTTTTGTTTGTCAATAGTAGAGGAAGATCAACTTTATCGAGCTGGAATCGCTGATTGGCGAGAAACTGCCATAAGTCGTAATTATGTAATATCTTTATTTATCCAAAACTTTAACGCGTTTTTCTCGAAACACCTTTTTTCGATTTTGTTTGCACGATTGAGAATGATGTACTGAGCCAATCAGGTTTTAACATAGCTCATTTTAAAGATAATTAAAGTGTCTTCGATGTGACATTTACTATTTAAAAAAAAAATTATTCATATTTTTTGGAGTTTTTTTCCATGAAAAATCACTTTTACTATAAAACTGGGTAAAAAAATTAAATCTCGACATTTTCTTTAAAATCCTGAAATGTCACATGGAAGCTATTACCATAAGGTTTAAAAAAACGTTTTTTTTTGTTTCAGAAAAAAATTCAGAGCGCTAGAATGTACACAGCAAAAATGAGGTACCATGAACGCGGTGCATATTTAAATAGTAAAAATGTTTTTTTTCTCTAAATATTTTTGTAAACTGTCAAGATGTGTATTAAAATACCTTCTTAATTACAAAACTTTTAAAGTTATTTTATCAGTGAAAAAGATCCCAAAAATGACCTATTTTTCGAACGTCATTGAAATCGTCCAGAAAGGAGCAAGAAAACGGAAGATATTAATATGAAAGGTCAAATGTACGGCGCATACATCGCAGACTAAAGCTAAATTGAATTTTTAAAAGGTTCATGTACTTGTAAAACTTTAAGCGCGTTTTTCTTGAATTTACTTTTTTAGTGTCTGGTGGACTCGATGCTCAAAAATAGCTCAATGGATTTCTTTGAAAATTTGACTGCAACTTTACAATTAGATTATGTATGATTTAAAAAAAAATCGTATCTACTTCACTAGTTTTTGATATGTACTTTATGAAAAAATTTAATTTTTTGTTGTAGGTGCTTTGCTTCCAGAGTGTGACGTAAAATTTTTTTAAAAAATTTTACATCTCACAATTTAAATATTCTAAAATATTTAATTTCAATTGCTAATTTTTTAATTTTTAATTATAGACTTTGTGGTTCTATTTGAAAAATCCGTTAATATCGATTTGGTTCAGTTAATTTCCATTTAACTCTTCTGATCATTACCGTAGCGCTTAATTCCAAGTCTGGTTTTTCGAAATTTAAAATTTATTATTTAAGACTTATTTGTATTTATTTCTCTCACTTTATGTAATCCTGCGACGAGTCGCCACACTTTGAAAGAATCTTTCAATTTTGGAAAAGAAAACTGAAGATTTTTAAATTATTGTTACTGTAAAAATTTGAATTTACCACCAATTTAACATTATTTAAAGAAATTTTACTGCTTTCTGCTGAATTTTGAATTTTTAATGAAAATTTTGGATTTATAAAGAATTTATTTGATGCTAAGACTTAATTTTTGAATTTCTACGTTCCTGGCTAAGTTGAATTTCTCGCCTAATTTTATAACCTAAAATTGAAATTTATTGACTTTTATTATTATTCTGAATTTGGATTTATGGATTTATGCTATCAATTTTGGATTTTTCTATTGGACTTCTTCATTTGATTTTTTCTGGTTGTACCCAATGAGCTTAATTAATTTTGAAATGCTGACCTTATCCTTGCTGCTGTTTGATGCAGTGTGTCCTGTGTTAAGATGTCGACTTAGTCGCCTTGTACGATATTTAAAAAAATTAAACCTTGGAGGGTTTCATCGTTTATTTAATTATTTAATTAAATTTCTTGCTGCTGCGGATTTACCAAGGCCCATAATTCGACAAGCGATGAAGTTGGAACTATATCCATTTTTGAATTTGATAATGGTTGATAACTTTATGGATTCAAGTTCTTCAAGATTCATATCAGTGATTTACTAGTTGCTATATATTATTCAGGAGTCTTATTATTGGAGGAGTAATACTTTGATATACCATCTCAAGAACCGAATTAATTAATTGTTTTTGTTTCGAATTAAATTAGAAGATTTTAATATTAATTTTATGAAGAATTCCGTTTAGAAGATTTGAATTTTCGCACGTTATAATTTCAGCCAATGGAAAAAAGCTTTTAGATTGTATTTTATTTTTATTGGAAGTATCGATTATATTTTGTCCAAATTTAGTGATCTTAGTTTTTAAGTTTAGGAGTTTTGTTTGAATGAGTTTCGGAAGTACTATAATTGTTTTATCGTTACGTTGGTAACCATGAAAAAAAACAGACAACGCCATCTTCACTTTTTGTAACCTTTGGAGAGATCAGACGTTTATTTCTGAAAATATATTTGATTAATAATTTAATTGCTTTGGAGAAGTAAGAATTTAAACTAATTAATTTATTGATCTGGTTTTCTGTATTTATTTCATCAATTTAACTTGTTAAAATTATTCAAAATTACAAATTTTCATTTCCTTATCTGTTATCCGAAACTAATTCCTTTTCCTTTAGTCACTTCTTAAAAATTAAATTTTAATTTTAAAGTTTGTCTGCAAATTCTTTTTTTAAATTTAACTAATTCAATTGAATTCAATTCTTTAACCACAAAATTTGATTTATCAAAAATGTAATTTGAATTTCATTATTAATAAATTGAGGTTTTTGTCAACTTCTTTTAAAATCTAACTTCAAAAATTTGTATTTTGTTCTTATTTTAGAGTCCATTTCTTTATAAAAATATTTTGAGTTTCCAATCCATTTTTTACTGTAAATCTACAAATTTTAAATGTACGTAAACTCGAACAATGACGGTAGTTTTTTTTCTCTTAATTTCTATGGATTTTTAAAATTATTATAAATATTGAAAATTCATCGAGCTCCAAATCGGATAGTTTGCGTAGTTGAGATTATGATTTTTAATTGCATTTGCAAATGTCATGATAACATAATAATATCAAATTAATTAATTCAATGTAATATTGATGATATGGTATTGGATTATAAGGGAGCTGATTCGAAATACTGATCTGCAACCTGGCGAGGCGTGATTAATTCCAAAATCTGAATGATCCTATTCAGAAAGCTGCTTTGTTATGTTAATCGAATTTATGAATGTCATACGGTGCTACTGAATTCTGACTTCTGCCAAAAGCAATTTTCGTATTTTATGCATCAAACATTCGTACTTTAATAATTACAATTAAGAAGGAACTTACTTGTCAAATTAACATAAATTTGTAGGTAATGTAAATGATGATAGCCTGAGCAGTGTGCTTGAAACATTTTAAATAATTGCAAATGCTACTTTAAATTTAACATTACTTTATCGATGAATCAATTACCAAGTGAATGAAAATCTCTTAATGACAAATAAATTATGAGATACAAAGTTAATATTATTTTGCTAAGGAAATAGAATTTTTTATCATTAATGAAACATTAAAAAATAATAAATCAATTTCAAAGTAGAGTTTCTTTAAACGATAAAATACTCTTTTTTAAATTAATAGAACAATATAATATAAGAAAAATAGGAAATTTCTTGCTGAAAGTTTAGTTTAAGCCAAAGTCTTTAGGAAACGACTTGCTTTTCCAGGCGACAGAACTTTACAGATTTGCGTCATGGTTTTAAAATACGACCGCCCTAAGAAGAAAAGATCATCAAAGTCCCAAAACTAATTTCGCGAGGCGAAGAAAAGTGCTCTTTGCGAAAAAGTGACATACGGCTCTTTTTACAAGTTTTTCCACTTGTTCCCATCCGTTTAAAAAGAGACACTTGTCCTTTTATGAATTTCCGTAATTTTCTTTTGTGAATTTTCGTGCTGGTTTGCGCAGGAAACCTTGTGTGCAACTTTACTGGAGTTTCGCAAAGTGAAGGACTGAACGAAAGGGTAAATAATATCCACGTTCTCGAGGTTGGAGTTTACGATGAAACTTTCATACTTGGTTTCTAGAGAACAATTTTACGTACCTTCGTGTAGCTTTTCCAGAGTACCGGCGGCTGATACCTCAGCCGTGAGAACGAACACCCAAAACAGGATAAAGGTCCTCCTAGGTGACTTCCGATCTCGCACGTTATCCATTGCACTAACACTCGCGAACTGTGAACAAAACATAAATTACAAATTATTATTATAGTCAAGATAAAAGTCATCTAAATTTAAAATAAAAGCTTTATAAATAACAGGAAAATTTCAAATGCAAAATACAATTAACTACTAATTATTTACAAAACAAATTGTCAAAGCGTATTTGGTTTAAAAGCGCTTTTGATTTTGGCAATTTTCCAGAGTCTAATCGCTTCTTTAACTGGAACGGATCCAGTTTTAAAACACTTTTAAAATTCGCTACATCGTAAATTTTTACAACTTTTAGTCAGTTCAAACAATTAAGGCCAGGTTCATCTAAACAATTATCAAAAAATCGAAATTTTTTTTTCCCCGTAAATTGCTAGAAAGTACTCTTAGAAATAATATAGAATTAGTCCCGAAGGTCCGCACGATTGAGAATTGTATTTTTATGTCTTCTAACCTATAAAAACTTTGATTTATAAATTGGAGTAGTTTCAAAAACTCTCGCAGCGCTGGTGTCGCGTCAAGTCCTAAGCCTGTATAAAACAACGTTTATCACATCATTTCTTATTCGGTGGCTCATCAGTTTGGTCAGATCTGTTTAAAAATGTGACAAATGACAATGCAGATAGTTCGACTAAATTCTGGTTTAGTTATTGATCCTTTTAGTGATTTCTTTGTTAAATTAAAAATAGCTTGCCGCTATTTATAAAAGTGTAAATCTTAAATGGAACAAAATTTGTCACCTTATTCCATATTTGATGGCTTATCAGTTCGGCGTGTCTTGACTAAATTCTGGTTCAGTTACTAATCCTTAAAATAATTTCTTTGTTAAAATAAAAATATCTTAGCACTTTTTATAAAATTGTACATCTTAAGATTACTTTTAAAAGGATAAAAAGTTAATGTTGTGAACTTTCAAACTTTTTTTCAATATTGAAATTGTTTTGGGAAAACTTGTTTGTTTCTTCTAACATTCGAAATTTATCAGAATGTCCGATACCAGAAGAAAAGTGGGATTCTGAGTCGTCTTTTAAGTTTTGAGATAAGGTTCCAGAAAACACATGTCATTTGTTTGGTCAGTCTTATCTCTGCTGGACGGAACTTTTGGATCAATAAGTCAAAGATTGCAATACAGAGAATGTTTTAAAAGTGAAATTGTTTTTTTCTACAAAAACTGGATTAGTATATTGTAGAGTTCTGATGATCAATAGACAGACTTTATGTTTATTTATGTAATTTTACAAGATGATTGGGAATTCAAAACTCAATCCGATTAACCGAGTGTGGAAATATATATACAAACATGCAGAATGAAGTCAGTGCACGGAGTTGTGGAATGCTTAATGATGTAACTTTAGCAGAGTCTAGCTTGAATAGTTTTGAAATACATTGCAGTGATCTAGGTGAATTCTCAAACTCGATGAAACTACCTTGGTGGCATAATACGAAATTTGAATATTTTGTTGATTGTAATTAGAATTAAATTCTCGATTAAACTCCTCGACACGTGAAAATGAAATGTTTTACTAAATAAGGGTGACATGTTAAAAAAGTTTTAAACTATTAACTATTTGTTAATTAATGTCATACAAATTGAATTTTTTTAAATACCAATTTCACTAAATAGTTTAAAATGAAAGTGATTAGATTAGATTTCAATAAGGTAAATTCCACTTTCATATATTGAAAAAGAGAATAAATTTAGTGATAGTTTGAAACAATAATTACTGTCAAGAAGCAGCACTTAAGAACTTGACGTCGCTAAGACCGAAACGCAGGGTAAATAATTCCATGAAAAGTTGTCCATCTTTTAAGCCAGGTAGCAGAGAATCATAAAGTGTCTCTGCTCCATAACTAAGGGAAAAGTAGAGACTGAAGATGATGAAATAATTTAACGCCTAGAAAGTTTATTTCACCTAAAATGTTGTCTCTCTTTGAAACTTGATAAACTTGTTAAAGAGCTCATTAAAAAAATAATTTCATCTTAGCTAAGACGATGCTTCACTTAAATATTAATACGATTAATTTTATAAAAATTCCAGAAATTGTATTAAGCAATTCTTATTTTTATATAGTTTATGGAAATCAGTTTTTTTATGTTCACGGTACACATGATGATTCATGTTAGTAGACATTACAATAGCATAATAATTACAAAGATGTAGGATAGTGTCTCTTAGAGTAACGGGATGGCATTAGAAAGTTATATTACGTCCTTGCACGGAAAAAGGTCCAGGTTAACAGACGGTACAAAGGTTAAGAGGTTAAAAGAGACCTGTTAGAGTTTAGTTTATTAAACTTTATAAAACGAGGGACATATGAAAAGATAAAACAGTTAATTTAATACAAAAATGAAAAAGTAGTTTGTGCATTTTCCTGATTTGTATTTAATTAAAATAAATTTAAAAAAAATATACAGTTTTCACTTTATCTTATTTTGTCATCCAATATTATTCTGGCCTAGTCATTTTAAGTCAAAATCTTATTCCATGTGCGCAATGCATTGTTCGGCTATTTCCAATAGAACCTCGTCCTGCTTCGAAGTCAATTTGCTTTTGACTGTTTGACTAAGTGCTAGAACTGGCTAAGAGCATGGCGGAATATCTACGATCCAGTTTCTTGAGTGTGCCTTCCCACTTCAAAGATTTTTCTAATTTTTTTCTTATTTTCTTCTATATTTCTGACCTTTATGAACCTTTTAACTAAAATCACTAGCATGAGATTTCAGGACTATCTTCTTAAGAAAGTTCCTTAACAATATTTTTTTAGGGATTTTATAGAAATTTTGGAGAATTTACCCCAAGCTGGGGTTTACTGTATTTAGTTTGGTTAAAAATTTACACTACACCTACATAAAAAAGCACTTTTTATATTTATCAAAAATAGTCAATTTATTAGTACTAGTCATGAATACGTCACAATTGTTCATCGATTTTACTTTTAAGTAAATATTACATCCCGAGTAAAGGCGTATTTACACATTATTTCAATTCAATTACAAAAACAATATTTTAAGTATTTATAGGATGGTTTGCAGATTTATATTTATTTTTGTTTTGGGCCCTGTTTTGTCATAAAAACAATACATCTTTAATAAATTAGAAAATTGTCATTCCCAGTATGATTTACTAGTAGGGACTCACTTTTGTAGAATAAATTGTTACAATTTTGGTTAAGTTTGAATATTAATACTAATATTAAATATTAATACAATATAATGAATAATATATATATAATATAATATATTATATTAATATAATATGAATTAATATAATATTAATGAATATTAATAAAATTATAATATAATAATATATAATGAACAATATATTGAATAATATTAATATTTATTCAACATCATTTTCAATTTTACATGGTTCTTGGTGGGTCAAAATTTCGCAAAAAGAACAAAGTTGGTTTAGGGTCTTTCGATTTTCTTGAAAATTGGCAAAAGTTTAGTGTTAGGTAAGAGTTATTTGTGGGCCAAAGAGTTTTCAAAAATTTTCAAAATTGTTGAAGTTAGAGAGCTTTGAATTTTGAGATACGAGTTTTTTCAAAGCATGATATTTTCTGTAGTTTTTAATGGATTTGCTTCATATTTACAGAATTTATAGATGATTTGTAGCCGTTTGAAACGTAAATTAAAGGTTTTAAATTTTCCAAAAATTTGACAAAAAAAAGTCAAAAAAAATTTTTAAATTAATTTTTCTTACATTTGGCCGTGAATAACGTTTATGAATAAATTATTTTCAAATTCCTTATCTTTTTCTGTGTCTTTTAAAAAAAAAAATTGATGGATTTTGTTATTTGACAAATAGTTGTTTTCATTTGTTTATTTATTGTTAAAAATAAAAAACAAAAATTCTCATTTAAACCAGTTTAATTCTTCATTAAACGCAATAATTAAATTAGGAATGACGAAAAATCTTGAATTTATGATTTAAGAACAAATTCTAATAGTGAGTTAATTGTTTAAAAAATGTTTGTATTTGTTATAAACAAATTAGTGGAAGAAAAATATTTTTATCATTTACTTGACATTTATCAATCTAAATCTATCTATTATTTAATATTTATAACTAATTAGTAATTAACATTACAAAAATTTTTATAAACAAATTATTTTGTTTATTTATAAACAAATCTTAGAAACAATTTTACTTGTCCAATTCCTTATCATGAAATTACTGAAATTTTATACAAAATGTACAATATTATTTCTGTAAATTGTTGAAAGAAGCAAAATTTAATTTTTTTTCAACTTTTACATTGTTTAAACAATCATTAATTAACAAATTCATAGCTTCATTACTTTTAGTCGTATAGGCTTTGTTCTTTTTCATATCTCCTTAAATTTAAACCATTTTCCAAATTTTAAAGAAAATTTAATAATTATAAATTATTAGTATTGTTATTAATAGATTACTTACTTTCAGTAAGTTTGCTATAAAGAACTGGAGAAGTAAAATTGTTTATAAAATTATTAATAACAATAGTAATTATTTATAATCATTACATTTTCTTTAAAATTTAAAAAATAGTTCAAATTTAAGGAAATTGTTTATAAGATTTGTTTATAAATAAACAAAATAATTTGTTTTAATAGTTTTCGTAATATTAATTACTAATTAGTTAAAAATATTGAATAATAGATAGATTTAGATTGATAAGTGTCAAGTAAATGATAAAAATATTTTTCTTCCACTAATTTGTTAATAACAAATACAAACATTTTTTAAACAATTAACTCACTATTAGAATTTGTTCTTAAATAAGAAATTCAACATTTTTCGTCATTCCTAATTTAATTATTGCGTTTAATGAAGAATTAAACTGGTTTAAATGAGAATTTTTGTTTTTTATTTTTAACACTAAATAAACAAATGAAAACAACTATTTGTCAAATAACAAATTAGAGGTGGTATGCATAATTTTATTACCTTTATATGAAAAAAAAATTCTAAATCGGTTAATATTTGTGGGCTTTATTTTAATTTGTCCACGTACGTTTTTTTGCCTCGCGCCGCGGCGCAGCGCAATGTCAGCAGTGGCGCCATACAGTGAACCGCCGCACTAAAAATTGAATATCTCCGTTAATTTCAGACCCTCCATCAATTTTTTTTTAAAAGACGCAGAAAAAGATAAGGAATTTGAAAATAATTTATTCATAAACGTTATTAACGGCCAAATGTAAGAAAAATTAATTTAAACATTTTTTTTGACTTTTTTTTGGTCAAATTTTTGGAAAATTTAAAACCTTTAAATTACGTTTCAAACGGCTACAAATCATCTATAAATTCTGTAAATATGAAGCAAATCTATTAAAAACTACAAAAAATATCATGCTTTAGAAAAACTCGTATCTCAAAATTCAAAGCTCTCTAACTTCAACAATTTTGAAAATTTTTGAAAACTCTTTGGCCCACAAATAACTCTTACCTTACACTAAACTTTTGCCAATTTTCAAGAAAATCGAAAGACCCCAAACCAACTTTGTTCTTTTTGGGGAATTTTGACCCTGGTTCAAATTTCGCAAGGGACTGACGCTGTTTTGTCATAAGGACAATACTTCTTTAATTAATTACAAAACTGTCATCCCCAGTATGATAACCTAGTAAGGAATCACTTTTGTAGAATAAATTGTTACAATTTTGGTTATGTTTGAATATCAGTACGTTCATTCAACAGCATTTTGAATTTTACATGGTTCTTGGTTCAAATTTCGCAAGGGACTGACTTTGTTTCGTCATAAGGACAATACTTCTTTAATAAATTACAAAACTGTCATCCCCAGTATGATAACCTAGTAAGAAATCACTTTTGTAGAATAAATTGTTACAATTTTTGTTATGTTTGAATATTAAGGCCAGCTTACTCTGAAAAATGTGATTTTTTTAAATACATTTTATTTGTAATGCAAAAAATGTTAAGTAATAAATTTTTTTACATATGATAGTACATACATGAAGTTACTTGAATTTTTTTTTTTTAAATGGCGGTCTTGAAAATGCTGAAAGTTATCTACTTCGTAGATGGATGACATAATTTCTTGGAAAAGAATTATCTGCAAGCAAAAAACAAAACGGTTTCATGTTCTGTATCGAATTGGCTATGGCCTCAAGCAGAATGAAACATTTTTAATAAAAAAAAACAAAATGGCGGACTTTTTAATTTTTACAACCTTTTTTTCACTTTTAATTGTCTATAACTTTTTTAAATAATAATGAATATTTCTGGTTCTGCTTGAGACCACAGCCAAACATCTAAAGAGTAAAATGCCGTTTGGTTCATATCGATAAGTGCAATAGTTTTGAAATGAGAGTGTCATCTATGCGAAAAAACGTGGAGAAAAATCAGTTCAAAGTTTTTATTCGTGAAAAATCGTAAAAAAGTGAATTTTACTTACATATACATTCCAGCTGCATACACAATTCCTTCCTCGTCTTCGTAAGCATCATTTTTAAGAATTCTTGCATTTCTTAAAGCATTTCTGTGATTCTTAGATGCTTTAGTAGCTTCTAGCTCAACTCGATCAACACGTCTGTTGTTGGCCCTTCAGTAAAGTGCCTTGCTCCCCACTCTTTTATACCTGCTTCTCGGTCTTGCTGACCTTCGGGAATAATTCTATACTATTTCTACGGGTATACAGTAGCATTTTATGAAAAAAAGTTCAATTTTTTTAAAATTATTTAGAGTAACCTGGCCTTAATACGTTTATTCAACATCATTCATAATTTTACATGGTTCTTGGTTAAAATTTCGCAAGGAACTGACTCATTATGGTCTTATAACAGTATAGAAGGTGGAAATTGAAAAAATGTAAGGAAAAGAGGGGGCGAGATTTCGTAGAGAATCGGTGAAAATGTTGGACACCGAGTATCCTTAGTTTTACAATTCACTTA
This sequence comes from Ganaspis brasiliensis, assembly GCA_037103525.1. Classification (NCBI taxonomy): domain Eukaryota; kingdom Metazoa; phylum Arthropoda; class Insecta; order Hymenoptera; family Figitidae; genus Ganaspis; species Ganaspis brasiliensis. The sequence continues at coordinate 1,136,137 of JAZKLR010000159.1, read as the reverse complement.
GGCCCTTTTTAATGACGGTACAGTTAATATTTAATTTCGAAGATATTGACGAAGATTTTAATCTGGCAATTTGTATACCTGTAGACGTTTAGGTTGGAGGAACCTTGAAATTAAACTATTATATAAAAACACGATTTCCTTTTAAATCTCTCAATTTCTTTCCTTTATGATTATTAGTAAATACTAAAAAATAGCTATTGCTGTAAAATACTTTTATAGAAAATTAGGAGAATTCGCGCGCCAACAGGCCCTTTCGCTTTTATCGATCTTACGGGATTGTCTTTTTTGAATATTTAAATGGAACTATTTATACAATTGCCTTTCGTTAAATAATGAAAGAGATGATGATGTGTATTTTGAATATGATTTTATTGAATGTATGATTGATCAATTTAATTCCAATTTTCGTTTTAATTATCAGTTTACAATTCTCTTATAATTACTTACATTTGTTATTGTATGTTGTACAGTTTATTGGTTGAGATGACGGAATGAGTTTTTTCTCGCCTTTTGATAAAGAACGATTGGTACTTCTCTCACTTCTCTCACATTTGCAATTCGGTTTGAAGATTTACCCTAAATACGACGATTAAACTGATTTTAATTTTGTGATCGGCTCACAAATCTATCGACAATATTACTAGCTCGTGCTTTAAGCAACAAATAACTTAATATGTTCAGAAATACAAGACTTCTGATCTTGAAATCAGTAACCAACTCCGTAATCACAACTATTAACTAAAATTGGTTAGGATTTTGGAGAAAGCTCTTTTCTCCCTTTGACAAACATATTACAAGTCAATAAATCTGTTGTGGCACCCATTAGGCAGAAACAACCTTGAGTAGGATTTGCTTGAAAGACGAAAGAGGGAAGGCGTCATCCTGGAAGTAAGCGGATTCGGCGACTTCATGAATTGCATTATTTTGGAGATGGACAGGATGATAGTGAAGAGAGACAGGAGGGGGAGTCGGGTGAATATCGTGTGAGTAGACTTTACGCTAGGATGGCTTGATTAACGAAAGCAGGGTCATAGAAGGAGACAAGATGAAGAACCATGATTCGGGTTGGAAGCTGGAACTGCTAATTCGACCTCGACTCGAAGCCGGCTTAACTTGACGATCACTGATCTTAGAGGCTTCCCATTCGTCCTTCCATCCTTGCCATCACTACTCCACTCTTGCTAACTTGGTTTAACCGAGCTCTCGTTAATTCTGTTACCGCTAATGCCCGTTGCAATGTGGCTAAGTGGCTATTGCTGCCTCAAGCGATTCGCCCAGCTTGACTCATTTACCAATTACTTCGCCACTCCTGTCTTTCTCTCACTCTCTCAAGTGCAGACAGATTCCGTCAACCGAAAATACTTCTTCCGACAAAGTAACGACATTATCGATCGGCTAGAATTCAATTTACTTTTACAAGATGCTTTCGTAATTGTTTTTTTGTTTCTTTTGCAAGAAAAGATTTTATTAGAAAATCTATAATGAAAAGGGTCTTTTATCAAAGGGTTGATGATAATTTCATAAAAATAGGCTCTATATTAAAGTTGATTTAGTAATTTGGTGGAGGGTCGAAAGAAAACAAGGCTTTGAATGATCGAGGTATGAGATTGTCATAAACGATGGTGTCTCATTTCTCCAAGATTTCTGATCCTAGTGGGGTATCAAACTGGAGAAGCCTCTCGGATTTCAATTTTGCCTCGAAGAACGCCCTTGACTTGGGAGTATAGAAATGCGGGACAAGAGGAACCCCTCGAGTGCACTCCATACTGAAGGACGCTCAGGATCAATATTTATAATCTCGATTCTAGACGACCAAGGGTCTACGAGTCCGTGTCTGAGCCAGCCAAACGAAACTCGTTCTGCTCCTGGATTTAACCCTCGTATTTCGAGGCTCGTCTTTATCGAGAATGACAAATCCTAACAAACGTTGCGAGTCACCCTCTCTTCCAAGAAATCTTTGTTCTCGAGTTTCTCTTCTCTGTACTTCTTAACTATGGACCAAGTCTTCAAAAAACATTGATCTAAAGTTTATAAAAGAAATCGAGTCTATTCCTGCCATTATGCTTGATCTCTTTCGGAATTGGAAATCTTTTTGAAGCACAGCTGGTTTCCTTAATCAGTGGAATACTCAACGGGAAATCAATGAAATGGTCCTGGTTGCGAGTATTTTCCAAACAGTATTCCATTCCCTTTCCAGTAGGGATTTTTTCCACTATTGACATGGTTTAAGAATACGCAAATTGAAAATTGTTTATAGAGCTGTTTTTTTCTAATTTAGTCGAAAAAATATACAAAAGAGAGTAAGAAAAACATAGTTCAAGGACCTTAATAAAACCTTTTCTGTCGGTGTTAAACATCTGCTTGCAATTACTTTGGCAAGCGTTAAAGTAACAAAGACAATTATAAATTTTAGTTCTAGAAGTCTACACCGCAAAATGTAATAAGTTATCTTTTGTAGAGTTCATCAAGTTCAGAACAAGTTGCCTAAGATGAAACTGCTGGTTTCATCTATTCGAAACGAAATGATGAAGGTAGACGGAAATTTTGTGGTTTGTAACCTAAACGTGTATGCATGCGTTTGTCTACAATAACCGTGGCAGGAAGACAAGAGAAATATGAAAATGAAGGTAAGGTGGTCAACTCTTTGAAGTCTCTAAAAGCTATATTTGCTTCTACCATTTGTATCATGGATAAAATGAAAGAAAAACCATCTGGTAAAAACAGAAACACATCTTTCACCATACTATGCATTCGCCTTTTGAATTCACATCAAAAGGATACACAGGATTTTTCACCCTTTTTCATTTATTCTGTTGATTATTTTCAATTTAATTTTAAAGACATTTTTTTTTTAAGAATAATCTATAGGTATTGAGAGGATTCGCTTATTTTTGCAATAAAGGATGCTGTTTTTATTTGGTTATGAATTTTTATGTCAAGTGGAATCTTATTCAGTAGAACACGTACGAGGGTTGACTCGAGAGAGCGGGAGTCATTGAGGCGCGTTTTCAGTTCTCCGCTACCGACAAAGTCACGATAATCGAGAGTGCCGTGCTTTCAGTGATAATGGGCAAGTACACGCGCTGGAAGCTTGAGTGTACTCTGCTAGACAACTACGTGGTAACGAAATTACGTGGCACATTGCGTTTACCGCCTCCGTGATGCGATTTTATATTGGGGCGTAAAGCGACAAACGTTGGTGTCAAGTTTTCTGTGACACAACAAGTAAATCGTTCACCAAATATGTCTTGAAGTCTTCCTTATCTATACTGATCTCTTATAACAATTAACACTAATACTAATAATATTAATATTGTTGTTACTGACAGAAAATTAAAATACGAATTAAAGCTCGCAAGAAACATTATATTTTGTATATCCTATCTTACGGATTTCATATGATGATCATGGATATCCTAAAAAGTTTTCTTATTACCTCTTGCGAAATTCTGGCACATTTTCTGGATGTCCTAATATAATTTTTCTTCTTTCTTTCTGTGTATTGGCCTGAGCTAGTACCAATAACTAGAAGGATTTATTTCAGCACTGAAGAATAATTTTAAATAAAAATTTTTAAATGTATTGTTACGTCGGTAACTAATATAAGGAAGTATGTCACGGTTTGAGATATGATAGAATCTTTCTTATTTTTGTACACCGGTATTCTGCAATAATACCTAGATATGTCACGACCTGTTACTTTATCAAAGTATTTTTAATTTTGTACATCAAGCTTACCTGATCGAGATAACGATTACATGAGTCAACTTAACCTGGACATAGAAGATTTAACGTCATACGGAATTTCCGAAAATAATCTAAATATGACAAGTGACAACGAGTAAGGCAATATTTTGAGAATCTAAAAGTCCCATATAGGAAATAAGCGGAACGAATTCTCGGAAGATGATAGATATGAATGATACGGAGTTTGAAGACGCGGATCAACAAAACTAAGCTTTGACACAGAAATGTCACGCTACACTGAAATTACAATGACTTCTAAAAATAAGCTAATAAACCTAAATCTGACAGGCGGCAACAAGCAAAGCATATTTGGACATTAACAGCTTCATACGAAATGCCAAGTGACACGAAGTTTTGGACTATGATTGACAGGAATTATATAAAATCTGGAGACACGAACAGATTCAGTATATATACAAGTTTTCAACGATATTTTATAACCTCTGCCTCGCCTACATTTACAAATAAACTGACAGATTTAACAATTAAATAAAGAGACCTTTATTATAGTAATACCTTCTTCAAGGTTTGGCGGATGTATAGGATGTAATGATTCATGTGGTCCTCTTAACACAATCACATCAACACCATTAGTCATTGTTACTGCTCTAGCCAAACATTCTTCTGCCCGTAGCCGATTGCAATCTCAATATGTTTTATCATTCCGCTTTCTTGATTTTAAATAAACGTAACCATCTATTAATTTTTATCCACGATTGTTGCAGAATATTCCATGTTTGACAATTATTAACAAGAAATTATTATTTGACAAGAATTTTGACACACTAGAATTTTGAAATATACTGTCAAAATTTGTTTCATTGTTTCTATAGCAACCAAAATGCTTTATTTTATTTTGTCGAGAAAAATACTTGTTGTGAAACAGGATTCGGGAAAAAAGGTGTCGGGAAATTGTTTAAGTGAAAAACATTTGTCAGGAAAAATGATTTCGTGATATTGAATTCGGGAAAAAAAGTTGGGGAACCGATCATCGAGACCTGTTTTCACATTATCACCGAAGACTGAGCAAACAAAAGAGCTACGAGTTCCAACTCTACGTAATTGTTCTTTCGTATCAAAAATAAGCCAATTAAATAACTCAAATTGTCGACAAGAATCTCAAATATTATTTTTCTTATTAATAAATAAATATTCTCAAATTATTTAGTTAACTCATTGACATACTCCTCATCCCAAATTTGATTCATTAATTTGAACTTATTTAAAACGAAGAATCTAGAAAATATTTAGATAGGTTTCAGTTTCAGACATAACAGTATTTATTACAATTATTATTATTATTTTTTACAATGTTTAAAGTTATAAGGTAAATTTCTTGCAAGATTTAAATGGGTGGTTTATGGCTTTCTGTAATCATTGTGAAACAATGCTTAATCTGTCTTAGAATCTTTAATAAGAGTTTAAAATTCCTATTAAGATGGGTTTTCTTTAATTTTGTGGCTATGCCTGCTCTCTATCTCTCTCTACAGGATGAAGCTCGAATCGTTAGTTAGAGCTCTCCCTCCCTTTTGTCAGTCAGCTAGGGCCTGATGTCAACATGCAGTTCCCTCTTGGCCTTCTTACAGTCTTCATCGGGCGGGTTTTCAAGTGTATTACCTGACAGTTTTTTTTATTGGTTCTTCAATTTGTGTTTATAGCGAATGAACAAATGTGACGTATTCTCAATTTTTAAAAAAAATAACCTGTCCTTCGTGAAATATAAAATTGCTGTGAATTTTTTATGAGATATCCTCAAACATTTCTAACAATTCCAAAGAATGTTATATTGAATTTTATTGACATAGTAAAATTAGAATCCCAAGATCCACATAAAGTTTTAAAAATTTAATGTGATTTTAAAAAATTAGTAGACTAAATATTTTTGTATCTTTAAAGTTAAGAACCTCTTGCGTATCGTTGGTAATTTTATCAGAACATTGAAAATTTAATTCACTTCGGAAAATGTGTTCAGGAATCTTTAGTCACTATCGAAAAATAAATTTTCCCGCAAAGTCTTTATCAGATAAATTTTAGAAACAAATGTTAGATGACAAGAAATGTAAGAGTTAATTATATCATCTTAAAGAGAAGAAATTCCAGCTCTTACAGTTTGTTAGGAATGAATAACTAAGAAGAAGAAAGTTTGCTTAAGATTTATTACAAGAGGCGCCAGATAGAATTTGAAGATTAAAAAAAAATCACTAGAAGGCAGATGCGGAGGGTCCGAAGAGAGAAATGAGTTTACAGTTTTCCTCTTAGCTCGATAGGAAAAAGGACAAATTCCGACAAGCTTCTTGAGTAGTTGTAAGATAAACTTGGCGAAATCTCTTTGCAGTGTGGCAATTCGAAAGTGAAATTCTGGAGGCCAAAGAAAAATAATTACAGTTCCAATTTTCTCCAACCCCAGGAGAGTTTCCGGACGATGAGGCCGAATGCGCGGGAAGAGAATTTATTTACAAATGCTCCAGTAATCTAGCTCAAGCAAAGTAAAGTATTCCATGGAGTGGATGAGTTACTCGAAAAGCAAGTGAGAGGAAGAAAAGAGGAGAAATTACAAAGATATATATCTGTCTATGTGTCCATGGCAGCTGAAATAAATCGAGTCCAGGTTGTGGTGGCAATTCGGTGACTTGTATACAACTCAGTCTTTTTCTCTCCCACCCCTTCATTTCTATGATTCCTTTTGCCTCGCAAAGTTGATTGCACTGGGAATATAATTTGATTCTTTCGTTGCCTGGTCTCAATAGACGCAGTAATCCTGCTTGCTGCTTAATGAAAAAATATTATTGGCTATTCTTCTTCCCGCGGTGTTGCTAATCCCACTGCTGCAGAGTTGGCAGGAAAATTGCATTTTCACAATACAAAAAGATCGGAAATTAGAACTGGCCAAAGACAGTTTTTTACTTGCTTTTAGGAATAAATTGCATATCGTTGTATTTGTTAATTGATTAAAAAGTATTGGCAATAAATGCCCACATTATTCTGAAGATTGAGTAGTTAATAATTCACTGACTTTTTTTATCCTTATTATGTTACTAAAGGGATTAATTAACTTTTATCAAATATTGAAATTGTAAAGTGGAGATATTTTAAACAACAAATTAAGGTTCACAAGATTAATATCATGTTTTAATCTTGATTATATTAGGTACAATTTAACAATCTCAGAAACAGATGTTAATTTTGATTAGAGTTGAATTTTTATTGGCCAAGGGAATTTCATTTTCTTTCATTTAGACTTATGTCACAACTTTAACCATAAACTCTAATAGAAGAGTAAAAAATAGTTTCTGCGAGTACACAAAATTAGTATTTGTCGTCCGAAGGAAAAGACTGCATTCGTTAGTCCCAGAATGATAATAAACAAAGCATCTATTGGGATTTTATATTGCACTTTAGGGTCGTAACAACCTTCAGTAATCGGAAACGCTTTTCAAAGCTTTAATACTCCTCTGACGACATACAAAGTCGTATTCTTTTTCGATGTCTCGACCTATTCGTGGCAAAAGGGCTTTTTCGTTTCGTATGTGAGCTGCAGTCAAGTTGATATAAAATTTAGTGTCGATGGTAACCGCTTTATCGTTCCAAGCTATTCAAAGAGGGATGTATTCGATGTGGTGAGATTCCTTGCAATTTTAAACGCCGATAACGACTCGGCACTTGCGTCCCAGAGGAATTTCTACCTCCTCATGACTCCGGCTCTCTTACCAGCAAACTACAAATAGTCAACATGACTATAAACTTATCGGTGACTGCGCGTCGAGCGTAAGAAACCCACACCACCCTGCGTACATAAATCTTTTTATACTGCTTCGTTTATTTCTCCTTTATTGTGCCTCGTAAGTCGTTAATGATGCAGTTAATGTTGACTGAATAATGGTTGCCGGTACTCGCCAATTGGTTCACTTCTATTTACTGGAGCGTCCTCTAAGCTCATCTTGGCGACAGGTTGACTCGCTTAAAAATTATATGGTATATGGAATATTGAAAATAGGGTATTGGTTGTATGACTAATGTAACGCAGAAAAAAGTTCCCGCGTACAATATTTTTAAATTAATTTAAAAACACAATTATTTGCACACCAGTCTGGAATCATTTCCAGGCTACTGTTTCAGCCTAGTTTAAACTCGGCAATTTGTGCCTTTTCATTATTTTGAGTTTACATTTCTTAATTTTATTAAATATTTAAAATTCAATTAAATTTATATTTATTTTGCTTCTTGTCAAATTTAAGATTTAGTTAAACTAAGATTTATTTCTATTTTGACTTTGCATTTAATTAATTAAATTGTTGAGATATTATTATTATTATTATTATTTGAACTTCCAGATTGTCCTGCACATGGGTCCGGATGTGAGTCCAGTTCTCTCAAGAGTGCCAGGACCAGAAGATGATCCACTGCACCTGATTTACGTTCCTCGGTCAATTGACGCTAGATTTTGAAATTTCATTCGTGAGAGCGGCACCGCGGCGCTTGTATCGTCGCATATTGACTTGCGATGACGCGTTCTCGCTGTCGTCGCATTCTGAACTGGTGTGTCGACCCTTTTGGTCATATTATTTTTGTTAAGGGTTAAAACTTTATAAAAATGTAACGATATTGGTGCCGGGGCTCCATTCATGGCCATTGTGCCCTTTAAGGTGAGCTCTAAAATTACCTTTTAGTAAGTTTGATGCAGTCGGTTCACCGACTATTTTGTTAAAAATAGAGTCAGTGTTCATTGCGCGTCATTATTTGTAAATGGCCATGCCATGCGGTCGGCTACTTTATAATTCTATGTAACCTTCTGAAATCATTCATATTTAATAAATATGTCAATTTTATAGTTAAAATTTACAAACTTACTTAGTCGTGTTTTGTTGTTTATACCTATGTTTGATTTAAATTACTTCACTAGTCTATTATTTTATTACTTTTTTTGTTTCGTTATTTCTCAACAAAATAACTTGGCGCTGTGTATTTTGTTTTATATTGTTTATTTGTTTTCATTAAATATTAAAAATTAAATAATTAAAAGGAAAACTTTAAACATAATGTACGTAGAATGCGTCACACTACGTACTGAATGTTTTTAAAAAATCGATATAGAATTTCCCATGCAGAACACAAAAGAAACTAATAAATCTTATGTAGAGTAAATGATCTTAAAGCGGGAGTCAAGCATCCTTAACGAAAAGAGTCAATTGAAGGGAGAAAAATGTAATCTTTTTAACATCATTACGATACAAGTGATTGTTAAAAATGTATAAGCTCAATACCTTTCGTTAAAAAATGGTAAACGAGGTCAAAAGGCATCGTTGAGAAACATTCAAACTAAATGTTTGTTAAAGAATTATTGGAAAAGATAATTAGAGTAAATTTGATTTATTGTCATTTGCAGCTGTTTATATTTTCACTATTGAAAATAAGTTAAAAATAAAATGTTTTATGAATTGTATTCCCGCGATTGTACTTTACGTATTTTAAAAAATTTCTTCTACTATTAACAATCATAAATTTGTAATTAAACAAGGTCACAAAATTATAACCTTTTGGTAATCCATAAAGGATTTTGTTCGGATAAGAGTTCTGTTAAGGACGAGTGTAAATGTAGAAGGAAGAGGGAATCATTGTCACGGTATCCGCTTTTTATCCCGAATATAAGTTTCCGAATGGATTTTTTCCGGAATGCATCTTATCCCGATTACCAGTGTTCCAAATCGGATTTCCCGAATGATATTGTTTTTCATTTCGTCATCCCGTATCACACCATTTTATGTCCCACGTCTCAGTATCCCGATTTTACGTGCGGATTCTTCCGATTTTCTAAATTTTTAATTCCGACATCTCAAATCTCACTGCAACAAATTTCGGATCCTTTGATGATCCCCAGACCCCGATATTCCACATTCCAATATCCTGCATCCAACTATCTAGGATTCGCCTTTTCCACTTTTTGCATTTCCGTATACAGAAATAAATTTAACATTCCAAAATCTACCATGCTACGTTCCTTCATCTCATATCGCATGTCATGTCGTTCTACATTCTATTATCTGGAATCAACTGTACAATGGAAAATAGATAATACACATCAAAGTCGAGATTGAGATAAATTGCAAATCCTCCACTTCATGGTTTCTATCATCAAACTCACCTTTGTTTGAAATCTACCAGATTGACGTAGTGTAATTTAAAGCTATCATTGAGCATAATACGATCACTATACTGCAACATCAGAAATTATGATTTCTAGTATGTAATTTCAGTAAATTTTCCGTCCGTTTGATTTAAATTAATATATTATTGATATTTTTATATAAAAAATAAGTGAATTTAAAAACGTTTTAATTTGAATCAGCTTCTTTGTAGGTACGTTAAAATAGAACACCTTATCGAGTAATTTAAGATAAAGCAAAAAATTGTCCTTATAAATTTTATAAATACTAATTACGGTTAATAATGACAAAAAAGTATATTCTGTTTATAATGTGTCAGAGCTGAATAAGGTTTGTGATCGGTTTGTGAGAATTAGTATTTTTATAAATTTAATACATTTTTTAGTTTTTAACTAGGACACTCGTGATGTCACAACGTAAATCTTGTATGTCGTTTTTAAACCGGGAGGATTTATATAAATATTTCTCTTTATTATTGAGCACTACCGAGAGTTAAATAATTCTTCACTGAACATTATAAATGTATTATTTATTTATCAACAGAATTAGCTAAAATACTGATAAAAAATCACATCTTTAACAAAGCGTAAACAAATTAAAACAAGTTTTGGGTCATAGAAGTTTAATTTGATTTTAGGAAACAAGTTCTTGTAAAATACTAGTCAGGTATAAAACAAAGGTTTTATTTTTTAAAAATCTGGTATAGCTAAGTATATAATTGCAGCATCCGGGGTGGTTGAATTCAGGATTTCGGAATGATCGATGATGGTAAAATCCAGTATGATTTAGAATAATTAGAATCTACAATGTAAATTTGGATGTTAGATACTAGGATATGGGATGACGGATCTGCATGGAAGGTGATTTGTGAAAGTTAAATCTTAAGGGGCGGGATCCGGGAAATCATAATTTTGGAAGGTGGAATCCGGGACAACGATATTTAAAATTTGTGAGATGGTGGAGTTTGGGGCTACGAAATTTGAAAATGCTGAGATCCGGGATAGCGGAACTCGAAATTTGGGATGGTTTGAAGCAGGATTTTAAAATAATGGACTTTAAAATGTCTGATAATAGAATCTGAGGAAGTGGAATCTTCTAACACGGGATGCTGGAATTTGGGATCATTGGATATGTATTTGGGAACATGAATACGTCACAATTGTTTATCCGTTGAACAAAATAATTAAATGTTTCTTAAGTTTAATAATTACTCGTACAGCTCTGATTAGAACTCAGGGTATGTTAAATCTGCGAAAATAATACCAGACCTTTCACGAAGTTCACTCTTCGAGAGTCAAAAAGGAACTGGCTTCAATGACCTTGTCAGGTCTTAGATGACCCAATGTATAAAGTACCTATTCTTGGATAGTTATGGTCATAAACCAGATGAAAACTAATTGTAGCAGGAGTTTTAACCAGCCTAAAAATATTATGACTGATCAATACTGCTAAACCAATGCATGTAGAATGTTTAATAAAGAAACTGTTTGTTCTATTGTTAAAAGTGTTTCATGATATTTAACAAAAATTCACAGCACTTTCATAGTTAACGAAAGATAGTTTATTCTTATTACAAATTGAGAATACGTCACATTTGTTCACCCGTTATAAACATAAATTGGAGAAGCAGTAAAGAATTTTAATCCTCTCTAAGTCATTCAGTTTTTCCCCTAATTTTTTAAACTTAGAAACCCACCCGATGTAGACAGTAAGAAGGCCTAAAGTAAACTGAACAGCATGATGGATGATCACAACAGGTCCTATCTGACTGACAAAGAGAGGGAGAGTTCCCACTAATGATTGGAGCTCTATTCTGTAGAGAAAAAAAGAGAGAAGGCACGGCCACAGGACAGGGTAAGATCCACCTTAATAGGAATTTTAAACTCTATTAAAGATTTTATGATAGAATAAGCATTTAAATCTCGCAAAAAAATTCTCTTACAACTTAAAACCTTTTAAACATCTACTCTAAGCATTTCCGTTTAAATATTGCAGAAAAGAATTTAAAGTTTCGATACGTAAAGCCAACGAAATATATTTTTAGTTTTAAATGCATTCAATGTGGAAAAAATCTAAAATTCATCTGGAGTTGAAGATTCACAAAGCGCAAGATGATGAGAGTTTCCTTTTCTACTCTAGCGGATCGATTTTTGTGCAATTATTGTCGATTCAGACCCACCAGGCCAAGCGGGCAGCTCTTAAGTGCCCAAGGGTATGCTGTACTATGATTCATCCCCCGACCGTTATTTTCGCATTACGGAACCAACTTCGCCTCTACCCTACGGGAATACCTTTTTGATTCGAGAATGCTCCGGGAGTAGGCTATATAGATGAAACTCCGTCATTTCTACGTTAACGTGTCAGTTATGAAAATTCTCTTGCCATGAAAGAGCGAGCAGTCCATCAATTTGTGGAGAGTGCTGACTGACACTGAGTGTTAGTTACCGTTACTCACTATCAATCTCTCGTATTTTTGTGACATGCATAAGTGACAAAGTTGCACATTGACTTATAGCAAAATCCTATCTGTGATCAAAAGAGCTTTTAGCTCTGATTGTTGAATAAATCAGAGAGTGAATTCATTGCAGAAATGGAACTTTATCACAAAGAGAATAGTTAACAATTAAATTTTTTTTTAAATTGCAACATTTTTCATAGTATTATTTTATTACGCTTTGAAACACTTGGAGAGTAATTTCTTACTACACTTGAAATACATTTACCCTCAGTTAAATTAACTTAACGCTGAAAAATTTTTCCCGTTTTAAATACCTGTCTGAAACAGTTGAAAAACTTCCGTGAATGGTATTTGGAAATAGACAGTTTTTCCTGACAAACAATTTTTCCACAGAAACATTTTAAAATTAAATTTTAAATATAAATTTTAAAGTTGAACTTTTTGCATTTAATAAAGAAATAGAAATTTTTTTATGAACTTGTTTTTTCATGCTTTATAAAATATTTTAATCTACAACTTTATAAAACTTTATTAATTTTTATAAGATATACGTGTTTTAACAGATCGTAACTGATTTTGCAACATTTTTATAATAATTTTTTTTCATAACCGTAAATACTTTTGATATTAAAATAGTTTTGTTATATAAGTGTCAAAATTAAAATTATGACAATTCACTGTAATTTTCTGTAAATATTTTGTAATCATTTAATCCAGAATCTCGTGTTTAGTTTGAATTCCTGAGGAATAAAAGCCCTTATACTCACAAAATGGAGAATTTTAACGAGAATTATATATAGAACTGCAATTTCCACTGACTAGCAAAGTAAACGTTTGCCTTTCGGTCGATTTCACTTCGCTTTCGAATCGAGCAACGAATCTCGTTTCTCAGATCTTTTACTGCAATATCGTCTTAAGGGGTTAAAAGCCTAGGAATTTTTAAGAGCCACTTACATAAGGCAACGATCATTTCACATTCCAGGTCCGTTTTTCTTATACAGTCGCAAAATTGTAAAATGCTGTAGAGAAAAGACCACTAAGATTTTCGAGAAAAAGTATACGATTTAAGAAAAAGTTACTTAACGGTAGATTTTAAAGTATTAAGCTCTTTTATAAAACAAAAAAAATGTATTTAATGAATTTTTAAGTAAATTACTATTTTTGCTTGGTAATTTGTACCTTGTATTTATTTGGGTATCTTATTTTGAGTCGCTTTATCTCATTTTTCTTGTAATTTATTAGGTACTTGGTAAATAATATATTCTGAGAGCGGATGCTTAAAATGTTCGTGGAGGGGGTATGTAGTGTGGCGCCACTCAAATTGAGATCAACCGGTCAATTGACAAACGACTGTTGACTTTTCAACAGAAGTCGATAAGTCGCATCTGTAGATTTTGTGCGATAAGTTTGTAGATTAAAATAAATTTTAAATCGTTAATCATCCAATTTTAACAATTATGTTTCATTTTAGTAATTTTCTTGACCACATCCTTTTAGGGTTTTGTAAAGTTTACAATGAAGATCTTTTAGCATAAAATAAATTGTAATTTAGTTATTGATCCTTTTACTGATTGCCTTGATCGTTTAAAAGTACCGTGGCGCTTTTTATCAAATTAAATAAATTAATTTAAATGCGATAGAAAGAAAAATAAATAAATTAATAAATAATTGTTTGAATTATTAAAATAATTGCCTTTTAATAAATGCAAAAATGTTACGTCAATTTGACTATTAATTTTAAGTTGCATGAAAAAAGTAATCAATTAATAATTGCATTAACTTTTTACTTTATATTTTTGGATCTTTTAAAACTCGGTAATATTGTAAGTATAGTTTATATCTTAGAATAGGAATAGGATGAACTTATATGCAGCGCCGTGACAATACTTGAAAATTCACCCCTTCCTGGAAATCCAGCGGGTTGTAAGGTAATCCTGTACTGCACGCCGGTTCCCAAGGTCTCGTCTCCCCGGATCGTTCGTACGATGCCGAGCGGAGAGATTATTAATTGTAATTAAATTCAGAGAGGCGGATCAAAGACCTGAGCGGTTTAAGCGACTAATTCGCACTCGGGCAGCCACCATACAGCTTTTGGTAACCACACTGATCTTTTCTTCTTATTGCACAATTTATTTTTTTTTTCAAAACCAAAAAATATTTTCTTTTAAGTGCAAGAAGGTGACAGACTAGATTTACTAAAAATGAAGTTTTAAATTAAGTCTAGTTGTCGCATTAATTAAAAAATTAAATTAAAAATAAAAATAGACCAGAGCCGGGATTACCATTAATCCTTGAGTCAAAGTATCGCTTTTTATTATTTAGCGTAAATAAATGGAATATTTTAAATAAAATTTATGTTGAAAATATAATTTTTATTCATATATTGTTGAATTTTTCTTAATAAATAAAATCACAGACCTACATAGTTAAGGCAAAAATCAACTAAGTATTTCTCTTCAGTGCTTTGACAACAATTTTCTGTCACAACGGTAATTAGTAGATTCAAATTAAGTTTTGTTTCCGTTGCTCAGGTTTAGTTCTCAAGAAGCCGTTGACAGAACTAATTTGCTTTTAGGTAAATATGAAAAAATTTAATTCAGATTCGTGTATTTTAAATTAATTATTATATAAACATAATCAAATTCCAATTCATAACCGTCAAACTTGGAATTACTTATGACTCATAATTAATACTAAATAAATCCTATGTAAAATATGTAAATCCGCCTGCCGGAACGCAAGATCAGGATCATTGTAAAGTAAATGAAATTAATTCTTGAAGTGAAATAATATACAATTGTTTTTATTTCAGTTGAAGAGTGATTTTTCCATTAAAACACTGTTTTCAATGCAACAGATTTCCTTATCGTAGTTAACAGATAGCTCTTAAGACTGGCATCTGTTAAAATCAAAATAACGGATTAGTTGGTTGGTTTTCGGCCTTAGGCCCTCGAAGGTCCATTAGCCATAGACTATACAAATGCTTCTTAGATTGAATTTCTTAAATCTTATTTGAAAAAATAGTTTTGTAAATTCATAGGCTCTATTGGCTTGCGTCAACACAGCCACGCTAATGGATCTACAGGCTCCGGTCGATCACCACTCGATATTGTTCTCCCACCGGTCCGAGAGAGGCGCTGGTATCGCGATTGCTTTTCGACCACGAGGTGACGTCGTCGCCGCATTCCAAGTTTGGCAAAGGCATGAGTGCCTCTTGCTTTAAAATTCGTTGTTGTTTGCAGGGGCGGCTTTAGGCAAAGTGTTCGGGAGGGGCGATATATGGGATAGAAAGAGATAGCACTATAGTGCTATCTCTCTCTCTCTCTCTTATACAAATATAAGATTCTCGGGGGGGGGGGGGGGCGGTCGCCCCATTCGCCCTCCCGTAAAACCGCCAATGGTTGTTTGTTTCGTCAGACTAATTGTAAGACAAGATTCCTGTTAGTACAAAGGATTATCGTAGTGAGTCCCTCAACCAAAAATTTAAGACATTTGTATATATTGTCGCCAGTTTACCTCAGTTTTCAGTGGGTGTTTATTCAAAGTAGCTATACGGCTACCTTGTAAGAAATAATTGTAAGTTTGAATTTGTTAAAAATTTCTTTTTTGATCCAATAAATTAGTACTACGTCGAACAAATAGTTTCCATAGTTTTATTGATTGAGTGTTGTACCTTACCAACTTACTCCCCATGCTTTGTGGCTAGCTGGCAGTTATTTGAAGAAAGATTCAATTTTTTTAATTTAAAAACCATTATATTAATAAGGTTTAGATATTTTCTTCGGTGTCGGTTAATGTGAAGTAAAAAAAGTAAAAAAGTTAAAAACCCTGATAGTAATAAGTTTTAGATATTTGCTTCGGTGTTGGTTGATGTGAAGTAAAAATAACGCCTTTCTCTATTTAAATATTCATTAATTTAAATGAAAAATAGAAAAAATTAAATCAGTTTATTTAAAAATGGGCCATAAAATTAAAAATTAAAACAGTAAGTAAAAATTTGTTACAACACATAATCATCCCGTAGGGTAATAATTAAAACTTTAGTGTTACAAAGTTATACAGCTCATGTTATCATTAAATTTGAACTTTTAATGTCAATTCGAAAATTTGCTACTTATTTTAAGGTTTATTGAATTTTAAAACGACAGAGCCTAAAATAGATATGTGACCTAAATGAAATATAATTTTCAATAACCAAAGTAGAATTTTATGTACAAGCATTTATTAATATTAAACTGCATTTTCCATGCATAATATGTGTGATATGTGACACTAAAATTGAATTCAGGTCATTAAAACGATCTGGATTTTTCCTTTAGTTTGGCAATTGATAGAAACCACGTAACTCTGCTGGCTTAAGCCCTTCCAAAACATGCAGCAATCTCGATTGTGGTTAATAACCTCTACCGCAAACCAACGGTTAGACGAAATATAACGCGTTTTGTGGTTAAAACATAAAACCACGATCGTGCAAAATTGTGCGTGGTCATAGGTACGACCAGTGAAATATCACTGGATTTTGGGCAACTGACACGAAAATAAGTTTCGTCTGCTTGACGAAGAACGTCCATTCTAAGCGAACCACAGCCTGTGGACCAATTCAGCAAATGTATCCAATCGGTCAGCATTTCATGAGTTTGTACATTTAACATGAAACTCAAAACTGATGAGTGGAGATTTTTTAGTATAATTCCTGCAAAATCTAATATTCGTTAAATTATTTAAAAGAAACATTTCGATTATATTGAGCCAGAAACTATTATCCTGCAGAGATGTTTTAAATTATTTCTTGAAGCTTTGAATTATTTTGTATAGTTTCTTATTGATGACATCTCAATTCACCTACCATTTAATATCCAAGGGATTTTTTAATTTGTGACGATAATGGAAATTCTCTTAAGTCTATATTATTTCATGTAACACATAATTCTGTTATCAGAAAAAGAGATGAATTTTATTCTGCAGATTCACATAGACTGTCGCACAAAGACCGACAGCAGCAAACTATCTAGAGATAAACTCCGTAAGGATAGATAGTGAATCTCACTAAATCGATTACACTTGCCACTTAGAAATCATTCTAAAGCTCTGGGACATTAATTCTCCAAGAGAGGCACTTGGCTTCTTACGTTAGACTTTTAATCTGAAGTAGACTCGTATTGACAGAGCAGAAGAGTCTAGATATAGTTATCTTGCTTTTATAGAAATATCGGAAGGGGTGTGAGTAGAACATTTTCAAGAGAGGAACACCCTTCTCTCTTGAACTGTACAGATAACGCCGGCAATTCATTACGGCACACCTATAGCCGATAATTGCATTTTCAGGCCATTTTACTAAAACGCCCTGGCGGCCCTTGTGCCAATGGTTAAAGAGCGCGGGAATGTAACGCTTCTCGTGAAATGGAACGTGGAAAGGGGTGGGTGAGTGAGGTGAGTAACTACGTTAACCTTTCGGCCACCCCGACAGGCAGTCCTCTGCCACCAAAGGTCACCCCATCATGCCGTTGGTTTAATTATCTTCAATGATTTTGAACGCCCACGCCTAAGCGGATTTCAAATCTGATTTCACAACCGATAAAGACTTACACGATTTTCTATTGAACATCCTTAGTTCTTTAATAACCCTTTCATATCCCTTCATATCATCTCTACATACTCCAGTTAATAAAATTCGTTGACCATGTGACCTTACAAAATTTTATAACAATTTTGCAACTCACAAAAGTAACTTTTAGGTTAAAAACCAGATTCTCTCAATTATTCTCGACTTGAATACGAAAACCATTCCACAGCTCAACGAGTGAATTTTCGCATTGTTTGTTATTAGGATTAGAAAATTTTGGTTACTTTGTTTATGTATTTTGGTCTGTTGCTGAGCATCCAGGGAGCTTCAAGGTCATGTCAACGATTGGGTCCAGGTGACTTTACAGGATATTTATGAATTTGAGTTCGAGTTTCTCCGATCAGGCTATAAGGCGTTTTTAAACTGTTATGATGATGATGATGATGATTATTATTATTATTATTATTATTGACTCTTGTTACGTGGATCTCTCGGATAAGTAGTTATGACTATTTTTCATATGATATTATGAAAATTATTAGATTTTGAACCAGTTGGTTAGTTGGCCGTTTTAGCGGTTGTGTTTGTTACGACTTTTGTTAATTTATCTGTTAAGCGATTTGGGAGGTTATAGAACAAGATCCCAACCAGTTAACGGTGAGTTCATATTTAATCTCAAATTTCCATGATCAAAATTTGGTTTGTTCAGCAAAGCGGTTACGATATCAGTCAATCCGAAGGAGTCAATTTAATGATACTGGAAGTAATTTCATGAGGATCTTCTGTTTGAATTTGGAGAGTTAGCGCACCGAATTAGGAAGGCGAGAACACAACCAATAAGGAAAGTCCCTTGAGTCCTGCGACGCCGAATGTAAAAGGGATCCTACGTTTATCCTGTCGCCGAAAATTGTATCGAAATTTTGTTTTTTTTAATTTTTTTATGTTGACTGAGAATGTGTGTGCTTATTACGGATTAAGTCCGGTAAGTTTCAGCAATTTGTTTTTTTGCATTTTTGACAAGTATCCGAGAAAATTCTTTAATTTAGTTTGATGAGCTTTTATGAAAAGTGATTAAAGTTAATGAATCGTGTGCAAGATTAATTTCTGCAAAGTTTCTTAGAAATCGTTTCCGAGATATTTGTCAAACTCTTTATTTGTGATTACTCCGCCACGAGTTAAACAAATTTTTAAATAACTGAGAGTTTGTGTCAAAATTTTTATTGAAATTATGAAATTTTATTTTGTTTAGAAATATTCATTTTATTTAGAAAGGTTTCCAGAAAATTTAAAATAATAACGAAATCGTCAATGAATTTGATTTAAAACCTGATTTTTCTATTAATTTGGAAAAATAGCTGAAAATTGCCAAAATATAGATTGAGTAATATAAATTACACAGCCACACAAAAAAAAAGTACCCGAGTTGGGGAATGAGACTACCCATTCCTTATGTATTTTGATGCACTGAATCCGAATCCGTCCTCAGAATTGGTCCATCAGATCAAGTTTTGACCCTAACCTCAAAATTAATCAAATGACACTTTTTGAACATTAGAATTTGAACTCGACTTAACTTTAATACATGCCTAGGACCAATAGAAAGCTTGAATTATTACCTTTAAAACGCTTTTTTAGAAATTGTTCTACGATGATTTTTAACGAAGTTATGATGTTTTACTTAAAATATGACTTTTTTCTATATGTTAAAAACACATCAATTATTGATGTGTTATTGTGCAAAGGAAAAAAATAATTCTAAGTAAAACATCATAACTTCGTTAAAAATCATCGTAGAACAATTTCTAAAAAAGCGTTTTAAAGGTAATAATTCAAGCTTTCTATTGGTCCTAGGCATGTATTAAAGTTAAGTCGAGTTCAAATTCTAATGTTCGAAAAGTGTCATTTGATTAATTTTGAGGTTAGGGTCAAAACTTGATCTGATGGACCAATTCTGAGTACGGATTCGGATTCAGCGCATCAAACTACATAAGGAATGGGTAGTCTCATTCCCCAACTCGGTTACTTTTTTTTTGTGTGGCTGTGTTATTAAAGTTGATTAATGATTTATTTAAATTTCGTCCTCTCCAAAAACTCACTCTTGAGAATTATGCTGGTCGAGTAATCGTAATTGAATTTTAAAGATGTTCAAGAGATTCTAAAGTTTATTTATTAATCAGTTTGTTAAGTCTGTTTAAAGTAAAATTAATTTGGTCAAATCGTTACGATGGTTACTTTGTTAAGCTCGTTACGTCGTTAAATTGGATAAGTTGTTAAGTCGATTTTTAAATAATTAGTTTATTTAGTAATTGGTTTAATTGGTTGGTTCGTTAAGTAAACTTTCCCTAGTCGTAATGTCGTTAAGTTTGTTAATTCAGATTTCTTTGAATATCAAGTCGTTATGCGACTTCGAAAGAGGTCTGGCGCTCAACACATTTAGTTCGGTAAAAAATAAATAAGCTTTTGTCTGCTCTCGAACATAATAGATATTTATTTTCTTCTGATTTATTGAGCTAGAATTGTTAAGACCTCAACTAGATGAGGTAACCGATAGAGTAGTATTTCAACCTCAGGTTCTAGTTATGTTGATTTTGTTGTTAATTATTTATTTATAATTATTTTTGTGTAGTTTATGGCCTGAGAAATTCGACTCATTACAACCAATTTTTGACAATATTTAATCACAAAGGAGTTATTATTATAAGAGTTTGCAAAGAAGTTATTTGAATTTTCGTTAACGGTTTTATGGATTAAAATTAGGTGGATTAATGGACTATAATTTGCGAAACTGCACTTGCAATGACTGACATTCGCCTACACGTTAATTTCCTAAAGTGCAGACAAAACGAGAAACTAGTGAAACTGTTGGATGTGTGAGTCGTGAGGAATTCCATCGGTGAGGGTTGTAAGTCGCATAGATAGAAACTGAGCTTACGATAATGGACGCTCGCATAAATAAAACTTTGAATTTAAACTTGGAGGGTAAGTTCACTCTAGAAACGACCAACCTACAACCAGATTCATACCCAGATGACCGCATTTTCCCCACACTGACAGGATTATTGTGAGTAATACTGGGTCCACACGTGAGCGCATCGTAGAACTAACGAATAAACGAACCTTTGGACCATCCAGCTTTCCGAAAATTCAACATCGTCCTTTCCACGGCTTCTACCATTAAAGACTATTCAAGCGAATTTAATGTCTATTACGAAAGGTACATTCGCTTTGTCCAACAAAAATTGCATCTAAATAGCTTTTTTACAAGACTTTAATTCTTTAATTTTTTCCTCTCATAGTTTGTCGGTTTGAATTTTTTAGGTCATAAACCGAGATTTTTAAAGTGGTTTTATAAATAATTTATTTTTTGGATGATGAGATAGAATGTGATACGAAGCTCAGAATTCTCTCGAATTAACGGAAAAGGATCAATAACTAAACTAGAATTTCAATTGACAATCGTATCCGCGCTTCACTGTATTTTTGTAATTGGGACTCACACCTGCTATGTGTGTCATATTTTAAATTTAATCTTAATCAATTCACGTGACCGACGAGACTTTCTAAGTCTACAAAGCGAACAATTTTTAAACTGGACCCAGAATATTAATTATTTCCTAATCAAGCCTCGATTGACTAAATCTTTCTCCCAAAATGTTATTTGCAAAAATAATTGGTGGGTCTTGAATGTTTATTTTCGAAGAACTAAAAAAGCAGTTCAACTGTGTCTAATCGGTGGTAAGACAATAGACTGTACTTGTGAGCAATAAACCTCAAAGTAGTTGGGTTAAAGTCTATGCAACGATACAACGACGATTCAATTCTGAGTGGAGTTCTACGCTAGTGAACACTAGTGGAACACAATTTAAGCAAAAGTGGAGTAAGTAATGTTGCAGTATCGTTACTGTAATTAGGTCAACGACACTTGGAATCGTCCAGCTCGCAATGCATTTAGAAACTTAAAGTGTTGGAGAATAAAGGTGGAGTTGTGGAACACCTTACAGATTCAGTTCATTGCTTCAGGCAACGTCAGAGGGTGATCTAGATTCTGAAGTATCATGACTTCAGAGTGGCTACATTGAAAGCACATCTAGTTCTATTCACCAGTGGCGTGAGTATAATCAGAGTCTAGTTTACGCTTCTCGTATCGGATAATCATCCGTCATCTGCCATCGTAATGAACGGATGAGCCAGACACTGTTCCCGCTTCAATGACTGTTACGTCCCTGCTAATGCGCATCACGGATTTATGACGCCATTTTGACGCACCCCTAGCGTGAAAAATGCACACGCGTGAAAATAAATTTACAAACTTCTCGTCCGATGCGCGCCGTATAAATCAGCCATGGAAAAAGAGATGAATGTTGTCACTAACCGACTAAAAGTCCTTTAGTGGTCCCATTTTTTATTTCCATATCTGTCATTTTTAGCGGACTTTCAGTATTTTCGATTGCAAAATAATGCTTCTAAATATGTTGCTCTATTAGAAAAGAAAAATTACTACAGTAATTGAAATCGATTTATGGGTTTTGACGCTCTCTCGATACAAGGAAACTAATACAAAAAATACTGTTGCAGGTTAATTTCTGAGAAGTGGATATAAATGTCTTAGTGCTAAACGTCGGTCTTGGTGATTTTTCGACTGCTTGTGGAATCGATTACCGTTTATGTAAGACTAGATACCAGCAAGGTAGTAATAGGCCATGATGGCTACATTTTATGACTGAAACTAACTAATTTCTCAGAAGCTTTCAAGAAGAGCTGTAATTTTGGAAGCGGAATATGTAATAGAACTGGAGACACATTTCATCTTGGAATCACAAAGTAATCTTGGAGGATTTCATTATATAAATGATCGCACGAAATCTTATAGCATGTAATACTTTAATGAGGTGGAGCTTTTAAAGAAGGAAATGCTTTCTAAGTTGATTGCTGTTAAATATTGTAACCCAAGAAATATTTGTCGGCAACAGTGTTAGAAATGGAAATAAATTAAAGAGTTTAATTAAAATAATAACTAAACGAAGAACAAATTTACTGCTGGTCAGTACAAGAAGAAAATTAAAAATAGTAGGTAGCTTTTATCTTAATTTGCTTGAAATTTATTTTACGATTGGTCAATGGGCATTGAAAATTGAAGACTTAGGAACTTATTACATTCAGAAAATTCGGAAATTTAAGAATCACATTGAAGCAAATCAAATCTGTTTGTTGATTTTCAAAAATTTAAAGGAGAATCAAAAACTAAAAAGACAGAATTGAATTTAACCTCACGAAGTTGTAATTTGAAAATGTATTTTTAATCAAATCGTTTAAGGCGATGTACCAAAAGCTTCATTCAGCATGTGACATTTATGAATTCGACTTCATGGCAACAATTGAAAGATACATTTTGCCAATATTTAAAACTGGTAATATTTTAAAATTAAGTAAACGAATTAACTAGAGAGCGTTAAAAGCGTTTGATGATATTTCACAAAAATTCACAGCACTTTTATATTTAACGAAGGATAGATAGTTTATTGTTATTACAAGTTTAGAATACGTCACATTTGTTCACCGGTTATAAACACAAATTAGAGAACCAGTAAAGAAACCGTCGAGATACGCACTTGAAAAACCTACCGATGTAGAATGTTAGAAAGCTAAAATGAATCTCCCCTAAATGATTGCATCGATCCCCAGCTCACTCACCAAAGAGAGGGAGAACTCCCACCAACGACTCAAGATCCTGTAGAAATAGAAAAACTGCAGAAATGGTCACAGAACAGAGAAGAACCTACCTTAATAGAAACTTTAAACACTATCAAAGATATTATGATAGAAAGGCATAAACCACCTAATTAAATCTTGCAAAAATTTTTCCTTATAACTTTTAAAATTTTAAAAAGAACGCTATAATATGATTGGTTTTTAAAGTAATATAATCAAAATACTCAATATACTTTAGAATATTTATTAATTAAATTTTTTAAAAATTATAAAGTAATTATATTAGTTTATAAGTTAGAAGAAAAATTTCTCGAATTTTTAACAATTGTTCAATATGTTTAACTCGCTGCCTGTTCTACAATAAAAATAAAATGTAAATAAATTATGAATCAAAAATAGCGTCACGAAATTTAAAAAGATTTATAAAATTAATTACAAAAATGACCAAAAGAACTGAATAAAAAAGTAAAAAGGGTTTGACTGTTATTAGAGAAAATTCACAGGAAATTCTGCAGTGGTCAGACCATTCATTGATTCATTTGCACCCCCTTGTTCTCATCTCGTAAAGTTTCTAGAACGTTGTTTTGTTCTCGCTTTCGCATCTGTGAAACTACTAGGATTGCAAAATAGTAATCGCTTAGAGATATTGTACTACAAACTGCTTTTATTTTATTTCATTGCAGAATGTTATGAGGTCAGTCGTTTATTTAATTGAAAAGAAATGTTAAATTAATAATTGCATTTGACTACTTAAAATTAGATTTACAAAAATTGTCTTTATTCATGTAATTAAAAATTAATTTAATGTAACTTGATTAACGGTTTAAAATATTTTACTTCATTGCATTGATTCACTATTTTAAAAGTCTATAAAATATACAAAGAATATAATCGAGCAATAAGATTAAATAAAGAGATCTAAAGAGATTTAATATTATCATCTTTAATACCCTACGTTATAATGTTTATACTAAATGTAAATTTTAATATTTTAATTATGAGAAAAGCGAGTACTGGAGACA
Source organism: Ganaspis brasiliensis (assembly GCA_037103525.1). Lineage (NCBI taxonomy): Eukaryota > Metazoa > Arthropoda > Insecta > Hymenoptera > Figitidae > Ganaspis > Ganaspis brasiliensis. The sequence goes on along the minus strand of JAZKLR010000159.1, from coordinate 1,111,477 downwards.
TGGAACTTCTATTATTATCAAAAACTTCTTGAAATTTGTTCTGCCTTGCATAAATTAAATTTAGATTAGATTTCCTTTCCCGTACTCAGTTTTGTAACTTGATGAGCTGTAGTAATAACATGAAAACTGTATAGGTAGTTAGAAATGAACGCGTTACTATTTATAGGGTGACAAAATCCCAGAAAATGACAAGGATATAACGTGATATACGATGCAGGGTAGTAAACATGGATTAGAACTTAGTAAAGCGACACGTGGAAGTCAGCAAAAAAATTTGTTTTTCTAATTTATGTTTTTGAGAGGAGGGAACATTTCTTCTAATTTTTATAGTGCATGTTCCCTGGTTCTTGTTACAAATTTGATTATCAGTTAGTTAAAATTTTATAGTAAACGTGTTGATTCGTCAAATTAAGACATGAAACAAACGCTTTAAGTTTGAAATCCTGTAGGACTTTAGTTTATCCTAATTCATTTTGTTACTTCACTTGCTGTTTCTGAGACTAAAACTATTTTTTAAATAAAAGCAAATTTATACTTCTTAAATTTGGTTTTTAAAAATTAAAACAAATTTAATAACCTCAACAACTTTATAATCAGCAACACCAATCCGGTGTATGAAAACTCGGTACTCTCTAAATCTAAATCAGTAACATTTTCGCTGATTGTTTAATATTTAATTTTTAAATTTTTAAATTCAAGTTTTATTGCAAGAAATAAACAATATATAAGTAACAAAAGAACAGACTAATGAAAATAATTTAATTGTTTTATTATTAAATAAAATCTAAACGACAAGCTACGACTAACCAGTTGTCCGGAGAGTGGGGGATAAGGAGCAGCACAATATTAATTCTAAATTTTAAATCATAACATAACAATTTTATTTAATTTTAACCCTATCAAAAATTACAAGAACATGAAAAAAGTCGGCCGCATGGCATGGCCATTTCCAAAGACGCACAATGAACACTAACTCTAAATTTACAAAAGATAGTCGAAGAACCTACTCCATCAAATTAATAAACAAACATTAATAATGGAGCTCACCTGATAGGGCACAATGGCTACAAATGAAGCCCCGTCACTTATTTTGTTACATTTTTATAAAGTTTTTAAGACTTTTAATAAACAATACACGACCAACAGGTCGAACACATCAGTTCGAAATTCGACAACAGCAAGAACGCGTCGTTGACAAGTTCATGTGCGGCGACACATGCGCTACGGTGTCACTCTCTCAAATTACATTTTAAAGTTCGTGAAGTCGAGTTACCCGCGGATGGAAAAATCGAGCGGCAATCGACTGAGAAGTGTTGATCAGGTGCAGTCGTGGTGGCGCTGATGTCAAGCGCTAAAACAAGATGGCTGCCACGAGTGTTTTGACAGTTTATAAACACAACTGACGACATCATCTTCTGGTCCTGGCACTCTTGAGAGAACAGGGCCAGATATAGAAGAAAAAGAAGGACTCACATATGGACCCATGTACAAGGATAATCTCACGTCGACCAGGAATGCCAACCACAATAATTTATTGTGATGTGGAAAACTCCACATCGGAGTCAAACAGTGTTCGTGCGTGTAAAATAAAACTGCGAACATTTAATGTTTATCGCACAAAACAAATAATTGTCCGATCTGACAAGTTGGCAGGTAAAAACCGGAAGTTCATACAATAATATTATCTCAATATTTCAATTAATCAAATACAAAGTCAAAATGGAAATAAATCTTAATTTTACATGTAAAGATATATCTTCGTAGTAACATGAGTCTCTTCTAGAAGCGATGGGAAAGTGAATTAGAGAGAAAAAGAATAAGTGGAAAGTATAGGAAATTTCTATGCCAAATTTGAGCGTAAATGATTATAAATCAGTGTTTACGTCTTACCATTAATGACATTAATTAATGACATTAATTAATCTGCAACGCTCTTTTTTTAATACCAAATTAAATTTAAATAATCTGAAATTGGCTTAAAACAATCGCGTTGCAGAGTATTTTAATAATCTCTCCATTTTGCATGAAGGTATTAGAATTATAATTATAGCGACGTCACAGACTCGTGGTATGCGAATTGTTAATTATTGTTTTATGGAAGTTATAGTGAGTTCGTTTTATTTGACTTATCTTTGTTAATCAGAGACTAAACTTTTATCATTTGAATACACTTTGACCATATTCTGTCTGTTTGTCTGCTGTGAACGTGTGATCGCAAAATCTTTTTAACCGCAACCCCTTAATTAATTAAATAAAATATTAACGAATTCGTGTCTGATCAGACTTTAATTAAATTAATTCTTAGCTAATGCCTGCTGTTTGAATGCAAAAAAAAACGAATTGTAAAGTGATATTAAATTACACCTACAACTATATCCAAGATTGACAAAATACTTGTTCAATTTAATTGTATTTTTCTTTGTAATTTATTAATAAAGATTGTGACAGTATTGTATTTTAGCGACTCAGCACTCCAATTTATTTTAAATTATTTGTTGTTTTGTAGAGATTCTGGGTTATTAAATTCAAATGTTGCGGTCCTAGAGGCCATGTGACGTTTGCGCTTGCGCTCTTGTTTGATCGACGAGACGCCGGTCGAAACAGCGAAAGCATGTCATTCCTGGATTTGCAACCGTCTTGTAACCTTTAAGGTTAATTTGGAATTGAGTAAATTCATTTAAATTTTGTGTCGACTCGTTGAAATTATAAATTGATTAGAGTGTGAGGAACAGCTGTTCAGCGAAAGTGACGAAAGAATTGAAAAATATTTATTGTCGACAAAATCTGTAAGTAGACTCTTTTGAATATACACTGAGAAAAAAAAACCGCCGTGGCAGCGGTAAAGTCATGCCATTATAGTAGGAATTAAACTGCCTATACATTCCCGCTATTTTGGCAGGAGACACACTGCAGTTTTAGCATTGTTTTGAAAAAGCAGCAGGGACCTGTCAAAATTTTGCAAAATTTAGTGTTGAATAATACGTTGAACACATGAAGTTAATTCTAAAATTATAATTAAATAAATTTTTTAATTAATTAATTTATAATTTGTTTTTAAATTGTATTAGAATAATTAAATCAATCAGTATTTATAACCAATGTTTAATTACAATCTCGAAACATAACAAAACAAGTGAGGATCGATCGTGAATTGTCACAACCTTCGGTTAAAATTTTAGCGGTAATGTCATGCCAAAACTGCAGTGTTCTAGTAACGCTGAAAACACATGAGTGACCGGCGCGCTTGTGGCAGTATTTTTTTCTCAGTGTACTTTTTGTCGACAAATAATTGTAGTTTCACTGGGTTCACCCATTTTACCTGCCTTGAGGTTCTTTTGCTTATTTTATTTGATTATTATAAAATTATTATATTATTATTATATTATTTTGATGCTCATTATAAATATGTCGATCTTTTGTCGACAGGCGCTCGGGTATTAAAATCATAAAGTTAAAGTTTGAACCCTCACAGCTTTGAACCCGGCCGCGTGAGGTGTAGGAATAAGTTTAAAGTAGTTTTTAGAGATAAAAGTAATTTATTAATATAACAATTATTCCTGTTTCAAGATTATATTTTCTAATGATACAAAATTATATTTTTATAGCAAAATTCCGTAATGTTACCTTCACTGATCAAATCAGTGAAATAACGTTTCAGCCATAGTAAAGTGTGAAGCATTAAACAAAAGTTGAAACTTGTTTTGAGATTCTGATGAAATTACGCCATTCTGGCAAAACTGGAACATTTTGCAGATGGAAGAGAAAGTTGCATAGAACCGAAATCACTAGGCGTATTGAATGGCGTCTATGCATGCACCATTACATTAGGCTAGGTGCGATTTTCGCGTGGACGAGTTTTCGGAACCGCAGGAAGGGCTCACGGTTCCGGTCTGCAGGGTCGAAATTCTGGATACGGGCGGTGAAGCATGCATACCGAGCAAGAATTATCTCACCAACTCTCCTATCAGCTTCTACAACCCATACCATACATCACTTCAATTCCAGCTTCCAAAGTTATTATCCGTATCTTCTATGAAATATTCGGGCGAAACTTGAAACACTTTTTATTCTCATATGTCCATTAAAGTTTTGATCTAATCATGGAAGTTAATTGATTCTAACAATCAGAGCTTTAGTTAGAGAAGATTTTAGTTGATAGTAATTCACGAGTTGGAAATGAATAATGATGTATCACCAAATTTCGAGTTAACGCGTCACTTTTCGACTGATGTGACGGGCGCTTCATTCAGCTGCTATAATGCAGTCTCTCTGGATTAGACTCAACTTGACCAACGGCCTACGAATTAGCCGATTATGAGCAACGCTCGACACACCATCCTAATTATAAATGCCAATAACCCTGCTCGTATTTGCATGACCAGAAGCGATATAACGATCGTCATTTCTGACCCGTTTTCATACACTATTCCATGCCTAGAGATCCAAAACCTGCACCTCTTTAATTTAATGGCTTGCGTTGTGAAATTTAGAGATTGAGCTAAATTCAAGTATTTGTAACTGATACTTCTATTTTAAATTATTTTATATTCATTTAGCGCATGTTCTTTTGCGATTGATTTATCTATTTTTAATCCTACCTTTTCATCGCAGTTAATTTCTCTTTTCTAAAAGGAACTATCTAACGCGTAATCGATTACTAATTACTGTCATTCCATTTGTCTTTTTTAAAACTATTGGAAATTGCTTCAACTAATTTTAAGTTTTTTAATCTCATTATTTAATTAAAAATCGTTTTCAGCACGTGTTGACGGTGCCATTATTTTGACTATTTATAGTTTCTTGTCATTATAAGTTGCTAATCAGATATCCGTACTGAAAATCGATTCTCAGTTGTGATAAAGTAAAATCACTTGTCTTAAGGAATAATAAACTTTAATATAATTAATTAAACTGGAATGTACAAATTAGGTAAAATTTCTAAGAATACTTTTTCGTTACATGCTTTTAAATAGACGGTTCATACCTAAAAACTCAACAAACGGCAGCGGTTTCTAGATGTCGGAATATGATAATTTTAACTGATAACGACAACTGCAGCTTAAAATCATAAAATTAGAAAATATAGAACAATGAAAATAAAGTCTTAAATCATACTACATTTGAGCATTGTTTAACCCTCAGAGTACGGACTGGGTTATCGTAATCGAGGCAAATTTTAAATGATGCGCCATTTCTAAACGATTCGATGGAGGGGGCTCGGATTGGAGGGGCAAAAACTTTAAGGTACCAACCGAAGGTAATTCCTTTGTCAGAGTCAGTCGACGCTTGCTCTGCAAGCTGGTATTGTTGAAAATTTTCATTCGGCTAAATTTTACGCAGTCAATACGGAAAGTTACAATATTAAATTTTTTTGAAATATCGAAAGTTTCCAAAAATTAAGAAACATTATTTATAAATTTTATTACAATTTATTAAAGTGTGAAGCAAAAGTGTTTATGTAAAATTGGACCTTTTTGTAATGTTTTCAAACGATTTTGAACACTAGAGTTGACTGGTATGTATATTTACACTTTTTGCAATGTATTAACAAATATTACATTGAATATATTTATTCTAATGTTATTTTTATATTCATTGTTAAATTGTTTCTTAAAGATGACACTTCTGAGAACTAAGAGCGTAACTGCTCTAGAAAAGATTTATCGTGAAGTTGAAGAATTGAAGGAAGGAGCAACTGATAATGCCAGCGAAAAAGACGACGCCATTGACGAGAAAGCTGTCTCTTCGCATGACTCTGAGCCAATATGCAGGAAGCATGTTGCAAAGGTTTGCTGCAATTGCGCAAAATGAAGTTCTTTTTTTTGTAATTTTACGATTTTTATAAAACCTTGTCAATTTTAAGAATAAACATTTTTCTAATCAATTTCTGTCGTTTCTTTATGTTATAATCATTAACTTTTTCCGTAATAAATGTTTTCTACATTATAGAAAATAAAGTACACGATAATTTTAATGAATTTATTAATTCTTTTTTTTTTTGATATTTCAAAAATGTATTTTCAAATCTAAAAAAAAAATACTTTTTGCTATTAATTAAAAAACGGCTAACGCTATCTTAAAGATAAATGTTTCACCATTCCAAAACCCTTTTAAAAAATGTTTTAGCTTTTGCAAAAAAAGAAGGTAATGGTTTGTCGCTCTCCATTGTTAATAATAAGGAAAAGAGATTATTCGATCCGGAGGAGCAAAATTGTGTAGGTAACTAACACTAACACATTAAATAAATTCAGATATTAATTTATTAGCAACGTTTCGTCTACAATTCGTAGACATCTTCATCTGTCTAATTTATTTTATTTTTGATTTGTTTTGATTTCTCAATGTTATTCTGTATTTGTTTTCGTCGTCTAGACGTTTAATCGTCATTATCACACTTTTCTGTTAGTTTGTCCATGACCTAGGACTAGTGAACACACCGACAAGTCACTCTCTGTGATGTCTTAAAATATTTTTAACTTCCGTATGAGGTAAAAATCCTTTTCTTAAAATGTACATTCTGTGCTTGGTTCGTGTTAAAAAAAAAAATTACTAAGTGTTCACACTTGTTATTGTTACAGCCTGAAGATGTCTACGAATTGTAGACGAAACGTTGCTAATAAATTAATATCTTAATTTATTTAATGTGTTAGTGTTAGTTAGGGGAGACTGGGACAAAGGTGCTAACCGGGGTAAAGATAATAATCACAATATCTTCATTATTTATGAATTATTAAAACTTTCTTCTATATACGAATCTTTAATTTCATTGATGAGACTATATTGTAAAGAAAAAATGTTTATTTTCAATGTAAATTGAAAAATTTGAGTAAAAAACTGTTTTAGTAAAAAAAAAAATGGTAAATTAAATCTTCATTATATTAAGTTTAAAAGAATTTTAAAATTGATTACGTCATAAAAGTTTGATGTTCTATTAAATTAAACATCCACCTATCATATATTCGTTGATTTGAGCTTAGATTCAAGGTTGAAAAATATTAAATTTACATTATTAAAAAGACTTGACGTTTGGGGTAAAGATAATAACGTAATGAAAATATTCAAACGCCAAGCATCTTTCAACTGTTTTCAGCTGTTTTTTACAAATGCAAGGTTAAATCACACATATCAGTATTTTTTATAAAAATTACCGTGAATATACCCCAAAATATGTTCTGAAGATATTTTTATACTGCTTTAGATAACAAAGAATTGTAATATAAAAAAATATTCTCCGAAATATTTGCACTTTTAGAAAAAATAGCCTTATTACCATTACCCCGGTACCTGGGGTAATGGTGATAATTTGTACTCTTTTACAAATTATATTTTTATTCAATCAAGGCTTTTCTAAAATATTTAATGATTGTGGAGAAATGTTGAGTGATAAATTAGAGCTTTATAATAATAAAAGTTTACTTAAGTATCATGTTTAGTTACATTTTATGAAGGAAAATATATAAAGGTAGCACCTTTGCCCCACTCTCCCCTACCTACACAATTTTGCTCCTCTGGATCGAATAATCTCTTTTCTTTATTATTTTTTGCAAAAAAAGTTTTTTTATCCCACAGGCACAAACATGGTGCTTTTAGATGCGTGCAGACAAGTTGAGAATCCTGTACTTGAAATCCTGATTGTAAATTCCTAGTTGTGAATTCCTGAATTTGATAATCTGGAAATGAAATTCTGGATGTAGAATCTTGAATGTGGAATCAAGAATGCAGAATCTCGTATGTGGAATTTGGAATAGGGAGTCGGTGATATAAAATCTGGAATATTTATATCTGAAAGTGTATTTGGGAATGTGAAATTTGGAATGTGGAATGTTATGTTAATATGTTTTAACAAGTAACTAAGTAAAGTAATCGTTTAATCGTGAAATTTAATGGTGAGCCTATATAGCTGCTAAGGGAAAACCTTTCTATAAATAGTCGGATCGATTTTAACAGATTGAAAAAGCGGAGGATCTGTATAAGGTTAAAGAGTGCTTATTGTTTGACACGCTACCAGTCAGGATCCACTCTACCAAGCGCTTCGTTCTCGAAAACCTTCAGTCGAGCGTAACGATCGACTTCCTCCGACAAAGATTTGCTCTTACACGTACGATTCGCACTTATTCTTCATTTGCGCTCTTCTCTTTACCTTCCGTTCTTTTTAAGAATTCTCTTTTTTCTTCACACCTATTCCATTGTGTAAGTATAACTTTATATTGCTCTCAAAACGACAAAGTTGTTTGACTCAGGATTCAGTTGCGCCAATAAATTTTATCAAAAATCCATAGCTTTAACGCTTGGCAAGTCAACAGTCTTCTCAATGGAGATTAAACGCTTTTCGAATGTATGCATTTAATTTATAAGGGATTCTGAAAAACTTGATGGAGCATCGTTTCTTTCCTGAAATTGAAGAGACTGAAAATTGATGAAAAATTGACTAAAGATGAGCGAATGGAGAAAGCTTTTGATGCATAAAAAAAGAAAATGAATATTCATTAGCTATAATTCTTAAAAAGAGTAATTACAAAAAGTAATAAAAAAAAATACTTCATCAACTTTTACCGAATTGAAGTAGATGCCCTATTTTCCGTATAGTTTTTTTTAGCAGACTTGTATTTTTTGCTTTGAAGGTATTAAGTGATTATGTTCATTTTACATTATAACTTCTGACGTCATTATATAATTTATAACAAACAGCATAAATTCTAATGCACTTAATGCTAACCATGTTTACATTTTATGTCCGCTTTCTATGCGTGTTTCGATAGCAACATTTGGAGCATCGGTCCTTAGAGGATTCGTTTATTATTAAAGCGATAAAGGACTTTATTAGCTCTTGCAATCCACTGTGACACTTTAATGTATTCCATTGTACGACAGCCTTAGCACCAGTGCTAATTTTGAAATTCCGCGTAATGTGTTGTGGTACTAAGTACACTTTAGAGTATTCTCTTGTGCACTAGCTAGAGAAGACGCTTCAGCTTGGAGCTTGCGTCTTCAACCATCCACACCGCTCAACTTGAAATTAAGCAACTCCTTGCAGAAGGATTTTTAATTTCACTAAATTCACATATTAAGAAACTGAAAATAATTTCTTCTGCTGCTTCCTAAAGTGCTCTGAACTTTCCTGGTTAATTGTTCTAAGATGTACTAGAAAATCCCAAGATTTTATCTCGAAAAATTTTAGAAGCTTTCCTAGATAATTTTTGAAAGTTTTCATAAAAACTTCTAGGATGCTCTTTTAAAAACTTCCAGGAATATTTCTTCGAAAGTCCCGAAAGCATCTTTGGAAATTCCGTGAAAATTTTCCTCAGAAATCTTTCGTGAATTTCCCTCAAAATCTTTTTGGAAAATTCTCAAAAGTTTTTCTTGGGAACATTCCGGAAACTTTTTTAAAATCTTCTCTTAGATATTTCCAAGAAATCTTTTCTTCAAGACTTTCGTACGATTTCTTTGAATCTTCCTTTGGAATAGTCACACAAGCTTTGAACGATAACATCCTATAAGAAAATCAGGAAACCTTTCTTGTAAACTTCCCGGGAGATTCTTTGAAAAATTTCTGACAACTGACATAAAAAGTTCTGAGAAGCTTGCTGAAAAAAATTACACAAAACTTTTCCAATTGGTTCTCTTAGGTTCACTTTTGATGCTTTTAAAATTGTGAATCGCAGATTTTTTCTGTATACTTTTCATCTAATAGAATTATTTTCTTTGCAAAAAGTTATAATTGCTCGTTATATTTTTCTACACTCAATTGTCGATTAAAATTGATTTTTTATTATAGTAAGAAATTCGCAAACTTTTAATAGCTTTCCATTAAAATCCTACTGCAGTTTTCTAAAAAAAAATCACTTGTTTTATGTTCAAAAAAGTATATCTAAATAAGTTGAATACAAATTCTGAAGATGAAAAATTAATAATGAATTTATTTTAAAACCAGCTCCACATAACGTTCTGTTATATTAAGCCTTTGACCCTGTTTTCTCATAAATTCTCATTAGACTTATTAAATAGATTGACGTTAATTCTATACAGAATAGTTTTATTTATTATTCCAGTACCTATTTGATCCCATTTCCATCGAAACTTTTAATTCCTTTATTTTATCTCTCAAACAAAACAAAAGTTAATATAATTTACTTTTATTGCTTCTGGTTCATCTATTAGCTTTTTAATCAATGTCGTTTCTCTCACAACTTCCTCTTATTTCCTTGCACTTTACTTTTGAGATAATCTTCGACTTTAGGAACTTGAGTCTTAAAAGACTTAGCTAAAACTTTTCATCAAAAGTAATTTTCTATTATCTGGAATTGTAGTTTATTATAAAAATCTGTTTTTTTTGTCAAATACAATGATTTTGAAAACAATAAATAAATCAAAATCATTGATAGTAAAAAAATTATTTAAAAAAATTCTTTATTCTTTAAAACGAAGGTGAGAGCGAATGACAGTGTCAAAGAAATTGAGCTGGCAATACAGTAACGAAATCTAGGAATTAACACAGAGGGTGCTTCGAAAATACCCGACAAAGGGAGTAACAATAAGCCATAGTGTAGGCGCTTAGAAATACAGAGAAGCATCAAGTCCATGGCTTCGCCCTTTTCAGAGAGATTCCACCCTCCGTGATTCTGTTTTCCTCTTTTTCGACAATCATATCTTTAAAGCCGAAATTCAATTTGAAGATTTTACTTTTTCCTTGTGTCTTCTTCACTTCGTCTTCTCATCATTATCCTTGGAGAATAATAGACTCCCATATTATAAAACTAATTTTAAAAAGAAGAGAATAAAATTCTTCTACATCGGCAACTGTCAGTCCTCTTCGTGAACATTCGGCTCTGCTCAGAACTTTATGATTTTAAGTTGAGAAACAGTTTCCAACATTTTCTTAAACTCTTGATCAGAACTCAAACTAACATTTAATTTTGTATTCGGTTTCTTTTTTAAAGTTACTTGATAAGCCTTCTGTTATACAAAGCAGATTATTTTCTTTATTAGAAAAAGATTGCAAATTCCGATCTGTGTTTATGTTGAGCATTTCAACTGGCAACCGGACAGTCTCTGATAGGTTGGACTCTGTTTTGAATTTGTCCATAAACAATTCAAGCAACATATTTGGTGCTAATTGTATATGTCTGAGAAGCTAGTGGAGACGCGTTTGCGATAAGCTGACAATACCATTCCCATATCCCTGGAGGAAGCGACAGTCGTGAACGAATGCCAGGTGCTTTTGGGTTACCTCGTGGAATTTCAAGATTTCGAATCAACAAGGCTCAGGAGCTTCTGACGAATCGCTAAGACGTTGCCACTCTATACTCGACGCACTTAGGATGTATCAATCACCTCTACAATTTAAGCTAGAACATTCCAATAAATTCCGCCAATAGGTGTTGTATCAGTAAAATAAACTAAAGAATCAAATTCTAATTGGAGAAGCCCTATTTCTTAGAATCGCGTCGTCAGAACACGAATTGAACCTACCTTGGTTTGCATCAGAAACTCTGGTTTTATCTCTTCTATTTTAATTAAACTTGGTATACGTAAGTATACTAACTAACTTTTCAGAGAGTGGGAAGTAAGGTAGAGCACAAATACAAATTTAAATTCCACTATATATCGACATTTAATTATTTTCCATGTATCGATAGGATTACAAAATTAGTCGTCAGCATGGCACGGCCATTGCGAAAGACGCGCACTGAACACTGACTCGATTTTCTACAATTTTTGGTCGGAGAACTGACTCCAACAAAGACAAATTCAATTAATTATTAAAGGAGCTCACTTGCTATGGGTCTACGCCCCCGGATTGTTCCCCTAACAGACATAGCTAGATATTAACATTTTTAGAAATCTTTAATAATTGTCCAATGACATAAAGTGCTAACAATGCACACCAGAACTGGAATAACGAAGGCTTCAGCCTGTCGTCGTCAGGCCAAAATTGTTTACACACAATCACCTCCTAGCGCGACAAGCCGTGGACACAATCGTCCTAGGTTCAAAGTTACGCCGAGATCTTTCGCCGTTACGTAGCAACTGTGAGCGACCGAGATCTGTTGTGCGACGAAGTAGTGGCCTTATCTGCCCACCCCTGTATCTCCGTCGTCTGCAACTTTGTTTTGAAAGGTGATAAACAACCACCGTCAACGACGAAGGACTCGAACTCCAGGAAACGGCGATCTTCAGGGTAAATTATCAGCGAAATAAAAGTGGAGAATTCTCCACTTTACCAAATAGAGTCGATTCAAGTTCGTGCAAAAATAAAGAACAGATATTTATAATAATTAATTATTATATAATTGCTATGTTTATGAAAATAATGTTTATGAAGAAACGAAAGAAAAACGTTTATTTTTATTGAATAAAATTAAAAAATTATTTTAAAATGTTAAAGTGTGATGCGAGCATTCTAATGTGTTCTCAACGTCATTAATCTCAAAGCCTCGACTGTTTTAATTAGTCCGGTGATTCCGCTCAGCAATACCATGGTAAGTACGAAAATTCACGCATGCTTATGTGACAAGCATATGTGCGCTTTTCGCGACTTTTACACCCTCAAGTGTCTTTCTTTGCTGCGACTAACGAACCCTCGGTCTATGAATTGTAGAGTACATAACATGTAAAATTTTTTGAACAAAACCACAGTACAAACTTTTTTTACACTCATTGTGCGTAAGTTCTAATTCCACACGTCGTAAAATTACAACGTTGCAGAATACACGAAAACAATAATAATTTGTTCAGGGATTTTTAGTTACTAATAAACTTTCACAATTTGAAATACAACATCAAACCAAAATTTTGTTTTAACATGAAATTGTTAATTAAAATCTGTGCTGCTACTTTTTTTATGAATTTGATGTCTGCACTAAAAGCTCTCAGGAGGTGATGGGTTTAATTTAGGAAAATTGGGTGAAACAAACGATTTCACGCATCAGCTCTTTGCAACTGAGATCGTCACGCAAGCAAAAAATATTACTAAATTTTCATCATAGCGTGCATGAATGAAATGTATAACCTCATAAAAACCTTTATGGTTTGAATATAAAAGTTGAATGACTCATAAATAAAATTGTGCAAACTACAACGTTATTGGTTGAAGCCTTATTTCCCTATCTTTGATTATTAAATGCAACTGACGCCATTCAAATAACCAAAGTTTCTAACGTTTTTGTCATAAAGTGGATTTATAAATTAGAATCAACCTATAACTTAAAATTACGTCAAGTAAAGAGGAAACTAATTTTAAAATAAAACAGAAAGTTTTTATCATTGTTTTATTATGGGAGAAATCGACTCAAATGTTTAGTCTTACTGATCAAATAAAATGTATAAAATATAACCAGGAAATTAATATGCACAAGAAAGGCCTTTTTGTTATCGTGAGGTAATATATAAAATAAGAACAGAATTATCCCAGCCTTTTTTATCAATATCCTCACATTTAATCTATTCTTAAAACGAGGTTCAGCTGGGGTTCTCCCAAGGGAAAAAAGGAACATTAGGTTAGGATCCATTGTACCCCTTTAATTTCTAAAGTCTCGTTCTCCAGAATTTCCTTCAGGAATATCCGCAGGAACTGTTAACACTAAGACCTAGCTTCGGTGTCTTGCCTTCGCAAAGGGTTGGGAATAACAATATGAGCTGATGATTTTTTATTGACCTAATATCTCGAGCTTTTATTAATTTTTAAAAATTTTTGCAGTAGGTACCTGTTTAGAAACGGAAGTGGCAAGGAAAAACTCAATGATGGTAATAATTTTGCATTTTATTAGAACCAAATACTACTATTAAACATAAAATAATAGAACTTTCAGGATTTTGATAAAAATATTAAATTACTTAATAACATGAATACGTCACAATTGTTTATCCGTTGAACATACTAGTGAAATGCATCTAGTACTTCTTAATTACTCGAACAACACTGATTAGAATTCAAGATATATCCAAAGTGAGAGACGAAGTTAACTGTTCGAAAGTTGAAAAGGAACTGCTCTTAATGACCTCATTAGGCCCAGTGTACAAAGGGAGTACGTCCCCGCCTAAGCCTCTTGCTCCGCCATGTAGAGTGATATAAGGCTAGATGAAAATTCGTCTGGAGAGAAAAAAACTTTCTAAAAATATTATGCCAAATTAACAATTATAAAACTTGTTTCTCTGCCCATTTAAATATTGCAAAAAATAGTACTCTTATCCTTAAATGGTCTTTCTATCTCAAAACGCTTTATCTTGTAGGCATTTCATCACAAGCATAATTTCATAAGCTGTGCAGAAAATTAACCGATTAACATAAAATATGCGCCTAACTATATAGTCACCATTTGGACCACTACTGCCATTAGCTAAATAGCCGAGTTGATCCTCCTGATCTCTAACATAGCCCCCTTAACCCTCTTCGGCATAATATCTGACACTGGCTCCTAGCCTTTCATCGGTGCTTCTGACCCTGTTCTAGAAAGAGCTTTCTCATACCCGCAATTCTAAAGTGACATATTACTCAATTATTATTTTATTTATCATTTCACCACTTACTTGTCCTACTATTTACGCAACACAGTCGATTATTCAATCATAAAAAAAGTTTTTAGAAATATAATTTGATAAAAGAAGTATAAATGTGAGAATAATTCACACTTTATCTTGATGCAAAAAGTAGAAGTTTTCAACATGAGAAAAAATTGAGGGAAGATTTATATCGCTCGATTGGGAATGGTATCGGCATCGTTTCACGGTAACGTAATCGTAAAATAGACGACAACAAGCTGTGATACGCGCAATGGCGGCCTAATGAAGACGCATGGAGGCCTCGACACGCCACGCAATGTGGTTTTCGTTTTATTTTAGATTCGCGAATCTCGCTCGTTGCCAGCCGTAACTTACGTCTACATATTCCGCCTGCCGGAAAGTTGCTTCCTCCACTACTTTTCGTTTGTAAAACACATACGCTTTTGCTGCACGATCGCGTTGTTACGCTCGATTGTACTCGGACTTTTATGGCTTGAAGTTACGTTGCAGTAAAGAGAATTAATTATGACTCGATAGTTTAAATTTGTTCAGGCAAGTTTCTAAAACTGGATATCTCTTTTATATCCTAAACTTCTGCATGTTACGAATATCCACTATAACAAATGTTTACACACTATTGTTATTTTTAATTTATTTTTGTTGTTAATTTAAATTTTACTTTGTTATTTAGACTGATGTCACGCGTCAAGTTGTTTTTGTGATTTATAAAAAAAAGAGAGGACTAAACCTCTAAACATTAAACTAAACCTCTGATTTTATTTTCTCATTACTCATTACTACTATAAGGGTTTTGGAAAGGTGGAAAGTTGATACTTAAGATAGTGTAAACCATTTTAATCCAGATTATGTTTGATATTTAATAATGATTATTAATTTAATTTTTAATATTCAATCAAGTAAACAATATAAAAAAACAAAACCCGGACGGCAAGTTATTGTAATGAAAAATAACTAAACAAAAATAGTAGTAAAACACAAGACTAATTTAACTACTCAAATGATTTTAATCTTTAATAGAAAATATAATAAAGCCACGACTAACGCATAATCCAGAGAATGGGGAGTAAGGAGCAGCACAGACTAACACTCAAAATTCTTAACCACAAATTGACAACTTTTATTGATTTTTAAGCATCTTGAAATTTTAAATGGCTATATAAACTAGCCGGCCTATTGGCACGGGCATTTACAAAAAGGACGCGCACTTAACACTGACTCGAATTTAAAGTTTATTCGGAGATCGACTCTATCAAAACCACAAAAGTCAATCAATTAAGCAAGGAGCTTACCTGCGATGGGTCTACGACCTCGGATAGCACCTCGACCAGTCATTTATTAATATAATAATAAAAAATATCCAGTCAAAACAGTATATTTTATTCAGACATAACAGTGTCGAAAGACACACCAGTCTAGAATGACGACAGGCTGAATGTGCCTGCGTCAAGCTAAATTTCTACGCACAATCACCCCCTGGCGCAACAAGCCGGGGACACAATCGTTTAAAGTTCGTTAGTTACGCCGACATCCCTCGCCGTTACGTAGCAACCGCGAGCTATCGAACTCTGTCGCTCGGCGAGGTGGTGGCCTCGTCTGCCCACCCCTGTATCTCGACCGTCTGCTGTTATTTTGACAGTTTGGTAAACAAACTTCGTCGACATTGTCTTCTGGTCCTGGCACTCTTGGCAGGAGGAGACTCTCATCCGTACCTGGTGCCAGGACGATCCGACTTCGAAGGACTCGACCTCAGGGACAACGACGTTACTTAGTGCAACTTCTCAGAATATTAAAAGTGGAGAATTCTCCACTTATTCATGTGGTAGCGAGTCGGTGTTCATGCAAAGTTAAACAGATTTTTGTAACAAGATGCTGTTGTTGTCAACAATACAACAATTCTGGATTGTCAAGCTGGCAGGTAAACTTAATAAGATTAAATAATTGAAATAAAATAAACAAATTTTTAAATTAAATATGAGTTTAATTTAATAAACCAATAGAAAAATAAAGGAAATAAACTTTCTTTGATTTCAGAGTGCAATCTTAAAATAATAAGGCACAAGTGGCCAAGCTACACCCGACTGTACAACAGTTGAAATGAAATAGATTCCAGACTTTTCATTAACAGCATTTATGTTAGACTTTATACATAGCCTTTTTGACTATGTTTTTTTTCTTATCTCAATTAAAGGTGTGTCTATGATAAGTCTGATGTTTATAGATCACAGATTCCTTTTTTTGTGCCTATATGTTTATTAATTCTTTTTTTTAAAGTTCGTTTGTTTCACATCTTTACATTTAAACTTATGTACAATATTAGTATTCAACCAGAAGGTCATTATTAATAATTAAAATCTTCTCTATATTTTTTAAATTATCCATATGCAGACATTTGTCAGCTAAAGTTGTTGCTATGCATACTAAATTAAAAATTATGTTTCTCTTTTGTTGTATGTGGTGATGAGAGAAAATTTACCCTATTTTATAGTTAAATTAATTAATTTTACTGATTTTTAATTTTTATGTCATTGGCAATTTTTGCCACATCCCAAAACATAATATATAAATAATCTAACAACTTTTTATGTAAAAAAATTATTTTAGAGTTCTGAAAAAATTTGTTATAATAATTAACAAATTTATTTGAATTTGACTTTCTAACATTCAACAACAAAAGAGCGAACAGTATTTTACAAAAACCATTCTTAAAGGACAGTTCAGAATGAATGTTCCAATTTCCTGTCTATTTTTCCAACGGAGATGATACTCTATGCAAATGAAATAAAATGTACAACAAATACAGTTGTATCAGAAAACCAGAACCTATTCTGAATATAATGGAATGACCACACCTTATAAATTGCCTTTCAGATAGGAAGTGTGAAATACAGTGATTACATCGAGACCTCCCTTTAAAAAATGAGAATTTATGGAACCAATTTCTGAACAATGGATGCAATCGCTGCAATAATAACAATAATAATAAGGGTATAGAGGCTTGTACCGAAAGGGCGGAGGACACTTGTACCCTGCGGGGATTAATGCAGATAAATATGAGTTATTTGCAGGCTGTAGTTGCTAGCATGCCGATGACGTGTATGACTCTAGCGATGGGATCAGACTCCTGACAGGACATTGGAGCGGTCGGGACGATAGATATCAACCCATTTTAACGTAACTGTCGAGTGGACGTTTTCAAATCTCTGAAACTGACGGTGATGGGTGATCTTGTGATCCAAAGGCTTCTACTCTAAAATCGATTACCTTTAGAAATCCTCTTCAAAAGTTTTCGACTGTTTTAGTAATTCAAGAGGGAACCAGCTTAAAAAAGGGAGAAACAAATTAATGTATTTAAAAATCATCATGATATTTTTATGACCATACGGGACCATACGGGACCAGCCCTTTCGTAAAGCATAACTAAGCATGTTTAAGCATTATTAATTTAGTTTATTTAAACAACAATGCACGCAATAAGGAAGTGTATCTCTTCACATTCATATCAAACAAACTAATGCTATCCGAAATAGAATTAGCTTCCATACAAAGTCGATTAATAAACGAGTGGTTCTCATAATTGGTTTTATGGTATTTAACAAAAAATAATGGATTTTTTTTAATACTTATAGTTTCTACAGTTTTTCCTCGGGAACAGTCAATTTAATCTATAGTAACAGAGCTGGACAATTGATAATCCGATTAATAATTTTATACAAGAACATAATATCCTCATATAAAAATCTGGATGTCATCAAAGGAATTCCAAGTAATACATGTATGTTGCTATAATCATGAGTGTATCTATCAATCGGTAGATTTATCTACCGCGCAGCAAATCTAAGGAACCTATTTTGGATACGCTCAATTCTTATTAGATTAAAATTATTAAAAGGCACCCAGATTACAGAAGCATATTCCAGAATAGGTCTAACCGTAGTGAAGTACAGAATTTTTATAGTGCCTATGCTACGAAACACCGAGGCATTTCTGATTAAAAAACCGAGTGACCTCAGAGACTTAGAAACAACTTCCGTAATATGCTCATTAAACGAGAGATCTTTATTAATTAATAGACACAAATCACGTACCCTGTCTACACGAGCTAGTACGTTCCGACCAATAGTGTAAAGGTAAATCAAAGTGCTTTGTTTGAAAAAAATATAACTGACAACATGCCTAGCAAGGATTTAACTCTGGATCAATTATTTTAAAACCTTTAAAATCATCTGCAAATAATACGAAGGATGAGTGTCTGAAAACGAATTTAATGTCATTCATATATAATATCAACAATAGTGGTCTAAAATGTGAACCTTGCGCAACTCCAGAGGTCGCAGTAAATGAATATCTGATTCTCACCATTTGCACCCTATCAGCTAGATAACTTTCAAAGAGTGCCATGTAATGTAATCTAAATAATTTGATTCTAACGGATGAACAATTGTGACGTATTCATATTATAAACAAATTGACTTTCATCTAAAAACTCTGATAAGTATATTGTGTCTTATGTGTAATGTTTATTTTTAACACAATTATAGTTTATATATTTTTGAGCAAACCTGTTTGTAGGTTTGCTTGAATTTAATACAAATTAAAGCTGTCTGCGGGTATTACAAATCGACTGCAATATTGCTATTGGGTCAACTATATGGATCCTTCGTCTACTGGAAAGCAAATCTAATTCGCTACCAAAGTCTGCACGTGCCAGTGGGTAACGTTTCGACGAGAATTTGGCTTTGATCAACGCAGCAAGCAGCGGGTAATCTCATCGCAATCAACTGCACCGCAGAATTATTACTGGTCAAGTGAGATAGGCTTTCTATAATACTCGTCTCAGTATTGCATATACGCAACCGCACTTTACAGTTAATGGTTTTATTTCTAAACCTTAGATAGCTGTTTACTGATTTAATTATTATTAATTACAATAAATGAAATCATAATTTAAAAGGTAAATAAATAAAGTTATGACTTCTTCCTTGAAGGCGAAACGTGCAGAAAAAGTTATCCTGAGGGAAGTTTTAAGCTCTCCTAATAAGAGTGTGTTTTTATTTGTTTGGTCAAGCCTCCCACAGAATCTTGTTACAAGGTAACTAGTAACCTTTTTTCACGTCCTACGAAAAAAAATATTAACAATTCTAAGTGATGTGTAGTATTTTTAATTTTAAAGGAAATTATAGAAAAATAATAAAGGAAAACAGACGTCAAAAGGAATGTAATTATAACATTGTTTAATACAGTCTACGAACAGCTGTGCTATTTTCTGGAGATAGGAGTAGAAAACGATTAACCCTTTTCTGTTACTAACCTATCCTTACTTTGGCGCCCCAGAATGCTTTTTATTCAATCCCCTTTCCAATTGTTACTTTTGTCGATAACAATCACTCAGAGGAAAAAGAATAGAACAATTGTTTCCAGGAATCGAACCAAATCAACCAGGCGTTATCGTTTCTAATCTGTATTGACTTTTAAACAGAATAATGCAATTTGTTTTTACAAATTACAATAAAAGAGAATTTACAAATATTTTGACATTTTTGGAAAGTAGCTTAAAGCTTTGTCCCAAAAGTCACATTTTCTCATGCAAATCTGCATTGAAGAAATTGACTTCTGGGTCATGACCTCGAATAAAGAAAATAGAAAAGTAGGATAATCCAATTTTCAAATAGTCTAAATTTTTTTAACATAATATAGATGTGTCTAATGATTTAAACTTAGATACAAATGCTAAGAGAAATTAGCATATCGTATTTGTGAGTAATCTGGAAATTTATACATCGCTTGCGCAACAGTAATTAATGAGGGTTAGGATTCTCGTGGACGGGAGCATTATTCTAAACGTGGTTCTGTTTACCAGATCCACCAATTACTCCCTTCTGCGATTTGGATGCACTTCAGCGAGTGAAAATTCTCCTGAGAGATGATGCCAATACTGTTCAACTAAACTGCGATTTTATTTAAACCAATGTCAGTCAAAATTATTTACGCCGACACATACCATTGAGATCTCCTTAGGATGGTAAAGATATATCCACATGTTACTTACCACCTGAAACAAAAATATAAAATTAGTTAATACATTTACCTATATTTTTATATAATTATATTTTAATTTGAATAAAGTTTAGGGAATGATGGAATAATACAAAAATTTTAAAACGGAGACGTCGCGTATAGTAAGAGCAGGGATTGGAGTTTGAAGATGGAAATGAAATACCCTCTATTGGTGACAGAAAGCCAATCTTCTCTTCTGAGTTTTGAGACCTATATGTACAAGCATAGGCTTTCTAATCTACAGCAGAACCCTTTCAAGTTTTAGGGCAGAAGCAAACACTTCCCACCCCACGGGGTCTTTTGCTCAATCTTCTACTGACGAAAACTTCTAGCTTAATTTTGAAATTACGTGTCAGAGAAAAGAGTCTCATACTTGGTATCTTTTAGTATGTACAAACTCTTGCGAAGTTATTAGTCTCAAACTAGAGAAAAGAATATTAAAACGACATTTCAATGGTGTGGTTTACCATTCTCTTCAGGCTAATTTTATTCAATAAATAAACACCAAATTAATATAAAGAAAAACAATTGACACACACTTTAAACGTTAAATAACAATTTAAATAATAATACCTGAGTATTCGTGCAAAATTAAACACATTGCAAGTAGTCAAATTTAAAAATTTTTGTCAACATTAAAATACAGTAAATAATAAATAATAATAAATAACAGAGAGGGGAACGGCGTGACAATTTCCGTCATTTCGATACAAGTATCAAGTCAAAACTAAGTTTTAATTTAAAAAGAAATTTGGAAGAATACCACATATACTGGAAATATAAAATGTCAATGAAATCAAAAGTAAACAAGTTAAGAGAGAGACACCTGAAAATAGTTAGGAATTTTGTTTTCTAATAAAAGGGAAATAATTCTCACTCAGAAAATAGATGTATTCTTTTTTGTACTTCTGATACCAATTGCTAATTAGTTTGTTATTTTTGATTTTAAAAGTAACATCTAAAAAGTTTATTTGAATATCAATCTGGAGTTCATAAGTAAATTGTAAATTACGGTTACATGAATTAAAAATATTTAGGATCAAATCAATATGGTTTTTATGAATACAAACAATCGTGTCATCAACATATCTAATAAAATAATGGAATACAATTGTATTGAGTTTTTAAAATATGGAGACACTTACATTCCAAATGTAATAACTGAATTTAAAGAAATTTTAGTAAATAATGAGTTAACATCAAGAGACATTAACACATAGTCATCAGGGATAGTTTAATCTCAAGTTTCTTCATAAGGTCATAACTGTTATTAATATGAAATTTTGGAGTTTAAATGTTAGTTTTTAAATCATTATATAATATTTTTGCCAAAAAATGTGTTGGACTGTTGACGAGTGAACTATTGTACAAAGAAAAAACATCTTTTTATGAGTTTTCGGATGACCGTAAAGTTTTGGTAGAACAGTATCAGTTAAAGTTAATTGATTATGATGATATTTATATTGAAGGAAATTTAATTGTTTAAAATTTTTAGAAAATGGAGCTATAACGTTTAAGAACAAATATAATTCGGAAGTGTCATATACTGTTTCACAGTATTCAGAGGTTGATGTATTACCGACAGTCGATAATTAATTGAACTTGTGTCAGAATCTCCCACGGCGCTGTTGTCGTAGTAAGTATAGACTCTTAGCAAGACGATGCTTACTCAATGCATCATTATGGGATTCATGTTCTAACTGGATTCAGGTGCCGGTCAAGAGTAGAATATGTGACCAAATTCTGGTTTAATTATTCATCCTTTAAAGTAATCAACATTTATATTTATTTTGTTTTCCCTAAAGATCTTTAATTTATTTAACTTTGGAGTAATTTATTGAAAGTGCCCGTGGTTGAATTATGAAAAACGAACCTGGGTGGCGAGTATTGGTTTTCTGGTCGATCCGTATCTCTTATCTTTCTCTAGATCAGCGGATTATTGTCGATCTTCTTTAAATTCATAAATTGCGATTTGCGCAGGTCAAGTTCACGAATTGTACCGAAGGTCAGCGGAAGGATCCGAATTTTTCTTTTAGGTGACGCCTTTCCTTAGGTGCAATCGAAAAGGTGTATGGTTTCTTAGCGGCTGAGGAAATGAGACGCAGCATCAAAGAAGAAGACATGGAAAGGGAAGGATTGCGGAAAAGAGGATCTACCGGTCGAATTGGGTTAGCCATGTGTTCGATTTTCATTCACGTGTGATCCCCGAATCGATAATAACCATCTGCCCGGGACACTAAATTTTGGATTGAGACCGTCTTCAGTATGAGATAAGTTTATTATTATATATTTGTAGTTAATTGTAAATTAGTTTTGTGTTTGAAAAGTGATTCTATTATGTTTTGTTGGTGAGAGTCCCAGGAGTCCGGTATTGGTTGTTAGCGGTTTAATTCGTGTTGTGTGTGGTACTTTAAATCGAAATTGTTAAGTCTTTCAATCTAGATTTGAACAAGAATTTTGTTTGTCTCAACGTCGGCATCGCGACGCCTTAGTCTCGACGAAATCTCCCTTTTGATTTTTGGATCAGCACAGAGAGAGTTCGGTTTTTGGTATTTTATAAATATTTTTGAATATCGAGACGATGCACATTCGCTTTGGTTAAAGGAATTAATTTCTATATTTTAAGCTTTATATAAAAAATAATTTAACAAATTAGAATAACATAATTTAAAAAAAGAATAATAATAAATTCAATAAGATAAGACATAACAATAAAATAAACTATTTCTTTCCTTTCACGACTAATCTAAGCTAAACTACAAAATGCAGATTGCGACAGTCGTTATCTCTGCCGTCATTTCGAACTCCCTATAGAAAATCGTTTCCCATCTGGAATACGTCCATAAAACGATACAAGTAGAAGATAAAATGCACCATATTTTCAGGTCGTTTTTAGACGCTTCTTCGCTTTAAGATTTGTGCTGTTTCGCTTTCCTACGCAAGACAATAAAAAAGAGAAAAATCAGCAAAATTGTTACGAGTTAAGACCTTTTCAGTTTATTACTCGATTGAACGTTTTGGAAGGTTGAAGAATATTGGTTGTAGTGTTCATTGAGCGCGAAGGTCATAAATAACGACTATGAGTGAGTGGCATAACCAGTCCTTTTCGCAGTTTATTCTTTGGAAGAATTGCGGGAGACTCGGGGTGAGTTGAGAAAGAGAGAAAAGACAGAATGTACAGCAGAAGAAGGGAAAAGAAAGACGGAAAGGGTCCCAAGTACCTCCGTCAATAGAGGCTTGTTTATTATTTTCCACTGGCAAACCAAGGGTGCGAGCATAAAAGCAACGATGAATAATTACCGCGAGTGCTTCAAAGTAGAACAAACAACTAACCGCGCTCGACTTGACAGTCAAGTGGCGTATTTAACAAACACGCAACTACGACCAATTCGAATCAGAAGCTGCTCACGTTTACAATTCAAGAGCATTTGCTGAAAAAAGTCTTGTATGCAGTACACATTTTGGGGCAATTTAATATTTGGTCAAAGGGAAATTGAGAACGATAGAATCTCGTCCCAAGAGAAACGAAACAAATATTGCTTCTGTATACTTTATTACTGAATATATATATTTTTTATTTAAAGATAAATAAAAACATTTCTAAATAATTAGAAAAGTTTTATAAACACTTTTATTCTACTTTTTTCTGACATGGAGTTTATTTATCGTGAAATTTGGTATAAGAAGTGTCTTATATGTGGAGATTAAAATGGGACGAATAAGATAACTGCAGTTTGCAAGCTTTTTAGAGCAAGGGACTTAATTCACATTTCGGACAAACTTTGAATTTGAAAAGTTTGCCCATGAAAAACACTAGATAATCTGCTAAGAAAAGATGGTCTGGAAGTTGACAAGAAGTTCTTCAGTCTTGATATTAAACGAAAATAATTAAAGGGAATTTAATTACGACTTGAACATATTCTGTAATTAGTTAAACTTTTAATTAAGCAAATTTAACTGTAATTAATTTAACATGGTTACTGTCTCACTTACTGGATTCATCAATTACATATTTTATACAAGAGTTTCTGCACATCAATTTGTCTGTGATAAAATCAAGTGTCTACATTCTTCGATTTCTAATAAATCGTAGAATAATAAATTTAAATGTTTAAATGCAGTTGTTAAGAACATGTATACATAGATTTCTAAGAAATAAATTTTCGTAGCTATTAACAATTATTCGTTCGGCATTAAGTAACATTAACAGTTTGTTCTAAACTGCTACGTCAGTTAACTAATAAAGTATAATAAAAATGTCGCGGGAAACGGGTAAAAGTGTTAGAAAAGAAAATACCCAAGATGCTTTTGTTTCATAACATATATAAATTTACGATTCCCGTACACAGTATCTCCATTAGAGACGCTATCTCTTCGCATTTCAGCCTTATAAAATTGCTCACCTTTTGCACAGGAGGAGATTTTTAAAATGGGAGCAAGTGCGATGCCTGGATATTACTCGACCGAGAACAAATGCGGAAGTTAAGGTGCAAAAATAACACGCGCCAGGACGACCTTTTCTGTTATATGTAGTTTAAAATACTTTCTGCACTCACGTGCCATCTGAAAGGAAGAGGGGTTGATGAAACTCGATGGAGGATAGTACCAAGGGTTGTTGGAGGGCTCGACCCAACCAGGCGAAGCAGTTCCCCTTTGACATCATTTAGATAAAATACGCTCTCTCTTCTCAGTCCTCCTTTCAGCAATCCATTTCTTTATAGTAAAATAGTAACAATTGAATTTCCCCCTCAGCATCTTCAATCCGATAATACCATAGAACTCTTTGCAGTTTGTTTCAATTTTCAATTCTTTGAAATACGAAAAACAACTTAATCGATAAGTAGTGAAAAAATCGATATTCTTATAAAGAATCTACATCTTGCATTTTATCATTTTAGACTCCAAAATTTCATATTTTAGAGAAACAAACGTATTTATTTTACACCGACGAAATACAGAACTGAACTCACTGACTAGAATCACTTTAAAATTATTATAAGACAATTAGCACCTTTCTCCTCCTTCTTTTTCATAAAACCCAAAATTTGCAGTTATCGGTATACCTGAAATTTCCCAATATAATTGCTCTCGAAGAAACAATAAACTTTTATTATTTTTCTATTAAAGACCATTTCTGTGACTTACACTACGAGTGTCGTGAAACTTTCACAACAAAAATGGATGCGAACATCTTGGTTTTGTTGACGGGCATCAGCGCCGCCACCGCTATATCTCATCGATGTTTCTCGGTCGATAGCCAATCGATAGTTCCTCCATCGGTAATGGTGAACGCACCAACTTTCTTTGAAACTTTGATTAGCGGCATAGGGGCGCTGTTGTCGATGCAAAGTAAACTCTTCAGAGGTGTTTTTCGTTTCGTCATTCTGAACTGGTCTGTTTCATCAATATATATGTAACGAGCTCCAAAACGGTGCCTAAGACGACTTTACGCACGAACACGATTTGTTTTGCTTGGAGGCTTCTACACTTTTATTTCACCGAGGAGTTGCCCTGAGGATTATCGTTCTCACCAATGTCGAGACCTTCGTTGTGGGATCATCCTGGCACATAGGCAGAGATGTGATTTCCATCTTTACAAGAGTGCCATGACCATAAGACGATGTTGACGGTGGTTCTTTACCACCTGTCAAAACAGTGCAGCAGACAGCTGAGATACAGGGATGGGCGGACGAGGCTACGTTTTCGCCATGTAGCAGAGTACGGTCGCTCGCGGTTGCTACGTATCCGGGATAAATTTTGGCATGATTCTGAATTGGTGTGTTCGACATTTTGGTGTGTCTGTCTCCTCGTCCAGTTCGGATGTGTGACTTCAGTTTTCAGTAACACACATAAAATGGCCGACGGCTTGTGAAACGGCCACGTGTTTTTAGTTCCAAGTGTAATTTGATATAATTGTGAACGCACTTTGAATTATTTGTACTGAATTATTTGAACTGAATATCTTAGAATTCATTAATTGATCAATTGTTGTGATTTGAATTGGCCACACCCTGGCCACAAATTTGAAGAAGAAGAAGACCTTTTGGTGGTGTTTTATTTTTTAAGTGTTAAAAACTTAATAAAATTGTAATATTACTGACGGGGCTCCATTCGTGGCCATTGTGCCCTACCAGGTGATCTCATTCATTAATTACTTTTTCTTTTTGGTCGAGTAGGATCTCCAACAAATAAACTTTAAATTCAAGCCAGTGTTCAGTGCGCGACTTTTTGTAAATAGCTGTTCCATGCTGTCGGCTACTTTGTAATTTCTTGTAACCTTTTTAAACAGTTCAAAATTAATAAAAATATTATTTCGTGGATTAAATTAAATTCTTGGTTTGTGCTGCTTCTTATTCCCTACTCTCCGGAAACTGGCTAGCCGTGGCTTTGTTTTAATAAATATGATTTGGTTAAATAAATTAGAGTAATTGAATGAGCTTAATTAATCTTCGATTTAATTATTGTTTTTGTTTAGTTAAATCTCGTTAAAATAACTTGGCGCTTGTATTTAATTCTATTTATTCGTTCTATGTTTACCATTTCCATAGGCAAATTTGATACTTGAAAGACTGAAATTTATAAAAGTACAAATTAGGTACTAAATGGGGTGTTTCGTTCTGACGGGAGAATATTTAGTGCGATATTACACTAGGTTGCATTAGAGCGATGAGCACCTTAACTCGTAAGAGCGTAGAGATTAACTGCGTTTTGTGCGCGGAAAGAGAATCTACGAAGACAATGAAAGAGGACAGGAATAAGAAAAGGGGAAGTAAAATCGTAGAACTGCTAACGTTTGTAGACCGAGTTTTGTAGCGAACGCGTTAACAGCTAACTCGAAGCTACGTTAAATTAAACAGAGGGGAGATAAGTTTGGACGTGTCACTAACTTTGCTTAGTTCTCTTGCACCGTTATATCCATACCCAGTAGTTTTCCACTGGCAAGTTATTCGGCTACTCTGATACGGGTGCTGTTTTTGCTCTAAGCACGTTTATTCGAAAGTGCAATTATCTCGTTCAAAGTTCTTTTACAACGTTTGCAACACTTTGATTAAAACTCGTATTCAAATATTGATGTGCTCTAGACCAAAGAAAGCGTAGCGTTTTAAACGGACTTTTAAATATAGAGACAATAAACTTGAAAACGATTCTCCCGTTGAAGAACGTCAATGCTCTGTTTTATTGGGAGATATACTCTTCTTCCCTTCCGGAAAATTACGGTCCTGATCCACGCACAATCTGAATACAAAGCAGCAGAAATCAAACCACCCTTCAACTTATAATACCATCCCCTGTCTCTATACCGAGATTGAAATTTATTTCCTCCTTTTAACTTTCTTATTATTTTATAATGAACTTTGAATATAACACGTCTATTGATATTATTAATTTCAACAAACTTTAGCTTTTCTTAATTCAGTTTTATGATTGCAGATGGTATGTATCGAAAAAGTTTGTATTTTGTTTCAAATAAAGTTGTTGAGAAACGATTCAGCTCGCATGGATTAACAAGCCATGACCTGGAATAAAGAGGAAACAGAAACATTCAGAAGTTAGTTTGAAGGCAGAAGGATCAACATCGAGTTTTTCCAAAGTGCAAATCCAAAGAACTTCTCTACCTTTTACTGCTGCGACGGCTTCGAAAAGAGTCTGAAGAAAACTCCGAAGGAGACGGTCTTAAGAAAACTCGCAATATTTACTCAGTGGAAATCAGGCACGACGTAAAAATACAAATCGCCCTAATCACTATTTACTTTACTTCCCACCCTATCCGCGAAAGTCTCCCTATCTCTACAGATCCTGTACGAAGAACTTTTCGAGCTGAGCGCACTCCAAACGACAACCCCGCCTTAGGGTTGTCGAGGGTCGTCGGGTAAAAGACTCTGATTAAAGGCCGTGATTCTTATCGACTTGTACCAGGTAAGTGTTAATTTCATTAAAACGCTCTCGTCCTTGGACCTCTGGTACAGAATCGTAGCCAATTAGAGTCTCAGATGAAAAAGAAAATTATAGCAATAAGTATAAAAAACCATCGACAAGTAATTCTAACGTTTCTTGCATTGTAACCACTATATTAAACTTTTTCATTCATGATATGTTTAGTGACACGGAGATACTTCTTTTCCTCCTTTATCTCAAATTATATATGAAACATGTTAATCTTATATTTATCATTTTGGATTTGAGACTGACAACGAAATCATTCCGCATTTTGTTTATCAACCTCTTTATAGTCGTCAAATGTATGCATCTTTAAATTATGATACCTGTTAGAACCTAAGAAGGCTTATTAATTTTCTTTATAAATATTTATAGCTATGGAATTATAGGTACTAGACTTAAAATTTATCAAAGTAAAAGAAAATTTCATTCACCTCACCGTATCGAAGTCGAAGATTATTATAACTCTAAAAAGTAGTTTGAAGTAGACAATGAAACTTGAACATCACTCGGTTGGAAATTCCAAGACGAATCAGAAAATACAAGAAAAAGAAAATAACCGACAATAGAAGAGGAGAAGATAGTCTAGAAGATATAGAACAAAATACCTCATTGACCACACATATTTCTCGTATCCAACGAAGCAGCCAACTAGCCATCCAGTTATCAAGCCGTCCAGTGAACCAAAAACCGATTCACAGTGAACCAAATGGCTTCTCCTTATCTCAAGAATCTTTACGATAAAAAAGAACATCTAGAATTGCCACCTTGGATTTTGGCCTCGGGGTCGGGAAATTGAATAGCGCCAAAGAAATTGAAAGAGGAAATTTGACGCGAGCCATTGCTTTGTTGTTTTGCCCTTTCGTAACAGGTCGACTCTTTATGCGGTAGCATTTCTGGTTGGAGCCTGGGTCATCTAATGGGGAATCCTGAGAATTTTTTCGATTTCCGCAAAGCGGTTGTGGACCACTGGCCAATAAAAGTGGGCTTGGAGCCACAGACATATCGCCCGACTTTAGGGGATAAAGGAGAAAAACTGCATTCTCTGGAAGCATAGCCTACCTAAATCTCCCCCTTCTCGGTATAGTTACGGGTTCTTAAATCACGAACGAGTGGTTGGCTAAATCATGAAAACGCTTACGAGGTCTTTGTAATTTCGTCTGCCTCTTACAGCTGTGTTGAGATCGATCCACACTGGCACTGCTGCTGCTCTCTCCTCCTTCATATTTATTGTCATCCATGCTTCTTATTTATTGCGTATACACGCGGAACACAGGATTACTCTGGGACCATGATTCCACATAATCTCCCTTTATCGAGCATTAAGGAAACTTCCATTTCAAGAGAAGACGCTAATGCTTACTCCATTACACCCAGATGATACTTGTAAGTAGCAACAGGATAACAAGATGGGAATCGAAGATCAAGACAATTAGCAACATCGACAGTTTTCAAAGTTTCATACACATCGTAAACTCTTTAGTAAACTTTTAATTCAAGGTGGAATTTTTATTTTGTCTTCAAAAAATTGTGACGCTCTTTTTGATTTATATTATTATCATTAATATTATGTTTTATTTCAACCGCTGATGTGGATTAGGTGACGAGGCGCATAGCTTCGCGGTTCGGTTAGAACTAGGATGGATGACAGCTTCCACAATCGCTAGCCTAACGTTTTCTCTACTATTGAAACATATCAAGCGGAAGATTAGACCCCAAAGACTAATTGTATGCCTTTCAAGGCTTCGAAGGTATGCATCCCGACTCGACTGTCAATTAATCGGAGGCTAGTAGTAGGCTAGTAGAGAAAGGAGTGTATAAAACCATACAGGTAGTACCAAAAAAAGCGATAAGTTTTTAGGTTTTATTATTGTAATGAATTTTTAAAAATAATGTTAAAAAAAGACAGATGCGAATGAAAATGTCAAATTAAAAAAGCAAATTTCACTAGAAGGAAGAGATAAATATATTGATTATTATTAGGGGAGTTAAGATAACATTGTCAAGTTCATCCACAATGATGAATAGGATTACTCACAACTTCTAATAAACTAAACTAACAAGTCTTTGTCAGTTAGGTGCGCGTTCCAAATGTAATTAGCACTATGTTCTCACTCCTAAGAACTGAAACCCACGTGATTTAGGTCTCAGATCTATTTACGTCGGTGTGTTCCTCACTTTCTGAAAGTCTGACTTGCTATAACTGCTGTGCATAAGCTAAACATAACAGAAAGTCAATTAATTCACAATCAGCATTAAAATTAACCACACGAGATATTACGTATTTCACTATAGATTAAATTATTGTTTCTTGAAAATTTATTGCAAAATACCTTCTAGTTTAGTAGCATATTTTTTTTATTTATTTCAGCCACCCTAACGACATTACAAAAAAAATCAGCAACCTTTTTCAAAGTCTCGGGAAACAACTTATAGTTTCCTTACGCTTAGAATATTTTTGTGTTACATAATTATTTTTTATGATTCATAAATGATCATCTGATGAAATTAAGAGGCATCTTTCTGACTATGATTATTCTTTTTAAATCTCATTTTTTTTTGTGGAAATTAATCCCTAAGTACTATGTTACACAGAAATTTAACAATCAAAAAAATATATGTATTAACATTTTTTACGTCAAGCAGCAGTCCTAATCTGTACATTTACCAAAACTAAAATTTTAAATCCTACTTGGATTTTAATTTTCGAATGTTTATGGACAATAGAAAGTGCGGATATTCATGAACATAAACTTTGTACAATCATGAAACAATATAAGCAGGAAAACATAACGCTAAAACTAGTGGCGAATTACAGCCGATAAAAAGTGTATGACTGCTTTATGCCAGACGCTTTAGTTAAATTCAAAAGAGCGGAAACTCGTTCAGTCGCCGTTGTAACGTGGATCTTGCAATGAACCAGCAACGTAGGAACGTCCGGCGCACGTAGCTCGTATTTTATCAGAATGGTTGTATAATTAGTTGGAATAACGGAAGATAAAGCGGCGCCATTACGAAAGCGCTGCAATAAATGTAAATCAGACACCCGCGAAACCGGCAATAATTCCCGCATAAAAACAGCGGCGCGTCATCCGGCTCTATTATCCGCCGGAGTGAGACTCCATTTTCGAGAGCTCCTCGTGCTCGGAAACTGGTGTGCAAAACTTTTTCATGTACGCGTTGACATGCGCCCATTTTCCTGCAGCTTTAACCAGAAAATAATTATCGAAGACCGCTCTGGATTCATAATAGGTGGTCAATTTTTGCCCGAGTTTAATGAGAGACTAAAGGATGTGCTTGATGAAAATCAAAGAGGAGAGTGAGAAGATGACTAGCAACTCTCAGTGGGTGGCGTCTCATCCTCCTATAACGGAGGCAGTCGCAATCATAACTATCAAAAGCACAAGTTCCTGCAGCTCTCCTACTCCCAAAACCCCTGGAACTCCGCCCTCTTACAATCATGTCGCTTGTTTTGCCATTGTAACGGGTAGCAATTTTCGCGGGACTCGAGAGAAGGCAAAAACGACAGTTCCTGGCTCCAAGTACCTCGGCTGTATTTGCCCTCGCTCTTTGATGTTTATCGAGCTTTCGTTATTAAATCGTCGGTATGGAACAAAAAAACTTTGGAAGGGAATTGAAATTCTGTTGGAAAATGTGCATCCTAGAGAAACTTGTGTGCAAATTGTCATAAACTTAATTAGAGAATGGTAGATTGAAATTGACAAAAAATATCCTAATAGTTCTGTAAAAATTACTTGAAATTAAAAATTGTTTTTTTCGCACACTGTACGCAAAGGTCGCTGTAACTGCACAGAATTCCTTTCGGAAAGTTGTTGATTCCCGTGCGATTCTATCAGCAAGCGGTAATGAATTGTCGCATTCGAAAAGTGGGGAGCATGTGCGACAGTGTTGACATTCCCGCCAGCTATCCCCACTATACTTGATTTTCCGAACATTTGTCTGATTTTGGTTAGCGCATTCTCTCTCTAATTCGCGCTGACTGACTTTCTTGGAACCCAGTCATTGGCCTTATGAATAGTTCCTATATAAGAAATCAGATAGCGATAGGCCTGTTATGATTTTAGCTGTTACGCAGTTGAAGACTGTTTGTCCGTTACGGTATACAGAGAGATTGTAGGTAGTTTAAGATAAAGAGAGATAAGAAAGTTAGGTATAATGGGATAGCAATAAACGTCAAAACAAAAATAATAATGTTCTTACTGCTTAAACGTTTGCCTAATTAAGATAAGTTGTTGACGTTGATCTTTTGTAAATTAACTACTTTCTGATATTTTGTAAAATCGTTTGTTTTGTTTCTTGAAAACACAAAGTCTAACTGATAGTTACTTTTATTATTACTTGTAAATTACCGACGCGATGCACAGTCCGTAAGCCGCACGGCACAAAAACAACACACTACCCACACACTAGACGACGTGGCTGACGTAGAGGATCTGGACGATCGATGTCGTGATCGTTGGCCAGCTGATCGAAACTTGTTGACATCTAGCCAAGCAGGCGCCGCGAGGTGACAGCTAGTCCCGAAAGTGACCGCCAGTGGCCAGCAGTGGACGGGCTGGCAACAGCAAACCAGGGCCACCTACCGGCAAGCGCATGAACCAACGTTGCGTGCGCCGGGCCCTGGAGTGTAATTGTGTTTGTCTGTCTCTTTCTCTCTCTCTCTCGTACGCGAGAAGATACACGCCGTGAAGTAGGAGCTTGCCGGCTGGTACTCAGGCCAGAGAATCTCAACTCCAGAAGAGGCAAGTCGCAAGTCGAAAGAGTAAAACTTGCGAATCGGGATCGTTTAGCCGACATTGTGGTAAGTCACTACTTTTCTCATAAACTTTCTCTCTCGCACGCATTGTCGCTGCGAGTTGCGTGTGTTAGAAAGAGAACAGTTGCAATGTACATATAACCTTTTTAAATGAATCTCTTCAAAATCTTGTTAAATTTTTTAAAATAACAGATTTCTTATTTTCTATGGAATTAAAAAACTGATTCATAAGTATATTACAAAAAAAATTGAAAAAGGGAGCAGCTACGATTTTAAGGTTTATGGATTTTGAATATTTAGAAGTTTAGTAAACTTACTAAAGAGGCCAAAATTGGATTCATTTTTGAAAGACCTGCTCGCTCTTGAGAATAGCTGTGCGAAACTTCGTGTTTTTTGCGCGTGAAGTGGGCAAGACTAGCAGTTTTAAAGTTAGTGACTTAACACCTTTTTAATTTTTTTATTATTATACTTCTACCTTTTCGTACAGTGTGAGAAAAAATAGTATGATACACATGCAAATTGTCGATTACCAATTTTCTTCACTTGTATCACAATGTACTATTTTCTTCAAACACATTGTTGTCAAAACCACAAACGTGATAGGAGTCCGCTTCAGTTCCGATGTCTTCGGAATTCTCCATCTACGGACAAAGCTTTATTTCTGTGAGCTAATCAAGTTCTTCGAGAACCCTAACAAAGTCAAAATCCTCGAACAATGCTGCCCGTTAATTAAGTCGGCTGTGACGAGTCGAGCTTCGCAATTCAAGAGTACTTTGGGCTAAATCTGCTCTTGAAGACCAGCCGTTCGATCTTTATACCTTTCCAGGGTCTTGGAAACAGTCAGCCTTTAGCTTTAAGTCCGGATGTCCTATCTCGCAGGAAAAGCGACACGCTTAAAAAGGATAACTGCTCTCACTTGACATTCGTTTCTTTTATAGTTTTGTGCATTACGAGAAGACTCTTCACGATTCTCGTGCCAAAGCTGAGCGAGGTTTACATTCCATACAATGCCATGAGCGTCGTTATGGCCCAGCAGTATCATAAAGACTGGCGTCTCACTCGCCACACAAAGCATGCTACTTTGCCACCCTGTCCTCAACTTTCTTTTTCTCATCCTTCTAAAGAGACGCCCCAGTCTTTGTAGAGCCCAGAAACTGCAAACGTTTCGCGCTGCCAACTTGGCCCCAGTTCCATCTCGTCCCACCAAATTCCAGTCTGCTCGAGTACAAAAGCTGTGGTTTATTTAGGCGAACCTTCCTATTCATGTCCTCTTATGTGCCTCTTATCCACTCTCATCGTAGACATTTTTCTAACTTGATAACATAAAAAATTTCTTAAGAATAGCACCCACTTTTGTTGACTATTTATACACCACTAGATTTATACAATGCGCGTGTTATTTCCAAACATTTATTTTAACATGCTGTTCTGAGGAATTAATTACACTTATTTAATCTATCTGAAAAAATCTATTGAATTTGGCAGTAGTGATATTGTGTGAATCTGCTCACTGAACAAAATTTCAGTCTCCTGCGCAGACGCGACGCCGCGAGTCATACCAGTCATACGTCTGTTTGTTTACATCGTTTACATATTTTCGGTTGAGTGAAGCAGAGGTAAAAGTGAGTGCTGCGATAAATAAAATTATTATGAATTAATATTATTAGTTGCCACTTTCGGTGTGACATCTTGTTTTAATTTATTCATGGCGTGTTTTTCTGAAATAGTTGAGAGTGAAAACCTAACCTCAAATGCCTATATGATTTCAACTGTTAGTTGAGTTTTTTTCATTCACAACAATTAATTAAAAACTTAAGATATCAATTGAAAGATAATAAGAATAATTAAAAACTTAGGAAAAAAATTGAAAACGGATAAAATTCACTGAAAATTCAAGATAATAATCGGAATTAAAAAAAAAAAATTACAACAACTACAAAATATAGGTAAAATTACTAAAATAAAAGGAAACGAATGAAAAATGACAAAAACAATTGTAAATTGAAGAACACAATTAACAATATTAATTCAAAAATAATTAACAAGATTTAAAATTGAAAAAATTAGTTAGAAAATGATTTTAAAATTGTAGATTTTAAAACCTAATTAAAAATGAAGTAAAATAATTGTAAACTAATAAAATAGTTCAAAATAAGTAGTTAAAATAATTAAAAACAAGGAAAATGAATTTATAAATATGACGCTCTACGAAGAAAGATACCTTCCGAAGCGAAAAGTTTTAAGATTATGTTTGATATGTTCAAAGATTAAAAATTATAGAAAATAACTGTAAAATGATAAAGATAGTTTAAGATTGAAGAAAATAAGTAAATTTGAAAGAATGAAATGAAAATTGAAGAAAACAACTGAAATTTAAGAAAAATAATTTAAAATTTCCGAAATTAATTCGAGGATATCAAAAATAATTACAAATACAAAATTGTATAAATAATTGTGAAATAAAGAAAACATTTTTTATTTATGAATAATTATTTATAATAATATTTATTTATAACAATAAATATGTTGGGTGGGAAAAATGGGTAAAAAGTGAAAAAAATTGAAAAAAAATATTAATGAAAATTTAGTAAATATAAATTTAAAAAATTGAAAAAAATTGAAAAAAATCGAAAAAATGTCAAAAGTAATATTAAAATAGATAACCCAATAAATATTTATTTAACTGGGGGGGGGGGGGGAACTATATTATTTAAAAACTAATGAAATATTGAGATATTAATTAATTTACAATTCGAGCTCTTAAACTTTAGAAATATAGATCGTTTCCAGAAACGGAAGGTTTCCGCCTGGAATAGCTAAAGAGCTATTGAAAGAGGCAAAAAGAGGATTCTTAAAAAATTATTTCCTTACTCAACTTAAACTTCATATGTATATAAATTATTTATAATAAATAGAAAATAGGAAAAAGAAGAAGAAAGAAGAAGAGAAGAGGATTTTAATTGGATTAATTGGATTTTTATAATTTAAAAAATCATTATAATTATTAACAATAATTTACCTCTTTTTGGTTTCAATTAATATAAATATTAATATTTATATTAATTTATATAAATATATATAAATATATATAAATAAAATTTGATTTTAAAAATATTAAGATTTATTAATTTAGTAAATCATATTTATGAAATTTATGGGAGAATAATAAAAAAATTAAAAATTGAAAAATGGTAAGAATAATTAAAAAATGAAGAAAAAATTTAAAATTCCCGTTAAATAATCCCAATAATCCAAATTTCATAACAGCTAACTTTAAAAACTTTCAAGAATAGAAAAACTTCGTTATATAGAACAGGAAAATGAACAAAACTCAAGTAATGTTTTAAGTTTAAAAATACCGATAATTTAGCTACTGTTACCGGGAGACATTACTTGAGAACTATTTCTGCTCGAAAGTTAATGTGTGGCATGAGTATCCTTGGGGAAAAAGGTTTCCATCAAAAGTAAAGTTAACATGAACTATGTAGTAAGTTCTGGGAAGACAACACTTTAGTTAAACTTACCAGGAACCACTTCTTGGCAACTATTTGTCCTCAACATCCGAACAATGTTCCGGACAAATAGTTTCTTCGCGTACTGAATTTTATAAAAGCAAATATAACAAATCTTTTTTACATTTTTGTTGGTTAATATAGTTTTGAAAAAATATTTTTAAAAATTCTGTAAAATCGTCAGTGAGGTAAAATGGGAATGTGAGCAGATTATATAGTAGAGTGGTACAAAAAAGCATGAGAAAAAACTAAAGTCTGGATTTTTAGGCTCTCATCCTCTGGGTTTATTCTATGTCGAAAAAAAATACTCCTGATTTTTTCTGAAATCAAAAAATATTTAGAAGTTGCTAAAAGCCCTCAAAGTTCCCCATGTACTTTACATGAAGAAAAAAACTTTTTCGTAAAAATGGTATAGAACCCTTGAAAATCAATATTTTTTAATCTCTTCAGGAGACTTTAAAGAATAATGTAAAATTGTTTATTTTACCATTTCTTAATATTAAATATTTTTTATTGGTACCCCAAACACGTCCAAAAATGCAACAATACAAATTAATTGTTAAAGAATATTTTATTTTCTAATTTTTTGTCCATTTTTTGCATTGTTTTCAATAAATAGCATAAATATACACTTTTAACAGTTGCTTTATGTAATTGTTAATTTGTTTAACCAAATTATTATTATTGTTTATTTACAAATATTTATCAAATTAGGAGCAGCAATACAAATTAGCAATTTTTCTCTCAATTTTGCAACTTTGCAAGCTAAATGATTCCAATTACTTACAACAAACTAAAATACCAATTCTAACAAATGTCTAAACAAATCACTATTATTTAAATTCAACTTTTTATTTAATTAAGCTCTAGATAAGTTGCAATTCTTCTGAATTTTAAAACTCTGTAAGCTGAATGATACGAATTACTGACAACAAACTAAAAATAATAATTCTACTAATTGTTTAAACAAATTATTATTGTTTAACTTCAACTTTTTATTACATTTTGCTACAGATAAGTTACATTTCTTCTCAATTTTGCAACTTCTTAAGCTGAATAATACCAATTATTAACAACAAACTAAAAATAACAATTCTACTAATTGTTTAAACAAATTATTATTGTTTAATTTCAACTTTGTATTAAATCAAACATCAGATTTGCAACTTTTTCTCAATTTTGCAATTTTTGTTAACTAATGTAACCAATTGCTAACAGCAAACAAAAAATAACAATTCGACCGATTGCTTAAACAAATTATTATTGTTTAACTTTAATTTTTATCAAATTGAGCTACAGGGAAGCGTTTTTTTCTCTATTTTGCTATTTTTCAAGACGAAAACTAACAACAATCCAAGAATAACAATTTTACCAATTGTTTAAACAAATTACTATTGTTTAACTTCTACTCTTTATGAAATTGAGCTACAGAGTTGCAATTTTTTCTACATTTTAAAACTTTTCCTGGCCGATTGTAACCTGTTACTCTCAACAAACTAAAAGTAACAATCAATTGTTTAAACAAATGATTATTGTTTAATTTCAACTTTTTAAGAAACTTAACTACAGATTTGCAATTTTTTCTTAATTTTAAAACTTTTTAAGCTGAATGGTACCAGTTACTAATAGCAAACTAAAAATCAGAACAGATTTTTTGAAATTACTACTGAAAACAAGCTGTAGCTTAATTTTATAAAGAATTGGAGTTAAACAATAATAAAATTTGTTTAAACAACTGATACAACTTTTATTCTCAGTTTGTTGTTAGAAACAGGTTATATTCGTCTTTAAAAGTTGCACAGTTGAGAAAAAGTTGCAACACTGAGGCTTAATTAATTAATTTAATTCTTTTTATACAAAGGAAAAAAAGTATAATTTTTAGTAAGTTGATAAGAAGGTGAAATTAAACAATAATTGTTTGTTTAAACATTTAAAAGAATTTTGGTTTTCAGTTTGTTGTTAGTAATTGATATCATTTAGAAAAGTTACAAAATTAAGAAAAAAGTGCAACTCTGTAGTTTAATTTGATAAACAGTTGAAATTAAACAATAATAATTTGTTTAAACAATCGGTCAAATTGTTATTTTAATTTGTTGTTAGTAATGGGTAAAATTCGTCTTTAAAAGTTGCATAAGTGAGAAAAAGTTGCAACTATGTAGTTTAATGTGATAAAAAGTTGAAATGAAACAACAATAATTTGTTTAAACAATCGGAGGAATTGTTATTTTTAGTTTTTTGTTAGTGATTAATATCATTCAAAAAGAAAAGTTGAAAAATTGAAAAAATTTTGTAACTCTGTAGGGGCCGTTCATAAACTACGTCACACAAAAGGGGGAGGGGTGGAATTAGAGATTTGTGATGATTTGTGACGTTAGGGGGGGAGGGGTGTAAATAAAATGTGACGTCACATTTAAGAAATTAACTTCTGCATGGCTTCTACATAAAAAAGATATATTAGAATGGTCCAAAAATATATGGAATAAAGATTTGGAAATGTTATTCTCTCCAATCCCCCCCCCCCCCCCCTCCTAGTATATGCAAAGAAAATGTAAAAATAAAAAAAAGTGTTAAAAAATATTAGGTACTCACTTTTTTTTGACAATTTTTTGCACAATTTTCAATAAATAGCATAAATGCATCCTTTTAACAATTATTTCATGTAATTGCTAATTTGTTTAAATAAATAATTATTGGTTATTTACAATTATCTGTAAAATTAGGCTAGACAGTTGGAACTTTTTGTCAATTTTGATACTTTTCAAGACGAGTGTAACCAGTTACTAACAACAAACTAAAAATAACAATTGTATTAATTTTTTAAACAAATTATGATTTTTTAATTTTAGTTTTTTATCAAATTAAGCTACAGAGTTGTAATTTTTTCTCAATTTAGCAACTTTCATGCTGAAAATATACTATTTACTAACAACAAACTAAAAATAACAATTGTATTAATTTTTTAAACCAATTATTATTGTTTAATTTCAACTTTTCATCCCTTCAAGTTACAGAGTTGCAATTTTTTCTCAATTAAACATGTTTTTATTTTTGGAGTGATAAGACTGACTGTAAAAGACGTAATCATCGAGTTTAAACTTTCAACAATTTATTATTATCAAATGTTCAACACAAGTTTTTATTTTTACATTATTATTTGTAAATTGAGAATTGTAAATTGATAAAATTTGTTTATTATAATCATTACTTCTGACAATTTTTGTTAAAAGTTTTTTCTCAATAATTAGGTTTATCAGTCAATTTTACTTCTTCAAATTTAAAAAAATGCTAAAATGAAAAAATGTTGCAACTCTGTAGCCTAATTTAATAAAAAGTTGAAATTAAATTATAATAATTAGTTTAAACAATTTGTAGAATAATTATTATTAGTTTGTTGTTAGTAATTAATATCATTTAGCTTGGAAATTTTAAAATTTGAGAAAAAGTTTTTAAAAAATTAACTCTGTAGCTTAATTTGATAAAATGTTGTAATTATGCAGTAATAATTTGTTTAAAAATTAATAAAAAGTTTAAATTAAACATTAATAATTTGCTTAAACAATTGGTAGAATTGTTATTTTTAGTTCTTATTGTTAGTAATTTATACCATTAAGCTTGAAAAGTTGCAAAATGTAGAAAAAGTTGTCTGTAGTTTCATTTGATAAAAAATAGAAATTGCACAATAATAATTTGCTTAAACAACTTGTAAAATTGTTGTTGGTAATTTGCGACCATTAAGCTTAAAAAGAAGCAAAATTAAGAAAAAGTTACAACTCTGTAGCAATTAACTAATAAATAGTTGTAAATAAGTAATAATAATTTGTTTAAATAAATTCTGTGGCTGAAAGGCATAACATCATAACTAACATTTTATCGAATTTGAGATAACATCAGATTTGAGTTAATTTAGTAATGCTTTTTAAAGTTTCATAACAGTAAAGTGATTTAAATGTTTATTTACGTAGAAAATAATTAATAACACAACAGCATAACTGCATTCAAATCGAAAAAAAGAATTGATATTCTTTTTTAAAGCGTTTATATTTTATTAAAATTGATAAACAGATGTAAAAACTACACTAGAAAATAGGATACAATGCCAAACACCAAAAATATTGGTTGATTTTTCGATTTTACAAAACCAAGAAAATAAACAAAAACAGGTTTTTCTCAAAACTATGAAAATGCAGTTATGTTATTCTGCCTTTCAGCCACAGAATTATCAATTGCACGCAACAATTATTAAGTCTAGATTTATGCTATTTACTAAAAATTGTATAAAAAATAGTCAAGGAAATAATAAGAAATATTTTTAAACGCTTTTTTGTATTTTTTCTTTTTTCGGAGTTCTCGGAGGACCCATAAAAAATACCCTCTAAATTTGAATTAGTGATTTTTAACTAATGAATGAGCGAGAAATTGGTTATTATTAAATAGTAAAAATTATCACTATTATTTAGTAGAAAACTACTAATTTGAAAGTAAAATATCTACTAATTGAAAAAGTAAACTTTCACTATTACAAATAATAAATATTTCACTTTAAAATTAGTATTATTCTACTATCAATTAGTAGTTTTTTAGTAAAAATAGTGATATTTTTCACTATTTAATACTAACCAATTTCTCGGTAATTCATTAGTAGAAAACCACTAATTCAGTTTTACATAGTAGTTAATACTAAAAACTGGTTAAATAAATAATTTTGCGTTATTTTTAAAGTCTCTTCAAGAGAAACAGAGTTTGCCGAGTGAAAAATATTTATTTTCGAAGATTTTATATCATGTCTAGAAAAAATTGTTTTTTCACATGGGATACTTTTAGCAATTTTTGATTTTAAGCGACCTCCAAGTATTTTTTAAATTAAAAAAATAGGTTATTTTTTTCGGTAAAGAACAGTCCTAGTGAGTGACAGCATAACATTTCAAACTTTTTGATTTTGGACTAACCTAATGTATATATTTATTACCGTTATTTATATTTCAAAAATGTGTTAACAGAAGTTTGTAAGTCATGAGTTTATTTTAAACAAAAATAAATCGTAATTGCGATCGACTTCTCCAATAATTATAAAAAAAATTATCTGTGGGGGGGGGGGTAATTTCTAAAGTGACGTTATACAAGGGGGGTTATGGCATTATGTGACGATCTGTGATGTGAAGGGGGGGAGGTGGAAATAATCGTAAAAATCGTGTGACGTAGTTTATGAACAGCCCCGTAGCGCAATTTGAAGAAATTTGATATTAAACAATAATCATTTGTTTAATGATAGAACGTCTAAGTGCGAACTTAGATAGCTCACTGATAGACTTCCATTGTAAGTTTTACGTCATTTGAATTTAGAAATTTGAACTTTGTTCTTATCTTATTTCATATTCATTTTATAAGGTGATTTAGTACATACTCGCGGAAGGAATTTTTATCCTGCCGGAAGGACGTTATAGCTTCTATCATTAAACAATTGGAGTAATTATTTTAAATGAATTTATCACTCGGTGAAGTTCCTAAGAATTAATTGGAGTAATTGTTATTTTTAGTTTAGTGTTAGTACTTGGCATCATTCAGAAAAAAGTAGCAAAATTGCGAAAAGTTTGCAACTCTGTAGCTTAATTTAAAAAAAGTTGATATTAAACAATAATAATTTGCTTAAGCAATTGGTGGAATTTTTATTTCAGTTTGCTTTAAGTAATTGGTTTTGTCTTCAAAATTTCGAAAATTGAGAAAAAGTGTCAACTCTGAAGCCTAGTTTAATAAATAGTTGTCAATCAACAAAAATAATTTGATTAAACAAATTATCAATTACAGAAAACAATTGTTTAAAATTCGGACTTTACTTTTTTTGGACCACGCTACTGCAGATTCGTTCTCCAGGAGTAGAATAAAAAATGCAAAATTACAAATAATCAACAATTTGAAACTTATTTTTAGTTTTTTAATTTTTCTTCTTAAGAATTGAATAGACGTCTGAAAGTAACCGAGAAAAAGT
Source organism: Ganaspis brasiliensis (assembly GCA_037103525.1). Lineage (NCBI taxonomy): Eukaryota > Metazoa > Arthropoda > Insecta > Hymenoptera > Figitidae > Ganaspis > Ganaspis brasiliensis. The sequence goes on along the minus strand of JAZKLR010000159.1, from coordinate 1,068,693 downwards.
CAGTAAATGAAACATGAAGAAAGTGTTGAAGAAAGTTTGACTCCAGACGAGAAGGGAAAAATATTATGTTGCGTTATCACGCCGACAGTTCATAAAACGTTGTCTAGCTGTTGGCAAATAGTTGACCGAGGTCGTTTCTTTATATTAGGCCCATAAAAGCACCGACCCGGGGAGAGTTTATACGTTGGTGATTGCCACCCCCGCGGCGCTGGCTCAACTTCCTCTGTCGACACGGACTAGCCCGGAAGTGCGATTCCTCGCTCGTCTCAAGTCCACATTTTCGCATCGACCGATCCACCCTAACGTGCTTGCTATACCACGATACACGAAATGTGAGACGGGTCTGTACAATGTCCAAACTAAAAGAGAGTTCATCGCTCAAATACTATCTTTTGTTTTAACTTTCTCAGTTTCTTGCACGCACGAGGTTTCTCTCAAGAGAAAGCATAAACTAACTTTTCGAACGTGCTAAAAGTCGACAAGTGTTTTTATGTCGTCAATTTTCCAAGAATCAAAGACTTCTCCAATCGCGATTCATGCTTCCTCCTTCCCATTTCCTTTCTTTGCTTCTTTTGGTTACTTTTCCTTTAAGTGAAAAGTAGCTTTGAAAGTTGTGTTTTCAGAGGCTTCAAATTAAAGCGCTTTTTATCAATTTTACGAAAATAGCTGTAAGTGATGATTTCTTTAGTAATTTGACTGTTTAAAGCTAAAATAGGTATTAAGAGAGAGATATTTTCGAAAACTGAATATTAATTACGTCAATTTTCATTCGGGACAGTTAGTAGTTTGACAAGTGAAGAAGTTATTAATCTGCGTGTATATTTAGAAAGTTAGGAAATCTAATTTGATATACTTATAGATGACGCAAGTACTTCAATTTTATTCCTGCAAGTTATCTATAAATGAGAATATTGTAATGAATACTCGAATAAAAATAAGTTCTATATTGGTTAGAGGAATAATTTTATTGGCATGAAATTCAAAGAGAAGTAATCAATCTTCATCGATTCTATATGTTTGCTCTTAAGAGGAGGGAATGGATAATTAGAATTATAATAGGTTACTCTGATCTTGGATGGTTCCTTGTTGAGTCAGTAACCCATATCTTCCTATAAAGGCAATAACAGGTTCTGCAGTTTCTAATCCTCTTCATCTGATGATAAGAATTATAACAATCTGAATTTGATAATTTGAATTCTATATTTAGGATCCACAACTTATACATTTCGACATTCCACATCATAGATTCTAATTCCGAGATCCTTATCCTTGATTTCAAACACAGATTTCACATAATATATTTTTTCGGTTTAAATTCCGCAGAATTTTACGTTCCCAATTTCATATTCCAGATTCCGGATCATGTTTACCAAATATCGCATTCAACAATCCGTACTTTACATCCAGGATTCCTGATCCTAGATTATACATTTCAGATTTCACATTTCCAAATCTTTATGCGGAATTCCACGTTCCCAATTTCACAATCCAGATTCCTGATCCTGGATTCTACATTTCGGATTTCTCATTCCGGATTTCAGATACCCAAATCTTAATGCAGAATTTCACGTTCCCAATTTCACATTTCCGATTTCAGGTCCAGAATGCCACATATCGGATCCAACGTTCGTAATAAACATACAGAATTCCTGATCCTAGATTCTACATTTTGGATTTCTCATGCAGCATTTCACATTCCCAAATCTAGAGGCAGAATTTCACGTTCCCAATTTCACATTCCCGATTCCAGATCCTAAATTATAATATTGGGGTCTACATTTCGTACTTTGCATCCATAATTCCTGATCCTAGATTCTTCTTTTTGGATTTTACATTCCGGATTCCACATTTCCAAATCTTCATGCTGAATTCCACGTTTCTAATTTTACTTTCCCGATTTCTGATCCTGAATTCTAATACTGGATTCAACATTCCGTACTTTACGTCCAGAATTCCTGATCCTTGATTCTACATTTCGGAAATTAAAGACCGGATTTCATGATTCAAAATGTTTATGCAGAATTCCACAATCCGGTTTTCACATTCCTTAATCTTCATGCCGAATTCCTCTTTCCCAACATTACGTTCTAAATTCCAGCTCCTGAATTCTACATATTGGATTTAGCATTCTGTACTTTACATACAGAATTCCTGATCCCAGATTCTACATTCCTAAATCTTTATGCAAAATTCCACGTTTCCAATTTCACATTCCCGATTCCAGATCCCAAATTCCACATAACAGATTCGAAGTTCTTTACTTCACATCCAGAATCCCTGATCCTAGATTATAAATTCCGGATTACACATTTCCAAATTTTTACGCGGAATTCCACGTTCCCAATTTCATATTCCAGATTCCAGATCCTGAATTCTAATACTGGAGTCAACATTCCGTACTTTACATCCAGAATTCCACAATCAGCTTCTCACATTCCTAAATCTACATGCCGAATTTCACGTTCCCAAAAACACATTCTAAATTGCAGATCCTGAATTCTACATTACAGATTTCACATTCCTTAATCTTCATGAAGAATTTCACATTCCCAATTTCATATTTTAGATTCTATATTCTGAATTCTACATATCGGACACAACATTCTATACTTCACATTTAGAATTCAATATCCTAGCTTCCACTTCCCTGATTGTGATATATGAGATTAGGGTGGCCCAAAAAAAAAAAAATTTCGATTTTCATAAACCTTACCCCCCAATTTTGTTCATGGCGAAAAATATGAGATACGTATTTTTTTTATTTTTTTATTTTTTAATATTAACCCGTGCAGCAAAGCCCTTGAAAATTACCATTGAATTCCCATAGGAAAAATGCACTATTTCGTAAAGTTGACATAAAATCGTGAAAAATTGACCTTTTTCTTTCTGTAAACGATATTTTTGTTAATGAATATCCAAATAATAAAAATCTGTCGTATATTTATTAAATAAATTATTTCAACTATTTTTTATATGACTGTAAACAAACCCCATAAACATAAAAAAACCTGGACTTTATTAAAAAAAAAATTAATTATTACTTTAAATGCTTTTTCTTCTTTCATTGATGTTATTATCAAAATATATATTATTGTTTATGTTTTACCATGTTACATAATTTGTTTAAACAATTTATTGTTGTTATTTCCTTACAAAATGACAAATAAATCGAGCGTTTTTGCAATTTTCTTAAACTTTCTAACTTTAGACGCCTAATAAAAACATAAATTTATATATATTTATGTTACATAAATATTTATTATCAAATTAAGACGCTAACAATTGTTTAAACAAATTATTGTTGTTATTAATTACATTTTTCAGAATTGCTTAAAAAGAGTTGTAGTTTTTTCTTAATTTTGCAAATTGCTTTTCTTGAATCAACCACATTTTAATAAAATAAATAAAAATTATTATTATAACAATTATTTAAACAAATTATTGTTGTTATTTTTTAACTTTTTCAAAAATGTTTATAATGAGTTCTAGTTTTTTCTCAATTTTGCAAATTGATTTTATTAAACCAACGACATGTTAATAAAATTATTAAAATTATTATTATAACAATTAAACAACTTATTGTTGTTATTTATTAACTTTTTTAAAAATGCATTAAAAGAGTTGTAATTTATTCTTAATTCCGCAAATTACTTTTCTTAAGTCAACCACAATTTAAAAAAATTGATAAATTTTTAACCTAACAAATTTTTAAACAAACTGTTTAACTCTTTATTTAGCATTTATTAAAAATTTTATAAATAACAACAATAATTTGTTTAAATATTTGTCAGAATAATAATTTTATTAACATGTGGTTAGTTTAATAAAATCAATTTGCAAAATTGAGAAAAAACTACAACTCATTATGAGCATTTTTAAAAAAGTTAAAAAATAACAACAATAATTTGTTTAAATAATTGTTATAATAATAATTTTTATTTATTTTATTAAAATGTGGTTGATTCAAAAAAAGCAATTTGCAAAATTAAGAAAAACCTGCAATTTTTATTAAGCATTTTTGAAAAAGTTAAAAAATAACAACAATAATTTGTTTAAATAATTGTTTTTATAATAATTTTATTTAATTTATTAACATGTGGTTCATTAAAGAAAATCAATTTGCAAAACTAAAAAAAAACTCTTTATAAGCATTTTTGAAAAAGTTAATAAATAACAACAATAATTTGTTTAAACAAATTATGTAACATGGTAAAACATAAACAATAATATATATTTTAATAATAACATCAATGAATGAAGAAAAAGCATTTAAAATAATAATTAATATTTTTTTTAATAAAGTCCAGGTTTTTTTACGTTTATGGGGTTCGTTTATAGTCATATAAAAAATATTTGAAATAATTTATTTAATAAATATACGACAGATGTTTATTATTTGGACATTCATGAACACGATTTTTCATGATTTTATGTCAACTTTACGAAATAGTGCATTTTTCCTATGGGAATTCAATGGTAATTTTCAAGGGATTTGCGGCACGGGTTAATATTACAAAATAAAAAAATAAAAAAATACGTATCTCATATTTTTCGCCAAAGAACAAAATTGGGGGGTTAGGTTTATGAAAATCGAGATTTTTTTTTTTTTGGCCACCCTAATATTAGATATAGGATTTGGACTGAGTAATTTGGAGTAAGGAATCTGGAATTTAGTATCGCAAAATTGGAATTTGAATTGTAAACTCTGAAATTTGGAATCAGGATTGTTGAATTTAGCATATAAAACTCAGGATGTAGAATCCAGAAAGCAGAATCCGGGATGTAGAATCCGAGATGTGGAATCCGGGATGTAGAATCCGAGATGTGGAATCCGGGATATAGTGTCTGACAAGGCTGATGGTGAAATCTAGAAGGTTAAATCCCGAATGTTGAATACAAAATATAGGATTCGTGATATGAAATCCGGGATGTGGTATCCGGGATTAGGAGTCTGAGATTTGTAATGTAGAATGCGAAATTGAGAATGTTGGACACACAATATTGAATTCGTTTTATAAAGTTTGGGATGTGAATTCCAGAATGTTAAATCCAGGTTTAGGGTTGTTGTATCCGCGAAGTGAAATCCAGGATATGAAGTCTAGGATGTGAAATCTGAAGGGATTCGATGTGTCGACAAAAATATTTTAATTTGAATTTTATAAATACTAGCGTAACAACCCTCGCTCGCTAACGCTCGCTCGTTTTTTATTTCTTTTATATATTTCTTTACTTTATGTATTCTTGAACATATATATAAATCTATAAATTTATAAATTTTAATAATCTATATTCTAATTCATATTAAGTCGATGCGGCCAATTTTTAAAAGAATATGATAATTGAATAACTTAAAAAGTAGTAAATTGTAATATGTATTATGTAATAATAATATATATTTTTAAATTGTTTTATAATTAATTATTAATTTTTTTTAGAAATATAAAATTAATTTTTAAAATTTTATTTGCTTTATTTTAAAAATAATATCTAGTATTCTCAAAAAGATTGTTTTAAAAAATATTGCCAGTAATAATGATAATAATACTAAATATTAATTAATAACAAATTATAACTTCCTAACATTAAAAAAAAGGCGTTTGAAAAAAGTATAAATACATAAAATCGATTGCATCTATAAACAACTAACTAAAAAATATCTTGATAAAAAAATTATAATTTAAAAAGCAATATAATAGAAAGGTTCTAAAAAATATATTTCGAATACAACAAGAAACAAAGAAGTAATAATAATAAAAGATGAAAACATATGTGCAGTAGCTTTTTAACAGACTTATACATGCGCAAAAGCTCCAAAAGGCAGTTACGCATGCGCAGTACTTTCCTATGAACGATACTTGTTACAGTAACAAAGAAAAATTAATGTCAAAAAATGTAATTGTCAAAGCAAATAGAGAAACAAGTTAACAAAAAAGTTAAAAACATTGCGTAAAGTATATAGTAATGCGCAATAGGTTCCTATGCCAGTAAAGCATGCGCAGTAGTTTTCTATGAACAAAAAACATGCGCAGTTGTAAAAATGTGAAGTATAAATGACATTTTAACTATTCTAAGGTAAAAAAATGTAGAAAAATGTGTAAACAAAAAAGTTCCATGTAATGCGTAAAACCTATAATTTATAAGAGTAAATTGCACAAAACGCAGCTGTGGTGCACTACTGCGCAAGTGCAACAATATGTTGTGCATAAAAAAATGTTCAGTTTAACATGTTTGACACGAATAATGCCAGTGCGCATTGTTACAAACTCTAATAACATGATAAATTGAACATTTTTGTAAGTAACCTATTGGAAAAAGTAGGTGAACTTTGAAGTCTGTACGACGATGAACGAAGTTTTCTCGGTATCATATTAATATAATAGAAGATTACAACGTACAATTTTATGAATATTGGGAGAACTTTCAAACTCTTTATTCTCAATAAATAAGTAAATTTTCACAAAACTTTTTTAAACACTAATTATATGGAAGATTTTCTGACAGTATGTTAAATATTTATTACCCCCCCCCCCCCCCCGGTACCCCTAGAAAATGGTTTTTAAAAGTATGAAAAATTGAAAACTTTCAGATCAAAATTTGTTACATTTTATAAATATTTTAAAGAAAAAAAGAATAAAATTAAATACACTTTTAATGTTTTTATTATTTTTTATATTCAATAATATAAATTTTTCTATTAAATTTCTTGAATTCCAATATTTAGATTGAATTTTGAATATTCTTTTCTATTATGGGTCATTAATTACAATAATAATGAAAAAAAAACAATTTTAACCAATTTTTTAAATAAAGGTACCTTTGCGCATGTGCAGTTATCATGTTACTGTGTTACGCGTGCGCAATAATAAAACGGATTTTTACTGCGCACTTATTAAAAAAAGTATGCTATATGTACTGAAAATGTACTTATCTAGTAAAGTACCGCACTGCGCATGCGTAATTTTTGAATTTAATTAGAGCTCATGTGTGACTATCACTGTGCATGATTGCGCATGTGTAACAGCAATACAAAACAACTGCGCATGTGAAATGTTTGTTAAGTATTGCGCACGTTTACACAGCTGTGGTGCACTACTGCGCATGTGCAACAATATGTTGTGCATAAAAAAATGTTCAGTTTAACATGTTTGACACGAATAGTGCCAGTGCGCATTGTTACAAACTATAATAACATGGTAAAATGAACATTTTTGTAAGTAACCTATTGGAAAAAGTAGGTGAACTTTGAAGTCTGTTCCACTATGAACGAAGTTTTCTCGGTATCGTATTAATATAATAGAAGATTACCACGTACAATTTTATGAATATTGGGAGAACTTTCAAACTCTTTATTCTCAATAAATAAGTAAATTTTTACAAAACTTTTTTAAACACTAATTATATGGAAGATTTTCTGACAGTATGTTAAATATTTATTACCCCCCCACCCCCCGGTACCCCTAGAAAATGGTTTTTAAAAGTATAAAAAATTGAAAACTTTTAGATCAAAATTTGTTACACTTTATAAATATTTTAAAGAGAAAAAGAATAAAATTAATAAAATTAAATACACTTTTAATGTTTTTATTATTTTTTATATTATTAATATAAATTTTTCTATTAAATTTCTTGAATTCCACTATTTAGATTGAATTTTGAATATTCTTTTCTATTGTGGGTCATTAATTACAATAATAATGAAAAAAAAAACAATTTTAACCAATTTTTTAAAGAAAGGTACCTTTGCACATGTGCAGTTATCATGTTACCGTGTTACGCATGCGCAATAATAAAACGGATTTTTACTGCGCACTAATTAAAAAAAGTATGCTATATGTACTGAAATTGTACTTATCTGGTAAAGTACCGCACTGCGCATGCGTAATTTTTGAATTTAATTAGAGCTCATGTGTGACTATCACTGTGCATGATTGCGCATGTGTTACAGCAATACAAAACAACTGCGCATGTGAAATGTTTGTTAAGTAGTGCGCACGTTTACACAGCTGTGGTGCACTACTGCGCATGTGCAACAATATGTTGTGCATAAAAAAATGTTCAGTTTAACATGTTTGACACGAATAGTGCCAGTGCGCATTGTTACAAACTATAATAACATGGTAAAATGAACATTTTTGTAAGTAACCTATTGGAAAAAGTAGGTGAACTTTGAAGTCTGTTCGACGATGAACGAAGTTTTCTCGGTATCGTATTAATATAATAGAAGATTACCACGTACAATTTTATGAATATTGGGAGAACTATCAAACTCTTTATTCTCAATAAATAAGTAAATTTTCACAAAACTTTTTTAAACACTAATTATATGGAAGATTTTCTGACAGTATGTTAAATATTTATTACCCCCCCCTCCCCCCGGTACCCCTAGAAAATGGTTTTTAAAAGTATGAAAAATTGAAAACTTTCAGATCAAAATTTGTTACACTTTATAAATATTTTAAAGAGAAAAAGAATAAAATTAATAAAATTAAATACACTTTTAATGTTTTTATTATTTTTTATATTATTAATATAAATTTTTCTATTAAATTTCTTGAATTCCAATATTTAGATTGAATTTTGAATATTCTTTTCTATTGTGGGTCATTAATTACAATAATAATGAAAAAAAAAACAATTTTAAACAATTTTTTAAAGAAAGGTACCTTCGCACATGTGCAGTTATCATGTTACCGTGTTACGCATGCGCAATAATAAAACGGATTTTTACTGCGCACTAATTAAAAAAAGTATGCTATATGTACTGAAATTGTACTTATCTGGTAAAGTACCGCACTGCGCATGCGTAATTTTTGAATTTAATTAGAGCTCATGTGTGACTATCACTGTGCATGATTGCGCATGTGTTACAGCAATACAAAACAACTGCGCATGTGAAATGTTTGTTAAGTAGTGCGCACGTTTACACAGCTGTGGTGCACTACTGTGCATGTGCAACAATATGTTGTGCATAAAAAAATGTTCAGTTTAACATGTTTGACACGAATAGTGCCAGTGCGCATTGTTACAAACTATAATAACATGGTAAAATGAACATTTTTGTAAGTAACCTATTGGAAAAAGTAGGTGAACTTTGAAGTCTGTTCGACGATGAACGAAGTTTTCTCGGTATCGTATTAATATAATAGAAGATTACCACGTACAATTTTATGAATATTGGGAGAAATTTCAAACTCTTTATTCTCAATAAATAAGTAAATTTTCACAAAACTTTTTTAAACACTAATTATATGGAAGATTTTCTGACAGTATGTTAAATATTTATTACCCCCCCCCTCCCCCCGGTACCCCTAGAAAATGGTTTTTAAAAGTATGAAAAATTGAAAACTTTCAGATCAAAATTTGTAACACTTTATAAATATTTTAAAGAGAAAAAGAATAAAATTAATAAAATTAAATACACTTTTAATGTTTTTATTATTTTTTATATTATTAATATAAATTTTTCTATTAAATTTCTTGAATTCCAATATTTAGATTGAATTTTGAATATTCTTTTCTATTGTGGGTCATTAATTACAATAATAATGAAAAAAAAAACAATTTTAACCAATTTTTTAAAGAAAGGTACCTTTGCACATGTGCAGTTATCATGTTACCGTGTTACGCATGCGCAATAATAAAACGGATTTTTACTGCGCACTAATTAAAAAAAGTATGCTATATGTACTGAAATTGTACTTATCTGGTAAAGTACCGCACTGCGCATGCGTAATTTTTGAATTTAATTAGAGCTCATGTGTGACTATCACTGTGCATGATTGCGCATGTGTTACAGCAATACAAAACAACTGCGCATGTGAAATGTTTGTTAAGTAGTGCGCACGTTTACACAGCTGTGGTGCACTACTGTGCATGTGCAACAATATGTTGTGCATAAAAAAATGTTCAGTTTAACATGTTTGACACGAATAGTTCCAGTGCGCATTGTTACAAACTATAATAACATGGTAAAATGAACATTTTTGTAAGTAATCTATTGGAAAAAGTAGGTGAACTTTGAAGTCTGTACGACGATGAACGAAGTTTTTTCAGTATCGTATTAATATAATAGAAGATTACCACGTACAATTTTATGAATATTGGGAGAACTTTCAAACTCTTTATTCTCAATAAATAAGTAAATTTTTACAAAACTTTTTTAAACACTAATTATTTGGAAGATTTTCTGACAGTATGTTAAATATTTATTACCCCCCCCCCCCCGGTACCCCTAGAAAATGGTTTTTAAAAGTATGAAAAATTGAAAACTTTCAGATCAAAATTTGTTACATTTTATAAATATTTTAAAGAAAAAAAGATTAAAATTAATAAAATTAAATACACTTTTAATGTTTTTATTATTTTTTATATTCAATAATATAAATTTTTCTATTAAATTTCTTGAATTCCAATATTTAGATTGAATTTTAAATATTCTTTTCTATTATGGGTCATTAATTACAATAATAATTAAAAAAAAAAAGCAATTTTAACCAATTTTTTAAATAAAGGTACCTTTGCGCATGTGCAGTTATCATGTTACCGTGTTACGCATGCGCAACAATAAAACGGATTTTTACTGCGCACTTATTAAAAAAAGTATGCTATATGTACTGAAAATGTACTTATCTGGTAAAGTACCGCACTGCGCATGCGTAATATTTGAATTTAATTAGAGCTCATGTGTGACTATCACTGTGCATGATTGCGCATGTGTAACAGCAATACAAAACAACTGCGCATGTGAAATGTTTGTTAAGTAGTGTGCACGTTTACACAGCTGTGGTGCACTACTGCGCATGTGCAACAATATGTTGTGCATAAAAAAATGTTCAGTTTAACATGTTTGACACGAATAGTGCCAGTGCGCATTGTTACAAACTATAATAACATGGTAAAATGAACATTTTTGTAAGTAACCTATTGGAAAAAGTAGGTGAACTTTGAAGTCTGTTCGACGATGAACGAAGTTTTCTCGGTATCGTATTAATATAATAGAAGATTACCACGTACAATTTTATGAATATTGGGAGAACTTTCAAACTCATTATTCTCAATAAATAAGTAAATTTTCACAAAACTTTTTTAAACACTAATTATATGGAAGATTTTCTGACAGTATGTTAAATATTTATTACCCCCCCTCCCCCCGGTACCCCTAGAAAATGGTTTTTAAAAGTATGAAAAATTGAAAACTTTCAGATCAAAATTTGTTACATTTTATAAATATTTTAAAGAAAAAAAGAATAAAATTAAATACACTTTTAATGTTTTTATTATTTTTTATATTCAATAATATAAATTTTTCTATTAAATTTCTTGAATTCCAATATTTAGATTGAATTTTAAATATTCTTTTCTATTATGGGTCATTAATTACAATAATAAAAAAAAAAAAAAAGCAATTTTAACCAATTTTTTAAATAAAGGTACCTTTGCGCATGTGCAGTTATCATGTTACCGTGTTACGCATGCGCAATAATAAAACGGATTTTTACTGCGCACTTATTAAAAAAAGTATGCTATATGTACTGAAAATGTACTTATCTGGTAAAGTACCGCACTGCGCATGCGTAATTTTTGAATTTAATTAGAGCTCATGTGTGACTATCACTGTGCATGATTGCGCATGTGTAACAGCAATACAAAACAACTGCGCATGTGAAATGTTTGTTAAGTAGTGTGCACGTTTACACAGCTGTGGTGCACTACTGCGCATGTGCAACAATATGTTGTGCATAAAAAAATGTTCAGTTTAACATGTTTGACACGAATAGTGCCAGTGCGCATTGTTACAAACTATAATAACATGGTAAAATGAACATTTTTGTAAGTAACCTATTGGAAAAAGTAGGTGAACTTTGAAGTCTGTTCGACGATGAACGAAGTTTTCTCGGTATCGTATTAATATAATAGAAGATGACTAGTCTCTTCATTACCTGGGCGCCAAGAAGTATTAAGGCGTCTTCAAATCAAATGAAACTAATGCCAGAACGATAAGTTTTATGTTAATTAATTGTTTTTCTGTCTAATTGTTTATGTAATTTTATTTATTTTATTTGTATCCATGTCTATTTATAATTATTTATTCATTATTTGTATTATTTGTCAAACAATCGCGAGTGTATAAGTATGTGTGTGTCGGGTTATTTTACATTAATTTTATTTATTGACGTCGAATTTTTATTTGTTATTTTAATTTTTGACAATATAATTTTATAAATTGACGATAATTCCCGACTATTCTTTTACTTTAATTTCCATTTTCGTGTCTCAAATTGATTTATTTTTATATTTAATAATTTTTAATGATTTCTTTTTCAATTTTATATTAATTTAAATGTGCGATTTGAAGGATATAATGGCTAATAGCTTTTAATCGTTACAAATCCAATATGTAGATTCTGATGTTTAGAATTTTGAATATGAAATTCAGAACGTTGGATTCAAAATATAGAATTCGTGTTAGGAAACCTGTAATGTGGAATCCAATATCTGGATGTAAGAATGTGGAATTCTGTATGTAGAATACAGGACGCGGAATCCCGAATGTGGAATCCGGGATGTTCAATCCAAATTGTGGGATCCGGGGTGTAGAATCTGAGATCTGAAATCCGGAATATGAAATCTCGAATGTGCAATACCAAATACAGAATTCGTGATGTAAAATCCTTAAAACACAAACCAGGATATTGAATCAGGGATATGGAATCTAGGATATAGAATCTCAGATGCGGAACCAGAAATATGGGGTCCTTGATGATAATTCGTTATGTGAAATTCTAGATGTAAAATCCTGGAAATGTTACGTAATCGACCCCCCAACAAAAAGTTTCATATTCATTGAAATTGAAAATATACAGAATTCTTTTATGTGATTCTCGAAGATGATTAATTGTGTCAGAAAAATAATAAATTTTCATCACTGAAGAAGTGAAAGAAGATCGATCTAAAAAAAGATTTACAAGAAGGTTAACATTCTTGGAAGCATCATAAGAAACGAATTGAGTCGTAAAAGAGGTTGCTATTAATGGTATGGATTTATTCGTAGCGGCGGAATTAGATGGAGCCTCTATCAGAAGTGGATGCTTCTCAGTTCGAAAATCGCTGGGTAAGGTGCTTTTGAATTATTCAATGTTCCATCGAAGGAAGAGTACCACCCACCACCTACTCCTGTTGCCCATCTCAAACGTGCGAGATTTTTTATTTCCGTACGTGTTTCTTAAACTTAACATTCTAAATTCAGCTTACGAAATATCTTATTTTTCTATGAAAATTAGAACCACAATAACCAAGAGTTAAAGACACTGAACCCCTTTTTTAAATTTCAGAGAAATTTCATATCCATAATTTTTTCAAACATAAAAATCTTTAGTAAACATGTGACAGAATTTGTATTAAATTTCGAATTGTAACGATCGATTAAATTAAATTCTAATTAAGTTTCAGAACTAGACCAAAAAGAAACGTTTCAATTTTTTAACCCTAAAAGAAACGAAAATCTTAAATGCGATTCCGCTGAGACAAAACTGGCTTGTTAAGGATTATAAACGAAAATCCATTACGACAAGTTCAAGGGTTTAAAGGGAGACAATAAAGCTTGAAGAACAACGTTGAATAAACCAATCGGCATGGCTGGCAGGAAATCCCACATTTTCTAATCCTTCCTCGACCCTGCAATCGTTTTAATGAATAGAGCGACAACCCGCAAGATCAGGGATTTAATCCGTATCCAGGACGCGTGATAATGAATGATACCAAGCTTTGTCACCCCTACAGATTCAAAGGCAAATAATTATGCATTATTACTGACGACAAAACTAAGATTAGGGTTGTCCAAAAAAATGTAAAGTCGGAATTTGAATGCTCTCGCACTCAATAAGATTGTTTTATATCGAAAAAAAAATTATCCCTGTTTTTTTTAAATTCAAAATATATTTAGAAGTCGCTGGAAGCTCTTCAAGTTTCACCCTTAAAATGCATGGAGGAAAAGCACTTTTTCGTAGAATTGGTATAGATTACGAGAAAATAGTTAAAAAATATTTTTTTATATTTTCTTTAAAAGTTTTTTTCTAGCTTTTGGATAAATAACGTACATATTGATTTTTAATCAATGTTCCATGTAGTTGATAATTTGTTTAAACAAATTGTTATTGTTTATTTACAACTGTTTATCAAAATAAGCTATGGAGTTGTAACTTTTTCTAAACTTGGCAACTGTTTAACATGAATGTTGTGACGTGGTAAATTTCGCTCACACGAAATCGTTTTAATCATTTTAAACACACGCGAAGCCCCACCCACGAGCGTCAAAAAAACGAGCAAACCAGAACCGATTTAATATTAACAATAAACTACCGTATATTAATTCCGACTTTATCTTGTTTACACTCTGTCAAAATACCGAGGTATCGTCTGCTGCTGCGTCCCATTTTCACCACGAAGTATCGACATCAAGACACCGAGATCATCAACTCCGTATTCAATCTCGACCGGAATCCTCGTTCTCTCCGCTGCCTGTAGTTGTCGCCACCGCCTGAACGATCAACGTATTGACTATGGATCCAAGAGCCGAATTTGAATAGCCCGCCCCGTGCAGCTCGCCTCGTGCGCTACAGATGTCGCCACTCTGCGGAAAATCAATACATTGACGCTGGATTTTAAGATTCTTCAAATCTACCGCCACAGGAACCCAACCTTAACTGATTTCGAGCAAACGAAATCAAATGTCAATTATTTTAAGAAATCCGCCAAGTTTCTTAAATTTATCGGATGTTTGGCACTCCGATGATTGTACAGATGACGTACACTTGTTAAAATCTTTTAAGAAGACTTTTGATATTAATTTTTGGTGCATCGACACAAAACCCTGATGCTACGGCCCTGCCGTCAGTAGCTTTGTTTCCTGATTTCGGGTGAGGATTTTCCGAGCAGAAATCCTCAACTCCGTGAGAATCCGGTCGGAGTGAGGACGATCCAGGAGGGAAAAATACAAAAGCAACACCGGCATTGTTCCCAAATCCAGAAGAAGGAGGAAGAGTCCAGATACCCTTCGACGGTTCTGCCCTGATGGGAGACACTCCAGTTGACTCCAGTGGTACAAAATAACAGAGGACAGAAAGCGGAAGCACGAGAGACGAAGAGAGATAGAGAATAGCGGAGCACATGTTGAGGACGGAAGTAGATTTTCTTCACTCTCTGTTCAACGATTCGACAGAAAAGACGTACGCTGGTGGGAGCAGCGCATTAATAGAAAATATTATATTGAGAATTGCCAAAGTGGCCAAATTTATTGTCAAAAACGAAAATATATATATAAAATAGATTAATCCAAAGGATTATTACGATGTAAGTAGGCTTCTTTTCATACTAGGTTAGAGTGATTATTTCTCAGGAGTGTTTCGCGATTTTCTTCTTTTCCGTGATAATGTAAAGTGTTAAATTCGAGTCCCTCAAATGTGTAAAATCCACCCTGGCTTTTCTGACCAGTTTCTAACGAATTTTTCGTCATAAAATGTGTTAAATTTCCGTCTATTCAATTCTTTATAATAAAATTTAGAGTCGAGTCGTTGACATTTGTGTGTGAAAATTCACCATGTAGAGAGTCGTCACTCAAGCTAATGCACTTGAATGACTAATCGGTAACCTTTTTCCTTTTATCTTCCCCGTAAAATTTAGAATCTTGTCGTAAATAAATGAAATTACAAATTGTATGCGAATAAAATGGCCGCCAATGACGCCTTAGCTTGCTTGTTTTCCCCCTTTGCTTTTTACCCCGTCTGGTCACCATATTAAAGTTAAATCCGCCATTTTGTATTAGTCGAAAACGAAATATATTCAGATTTCTTATTAAAAGATAAAATAATGTCTGAGTGAGACAGTTAATTGAGAGTTGTAACCGATCCGTCCAAATGTCATGTACGATAAAGTTTTATATTCGGGAAATGTTTTAAATTACAAATTTAATTCTCAAACTAATTTTTTTGGTAATTTTTCGATTTAGAGAGGAAAAGAATTTTCTACGTAAAGATGAAAATTCTCGTGATAGGAATGAGAGGCACTGATGCGTGATTGTAGGTTCTCATTCATGACGCCGAAAGAAATTATTTGAATGAAGTTATTTTAATTCTTAGTTTTCTATTTCTTTTGTTTTGAGATAAAATAAACCTATGTCGCAATTCTTTTTCTCTCTTTTATTCAAAAATAAAATGAATTATGAACAAACTCCGATTAACTAAAACTCACACCATTGGTTCTGGTTTGCCCTCGAATGTCGATAATAACTTCAGACGAACTATAATTATTTGTAAATCGGTTTATTTATTTTCATTTCATCTGAGATGGGATCGAAATTGATTATCGAGAGAGAATTGACAGTTTTGTGAATATAGTGATTGATTGAATAACTTATATTCGATCCTTAGGGAAATGAAAATTAATTTATGGGATTGTTTAATTTTGGAAACTATGGGATTTAACAGTCAAAAAAATTAGTTCTGAATTTATGAATTCGAATTTTATTTGAAAATGTCAGATTGGAAAATTAAATAATTATTTGCATATTTTTAGAATTGTAATATATTAAGTTATTCAAATCAAATTATCTTATCATTATTTACTGATAATTATTTTTATTTAAAATTTATTGAGTTTACCAATGATTTTTGGATCATTTATCGAAATGTTAATGAAAGTATATCGATATTGTGAGATGTATGGGTCACCTGTCTCTGATTATATTCCCCCCTTATTTTTTTGATTTATTTACAGAAAATTTAGATGTATTATTTCTAGACATGATTATTTTGTTATAATATCGCCTTCCCCTTTTTTTTTGTTTATAACTTTATGCGATGGTCACCTTGAATTTGATGCAAACTTGTAAGAGCTTTTCATGAATAATCTTTTATTTTATTATTTATCTGCGAATCCCTAATGACAAATTTTAGGAGTCATAAATAGTGACTACAAGTCAATGTATTGCCTCGATCTTTAAAAATTTATATAATTAGTTGTAAACTGGCGCTTTTAATCCGTCATTTGGAGAATTTGGAATAATAGTTGTAAACTGGCGCTTTTCATCCGCTTTCTTGAGATTTCGGAGTAATGGATGTAAAATTATTATTGTTGAGTGGAAAACTTTCTGCAAAATTAAATAAATTGTTTGTTTAAATTATATCGATGGCTCTGGATTGAATTTTTCTCTTGATTTCTTTTTCGAACCACTCCCTCTCTCCATGTAAAACCTGACTGCCCGGTATTTCTGAG
Organism: Ganaspis brasiliensis; assembly: GCA_037103525.1. NCBI lineage: Eukaryota > Metazoa > Arthropoda > Insecta > Hymenoptera > Figitidae > Ganaspis > Ganaspis brasiliensis. The sequence goes on along the minus strand of JAZKLR010000159.1, from coordinate 1,051,425 downwards.
ACTTTTCGGAGGAATTGGTCAAACTTTTCGTATCTTATTTTGAGGTCATGAGTATCAGCTGGAGAATCGTGTCAAGATCTGACAATCGAGTTGTCCCACGGTTTAGAGGTTTTGTAAGTTTTATCGTTTATGCGAATTTTTACTATATTTTAATGGTTGTTCGTTACCGCTCCCCTCCCTTTTTCGAATTTAATTTTTTTTTGTATCTTATCGTTTATCTTCTATCGTAGCTTATCGTATCTTATCGTATCCTATCGTATCTTGTCGTATCGTATCATATCGTATCGCTTACGGATCTAATTTGAATGGCTCGGTATTCATTTTTAGATGTCTAATTTTTGAGTTTCCGTCATTTTGTTTTCAAGATGACTGTATATGTCTGAGAGAATAACTGACTTTTATCATATCGTATCGCTTGCGGATCTAATTTGAATGGCTCGGTATTCATTTTAGATGCCTAATTTTTGAGTTCCCGGATCTTTGTTTTCAAGAAGACTGTATATGTCTGAGAGAATAACTGACTTTTTCCGTTTCCGCGTTCTGAGTAAAATTAGAGTATTACGATTTAACTTTATCTAATTTTCCCCTTTCTTCGATTTCTTTTTTTTTGCTTTTGATTTTGTTTAACGAACTGGCGCCCGACACCCCTTTTGGAGTTACCTCCCCTTTTTGTTGCGAAAGACCAATTTGCTCCGAGGGTCCGGAAATTATTTTTGTAAAGTAGATAACGGCGTTTAAATTACCTAGTATGGTTTTCAGTAAGTATGTCTAAGTTTAATTCCGTATTTTGAGGTTAAGTATTGAGAAATTATAGTATGTTTAAATATCTTATTCTTGGGAAAAATCTACTTCAATTACAATGTAACTAATCAATAACAACAAACTAATAATAATTATTCTACCAATTGTCAAAACAAATTACTATTTAACTTCAACTTTCTATCAGGTTGAGCTAGTAAAATTGTTACTATGAGATTGCTGTTAGCAACTAGTTACATTCGGTTTCAAAAGTTGAAAAACTAAGAAATAATTGCAACTCTGTAGCTCAATAATAATAATTTAGTTGCAAAATTGATAAAAAAAATCGCAACTCTGTAGCTCAATTTGATAAAAATGTTAAAGTTAAACAATAGTAATTTGTTTAAACACTTGGTAAAATTTTTATTCTTAAATTGATGTTAGTAACTGATTTCATTCAGCTTGAAAAGTTTCTAAATGTAAAAAAATTTTAACCTCTAGTAGCTGAATTTGATAACGGGTTAAAGCTAAACAATCATAATTTATTTAAACAATTAGTAAAATTGTTAATCTTAGATTTTTGTAAGCAACTAATTTCATTCAGTTTAAAAAATTGCGAAATGTAGAAGAAAATTAACCGTCTTATAAGCTCAATTTAATAAACAGTTGAAGTTAAACAATAATAATTTTCTTAAACAATTGGTAAAATTGTTATTTTTAGATTGTTGTTAGTAACCGGTTACATAAGCCTTGAAAAGTTACAAAATTGAGAAAAAATCGAATCTCTGTAGCTCAATTTGTTAAAAAGTTGAAGTTAAACAATATTAATTTGTTTAAACAATTGGTAATATTGTCAATCTTAGATTTTTGTCAGCAACTAATTTCATTCAGCCTAAAAAGTTGCGAAATGAAGAAGAAAATGAACCCTCTTATAAGCTCAATTTAATAAACAGTTGAAGTTAAACAATAATAATTTTTTTTAAACAATTGGTAAAATTGTTATTTTTAGATTGTTGTTAGTAACTGGTTATATTTGCCTTGAAAAGTTACAAAATGGAGAAAAAATCGCAACTCTGTAGCTCAATTTGTTAAAAAGTTTATGTTAAACAATATTAATTTGTTTAAACAATTACCAAGATTTTTATTTTGAGCTTGTTGTTAGTAATTAGTTACATTCGTCTTAAAAAGTTGTTAAATTGAAAAAAGTTACAACTTTGTTGCTTAGTTTGATAAAAATTTGTAAATAAACAATAAAAATTTGTTTAAAAAAATTAGCAATGACATGCAATAATGATAAAAGATTAATATTTGTGTTGTTTATTAAAAATCTAATAAAAAACTTTTATTAAAATAGTAAAAGATATGTTTTCGTTTTTTTTTTTGTAATTTTGTATTTTATGGCTTTTTTTGGTCCCTAATAATAATAGTTGATTTTCAAAAATGATTAAGTAAACAATTTAACATTACTCTTTAAGCGACCTCTAAATGTTTTTTGATCTTGAAAAAAACAGGGGTATTTTTTTTTAATTCGGGAGAAGAAATAAAAGTGTTTCGAAATAAAAACCTAGGAGTACTAAATTATTAAACTATTAATTATTATTAATACTTGAAGGGATCCGAAAACGAATTTGATGTCAAATTTGTGAAATTGGAAATAGCGGACGTTATATATATGACTAAAGTTTCTTTTTTATTTCGAAAATTTTACGGATTTTCTTCTCAAATATTGCATCAGGTTTTAAATATTCTAAATTGACAATTTAAAATGCCTGACCGATTATTAATTTTAGTAATTTTATATGCAACTTTATATTGAAAAGTTCCTGAAATCGATGAATACTAACCCAATTCTTGATATTCAAATTTGTCAGATCAAATATAGGGGACAATTTTCAGAAAATTTATTGAAATAGCTTCCAACCTGACACTTATAGATTCTGAAATCACTGAATAAAAATTTCACCTAAATATTAAAACTTTAAATGCACTTTTCAATAAAACGGAAAAATTTTAAAAACATTGTCGGATTTACTTAACATTTGTATTTCAAAGATTTTAGGGGTTACTAAAATCAAGTTTAATATTACACTTATGGATATATATTCAAAATTACAAATTTGAAATCGCAATTATTTTTCAAGAAAACTTTGATAAAATTCTGTCTATACGTAAAATTTGTCACTGGATGATTTTTTGTTATAAGTCAGTTATTTTTTTAAATAAGAAATAATAAATAAGGATAAAAAATGTAAAAAGTTATTAAAATTATTAAATGGCATTCTGGAAGCTTAACATTTTCAAAGTATTTTATTACTTTAAATATTTTTTTTTTAATTTTTATTGATTTCCTTGAAATGTCAATTGTGTTTTACAATTTTTTTAATTTTCAAGTATATTTTCTTTTTTAAACAAATCATTCAGTTTTTGAAATACTTTTCCTGAGTTTTCATATTATCTTTCTTAATATTTTACTCATTTTTTTTTTGTATTTTTAACTTATTTTTATAAATTTTCAATTATTTTCTACAAATTACATTTATCTTCTTAAATCATTTCTCGATTTCTTATCAATTTATATTTTTAGTAAATATTGAGTGTCGTCACTTTCAAATTATTTTTTACTTTTTTACTTTTCTAATTTTAAATTATGTTCTTTAACTTTTTAATTATTTTCTTGATTTTAAATTGATTTCTGAAATTTAAATTACATTTTTCAATTTAAGAAACTTGTTCCTTCAATTTTAAGTTATGAGCTTCTAAATTTCTTGAAATTATTTTCTTCAATTTTCTAATAAGCTGTTTAATTTTTAATTATTTCCTTTTGATTTAAATTCTTTTAATTTGAATTAACTTCTGCGATGACAAAAATGGTCACTTTTCTCACTAATGGGAAAAGTTGTTATTTTCCTCGTTAACAGAAAAAATAACTATTTTCTTGCTGTTAACTTTTGAAATTAGTGTTACAGAAAATAAGACGAATTTTAATTAGGTTATAGATATTCTATGATTTTCCTATTCGTAGCCTAACGGGAGCAATCAACATTCGTATGAGGGATATTTTCTGTTTTTTTTTTTAATCATTGCAATATTTGAGATAAAATTATTGAATATTTCATAATTTAAGTATCTAACTCAGGATGCAGAAAACTCAAGCGTATTAACTATAGTTGAAAAATGATAGTGATAAATCAGGAAATGTCATTAATCATCTGAAAACGTAGCTAGTGTCGTCTCATCGAAACTAAATCTACGGGGTAGAATCACCACAGCGAGGAAAAACCATCTCCGGCCGTTAACCGAAAACCTACGCTTTGTGATTGAATGCAAGTATCCTTCGATCGAAGGTCTATTAACAATAAAACAAAGTTACATAATGCATTTACAAACTTAAAATGATTTTTTCTGCTTTTCTTTGAAAACGAAAATAAAATTTAGGAAATAAAAAATATTTTAAATTCTCCAGTGATTTGGTTATATAAATAATTATAATTAATAAAGTCAAGTTTGTGTTAAAAAAAACCCTGAAAAAAGTCAGAACTTTCTCTTCTAAATGAAAAATTTATTCATAATTATATCTCTGATTAACCACTAAATTACTTAAACATACACTGAAAAAAATCCCTTGCACCCGTACACAAGGAATCAACCAGTTTTCCTTGTTAGTTAAGGCGCCAACTAGGGAAGCCTAGTTAAAATACAAGGATAATTTTCAGTCTAAGAAATTAGAAATTATATTATATTGAACATCAGAAATTGTGGGACCGACTGTTTTTATTACTCAGAAAGTCTATTATTTCATAAAATATTAATATTTTCTATCTCTAAAACATTAGTGGTTACGGTAAATGACTTAGTTGTGGCCGTCATATATTTGAAGGTTATGTTGATTTGACATTTTCAAAAAACATTATTAAAAGTTTAATGTATACTTTTGTATTATTTTAAGATTATGTAATACAACTTTACTCATTTGCACTATAGAAAACTGTAAATTTTTAGCTGATTGACAATTTTTTCCCCCGTTTTTAAGAATTACAAACAAACAAGTTTGATGTGTATTAGAACTAACTTTGCTTCGATTGCAAGCTTAACTTGGAATCCTTGTCATTTTAACTAAAATGGCTTCAACTATAGACAAATAGTTGATTTTGACAAACATATTTTTTTCAGTGTAATTAACGAGCTTTCGTGCAACTGAAATGCGCTTAAACACAGACTAATATTTTAAATTTTAAAATCATTTTAGCATTACATATAACTTTGATTTATATAATACTCTAGGTGTGTCTATTAAAAGATGAGTGTAAAACTATTATATTACGTTTTTACTTTTTGCGCAAAATGCGAGCTACAAAGAGCAAGCGATGGAAAAATAGAAATAATGGATACGCAGTTTTTACTGTAGAAAGTGCGGGCTTTGCTTTGTGAAATACTTTTACCGCCTCAGGGCTTTAAATCAAATCGAGAAATTCGGCTTTTTTTTACTCTTCGGTTTTATTATTACTAAAGCTTGACGTGGTTAAAAGACAATAAAAAAAAACCTTAACAATTTTTTTTAACTCTCCTAAATGAAATTATTTTGTCAACAAATCTGTATATCTTTTGCGCAATTACTCTTGTCGAAGAGACTTTTTTGCTGGCATTTTTCTGTATTTTTTTGCCGCTTCCTGTCGTATTTCATAAAGGTGCGATTTTGGTACGCGAAGGCAAGCGCAATGATATCATTATAAACGAACCAAAGACCGGAAGTTTACTCAATTTATTTGATATCCCTGCTACGTAACACATCTAGCTGTTGAAATGTCCTCCCTCTTTCTGTACCATCTAGCACGGCCTTCCACTTTGTCATCGTAATACTTTCCGGCAAGAAGATCAGAAAAAAAAGAGGAAAGAAAATTCCATGAAATCTTTGATGAAGTGTCGTCATGTTATTGGCGCAGATAAAGTGGAATGTCACGACGTGGGAACGTTCCGAGAACTCGTAAGTATTCTTCGATGCGCGATGAGGGGTGAAACCCACTCAAAAAACGTGATTTGCAAATTCTCGATCATCCGGAGATACCTAATTTCTTTTTGTGTATCATCGCTGAGCCACGAGGACGTCGACTAAAAAGAGATCAGTTATGGAATACGTAAGCAAAAAATCATTATGTGCAAATGAATGATGCATAAGCTCACCACATTTTCGGAACAATAATAATTGTTTACATAAGAAAAAAAGTTTATCCTCACTAAAATTGTAACTGGATAGCTATCACGTAATTTTGAAAACGAAAACGCACAGTTTAATAATAATATGAAAAATTGAATTTAAAATGATCAGAATTTAATCTAAAAAAAATTTTGTTAGAAAGAAAGTCGAAAACTATATTAAACTTAATTAATTCCAAGCCATTATTATTTATATAAATCCCAAACGTCAATTAACTCAAACTTTAATTTTTTCAAACTTATAAGTTGCAATTAATCAAAGTTGTCATTATTACATGTATATAGTAAAATATTGATTATAACAGCAACATTAATGAGAAATTTTACATTGCTGTTCGTCATTTAAAACTATATAATATATAACTATATAAATTTTTGGAAATGCAAATAATGAATATTACGAGAATAATTACAAAATGGAAAAGAATATACAAGGAAAAATAACGAAAATAATTGACAATTAAAAACAAAATTCGAAAAATGGCTAGATAAATACACAATTGTTAAAAATAAAATATAAAAAATTAAACAATATACGGGGCATTCTACGTGAAGCGGACATACCAAAATTTGTAACGTAAAAAACATACTTTTTAAAATGCTGCTATTTCCAGTGAAATTTATGAAATAGAAAAAGTTATGGCTGTTTTATGTAAAAAATTAAACGGTCTTTAATGTAGTGGGTTTTATTTTTAAATTTAAATTAATTTTTATAGAGAAAAGTGAAAATGAAAAATTTAAGTTCATTTTTCATGACCGCCGACCATTTAAAATTTTTCTTAGAATGAGTTAAAAAATAGTTTTGTATACAAAATGACAGAATGGCAGCTTTTGTAGTTTAATATTTATTTAATTTACAACATCTAGATATTTTACACAAATATTTTTGATTTGTCGTTGGAAGTTTTAGATTGTATTTGCAACAATGTTCATGGTAATGTTTAAAAAAAAAGACTTAATATTTTGAACTTATTAAAATTTATATCCGTAAAAGATCAATATTTTCATTTTTTTCGGATTAAAATTCTTTAATTTATTGATCCTCACAAGATTAATAATAACATTAATCTTGTAAGGATATAAATTTAAATAAGTTTAAAGAATTACATATCTTACGTCTTTTTTTTAACATCACCATGAAGATGAACACTGTTGCAAATACATCGAAAACTTCTAACCACAAATTAAAAATATTTGTATAAAATATCTAGATATTGTAAATTAAATAAATATTAAACTACAAAAGCTGCCATTCTGTCATTTTGTACACAAAATCTCCAATCTTTAAACTATTTTTTAACCCATTCTAAGAAAATTTTTAAATGGTCGGTGGTCATGAAAAATGAACTTAAATTTTTCATTTTCACTTTCCTCTTTAAAAATTAATTTAAATTTAAAAACCAAACCCACTACATTAAATACCGTTTAATTTCTTACAAAAAAATAGCCATAATTTTTTCCATTTTATACTTGTCACTGGAAATAACAGCATTTTAAAAATTATCTTTTTTACGTTAAAAATTTCACGTAGAATGCCCCATACACTTATTTAAACTAAAAAATTGAAAAATTAGGAAAATTATAGGAATAATTGCTGAAACCAATTGCAAATTGAACAACTGGATTGAAAGTCAAATAAAAAAAAATTGAAATTAAAAAAATAATTGATAACTTTAGAAAATAATAAAAACTTGAAGAAATAAATTCATAATTTAAAAATTAAACTGAAATTAAAAAAAAAATTGAAAATAATGGAAAAAAATTACAAAACATGAAAATAATTCACAACCAATAAAAAAAAATAATTGAAAAACATAAATAATCATTATAAAACTTTAAGAGAATAATTGCAAATTGAAAAAGTTGTAGGAAATAATTTCAAATTGCGAAAAATAGTTAATAATTAAAAGAAATAATTGAAAAATGAGAAAAATTAAAGAAAATATCTACAAAATAACTAGATTAATAGACTACTGAAAAAAAATTGATGAACTATAGCAAAAACTTCAAATTTAAAGAAAATAATTACAAATTTAAAAATGAAGAAAATTATAGGAAATATGTTGAAAGTAATTGCGCATTGAAAGAACGGATTGAAAATCGACAAAAATAATTGAAAATTTAAATTCAAATTTAAAGAATATAATTAAAAAATTAAAAAAGTATTTGAAAAAAGCCGAAAGTTATTAAATATAGAAGAAAAAAAATTAAAATCTGAAAAATGGAATTGAAATTTGAAGAAAAATTGAGAATTGAAGGAAATACAAATTTGAAATTAACGAACCTTATTGATAATAAAAAAAAAATTGGCGAAAGGCGAGGATTTTAAAATATTTATGAAAATAATTGACAATTAAAAAAATCAATAAATGACTTAAATAATGCACAACTGAAAAAAATAATTAAAAAGGTTAAAAAATAATTCTAAAATTTTAAGAGAATAAATAAACATTTTAAATTTTGTAAGAAATAACTAAAAATTAAAGAAAAAAATTAATAAATAAATAAAAATAATTGAAAAATAACAAGAATAAAAGCAAAATTGAAGATAATTTCTGAAAAATGACAAAAAAAATTGACAATTGAAAACAAAATTCGTAAAATGGCTAGATTAATACACAACTGAAAAATAATTTAAAAAATCAAACTATAAATATTTAATTTAAAAAATAATTAAAAGTTGAAAAAGTAAGGAAATTATAGAAATAATTTTTGGAAATAAATGCTTATTGAACAACTGGATTGAAAAAAATTGAATTGAACAAAATAATTGAAATTGAGGAAAGAATTTAAAATTGAAGAATGGAAATGAAATTTTTAAAACATAATTAAAATCTAAAGAGAATAATTGAATAATTGTGCTTAAAATTAAAAAAGCATATGACCGTTCGAAAAAATAATTGAAAATTGAAAAATGTGATTGAAATTTGAAGAAAATAATAAAAAATTGAAGAAATAAATTGTAATTAGAAATAATGGTTTATAATTGAAAAAAGTCAAGTTTTTTGGAATATTTAATAAACTTAATTGAAAATATTAGAATGGAATTGACTTTAGAAAAAATTCATAATTTAAAGAAAATTACAATATGACGAGAATAATTTAATATTAAAGAAAATAATTGAGAAATGCGCAAAATAATTGCCAATTGAAAAAGAAATTCGAAAACTGTCGAGAATAATCTACAACAGAACAGAATAATTAAAAAAGTTAAATAATATTTTTTATGCGTTTGATAATACTTTTTTATTTATTAGATTTTTTTTTAATTTTATTCTCTTTACAAAAATTACTTCAGTTGGTTTTATATAGTTTTATTTTAACAATATTTAGAAATTATTTATTTACTTTTCCAGTGATTAATTTTATTTATTATTATAATTTGGAAGTTGAAAAATATAATTTTTTTCAATTTTATGATTTTTAAAATATGTTTGTGGTTTTTTGTCATTTGTCATAACTTATTAATTTTTATGATTTTTAAAGACTTTTCTTCTTTTATTTAATTTTTCGTAAATTTGATCTTTTAATAAATTTTTTTATTTGATCAAAGTTTCTCTATTTCTTAGTAATATTGGTTTTTTTCTTAAAATTGTTTAATTGTTCTTACTTAATTCTTCAGTTAAAAAAAATTATTGTTTTTTGCTTGATTTTCAAATCAAGTTTTTAAAGTATTTTTTTGATCTTTTGTAACATTTTTTAGTTTTTTTACTGATTATCATATTTATTTTCTTAATTTAAAAAACATGTCCGCAAATATTTTAACTTTTTGAAAATCATTTTTTGCTCTCTTTTGTAATTTCAATTTTTTGATTTAAAAATTTGAACTGTTTATTGAGTATTTTTTTGATTTTAAAGAAGCCTATTGTTTGCATGTTAACAATATTTATGTCAATCACAAAGGCAAACTGACATTTCACAGAAAAATTAGAAAATTGGACTTGCGTTTTCGTTTTCTAAGTTACGTGATATCGACCCTGAATACAGGCTTTTAAAACAGACAAAAGGTATCTATAAATTTGATTTATTTCAAAAATTGCTTTCAAACTATTTCGCGTCGCCAAAAAATCCAGTAAAGCCATTTAATTGAAATAGAAACATTTTTGTCTGAAGGAATTTTATGGTCAATAAAAAATTTAAACCATTTTCTATTGTGTTTTCTGAAAAACAACACAGAGAAGAAAGGATCAATAATTAAATTAGGAATTTTTTTTTCTGAAACAGACCTTGGTCTGGCCAGGAAGAGCACTAAATTAGGAATGACCTAATATGACGAGTGTCAACCCTTGAAGACTCATTTTTTGCTGCGGTACTAGCGCCGTGAGAGTTTATGCTACTACTGAAACTATCGACCATCGGTCACTGATCGTCGTTTGACCCAACGTTCCCATCAGTTTGTCAAGTCACCAATAATTTATTCACAGAAAGAAACTGAGTATTCTAATTGTTCTTAACCTTCTCAAAGACCTCAAATTAAAATCCAAATTGGATTTAACTGTCAATTCCAAGACAGGTAAAAAATATCTCATATGAGTTGCAACTTCAGCATGAACCTAAAGAAACTGAAAAATATTTAACATATTTTCTCGTAAATATGGAGTAATTTACGACTATAACATAATAAAGTGAATTTTAATAGCAGAACGCTATTTCTCTTTTTTTTATGGCAAGTGTGATTACTGTTTAAGCTGATAAGAAATGGAGTGCGGACGAGAAGTTTCAACTTGACAGGTGCGTCAGTTTCTCTTAAGTCCATGACAAGTGAGAAAAGTGGTTTTGAAACCAGGATAGAATGAGTAAAAATGGGGAGTAAATAAGGGGTATCCAGCTCCGTCGGACTGTTTTATCAGATACTGGTCATGTAAACCGATTCAAATGATAAAAGCCAGCGCCCAGCGACATAGGCGACGTACACCAACACATTATGTTTTCTTGTACGTGAAACGTATACCAGCAATATCAAGTACACTCTCAGAAATCTACACACACTCACACACACTGGACGCGTAACACGAAATGAATGATGATTCATGTGGCACGCGAGCGATTTTCTGTCGTGTTCTCGTATTCTTTACCAACGTAACAGGGGGTAAGTGGGGAATAATATGCCGTCATTTGCTCTATGTGCAACAGGGAGCAGGCCAATCGATATACACGTTACTCCGTTATTTGTCGCATGTTCGCTTCCAAGCGACAGCTCCCTAAACTTTACCTTTGCAGTTCGTCAGTAGTTTTGCACCTTAAAAGATTCCTGCTCGTGCCATATCATGCTTATTATTTTATTTATAAACCCATTTTTCTGAATCACGCTACACTAGTAAGCAAGGAAAAACCTACGGTGATATGGAGCTTAATTGTTTCCGCTAATTAATATCACTGGAAGAAATAATCAATTTGCAAAGTTTATTTTAGGATAAGAAATGGTTCTAAATTTTAAGTTGTAAAAAATTGTTATCCGAATTACAAAAACCTGTTAGGTGGTTCTTCTGATGAGACATCGACCGTGATCTTTGACACGACTTTTGGGCCCATTCGTAAATGGAATGAGGTCGTCCGATTACCTAATTCGGACGTTGACCGAAGATTGCAGCAGCTTCCGCGTTCCAAATCTGTTGTGACTAACACGACTTTTTATGTAAACTTGATTTTTCGTTATCAAGTGTCGTACTAGATACTTTAACTCAATAAAATGATACGTTAATTTTAAGAGTTAATTATATTTTAGAGCAACTAGGTCATTGAGTAAATTTGAGAGAAATTCAACTTGTAAACTATTTATTTTAAAATAGGAGATCCTAAAGCTAGGACTGTCGGTAGGATTCTGGTGAACATCGGCTATGTCCTAGGTGTCGAAGGACCCAAAAATACGTAGTAGGTATAACAATAGTAGTGGGAGAAAACCAAAATGGAGGTACAATTTTGAGGCTCCGTCGCGTCATAAACTTGATCGTTAACATAATCCTTTAGTGACAGAGCGGAGTAGAGGTATCCCGAACCTAGACTGTTTGTATTCAAAAAGTTTCTAGAATTACAACGTAGTCAATGCACAAAGATAAAAATAATCCTAAAGGATAGCAAACATTTAGCTGTTCGATGAGTTTACAGAGGTAAATCGCTATTAGTATAAAATAATAAACTTAATACTTAAATATTGTCAGACTACACGTTCAGAAACAACTTAATTTTGACAAGAGAACATGAGCAATAAAGCAAAAGATAAAATAAGATACAATTTCGTCAAATGTGTTGAAAGTCTCAACAAAATCAAAGAGGAAATAATAGACGTGTTATAGCCGGCTGAATTTTTCTTCATTGAAATTACAACCTTTTACCGAAACGCTCCGAAAGACGTACCTGAGACAAATTCCTATCTGTTCTGCGGGTACAGCGTAGTGGCTTTCAATTCAATTTCTAAATTTCTAATACTCCAAGTCGATGAACAAATGTCGAAGAAGAAGGTGTACTATATGAAGCAGGAATGGTCGATTAATGGTAAAAAAATCCTCCGTCAGAGGAGAGTCAGCCAGACGTGAGATTTTATGTACATCGTTTGGTCAATTAAAAAAACAGCCCGCTTGATGGACTGCCATAACGTCAATTTTAAATATTTCGACTTGGAATTTTTTCTACAAATACTTGAATATATAATAAAGATGACGGTTTAATTTAATTTAATGTACGAGTCATATTTTGTTAGAAACAAAATCCGGATAATCGGCCTGATTTTTCCCTTGTCACAGTAGACTTCCCCCTTAAGGAACCCCACAACCTATATCTGCTAATTTTTTTCAAATTTATATAAAACATTGTTTTCAAGGTATTACTTAATGTTAACAACCTGCCCAAAGTCCATGTGTATTAACTTAATCCTTTTGTATTTGTTTTATCCTAGCATGCAATCAAGGAAATAGTTTTGAAATAAATGCATCACTTTTTATATTAATAATGATTAAACATTTATTGGTAATAGTAGTTGATATTGATTTTACAGTGTGGTTTTTTTAAAAGCGGGAGCCAATATTGCTAGATCGGTGACCCTGGCTAGACTGGCGAAAATGTTGAATACAAAGAAAAATCCCAAATTTTAGATCTGACAACATTGCATTTTTGACCTGAGACTTGACAACGTAGCAGTTTTAAATGTGGAGGGCAAAATCATAAAATTGATGGAAAGAGTGGTAGGTAGCAAGACCTAGGTACAAATTTCTAAAAGGCAATTAGGCCTAATCTTCTCTATCGCTAACCTTCGCAATACAGGCAGATTTCAAACTGGAAAAGTTTTCAAGTTTTCGTAGTTTACGAAATAATAAATTCTTCAAGAATTTCAAAATCTAAAAATATTAATTTAACTACCTCAAACATTTAAACATTTTAACTCAAAATTACAATTAATATTTTTCACAAATGACTATTTGAGAAATTTACAAATGTTAAATCGTCACACAAAATATAATAAAAAAGAACAAAATTTAAATGTAAATAATTATTATTATATTTTAAACCTAACTCATTTGTTTACTAGCGACGCAACAGTATTTGACTTTCCCGCTGTTTTAAAAGCGTTAAAAACTCTACATACATTCCTCCTTTTGGTGATGCACGATTCCCCAGCGTTGAATATTTTAATTTTCAGGTTCCCCGTAGACATCTGAATGTTTTTTCAACACTTCCATGACAAAAAGTTTGGCGAGAGAGCTTTCAATTGTAAATGAGAAAATTAAAGTAACATTTTCTTTCCAAGTTTCTAATTAGTGTGTCGATAGAATAGTAAAGTGATAGATGTTTAATTTTAAGTAAAGTTTCTTTCTCGCTGGAAGTCGCTTAAAAATTACATGTTATTTAAGATTTAAATACTTACTAGAGAGAGAGAGAAATATAGTATGCACAAAGCAGACTCACCTGAAACAAAAAAATAAAAGTTTCTGTCAATTCAAAGTGCAATGAAGTGAATGTAAGATTGGTTTTTAGTTTTACATGCACAAGAGAAATCCCAATGCCTAAAAGCGATTCATTAAAAATACATGGAACTCTTGGTGCAATCAAAGGAAGAGAGAGAGGTGATCTTAATCCTAAGATCCTTGTAAGTCGACGCACCAAAATCTTTAGATCGTACTTAAGATCAAATATACGATTCAATTCAATTTTATTACAAAGAAATTTTGTTTAATCGAAGAAAGGAGATTTTTCCTTTAATTAAAAAATGTTAATAAAGCAATAAATTGCTAATTTCTGTTAATAAAAGTTTAATTATAGAGAAAAATAATTCAGTTCTTAATGGTAGAATAAAATTCTCTTGATTTCTTGAAGCGGAAAATAATTTCCGCTAACTGTCAGTCTAGAGTCAATTAATGAATCTAAACTGATTATAAAACTTTGATGAGAATTTTTTATAAACTGAGAACTAGAGACCAAATATATTCGAGACTTTGCGGTCATTGTTGTCATCACTCTTATTGTTAAGGTCTTTGACGGGAATTTTTAAAATGATCCGCAAATTTTTAAAAAACTCTGGGAAGGTAGATATATCCTAAAAACTTCAATTTCAATCTTGTATTCTTTAATAATAATATGAAAAATTGAATTTAAAATGATTGGAATTCAAGCTAACAAATTATGATAGAAAAAAAATCGAAAATTCCAAGCCATTATATTTCAAAAAATGGCTAAATGAATACACAATTGTAAAAAATAATCTAAAAAATTAAACAATAAACATTTAATTGAAGCAATAAAATTGAAAAATTGAGAAAATTATAGGAACAATTGCTGAAAACAATTGCAAACTGAACAACTGGATTAAAAATTAAAAAGAAAATAATTGAAATTGCAGAAAATAATAAAAAATTGAAGAAATAAATTGAAAATTGATGAAAAAAAAAAAATTTGGAAAAAATAATAAAATATTGAAAAAATAAATTCAAAATTTAAGAAATAACTGAATTTTGAAAAAAAACTGATAATAGTGGAAAAAAATTACAAAACGCGAAAACAATTGACAATTGAAAACAAAATTCAAAAAAGGCTAGATTAATAAACAAAACAAAAAAAAAGTAATTGAAAATCTGAAGGAATAATTATAAAATTTTAAGAGACTAATTAAAAATTGAAGAAATTGCAGGAAACAATTTCAAATCGCGAAAAATAATTAATAATTAAAAGAAATAATTGAAAAGTGACGAGAATAATTGAAAAGTTGAAGAAAATATCTACAAAATGACTAGATTAGTAGACAACTAAAAAAAAATTGATAAAATATAGCAAAAAATTAAAATTTAACGAAACAAATTAAAAATTTAAAAATGAGGAAAATTATAGGAATAATTGTTGAAAATAATTGCGCATTAAACGAATGGATTGAAAATTGACAAAAATAATTAAAGTTGAATAAAATAATTGAAAATTGAAAATTTAAATTCAAATTTAAAGAATATATTTAAAAATTGAATAAGTAGTTGAAAAAAGCCGAAAATTATTGAATATAGAAGAAAACAATTAAAAACTGAAAAATGGAATTGAAATTTGAAGAAAAAATTGAGAATTGAAGAAAAAATTGAGAATTGAAGAAAAAATTGAGAATTGAAGAAAATAAAAATTTGAAATTAACGAATCTTATTAAAAATGGAGAAAAATAATTGGCGAAAGGCGAGGATTTTAAAAAATTAATGAAAATAATTGACAATTGAAAAAAAATCAAAAACGACTAGAATAATGTACAACTGAAAAAATAATTAAAAACATGGAAAAATAATTCTTAAATTTTAAGTGAATAAATAAAAATTTTAAATATTGTAAGAAATAACTAAAACTTAAAGAAAATAATTAATAAATGAAAAAACATAATTGAAAAATAACAAGAATAATAGCAAAATTGAAGATAATTTCTGAAAAATGACGAAAATAATTGACAATTGAAAACAAAATTCGAAAAATAATTGTGCACTGATTTGCAGTTTATAAATCATTTTTTATGAGAACTAATTGAAATAGCCTAGAATAATAAGATATTAAATAATAATTAATTGAAAATCGAAAAAAATAATTGAAAATTAAAAAAAAATATTTGAAAATTGAGGAAAATAAACAAAAATCGAAAAAATAAATTAAAAATTTGAAAGTTAAATGGAAATTATAAGAAAATAGTTGATATCTAATTAAAAGAAAAGGTACGAAATGACGAAAATAATTAAAAAGAATAATTCGGAAATGAGGAAAAAGTACAATAAGTACTGATAATAAAAATTAACGTTTAAGATAATTGAGATTTAAATTATAATACAAAAATACGATCAAATAAATGCCGACGAGACAACAACAACAAAGTAATGACAATTGCAAAAAAATTCAAAAAATGTCTGGGTTAATACACAATTGAAAACGGTAAAGAATAATTATAAAATTTTAAGAGAATAAATAAAAATTTAAAAGATTGTAGGTAATGAGTAAAAATTAAAGAAAATAATAAAAAAATGAAAAAAAATAATTGAAAAATGACAGGAATAATAGCAAAATTGAAGAACATTTTTGAAAATGAAAATAATTGACAATTGAAAAGAAATTCTTCAATTCGATAAATGGCTAGATTAATACCCACACAACTGAAAAAGTTAATTTAAAAAATTAATCTGCAAACATTTAATTTAAACTAAATAATTGAAAATAAAAAATTAAGAAAAGTATGAAAATAATTGTTGGAAATAATTGCTAATTGAACAACTGAATTGAAAATTAAAAAAAATAATTGAAATTGAAGAAAAAATTGAAAATTGAATAATTCGAATGAAATTTTTTAAAAATAATTTTAAACTGAAGAGAATAATTGAACAATTGTATTTAAAATTAAAGAAGCTTATTGATATTTGAAAAAATAATTGAAAAACGCAAAAATTTTTTAATATTAAAGAATATTAAAGAAAATAATTGAAAAAGGTATTTGAAATTTGAAAAAAAAAATTGAAAAAATAAATTGTAATTTGAAAAAATAGTTGATAATTCAAAAAAGTCAAGTTTTTTTTAGAATATTGAATAATTTAGAAATGCACAAAATAATTGACAATTGAAAAAGAAATTCGAAAGCTTTCGAGAATAATCTGTAACAGAACAAAATAGTTAAAAAAATTAAATAATTTTAAAATTTAAGGAGAATAATTGTAAATTGAAAACTGTTGAAAATGAATAGAAAAAATTGAAGATTTATTTACTAATTTATATCACTTTCATGTAATACTTAATTTTTCTTGCAATTTTTTATTTTTGAAAAAATGTTGTGAGTAGGTATTATGTTTTATATTGCTTTTCTATATTTTTAGAAAATCACTTAGGTAGGTAGGTAACTTTCATTTTTTTTAAAAAAAATTCCTTTTTTAATGTGTCTAATAATATTTTTTTATGTTTTAGATTTTTTTTTAATTTTATTCTTTTTACAAATATTACTTTAGTTAATTTTATACAGTTTTATTTTTACAACATTTAGAAAATTTTTTTTTGTACTTTTCTAGTAATTAATTTTATTTATTATTATAATTTAGAAGTTGTGAAATATATAATTTTGTTCAATCTTACGATTTTTAAAATATTTATTTGGTTTTTTGTCATTTGTCATAACTTATTAATTTTTGTAATTTTTAAACACTTTTTTCTTTTATTTAATTTTTCGTAAATTTGATCTTATAATAAATTTTCTCATTTGATCAAAATTTCTCTATTTCTTAGGAATATTGGTTTTTTTCTTAAAATTGTTTAATTGTTCTTACTTAATTCTTCAGTTAAAAAAAATTATTGTTTTTTGCTTGATTTTCAAATCAAGTTTTTAAAGTATTTTTTTGATCTTTTGTAACATTTTTCCGTTTTTTTACTGATTATCTTATTTATTTTCTTAATTTAAAAAAATATATCCGCAAATATTATAACTTTTTGAAAATCATTTTTTCCTCTCTTTTGTAGTTTTAATATTTTGTATTAAAAATTTTTCTTGTTTACCGCGTAGTATTATTATTTTTAGCTTTTTTACTTTTTAAGAATTTATTTATTTATTGTAGGCTTTTAAATTATTACATTTTTCACATCATTTTGTTTTAATCTTCCCATTTTAATGGGATTCTTAACTGTTCATTAAAAATACTGGTTTAAAAAAAAATTGTATGTAATTTTTATAATTTCTGTAAAATTTTTTTTTTCACATTTTGTTAAGATTCTTTTAAGATTTTCTCCATTGTTTATGGAGAAATGCAAGGTATGATAATTTGGTAGACTTTAATAATTAGGGATTCGAGACAAGTATTTCTGGTTGAATGTGAGTGCGGGATCAATTACATACTTTGAGTATATTTGGTTAAAATTCTAGTTTAATTATTGATCCTTTTTTTACTCCAAAAGTGAATTAACATTTTTGGTCAAATCATTAAAAAATTTATAACTAAAATTCGACCTTAGGTTTAAAAAGTAAAATGATCATTAAATTACATAGTACAGGAAATAAGTGTGTAGAAACTTTAGCGTCTTGAAACATGTCACATCCAAGACTGTGGTTGAAGGACAAATGGGAAACGGAGGGAATCCTAATCTCCTTGACTGCAGTATCTTCATTTCCTAAGAAGGCCTACTCCCTCGACCGAGAAGAGATACGAGTAACTCCGTTTCGACTTTACGTCACGTTACCTATCGCATTAGAAGGGATTCATTTCCGAATGGGAAAAGCGACTTATTATATCTCGCTTCATTACTCCTCTTATCTTAATCCGTCTTTTACTTTTTGCTTACTTCTGACAAATAGGAAACCAATCACTTTGAATACTTTAAGACCCTCTAATTCTTCAAATTTATTGGAACTACAAAGCAGTAAATTTGTTTTTAAAAAGGAACATTAAAATTCACTCCCCTGTTGTTTTAATTTGAAGAAATGAAATTTAAAAAACTCCATTTCACTTTTATGGTAGCTCTTTCATAGTAAGATATTTTTATTTCAAGGGTACCCTATTGCCAAAAATAGACGTGCATAAAACGAGGTAAAAACCTCTCCTGTATAGCGCAGGAGTTGAGTACAAGTTTTTGTATTCAAATGAAGGTTTCCAGGGTGTTGGATAACTCGAAGGGGTTATAATCAAAATACAAAATACCGGACTGAAGAAGCATAGCAACGTTCTTCTACATAAATTTCCGAGGGTAGGAAGGAAGAACGACGCGACGATTCGACGCCGGTTAATGGGGATTTGCCGGGTAAATTGCTCCTCGCAATTACCGAACCGCTCGGTAATCCCTGGTGTGGGCTGACCCTCGGCTTACTACTTAGTTTACCGGGTAACCCACCCTCTCGTAATTCCCCTACGATGTCACGTGCACGCCAAAACACGCGACACGCGTGTCAGAGCGTGCACGGATTCCAGTTACTAAAAAGAGGCTTTGTAAAAGATGATTCGCTTGAAAGGATGTAAAGAAGGGTGAAAAAGACAAGGAGAAGAAAAATGCAATTCTCTTTTGTGTAACTTAAGTTGATCAAAGATATGTACTAAGTCCTAAATTATTTGATAAAAAAAATTTTAGTAGGCGTAAATTTGAAAAGAATTTAAGAACAACAAAAAAAAGTTCACTACATGTAGTTGGCAATATCGAGAGTAAAATATTTGCTCAGTGCTTGAAATTTTTCAAATTATATAAAACTTGATATCAAGCTGTGAAGGGGTATCAAAGGCACCGGAAGGGGATGTAGAAGCGTTTGCAGGCAAATCTTAGCAGAATTTCATCCAAACGGCTCGAGCTTCAGTAAAGAAACGACAACCAAGGAGGCTCGACTGCAGAACCGGAAATTAGGACTCCAAGCCCCTTCGGCAAGATTTGTCTGGATCGCTTACAAGCAAACGTTGTGCTTCCGTAAATGACGATTTTCAATTTTCAGAAGAGATGCTGTGGTGAGTAGACGCTGGTTGGCTATTCGCAATAAGCAGAGAAGATATCAATGTATTTCCGGACAGAGCTGAGCCTTGTAGCAGCGAGTAATAAACGATGTACCGTGCGAAGCTTAAACGGAGCTTTATGAGATCCTAGCTGTGATTAATAATTCTCTGGTCTCTTCTTCGACACTCCCAATCCTCAAACCATAGCACGCCTTGGGCCTTAGACGGCAATGTACTTCTTCCTACCTATTACCAATCCTATCTCCGACTTTCATTTTCCTCTGACTTTGCAAACCAGTCGACGAATATTAATATCTATATAGAAGAGTGCAAATATATACATGTTAAAATTGTCCCCTTTGCGAAATGAAACTTTTTGGAGCAAGAAAATTGTCAGTTTGGCAAAAACACAAAAAAGTACCCGGTGCTTTGTCGAGAATTAATTGCCAAACAAGACCAAAGATTTTAATTAAAATATAGTCACGGGAATTTATACATAATTAAAAGATCTGAGATTATTAAATAATTGCATGAAAGTGAATACATTTTTAAAAGAAGATTACCGAATCGTTATAGAAAAAGTAGTCGGCAATAGATTATTAAGTTATTAATATGCGCAGAGCAAATTACCGTAAAATAATTATGAAAATTGGACTCCGGAAAGGAGAAGATACTAATATCTAATAGTGATTCTCACAAATTTAATGGTTGTTGTTCTCGAGTAAACGACTTTCCTTATTACTCTGACCTCTCGTGCGTAAAACGAGATTACGGATACTCATCAGGAGACAAAGACCTTGTTCGACAACGCACTAAACTGAAGTAGCCGTGCGCGATCGACCCAGCTTATACTACTTGGATAACTGTTTCTCCAATTCTTGGAAAGTCGATAAGTCTTCTAGTAAATATCAAATTAATCGCAATATGTTTAATAACAGCAAGAGATAATTCTTATTTATTTGTTTGGTGAAAAGATTTGGAAAGGAAATACTCACGAAAACAACCAAGACAATTTGACTTCACCAATAGTCAAACAAAGGTTTCCTTTTACTTATTAAATAAAACAATCACAATTTACAACTGAAGTTCATTTAGACTTAAAGAAACTACTGTTTGAGAAACTATAGATATTATGAATTTGACAAGAAGACCGGAGGCAATGAGCCTGTATTTGACTGTTAAAAATAAAACATTGCATCTCGAGTGGATAAAGTTTCGGACGGGGTACACAAGTTGGAGTTGAGCCCGAAGCCAAATTCTGTTGGTGGCAGCTAGCAGCAGATCTTTCTGATGGATTGGCTCTCCCACGCCCCTGACTCCGTGGTGCTATCAGCTTTATCACCCTCTTTCACCCTTGACACAGCCGAACTCACACACAAATTTCGTACCCTAAACTTGGTGCGACGGTTTATATGGAACTCAAGCCTAAACTGTTGGATAGAACGGGAGTAACACGACGATCGATTCTCTTTCGATTTTGGCAGGATTTGTTCCCTGCAAAACGGAATGGTATCAAAGAAGTGCATGAAGCCAACCTAAGCTTCGAAAATTGAAATAGAATACGAAGAACAACGATGAAATATACTCTGCGAATCCGACTTCCTTCCACGTCTGCCAAATGGAAGCTCGTAATTTTCGAGGGAACCCACACGAGGCAATAAGAATCGCTAGCAAGAACATCGCTCTCTCTTATCCTCTCGTTGTCGCGGGACCGAACGACGCGTAATAGGCCAAGAAATATTACCGACCTGGAACAGACAGTCGAGATCTGAAGATGAGGGGAAAACGAAATTTGTCACATTTACAATTGCGTCCAGATATTTTGACAAATGAGTAAGAGATATGTTACGATTTACGGGTTGATAATAGTAACACAAAAATCTTAAAAGAAAATTAAGAGGCAGTGCTAAGAATGTTTGATGGTATTTTCACAAAAAACTCATAGCACTTTAATTTTCATGGAATATAGTTTTTTCTTATTACAATTATTGAATACGTCACATTTGTACACCCGTTATGGTATTTTCACAAAAAACTCATAGCACTTTTATTTTCACGTAATATAGTTTATTCTAATTACAATTATTGAATACGTCACATTTGTACACCCGTTATGAACACAAAATGAAGAACCCGTCAACAATCCGTCAAGAAATGGACGGGATAACCCGCCCGATGTGAACTCTATAAAAGCCAAAACGGAACTGGACGCCATCATCTTATCAGGCCCTCGCTGACTGACCCAAAGGGGAGGGAGAACTGCTACCAAAGTTTTGAGTACCATCCGATTCAGAAAGAAAAAGAGAGAAGGAGAAGGAGAGCAGGCATGGGCACCGAACAGGGAAGAACCCACCTCAATAGGAACTCTAAACTCCATTAAAGATTCTATGACAGATTAAGCATTGTTTCACAATGCTCAGTCAATTTCACGACTTTAGGAAAATTTCCGAAATTTCAAGGCCTGAGTTGGGGTTGAAGGTGCAGTCCGATCTCAAAACAAAAAATTGCATTGGAATCAGGAAGTACTAAGGCAACTTTTCCGCACTATTAGAAATCTCAAATCGAAAAAAGTCCAGAATCAACCCACCCTAATAGACAACTCATTTCATTTCTGCAAGAAATCTTCCTTATAACTTTAAACATTTTAAACAGGCAGCAAAATTGTAATCGTTGTGTTTATAATTTTGTGCTCGAGTTTAACCGGGCACTTGGACAACTGCTCGACCCCTAGTTGCGTCAAGAGTTTTATCTTCAGAAATACGTCAAAGTAGTCTATAACTTTAGGTCACATGACGCATTTTTATTAAATTTATGATTACATTTTAATTTAACTAATGTTTGAACTAAATTAACTAAGCAAATAAATATCGTCCATTTTACACAAAATATTTTTAATTTAATTCTCCAACCGTGGATGATTTAGCATTTATAGGAATACCTGTACCTGGATATAAATTGTTACATAATTGCAAATTTTCAATCTAGAGTGTTATTATATAACAAAGAATAAACTCCAAAACTACTTTACCCAAACAAACTATTGTATCCGAACTCTACAATAAGTTGGTTCAGTAAATAAAAAAAATTACAAAACAAGTTCATAAAAACCAGTTGAAATATTGATAAAATTGAAGTTGCTTGCGGATAAAAACTTATCTTGAACTACTCTCGAGAGATGAGGACCACGCAAACTAAATGGGCTTAAAAACTGCAACGAATCGTGGAAAGAGCAGACACAGGAAAATTGGATCACAAAATTTTCCCAGGATGCATCAGACGCAGATTTAACTTTTAATTAAAGCGAGGATCAAGGGGTTTAAGATATATTTATTTTATATTTCAACACCCTTCGAACCAGGCGTAATTCCGTGAAACCTAACAAAGTTCCCTTTCCCTTTCATATTTTCCGTTCTCACTCTACATCCGGCCCACATCTGCATGGGTTTAGTCCTTTACTGCATGATTTTTCAATCTCGCGAGCGGCAGTAAAAACTACATTTTTATGGTATTAGTGCGCTTTTACAAAAATGTCCATCAGGAAAATGAAAAAAAAAACGAGATACCTCAGTAATTTGATGAATAATTCTAGATAAAAGTAATTTGAAAAATGTGATTTTTTTTTAACAAATCTCATTTTTCTGCAATGTATATCCAAGCTCAGCATAAGTAATCCAGTCACTTTTACAGATATTGCACTTTGCGATGGTATGCAACATTGAACAACAGATTTAGGCCAAGTTGAATGCGAGAAACATTTGCATTGCGTATGACAGTTTCAACAGGTATCTCTTTGCATGAGAACGGAAATCCGCTCGTAACCTAGTAACTATAAGGTTTCATCCAAGCTTACGTGAATTCTCACTGGGACACAATTTTCAATCTGGCCCGGCGGGGTTCCTATGTAACACAACCAGATTGAAGTAGCCGAACGTGGCACAGAGGAATGGGGAATACGATTGTCGACGCAACGTTCTGGAAGAAAAGTGTCCTACAAAGGTGGAATAGAAGGACCAAGAAACCGTGAGACTAAGAGTGGAACGCCCGATGTAAACGAGCTTGGATACTCGACGATACGGCGAAAGGATTGCTAAAATGAAGTCAACTTTCTGGAAGGAAATGCTGATACTGCAGAAAGTACCTTTTTTCTCAAAAAGAAAGAAAAAAAAGGCTATACAGTAAAATGGAATTGAAAAAAGTCGACAGCGTTTATGAAATATCCAACTCTGATTTTTAGATAGGGGTCATGCATAAAATTATTGGAATTGAATTTCCATTTTCCGGTTGATTGAGTTCTGCTCGAGATAAAACTGATAGATTCTTTATCAAGAAATTTTAACATTATTTCAAAATTGCAAATAAAATTGATGTACTTTTACAGTAATCAGTTAAGAAGCTGTTGTCAATTTGTAGGTAGCTCTAATAAATCCGGAAAATGTGGAGGAAGGTAAGGACATTGAACTGAAACACTTAATTAGTTAAGCTTATTTAGAACAACACTAAATTATCTGTTTATATTTTTGAGTTTCGACCAAGTGTCTCAAGAAGTTAGGATGTCTGCTTGCAGTGTTTTGACAGGTTGACAACAAAATCTTAAAAATCTCCTCATTCCTTTAATTTTGTGAAATCGGGGCTCACATCAAATTTTATGTGCCAGGATTGTCCCTCGATAATTAATGTGCTTTTATTTAATTTTTAGGATAAATTTAGTGCCAATTATGTAATTGGTTTCTAATTGTGACATTAGAAAATTTTATAACAATTTTGTAACTCACAAATGTAACTTTTTGGGTTAGAAACTATTTCAGATTCGTTGAATTATTAGATTTGAAAAAATCACTCCACGGCTCGATGAGTAAACTGTTACGTCGCTTATTATTAGAATTAAAAAAATTTTTGGTTTTTGTGTACGTATTATGAACCGTTGATGAGCATCGAGAGAATCTTCAAGGTATGTCAAGGATTGGGACCAGGCTACTTGATGGGACTTTTAGAGATTGGAGTTTGAGATTCTCCAATCATTCTATCAAGACGATTTTAAATTATGTTGATGATAAACATTATGATTGACTCTTGTTACAACTATTAATAAAATAAACACATTAACAGATACTAACACTTTCACATTAAACATATTTCTATTAAACACTTAATAATTAATACACAATAATAGGCACTATTCATTTTTACGTTATACATATTTCTGTTCTATTTATTAATATTTTTTTAATAACTTTCAATACAACGCACTGAATGTATTTATCTCTCGTTTCGTTACAGCTAAAAAATTTTGTTTTTTTTCCTAAAATCATTAACCCTCATTATGCAAGGGGTCGCTTGAACAATGATGGACTTAGCAAGCAGTTTATTGTTTGTTTTTAGAAATAAAATTTCAATTTGAAGAATATTTGTATAATGAGGTAAAATTTCAGAGAGAGAGAAATTTAAAGAGTTTTTAATAAGGTGAGAGTTTCCTTTTCCGTTAAATTTTAACGCTCACTTTCAGTACTCGTTTCTTACATAGGATATTATGAAGCTTTACTGAATTGAAACTAGTTAGTTTGGTTGGACGTTTTAGCGTCGAAATCGTCACGACTTTTCTAAATTAATTCTGAACTGATTGACATTGATGTTGCCAACTGTCGATGAGTAGTAGTCCAATCCTTTAATAAATTTTGGATTGATGGACCATAGGTTTGAAGTTTTACTTTGAAGAAATTCGGTATAGCCATGATTTAAAAGTCTGTTACAAATGAAGGGCCAAAGTATTTTAAAAGAAGTAAATTTAAGTTGGGTGTTTAGTTATTAGGGGTTTAAGAACAAGACCCCGACTAATTAAGGGTGAGTTCATAAGATTACGATATGAATTTAATCCGATAGGGTCACTTTTATGATGTTGAAGGTAACTCGATAAGCATCATCAGTTTAAAATTTAAGGATTAGCCCGCCTAGTTCGACAGACGAAAATTCAGCCAATAAGGAGTCTCCCTTCAGTCTTACGAGGCCCAATGAGAACGACATCGACCGCGCCGGCACAAAGAAATTTCTTGAGATTATTCTTGGATCGGATAGCCGAGTGTAATCACTATTTCAACAAATTAATTTATTTTGTGAACTATTAAATTTTGAGTTTATTGACGGCATTAAATTTTAGTTTGTGTTTATATTGAACAGTTAAATTTACTGATAGTTTATCTTCAGGTGAGTCTGGTTTCAGCAATGTTAATTTTTTTTGTGTGATCTCTCTCCGAAGCTTTTAATAAGAATAGATTTCTCTGAAATAATAATAATAAAATAATTAATTTTTTCGCACACTGTACGCAAAGGTCGCTCTAACTGCACAGAATTCCGTTCGGAAAATTGTTTCCAAACATTGTTCCTATCTCTGTTTGCGTCTTCTTCTTCTTATTTGTCTGTTATTGGCCTTGTGATTAGTTTACGTGACCAATGACAAGACATAACATTATCTAAATTCATGGAAACTGATGACACGTTCAGACTGGACGATTATCACATAGATAGCTGCAGTTAGTTCGATTTCGGGAGTGTTAAAAAAAAATATTATTCTATTGAATTTTGTTTTTTTGTTACCCATTTTCGGTAAATTTTAGTAAATAAATTCTGTTTTGTCTCAAATATCATAAGTTTTTTTGGGAAATTTAAGGTATGTTAAGCTGTATTTGTTTAGACCTCAAATGGCTGGGGTAACAGATAGAATGGAGTTTTTAATTGCAATTGTAGTTAAGTCGATTTTGTTTTATAAAAATTAATTCTTTTGTTATTTAAATTGTAGAGAAATTCTACTGATCGCATAATTTATAAAAATATAATTTAACTTAGTTTTAAATTAAGACTTGTTTTACAAAAAGAGGACTTTCATTCAAATAAATTTAAATTTATATCCTTATTTTTCATTCGTTTTTGTTTCCCGCCTGGAAGAAACGAGATTAAAAGTACCGTATGGTCCAAATAAAAAGCACACTGGCAGTTTTCCTTTTAAAGAAGGTTACTTTTCTTATGCGAATCCTATGTGTATGAGAAGCAGACATGCGAATGGAAAACACATGTAGATACGCTGCTCGAGCTGTTGTACGTCCATCCACCCGTCAGCAAACATCTCCACTCTCGCTCTCTATGGACCCTTTTGTATTCGTGGCACATATCACTTAAGGGTCAGGAACCCTCGAAATAGATCCGTTTCGCGAAATAACACGCGCTGCCATGGACAGCCGTCAACGTTTCCGCATACCAATGATGACGGGGCTATCAAAATGTTGGCTTTTGCGTTTTTCAATGTTCCAACAAAAGGACATTAAAACAAGAAACTTTCTGAGCGGGATGCAGCACGATACAAGCGAACTTGTCCTTCAGTCCTCAAGTGCTTGGATCGCAGAAGGCAAACATTGCGTGTGGAGCTTTTTTTTATTAGAATTGCGACGTCACATTCCACTGTGAAATTCTTCAGCAGCGATTTAAAAAACAAATGTTTCTCAACCACGAAAGAGACCTATGTTTTGTGTATGCGAGTGATTGTATCCAACGTATGTTAAGGGTCGTCTGAAAACTTTCGAAATGATATGCGGAAGGGTCCTTCAAACTTGATACGTTGCGCAAATTCTACATAAATCAAATTTCAAATGAATTCCAGAGGTTAAGATTGTAAAATTCTATTTCTTAAAATTTCATTGCAAACACAAAGCAGTTAAAGTTTTGATAAAGAATGATGTGGAACGAGAGAGAAATAACCAGATTTATATTGATGGAAAGACAGAGAGCATTTAATGTTTGAATAGCTTCGAGAATAAGATTGGGTAAAAATAAGATTATTCTGATTAAAAGCAAATCATCAGTAATTCTTATTTTAAAATTATTCATTAACTTCTGTCGAATTGCTAATTTCGTTAATGATGAATTAATGAGATGTTTTATATTAAGAATAACCATTATATTGAGCTTCGTACTTTTGAGCAACTTTTTCTTTCGCGTTTAAATTTAACTTTACTGAAATTATAGTCAACCAATTAAAAAGATATGCGAGCATATCGCATAAATCTGATTAGAACCTTAAGGACGAATTCTTATTTAATAGAGTTTGCAAATGAATAAATCTCACCTTTTAATTTCCACTGGGATGAAAAAAATTAATTTAAAAAATCTCTTACAAGGATTTTTCACACTTGATAAGTGAACGGAAGAAAGACTAACACGGAGTTGGAGCTGATGGCTTCAAGTAGATAGAGCAAGTCACGAGTCAGACATTCAGTGAAGTGGAGTGCCGCTAATCCGACGCAAAGTCCGGATGGAAGAGAGGATAAAAAGGTAGACTTGGTCCTGACAAATAAGCTCTGATTTAATTCCCGCCCGACTGATTCTCACCAGTCCAGGGACAGCGGTGCAGATTAGCCTTAATGTCGTGGCGGCTTCGCACGGAGGATAGTTATTAATTAATCCAGGTCCTGCTAGGTGCACGGTGTGCGGTCTGACGACCGCGAAATAAAGCCCCCGTATAAAGAGCTTTACTTCCTGCGGGTACGAAACAATTATCGTCGCCTGCTACAAAGAGAAGCTAAAAAGAGAATTCAACTTTTTCAAAACTTCAGCCTCTACCCGATTGCCTTTATGTGCAACTTCTGTTTAAAAAAAAGTTTCCTTACACCCTTTGCTCGGAATTTTGCTCATCCTGTCTAACTTTTGAAAACTTTTTGTCTTTTAAAGACTCAACGTCGTAAAGTCTTTCTGTGCAGTTCAATTATTGTCGTTGAAATTATTTTAAAATTTACATTGTAACTCGTCGAACACAATGAGAAGTAATGATTTACTATTCTTGCAATAACAACAAAGTCCACTAACATTTGTCAGTAAATTGAGATCGAAGGGAAACTTGAGATAAACCAAAGTAGGTAATTAGAATTTTCTAAAAACTAAACTAAATTTTAGAACAAACAAACTCGATTGTTAATTACAAAGCGGGTTTGAAATATTTATTTATGATTCGAAATTTATGAATTTAAATGACAATATGAGGATGAAATGTTTTAGAAAAGAAATATACGTTCATTTTTCTTTCCAATAACGCCAGAAAGATTCTTTCAGTTTTGCAGATGGGGACATCCGGAACTTCAAGATAACACAGAACCACAATTTTTTTTTTATGGGTTACATATGCCAAACTGCGTTAAAACAAAAACTGTTTTTAAAAGGGACAGCAATAGAAATTAATAAAAATAACTTTTAAACATTCTTTAAACTTTTCCCGAAGCACAATGAAAAAATGTTGCTTTACGGTTTGCATAATTTCTTCTTAAAATCCTGATGGATATGCAGAACGTAAAAAAATTCTTGTAAAATAAATTTGTAGTAATAGTCTGTCGAGCCGGATTATTGAAATTCAAATTTTTTTTCTTGGTAATGTTGGAGGTATGTTATTATAAATCAGACAGAGGGTTACATCAAATGATGCGTAAATTTAGTCACGTTATAAAATCGTCTTTATTTCGGAAAAGCCACTCCACATAACTTCTCGACTATTAAAATATACATATATATCTTAGTGCCATGAAATCATGCACGCGTCTACTTATCTAATACCCTTTTCCTAGTCTCGTCTTATCGACCTATCCCTTCTATTCAATTTTAATTCCTTAGACTGTTGTAAAAGTTCAGATTCCTATAATTCGTATCTACATTCAAATTATTGCCTGATACAACATATGTAACTCCTTAAGGAAACGGACCATAAATTTCTAAGTTTGTCTGGTCGCTGAATCTAAATCTGTTGCCCGTTTGTGTTTCTTTTTCAACATTTTTAATTCTCGGGTTTTTTAGTTGTTCTTTCGCTAGGAGAAAAAAAAATCGATGTTCCTCATTCGATGTCTAACTCTCAACAGAATTTAAATCCTCTGTCTCCTTTCACTCATCTTTTCACTTTTGTTCATCTTTGCTCCTCTTTATCACTTGTTACTACTCACTTGTCAAAATTAAACTTCTTCCCACGCTTCCTGTTCTCTCCTTAGTCTAATTTCAACTGACTCGTCGTCTCAAAATTCCTTTTGCCCACATTTCCTTTCCCCTAGGTCCTCCCTACCTACCACTCTTCTCTATTTTCCTTAATTAATATACTTAATGAGAAAAACTTCCCTTTCAAATTTTCCGGTCACCGAAGCTATCCTTAAGTTTGTAAACAAACAACTTAGAAACTTTAAACCAAGCTTCAGTAGAGCCTCGTTCTTATTCTTTGAAGAGCAGATTTGTTTTTTTTTCAAATGTTTTCAAAAATCTTCCAAGAGCTTTAAGTCGTAGTTTCTGACTTGTTGCAAAAATATTTATCCTTTATGGAATCGAAATGTAAATTCTGATCTAATAGATAATATTGTTATAAGAATCATTACAATTCAGAATAGTGGTTTTTTCTCTAGTTTGGAAACAGAGAGATTTTATTAAAAGAAATGTAAAGTTGAAATTACACTTAACATTATTTATTAAATATCAATTAATTCAATATACATTAATTGTCTCTCAAGCGTGATAACTATTGGTAATTGAGAAGTCGATGTTGATGGTTCGCCTACTTAAGCTAGACTGGTTTACAGGTAGAAATTAATGAGTTTCCAAAATTCGCATTTAGCAACGTCGCATTTTTGACCTGAAATCTAACAACGTAGCACTCAAAAGGGTGGAAGTGAAGGGTCGTACAATTTTAGGAAATTTTCGTAGGTAGCAAATTAAAGTACATCTGTTAAAAGCAATTGAGCCTAATCCTTACTATCGGTTCAACCTCCATAATAAAATGACAGATGTTTAAACTATTTTAGAACGGTTTGGATTATAGTCATAAATATATTGAAATATTGAAGAACTGCAGAAAACAAGATATTTGTAAGGATTCCGAGACGAGATTAGGCTCTTTGAAATTATAATTTAACGATGTATTTTAAGTTTATTGCAAAGGATTTTTCTCCAAAAACTAAAAAGCTATTTTAACAATTGTAAATTTAAGATACGCTAAATAAAAAACATAATTTTTTAATTGCGACGCAACAATATTTGTAATTTTATTTATACATTTTTTACCTTCATTTTTAATAAAAAAATTTCAGCTTCAAGCAATTTATAATCATCATCTTCCTTGTGTAAAATTGTAATATTTAATCAATTAAAATCATCATTAAGATTCGAAATTCTGTGCTTAGTGCTTATATTATATTTTTCATTTAAATTTATGTTACATTTATGTTCATTTCGTGTGGTCAAAAACCGTCTACTAGTCTGTCCAACGTATGTTTTTTTAAAATCCAAACACTTCAGTCAGTAAACTGCACCAGTATTTTCCAATTTCTCAAGACTGTCCTTAAATAATTTAACAAAAAAAAAAAAAAATTAAAAAGGAAATTTCGAAAAATAGTCGTGATATTATATAATTGGAAAATACTTTTAAATTTGTAGAAAAGATTATTGTGAAAAGTAATAGAAAGAACATTTTATGAAATTTCATTTTGATAATCAGAATTACACGTTTCTGAAAACCACTATTAATCTGAAAGCTCTGTTTTTATATTTTTGTAAATAAAATCGAACGGATAATTATTTATTACTACATTTTCTCGCATAATATTTAAATTCTCATAATAAAATTCTTTATCTGATAAAGAATTACAGAATCGACTTACTAAGTTTTTCAATCTGATTTCACTTTTATTTAATATTTCTTTCACAATTAAAAAAGTAATTATTTCCTTAATTGGAAATATTATTTCTTGCAAAAGAGCAAAATTATACTTTATAATAAATTGAGGCTATTTCCTTACATGTTTGTAATTTGAGAAGACAGTAAATGATCTAAGGAAGGTTATTGAAATAAATTTTCAAAAAAAATTATTTTTTCTTTTTTTAGTTACGTTTTGTCGGTCAAGGTTCGCCGACCTCTTCAGGCTCAATAATTAAAAAACATTTTAGTCATTTCAAATTAATAATAATTTAAAATTTGTCAAATTTATAAAAATGGTTGAAAAAGGTTGGAAAAAATAAATTCTTTTTCCGTCGGTTGAAATTAACATGTATAACGAAATTTCGGTGTCAATTATACTTTATGTTTGATTAAGCAAATTAGTCTCGTTAACAAAATAATTTTTTGATTAAAATATTTTATTTTTAATTACCTATGGAAATTTGTTTTAAACTTATACCAAACAATACATAAATATTAAAAAATAGGGTAAATATGTGTTACAAACTTTTGTTGCATACAATTAATCGTCGAACAGTGCAACGAATCAACTAAACAGAAGAGCAGATGAAACTTTCAACCCTAAATAAAGTGTAAACAGAACTGCGCCATCTGGGCGACGACCGCTGTATTTCGTGGCTTTACTCTCGGGAAACAGAGTCTGAAATGCCACTAGGTGGCACCACATATTGGGCGTTAGAGCGCCAGTTAAATTCTAAGACAGTTGCCTGTTTTACCGACTACCGAGTAACCGACGACAGTTTGCATAGAGATTGGTTATTTCACTTCGCATTGGATGAGTCAATTTTTCTACTTTGCTCGTTTATCTTTCCTTTCACCCACGTATACTTACAAACAACTTACTTTCTCGCTTAAACTTGAAAATAAACAAAAAAGACACATTTTACACTTTTATCAACATAATGCATTTCTTATCGGGTTTAGTTTTTCGTAGTTGAAAAAAATTTATGATTTTATCGATAATAAAATAAAGAAAGGTTGAGAATTGATCAGCTTAATTTGAACATTGAAAAAGGTTGCAAAATGAATTTCAAAGAATATCAACTTGATTTCGACTAAGCCCAGACCCGAGAAGATAGAATAGACTAGAGGGAGGAAAAACTAATAACGTCAAGAACGGAAAAACAAAATGAAAGAAGGAAAGAACAATCCCATTTTTACGTTCTTGGTAATATTACTTCGTGACATGACTATACTGTCACATTCGTATACTCCGGTGATTTACAAAAAAAGGCTCGCGCTTTGCTCAAATAAATATCTGAAATTTTATGAAATAGAAAAAGTTGGCTAATCTCTTCTTATACTTTTAAACCAGTTTTATGAAAAATTAACATGAGAAGGAACATTTTCAGAAGCTTACAGTCTCGTGAATTTATTATAATGCAATTTTTTTTTAGTAACTTGTAACTTATCACGTAAAATTAAAAACGCACCCGAAAACGAAATCAAAGCCCGGGATTCTCTTAAGTGACTAACATTAAAAAGTGTAATCCTTTTTTTATTGAAATAAAATAAAAAGTTTTTTTTTACAAAATCTATTGTAAAGCAAATTTATAAACATTTTTTTTATACTTTTCTTGATATGATGAGTTGAAACTAGTAAAAATAAAATAAAAATTGAAAACAGTGAACATAACCCGATATTATAGCGAACTTTCTGCCACCACAGAAACTTTTTAAATTACCTTTACCTATAAGACAAAATGAGAATGTCCAAATTTGTTAAGGAAGCATACCTAGATACGCTTTTCTAACTATAAAAAAGAAAAAGTATCAGGACAGACTGTTGCACTAATTCATAATTTTTAGAAATACAAAGGCATTTTTGATTTATTAACTTCATATAAGGGGGATAAGGGGATTTTTTGGGTCCCTGATTGCTTATTTAATGTAACTTTTATTAAACTCAAAATGGCGGATTCAATATGGAGGACCGTAGAGTCTTACACTCAAACCTACATTTTTGGAACGGTAGACTAAATGATGATATCTTTATGAGTTTTGCTCTGAATAACTTCAAACTTTCAGAGAATATTTTTGAGATGATACACTATTAAATAAAACGTTTTCAAAAGAATCGACTTTTTGACTCCTGCAACCCCTGAAACAGCGTTTCATAATTTCTTAAATTAAGAAAAAAAAAACATTCTAACCCAAGATTTTCCGATTCGTAAGAATAAGAACCTTGATCTCAATGATCAGAGCGCAAACTAACATGAAAAAAAATAAAAATCGAACTTGTGGTTTACTCATTTGGTTGAAATGTTTTGAGAACTTTTGGTAATTAAAGTAAGGTTTAACTGTTTTTATCTGAACCTTTTCAAGATATTCTATCCTAGTCAGCAAACTCATCAAATAAAAAGAATAATTAACGGAGGCATTGGAAACGTGTAATTGAGTTGGAGGGTAAATTGCGAAGGGCAGACCACAAATGATCCGCAGGTCACGGATGCATGGAGAAGAGCAAAGAGCTGTAGTGCATTGTGGAGAGGAGAGAAGCTTGTTGGGCACCAAAATCCTGGCCAGTAACAGTTAAGTTAACCATCGGAGTATAACGAGAACGTAGTCACTCGTACACCTTATCCTGAGGCTGAAGCAGTAGCAGAGGAACAACGTTAATCAGGCCGTGTAAACACCTGCTGATTGTGCTACGTGTACGGGAAATACAGGAGGATACACAAAACGTCGAGAATCCATGAGGGTGGAAACATCGATCGGCCAAGTCGGGAGCTAACCAAACTACAATCAGACTTTTTTCGCCCTTTCGAGACACGTTCTTTTTATCAAATCTAAAAACCTGAAAAATATCCTTTTAATTTAGCTTAATGCTTGTGAAAGATATTTCGATTATAGATATTTCGTTATTTAACGAAATAGTGTCGTTTTAATAACATTTAAAATGCATTATTCAACTTGAATGGGAGGCATTTCGGAAATTCGATCGGAAGGTGGGAGAGTGGCGTTTGATTTCCGTTGTTTTTCAGTTTCACATTTCCATACACAGTCTGCAGAAATCTCTATGGAAATTTAGTCAGTACGCTTTCCATGCGCCGTTATTGACTGCGGGAGAATACTGATAGCGCATGCATTATCCACCTGGAAAGGCAAAACTTGAAGAATCCCCGAGTGGCAAAAAAGATACTCTCGTGAGGTGGCTTCGAAAAAATAACGCTCGTATTCACGAGAATTGAAATATAAATCAAATCTATGATTGAATCCAGTCTCAAGTTTCCTCTAGTGGAAAAACTTTAACTTGTACAAATTTTCAATAAATATTCAAAACTTTAGGAAATTTGGCCAATTGTGAGACGAAAGGTGCATAGGGACATTTCTTTTGACGATGACTTAATATAAACTTCTACCACTTTTTGTTAAGTCATACTGTTCGTGTCTAATAGAAACTCTTTATATTCTATTTAACAAATCTATTGCAGAATCTGTTTTTCCAATTCTTTGGAGAAAAGAGTGGTAACAAAAATGATATAAAGAACTATAGACCCATTACTTTGTTAAGCTCGATTCCAAAAATTTTTGAAAGTACATTCACTAATTACTTATACCGAGCTACGCAGAGATCTATTATTGACGAGCAACATGGTTTTGTGCGTGAAAGATATGTGATCACAAACTTAAGTTTATACTCTAGTGAAATACTTATGACGCTTGAGTGTGGTAATCAAATTGATGTTGTCTATACAGATTTTGCAAAGGCATTTGATAATGATTCTCTAGTTGACTGGATATTCAGTTATTTAATTAATAGATCTCTTGTTGTTCGTGTTGGTAATAAGTACTCATGTAAATTTGTTGCTGCCTCTGGTGTTCCTCAGAAATCGCATATTCGTCCGTTCTTGTTTGTCTTATTTATAAATAACGTTAAACTAACTTTTAAGTATTGCACTTTTTCTCTATTTGCTGACGATCTAAAGGTTTATGGACAAATTAGGTCTGTTTCTAATGATGAGATTTTGCAAGCTGACTTAAACCACTTTTATCACTGGTGCAAGTGTAACGGTATTACTATAAATAAAAACAAATGATCTATTATCACATTTTTGCGTAGCTCTTGCTCTTTCATTTGTGATTATTCTATTGGTGATGAGAAATTGACAAGAGTGGATAGGAGTCCTGACCTTGGAATCCTTCTGTGCAGTGACTTTTCTTTCAATAAACCCATATCAAATGTTTGTAATGATTCTATTAGAATGCTCGATTTTGTAGTTAGAAACTATACCCATTTGAAAAATTTGTCTACACTTAGAGTCCTTTATCTTGTCCTGGTAAGATCGGTAATAGAATTCGGGTCCGTTATCTGGTCTCCTTATCAGGAGACTTACATTATTATGCTTGAACGTGTTCAAAATCAGTTTCTGAGATTTGCTGCTAGGCAAACTGGTACACCGTACGATTTTTTCTCACATGATTACGAACATCTGAGATCTACGTTCAAGATAACATTAATCAGAAAAAGATTTTTATTCGCTGACATGCTTTTCTTATATAAAATTATGAATGGCATTATTTACTGTCTGTCGATTCTAAGTGAATTCAAATTGTACACCCCACGCAAGAGACTAAGAGATTTACCTAAGAGACTTCCTCGGTTTTATGTTGAAAAATCTGAAACTGTTTTTGTTCAAATTCTGTGTTCAGGCGATTATAGTTATAGTTTAGTTTTAGTTAAATACATTATGAATGAAAGGGCATTGCCCGTAATTTGAAAATTCTTGTTAAGTCCAAACTAGAGCACATGTATGTACGTTTAGATATGTGGATAAAAAATATTTCCTTCATAATCAGAAAATATTTCACGAAATGTTTGCAACTGAAAGTAACCATTTGTCTCCAGCTACTGCTGATTAATAAATAGTTTGCGCCACTTTATACTGAATTTTTCTGTTTATGGTTGTACATTTCTCTAAGAAAATGTCGGAAATGAATCCGCAAGCATGATATTATACTTTTAAAAAATTTTAATTTTAGAGTGTGGTTTGTGATTCTTTCCGTGCATGAGATTTCTTTTTAGTGAAGCAACACGGGTTTCGTTTATGGATAGAACATGCTCAGATTTAATTACTTTCATAAGAGCATGCAGACTAACACCACCGATTTAATATAAGAGAAAGTTCATAGTGTACAGCAAAATGATGGCAAGAGGAGTTTTAGTTCCAGGACTTTTGGTGCTGTGCATTCATCTTGTACCATGACTACACTTGTGCGTGTTACTAATTAAAATCGTAATTAACCTTCCCACACAGAGAAGTGTCTCTGCTCAGCAAGAAACCAAGGATGAGATGCGGAATCTTGTTCTTCCCTCTTTCTTAGCCTCACGCAAACAACGTATCAACAGTTCCATCATCATGCTCAATTAGCATAATTACCAAGACCACTTTAACTAGAAAAGTTCAAATTTCAAAGCTAAAGTCCAAGACAAATGAAGCAAATGTTGTTATCACTTAAACAACACCTATTCTATGCAAAGCGAGTTTATATTACTTTTTACAGAAAACAGATAAGTATTGTAGTGAAATAAAAAATCCGCAGAAACATTCGGGTAAAAGAAAAATTCTCTTTTTTAATTCGGGACCCTCTGTTTGTTTTGGGTCAACATCCCTTAGGACCCTTGGACAGAAAATGAAAGGGATATTTTTAGGAAGTCGTTTCAGGCGCGACAAGACTAAAACAAGCCGCGAACAAAAGTCGAAAAGGTAAAACGACCGCTTTTCATTTCACTTTTTCTTTGTGCCACTTGTATTCTATTCTTTCCGTTTCTCCTCGTCCTTATATTCTGCTGTGCGTGCAAACTACCAAACTGCTGTGGAATTCAGTTAATAGCGGAAGAAAACCATGATCCTTAACCTTTACCTCTCCTCGCTTCACTTTCGCATCCAGCCACCGTCCTAGCTACTGCTCAGACGCAAATGGATGGGCGGAAATGTAAATTGGAACATTCCTACAGGGTTCTTAATTAACTTCTTTGCAATTATCATGCCGGTGTTTCGACGCAAATGTCTGGGCACTTCTAACGCCTTCAGGGCACTTTTAACAAGAAAAATGTAACCACCCTCTACAGTCTCTTGTAATGAAAGTGCATTGCAAATTTAGGAATTTTCTTCTCACGAGTGTGGACAATTTCAAATGTACCTGTCCCAGTTTTCAGGAACTGCATCAATTATATAAAAAAGCAGAATACGAATTTTTCCCCGCTGACATTAATTCATTTTTATCTAAATGTTATAGACTGGAAAACAAGATGATCATTATACTAGTTGATAATTATTTGAAGATCTCCATTTCCCTTTCCAAACGACACAGGGAATTACAGTTGAATCATAATAATGATGATTAAATAATATATAATAATATATAATAATAGAACATAAATCTTGAAACTAAACATTAAACAATAAAAATGCGTTACACCATATATTAATTTTCGAAACCTTCCCATAGCAACACCAGAAACCTCGACATATGCCAAAACCGACAACAATAATGTCAACGTACCAAAACGTCCCTAAAAGTAACCTAATCTAACTCAAAGACCTCCAAAATTAACCATCAAATAAATACAGGTTAAAATGTCTTCGGGGGCTCAATTATCTAAACTCACACTCGATTTCGATTTCGCATTCGCTTTCGCGTTCAATTGTTATCAATAAAAGTTTTGCTTAAAAATATTAATCGATGCAGCCAATTTCAGTGTTTACATATTTTTGAAAATGATACGCTAGTTTTTTTTAAATTGCGATAAATGCAACAAATAAGTGTAAAAAATAAAAAAAAAGTGTGTAAAGTGTAAGAACATGTTAAAATCTGATAAATTATAGTGTTATGACATAATGATGATTATTGGGAAAAGAAAAAGTTTTTGGTTACTTAGAGGTTAGTATTATTTTTTGTAAAATAATTATTTAATCTGTAATTAAAAAAAGTATTAATTGTTTAAGATGTTTTTAAGAAACTAAAATTTTGAACAATATTTTTTACAAAATGTTGATTGATAAAGTTTTAAATTTATAAATAAAGTAATCAAAAACAGATGTTTACATATTTTCAATATTTACATTTTGATGTTGGTTAGAGTAGTAAATTAAAACTAAAAATTAATTAAAAAAATTAAATTAACTACTTTAAAAAATGTATTATTTCTAATTTCTAAATTGGAATAATTCGTCAAATTTTAGTCAAATATATATTTAATTTGAATCAATAAACTTGATTTGAAACCAGGGAAAAATAAAGTAATTAAATGAAATACTAATTAAATTAAGTATTAAGTAACAAAGACAAATTTCATTTTTTAAACTGTGATTATTTAACAAATATATTTTATATAAATAAATAGGTTCATATTACATTGATTTATTATTTCTTAAAATTTAATATAAACCTTAAAAATGTATAAGCATTTGATTTTCATTATTTTACGAATAAATTTGAAACTATGGCAATAAAAAACATTATTAAGAATTTTTGGTTCTTAAAAACGTTTCAAACAAAAAATAGGTAATTTTTTCTACAAACATGATGCTAACCTTCATATACATTTTTAAGGTTTCATTTTGCTGTAGGTTAGATTATTAAATTAAAACTAAATGTGCATCTGCGAATTCACAAAATTTGTAGTTTTAATTTAATATTCTAACCAACATCAAAATATACATTGAAAATATGTAAACATCTGTTCTTGATTACTTTATTTATAAATTTAAAACTTTATCAATCAACATTTTGTAAAAAATATTATTCAAAATTTTAGTTTCTTAAAAACATCTCAAACAATTAATACTTTTTTTAGTTACAGATTAAATAATTATTTTACAAACATAATACTAACCTCTAAGTAACCAAAAACTTTTTCCTTTCCCAATAATCATCATCACGTCATGACACTATAATTTATCACAGTTTTAACATGTTCTTACACTTTGCACACTTTTTTTTTATTTTTTACACCTTATTTGTTGCATTTATCGCAATTTAAAAAAAACTAGCGTATCATTTTCAAAAAAATGTAATCACTGAAATTGGCTGCATCTATTAATATTTTCAAGAAAAAATTTTATTGATAACAATTGAACGCGAGAGCGAATGCGAAATCGAAATCGAGTGTGAGTTTACATAATTGAGCCCCGGATTTTTTTGTTTCAAGTAAGCCAATCTGTCAACAGCGTGAAAACTCGACGGTTTTAATTTCGACTTCCCTTTACTTTATCTAACCCTAAAATTCTTGAAAACTTATTGAAATAGAAAACATCAAAATAGCTACAATACAGTCGTTCTACTTCCAGAACTATCACACCTTTTTCATATTAAATAATTCAAAACCTCATAAAAAAATTAGACTACGGAAATCGATTTTTGAGCTTTCTTCATGCTTCTGCAGAACAGAAAATTGTTCGATGTGTTACGAAGAACTTTTCGAAGGGGAGAAAGTTACTTCTGCGTCGAATAATCTTTAGCTAACTTTGGGAAAGTTTTTATCATCTCTAACGTCACTTTGCTGCCAGTGACAAATAAAATAACGTGTGAGATATTCTGATGGGTTTGATAATATAAAATACGTAAAATCCTTTAAGATGATAATATTTAGAGGAATTTGTAAATAATAGCAGAATATATTAGTTTTAGCTCACTATAGTCACCTATTTTCTAAGCAGGGAAATCCATTGTAATGATCACGAACGGCCAAACGTATTATGATGCAAATTTTGATTAACTGCATTTGGGAGTGTGATGGGTTTCCGTTTATCTAACTGTAAACAAAAATGTAACACGTAACATAAATTCACATTACGTGGTTCCTAATGCACGTCTATCGTCGTTCCTCCGGGAACATTTGCATATAACTGACAGTAAGCAAATTTTCCAAGTTAACAACGTGATTCTATTTTCCCAGAAATGAAATTATTGTGCGTGATTAGAGGCGCTCGATGATGATGATGTTAATGATTTCAGTGTTAATGTTGCTGCGCTCACGTCAAACCATTGTATTATTGATGTTTTCTATTTCAGTATTAAAATACTATGTTATTTTGGAATTATAAATTGAATTTATTTGATTATTTACTATTAAGTCTGTTGGCAATTTAAGTAAAAATGTTCTTGTTAGTTGTTTGCGTTTAATTTCTTTAGTATTAATTAGGATGTTTGTAGCACTGATAAGTTTTGTCAATATTTGTGTGAAATAGGATCAAATTGAATTTGGATTGTTTTGTTCTAAAATTGTCATTGTCATAGTAAGTAGAGTCTGAAATAATATTTATATACCTGTAATCTATACCTGTACGAGAGGTGGACACGCCTTAATCCTCAGGAAATTTAGATTTAAAGCAATCGGTATGAAATTTCCAACGATGAGATCAGTGTTCTCGTGATAAACGAAGGAGATCATAACTAAATTGAATTATTTGTATTTAACAGATAATGAGAAACTCCTAACGATTTAATTATGTATATCAAGTTAGCAGTGCAACCTTGGAAAAATCCAAAATACAACATTGGAACATTTGCCGTTAATTTGCCGCTAATTAGTCGTCAAAAAACCGATTTTGCCGTTTTCGAATTTTTAAAAAAAACAGGGTGCACTGCTAACTTGATATCAACTTAGCAGTACACCCGTCACAAAATCCACAGTTTTACAGATAGAACAATTTTTAACAGGTCAGAATTTGCCGTTTTTTTGCCGTAATCGAACAGCATTAACACTTTTTCAAAAAATCAAAAAATTTTTTTTGAATTTTTTTTTTTTTTTTTTTTTAAAGACATTTTTAGACTAAAAAACTTATAATTATCAACTATATTATAAATTTTAAGAACTTACTAACAGAATATTACTCATTCAACAAATATTTTTATACCACCAAACTTATAACAAAAAAATTAATGGAATTTAATAATTGCCATTCGAGGAAAGCTAAAAAACCGACCGCAGATAACAACTTTTTTCTGAAAATATGCAATAAAAAGTTAGCGCATCACGAATGCACCATCACAACTAGATTCACAAAAAGTAATATTAATGCGTTTAGAAACAACAAACCTCTAACAAATAGCCCAAACGGCAAATTCCCATCACAAAACTAATCTAAAAAAAAACCTAATTTACTAATTAGGCGACTGCACTGCTAACTTTTACCTATTTTTCATAACTAACTGAATCTACAGCCCAATGATGATGATTACTGATCACCTATCCTCACGGATAAATCATTCAGCCCAAACGGCAAATTCCCATCACAAAACTAATCCCGAAAAGAACCTAATTTACTAATTAAGCGACTGTACTGCTAACTTTTACCTATTTTTTAAAACTAACTGAATCTACAGCCCAATGATGATGATTACTGATCACCAATCCTCACGGATAAATCATTCAGCCCAAACGGCAAATTCCCATCACATAACTAATCCCGAAAAAACCTAATTTACTAATTAAGCGACTGCACTGCTAACTTTTACCTATTTTTCAAAACTAACTGAATCTACAGCCCAATGATGATGATTACTGATCACCAATCCTCACGGATAAATCATTCAGCCCAAACGGCAAATTCCCATCACATAAAAACTCCCGAAAATAACCTAATTTACTAATTAAGCGACTGTACTGCTAACTTTTACCTTTTTTCCAAAACTAACTGAATCTACAGCCCAATGATGATGTATACTGATCACCAATCCTCACGGATAAATCATTCAGCCCAAACGGCAAATTCCCATCACAAAACTAATCTAAAAAAAAACCTAATTTACTAATTAGGCGACTGCACTGCTAACTTTTACCTATTTTTTAAAACTAACTGAATCTACAGCCCAATGATGATGATTACTGATCACCAATCCTCACGGATAAATCATTCAGCCCAAACGGCATATTCCCATCACATAAAAACTCCCGAAAAGAACCTAATTTACTAATTAAGCGACTGTACTGCTAACTTTTACCTTTTTTTCAAAACTAACTGAATCTACAGCCCAATGATGATGATTACTGATCACCAATCCTCACGGATAAATCATTCAGCCCAAACGGCAAATTCCCATCACAAAACTAATCCCGAAAAAAACCTAATTTACTAATTAAGCGACTGCACTGCTAACTTTTACCTATTTTTCAAAACTAACTGAATCAACAGCCCAATGATGATGATTACTGATCATTAATCCTCACGGATAAATCATTCAGCCCAAACGGCAAATTCCCATCACAAAACTAATCTAAAAAAAACCTAATTTACTAATTAGGCGACTGTACTGCTAACTTTTACCTTTTTTCCAAAACTAACTAAATCTACAGCCCAATGATGATGTATACTGATCACCAATCCTCACGGATAAATCATTCAGCCCAAACGGCAAATTCCCATCACAAAACTAATCTAAAAAAAACCTAATTTACTAATTAGGCGACTGCACTGCTAACTTTTACCTATTTTTTAAAACTAACTGAATCTACAGCCCAATGATGATGATTACTGATCACCAATCCTCACGGATAAATCATTCAGCCCAAACGGCAAATTCCCATCACATAACAAATCTTGAAAAGAATCTAATTTACTAATCAACCGAGTGCATTGGTAACTTATTTTTTAACAATTATTTTGGTTGTTTTAAACAGCTCTAATGGCCTAATGATTATTCAAAATAAGAATAAAGTTAGTTTTAAGTTTTTTTTATTAATGTGAAGAACAATTTTTGAGAATTATTTATTATAAGTTAACATTAGGTTTGACTACACTGCAAAAACATGGTGTCTTAAATTGACCAAAAATGTCTGAAATTAAGATACTTTTGGTGTCTAAGACACGAAAAACGTCTTATTTGGAGACATTTTTGAACAATTGAAGGCACCTGTTTTTGCAGTGTACTTATAATACTTTGGTTTTATAGAAATATTTTTTTTGTAACATATAACCTACGTAAATTAGATTTGTTTTAAATATATTTTTGCTTTGGTAGGTTTAATTTGGTTTTAATTTTTAATGTTTTTCTGTAAACCAACGTTTTTGGTTTAAAATTGTAGTTTTTTGTAACTTTTTGTGGTGTGTTTTTAAATCCATCATAAATTAACCAATTTTTTGTTCGTTTAATTATTGCTGTATAGTGCCCTACGGAAGTTGATGATCTCACTGCAAAAACTTTTGTCTTCTAAGTGTCTTATTTTAAGACACAAAACATTAAGAAAGCGTCTTACGGTTATTTCAAACTATTTCATTGGTTAATAATTTTGAAAAATGCTTTCTCATTGGTTTAAAATGAAGACACCTTAAAACGTCTTAAAAGTGAAGACAAAAATGTCTTAAAATAAGACACTTGTTTTTACAGTGTTGCTCATTACATTCGGGCCCTCGTGCTGCGAAAAGAGCGTACACGGAAAAAA
Source organism: Ganaspis brasiliensis (assembly GCA_037103525.1). Taxonomy (NCBI): domain Eukaryota; kingdom Metazoa; phylum Arthropoda; class Insecta; order Hymenoptera; family Figitidae; genus Ganaspis; species Ganaspis brasiliensis. The sequence continues at coordinate 1,007,462 of JAZKLR010000159.1, read as the reverse complement.
GAAATCTTAAAAATATCTTAATACTGTCTTAAAAAAAAATACCAACTGGCTAATTTGTAATATTTATTAGACTTTCAAAATTAATTTTAATATTTCTAAAGACTTTTTTAATAAGTATAGTAATTTATTTTATATTTATTAAAAAAGTCTTTAGAAATCTTAAAATTAATTTTGAAAGTCTAATAAATATTACAAATTAGCCAGTTGGTATTTTATTTTAAGACAGTATTAAGATATTTTAAAGATTTCTTCTTTCCGTGTAAGTTGCTTTGCTTTTAGGACATATGAATGATTTTTGTAAGCAAGTTAGTTCTACCTTACAGTCGACGTCGATTCCTATGAGTACAATATCACCTAGATATCACCTAGATATACATCTAGATATACAATATCAACACGATATATAATAGAGGGGGGAGGGGGTTAAGAAAATGTGACGTAATTTTAAAGGGAAGTTGACAAATACACTCAAAAAAAATTCTGGCTAGATTAACCAGAATTCTGGTTATTTTAACTAGAATAGAAAGTTAAATATACCCTTACTATTTTTTCTGGTTAAAAGTATTAGAAAATCTGGTTAAAATTTTCTGGTAAAAATTTCTGGTTAATTTAACCAGAATTTCTTGTTTAGTGTAACTATATATACAGTATCTATATATACTAGAATATCCCTCTTAACAGTATTTCAGGTTATTTGTGAAATTCAAATATTCTAGTTTTCACTATACAATTATTTCACTTGTGAGACTATTGTCATAAATAAATTTAAAGTTGAAAAGTAAATTTCAGGGAAAAGAGGACTTGGATAGATTGTATACACTGAAATAAAAATACCTGGAAACTTGTAAATACCTGTAAATATCTCCTTCAATTCCACTAAAAACATATTTCTTTGAGGGAATTCAACATTTTATTTATTCTACTTTTGTTTAAAATTCACAAAACACTATCACTAACACATAAGTCTGGACGAAAATCAGAAAACAAAACGCTAAACTTGCACCAAACAACATGTGCCATGTGCTAAGAGCTCGACTTTTTTTGAAAGCACACTCTACCGTGTAATTTTTCAACTATATTAACCAGAATTTTTAACCAGAATTTTTAACCAGAAATTTTGTTAACCAGAAAAATCAACCAGAATGATTTAACCAGATGGAGATGGTAACTTTAACCAGATATTTTTTTTGAGTGTATGTAACAATTTTTTACAAGGGGGAGGAGGGTCAAAAAAAAGGAAAAAAGGTATGACATAATTTATGGACGGCCTCAAAATATAATTATTTGAAAAACAAATTATTCTTATACATAAAAATTCAGAATATAACGTTATTATTCAATTTACGAAAAGGCATGGGCGTTGACACATACATTTTTTAGTCTCATGTATCCCAATAAGAAGATAAGAAAAAGGAGTAAGTAAATTATAAATCCTAATTTTTAATAAATAATATAATTATTATTAAATTAGACATGGGAAAGGAAATTAACATTTTTAAAAGAATGTAATTTAAACAAAATCTAATTGTCATTAAAATTAAATCAAAATGTAAATAATATTTAAAAACAAAACTACAATTGACATAATAATATGTAAAAATAACAGGCTTCGCAGTGACATGAAGAAGAATATATTAGGGAATATAGGGGACTGAATACAAAAAAATAGGGGACTTTTAGAGTACTTAAAAAAATTTAATAAATAAAGATTAATAAAAGATATACCTTCATTAATTTTCAGGACCAAACATTTTGTAGTCCAAATTTTAAAAGAGTTCTTCTGTTATTATTACATTATTAACTTTTACGATTAAAAAAAATAAATTTAATTTATAAATACGTACATGACACAATACTTCACAGACAGAATTGTGGAATTATTTATTTAGAAGTGACTAAAAAACATCTTTAAATGTAATTTTTTCCTCATTTAATAAAAGATAGAAAAACTTACAAAAGGAATGGGAATTTGGATCGATTAAAATTTAAATAGATTAAAAATTTGAGAAATTAAGGTTCGAATTATTAGCAAATTGGAAACAATTATTATTTAATTTTAACGAGATGAAATAAAAATAGAGCAATACATTGAAAAATATAGAAAATCTGCAAAAAAAAGTTTCACAAGCAATAAAAAAATAATAAAAGGTAGGGGAGAGGGCCCCAAGTTGGACACCCTATCGATTTATTGCTGTAGAATCCAAACCGAATAAAATACATTAAAATGTTTTATACCGGATGAAAGTACAATTTATAAGGTAACTTGTGGCCACAGAGATAAAATTTTATTTTGAACATAAACATTTTTTAAAGCATTTTTTCTAATTGTTAAAATTTTCGGTCTAAAAAAAAGTGTCCCCAAGATGGACACCTTCTTAAAAGTCTCTGAAAATGGTAGTAAATAAAAAATTAACATCGTGTAACAATTCTTGAACTAAGTTTTAATCATTTTACGGAATTTATCAAGAAATAAAATTTCTAAAAACTTCAATTTAATAGCTTAACAGTAAAAAGTAATAAAATATCGAAAAATATCAATATAATAAATTCTCTAACGATAAAATCACATTTTATGGTGAAAAATAAAAAAATTTAATTAATTGGCTCAAAAAACTATTGAAAAAAGCATAAAATCGAAAATATGCAAAAAAATACATTGAGATTTTAGGCCTGTCCATTTTAGGGTACATGACACCATTTTTTAATCCCCAGTAAAAATATATATATGAATACTGAATTAGTAAAATCATTTTAAAATATTATTATACGATAAATAAAGAATATTATAAGGTTCAGTACTCATTCTAAATCATAAATTTAAATAACTTTACCAACTTGAGAAAAAACTGTTACAAAACTTTTTTAGACACAAAATTACGTGGTATGTGTAAAAAAAAACCAACTGGTTTTTTTTCTTCAAATGTGCATCAAAATGTTCGTCTATACATACAACAAAAATGACAGAAAGCATAAGGCGCTGTCACCTTAAACAAAAATTTTATACGAAATGTCCATGTTGGGGCCCTGTCCATCTTGGGGCCCACTCCCCTATTTAAAAATATAAAAATACTGTAAAATAAATTAGAAAATGAAAAACAGTGAGAATACACTGCAAAAACTGCTGTCTTCTAAGTGTCTTATTTTAGGACGTTTTGGTGTCTAAGACGCAATTAATGTCTTAAAAAAAGACATTTTTTGCGTCTTAGATACAAAAAACACATCAAAATGTCTTAAAATAAGACACTTAGAAGACATCAGTTTTTGCAATGTAAAATAAGAAAATATAAAATGATGAGTAAAAATGTTATAAAAGAATTTTTTTAAATAATATATTAAACATTAAAATCACAAATTCTTTAAAAATGAAAAAATTCAGGAAGTTATTTACAAAATGAAGAAAATTTAAAAAGAATGTGTAAATAACTTACCAAAATAAAAGAAAAACTAGCTGAGAATTATGTCCATTTCATGGATATTTCGCTTCCAAGTAAGGAAAGTAATTTGCTTTCTCATAGAGGAAGCAAGAAATTAATAATATATAAGTTCATTGAAAAAATTATTAAAAAAGAAAATTTTTAATGCAAAAAAATGTAAAAATATGAATTCTTTTACGAATTCTTAATCAATTATAAAAGTTATATAGGTCAATCGATTCGTTTTGGGATAAGGAATATGATTTTTGTATTCTTTAAGTTGTATTTTTAGCTTGAAAAAAATTTTTGGCAAAAAACGATTTTTTTTCGATAAAAAAAGGTGCTCAAAAAAATTTGGTTGGGTATTTTCCAAAATCCCTGTGTCCAAATTTAGATATTCATGAGATTAATAAGTCATCTAAATGTTATTGGAATCCGTTAAAGAGTCCTCGAGATATCTTGTACACAAAAAACGCTATACACACACACACATACTTACACACACATCTGGACATTTGCTTAGGAATGAAAAATTACGCTTTTTAGATGAAAATAAGTCGATTTAGACTATTTTTGGAAAATTGAAAATCTTAACGATCACAAAGCTTCCTCTATGCGGAAGCAAAATTGTGGCTGCATGATTTATCTGCGAGGATTGGTGATCAGTTATCATTATCATTGGGCTGTAGATTCAGTTAGTTTTAAAAAATAGGTAAAAGTTAGCAGTACAGTCGCTTAATTAGTAAATTAGGTTCTTTTCGGGATTAGTTTTGTGATGGGAATTTGCCGTTTGGGCTGAATGATTTATCCGTGAGGATTGGTGATCAGTAATCATCATCATTGGGCTGTAGATTCCGTTAGTTTTAAAAAGTAGGTAAAAGTTAGCAGTGCAGTCGCTTAATTAGTAAATTAGGTTCTTTTCGGGATTAGTTTTGTGATGGGAATTTGCCGTTTGGGCTGAATGATTTATCCGTGAGGATTGGTGATCAGTAATCATCATCATTGGGCTGTAGATTCAGTTAGTTTTGAAAAATAGGTAAAAGTTAGCAGTACAGTCGCTTAATTAGTAAATTAGGTTCTTTTTGGGATTAGTTTTGTGATGGGAATTTGCCGTTTGGGCTGAATGATTTATCTGTGTGGATTGGTGATCAGTAATCATCATTATTGGGCTGTAGATTTAGTTAGTTTTGGAAAAAAGGTAAAAGTTAGCAGTACAGTCGCTTAATTAGTAAATTAGGTTCTTTTCGGGAGTTTTTATGTGATGGGAGTTTGCCGTTTGGGCTGAATGATTTATCCGTGAGGATTGGTGATCAGTAATCATCATCATTGGGCTGTAGATTCAGTTAGTTTTGAAAAATAGGTAAAAGTTAGCAGTGCAGTCGCTTAATTAGTAAATTAGGTTTTTTTCGGGATTAGTTTTGTGATGGGAATTTGCCGTTTGGGCTGAATGATTTATCCGTGAGGATTAGTGATCAGTAATCATCATCATTGGGCTGTAGATTCAGTTAGTTTTGAAAAATAGGTAAAAGTTAGCAGTGCAGTCGCTTAATTAGTAAATTAGGTTTTTTTCGGGATTAGTTTTGTGATGGGAATTTGCCGTTTGGGCTGAATGATTTATCCGTGTGGATTGGTGATCAGTAATCATCATTATTGGGCTGTAGATTTAGTTAGTTTTGGAAAAAAGGTAAAAGTTAGCAGTACAGTCGCTTAATTAGTAAATTAGGTTATTTTCGGGAGTTTTTATGTGATGGGAATTTGCCGTTTGGGCTGAATGATTTATCCGTGAGGATTGGTGATCAATAATCATCATCATTGGGCTGTAGATTCAGTTAGTTTTGAAAAATAGGTAAAAGTTAGCAGTACAGTCGCTTAATTAGTAAATTAGGCTCTTTTTGGGATTAGTTTTGTGATGGGAATTTGCCGTTTGGGCTGAATGATTTATCCGTGTGGATTGGTGATCAGTAATCATCATTATTGGGCTGTAGATTTAGTTAGTTTTGGAAAAAAGGTAAAAGTTAGCAGTACAGTCGCTTAATTAGTAAATTAGGTTCTTTTCGGGAGTTTTTATGTGATGGGAGTTTGCCGTTTGGGCTGAATGATTTATCCGTGAGGATTGGTGATCAGTAATCATCATCATTGGGCTGTAGATTCAGTTAGTTTTGAAAAATAGGTAAAAGTTAGCAGTGCAGTCGCTTAATTAGTAAATTAGGTTTTTTTCGGGATTAGTTTTGTGATGGGAATTTGCCGTTTGGGCTGAATGATTTATCCGTGAGGATTAGTGATCAGTAATCATCATCATTGGCCTGTAGATTCAGTTAGTTTTGAAAAATAGGTAAAAGTTAGCAGTGCAGTCGCTTAATTAGTAAATTAGGTTTTTTTCGGGATTAGTTTTGTGATGGGAATTTGCCGTTTGGGCTGAATGATTTATCCGTGTGGATTGGTGATCAGTAATCATCATTATTGGGCTGTAGATTTAGTTAGTTTTGGAAAAAAGGTAAAAGTTAGCAGTACAGTCGCTTAATTAGTAAATTAGGTTATTTTCGGGAGTTTTTATGTGATGGGAATTTGGCGTTTGGGCTGAATGATTTATCCGTGAGGATTGGTGATCAGTAATCATCATCATTGGGCTGTAGATTCAGTTAGTTTTGAAAAATAGGTAAAAGTTAGCAGTACAGTCGCTTAATTAGTAAATTAGGCTCTTTTTGGGATTAGTTTTGTGATGGGAATTTGCCGTTTGGGCTGAATGATTTATCCGTGTGGATTGGTGATCAGTAATCATCATTATTGGGCTGTAGATTTAGTTAGTTTTGGAAAAAAGGTAAAAGTTAGCAGTACAGACGCTTAATTAGTAAATTAGGTTCTTTTCGGGAGTTTTTATGTGATGGGAGTTTGCCGTTTGGGCTGAATGATTTATCCGTGAGGATTGGTGATCAGTAATCATCATCATTGGGCTGTAGATTCAGTTAGTTTTGAAAAATAGGTAAAAGTTAGCAGTGCAGTCGCTTAATTAGTAAATTAGGTTTTTTTCGGGATTAGTTTTGTGATGGGAATTTGCCGTTTGGGCTGAATGATTTATCCGTGAGGATTGGTGATCAGTAATCATCATCATTGGGCTGTAGATTCAGTTATTTTTTAAAAATAGGTAAAAGTTAGCAGTGCAGTCGCTTAATTAGTAAATTAGGTTTTTTTCGGGATTAGTTTTGTGATGGGAATTTGCCGTTTGGGCTGAATGATTTATCCGTGTGGATTGGTGATCAGTAATCATCATTATTGGGCTGTAGATTTAGTTAGTTTTGGAAAAAAGGTAAAAGTTAGCAGTACAGTCGCTTAATTAGTAAATTAGGTTCTTTTCGGGAGTTTTTATGTGATGGGAGTTTGCCGTTTGGGCTGAATGATTTATCCGTGAGGATTGGTGATCAGTAATCATCATCATTGGGCTGTAGATTCAGTTAGTTTTGAAAAATAGGTAAAAGTTAGCAGTGCAGTCGCTTAATTAGTAAATTAGGTTTTTTTCGGGATTAGTTTTGTGATGGGAATTTGCCGTTTGGGCTGAATGATTTATCCGTGAGGATTGGTGATCAGTAATCATCATCATTGGGCTGTAGATTCAGTTAGTTTTGAAAAATAGGTAAAAGTTAGCAGTGCAGTCGCTTAATTAGTAAATTAGGTTTTTTTCGGGATTAGTTTTGTGATGGGAATTTGCCGTTTGGGCTGAATGATTTATCCGTGAGGATTAGTGATCAGTAATCATCATCATTATGCTGTAGATTCAGTTAGTTTTGAAAAATAGGTAAAAGTTAGCAGTGCAGTCGCTTAATTAGTAAATTAGGTTTTTTTCGGGATTAGTTTTGTGATGGGAATTTGCCGTTTGGGCTGAATGATTTATCCGTGTGGATTGGTGATCAGTAATCATCATTATTGGGCTGTAGATTTAGTTAGTTTTGGAAAAAAGGTAAAAGTTAGCAGTACAGTCGCTTAATTAGTAAATTAGGTTTTTTTCGGGATTAGTTTTGTGATGGGAATTTGCCGTTTGGGCTGAATGATTTATCCGTGAGGATTGGTGATCAGTAATCATCATCATTGGGCTGTAGATTCAGTTAGTTTTGAAAAATAGGTAAAAGTTAGCAGTGCAGTCGCTTAATTAGTAAATTAGGTTTTTTTCGGGATTAGTTTTGTGATGGGAATTTGCCGTTTGGGCTGAATGATTTATCCGTGAGGATTGGTGATCAGTAATCATCATCATTGGGCTGTAGATTCAGTTAGTTTTGAAAAATAGGTAAAAGTTAGCAGTGCAGTCGCTTAATTAGTAAATTAGGTTTTTTTCGGGATTAGTTTTGTGATGGGAATTTGCCGTTTGGGCTGAATGATCTATCCGTGAGGATTAGTGATCAGTAATCATCATCATTATGCTGTAGATTCAGTTAGTTTTGAAAAATAGGTAAAAGTTAGCAGTGCAGTCGCTTAATTAGTAAATTAGGTTTTTTTCGGGATTAGTTTTGTGATGGGAATTTGCCGTTTGGGCTGAATGATTTATCCGTGTGGATTGGTGATCAGTAATCATCATTATTGGGCTGTAGATTTAGTTAGTTTTGGAAAAAAGGTAAAAGTTAGCAGTACAGTCGCTTAATTAGTAAATTAGGTTATTTTCGGGAGTTTTTATGTGATGGGAATTTGCCGTTTGGGCTGAATGATTTATCCGTGAGGATTGGTGATCAATAATCATCATCATTGGGCTGTAGATTCAGTTAGTTTTGAAAAATAGGTAAAAGTTAGCAGTACAGTCGCTTAATTAGTAAATTAGGCTCTTTTTGGGATTAGTTTTGTGATGGGAATTTGCCGTTTGGGCTGAATGATTTATCCGTGTGGATTGGTGATCAGTAATCATCATTATTGGGCTGTAGATTTAGTTAGTTTTGGAAAAAAGGTAAAAGTTAGCAGTACAGTCGCTTAATTAGTAAATTAGGTTCTTTTCGGGAGTTTTTATGTGATGGGAGTTTGCCGTTTGGGCTGAATGATTTATCCGTGAGGATTGGTGATCAGTAATCATCATCATTGGGCTGTAGATTCAGTTAGTTTTGAAAAATAGGTAAAAGTTAGCAGTGCAGTCGCTTAATTAGTAAATTAGGTTTTTTTCGGGATTAGTTTTGTGATGGGAATTTGCCGTTTGGGCTGAATGATTTATCCGTGAGGATTGGTGATCAGTAATCATCATCATTGGGCTGTAGATTCAGTTAGTTTTGAAAAATAGGTAAAAGTTAGCAGTGCAGTCGCTTAATTAGTAAATTAGGTTTTTTTCGGGATTAGTTTTGTGATGGGAATTTGCCGTTTGGGCTGAATGATTTATCCGTGTGGATTGGTGATCAGTAATCATCATTATTGGGCTGTAGATTTAGTTAGTTTTGGAAAAAAGGTAAAAGTTAGCAGTACAGTCGCTTAATTAGTAAATTAGGTTCTTTTCGGGAGTTTTTATGTGATGGGAGTTTTCCGTTTGGGCTGAATGATTTATCCGTGAGGATTGGTGATCAGTAATCATCATCATTGGGCTGTAGATTCAGTTAGTTTTGAAAAATAGGTAAAAGTTAGCAGTGCAGTCGCTTAATTAGTAAATTAGGTTTTTTTCGGGATTAGTTTTGTGATGGGAATTTGCCGTTTGGGCTGAATGATTTATCCGTGAGGATTGGTGATCAGTAATCATCATCATTGGGCTGTAGATTCAGTTAGCTTTGAAAAATAGGTAAAAGTTAGCAGTGCAGTCGCTTAATTAGTAAATTAGGTTTTTTTCGGGATTAGTTTTGTGATGGGAATTTGCCGTTTGGGCTGAATGATTTATCCGTGAGGATTGGTGATCAGTAATCATCATCATTGGGCTGTAGATTCAGTTAGTTTTGAAAAATAGGTAAAAGTTAGCAGTGCAGTCGCTTAATTAGTAAATTAGGTTTTTTTCGGGATTAGTTTTGTGATGGGAATTTGCCGTTTGGGCTGAATGATTTATCCGTGTGGATTGGTGATCAGTAATCATCATTATTGGGCTGTAGATTTAGTTAGTTTTGGAAAAAAGGTAAAAGTTAGCAGTACAGTCGCTTAATTAGTAAATTAGGTTATTTTCGGGAGTTTTTATGTGATGGGAATTTGCCGTTTGGGCTGAATGATTTATCCGTGAGGATTGGTGATCAGTAATCATCATCATTGGGCTGTAGATTCAGTTAGTTTTGAAAAATAGGTAAAAGTTAGCAGTGCAGTCGCTTAATTAGTAAATTAGGTTTTGTCGGGATTAGTTATGTGATGGGAATTTGCCGTTTGGGCTGAATGATTTATCCGTGAGGATTGGTGATCAGTAATCATCATCATTGGGCTGTAGATTCAGTTAGTTTTAAAAAATAGGTAAAAGTTAGCAGTACAGTCGCTTAATTAGTAAATTAGGTTCTTTTCGGGATTAGTTTTGTGATGGGAATTTGCCGTTTGGGCTGAATGATTTATCCGTGAGGATAGGTGATCAGTAATCATCATCATTGGGCTGTAGATTCAGTTAGTTATGAAAAATAGGTAAAAGTTAGCAGTGCAGTCGCCTAATTAGTAAATTAGGTTTTTTTTTAGATTAGTTTTGTGATGGGAATTTGCCGTTTGGGCTATTTGTTAGAGGTTTGTTGTTTCTAAACGCATTAATATTACTTTTTGTGAATCTAGTTGTGATGGTGCATTCGTGATGCGCTAACTTTTTATTGCATATTTTCAGAAAAAAGTTGTTATCTGCGGTCGGTTTTTTAGCTTTCCTCGAATGGCAATTATTAAATTCCATTAATTTTTTTGTTATAAGTTTGGTGGTATAAAAATATTTGTTGAATGAGTAATATTCTGTTAGTAAGTTCTTAAAATTTATAATATAGTTGATAATTATAAGTTTTTTAGTCTAAAAATGTCTTTAAAAAAAAAAAAAAAATTCAAAAAAAATTTTTTTTTGAAAAAAAAAAAAATTTTTTGATTTTTTGAAAAAGTGTTAATGCTGTTCGATTACGGCAAAAAAACGGCAAATTCTGACCTGTTAAAAATTGTTCTATCTGTAAAACTGTGGATTTTGTGACGGGTGTTCTGCTAAGTTGATATCAAGTTAGCAGTGCACCCTGTTTTTTTTAAAAATTCGAAAACGGCAAAATCGGTTTTTTCACGACTAATTAGCGGCAAATTAACGGCAAATGTTCCAATGTTGTATTTTGGATTTTTCCAAGGTTGCTCTGCTAACTTGATATACATGATTTAATTAAGAGATCCGTTGATATTTGAGAAAATTTCATAAACAAAAGGCAGGTAGGATTGGTTTTATGGGCTTACCTGTTTGACAACGGAACGTTTTTGGAAATGGCATAAAAGAATAAGAAAATTACCTGTCGAGGTCTGTTTTACATTGACAGTAATTAAAATTACATTACGGGAAAATGAGAGAAAACTTAATATCTTTTCGACAGTTGACGACGAAAGTTCTTAAGATAGCGTCGCGTTGATCCACATCTAAAGGCAAGAATCAAAGTTTAAAAATAAATAAATTCACAATCAAATGGTGCATTTCCCTTCTTCGAATTCTCTCAATAACAAAGTATTTTAACTATTTATTCAACTGGACTGATTAAAGAAAATATATATCCAAATATTGTGACGTGGGACTCTGCTCGTCCAAAAAGTTGCGTTTAATTAATTATGAGAAACGAAACCATATTGTATTTGATTAGTCAATTATGAGCTCATGAACGTATATAACGTTTTGCACACTCGAAGAACGATTAGTATATTTTAAAGGTACGTGATTTATAAGTGTTAAATTTAAGATTTTATTTAAAGTTTAATTTGTAATAAGTTCTTTTATTCTTTTTTTTATAGTATGGTGTTTGTTTTTGTTTGGTTTTTATCTTAAAGTCAATTCAAATCTATTAACAAACCACAATATCTGATTAATAATTTCTGGATATGAAGTCTTGATAATGAACGTCTTGAGCCTGAGGTGCCGCAGGATTAAAAATTGATCTTCAAAAATCCGGCTAAGGACAACGCATAGAGACAGTTCTTGTGATTTTATCATTTAATCATCAGCTCCAAATTTTGGAATAAGTCACTTTACTTTTATGATTCTCTGAATTTAAATGGCTCATAATTGATCATTCTCGTTTTAAATTATTATCGACACATTCTTTATTCTCGTCGTTTTCTTTTTAAAATTTATATTTTATCATGACTGATTTATTAAATATATTATAATATTTTCTTGGGAAATTCTCAAATGGACCTCGTGAGGTTAATATCAATTCTGTCTTTTTATTTCTAGATTCTACTTTCAATTTTTGAGAATCATGTAACTAACTGTTATAGGTTTGATTTTCAATAAATTTCAGTAAAAATAGTCAACTTTCTTGTTCTAAATAACATTAAGAGCTACTGAGAGCTAACGCTAACTTAGAATTCGTATCCTGGAATCTATAACCAGTGAATCAGTGGCTTTCATTGCGGCTTGGAGACCTCGATTTCTTGGTTTTGCTTATTCGACGTTGTGGGTGGATTCTAACCTCAAAAACTGGGAAGGGTGTTTTTTTTGTTGACATTCGTTTAACTTTTAAAAATTAAATTGTTTGTTTTGATGATTTAAATTTGTTTAACGATTTTAAATATTCCTGTAGGTTTTAGTAAATTGTTTAACTTTGACCTAGAAAATATTCTATCATAACATAAAAGTCTATTCTCTATTACGCAGTTGCATACCTTTTTCTACAAAAGCACTTATATATTAATTTTATTGACTCAAGAAAGCCTCTCGTACAAAGAAGCTGAGACCACAACAAAATATAACTCACTCAGCAAAAGAGCATTTAATATTCTTAGCTCAATCTCCGAAAACTTTTCACGAGCTCTTTCCCGGAAATTGCGGAAAGGAGGATTTAATTATTCAAATAAATTTAAGATTTAAGAAGAAAGTTCTTTAGAAACTGAGACATTTTACTGCTCGATAAATATTTAATTTCTTGTTAGGATTAGACCAACTCGTTACTCAAATTTAATTATATATTCTGATTTAATTAGAATTTCAATTAGATTAATGAAGAATTCTCGATTCAGAGCAAATCAAGAAAATATAAAAAATTAAGTCGAATTTTATATAACGTTGATTAATCAACTGTTAATTGACGAGATGTATAAAATTGTAACAAGGTTTTGGAAAAGTTAAAAAAAAAATTCTTAATCCTTTGAGGGTCAGATAATAAAAGTATAATCCTCAAGATCTTGAGATGTAATAAATCTTCATTAATATTATGTGAACTGCTTGGCAAGGAAAGAACGGAAGTTTGCACAATAAGAGGGTATTGTGATATTATGACCAATATTTTGAAACGTATATTATATTACGTAGTGCATAGAAAATCAGTAGGCACAGCACGTCATGAAACTTTCAAACAGAATTACAAAAATATCGTGAAATATTGAGCACTAAAACCGAGCTATAAAAAGAATAAAGCCACCCTAATGGAAATTTATATGTTTCCCTCTTACCAAGTAATTTACCATTCACTGTAAAAGTCTGCTTCCTTATAAAAAATTCTATCTATCAAATTTTAAGGTTTTCTTCTTCTAGTTTTTTCAATTTCTGTTGTTATATAAAACATTAATATTATATTGAAAAGATATTATCGATTTCACTGAGTCAAATAAAACGAAAAAATCTTCACTTTTTTAACGTTTCAACAGCTATGCTGCCCTCATCAGAAACTGTCTTAAAAGATCAAAAAACTTCCTTTTTCCGGTGTTGCTGTGAAAATCGAAGTGTTGCAAACTAGCATCGATGGAATCAATGTGCTTTGGATGTAAATCATACATGCGACAATATATTATATGTATATATTGTATAACTTCATTATTCTTTGTCTACTTTTGGAAACTTTTGGATAATTTTTAAAGCCCTCTGCTACTCTTAACACCCTAAAAACTAAATCTAAAGTTGAGTTTGATTTTTCCGCAAATTTGATCAGAATAAAAAGAAAATTATGATTCACTTAGTGTACAGGGAGGACTTAAAATCGCGACACTCCGTTTTAAAAACCCTCATAACTTTTCTAACACACCATATTTTAGTTATAAATTTTCTTCATTGAATAAACTGTTCGTTTCAACATAAAAGGCTCTTTGCAGGAAAGTACTTGTAATTAGTAGTGACTTTATAACATTAACGATTTTTATTATTAATGGAAATGGACACACACACTCTGGAAAATTTAACAACGTCCGTTGTTCCTAGCACGTGCACTACTTTTAGAAAGTTCTTTCTCTACATCCATCAGGCAGTGTGTGTAATACATTTAAAATTTTACGAACATTTTGGTTAACACAATGGTCCCTCTAAACCTTACCCATTCAAGTACACTGTTCAAGAACGAGTTGTTACCCTCGAAATGTCTTTGGGACGATAAAATAAAAAGGTAGGTTATGATAGCTATATAGCGATCTCTAAAACACCTTTTACACTGGACATATAATATTTAACATATTTCTCAAACATAAAAAGTATTCTATGAAAAATGCTCTCGTATTTTCTATTTTTTATTTTCTATAAAAAATGCATTTACTTTGTGACATTTGTCAGTTTATAGTTTTTTGAGTTACATTGAAACAGTTTTGACTGCAATATTCCACATTTCTCTGCTAATCGTTCAAAAAATGCAATAAACCAGGGGAAATAAAGGAAATTTTTTTTATAAAACTGTGCTTTATGGTAAAGAAGACTGTTTACTGTAAATTAAATACATTCCATAACTCTTCTGGATGGAACTGAAGTCAAATTAAATTCCTATTAATGTAAAAAGACTTTAAAGAAGTGGGTTGGATGTAAAGAATGTTTCATGAAATTGAAAAAATATATTATGTGTCATTTTATATAAAAGAATATTAATACGCCAAGTTATATTTAGATTTTAATTTCCGAGAAAGATAGAAAGTAACTAAACTTAATTGTAATGTATTTAGCATTCATGGATTTAATAAAAATAGTTTTAGGAACAACAATAATGTGACAAATTAGTTTTATAAAACAGTGTTTAGTTTAAAGTTAAATTACAACAAGTTTTAGTTTATTTAACTATGTACAGTTGACTTGTTTAGTTTAAAGTTAAATACAAAATGTAATTAATAGTATTATAAAACTAAAAGTAGAAACCTGAATATTTGTACCTATTGAATAAAATAACTATTATTAATTAACAAACAGTGAAATTCTTTTTTTAATTAATTATTTATTTATATTTATTTATTTATATTCGTGTAAGATAAATAACAAGCATATTTATTATATTATTTTATATAATTTTATTTATTGCAGTAAACAATAAGATAATTTATAATTTAAAAGTAAATTGACGAACTATTAAGTACATTATGTTTTAAAGTTATAGATTTGATTGAATTTAAAAATTATATTAAACGTTTCATAAAAGTATTACCGATTAAATTTACTAATTATGGAGATTAAGTATTTAAAAATAATGAGCACTTTTGAATAAATTACACCATTTAGTTTAATGCTTAAAATAATGATGGTGATATTTTATCAATTTTATTTTAAAATTATGTACTTTAAATAAAGAAAGTTTTAAACTATACAAAACAATTTTAAATATATTTGTAATTTAATTCTTTATTGAATTTTATTACTAAATTTTCGTCCTCCTCACATTTTAAAATTATTTAAGGTGCCACACTTTATTTAAAATTTTTTAATTTAACAAATTTAAACCTTTTACTTGAAACCTTGCACAATGTAAACAAACTATCGTAAGTTATCCACTTTACAGGTGGATTTTATATAAGGATTGAGAAATAAGCATTTTAAAAGGACAATATACAAGACATCTTTCCTTTAACAAAAAAAATGAAGGGATACTAGGAGTTCATCTCGAAGTCCGCAACTATCCTGACAAGATCTAGGCTTGTCATAATGTTTACTTTTACTAGAGATTCATACCAGGGCTACATACCCAGATTCTAGCTTCACCAAAGCCCTTTACATAATGAAACTCGGATGATCGAAATCATCCAAGTCACATCCAAAGGTTGTAAGCTTAGAAAAGTTGTTACTGTAAGGACCGTGTGATCCGAAGGGATGAAAAAAAAATAAGTGCCTAAAGAGAGAGTCGTTAGCATCGCTTGTTTTGACCCAGCCAATGTTACTTGGCCAGGGAACACCAAGTGGAAAACCCATTGGGGACCCGTGGAGGTTCCACTCTTGATTATGGCAAGTATCCTACATCATACTCGTTGTAACTTTCAGTCCAACTTGGGACCAAGCTTGGGCATGATCCTTGTGACTGATCTGATGATTTTACTACAGTTATAAGCCAAGCAACACTAAATTTAAAATGCGAAGTTAAGCGTCGATTTATCTTCTAGAAAGTTTAGTTTCGCGCCACTAGCGCCACTTAAATACACCGAATTTCACGTTTCTTAGGTTATCATCAACGATAAAAACCTGACATCTCGTCCTCACAAACTTTTAAGATCGGAACTCTCATCCAATATACTATATGCCCGAATCCTATTTAGAGTAGGGGAATAATAAAACTTTGAGATTGCGGAATATCAGGAAGGAGGAATGTTGACATATGGATTGTTAAGTTGTATACATCTGAAATGTAAGATGATGTGATTTCTGCCAATGTAGTCAGGAGTATAGGATAATAGGCTCTGAGATTTCGGGATCTAAAATGTATTAGGATTGGGAGATATGGAATGCGAAAGCGAGGTAAATGGAATGAGGTGATCTGAGACGTGAGATTCGTAAGGCTAGATTTCGAATTTGGGGCGAAGAAATCTATAATGGTGGGATATACAATATCAGATAGTACTGTCCGGGAAAGTCAAGTTATGTGATCTGAACCAGCGGAATTTTTTAGGACATTATTGTGGCACTTAGAATCATAGGACCCATGACAGTATCGTCTTAAATGTAGGATGGGAATTATTCGGCAGAGTGGAATATAGATTTACAGGAACTGTGGTTAGGGGAACCGGAACATAAAATAGTAGTATTCAGGATTATGGAACCCGAGATTTTGGGTGAGATGGAATAGGGAATCTACCGGAAAGTGAACAAACCGCTTTATCTCCTGTCTCGCTTCTTGGTCACAGTATGAGATAGTATTGTCCCGAAGCCGAGTTATGTGATCTAAACCAGCGGAGTTTTTGAGGACATTATAGAGGCGTTTGGAATTATGGGATTCATGACAGCATGCTCTAGAATTTAGGATGGGAGATTAAGGGATCCGGCATAGAGAATATAGAATTACAGGAACCGTGGTAAGGGGATCTGGAATATAAAATAGTAGGATTCAGGATTGTAGAATGCAGGATTATGGAACCGGAGATATTGGGTGAGATGGAATGGGGAATCTACCGGAAGGTGGACAAACCACTTTATTCCCTATCTTGCTACTTGGTCACAATATGACATAGAACTGTCGCGGAAGACCGAGTAATGTGATTTAAACCAGCAGAATTTTGAAGGACATTATAGCGGCGTTTGGAATTATGGGATTCATGACAGCATGATCTAAAAGTTAGGTTGGGAGATTAAGGGATTGTGGAATAAAGGATTATGGAACCCGAGATACTTGGTAAGATGGAATGGGGAATCTACCGGAAGGTGGACAAAACCGCTTTATTCCCAATCCCTCTGCTTGATCAGGAAGATCGCCCAAGTTCGCTGCTACAGTCGCAACTGCTGACGGTCCATAGATGCCTCAACAAGTATTTAAAATACTTCAAACTACGGGATGAGGCCTCGTGCTCCTGTTACAACGACCAAATGGATGACCTGGAGCACACCCTCTTCAAGCTGTGTTCATTGGAGTGAAAAAAATGCATTTGGCGGTGTGCACTAAAGAGACCGCTGATAGCATCATTCACCTTATGTTAGAATTGTGAACTTGTGGTAACACATCGAATCGTTTATTATCCAGGTAATGAAAACAAACGACATATGGACGTGGGTAAGGAACCAAGATTGAACTTGAGAACCCAGGAAGGTAAGAAGGAGGTAAGGAAGAAAGCAGCATAGAATCTGGACATAGGTCAAAGTCAACCGTTGAACTGCAAGAGGTTTACTCCTCTTAGATTTGTCGAATTGTGAAGATTTGGTATTCGGCAAAGGAATCTATGGGTCTGGGTGGAGTTAGCATTCTACAAAGTTGGTAAATTTGAGCGATCGTCCCGCAGTGTTTTAAGTACTTTCATTAAGTAACAAAGATTTAGTAACTATTACCCGGTGGAGGTCTTATATGTGCATATTTATATCGAAGTGTATACTTTCTCCGATGGTACTCGAGTACCACACAAGGAGGTGTATTGTTCATCAAATGAAGCTAAAGTTTAAAAAAAAAAAAAAAAAAAACGGAATATTGTTTAATGGAATCCGGGATGGTAAAATATGAAGTTACGGCATCAATGAAAAGGAAATTTAAAGCAGTTGGATCCAAAAATAAGGAAGGATGGTTTGATTTAGATATGCGGAAATTTGGAACCTATGATGGTGGAATCCAAAACATCAAATGGTGTATCCAAAAATAGATACGCATTCGAGTTCCTATTATGTTTAGATTCAATTAATCAAATTAAAAAATTTATTTAATTAAATAATAGTACAAAATTTTGCCCATTTACTCTAAGTGTGGAGTTTAGTCAGGATTAGAGTCTTTGCAACTTTAGATGTATCTTCGTTTTGGTGTGCTCGAGGAGGGTTGAGCCAGGACAGAGCAATGTCAAATATTTGAATTAATTTGTACGACAATCCCGCGGTTCAGAATCCCCCAGAATTTTCACTCATTCTCTTTCATCCAGTCACGTACATTTATCGACGAGGGTTTGTCGTCTTGAGAAAACGGAAAATCTTTATCTTCAATTCACTGAACAAACGAGGGAAATAGCTGGAATAATTATCGAACTCCTCCTTGTTAACATCTAATCAGAAATTAAATTCAGTCAAAAATGGATTAATGAGTTCAGTAAGTAAAGTCAGTTTCGTGCTGCTCAAAATGTGCTGCATTAAAGCGAAAATTTACTGGTAAGAAGAAAAATCTGAAAAGGAAAAAAAATGGTAAGAAGAATAAGATGATAACGCCAAGCGCGATCGTTCTGTTCTCGCGCGGATTTTTAGACCATGAAATCCTCCAGGGACGATGGAAGAGAAACTCCCCTCACTGAATCTGAACTCAAATCTCCCTTATTAAAAGATAATATTCCGAGGGCTTAATTTAGCGGATATAAATTTGCCTTTCTTTTTATTGAGAGAAACCTTTTCCAAAGAATTTTTAGATATTCTTTTAGTAAACTGTCTCGCGAAAGAAGTAGTAATTATTATCTCTTCATAAATTCCCAGCTACTAAAACTGTTGTGAGAAATAATTCAATTTAAGTCTCGGATTATTTTATGTATTTCTCGAGCCAGGATTTTAAGGTTCATCACCTTCTTGTTCAGAATAACAGAATGGTATAAGAAATAACGGCTTCAGAAGATGGAAAAGTACATCAACAGTTTTGTAATTAAAAATTGCAAATTAAAAATTATTTTCAATTTCGTCATAACCGTGGAACGTAAATTAAAGATATGAGGGTGTATAAATGGCAAGTATGCATGAAGCGATTAAAAAATATGGAAAAAGGATTTTAAGATGAAGGGAATAGCCGGTGGTAGAATATTATTATTTGTTCCAAGAGGCTTGTGTACTAATAAGTCCGAAGCCTTCATAAATGAGACCCACGCTTAAATACTATGCTCCATTTCTACAGCCTTCCTCATTTTTATAGTGCCTTATAAAAAGTTTAATCATATCTGGCTATAATGACTCTACAGTTTTGTGCGCAGTTTCATTTGGTCGAAAGTTCATGGTAAAAGAAAACGCTTACAACAGAGTCGTATAGTGCGTTGTAGGTGAGGAGCTTTTCTTATCATATAGCACAAAATTCCACCAAGTTATGAAACTCCTGGTTGTTTTTATAATATGCGCGCAATGCGGCGAAAACATTTACTGCAGTTTTCTAAGATTATCTTAAAATCTTCCAACTGCTTTCATCTCAGTTTTTAGTAATAAAATCTCAAGATTAAAAATATCCTTGATGCTAGTGCTTTAAGAAAATCGTTTCTTGTAAGCAGTACTTCATTCCTTGAGCAAGAAACGTATCATATTGAATAAAATGAAAGGAAAAAGTGGAAGTTACAAGAAAGAAATACTAAAACGTAACATTCTTTATAACAATCATGGGCTAGTAGGAAACGTATAATAATAAGGAATGGTTATTTATTTATTAAAATAAAAAGAATAAGGTTTTTTTAATTCAAATAATATAACGCATTTTTTTACATTATGTTTAATATTTAATTTTTACATTTTTAATTTCAAGTTTCATTAAAACAAATAAAAATACAAAAATAATTACCTAGCGCCAAGTTATTTTAATGATAAATAACTAAACAAAGAAAATAATAATTAAATAAAAGACTAATCAAACTACTCTAATTATTTAATTAAATAACAAAAGCCACGACTAACCAGTATTTCGAAGAGTAGGGGAGAAGGAGCAGCACAAACTAGATTTAATTTTAACCACAATATGACATATTTATTAAATTAAAACTAGATAAAAAAGATTACAGAAAAGTAGAAATAGCCGGCCGCATGGGACAGTCGTTTATATAAACACCCGCACTGAACACTGACTCTATTTTTAACAAAATAGTTGGAGAACCGACTCCATCAAATAAAATAAAAAAGTTAATAATGAAAGTCACCTGATAGGGCACAATGGCCATGAATAGAGCCCCGGCACTTATTTTGTTACATCTTTACAAATAAAGTTTCCAACTAAGTATTAAACAATATACGACCGAACAGTCAAACGTACCAGTTCAGAATACGACGACAGCGAAAACGCGTGGTAGTCAAGTTCGTGTGCGGCGACATTTGCGCCACTGTGCCGCTCTCACAAATCACATTTCGAAGTTCACGAAGTCGCATTACCGGCGGATGGAAAGATCGAGCGGCAATCGACCGAGAAGAGTGAATCAGGTGTAGTGGTGGCGGCGCTGACGTCAAGCGCTAAAACAAGATGGCTGCTACCCGTGTTTTAACAGTTTATAAACACGACTAACGACAAAATTTTGACGTATATTAGTAACATAATTTATAACTTTACAGAATAATGTTTTATTAAAAACTAAAATTATACCATCTTAAAACTTGTTAGAATTTCTAAATTTCATGTGGTACGTATAAAACATTTTTTAACGACTGAAGAATCTTTGTTTAATTGTAATTAAAAAATTGTAACTTTGTTATAGTCCTGAAGAGCCATGTTCATGGCGAAATGCATAGATGAATTTAGAAGCAATAAAATTGTAAACTAAATTGAAAGATTTTTTAATTAAAGACCAAAGGCCACAAAGTATTCATTGAATTTTATATAAAAAATGGTCTATAATATAAAGAAAAATAGAAATGAATCTTAATTTAACAAAATATTAAATTCTACAATAATAAAAAAAAACGTAAATTAAATTTACTTTTAAATTTTAAATATTAAATAAAATTAAAGAATGTAAACTCAAAATAATAAAAGACACAAATCACTAAGTTTACATTAAGGCTGAACAGTAGCCTGGAATTGATTCCAGCCTGGTGTGTTATAATTTAATCAAACAATTAATATATTATTATTATGCCAATTATTAAACGATATCATATTATATACTTATATCTTTAAATTTATTTTAAAATATTGTAGGAGGTAACTTTTTACCTCGTCACAGTGCAAAAATGAATACATATCGAACGCGCCTTATCTAATAACAATAATAATAATAATAATAGACTGGATAGAAATACTTGTATGGAGTGTAACAGTAAATCATGGTCAAGAATTATTTATGAAAAAAAAACAGAAAAAAATCCGGTTGTTATTATTTTCAAAATATTACTCATCAGAGTATGACAAAAAGACAGATACAGCCGACAGAAAAAGAAACTAAAAAAGAGGGTTTTTACCATTGCTTTTTAAATTGCTATAAAAAATAAGGTTAAAACAAAATGCAATGGCACTGTAAATAAAAAAAGCTATTATATACTTTCATCTGTAAACATTGCATTGGAGATATATTTTCATGTTGAAAATAGTATTTCACAGTAAATTGAAATTATTTAAAATTGCATTTAGTGCTGCTCTTTAGAAAATTGGACTTTATTAATAATATTTCGTTGTTAACATGTAAAAATAATGAATTTCGGTAGAAGTTACTAAATTAAATTTAAATGTTAATATGAAAATAGAGCTACAGTATATTTCTGAAGACTCTAAAAACGAAAAGTCTAGAAGCCGATTTGTGCATTGCAGTCAATCTTGATCACGCATTGTCGACAGATTCCACTCGAAATTTCCATTTTGAGAGATATATCATTTTCAGCCATCGGTGACGGTTTCGTCCTTTGCGTCTGAACATTTTCATCCCTTGCGTCATCGTATTTCATGCTTCGGATTCCTATTTCATGCGTTATGCGCGTGAAATAAAGTTCCCTAGACCCATCGAAGCATGCATTGCGAGTTGCACATTATTGTGATGCATGACTCTTTCCAACATAAGGAATGTTCTAAATGTTACGAAACTTAACCTTCCCTTCGTCAAATTCATACAAGAGTTTTTTGATTAATTTGAAGAGTGTAAGAGAACGAAAGTAAATAAATTCTGGTTAGATTAGTTAAAAATAATATTCTGCTTCTATATTGATGTTTCAATCGAAACCAAATGCCGAGGGAGAAACAAAATATCTGTAAGAAATTTGATATACATATAATGGAAGCAGGCATGCATAATTTGAACCTGTAAATTTAGCATAAGCGTTTATAATAGTATATTATGCACCAAGCGTCATAAGTGCGTCTTTATAGTCGAGCGCAGATATTTCCAACGAGTTGCAGGCGAGAGCAAGACCGAGGCGAAGCCGAGGTCGCTCGAGCCGGAGACGAGTTTGGAAATATCGCGCGAGACGAAAGACGCACCTATGACACATGGTACATACGATTCTTTATGCAACAAAGGCGTATTATGGTCACTCTACGCTACCTATGCCAGTGCATGCTAAGTTTTTCCATATAGACCAGCAGGTCAATAAAGTAACCATTACTGCCCTAGGGTAATAATGGATACTTTATTGACCCGCGAGCAGGTCAATAATGTGACCATTATTGCCCTAGGGTAATAATGGGCACATTATTGACCTGCGAGCGGTCCATAAAGTATCCATTATTGCCCTAGGGTAATAATGGGCACTTTATTGACCGCTGGACTATAAGGAAGAACTTAGGATGCGCCTATATAGGTAGGTAAAGTGACCATAAAACGCCTGAGTTGCATAAAATGTATTAAAAGATTGTTGTGTGTTTTCATATTTTTTCCGTTTTAAATAATTGCAAAACTACTTCTTTCTCATAAGGCAGTATTGTATCTGTAGTATTTACTGTTATATTCTCTTTTAATGTGCGCATGGCTAGATTTAATTACACTTGTTTACGTAAATAAAAATATACACTTTTAATTACAATTCTTTTTTCACAAAATATCCCTTTTAATTCTCGCTATAAAAGCTGAAAAACAATTACAAAAGAGAATCGCAATAATATTACTTTACAATTTGTTATTACGTAAATTTTTGCTATTCAATTGTTTTCTGAGAAAATAGTAAATAAAAACGAGCAGAAAAAGAATTAAGAACATTTCTTATACCTTTATTATCTTTTGAAACTTTGAATTATTAATCAATGAAGTGATTGATAATGGTAAATGAAATTATTATTGATTTTACTGAAGAATGGAAAAGAGAGTCAGGGATATTGAAAGAATTTTTAACATAAGTGAATATTGGTTATATTTGATAACGGCAATAAGATGTAATCCACGATAGATACTTGGAAGACGGAAAGTATTTGAAATTCAGAGATTATTTTTTGCAATGGCAGAGGGTGCGTGCCGCTCAGGCGTGATATTGATATTTCTTGATTTCGTAGGGGTTGATCCCTTAACGTCCACATTTTGCTTCTTCCTTAAAGACAACAGATACTTTATTTTGAGCAAGCGGTGCTTTAAAATTAAAGTGAATTTACAACGACATGAATCTTCTCACCTACATGATATCGGAATTAAATGAATTAAAAGAAATTAGTTGGAAATTGTTAATTAACTTCGTAAGATGTTTTAAAACCGACAAGTTTTAGGTTAGCGTAACCCAGGCTGTTTAATTTTGATAAATTGTCAAAAAATAATCTCACCTATTAAATAGTAACAGAATATCTAATTAAAAATTTAACACAAGAGTTAATCTTTGAACATATTAAAAATTGTTTAATTTGGTATTGATGCGGAATAATTTATTTTATAGTTTTCAACTATAACAGAAACTTTGATCTTCTAATCTAGAAGGGTTTTAGTAAATTAAAGTAGCTTCAATATATCAAGATTTATGTAGCGCACAAGAAGATACGATACGAATCATGCAACGTGTTACAAATTTGACTCTGAACTTTCGATGAAAATCAAGGAGGTGTGGTCGGGAAATCAGACCGGAAGAGAGAGAAACTTCCTAAATCGCATTAACGAATTTAGAAACTTCACGAGTACTAACAGAAGTGCAGAGTAATAAGGAGAGCATTACACTCGCTTCGCTCTGGGCGACAAAGTGCAATTTTCGAAACCAATACATGCATACGAAGACAAATTCACTAATTCGAAATATGAAACTGTAGAATGAACAAGTTTTCTTAAGGAAATAATCCTGGCATAAGTTCAGTTTCATTTCTCTTTCCTAAATAATTTAAAACTTATCTCTTAAAGTACGGTAGAAACTTTTAATTTTAATAAACATTAATATCTCCAAGAATATTTAGTTTTATTCAATTTAAAAATGCTAAAGATTAATAATCTTCAAGCTTAACAAAAAACATTTTGTATTATCCTTACGTCTAGTATATATTGGGAGTTTGAAGTATTTTCACATTAAAAGATTTAAAATAATGATCAATTGAACATTTTAGTATAAAAAAACCTGTATTAATAGTAACCAAAAAGCTTTTAGTTACAGAAATCATCCAATATAAGCCCAATATTTTATAAAAGCAATGTTTCTAGAGTAGCTTTTTTAATTAACTTCTTTATTGTTATTGAAATTCAAAAATTTGGTAAAATAAGAAATTTTTTATGTTTAAAATTTTGAAATTATGACAGAAATAAAAATATTTAAAAAATTGTCGAACGTTACTAGGCGATGAAATTTTTAAATTCGTCATTTCTTGTTAATTCGCAAAAAGAACAAACCTTCAAAAGTTATTGTGTACTTTCTGTTACTCTTTGAGGATGGAAAGGCTACGATAAGTTAATTTTAAAGTTTGTAATTCTCTGAAGCAGTGAATTCTCGCTTTAAAGTGCTGTTTCAGCTACTCTGATTGCAATTTGAAAACGTGTGAGTTTCACCAACAACTGATTAGCAAACTGCGAATGCTGTACTTAAAATACGAAAGTAAACAGAAATTCGAAAGTGTTGTAGATTAAATCCATAAACACTTGGATTGAAATTAGTTTTAACAATTATACGATATCGTTAGAAATATATAAACATGTGGTAAGCTTCGAATCATGATAAACGATATAATCTTTCTTCTGTAAAAAAACGTTTAAAATGAGGAGATACGCATAAACAATTACAAATCTTAGTCTTCTGTAATTACTAAGTTTTTAAATAATGTATTCGGCATTTTTTAATTCTTAATAGAAGTCGTGATTCTTGCTCCTGCGTCTTGCAGTTATACAACTCGAAACTAAGAAATAGGGTGGCTTAGCCAGAGAGAACTAAAACAAGCTTCTGAAAATTGTGCGTCATCAGAAATTGAAATTAACATCAGAGGTTCAGGGGAAACACATCGTATAGTGTTTGCGTTTTCAAGGGGTGAGAAAATCAGACTTAAAGAAGTCTGATTTACTTTAACCATTGGAAACGTTTATCTCTGTATAAGTCTGCTAGAAATTTTAGTTTGTCAGGCATCAGCAGTTGTAGTACTGATTTTAGCTACAGCTGCTGACATTTGCAACAACGTTCACAATCGGCGTTCCTTGTTGTACGAGACAATAAGAAACCAAATTCTTCAAAATGATGGAAAATAAACTTTTGGAGATATCAGGTGCTTGAACAGTCCAGAAGGGCATTACTCCACTCATGTAGAATATTATCAAAGTTTTGTGAAAATAGATACTAGATATGAAGATGAAGTTACGAGACTCTTCTAGAGTAGCCAACTGTGAATTGATCCTGAATTTCAAGAAACTTTCCGAGAATTAGATTTTCTTTACATAGCTGCCTTTAGCTAGATTTCTTATCTTTTGCACAAAATATGTCAGGGTCTAAGAGAATAAATAAATTTGCCATTTACTATAAAAATTCGCTAATACATTCTGCGCGACGCCACACGCTCTTAATAGATACTTTCAAATCTCCTCAGAGGAAAAAGTTAAATTTATGAAAACTGTGGTGGCGGACAAGATAGATGTGCCTATATTTGTTCCACAACAACAGATTTTCTGAGATCCCAAAAGAACAAGCTTTGTATCGCCACGGGTGCTCCCGTGGATGACGACAACTCCCTTCTCGGAAGGGGGCTTCTCGTAACTTGGAGAAGAGCTAGGCTTTCCTTCACTTTCAAGAATTACGACTGAAACGTCTGAACGACGAGAGAAGAGTGTCTCCAACATCTTCCAGATGCTGTCGAGGTCTTTTAGCCTTTCGTTAAGCCGCTCGGTACCAATGTAGTGTTGTGACGGATGCTGACATACCCAACTCCACTACTGGTCAGCACAACCCAACTCAAGTGAACTTGAGGGTCTGCCATCTGCGAGCAACCTAGAACAGGAACCGAGGTGCACCTCGAGTCTCGTCAGCCAAGAGACTGAAGAACTAGCGTGCGACAGCCGTTCATATATACTGCCTCTATCCGCCGCTGCGAAGAAGGGGAATAGAACGACGCGCGAGAAAGGACCTCCCACTCTCTTCGAGACACGTACTAGCTTAATATAGTAATGGTATGCGTGCACAGAATATTCTACACTCAGCTCATTACATTTCATAACTGTATTCACTTGGCTAAAATTAATGTTGTGTTTTGCAGGTGCTATTCTGTTTAAAATGTTAAAAGTTATAAGGATGATTTCTTGCAGGATTTAAATGGGTGGTTTATGGCTTTCTTTGGGCATTGTGAAACAATGCTTAATCTGTCATAAAATCTTTAGTTGGGTTTAAGGTTCCTATTGAGTGGGAGTTGCCCTCATCTGTTTTCATTCGTGCCCTCCTTCCCTCTCTACAGGATGGAGCTCGGATCGTTGGTGAGAGCTCTCCCATCCTTCTGATTGCCCAGCGAGGGCCTGATGTGATGATGCAAATAAGTTCCGTTACGATCTTTATACAGTACACATCCGGCGCGTTTACCCGTGCATTTCCAGGCGGTTTCTTAATTGATTCTTCAACTGTGTATAATGGTTTATAATTGTGACGTATTCTTCATGTTAAATAACAATAAACTATCCTTAGTCTTGCAGTTTCCGGATAGCTGGCCGGGGTATTACTAATCCTTTCTTCTCTTTTGCACCTCCTGATAAGGGCACTGGGTGAGTGCCGAAACGTCGATTTTTTATATTTTTTAACTAATTCTGTTTCTTTTCAGCTAAGGGAGATTAGAGGTAGTAGGTAGTCGGCTTGTGGATTGAAGAGGTTCCTACTTACCTTTCATCTCCATTTTCAGTTTTGATACAGGGCTTCACTAAATTTTCGTCCGCGAATTGGTCTTAAATTGTTTCTTTAATAAACTATTCATTGTCCCCCACAGCACCTAAACTGGCCTCAACTTTGCCAACCTTTCCTCAAGTATAGTCAACTTTCAGAAACTTTGCTGCAAGTTTAAAAACTTGAGGCAAGGTTGGCCAGGTTGAGGCAAATTTAGGTCCTATGGGGGTCAAATCTAAAGTGCTGTGAGTTTTTTGTGAAGTTCCATCATCCATCATCTTTAACACAGTTTTACTCCGAAAGTTTTAATTAAAAATTGGTTATACACTACTGTGAGAAATTATCGGTCCGACCTACCAAAGTATGTCGAAAAACACAACTCACTTAAAATCATGATATCATCAAATTTTGAGTTTATTAAATTCTGCTTTAGACAATCTATTAATAAGTCATATCTCGAGAACCACTCAATATATTTTTAAGTTTTCATAGCTTACATTAAAGCTGAGATTTTAACGAAAGACGTTAAAGTAATTCTGATTTTTTAAATCTCATTTTTCTATATTAAGCACAGCAAGTTTACATATTGAACGATTATTAAAAGAATTTTTCTTCTAACTTATCAATTTATATAATCACTTTAAAATTTCTAAAAAAGTTTGTTGATAGTTTTTCTAAAGCAGAATTTAATGAGCTTTCTATACTTTTGAGTTTAAATTTTCTATCTTATTTTTTGACCAAGTTATCGTGGTTTTAATTGAGTTGTCTTTTTTTAATCCACTTCGGTCGGTCGGACCGAAAATTGTCGACGGTGTGTATTTAGATATTTACTTTTCTCATCTGACTGATAATTCTCACCTGAGATATAATTTACTTCTGATGACAGTCAAATAGAATCTAATTCTCACAATGTCAGTTGTCGTAATCTCCAAAAAAAATTAACTTTTCACCAGTGAGCAGGACAAGGATTGAAGGGATTCAAGAAACTTTAGCTGGAGGCTGGTTTTTTAAAGCTATAAAAAAGCAATTGCCAGAAAGATAAGGGTGGGACATGGAGGCGTAAACTCACAAACCATCGATAGGTACTCGGGTCAAAATATGAACCAATAAGATCTGCTGCTAAGTCATAAACAGCTTAATACGTGATTCGATTAAATATTACATTTTTATGTTCATCCGGTAAAGTAGTACGAAGGTACAACACAGGTTAAGTTAAAACAGTTCAAGAATTGAGAATTATTTTTCAAAAGTACAAATGGCAATTGTAAATCAAGGTACTATTTTGTGAATCATAAGGCAATAATTAAGAACGCCTCAATAAATTGTTTTCAAGAAATGCGAAAAAGTATTCTACAATCTTTTATATACCTCTTCATAAGACTTTTTGTGTCTACCTGTACGAAGTCCACTCAAATTTATCTCAAATAACGTAAAAATATAAAAATGGTCTTTCTTCAAACGTGTTCTGCCTATGAAGACTGTTCTAAAAGATTGCAAGTACATCCGAGTAGCAATTCGAATTTTGATTATTTGACAAAATTACCATACACTTATATGTTTTATGTAAATTGAGAGAAAATAGAGGAGAAACGTGAATTGCGTTGAGAACTGGGTTTGGAAGTACGCGAGCTGGGGTTTGGGGTGTATTGATCGGTGCGGTTGCGTGGATAGTGACTGAAACAGTAGGCACCTTTAGTCACTGTGTAACACTGGGTGCAGGATAACCTTGACCAAAGAACCCTTCCCTGAAATTGATACTGCTTATCTTCAATCAGTATATATTTCGTCATATTTACGTCAACTCTAGTTAAATAAGGGAAAAATGAATCAGCCTTTTCCGGTTACAAAAAGCTCAAGTGTTAGAAGTTGATCAAAAGTGATCTGAACGCTGATAATGAATTCACGAAAACTTAAATAAAAACTGGAAATTTCAATATGAAGCATAGAATGAAAAACAGATTTTAATGAGAAAAAGAATTGTTTACTTTTCATTTTTTAAAATGAAAACCAGGTTATTTCTGGGGTGAAAATTAAACCGCGTGTCTGAAATTGATATTTGCATATTTCCAGTTATTTACTTTAGAAAAAATCATAATTTGAAATTAGCGTATAAAATGAGCGGGTGGCTAAATCTGACCTGACAGACTGCGGTGTTCGTGTGCACTCTGCAGTGCAGATAAGAGACTCTACTTTTCCCCTGTGTAAACACTAAAACAGTTTCCAAGGAGACTTGTCGAGACACAAGTTTTCACGACACAATTTACGAGACAATCGCGCTAATATTGCCTAATTGCTTTTGTAATTAAGATTCTCTTGCTGACTATTACTCTAGAAACTTAAGGACAACTGAGATCTGATTTCTCCTTTGTGGAAACGCCAAGTTTTGTAGAGTAACTTTGTAAAATTGATTTCTTTAACTAATCGAAAAATTCCGTTTTAATCATGTTTTGTATTGTTGAATTGAAACCAGAAAAGTTTTATTGGAAAAGAAATTCTACAATAGGGGAAATAGCGGCTGAATTTGACCACGTGAGATTGATACAAACTTCACTTTCGATCACAACTCAGCGGCGAATGGTGCCATAAAACCCTATTTTCGATTTTGAAAAATAATAAAAAGTTACTCCGGATATATTGAGTTGTGGAATACAAAGGAGAAAAGTTTGATCTATAAAAGTTATTTTCTTCCATGGGAATCAAGATTGAACTTGGTACTTTTATTTTTACAGAATTATTTTATAAAAGTTGTGAAACGGAAGCAAATAGTATTAATTAAAGGTAACATGTTTAATGAGGAAATTTTACATATCCTAGGCAGAAAGTGAGTTTTCAGATAGATAATTCTAATCGAAATTGTCTGAAGCTTTTAATCAACTTTCTTAAAGAAAATAGGTAATAAAGTAGAAGATAAAACATATTAAAAGCATTGGTAAACAGGATAGGCTGTTTTGTGAATGATAAAATAAGGAAGAATTGTGTTTAGCCCCAAAAGAGGGAAAGGAGAAGAGTTCCTTAATGTTGCTATAGTTACTTTTACCGTTGCAAACGACGCAAGCTTGATTGCCATTACGGTATACAGCCTTACTCAGAAAGAGTACTCTTTTTTTCCTTTATCGCACTTTTACCCACTTTCTACCAGACTGCAAAGAAGTAATAGCAGCTTTAAAACTAGCTCGAACCGATTTCTTTTGCGCCATTGTAAGCTGCTACGTGACGATGGGACGTTCGTGTAACTTTCGATCGTTCACTTGAACTAATCTTACATCCAACATACTTCCAGAAGGACCTATACGACACGGTTGATTGCAATTCAAACAAATTTATAAATTCAATAATAACATTTGGAACGTTTTACGCGTGTCACATTCTTCATACTTTCTGTGAAAAGGATTTTTAACTGAAAAGATTAAAATATAATTTTATAAGGAATCTGGCTCGAAGGGTACTTCACGTCTCGCCACCTGGAAGTAAGCCGCTGGCATTTGAACGGTGAACACGCCTTCAATGACGTACTTTCCAAGTTTTGTATTTTTCTTTCGGAACATTTGAAGATCTCTCTGAGTACAGTAGACGCACTTTAAGGTACAACTGGTGTATATAGGAATAAATTTATGCGCATCAGACGTACCTACTGAGGCACTGGACACAACGTCACTAAGATATTGGGATTTTAAAGTAATTCAAAGGTTCAGAAACAATTATTGTTAAAGAAATTTGATGATATTTCACAAAAACTTACAGGATTTTTATATCTCACAAAGGATAGTTAATTTTTATTACAACTTTTGAATACGTCACATTTGTTCACCCGTTATAACCACTAATTAGTTGACCAGTAAAGAAACTGATGGAAAATGCATTTGCAAAACACGCCCGATGTGGACTGTATGAAGGCCAAAACGGAACAGAACTGCATGATCACAACAGGCCCTAGCTGACTAAGAGGACGGAGAACTCCTACAAACGTTTCGAGCTACATCTTGTAGAGAGAAAAAGAGAGCAGTCATGATCACAGAACAGGGGAAAACCCACCTTAATTGGAATTTTAAACTCTATCTAAAATTTTAATGACCGATGTCATAAGCCATAAATCACCCATTTCATTCCTTGAAACGTACCTGTAAATTACCTTACAAACATCACAATGTATCATCAATTTGCCAGTAAAACACGTCATCAGAAAGTACCTTCCTTTTTTGGTATCTTTATGCTGCACTGAGAAAATAAGCCTCTAATCAAGTTGTAGTGATAGCTCGATTGAAAGAACTCGCAGCAAAGCAAATAAGATACCTGCTCTCACAATCGAAGAGGAATGTTAATAGTAGCTTTTTAAAAAAATTATTCGGTTAAAATCAACGTTCGATTTGCAAGTGCTGTAACAACAACCTTCCTTGGTTAGTTTTAATCAAAAATTGGTAATAATTAGTCCTCTTATTTTCTCAAAGTGTGCCATGCTACCTAGGTAGCCCACAAGTGAATGAGTTTTAGCACCCCTAAAACTCTCCAGTACCAGGAACCTCCTAAAACAGTCACACTATTTCAACCTTTGCACAAGAAACCGGATCTTTTGTAAATTATGCAAGAGTGAATTCTAACTCTCTTCACCTAAAACATACGGAGAATCTGTCTACTTTCATGAACTAAGCCTTGTAATGATGTGAGTCTAGAATGCTATAGTGCGCTCACACCATTACTATAGTAGACATCTTAGCTGGTCGTAGAAAGTCGGGTTTACCACTACTCCTCGTATCGTTCTCAACCCCTTCCATATCTCCCCGACTAGAGACCCGATATATTTGGTGCTCGCTACTTAATTCGACAGTCTTCTATCTGACAAGGTTCGAGGATCACCTTGGTCCTGCACTAGGCTGCTCAACCAAAGGAAATTGCGTCTCAGGTTCACCTATTTAATAATAATGGTCGGTGGAGGTGTGAGCGGGTCCACTCGCTACATCTCATTTTTGACACTGAGCAGTCAAGTAAAAAATGGCTAAATGAAGGTTCCCCTTCCTTAGAACTCAGGTGTAATATCCGGATCTCAAAAGCTGAAGGATGGCCCAGGCATTTTCCCTCCAATGAAGGTTCACCCTTTGGAGTAGAGAACGCAAGTCCTGCTTACGCTGCCTACGGGTTCATACATGTCAGCGTTTGGGCTTCTCAAAGCCGTGGTGGGTCACAATTCAGGTTCCTAAGTTTAAATACCACCATGGCACAGTAAACACAATTATTTTCAAGGAAATGATTATTGCAAGAGGGGTATGAGAATGAAGTCAGTAATTTATATTTTATTTGGTTTGTCTATGTCCAACCATACGAGGGTCATCTGATTTTCTTAGCTAGTTCAATGTTCAAATGGTGAAGCAGGCTAAGATTTTAGTTGCTTTAAAATTAAAATAAAGATTGTCAGCCAGATGGTTAAGATTTTTTTAAATCTAGTTAAGAGTATGATCTAGAATTAAGTATTCTAAGAAATCTAAGAAGACCTTAATTTTAACATAGATGTAAGAATACTGTGATCTTTGGTCATCGGTAAATAAAAACAAAAGTTTCTTTTAAGATGTGTCGGAAATATAAGTCAAATATTCATGTTTATTTTTGTCATCTAAATCCTTCTATCAATGCATTTCGCCACGAACGTGGCTCCTTAGGACTAAAACAATTTAACATAACTTTACAAAGTACACTTTTGATTTTAACATGTCAGACATAATTATAGGTTAAAATACGTACTGCTAAGTATTCGAGGTGTTTTTTACAAATTTTATATAAAACATCGTTTTAACAATTTTTTAAATTTTCTATTAAGAATGTGTTTGGAACGAGGTGTACATCTGTGGACGAATTGTTTTTAATATTTAATTTTGAATATATAGTAAAATGCCACGTGCAAATTCAAGAGGATAACCAACCATAAATCTACTTACATTTTAATACAATTTTAACTTCTTAAAAACCTCGGAATAAAAATATTAACATTTTTATATTTTCACCTATTATGAGACAAGTTTGTTAAAATCTATATTGTAACATATATAAAAAAAAGTAAAATAAAAAATGTTTTTATTGAAAAAATACATATTTTAGTTCACAAAAATAAAATAATGAGTTGTAAGTGTTTAAACGATTAGTTTTTCAGTCTGTAATCTATTTAATAAAAATAGTAATACTAAAATTACATTAAATTTCTGAAAAAACGGTGTCTCACAATAAGTGACTAATTTCCTACATGTCCGTATTTATGAGACAAAAAAATGCTGTGTCCCAAACCGGCGTACACTTCAAACACTTACACTATTTTATAAGACACGCACAAAACGTCAAGTGAATAATATTTTATTCTTCTTTTCTGAACTATTTAAAGAACAATCTCAGATATTTAATATTAACAAGGATCAATGTTTACTCATTTTAGTTGTGGAGCATGTAAGTTCATAATTAAATCAAATTAAAAATTGAAAATATCATAACTTAACCTATCATAACTTGCAGAATTCTTTTGCGCATAATGTATGTAAAGCGTATATTTTATTTAGTTTGTGAAAATTAACAAAATTAATGGATATTTTATGTTTTGTTTTTAATAAAATGAAGAAGATGATTTAAAACAAAAAGAAAAAATAATAATAAACATTTTAAAACCAAGAGGAACAAAAAAACGAATTTACTCTAAGAGTGAATAGATAAGAAAAAACAAGAAAATATTATTCAGCAGATTGGTTAAAAAAAGCTGTAGAGGCAGTGCAGAAGAACAAACCATTCGCAGTACCTCTCAATTTGCAAGAACAAAGTTTTCCAAATTATTTTAATGTTATTAAAGATAACGAAAGAGATAACGATTCTGCTAATTTACTTGGAGGTATTAACTTAAATTTTTTATAAGTTTTATTATTGAAAATTTAATTATTTGAAGAAACTGAATTCTTTATATTTACTATTTAGGTCAGAAATCTCAAGACTCTATAAACTATAATGCTGTCTTCTTAAATTGCTAACTTTCGGATGATGCTACTGTCAAGGAAAATAAAGATAAAGTTACTCTACAGTTGACCACCACAGAGCCAATTCAAAATATCATATTTTCATCTAATTGAGAATCTGGACTTGATTCTGCTGATTTACTTAAAGGTAATAATTTTAATTTTTTATAAGTTTCATTATTGAAAATTTAATTATGTGATTAATTAAAATTTGTTATATCTAGACGCAAAATCTCAAAATTCAATAAAAAACGGTAATACTAAATTCTGAAATTGTGAAATTTTGGATCATAACGTTACTGACAAAAAATAGTAATAAAGGTAAAAAAAATTCATTAAATAATATTTAATAATAATAATAGTATAATAATAATAATAAAAACAAACTATAAACTGAACACATTGTAAAGACCAACGAATTTTGGTAGAAAATAACAAGGTGGATAATATTAACCAAAGTTTTGCCAACGCTTTTGTCATGACAGTAAACTATTAAAGAAAAGAAAACAACTAGAATTAAGTGGATCAAAGAAACCACAATTAGTTGGCACTTCCGATGGTTTTTGTGATATTTTCTTAAAATAATTGTTTAAATGAGCCTAATTTCAAAAAGTACCGAAATGACCATCCCATAATTGGTATTTTTACCTTATATAACACATAATACACATAACAATAACATGTTTTCTCTGCTATGGATTCGTTTTTTACATGAAAAATAACCGATACTTTATATTTTTTGCCAATTGTTAAGATTGCTTGTGTAATTTCTGGTTTAAATGGTAATGTTAGTGTTCTGGAAGTATCAAACGTTTTACTATTATTCTCAATTAACTGATTATTGTTATTGTTTTTTTTTATTGTTTTCTTATGGTTTGTACAATGATTAGAATAATAGATAGTTTATTACTTAGCCTAAAGCGTATGGTTTTTGGTATTAATCTGTTTCTATAAAACCATTTTTGAAAATTAAGATTGTGTGTAAAAATACGATCTGAGAGTTGGTCGGTTCTTTTAAAGTGAATTGTAAAGAATCACCTTCATCATTAAATTTATTTAGTAATGCTTGAATTTTATTTGTATTAACACACGTAATTGAGTCATCCACATATCTGTAGTAAAAAGGAATTTCAAAAGATTTTTGGTGAATAAATAATTTTTTCTTCTTTACGTTGTATTACTAATTAGGAAACTACTGATGATAATAGTGATCCCATGGGTGTGCTAATTTTTGTTTATAGATTTTAAATAGGTCTTTTAAACGGTCTATGTTAGAACGTTAAGATCTCAGATTTCCAGAGTCACCTACTAGTTTCTCTGCACCTCGAAGTTACCGACTCTCTCTACAATTTTTAAAACCTTGATACCATTTTCCATCTGATCCTTCTCCTAATCGTAAGAGGAGGATCCAGTCCTTTTTAAGCCTCACATACTCACATCCGTACAAGAGAAGTAGCACGTTATATAGCATTTCATGTGAGAGTTTTCTGCTAAGCGTAAATTTTATTTTCTTTGAACTGAACTCACTCATTCTTTAGAGATTAAATCTACAAGCTAGATTGAAGTTTTAAGTGCCGGACGTAGTGTTCCTAATTCACGCGTCGCTCTTAATTCAAGCGTGATGTGGAGTACCCATCGGAACATTCCAGGATGTAGGGTACTTCCGGGTACCCTTCAAAGTCGACTCTCGCGCTCTCAAGCATATATACGTGAGCTCTTGACGCGCAGTGTACGTGTTTCATCGGATGAAAAGTCAGCGAAAAAAAGGAAGTTCACATTATGATGAACGTTCAGCAAATGTGAATTTCATAAAAGTGGAAGTCAACGAGAACAAGAACGCTATTTCATTATTGTATTAGAAGATATTTAATTACTTTTTTCCTCTTTATAAAGTAAATTAATTACGTTGTAATAATAATAATTTTTGTTGCTCCGTAATTCACTCGCCGGATATCCAAGGTTCTTGAAATCGTCGACTTAAATCTAGTTTCTGAAAATTAAATTCATCTTTGCCTACTGGATGACAATTTTTTAGTTGAATACTAGAGCATTATGAATCTTAGCCTGCTCGCTGATATTTAAATTGCTTAATAAATTATTCTAGAATGAAAAGTTAAAGTCATTGATGGCACCATACTTGATAACAAATAATAATATATTCTAAAATAAAGAAATAAAATAATTTACAAGAATTAAATGAAAGATGATAATCATAAAATAGATTGAATGTAATTATATAAACTTCAATTCTGAACTAGACTTATTACAGTTTCCAACCTAGACTGAGTTAAATAAAATAATAAAACGATTAATACTGATTTATAATAAATATTTTAGCCTGAAGAGGTTGGTAAATTTAACCAACGAAACGTCGCTATGACATAAATTTGAAAAAAGTGACTATTTTTTCATTTGACCTTCCTATGATCGTACATTCGTATTGGAATTTCTTTTAAATATAGAACTATGGAAGGGTACACCAACCGTTTTGGAAAAAATTAAGTTAACCATCTCATGGTCCTACAAAGCCTGAGTAAAAAATTGACTATTCTGACGTCACTCTCAACCCCCGTTTAATAATTCCCTCCAAAGGAAGAACTGCGCTTTAGTCATGGTGAGTTTAAACAGGGGAACCGGTATTAACTCCCACCATGACTTTTTGAGGAAATCCAGACAACTTCAGCCGCTACAGAAGAACTCGTAGGCGACTAAAGATTTCGACTTTCGTTCTCCACTTCAGATAGGTGAACCTTTACTGGAGGGAGAATGTCCGGACCACCCTTTACCTCAAATTGGGGAAGGTTATCTACATCTATGTTGTTTAAAAAGGATGATGTGGGTAACCCTGAAAACTATCGGCCGATTACATTAGTTATCTCAGTTGCAAAAGTTTTCACTCAGATTATATGTGGTCGACTTGTGGCCCGGGCTTTTGAGCTTCTTCTGATTCCTGAATCTCAATCAGGTTTCAGAAGGGGTAGAGGTTGCCTGGATAACTTTTTCTCGTTATATTCTATTAATCAAATTCACTTAAGCAAACCAAATGCTGTTGTCTATGCCACTTTAATCGATTTTAATGGGGCCTTCTCATCGATCTCACATCAACTTCTCTGGAGTAAGCTACATCAACTTGGCTTAAGTTTCAAAATAATCCGAATCATTCAAAGTTTTTATCACTACGCTTATACTTGTATTGAAACTAGCGAAGGATGCACTGACTATGTTAGGGTTAATAGGGGAGTTTTACAGGGAGAAGTACTGAGCCCATATTTATTTATTTTATTTATTCGTCACTTGTAAAGATGTTTAATTGAAAGTGATTGCAGGGGCATCTCTATTAATAGTGAGGACGAAATTTTGGATCTGGGATATACAGACGATTATGTCTTCCTGTCTAACTCCCTTATTAAATTAATTAAAAAGTTGAAAGCTCTATATATTTATTGTAAGGCAAACGATCTTATTGTAAATGTAGAGAAAACTAAAATTATTGTATTCACTAGGTCGGGTAAGTCAGCTGCAAATAAATTTAAATCTTTTGAATTTGGGCATGAGCAAATTAAGGTGGTCAAGCAATACACGTATCTAGGTATAACCTTCTCTGCGACTGGATTCTTCCTCTCGGCTGCAAACAGGACAATTAGTGTATCAAATTCTGCGGTGGGGGGGGGGGGGGATTTTGAAAATTATTTACTCAGTCGGGGCAGATTCTTGTGATACTTATTATAAGCTTTTCCTAGCAGTCTTGCATAGCTTCATCCTCTAGTTTGCTTAGTGTCAAAAGAGAGGTGGTGGGGAAACTCACACACACTCCCATTGACCAGCATCACCTTACATGTGAACCTGAGAGCCGATTGCCTTTGGCTGAGCAGCCTAGTATAAGACCAAAGTGAACTTCGAATCTTGTTAGTCAGGAGACTGAGTATTTCACGTGCGAGTACTAAGTTATATA
The DNA here is from genome assembly GCA_037103525.1 of Ganaspis brasiliensis. Classification (NCBI taxonomy): domain Eukaryota; kingdom Metazoa; phylum Arthropoda; class Insecta; order Hymenoptera; family Figitidae; genus Ganaspis; species Ganaspis brasiliensis. Next base: position 969,293 of record JAZKLR010000159.1, on the reverse strand, counting down.
CCCAGTCTAGTCACCGAGATGTGGAAGGAGTGGTGGTAACTCCCACTTTCCACGAGCCAAGACGGCTATTATAGTAATGGTGGGAGCGTACGATCTCTTTCTAAACTCACATAATTACAACGTCGTCGGCACAATGTACCCAAATGATCATAAAATAAGATTACAAAAAAAATTGCTTTCTCTAATTAAATATATACAGAGAAGTAAGAGGCAATTTAAACATAAAATCAAATCGACAATTTCTGGGTCGATAAAGATTTGAGATGCCCAGCTCACGTTTGAGCGGATAGTCTCGCTTGGATAAATATTAAATCTGCACCTCGGGGAGTGCGCAAGGTTCTTAAGCACTTGAGACAAGAATAAAGAAAAAGACAGAACGAGGGTGAGAAAGAAAGAGAGGGGCGACTGAAGTGAAGACAAAAAACAACAAAAAGTAGAAAGGTTCTCTGACGCTCATATGCAAAAAGCAGAACAGTGTCTGGTATAGCAAAGAACATTAAAGTGTGCAGGGTAGAGCCGCTACACGGAATGAATATTTAAAGCAAAACCTCGGTTCTGCCCTGGAGAAGCAGTTGTTGGGGACAGAAAAGAAGGGGTTAACACAGCCAGCACGCGTTTTCTACGGTTTCCTTTACGAGTCAGTCTTTACGTATATATTTTTCGTAATCGCCAAAGTTGAAGGACTGAACTTATTTCCAGGACAGCGACGGTATGCCAACGAACTGGAGAAACTTGCGCATTTGTCGAAGAAATTTCATTTTATCCAAATGCCTAAGAACTAACGTCTGCCAATCTAGAAAGTTGAGATTTTTTTTAAACTTCGAGCAGTTCTCTCAACTTCTCTGCGCAATGCACGTAATTTTTTCTTCGAGAGTTTAACCTTTAATGAGTAGAATAAATCCATTGGGAAAGTTAATATTCGTTTTAAAAATAAACTGATGTAGAAAGTTCTAAATCCTAAATGAAAACTTCTGAGTGCACTTTATTTAACGAGGCAGATTCAAGCTTTTTGAAATAAATCTTGTCAAGAGTTCGCACCTTGTTTTTAGTGACTTGCTTAAGTTAAAGTATATTTACAGTATCTTTTAAGTCAACAATGAAGTAATTGGTCTTTCGAGAAAAGGGATAATTGGTTTAGAAAAGTTCAAGTTTGAAAGGGAATGATTTAAAAAGCAAAATTATGACAAGTTTATAAACTCACTTTTTTTAAAAGAATTATTGTTCTTTACAAACGAAGAACACACTTTAAAGGAGTAAAAATTGTAGGTCAACAGGTTTTGAAAAGATTTATTTGTTGGATATAGTCCTTTTAAATTTTAATTGGATGAAATTAAGCTCTGATATGCTAGATAAAACTTATTTTTAAAAGGCAAACAACAAAACAATCTTTATTGCTTGAAATGAAAAGAAAACCTCAAATTACTTGAACCAGAAAGTCAATCTGTGTAGATTTTAATTGAATACCAAGTGCATACCTTTATTTGGGGGCGTTCATAAACTAGACGTCTCAAAAACGAGGAGGGGGTGGAATTAAATTAAGCTACAGAGTTGCAACTTTTCCTCAATTTTTCTACTTTTTAAAACGAATGTAACCAGTTACTAACAACAAACTAAAAATAAAAAAAAATTGGATCAATTCTTTATAAAATTTATTTATTGTTTATATTTATTTCAACTTTTTATCAAATTAAGGTATAGTGTTGTAATTTTTACTTAATTTGGCAACTTTTATGCTGAAAGATACCAAGTATTAACAACAGACTAAAAATGACCATTCTACAAATTGTTTAAAAAAGGAATATTTGTTTAGTTACAATTTTTTATTAAATTAAGAAAACGTTGCAACTCTGTAGCTTAATTTGATAAAAAGTTAAAATTAAAATATAATAATTTGTAGAATTTTTATTATTTGTTTGTTGTTAGTAATTAATATCATTTAGCTTGAAAAGTTGCAAAACTGAGAAAAAGTTGTTAAATAGTTAGCTCTATAGCATAATTTTTAGAACATGTTGAAATAATACAATAATAATTTATTTCAACATTTATAAAAAGTTGAAATGTAAACTTTAAAAATTTGTTTAAATAATTTGTAGAATTATAATGTTTATCTCTTGTTGTTAGTATTTTATATCATCTAGCTTAAAAAGCTGCAAAGTGCAGAAAAACGTTGCAACTCTGTAGCTTAATTTGATAAAAAGTTAAAATTATACAATTTCAATTTCATTTTTATTTTGCTTTTGCTGTTAGTAATTGGAATCCTTCAGCTTAAAAAGTTGCAAAATTAAGAAAAGTTGTTTCTCTGTAGCTTAATTTAATAAATAATTATGTAAATAAACAATAATCAATTGTTTAAATAAATTAGCAATTACATGAAACAATTGTTAAGTCTATATTTATGCTATTTAATGAATTCAGTGCGAACAATTGTCAAGAAAGTAGTGAGAAATATTTTTAAACGCTTTTTTTTGTATTTTGTATTTGGGAGTTCTTGGAGGAACCACAAAAAATAGTTAATTTCAAAAAATGGTTAAATAAACATGTTTACATTAATTTTTAACGTCTTTTGAAGAGAAACAATGTTTCCCAATTAAAAAATATGGATTTTCGAGGATTTTATACCATGTCCAGGAAAAATTGGTTTTTTTCACATTTAAAATACATGGGATAGTTGGAGTTTTCGAAATATTTTTTGATTTAAAAAAATGGGATTTTTTTTTATACAGAACAATCCTAATGGGCGAGAGCATAAGATTTTCAACTTTTCGTTTTTGGATCCCCCTGATGTATATATCTATTACCGTTATGTATATTTTAAAAATGTGTTTGTAAGTCATGTCCATTTTAAACAAAAATAAATCTTTATTGCGGGCTACAAAAGTAATTTATTTTAATGATTATAAAAAAATGTATATGGGGGGGGGGGAGTTCCTAAAGTGACGTCACACAAGGGGGGGTTATGGCATTATGTGACGTTCTTTTATGTAAAGAGGGGGGTGGAAATAATATTAAAAATAGTGTGACCTAGTTTATAAGCAACCCCTTAAAAGAAAAAAAAAAGTTATTTTGTTTATAAGTTGGTTAGTATTATGAGCTATGATGGGATCCGTCGTAACAGATTTCAAGGACTTTTTCTTAGAATTTAATTTGTTTACACTGAATATGCGATTTTTAGGGAAAAAAAAGTTTAAAAAAAGACAAATAATCTTCCAAAAGATACAACCTAATGGGTGTTGATTAGTAATTAAACATGAATAATTCCACATCAATTTAATTTCGTCAATAAATAGTTAAATATAAAGTTTAAATTCATAAATCATTCAGTCTCGCAGTTCAGGCCTGAATAATAATTTTAAAATATTGGAAATTCAATAACATACGACAGTGTGGTTTAAAATTGATATTAAACTTCTGATTGACTAAACAGAACTATGTACCGTATTTTTTCCATAATTCTTAATTCGAGCCCATCAATCCCTTCTCTCTCATTTTTCAGTTCAGTATAAATTTTATGGTTTTAAATCAAAGACAATATTTTACATAATTGGAGAATTTTTAAATTTGGATACAAATTTAACGCTGCAAGTCAATGAGGACACTTTTTGGATATCCATGATCTTCATATGAAATCCATAATATCATATGATATCCTCTGATGTGCCAATTTTCGCCTGAAGTTAAGTAAATAAAATTGAAGGAAAACCTGCTGATTACACAAAGGGAAGAGTTCAAAGAAGCAAGACTGGTGACACAAACATTGGAGAAAAAAGTTTCCCGCGCATGTGAGAGATCGGACAAAAAATAGAGAGAGATTAGAGACATCAGAAAGAAAACAGAGCAGAAACGGACAAGCGAGAAAAAAAAGGGAAGGTGAAGGAAGACATGGCTCGTATACGCGGCTGCAAATGAGGCCACAGATGCGCTAGAAGATAAGAGATGATGGAAAGTGGCTCGTGAAAAGTGCCGTCGCTTCGTTGGAAAGACGATCTTGCTGCAAGAAGTAACGCTTGGTGAATGAAACATTCGCAAACCTTCAAAAAAGCACATACTGAACTACTAAGAAATGAGAAATTGAAATTTGAGAAATTTATTTTGAAAAGTATGAATAATAAAAAAAAATTGACAAGGAATTTCCCTTCATAAATGTTACCAACCAACTACACCCGGGTATGGGTACAATTTTTAATGAAATAATTTATTTACCATTTTTGTAAATGCTAAATAAAGAAACACATCCAAAGAAAACATTTGAATATTTGTTTCATTTGCTTACAAAGTTTGATGGCCATGCAATCATAGTTGTTTACTTCAAAAATTATAGCTCTTTCCCACGTTATTATGCATTGATTATTATAATTCGAGAAAAGGTTAACTACCTTGTGTCCACTTTGCAAAATATCGCGTGACATATGCTTTACATATCCTTTCAGTTTGAGTCACGCAGAATGGAAAACACTTTTTAAAATTAAAAAACCTATAAATACAATGGAAACTTTAATGAATTCAAAAACTGATAAACAATGTGTGCAAAGATTTCTTTTACGGTTTTAAATTTAGGATGAAAAGAATATATAATGTATTTCATCGATTAATTTTACTGCACTCGGAATATTGATAAACAAAACGCAATATGATTTGGTTGCTGAATGTAAGTTTAGTTTGAACCGTACGATATACATTTTTTATATAAATGTGAAAGAAAGAGAACGAAATCATTTTTATAATCATTTACGCCATTTTATAAATCGTTTATTACATCTCTTTTCATCATTTCTGTCCTTAAAAAGATTTTAAAAAGCAATTAACCAATTAAACTTGAGAACGAATAACTAAATTTTCTTTGAAAACTGAAATTGCACAAACATTCAATTTTAACAAAAATTAAAACAACTAAAAAAACAGAAAGAAAACAATTACTAACTGCAAAAAAAAAATCCAGTTCAAAAAAGTTTACTAAAATAAAGTAACACAACAAAAATTTCCTTCTAGGTAAAAACAATGTCAAAAAAGAAGAGGAGACACTGTGATCATAAAATTTTAAAATTAATTTTTGAAGATTTGAAAGAGAATTTGTTACCGACCGAGCTCATTAGTACAATATTATGTCGCTAGTGGCGCTTCATGCAAGCCGGGTGCTAGACCCTTGAGAGCCGTTTACTTAAGGGTAATATACAGTTGTGAATGACCAAAAAATGAATTTTTTTTATGACATATTCTTGAAGTATATCTTTTTAAAAATTCTTTCAGTAAATTTTATAACGATCGGAGCATTAGAACTGTAGTTATAAATATTTAAAAAAGACTACATACGCAGCGACAGTCGGATCATGCAGCTGCTGGTCGGTATAAAACCGTCGCCATTTATTTTAATTTCAAATTTTGACAAACCCTTCGTTCACTCTTTAGATATTGCAATATACTACTGAAAATTTTTTCGGATTTTGATTTCAGATGAAGGATTCTCGACTTATCATGTCCACCGCAAGACACCTAAAAAAAGGCGTTCCAGGAAAACAACGTTTACGTCCACTATTTTCAAATAATTTAATATAATAAAATATTTTTTTAATACCTTAAAACATATGCAATTGAATGGTATAAATAGTTTTTTAAAAAATAATTATTATTTTGTAAAAAAAAATCGAAAAAAATCTATTTTTTGGTCGATCACAACTGTATATTCCCCCTTAATATTCAGGTTAGAGATAAAAAGGTTTAGATGGCTATTACAGTTTGTTTTGATATTTCCATTGTAATAATCGTCTTATTAGTAACCTTGTACCCCCGAGATTTTGATATATTTACCTTCCTTTGACAGTTTTGTTCTCTTCCTTTCATATCTATATGAAAAATATCAATCGTACTTTCTATCCTAAACTTACTGATACATTTTAACTTATATATTTTATATATAAGATATAACTAATTTTTTCCCATCAAATGTAACCATGCACCTATTTTAGGATACAAAAAAGCGATCGCAAAACTCTCTTTCCAATTGCCGTTTTATTTTCGATATGTTGATGACATTTTCACTGCCGTACCCGAAGACCAAATTGATCCAATTTTAAACACTTTCAATAACTGCAACGCTAAACTACAATTCACAATTGAAAAAGAAATAAATGGTAAAATTAATTTTTTAGATACGACGATAATTAAACAAAATAACACATTAATAACTAATTGGTACCAGAAACCAACAGCTTCTTTAAGACTATTAATCTTCTTTTTACATCACACATACAAATATAAAATTAACGTTATTAATAACTTGGTTGGCAGAATTATATGATTGTCACATAAACATTTCATAATGCAAATTTTACAGAAATCGAAAAAATTTTAACTGACAACAATTATCGAATCGATTTAATAAAACAAGCAATTAAAAAAAGGATATTTCTCATTAGGCAAAAAAGTGTCAACAACAATCAATCCTCCACATTACCGCAACCTACCACAAAATCCGATGATAAAAAATACATGGCTATTCCTTATATACAGGGTTTATCCGAAAAAATATCTCTCATTCTGAAACCATACAATTTTGTCACCGCGCAACGTAACAGGGGCTCAATTATGTAAACTCACACTCGATTTCGATTTTGCATTCGCTTTCGCGTTCAATTGTTATCAATAAAAATTTTTTCTTAAAAATATTAATAGATGCAGCCAATTTCCGTGATTAAATTTTTTTGAAAATGATACGCTAGTTTATTTTAAATTGCGATAAATGCAACAAATAAGATGTGAAAAATAAAAAAAAAGTGTGTAAAGTGTAAGAACATGTTGAAATCTGTGATAAATTATAGTGTCATGACGTGATAATGATTATTAGGAAAGGAAAAAGTTTTTGGTTACGTAGAGATTAGTATTGTGTTTGTAAAATAATTATTTAATCTGTAACTAAAAAAAGTATTAATTGTTTGAGATGTTTTTAAGAAACTAAAATTTTGAATAATATTTTTTACAAAATGTTGATTGATAAAGTTTTAAATTTATAAATAAAGTAATCAAAAACAGATGTTTACATATTTTCAATGTATATATTTTGATGTTGGTTAGAATATTAAATTAAAACTACAAATTTTGTGAATTTGCAGATGCACATTTAGTTTTAATTTAATAATCTAACCTACAGCAAAAGAAAACCTTAAAAATGTATATGAAGGTTAGTATTATGTTTGTAGAAAGAATTACCTATTAATTGTTTGAAACGTTTTTAAGAACCAAAAATTCTTAATAATGTTTTTTATTGTCATAGTTTCAAATTTATTCGTAAAATAATGAAAATCAAATGCTTATACATTTTTAAGGTTTATCTTAAACTTTAAGAAATAATAAATCAATGTAATATAAAAGTATTTATTTATATAAAATATATTTGGTTAATAATCACAATTTTGTCAAATAGTTTAAAAACTGAAATTTGTATTTGTTACTTAATACTTAATTTAAATAAGTATTTAATTTAATTACTTTATTTTTCCCTTGTTTTAAATCAAATTTATTGATTCGAATTAAATATATATTTTACTAAAATTTGACGCATTATTCCAATTTAGAAATTAGAAATAATACATTTTTAAAGTGGTTAATATAATTTTTTTAATTTAACTTAATTTGCATCTGCAAATTCACAAAATTTGTAGTTTTAATTTACTACTTTTACCAACACCAAAATGTAAATATTGAAAATATGTAAACATCTGTTTCTGATTACTTTATTAATAAATTCAAAACTTTATCAATCAACATTTTGTAAAAAATATTATTCAAAATTTTAGTTTCTTAAAAACATCTTAAACAATTAATACTTTCTTTAGTTACAGATTAAATAATTATTTTACAGACATTATACTAACCTGTACGTAACCAAAAATTTTTTCCTTTTCCAATAATCATTATCACGTCATGGCACTATAATTTATCACAGATTTTAACGTGTTCTTACACTTTACACACTTTTTTTTATTTTTTACACCTTATTTGTTGCATTTATCGCAATTTAAAAAAACTACAGTACTATCATTTTCAAAAAAATGTAAACACTGAAATTGGCTGCTTCGATTAATATTTTTAAGAAAAATTTTTATTGATAACAATTGAACGCGAAAGCGAATGCGAAATCGAAATCGAGTGTGAGTTTACATAATTGAGCCCCAGTAATGGCCTCTCTTCTTTATTTAAATCTACTAAAGACCGGATACCCAAAGAACAACAAATAAATGTTGTTTATAAAATTCCATGCAACGACTGCAACTCTGTTTATATTGGAACAACTACACGAAACTCTAACCGTCAATTTATAAAAAAAACCAAAAAAAATCTATATAGGGGAGAGTGGCCATCAATGTACCAGTTTTTTGAATGAACCATTTCAATTTTCTCAGAAACAATTAAATAAAAATTCTCCTAATTTTAAATATAAATGAAGTTTGCATAAACACACTACGTCCATAAATTTGAGACATGTGGATTTATTCTTTATAGAGAAAACTGAAAAAAACTGTTTTTGATGCTCTGAAGAAAAAATTTACCTAAAATACAAACACGTTTTTTAATTGAAATAAGGCAAGTTAAAAATAAATGAACTTACGATTTATTTTGTATCGGGCCTGAACTACAATATTCTAATGAGAAAAAGATTTTGACATATTGCATTAAGTTATAAAAACCATTTTTGTTGCAAATGTCATGTTGATTCAATGTACCAGGGAACAATGAACCACCTGGAATTTCAGTGTATTTTCGATTTCCAGAGTGGTATGCCTGATTATAAAACTAGGCATGCGTACAGCATGTGACAGCGATTGTTATCAGTACTCTTCTCAACATAGCAAAACTAAAATGCCATTTTAGCTAGTTAACTTAAATTTGAGGTATATTTATGTTATACATTATAAATTAAAAAGTGTTAAGTAATAATTTTTTATAGTATTTGATAGAAAATAAGTTTTTTTACAAAATGAAAATGCAATATTATTATTGTTGAATATTTTTAGTGTTTTTATAGAGGTGGTTCATTGTGTACCCAGGTTGTTGAAAATGAAAATAGCTTGTTAGTTTAGAAAAATCCTAAATTTTATTATTTAATCAAAATAAATCGGGTATAATATGTGTGCATTACCTAGAGAAGTGTTGTAGTTTTATATTGATGCAAAGAAGTGATTGAAATTAGTAAAATAGAATAAATAATATGACCTTGAAAAAACCCCGGTACGTTGATGGCCACTCTCCCCTACGCGAAAAGTTTCTCGACAATTGAATTTAATACTTTATAAGATCTAATATTATAATAAAAAAATTTAGGAAATGAGATTGGAGCAATTGAGAATATATTTAATGTTACGTTTTAAAGAACATTTATTCAAAATTAAAAAAAATTATACTCGTATCAGAGAACAATGCCGGTTACGCAATAAAAATGTAGGAATGAATAAATTAACCCTTTTACACAAAAATAAAACGTCCTGAGATCTCAGGCAATAAATGTCAAGAATATTATAAACACTCTCGTCAAAAAACTCTCTCGAACTTCCCACACACAAAATGTTCCTCCAATAAAATGCTTTACAATTAAAATAAATAATAAATACATACAGAAACAAGAAGAATTTCGTTGATCCTCTGAAATTTGTTTGCGTGCCCACAGATTCGTTCCTTCATACGTTGTCTCAATTTCCTGCAGATTAGATTATTATAATTTCCTTTTGGGAATTTGTCCTTCCTATTTCTTTTTTACATTGAAAAGGTGGCTCCCAAGGTGCCTTTTAATCCCTTAAAGCTTAAAATGGACACGACTCTTCAGCCCCTTCTCAAATTTCAGCTTTTCGTTACGAGTGCACCACAGGACATTGGCCAAGCAATGTTTACATTTTTTCCGGAATTGCAACGCCCTCACCAGACACGCATTTCAATATCACTACATAACAACCCCCCCCCCCCCACTCATAAACCATTTGCCCCTCCCAAAAAACAGAAAGACTAATTCAGAAAAAAGTTAGTTTCTTTTTAACTTTTTAACAACACGCCACGTTATGGTTCTACAGTTCTGTGAAGTTTGGTGAACTTGTTACTAATATCTGTGTTGTTCATAAACAAATTTTCCGCTTTAAATTGAATTAATTAATTCTTACAATTTATTTACCCAAACTGTCTATTTTTGAATGCAATAATATTATTTCTAATATATATTGCCTATTCATAAAATGAGAAACATTCAAAATATCTGGTGAATTCTCTCTAATTTGTTCAAAATAAATAAAAACTTTCCTGAGATAATCATTGTTTTTATTATAGTCAACAAGAAAGCAATTGTCACACTTGTACAAGAATCCGAAAGAGGGACTCGGAGATTTGCCATTTTGGTAATTGAATCGTGCAGAATGGCGTTCTGTTGGTGGCAATAGCTGAAGTTAGTCGCGTTTCTATGCAAATTGAATGCTTATAGGTATTGGCGGGAACTCTCCGGGTTGTTTATCGAGGGTCCTTGGCCGACTCGTAACGCAAGTAGTTAGTGCTCTAGCTGCGACGAACGGCCAAACATGTGCAGAATAACGATAAGCCTGTAACAGCAGTGAACAAGAGGGTATTTATGCGTCTAGCATGCAACACTATCTGCCTTTCTTCTTGCATTTCTCTTTGGAGAAGGTAAGGCGATTCCAACCGAATTGCCACCAAGAAAGCAGGCACATCGCTTAAACGTGTCCTTTCGATTCTAGTGAGAAATGGTATAACCCTATCTTACGGTCGGGGTGTCGCTACTGCTGTTTACACTTAGCTTTATTGCCTCTCTGCTAATACCCAGCGGGTGACTCAGCTGGTATTAAAACCCTCTCGTGTGCCGCGGCTATCAACTACTCCTGATCAGCCGTTTCAACGAACACAGGAGTGGTCACAGTGTCCAGGAACAAAAACTGTCGCTTACCATTAAAGCTGATTTACTTATTTAAAACTGTAGGTTGAAAGGATTAGAGCTACATATTGCAAAGTTTTGTGATCATTAAATAAAGCATTATTTTGCATCATATAGAAATGATGATGTCAATTGTTGGTTTCACGTCAAAAATATGCATAGAACGTGTCTGCGACCCTCGCTTAGCGACAAGTTTGGAATACCTAGCAGAGTATTTTCAAAAAGGGGTGATGCAGCTCACGACGTGCGACACTCGTTTTACCCTAGGTGGCGAAAACAATGATGAACGTCGTCGCGACGGATTCAATTATTACGAATCTGCATAAAACCAGTTTGCAAAATAAACGGGGTTTTGCCACGATGAACGTCATGTCTGCGTATGCGTACTGATTAATGATACTTCAATTACAGAAACTGATTTTGATTCCCTCGGGATAGGAATTATATATTCTGTTTATCCATTAAAGTAATCAAATTTATTTCTCTCACAAAAATATCAGAATAAAAATCGTTTTTCGAAATTGTGCATTTTGTCAAACGTTATAAGAGTTGTATAATTCGGGTTTCGGTAGGATATTATAGAATGTATGTTTTTAGATTGACTTGTAAAATTTCTTAACTAAATGAGAATAGCCATTATTGTATTAATTTATCATTTAATTAAAAACGAAATTAGTTTAATTATTCAATTCTCGTTTTAAAAGAATGACATTTAAAAAAATACAATACGACAATTGAAGGGGAGATAATTTTGGAATAATGTCATTAAATACCTTTCACTTTTGTAAGGAGAATAAATGTTGTCAACATTTATTTAGTTTGTTTAGTTCGGTACGCGCATATAAAATATGACTTGCTTTTAGTTTGGGGGTAGTCCAGGAATTTGTAACGAATTCTAAAATAAAGCTAGAATGTGTAACCTGCTATTGAACGTCATCTTGTTTTGTATGATACCTCCCAAAAATGGGTGTATGTAGTATCTGCATTTTTATTCTTTTATTTGTGCAATAATTTATTACGCGGTTTATAAAGACAATAATGTGTAAGAATTGTAAAAATTATTTGTATGTTATGGTGCCAGGCATTGTTACAATATCTGACAATTTTAATATATTTTTTATTAAGATTTTTTCTTGAAATTTCGTAACAGTACAATTTCAGGGCATTTCACTGTTGAAAATTCATTAAAAATTCTAATTTAATTATTGATCCTTTTGTTGAACTGTGAACTATGAACAACATTGGGACATAGAATGTAGGATTAAAGAATTATGAAAAAAATAATGCTTGGATATGTTTGGAACTTATAGTATAAAAGGTTTAATATGAGATAAAGGGAGACAAAATGGAAGTGACAAGAACGGGTGAAAATGAGAGATGGATTTGACAAGAGGAAAGAGATAACCTCGTCAGCGATGCACGCACAATTACACCGAAGAATTTGCAGATAATCCGAGGTTTATGTGAAAGCGATTGTGTGCTCTATCGCAGCAATGATTTAAATTCGCGAGAGCGTTTGATATTAGATACTGCCAGCATATATTATTGTGTATCTAACCTACAGTAAAATAATTGAAATTTACCTAAAATCAATGAACGTAAATCGGGGATTTAAATATACTGTCTATGTAACATATATCCAAAATCAAAAATATTACTTAATATATACACGCACATTTATGACTTAAATTAATTTGACAGGCTTTTTTTACTCCACATTATCGATAATTTGTATAGAAGAAAGAAGTGATGGCATTTTCTCGCGGAGACCTCACAAAGGGTCCATTCACTTCGTGTGATAATGAAAATATAAATCGACAAAAAAGTAATTAGTGCAAGCCGGTAAACGAACGAAATACGCAAATAAAAGCACAGTAACTTTTTTCTCGTGGAAGCAGAAACTCGTTTGGGCTTTCGCGGCGGTATTCGCTTAAATAAAACGCTCAATCCTGTCCGTTCGATTGAACGAAATCGAGTATCTTGTTTCAAATTTCGACAGGCATCTGCCAAAAATACGCTTCATTTCTGTCTTTATAAATTTTCAATCTACGAATGAACTTTACACATTCAATGGTAATTTCACAACTCAAAAAAGAAAAAAATACATTGAATATTGAATGTTATTCTGGCTGCTCAAAAAGCTAAAAATTAAATTAACTTTGTGCTTCTTTGATAACTGACGTTTTCTTTTTTACATTTCCAGCCTTTGCTGGTTCTAAAAACAACGAATTTCATCCGCAATATGTTTTCTATACCTATAAAGAGAATTTATTTATCCAAGAAAAATACTTCTTTTTTCTTTCATTCAGTTATGTACCTCTTTGACAGAGAAAAGAGCCACGACCACGAATATTACATTTATAATTTTGTGGAAATAGTATTACTCTTTAGTAATTAAAAAATAATATGTCAGATGGATTTTCTTTATTTCCACATCGTTAAAACTTAGAAATTATTAATTTTACTATCGAAATTGAAATATTTTTATCAGAAAAATACTAGTATTAATTAAACTAAAATGAGTATATAGATGAGGATATCTTTATTCTTTGAGGAACATAAAGTGAGAAAACTCAAGAACGAATTAGAGGTTTACTCTAAAAGACGAAGGCGACTTTGTAGTTCGAAAAGCCCTGACGAGGTAACCCACCTTTTGAACTGAGAATGTTTGTCTTACGTACCATTCAAGCAATTCACTCTTCACGAACCCTAACTCAGCATCCCAGCTATCTGGACCACCTTCAAACATAGGTGTTTGAGAACAAAACAACAAGGCGACGTCAACGAGACACCCCGGGCCATTGTCCAATTTGTTTTGAGGAAAACAAAAGCTCTCTTACTTACTGCTTTCAATTAAGCAAAGTAATGTCAACTAGTTTCACACAGCTTACAGTAATTTAGTTAATATTTTTTTAAAATAATGTTGTAAAAGGTTTTAAAAAAATAATCAGATTTATAAGAAAAAAATGCAAATATTTTAAGGCCAGAAATTAACGAGAAAAATTAACAGAAAATAATTAAGATATTGTGAAACAAATAATGCATATTTTTCTAAACAATTTATTAATTTAGCGAACGCCTAGGCCTTTCTTCAGGAAGCGACACCTAAGTATTTATTGATTATACTAAAATGACGCAAAAACATTTTTTACGGGATAAAAGGTGACAAGAAACCGCATAAGATTACACTTAAAACAGAACGTAGAGTTAAGACACAGTTAAGTTTCTTATAGTTTTATAAAATAATTTATTAAGAAAGCACCAATTAGTTTTAATTGAAAAATTTACAGTTGGAGAAAAATTTTTAGGTTTGGCAAGATTGCTAGGCAATGACATGTTTTTTTTTTAATTTGATGAATTTACAACTTTGCTATTTGGAAAATCTAAACATTGATTGCAAAGATCAGAGAAGCAAACTGTCATTTAAAAAACATTTGTAAATCGAACTTGTGATTTTGCTCTCCGATTCTGCTAGAAGTGTTTAATGATATTTCACAAAAAATTCACAGCACTTTTATATTTAACGAAGTATAGTTTATTTATATTACAAATTAAGAATACGTCACATTTGTTCACCTGTTATAAACACAAGTTGGAGAACCAATAAAGAAATCGTCGGGAAATGCACTTGAAAACTACTCCGATGTGGACTGTATGAAAGCCAAAGCGGAACAGAACTGCATGACCACATCAGGCCCATTCATGATCAAGCCCTAGCTGACTAAGAGAAGGGAGACTCTCACCAGCGATTCAAGCTCTATCCTGTAGAGAGAGAAAAAGAACCGGCATGGCCACAGACCAGAAGAAAACCCACCTTATAGAAACTTTAAACCCTATTAAAAATTTTATGATAGATTAAGCATTGTTTCACAATATGCTTACAGAAGGTTACCCATTTAAATTTTGCAAGAAATTGTCCTTATAACTTTAAACATTTTAAACAGATCCCTCTTTAAGAATACGTAGTTACCTCTCAGAGGACCTTGAGAGTTATCTATAATTTTCTTAAGCATCGTAGGATGTGACCAAGATGCGCCTTGTGTCCGGTCAGATAAAAGACTAAAGATTTCATACTAGATCCGCCGTTTTGAATTTTGTTAAAGTGACATCTTATTTGTAATCCATAACCACACCGAGTAATGAGTTTCACGCGAATCCAACAAGTTTTTTCTGACATTTGGGTAGTGTTATTTGTCAGAGGAGATATAGATATAAAAAAAACTTGGAGTGCTTGGACAAGTTTAAATATTAATAAATAGATTGCACTGGAAATTATAAAAGAAACTGTAGAATTTGTGTTCCATTTTCTTCCTCTCATCCTCGAACCGTTTCTTCATCGAATCACAGAATTCAATTTGCACAGAGCGATAAAATCGTCCGTTTTTCTAGTACTCTGACTTGGATAAATAGGAGGGATCTTGAATCTTCACAAGAAAATTCTCCCATTCTCTTATTCGCTAGAAAAAAGGGACTCAGGATTTACGCAAGATTATCTAAAGTTAACGAAAATCTATGGGTTTAAGCTTTTACTCAAAAGATGTTTTCATTTTAGAGCACAAGTTTTTAGTCCAGAACGATGGCTTTATTTTAGAATGAACATTTCACTTTTTAATAACAGTTTTATTCACAATTTTTTTTTCGTTTCGCTGCAGAAATAATTTTTTCGACCACAACCAAATGTTTTTTTTGTTATTCATCGCAATGAGTCCATTATTTTGAATTTTTAAACTAAAGCGCCAGGTTCATTATCTTTCATCCCAGTAACTACCATAAAGAAAATCCTTCTCATTTGAGAGCTTATAATATTATTGTCCAAGAAAAGCAATATGTTAGAATTGAGTTTTTTTTCAAACGACAGAAGATTTATTTGTATGATATACTGTAACTGTACCAATTATAAAACTGTTCCTTAACCCTCAGGGTACTGACTGGGTTAGAGTAGCCCAGGTGTTTTTTGAAAATTGCGCCATTTCTAAACAAGTAGATGGAGGGGGCTTGGACCGGAAGGGGAAAAACTTTGGGATAACAACCTAAGATAGCTTCATTGGCAGAGGCAGTCAGAGCTTGCTGTTAAAGCTGTTAGTTGTCGAAATTTGCGTCCGGGTAAGTTACACTCAGACATTACGCAACTGTTCAAAATATCCCTTCGGTGTCAGTTAGTTCAAGTTATTGTCTCTCTTTCTGGCATGACTAATGGGTGTAAAACTGGCCCTTGCCTTTATGATCCTTGTAAATGTCCCAGATTTTCCTACCTGTCTATTGTTTTCATGGCTGAGGAATAGCCAAAATTAAATAAATCCGAAAAGGGGAGAAAGGTCAAAGAGGCTCGGGAAGTGGAGAGCGAAAACAAACTGCAGGACTAGAGCCAGTGTAAAAGGAACTTCAAAAGTGTCAAGTGATATTCCGATGTAAGAAGAAAACCGAGGAGAAGCCAACGAAAAAATCCCGCAGTTTCCTTCTGGGTTACGCAATTAGAAAACAAGTATCCTGAGATTTAAATCAGATTACTTTATTATTCAGTTTTCATATTACTATCTGTTCCTATGGTTTTCATTTATGTTTTTTGAGATTTGTGTCTATCCTTTGTTTTTTTTTACAAGTTTGGTTCGAGCAAATCACGAGAGAGTATTCTTTAGGAATACGTGAGTGATTTCTTTTCTGAGTTTCTGGCCATCGTGAGGTTCCATTTGAGTTTGTTTTCGGTCTCACGATGGAACTCTTTTTCGAGTGAGAATCCTTGGAGCTTCTGAGTTGATGGCCGTCGTGAGGTCCTTTTTTAATTTGCCTACCGTCCTTACGATGGGAGCTTTTCGTTAATTGAAAACAGTGAGAACGCATGATAACTAACCGAGTGATCCAGATACTCAATGTCACACAGTCAACAATTAATAATAAAGACTTTATCTGAATCTATCTTGTCTGTCGTTAACTTTATTTTCCTATTTCTTTTGTTTATAAAATTAAAGACTTTTACATAGCAACGATATTAAATCCATGGTTTTGTAAATATTAGAAGTGCACTAAAACAAAGGAGTATTTTTGAATAAGTAGTCAGTCTGAATTACGCCGTGTTGTCTATCTGTTGTGAGAAATGTGTCTAATTTACGCTAAACACAATTTTATACTAATATATTTTAATTTTGTTGACGAGTTAAAGAACGTTTAAACATTTTTTTAACGAATATAGGTCATTTTGTTGGTTTTTTATACGCTTTTCAAAGTAGTTTATGTGTTATGTGTTAACTTATTATAAACAACAAAAAAAAAAAAAAAAAAGCTGAAATTGATTATTAATTTTTGTATACGGTCAGGTTGACTAAGAGGAGGAAAATCCGATTGACAATGGCAGCGATACGGATGACGCCGTAGACCAGGAAGCCGTTTGTTCTTATGATTCAGAAACCGACGCAGTCAGTGGTGATGGATCAGACAGGGAGATTGTGCAAAATAAAATTTGTATTACCTTGTAATTTTACGATTATCATAAATTCATGTCAATTAAAAAATAATTTTTTAGCTAAATAATTTTACTACTTTCAATCAAATGAACTGCTTTCTAGATGGAGTAACTCTTTTCTTAGAGACTCATCGATTGGAGATTTGGCTAAGGATAAAAAGGATGGGCGTGTTACAGTGAATCGTGATCTAAGGAGGGTTACTTTGTTCAGTGAAACCTCAGAATCTTCCTCTTTATACTAGTGGCATACTGGCCTGTTGTAACGGTAGGGGCGGATCGCATGTGCGAATACTGATTCTCGACCGTCGCATATATTACCTCGCGGATAAAAGACATTTGCATTTTGATGGACCGCGCAGAGTGCATTTGAAGTTTCGCATGCACTCGCCGCACGAGCTACCCCACTTTACTTGTACCCTTATTTATTACCGATATCTGTATATACACACATATATAAATTTCTATTTATTTAGAGAGGTCGTAATACCCTCTCCAGCGGATCTTCCTATCCACTTCACGCTCCCTTTGTTACACACGATACCTTAAATCTAACCATGAAATTTTACGATTTACTTTTTATTGCGGCCATAATATTTCAGTAAAATTGTTTATAATATTAAACGTGACTGATAAATTTGCCTTGAAAAATAAATAAATAATGTTATCATTAAAATATGAAACATTGAACCACGAGGTAAAGTTTATAGCGACAGGAATATCGTGTTCTATTATGAACTAAATTGTAAATAAATTACTGCAGACATGTATCTCATACTCGATTGTTAAACTCACAATGTTTATTGTAATTATTATAGACAGTCACCAAAAGCTGTTTTCACCAAATTGTTTGTTACATATAATTATTTGAAAAAAAATATTATGATGGTAGGATGCATAGACGCTATATTATTGTTTTACATTTTCAAACCCATAATTCTACACATCACCATAAACTCGCTTTAAAGTTGGACAATTTCAGAGGGCAGGCCTAAGTTAGAATTTTGAAAAAATTATTTTTTTTCCTACATTTGGTGCTTTTCATGTGAGAAAAAAATTATTTTTGGCCTATGTCACAAATTTAAACGAAACTTGGAGAAATTATAGTGCTAAGTAAGTACTATTTCAGCAATAAAGGATTTTTGAAACTATAAAAAATGATAGAAGTTATACTATGTTAAATTGTTTTTGGTTTAATATTCCCTGAATATTGTAGGAATATTAGACGCAGAAATTATCTGAAAATTATACATACATTTTCAGGGAGTTTTCGTGTCCAATATTCTTATAGGAAGACATTTTAATATTCGCGAAAATATTTTATTTTTTTAAAAAACATATTCTCTGTTTAAAACTTTAAGAAATTTTCAATTGCACTATTTCTTCTAGATTTTTGTAGATCAGATCGGAAAATAAAAAGATGCAATTCAATATTTATTAAAGGAAAATGTTTCACGCTTTGCTTTCAAATAAGAGAGTTTGTATATATACAAAAAATATATAATAAGGACAAAAGGAAACTTCCTTTCCATTGAACGATTATTTAGTCATGCTTGTAAGTTCGTAAAACCTAAAGATCCTAAAGATGCTGTGATTCAAACAGGATTGAAAATATCGGAAAACTAAAATCAGCGAAACATGGAGAACGTCCGATAGCGGTGAATACGAGAGAAAGGTTTTTTCATTCATTTTTCCATGTTTTTCAAACCGGGAGAAATTTCTCTCAGGCAATACTTGAAGCGATTTAAAGTGTATTTAACATTTTACAGTGTTTTATTTTAAAGGAAGAGTTTTCCATGAAATTTGCGCAGCAAGTTGTGAGTACAGCACCAGGGATTGAAACTGAAATGCATACTTGATGAATTGCTCTTAAACGACACGACAAGTGATCTAATGACTGCCTTTGGCGCATGTTATACGATAAACTATATACTCACCATCGTTCTTGCTCTCCAATAGATATTCGTCTGCAACTAACTGGATTTGCGATCAATAGTTCAATCTCAAGATCCGATTAAATTTCGTTAAAAAATCGTTCACTCATTGCAAATCACTTAAACTGTCACTTTCCATTGCTTTTTTAAAGCCACACCACATCCGTGTTAGCAATTCTCGTCTAATGATCATGCCTGAAACAGAAATATAAATTTTATTCTTTTTATGTTGGTAATACTCAATTATGTCGATTTTTGCGAAATCTTATTTTGAAAATAACTTCAGTTTGTGAGTCTTTCTACAAGACATGTCAGGGAAAATGTTTAGCTCTTTGTTTTAATTTTTAATGAAATGGATAGCTATAGTTTGCAATACTTCTGAAAAGTAACGAATGCTTTTTACGCTTTTTTATAAACTCTCATCGAGAATTTTATCGATAGGAAATAAAGTTGGGAAGAAGAAAGTTGGTAAAAAGTTAACATTGCATTAGACTTTTTATTCATTAATCTTTATAAATGTTAGAAAGCAGGTATAGTGTCAAAAAAGTTTAAATAAAATAATGTAAAGTAAAGTATTATGTTGGTAGTAAAATTATAAATTTTAAACTTCAGTAACTTCAGTAACTTCAACTTCAGTAAGTAACTTCACTATATGCCAAAGTAGTTAATTTTGCCACAAATAAGGGTTAATTTATTATTTTATTTATTATTTCCTGAAAAAGGAGATGATTCACTTTTTGGACAAATACATATTTAGGATCTGGAAAACTTAGTTCATTACATAATGAAAAAAAGAAGATAAAGAAATTTTACAAACTGTAAGAAAGAATAATAGGAGAAAACTTAATTATAAAATTAAATAATCAACAATTTCTAAATCTACAATTATTATTTTTTTACACTGGAAAAAGGTTTGTATAAAAAAAAGGATAATTTTTACAAACATAACTGAATTTTTTATAGCTAAATATGTTGAAATATGAAAGTACTTTTTAGCTCGATTGATGATAAAAATAAGAAAATTTCATTTCCTTTTGATGCGCAAGTAGATTGCTGTCTACATATATTTAATCAGTTTTAAGAATGTCAATATATATCTTACGTGAAGACGGATAGTGGCTTTAAAACTTCCGACTTATAAGCCGCAAAGATGATGGGCACAATTTTATCCTTTTTTGCTCAAAAGAACAACTGTGATACAAAAAGCTTATTAGAATGCATCTAAAAATGAACTTAAGAACTGATCAGTCTTGAACAAAAAAAAGTGCTTAAGGGGTTACATACGTCCAGAATTTTAAAAAAATCAATTCTTTATAGATTATTATTCTCTATAGTTTTAGACGTATTTTTGTGTAAGTCGAATATAAATATTCCCCATAGTTCAAAAGTTATTAGAAAAAACGTTACTTAAATGCGTTTTTCTTAAAATTAGTTGTCTGCGTGACAACTTATACAGTTCTTAAAATTTTTTGATGTTTTTTTTTCTAAATATTAGAAATTATTTTCTTTATATTCTGACGAGGCGGATTTTTGATATTGAGATTAAACAATTGTACAAGAAGTTTTTTACGTTTTGCAGATTCAACAACATTTAAGGTATTAATGGCGTAAAATGATTTTTGGCACTTTTTTTTAAAACTTTGTATCAGTATTCCTCAAGTATTTATCTATGAAATTAGACCTAGCCCATCAATTTTGACCACTTCTGAGCTTCAACATACAAATTCAAACTTCATAACTTTTATATGCCCTAGCACTCAATGCATGTACTAAATTTCTCATATATTGTTTATAAGAAAACGTATCATCATATTTTAAAATAAAATTACTAAGTTACACACTGAGATAAAGCAAATGCTTTAAAAAATGTTAACTTTATTGACCACAGCAAATAGAAAATGTAGTTTGCAAACCATGGAGCAACTTTATTTTCTAGATGCTTTTTGAATCTTCAAAAAAAAAAAAAATAATAATAATTTTTTTTTATAAAGTTTCAATAATAATAAACAATGTCTAAAAGTTATTTTTATTAATTTCTACGCACTATCTCTTCTAAAAACAGTTTTTCTTCTTGTGCGATTTTGGCGCTACTAAACGTATGTAACTCTTTATGTAGTGTGACGCATTCTGTCAAATTATGTTTAATGCTTAACTTTACTTATTCATTTTTTTTTAATATTTAACAAACATAAATAAACAATATAAAAATAAATACACAGCGCCAAGTTATTTTATTGAGAAATAACTAAGTAACAAAAGTAATAAAAGAATAGACTAGTGAGATAAATCAAATCAAACAAAATTATAAACAACAAGTTACGACTAACTAACTTGCGGGAGAGTGGAAATTAATTTTATGTATCGGAATGTTTACCAAATTAGTCGGCCGCAAGGCACGGCCATTACAATAGACGCGCACTAAACACTGACTCTATTTTTAACAATATAGTCGGAAAACCGAATCCATCAAATAAAATAAAAAAATTAATAATAGAGCTCACCTAATAGTGCACAATGGCCACGAATAAAGCCCCGGCACTTATTTTATTAAATCTTTAGAAAAAATGTTCCCAACTTAGTATTAAACAATATACGACCAAACGGTGGAAAAAACCTGTTCAGAATGCGATGACAGCGAGAACGCCTTGTCGTCTTGTTAATGTGCAGCGATACTTGCGCCGCGGTGCCGCTTTCACGAATCACATTTCAAAGTTCGCGCAGTAGCATTACACGCTGTTTGGAAAGATCGAGCGGCAATTGACCAAGAAGTGTGAGTCAGATGTAGTAGTGGCGGCGCTGACGTAAAGCGCTAAAACAAGATGTCTGCCACCAGTGTTTTGACAGCTTATAAACACGACTAACGACATCATCTTCTGGTTCTGGCACTCTTGAGAGAACGGGTCTGACAACCGGACCCGTGTGTCAGGACAATCCCACGACGATCAGGAATGCTAACCACGACGATGATGACGACCAGGACCACCTCCTCGACGGTTCATTATGATGTAAAAAACTCCACATCAGAGTCAAGCAGTGTTCGTGCGTGTAAAATAAAATTACGAACATTTAATGTTTATCGCACAAAAAAATTAATTGTTCGATCTGACAAGTTAGCAGGTAAAACCCGGAAATTCAAATAATAGTATTATCTAATCAATTTCATTTATTAAATACGAAATCAAAATAGAAGTGAATCTTAATAAAACTGTCTATAATTTTATTTACTAATGACGAATTTAGCATTTTTGGCAGAACGTGCCTTGAGATGCATAATTGGGGGCTGGAAAAGCCCCACAACTACCTGGATTTTGAGTCTCCTGTTTTCTATTGTTTTCTATTGCTCCGCCCCAAAAGTAGGAAGTAGTGACCGAGAAGAGAGACCAAGAGAGAGAAAGCAGTCAGTCTGTTTTCAGCCACGTGCAAGGACAGTTTTGATTATTAGTTTATTTTTGTAAGTGTGTTTCGTGTGATTTAGTGAATTAAAAGAAGACTCTGTAAGTAATTTATAGCAAAATACACTACTTATTCTACTTAACAGTACTTGAATTCTTTTGCTAATTCCTCTCCCGTTCCACGAATAGGTTTCTCTGAGTTTAATGATCTGATTAAGAAGTTTTGTTTCTCTCTTTAAATATCAATTTGTTAACAAAAACAAAATCTTAAATTGGACAAGAATCAAAATAAACTTTTGAATCTTAAATATTTAATAAAATTAAATAATGTAAACTCAAAGTAATAACAGGCACAAATCGACAAGTTTACATTAAGTCTAAACAATAGCCTGGAATGGATTCCAGACTGGTGTGTAATAATTTAATTGAACAATTAATATATCATTATTATATTTTTTAATTCATTCAAAAATATTGTGCGAGGCAACTTTTTACCTCGTCACAGTAGCTACTAATATTTTTGAATCTATTTTTCCACTTGTTATTAATTTTATATTAACTTTTTTTAGATTATTATCTATGTTCTAAAATTGAAACAATTTTAAATATTAATAACTCAAATCCTCAATTGATTCCGTTTGGAGGATTTTCAAAAGAGCCGTAAATTAGATGAATTTTTCTATACTGTCGTCTTACCAGATTACACAACAATTCAATTTCCTGTTGCCGAAAATTCGAATGACAATTTCCCAGAGATGCGAGGGATGTCGAAGAGCTTAGATCCATTTAGAGTGCAAAATGGGTTCGTGAGCATTGAAAGGGTCTTTGGAGGCTAATGCTATCCAGCCCCAAGGACGTTCGACGCGGAAACAGCTGTCTCGAATTACTCTGTACTTATATGAGCACTAGTGAAATCGGGAAATTAATCCTTTAACATGTTTGTACTGACCATTAAGGTCACAAGAGGATATGCGGAAGGTGTATTAAAGCAAGGCTCTCAACTTTCCCATTGAGAAAGTTTTGGTCCTTTGTTGTGCTTAAGACAGGAATTATTCCAAGACACATATTTGTCAATGACTGTTGAGTATAAGTAAGACTGGTAAGAGGATCACCGTATCAGTTAAATGGAGTTTCATACGTCAGCAAATGTGACCAGACAGAGATTTTTTAAAACGAAACACCACTTCCAGTTAAATTTCAAAGTGAGTAATATTATCAGTGATGGTATTCAAAAAGCATAAATGACAACTTTACCCATCTTCAATAGAGAAAATTCAGATTCTTTCTAAAGAAGAGTAGAAAAAGAATGATTTTAAAAAAGAGTTATGTAAAAGAAGGTGCACATTGAATGGGAAAGAGTACAGGTCTCTTTTTTGTATTCTTTTCCTGTGTATATTTCCTCTTTTCTTATTTCCTGCATCTTTTTCTTGTATGCTGGGAATAAACCGTGATTCAAATAAGACGGGACAGTAACCAATAGCTAACATCTCTTAAAGCCTTTTCTCGAGCCTTCTCGTGTACATCATATGATTCTCGTTATATCGTTACTGATAAAAGAAGCTGACATCAGTCTCACTCAATGAATCAAAGTAGAAAACGAAGGTGTAAACGGGTGAAAAGAATCAATCCAGATGGTTTCTTAGACACGTACTTCTGAAAGACACGCTGTAAAAAATAATGGAAAATTTTCCATACAAGTGTATGGACTTT
The DNA here is from genome assembly GCA_037103525.1 of Ganaspis brasiliensis. NCBI lineage: Eukaryota > Metazoa > Arthropoda > Insecta > Hymenoptera > Figitidae > Ganaspis > Ganaspis brasiliensis. Next base: position 944,885 of record JAZKLR010000159.1, on the reverse strand, counting down.
TTCCATTACTTTGTATGGAAAAATTATGTATGGAAATATACTTTTTAATTTACAAAAAGAGAACAATTACAACACATTACGGAATATTTTCGAAAGATGTTGCAAGATACGAAACCAAAACTTACCATAAAGATTGTTATAGTGTACCAAAATATGTAAATGTTATTTTGTACAACAGCTAAAATTAAAAGATTTTTAGGAGCTTCCTTTTTCTGTATACTGGTGAGTAGTGCACGAGTTTATGAAAGAAAAATAGTTTTTAAATATTTGTCATTAATAAAGGAAGACACTGTGCTCTATATCTTACCTGTTTCCTTTCTCAAGATATGCGTAAAAATATTTTCATTTTTGTAAACAGTAAAGTTCCAAAAACACAAGACCATCAATTTTCTTAAAACTACGTGGACTTACGTATTTCGGTGAGTTGACTACAAAATTGATAGAATAAATTGGCGGCTAATTAATTTTCATTGTAAGAACAATAGAAAACCCTAAAACATTAACTTTTTTTTCATTTATCACAATAAATACTAAAAAATTTTAAAAATATTTTAAACAGAAGTCTTAGTTTATAAAAAATAAAAACTATACTTACGTATATTAATGCGCTAATTACGAAAATAGTAAAGAAAATTGAGAGTTAGCATATTTTCAGAGCAAGAATCATTAAAATTCATAAAAATGAGGTTTTTATGGTTTTTTTTATTACCTATTATTTAAATTGACTTGTTCTCATTCTCAGAATAAACATTGAAATCTATTAATATTCTTTCATAATTAAATCTATTTAAAGAAAAGGCAAAAGGCTTTAATTCATATTTATTCACAGTATTTAAAATTCATTTTTAATTTAATAAAACGTGTTTCCGTTTAAAAGAAATTTGTTAAAATACATTGTTTTCAATTTCAACTAGTTAGCTTAAATGAAATACACTGTATGCCTAATTACTTTGGAAAAGTTTTTTTATACAAACGATGTGAAGAAATGTTATTAAATTAATAGCAAAAGATTTTCATTATCTATAAGAGTTTAGATCACATTTTTATTTGAACACAAAATCATTTTTGATTGAGTATAAGATAACGAATTTTTCACCTAACCAGAAAAATAAATAATACCTTGTAATTTCTGAAGTTAAATTTTTATAAAAAATTTGTAACGTGCAATTTAGAGATGCTGAGAGGAGAACTTAACTACAGGGCCTTCTTCAAGCTTTTTAAGAAGGGTTCGTCATCAATTAAATTTATTTTACGTTTTATATTGTATTTTATATATTATATATTTATATTATTTTAATCTATATTTATTCAATAATTTTAAAAAATATCGATGTATTGTTTCTCCAGACGTTCTGACTACCTACATTCGTCCAAAAAGATCAAACAATGTGACATGTGTTCTAAAATAACATGAACCTTTAAAGTTTTTTGAGATACAGTGAATGTATTTATGACATGCGCAAAGCATATAAATTTTCTGATAACTCAAACAATTTAAAAATTCACGTTATTTTAGAACACATAATATATTTTTTTAACTTTCTGGGCCGAGGTGAACTAGTAGTTAAGTTCTCTTCTCAGCATATTTGAGTTACAAGTTACAAATTTTTTATAAACATTTAACTTTAGGTGTTACATTGTATTAATTAAAAAATGATTTTCTGTTCAAATAAAAGTGTAATTGAAAATATTAAAATAATTGAAATCTTTTACTTTTAATTAAAGATCATAACTTTACTTCATTTGGATTAAAAAAACCTTATCCAAAATAATTAAGCATTTAGTGTCTTCCATTTATTTGAGCTAATTAGTTGAAATTAAAAATAATGTATTCACTGAAAACTTTTATGTAATAAAATAATCTGCAGTGCGATTGTTTTAAGCCAATTTCAGATTATTTAAATTTAATTTGGTATAAAAAAAGAGCGTTGCAGATTAATTTAATCCAAAACAATTTCCTGTATTTTACCAAATTTCTTTTGAACGGAAACACGTTTTATTAAATTAAAAATTAATTTTAAATGCTGTGAATAAATATAAATTAAAGCCCTTTGCCCTTTCTTTAAATAGATTTAATTATTAACGAATATAAATAGATTTCAATCTTTATTTTTAGAATAAGAACACGTCAATTTTAATAATAGGTAATGAAAAAATCATATTTTTATAAACTTTAATGATTTTTGCTCTGAAAATATGCTAACTCTTAATTTTCTTTACTATTTTTGTAATTAGCGCATCAATATACGTAAGTGTAGTATTTATTTTTTATAAACTAAGACTTTTGTTTAAAACATTTTTAAAAATTTTTTATATTTATTGTTAAATGTAAAAAAAGTTAATTTGTTGGGTTTTTTTGGTCCCTACCATGAAAATTAACTGGCTGACAATTTTTTATATCAATTTCGTAGTCAGCGCATCGAAATACGTAAGTCCACGCAATTTTAAGAAGACTGTTGTTCTGGTGCCTTTGGAACTTTACTTTTTACAAAAATGAAAATATTTTTCCACATATCTTGAGAAAGGGAACAGGTAAGATTTCATTTAAAACGGATTTTGAAGCTATAAATAAGTACAAATCAAACCCCGTGAGCCGTTTCTGTCGGCATTTTTGCCAAATCTATCTCAGCTTCTAAAGCACCATGTCTTTCTTTATTAATGACAAATTTTTAGAAACTATTTTCCTTTCATAAATTCGTGCTCTTCTCTCCGGTACCGGAAGTCATTACAAATCTTTTAATTTTAGCTGTTGTACAAAATAAAATTTACCTATGTTGGTATACTATAACAATCTTCATGGTAAGTTTTGTATCAATATGATGCGGACCCAGATAGAAGACGACAGAAATAAAAATCATAAAAATCATGTCGGCATTTGGATCAACTTTATTACTATACAGAGAAATTAGTCTTTTTCATTAGTCTTCCGTCAATAAAAAATTGCAACGAAATTACTCACGTGAGCAGAACGTCCCTTGATAAAGATCAAAATAAAATAAATTTTTTCTGACCGCAAAAAAAGCAATAGCAATAATAGCTCGTCTGTGCCAATCGCCTTTGCGACGACTTTGTGGAAATTGTGGTGATGCTTTCTCGTACCCATTCCAGTTTCTCTTTGTGCTCTAGCTCCCGTCATCACGCAATCACTATCGATAGTGCTTCTGTCTGTGAATCACGTTTAAAAGGCGAGAGTAACAAACGGAAAGAACGAAAATGACGGACCAAAAGGGGATAGAGACAGATAGCAGAAAATAGTGCCTGTCGACGAATCGTGTTGCTCGTCACAGCACTGCACTCATACTTACAAATCCAGCCACCCTGCCTACGTCAATGCACCCTTGACAACTCAACATGCATTTTTGTAAAGAGCCAACCCATCCGTCTACATGGACAATGGGACGAGACACCCTACCAGACAGTCTTCCTTTTTCCTTACACGATACACCTGTACGTGTTTGGGTTATTTCGTTCACAGTTTCTCTACAACTTCATTTCTTTCCTTTCTGTTCCTTTCCACTTTTCACACCTTTCCCGGCGAGCATTATGGCTTCGTCGCATTGAATGCATTTCACATTCACGCCTTTTGAGCACTCAAATTAAATATTAATGTATCCTATTCTATGATGCCGGCTTATTTACAATATTAGTCTCGTGTTCCCAGATTCACAATATTAAATTATACTAAAGTAGTAAGTATTAGGAATGGTTTATATATTTAATTATATTAAATATTAAAGCTCATCTATATTAAATTATTTTGTAATAAAATACTTTTATGATTTTTATAAACTCTGTCAATCTATGAGACTCGATAAAAAGAGTATCATTTAAAAATTTATAAGTTTGCAGCTGCAATAAAATTCTCAAGAAATTATGCACAGAAATAAAATACATTAAGCTGACAATACACTTCTAATATATGTAATGACTCATTTCTCTATTTTAAGGGAAGATGTTTGTTACCAAGATAAAACACATTTTTTACAACAGATAAACAATAGTGACGTATTCATATTAATAATAAATGTACTTGCTTCTACTTATTCAAAGATTCGCAAAACGCGTGTAGGTCTTCTACAGTAATTTTAAACTAAATAAACTACAAAGTTTATATATTTAAAATACGTTTTAATTAAAATAAAATAATTAATATTATTTTTTTATTAATGCAAAACTTAAAAACCTCAATCCTGTTTTATAAAATAAAAATTTGTCCTAAAACAACTAGCAGGGATTTAGCAAATTTTGGAAGACTTTTTTTAAATTGCAGTTTACTAAGAGCCTGACAAATGTTTGCGGAGATTCTGATGATTGTTTTACTTGGAACTCACCCTAGATTGACCGTTTTTTATCTACCATTAATATATATAAAATTACTATCTACAATGGGTTAAGATAATTTTTATTTTCTTCGTACAAAGTTTAGTTTTATCTTTCAGTAAATTTAATCAAATTCGGTTGAAATTTATCATTATCAAGGGAAACTGTACATAATTGTTGTCACAATTATCATAATTTACATTCAGTATAAACACAAAAGAAAAGTTTCACAGTCTCGAACTCGATAACCTTGCATGCGTAAGCCCAGAAGGGTAGATTGCGAGGGAATGGAAACAAGCTTTTGTTTCCGAGGTGCTCGTTAAGACTAAATGCTAAAGGGACTTGTTTTTGTTTAATTTTCTTTATTTTCTTTCAGGGTGATCCGACTTTATTTTCTCCACACTGGTAACGCGATACGTTAGTGTTAACATCGTTATAAGTTTTGGTTTTCACGAACGTTGTTGTTACTCTAATATGAGTGTTTAAAAACAAGCTTTACGAACTTTAGTATATCGTCTACTCCTGCATGTTTTTTCTCTGCTGTCTGCGATCCTCTGTGGGAGTATAATAGTTAAAAGAGTCGTGAAAAGAGGGGTTCAACAAGGGAGGTGTCGCCGGAGGCTTTCCGACTTTTATCTTTGAAAGTTATCAGTTTTAAATCTATATTGTCAGATAGTACTTGGGGATGCTTTTTAATCGCAACATAACATGACAAATAATACACTCTATTGACGGAAAAAGAATTTTGACAAAATCCAGGGATCGGATCCTCTTGAAAACTAGGATTAGATGAGGGTTCTGATTTTACAAAAGAATCTGAAAAAGAAAACTAATATATTTTTTTCCTATTAACCTATTAGAACACCAACAGCGACCATCTTGAGCTACTAGTAGAGCAGACACGATCGCGACTCTTAGATTCTAAGTAAACCTAAAATTCTAAAATTAATGTAAAATAAACTATAAAGATATTAATCAAAAAGAGCGTCACAATATGTTATGAAAAAACTTTCATATTTCTACATTTTTTTACTTGGTACTGTATCAGTACTACTTCCCACAATTTCACCTTTTCCAGCATTTCATGCGTCACGGACTATACTTAGAAAAAACCTGCAGATTTATTATTTAGACACGATATACAGACATTACTGAAAATACATTAAAATTGCAGAACTTTTTTGTGCGTATTTGTAGATATATGTGACGAACTTTTTGTCCATGTTGTTACTTGTGAACACGTAGATCAATAGAAGTAAGAAATAGAATTCAGTACATTTGCGACGTCTTCGACAAGCTCAAATATTTGACTTTCAAGATTAGAGTATACATCATTTGTAACTCAATGTTGTTTTCATAAATATCTAAAATTGCAATGTTTGCGAATCAAAATATCTTAAACTGAAAATTCCTTAAAAAACTTTTGATAATAGCTTTAAACATTGCTGACTTAAAAATGTTTGAAGTCTTTTAACTTTCGAGATATGTAATAGAGCAATTAATATTTATTATTGCTGTCAATAAAATAATGTGCAGTAAAATTCGAAGGTTAAAGGCGTTTAGGAAATGCTTCATTTTTATCAGGCGAGAGAATCACATTGCATATAAAGCTCCCCTTTGAACATCATCAACACTCGACCCTTCCCTACGCACAGTTGGAAACATTTTCAATTCCATCGAAACTAGATGCATGGTTGCGACTTCACAAATAAAGCTTTCGCACTAAATAGTACTTCAAAAAACAAGTTTTCTGCAAAACTGATTTAACTGTAAACGTTTCATCATAAACTTTCTATTTTAGTGAAAATTATATATATTCCGTGGATAAAATAAATAAACACCTAATTTTTATTTCATGACGAAAATATAGCTGATGGTTTGTAATGATTCGTTTTTTAATGCTCACGCCTTTGCTCGCCGGATGGAGCCAAGATACTTTATATTTAAATCTTTTTAAGAATGTAATTCTTATAAACAAACTATCAACGAGACTAGCTAAAAGAAATATATAAACCTGTAAATTTTCTTGAATTACAAAAGGCTTTCCGTAAAAAAAGGTTCATTTTTATGAATTTTCATTGTTCAAGTTTGGTGGGCTGCATTTTCCAGAAAAATAATTAGAAAAATTTGAAATTAAGATAAATTAAACCTTAAACTATTAACTTTAAAATAAGCCAAAGAAAATTAAAATATCTTGACTGGTTTAAAAGTTATAAGTAAATGTATGATACGAAAATACGTAACGATTATTCACTTTTACTTATAACTTTTGAACCAGTCAAGATATTTCAATTTTCTTTGACTTATTTTAAAGCTAGTAGATCAAGGTTCAATTTAGCTTAATTTCAAATGTTTTCAATTACTTTTCTAGATAATGCAGCTCACGAAACTTGAACAATTAAAATTTACAAAAAACGAAAAATTCACCTGCCTTTATCACATTGAATCTGCCTTTCTATTTATTGAAAAAGCTTTAACATAGAACAATTTTTTGGCAAAATTTATAAGCTTTCTAATGGTCTGTAATGATTTTAGTTTAGACAGAGATTGTATGCTCCCACCATTACTATAGTCACCGTCTTGGCTCGTGGAAAGTGGGGGTTACCACTACTCCTCGCCGCGCTCTCGACCCCTTCCACATCTCAGCGACTGGACCGGGTATATAACTTGGTACTCGCACGTAAATTTCTGAGTCTCCTGGTCGACAAGTCTCGAGGTTCAGCTGTGAGGGGATGCTGGTCATAGGGATTGTGTGGGTTCCCTCACCACATGTTTCACATGACACTGATCAGTCTAGTGATAAAAGACTATGCAAGACTACGAGAGCACCTAGGAGCTGAGTGGAGGTTCCCCTACATCAGTTCTCAGGTGTAATATCCGGAACTCATAGGGTGAAACTTACATTGCCTACGGGTTCTCCCGTGACAACGTATAGGTTTCTCAAAATCCGTTTGTGGGAGCCAATGTAGGTTCCCCTATTTGGAAAACCACCACAGTAAAACACAATTCTTCCCTTGCAGGGTATTATTGTAGAGGGGGTTGAGAGTGACGTCAGAATAGTAAATATATTACTTAGTCTTTGTAGCACCATGAGATGGTCAACTTAATTTCCTAGTAACGTAGATTAGAGAGGAAACTAGAAATATAATTTCTCGAAAATATGTGAAATAGCCTCGAATCGTTTTATTATTTTATTTAACTCAGGGAAAATGCAATAAGTCCAGTTCAAAATTGAAGTCTATAGAATTACATTCAATTTATTTTATGATTATCATCGAAATGTTTTCATTTAATTCTTGTAAATTATTTGATTTCTTTATTTTAGAATATATTATTATTTGTTATCAACTCTGGTGTCATTAATGACTTTACCTTTTCACTCTAGAATAATTTATTAAGCAATTTAAATAACAGCCAGCGGGCAAAGATGTATTTAATTTTCAAAAACTAGATTTAAGTCAACGATTTTAAGAACTTTGGATATCCGACGAGCGAATTCCGGAGTTACCAACATTTTAGGACGGTCATGTTTTTAATTCCATTTTTGTAAGATTTCCCACAATTTTGGTCGCTAGTGTAAATAAAAGAAATAATCTTAAAAATATTCCTATTAAGAAATTATGTCAAATATAATGAAAAAAATTAATTTATCTCTGGTAATTTCGTGTTCAGCATCATTTTCAATTTAAAAGCGCCTGCAGTCGAAGAAAAGTCTCGAAATTGTTACAAAGAGGAATGTCTATTGTTGTCGAATCTCACAATATAAAATAATGAGTTGCTCGATTTAAATTGCCGAGAAGTGGGGAAAGGGACAACATGGGACTATTGGATTCAGAAGGAAAAAATATAGTTGCTGAAAAAGGCAAGCCATAAAATGCCAGAAGCATTCACTTCGATCTAAATATAATATAATAAATTCTATTCACGAAACCCCTGCATCATATTTTACTAAAGCGTAAGCGCATGGATAGTTACACAACATCTTAAATTTCTTTTCAAATTTGTCCAGTTCATAAATTTGCTTTTGACAAAAGATTTTAAGTTTCAATATCCCACAATGGAATGAATGTAAATTAAATGTTCTAGTTTGCTTGTTCGATTTGACAATTATATTGTTAATGAATATTTTGCAATCTCAAACACCAAGAACTTTTAGGACCTTCTGCAATAGAATTTGAATTCGTTACAGCTTAACGGTTTTTACCTTTAATGACTTATGTTCATGAAATTTACATCGGAACATCAGCTTCAGTGTAAACTTCTGTTTTCCCTAAATTAAAATAAAAAATCCTTTATTTTCAATTCACCTCTTTTGTTTGGAAGCTATTTCTGCCGCGTGATAAAATTCAAGTATCTGTCTCGCGATCAAATGTCAATATAGCACGTTTGGTTAAATAGACAAAAATGAATTGGTGATCGACTCTGTCAACTCTGGAACAAAATACTGATAAAAAAAACTAAAACTTTAGTATTAAAATTTAAGATTTTGCTTATTCTAACATCAAACGACAGCATTAAAATGTTTCACAAACATTAAGTGGATAATCAAGGACTGAAGGAAATACATTTACGTACACAAACAAGCTCTAGTGCTTACGAGTAAATAACTTAGTTTCCAGGTTCATGCCGCGTCTTAAATCGTTAGGAAAGCTTGTTAGTTTCAGTTTGGTATCCTCCATGTTGCAAAGGGCCTAAGTTTAACGTTATCTAATACTTACTCGTTTCACCAACCAAAAATCAATTTTTGAAAAGCGTGATAAATTGTTTATAAAGCGACACATGGATGAAAGCAAATTTTAAGTAAAAGCCTTCCCCTCATGTTATTTATCAAAATCTGTCATCATTATTCAATCTAATTTAATGCTTTTAAAAATAATTAATTGTCCCAGGTAAAATCGAGACCTTTATATTTTTTTGTTTAATCTGTATTAATAGTCTTGGATACACTTCAATAAAATATGTTTATTAATGTAAATGCAATATTAATGGATATACGGAAATTATCAAAATATTCAACTAATAGTAATTTCATAAATTTTCAATGTTGTTTTCTACGTAGACAATCAAATTCATAGTAAATATAAGTATACATATATGATTTTTGTATAAAATATTAAAAATCATATTGTAGATAATGAAATTGAAAATTGAAAATTTTGATTTTGAACTTGAAGTTTGTTTATTAACTTAAATGAAGAAAAATAAATAAATTTATTTATTATCTTGATAAATTAGCATTATACTTTTAATAACATGTATAGTTTTGCAAAAGTGATGCTTTTAAGAGCGAGCAATTTCAAATTAATTATTCTTTCAAAGCGAAATGAATTATTTACCAGCGGTCAAGAGGATAATTAAAGCTGAAACGATACCAACATGAAAAGCGATGCTTTAAAATGTAGATAATTTAATAACAATAAAACTCTCTGAAATAAAATTTACATACATCCAGTAAATCATAATCTCTCGAAATGCCAACTTCAAAATAATGCAATCAGAATTCTTTTATATTTAGAGTTGAAAATTGTTTGATCTTGCATTTGTTTGACAGATCTAAAAGAAAAAATCACAAATAGCATCTTTAAATTAGTTATGAAAGCTTTTAATACCAAAATGCAGAAATAAAAACGTGCCCAGCTAAATGTAAATTGGGTGTTTGCTAAAAGGAATTTCTTATTAGGGTTTTATTTTTGTAACACCCTATACATGAAAATATGCTTCACATTAGTAAACTCACTTACTCAGTACCAATGGCAGAGTGCTTTTAGCGAACATCATAAATTCATGGGTCGCATCAAGTCCCGTTAAATGAAATTGGTTTCTGTGCTTGCGTAAAAGATAATCGGATTAGTATAAAAAAATCACTACTTGTTTTAAGAACAGCATTTGATTATATGTACACTACTGTCGGAAATTGTTTAGCTGACTTTGGAGAAAAATATGTTCCAACGTTTTAAGTCTTATTTCGAGAACCACTTAATATTTTTTAAGTTTTCTTGTCTCAAATTAAAGGTTACAATTCAGCAAAGAAAAAAAGGTGAATTTTAAATTTTTTGTACACTTTTTATAGATTAGGCAACGAGTTAAACTTATCGAACGATATTTGAAAAACTTGGTAATTTTTATCCAAACTCATCAAATAATATAATCACTTTGATAAGTCAAAAATAAATGCTCAGTAGACCTTCTGACGCAGAATTTTATAAGGTTTCCAAATGTTCTAATCCCAAGTCCCTATCTAATTTTTTGACCATGGCATAAAATATTTTCTAAAAGCTTGTCTGTGCAAAATTTCTCTGGACCCAGAGTCTTCCGACTACCTGAAATGGTCATAAATGTCAACCGATGACGCTGACCACAAAACAGGTCATTCAATAACCCAAATAAATTCCCGTGAAGTATAAAAGTAATAAAATCTCAAAAGTCCGCTAAAATATATTTCTAAGTATTTGAAGGTAATGTTTTGTCGCTCTCCATTGTTAATAATTAAGAAAAGAGATTTTACCTGTAATTTTACCTGTAATTTTACCTGTCTAATTTAATTTATTTTTGATTTGTTTTGATTTCTCAATGTTATTCTGTATTTGTTTTCGTTGGCTAGACGTTTAATCGTCATTATCACACTTTTCTGTTAGTTTGTCCATGACCTAGGACTAGTGAACACACTGACAAATCACTCTCTGTGATGTCTTAAAATATTTTTAATTTCCGTATGAGGTAAAAATCCTTTTCTTAAAATGTACATTCTGTGTTTGGTTCGTGTTAATAATCTCTTTTCTTTATTATTTCTAAGTATTTATTTATTTACCTGTTCCTTTGGAGGACACCATTCACTTTACAATACTAACGCATACGTCAGTTAAATATATCTTATGCTACCTTAATCTACTTTAAGCTGAGTGCCCTTGTCGAGCTTCCATTTCCTATCATCTCTGCCAATTTAAAAAAAACGCTCTGTGTGCTTTTAAAGTTTCATTTATTCTCTTCCTACCTTCTCCCAAAACCTTTCATGTTTATCTTTCTTCCTTTCTTTTATTTTTTTGATACCTTTCTCGTTCTTCCTACTCTAGTCTAATATCTACCTAGTAACTCTCCCAAATCCTCTCACGCTTTTATCCTGCCTAATCTTTAGAAGAAGCCTCGTACCTCTCTCTGCCTATCAGTGCTTGTCTAGTAACCCTTTCGTTCTTCTTTTTTTTATCCTCCATCCTCTGCCTTCTTTTCTTTTCACATTCAACATCTCACTTTCTTCTTCCATTCTATTTTTCATTATTTCTGTTACTTTTTTACGCTTCTTTTATTTATATTTTTTCTTACACCTTTTTCCTTCCATCTTTTGGTGCGACAACTTTATCCCATTATTTGTTCTTCATTCAAATTCCAGTTTCTATATTTATACACATATTTTTGGCAGATATGTTACCTCTTCTTTTTTCAAAAAATAACTTCTTACTTCTTTATGTAGAATGACCGATAAATGAAATCAGTTTAAAAAATCCAACAAAAGCAGAGAAAGTATTTTTATGGTCAAATCTCAACTCCTGTTGTAAGTACACGTTATACAAGAGATACTTTTATCGCTCAGTAAAGCGAATTTTCTTTTTCTTAAATCTTTCCTTTTAGCACGTCTCCAATAGCACATGAACTTTCTTTTTATCGTAATTACAAGGAACTCTCTAATTCTCTCCCTTTTTAATTCAGTACCGTCTTTATCAACTCTTCGAGTTCTTTTCTGATAAACGTGGCAATTGGACTCTCTCAAGGGAAGACAATTATTTTATACCATTTTACTTCTCTCTTGAATTAAAATTTTAATATTACTTTTAAAAGACAATGGCATCACCCGTAATAGAAAGTAGGGCAATTCTTATAATAATAATATTTTTCACTTCCTTTTCCTTATACCATCTTATTAGAAACAATTTATTTTCTTAAAAAAGTTTATCAAATGATATATAATAAAATACATTTAACAATAGTATTTGTCTTTACAGTTTTATCGGAAAGTAGAAAAATTATAAACTTTTCTTTTCATAGAAGAAATCTAAGTGAAATACGACTGCCATTTCTAAAGAAAGAAGAACTCGGAGAAATAAATCGACACAACTTTAAGTGATAAAGTGATCAACTACCACAACATTTTTGCTGTTACTGAGGTTGCAATATCGTTTTGAATGGAAACGGGGGAAAAAGATCAATACTAATCAAATGACAATCCTCAAGATGAAAGAGAACGAGCTAAACTAAGATATATTGAGAATTGCGATCTAAGATAAAAGAGCGGTAAGGTTGGACACGGCTGGTTATATGAGCATATAGCTTGGAGGAAAATTTGTATTGAACAGCCAGCCCGAAGGGTACTGTAAGTCCGAGACGAGGGTGGAACGAAATTATGGATTCCCCATTTCATCCAACTTTATTCAGCGCAATTCTGTACATATATAGAATGTCCAAAGTGTCAGACTTGGTGTCAAAGCTGTTAAACGTGATCCAAGAGTTTCCTATGAACAACTTATATAAAATTTTTAAACCCTGAGGCAAGAATGTCTAGACATACGTTGAAAGAACTTTCCTCCAGCCAAGTATATTTTTTGATGTTAGAGACGAAAAACTATTACTCTTCCCGAGTGAAATGGTAAATAGATAAAACGTTTTGACTGCAGAGCTGTTCTTGTCAAAAATGTAATTGACGAAATCCATAAAAGTATAAAAAGATTTTGACGAAGTAAATATAATATTTATAACTATTGCATCTGTCATAGTTAAAAAATATTGTATTAGAATAATAAAAATGCGCCATAGGAATTAAAAAAGTATATATTTGAAATTATAATTTGTCCATAAAGAAAGAAACCATTATTCGCTTTGTATGAGGAGATTGAAGATTAGGGTTGAAAGTCAGCTAATTTGTTGATCTTGATGATACTAGAACCCTCTGATCTCTACTTGATGTGACACCCCATCTGGCTATTTTAATACTTGTCATCCAGTTAATAAATGAGTTACTCGGTAACATGTGCATCACAATATATCAGCATTTCCATTTAAAAATATGAATAATAAACCCGAAATCCCGAAACAAATTTGGAATCAGAATTACTAGTTTTTATACTGATGATATAAAAAAATTATTGTTTTGTTATTTATTATTTTATCTTTTATGTTATTAACTCGCACTTGCTTGATTTTTTTTAATATTGTTATTTATCTGGGAACTATAATTATTTACTTTTCATTAGCAATGACACTCTGGAAAATGAAGATAAGCTAGTTGCCATACAACTTAAAATGGGAATTTCGCTCCGATGTGCTTTTAATGCAAACAACAGATTATTTTCTCATATAAAGTTATTTGCAAGGTATGATTATGGACTATAGGTTTCGAAATTCAAATCATAGTCGCCACTGGGATTTACCATACCATTGCAGATAGGAAAGCAAATAAATTGAAGACTAACATTTCCTGCTAAATTTAAAGCCTCCAGCGAAATTGCAATATAGAATTGAGTACACCCTCCCGCAATCTCACCTATTTTATTGAAAAATGTTTTATTAAAGAAAATTCAATCTTGGCAACAAACATCTCTTAAAATTAAAAAGTTGTATTGATAAGATGATGTGAACATTATTTTGAATAGATATAATATTTTAAAACTTATAAATTTTTAACAATTAATAGAGAATTTAGTAGTTTATTTATTGTATATAATAACTAGACCAGTACATTTTCAGTAAAAGAATATCCCTCACTCATCATGTCAGTAAAATATTTTGTATTGTGTTTAAAATTGTTTGATTTGAAATAAATATTGAAACTAAAATAAATCAATGAAACCATACATAGGTATATTTTGCAAATGTAATTTTAAACTATAGGTAAATGCATTTGTAACAGGATTTTAATTTATCAAGCAACTTGATACTTTTCAAAATACGCCTGATTTGTTATGTATCTAAAATGGAAATCCATACTGACAAACACGAAATTCTGTACGAATTTGTAATAATTTTTTTCAATTGGTAAAATAATAACAAGGTTCATTGAATTCAAAACCATACACCACTTTATTTATAATTAATTGAAAGATAATTAAACTTTCTCGACCATGTTTTATTACAAAATTTAATGTTGATTATTGTGTTTTATTGTAAACTCTACTGATTGTATCTCTAATGATTTACTGAACAGAAGATTGTAAATCATTATGGAGCTTATTTGATTTATCATTAAATGAAGGTTGTTAATATGAACTAAAACTCACGTTAAGCGACAAAATTTATTAATCTTTTATAATGGGATTTCAACAGAATTTATGAACTTTATTAATCATAAACAGGGTGTCCAGTTTATCAGCAGGCAAATTTATTTATATGTATATATTTAACCTTGGAAACCTTTATTTGAGCTCTTCGACAATTTGATGTAACTCGTGTATTTCTCAATATTTAATTTTAAAAAAATGTATAATATTTTTTTCAACCTCATATATTTCATGTGGAAAAACATTTGTTATTAATTATTTTAATGTGTGGACAAAAAATCTTAAACAAGAGATTTTTTGGACGTCCTACACTGTAAAAAATGTTGGGATTTTTCCCTTAAAAAAATTAGGGAAAATTTCCAAATTTCATAGGGAAAATTCATTTACCGAAAAAATTGAATTTTTACCTAATTATTCGGAAAAAGTTCATAAAAAGATTAGAAAAAGAATAATTCTGTTCTAAATATAAAGTAGAGAAAAATTCCCAAAATATTAGAAAATCGTTATTTGTCCCTCACTTTAGATATATAGAATACCTGAGTTTCAAATAAGCCAGAAATGAACAATAGATCTTTCGGTCTTTTTATGCCTTAAAAAAATTTTTAATTTTAACAATTTAAGTTTTTAAATAGTATATTTATAATCTGTGGTGTTTCACGATTACAAATATCTACAATGTATTATAAAAAAAATAATTATATCTGCAAAAGTTATAAATTATCTCGCAAACCCTTAACGTTAAGAAAAAATGGATAGCATTTTTTAATTGAGATGACAAAAGATTTATTATATACCTGATACATAAAAGTAATCCTATTCTAAAAAGAACGGACGTTGTGGTTAACTTCAGACGTGTAACTCCATTTCCGAGTCTCCCATTGGTTAGTAGATATCAAACCTCATTATCGATAGTTTTCAGTTTCGATTTTTTGTTTTGCAGACAAATTAAAATCTTTTAATTAAATATTGTAACTTCAAGTTTATTTTATAAAATTTTTTATAATGTTAGCAATCTAAAATAACAAAAAATTTTATTAAAATAATTAATACATAGAAATTAGCTTTGACTTTGACTTCCCTATACGAGAACCCTTTCGACAAACTTCAGAGGTGTAACGCGTTTTATCAGGCTTCTGATTGGCTAGAAGATTTTCGATACTTTTTGTCAACAATAACATCACAGTTTAGACGTTTATTTGTACTATTTTCCAATTTATTTAAAATCTTCGTTTATTGAATATTTGCATTTTATGAAATAATAATAAATTAAAAATAAATTAAATTGTAATAATTAAGGAGTGATAGTTTAAGAAGTGACAGTGATTTTAGTGAAGTTGTTAAGGTTATAGTGTTTTGAGTGAAATAATGTTTTGTTTACATTGGTATTCGGTTCTGACAGGTGAGTAATGATAATAATATTAATAATCTTTTATTTATTTTTATTTTATTTGTAACTTATTTATCTGTTGTTTAGTTCTATTATATAAATGTTAGTTTTTTTCTTAAAGTATCATTATTATTTATGTAATTTAAAGTTTTGATATTTCTTTTTATTGGAATGCACGTGGTGATTGTCATTGGATTTCTTTTCGGCCAAGTGGAAATGGTGAAACTGGTAAGTAATAATAATTTTTAGTTCTTTATTTTGTTTTATTGTATATTTATAATTCATTAACCTTTTAAGTTTCTGTAAAATAAAAATATTATACTTTCATGTTTAAGGTTATGTTTTTTGTTATTATTCTCCGGTTAGGTAGAACAGTAGGATAAAATTACAAAATTTGGTTTAAATTGATTTTTAGGCCGCAATTTTAAACCAAATTAAAAAACTCTTCTTTCCTCTTACGCAGAACTGAATTCTAAAGAGATCTGTGCGAGTCGGTTTTTTAATTATTGTTTTATAAATTTTTAATGTTAATGCAAAAAAGTATAAAAAAATGATTTTTTACAATTTTTGATTTCTTTTGCACAAAAATTTTTTTGCATACTTAATAATGTTTGCATTAGATGTTGGGGGGTGTGTTAATAGTAAAAAAGAAGTTTTTGCGCTTAAAGATCGTTATAAACAATTTATATAAATAATTACACTTTATGAATTTTCTTAAACAGTTTACATTATAAACATTCATTAAGAAGAAAATAACAAGTACGCCGCGGCGCACGGGTCGATCTCGTATAAGTTAAAAAAAAAGTAATATTGAAATAAACATTTAGTTTTTGTTTTAAACATTTCGAAACAGCAGGTACTGATCCTTTAAATTTATAAGGGTTAGTCATAAGTAAACCCTTTTGCAGGTAAAAATTTCTTTTGAATGATTGAAAAATTTTCCAAATGTTTTGGGAACTTTGCTTCACAAACTTTTTTAGAATTTTCCCCAAAGAATTTTTTACAGTGTAAGTCTGCCCCCTTAAACACCAAGATCGTACTGGAGAAACTGGTACCTGATGAAATCTCGGATCTCGAGGAAAAAATATGTTTCAAAATGTTTACTTCATAATAATTTCTGGCACGTACCTCTATTTTAGAAAAACATCCAGTTTGTCGGAAAAAATTATTAAAATTGAAAGTTAGTTATGAAAGTTTTTATTGAAGTATGTAGTTGTCATTTTCTTATGCACGATGTATGAAGACAAATAAGGAGATGATTGCAACAGTAAGAAATAGCAAGTGCACGAGATAACGTAACGTGCCGTGCCGATAAATCACGAGTTATTGAACGTGCAGTTCAGTTTGACGGGGGCGGTAGAGGTCTTGCTGTGATATGTCATAAGTCACAGCTGGTAGCACGTTGCGACGACATCATCCCCCTCGTGGCTGAGCTGCAACTCCAGCCTAGACGTAATAGTACCATTAACCAGTTCTGTATCTTAGCAACCCAACCCACTGGTATCCCTTTATTGCGCGAGATATGATTGATATTGTAAAATATGACGTTTGCCCACAGGTCTGATCGTTTATTCCAGTTTCAAGCTGCCTCTTCCTACAACCTCGATCCGGTAAATTGACCTTTTATAAACACGATGAATGGATTTCCAGCGCAAATTCGTGTAAAATAAAGAGACTTAGCTTTTTTTTTTACTTTTATAACAAGTGAGAAAACGATGATGTTCACTCGAGTACTTTACATTGACTGCCACTCATTCATCACCCTACCAACAGAATTTTGTGTAAATATTTCTACTTTGCTGACATTTGCAATCAATCCTAATTCGATTTTCTTTTGATGAAAATGGAATTATTGTTAAATTCTGAGCAGTGTCTTGTCGATTGAAAACTTATTATTAATGTGATCGGAAAATTCGATTAATTAATTTAAAAGTTTTTAGTCGTCAAAATAATTGCTAATCATATAATTATCTATTGGTTCAAAATAGAGAATATATATACTCTGACGCATTCTTTCACATTATGTTTAATGTTTCATTTTTAATTATTTACTTTTTAATATTTAATAAAAACAAATAAACAATGTAAAAATAAATATCTCTCGCCAAGTTATTTTATTGAGAAATAACTAAACAACAAAATAATAAAACAATAGACTAATTAAATTAATCAAATTAGACAATATTGTAAACCATAAGCCACGACTAACTAACTTTCCGGAGAGTGGGAGATAAGGAGCAGCACAAATTAAAATTTTAATTTTACACTATAAAAGAACATTATTACTAAATTTTAACATGATCAAAAGATTACAAGAATGGAAATGGTCGGCCGAATGGCACGGCCATTTACAAAGACGTTCACTGAACACTGACTCTAAATTTAATGTTTATTTGCAGACCGACTTCATAAAAAATAAAACAAAATTAATTATTGGAGCTCACCTAGGATGGTTTACGCCCACTAATGGAGCCCCGTCAGTAAGGTTGGTTACATTTTAATAAAGTTGTAACACTTTTTATAAATAATACACGTCCAGACGGTCAAACACGCCAGTTCAGAATAAGACAACCACCAGGACCACTTCCTCGACGATTCATTATGACGTGGAAAACTCCACATCGGAGTCAAGCAGTGTTCGTGCGTGTAAAATAAAAGTGCAAACATTTAATGTTAATCGCACAAAACAAATAATTGTCCGATCTGACAAGTTGGCGAGTAAAAACCGGAAGTTCAAATAGTAATATTATATCAATTTAATTAATTAAATACAAAATCAAAATAGAAGTGAATCTTAATAAAACAAAATCTTAAATTCGACAAGAATCAAAATAAACTTTTAAATCTGAAATATTTAATAGAATTAAATAATGTAAACTCAAAATAATAACAGGCACAAATCGCCAAGTCTACATTAAGGCTGAACAATAGCCTGGACTTGATCTCAGACTGGTGTGTAATAATTTAGTTGAAATTTAAAACTTTTTTGCGAGGTAACTTGTCACCTCGTTACAGTACATACAAATTTATATGTATATACACTGAACGTCTGAGATAGTATAAATTAATAGAATTTTTACATTTTTATTTTTCAAAAAAAATTAATACTTTAATTTTATGTTGGTTAATAAAAGCTGTTGGGTAATTATTCAATCGTAAGAATTCTTTGAATATTTCTAAGTTTTCTAAATTAAATGGTTCACGAGAAATTAAGATAGCCGTGTCCACTAAATAATAAATCATACCTATTTCTTATTTTAAAGGATTTTGAGATAAAAAATTTAAGTATCTTCCTGAGTAAGCATCTTTTCTGTTCCAATTTGTGATTAATTTTCCTTTAGTTCTAATAACCTTCAAATTAAAAAAAGGTAATGAATTATTATTCTCAATTTCATGAGTGAAATTAAGCCTATCATGGTATGCATTAAAGGCTTCTGAAATAACATTAATTTTATCCTTAGGTACAATCATGAAAGTATAGTTCACATATCTGCCATATGTGTGAGTTTTAAAATTCAAATTACAAAAAACTTCTTCTTAATCCTGCATTATCATGTCAGCCAAAATGGGTGAAATAGGAGAATCTATTGGTGTTCCAAAAATTTGTTTGTAAAATTGCTGATCAAAACCAAAAAATTTATTGTTCATAAGATGTGTTATGATTCCCTTATAAAACTCATCCCAATTAAAGTTAGTAACCTTTTTCATATAATCCGATCTTTTTAACTCCATTATTTACCAAATCTAAAGAAATATTTGATAACAAAGAAGCCACATCAAAAGATACCATAACATGGTCATACGGAATATTAATCTTTCAAATTATGGCTCTAAAAACAAATGAATTTTTTGTATCCAACTTAGAAGTGGGAATAGTAAGTTTTAATATGTCAGCAAAAACCTTACACATATGATAAGTAAGAGAATTAACCATCGAAAAGACAAGTCTTAATGGATGGTTGATTTTGTGAATTTTAGGAAGACCATAAAATTTAGGTAAAAGAGTATTATCCAAATTAATGTGTTTCTATTAAGTATCTTTCTCTAAAAAATCTTAAACTCTCCATTTTGCCAACAATTTTGACGTATCTTCTTTCAATAATTCTTCCGGATCATAATCTAACTTTTTATATGTAGTGGCATCATTTAAATATTTGTTTTAAGTTCCTTAACAGTTTTAAATACAACTCTCTTCTTATTTATTAAAAAGGAAGAGCAAAATTTATCACCCAACCCTAACATGTCCTTAACAGAATTAGAAAAAACTACATCATAACAATTAACAAACCAAGGATTTTATTTATCAGAATTATTAGTAGTGCCATCTTTATGATTGTTATGTTGATTTAAAAAAACCTCAACATCAACAACATTACAAGATTTTTTCAAATTAATTAATTTCTTCTGTAAAATACAATCTTTGACAAGTGAAGTACGATTAAAATCTAAACCATTAGCAACAATGCTATTATAGTCAGCAACGCAAAAAATAAGATTGGCCAAATCATTAGTGTTATTAATACGTTTTTTATGTAAAAAATTTAAATGATTATCAATATCTTTGATCCTCCTGTTTTATCCGATATTCCAAATTACAAATAATATTATCTAAATGTCTCTTCACAGAATTACTATAAAAAAATAGACTCTTTATGGACTTCGTATCATTTGTTACCCTTTAAAAATGTAACCCCTTAAAAAAAACTAAGTCAGATCAAATGTTGGGTTTTCACAACAGGTAGTTCAGTATTTTTTTTATATAATGCAACAAATATGAAATAGTTATTAAAATAAAAAAAGGTTCTTATTTCTCTTATAAGAAGTAATTTTACCCCATTCTAATAAACTACAATCAGATTTTCAATAAACTTTTTCATCATTGAATTCTATGTAGATTGAAAAATATCAGAAAGGTGGAGAAAACCGACAGTGGATTTAAAAGCAAAATAATTGAGAAATCTCAAAGGTGTGAGGTAGAGAGAAGGAAATGAGAAAAAATGCAAATGGCTCAGTGATAAGCAGTAGGACGAAGAGAATCAATGAGAACCGCAGACGCTCGATCAATGCTGCGAGGGAGAAAAACAAAAGAATGACGGAATATTATCTACGAATTGAGATCCGCCGTTCATTTTCACGTCTATTACTTGAAAAGTAATTACCTAGTTGTCATCGACAGACTACACTCAAAGTATGGGTGGGAATAAATTGTCAGACATGGACGAGCCTCTTCATTATTTTTCAATGCCTTCACACTCGAGCTGCTCCAGAAGAGCTGCAAATTTTACGCAATGAACTTGGAGAGAAAGTCACTTTCATGTCTTTGTACCCAGTTTTCCCCATAATTTATGCGTCGTATTTACCTTCCACGTTTCAGATAAGGCGTAATTAGCCGTCAATCAGTTTATAGTAAACAAACAGCTTTTTATCTTACGTAATTGCTTCTTTACAAATTCAATTATAATTATCGACGGTTTTAATCTTTTTTGCGTTGATACCGGCGTTTGCTGACATTTTCATGCTAGGAAATTACAATTTGTCAAATCGTCTCCACAAATTACTAAATCGTGTTTCGTTGACGTCATTTCCAGATAAAATACCAAATAGAATGTAATGCCAGACAGATTTTAAATTAATATCTCGAGTTTTTTTTTCCATAACTTTATAGAAATGTGATCATTCTGATAAATTCTTCTGATTAATGGTCAAAATCGGAGAATGAGACGAGTTTTTTTTAGAGAAGCCTTTAGATCTAATTAAATTAACATGTTTAGTATATGGAAATTTAGAATCTAGAAATATCCCTAAATATTTAGTATCATTGGTAGGAATAATAACCTCATCGTATAAAATTAGATTATCAGGAACCTCATGACCATTTATTAAAATTTTCTTCGACTTTTAAAGGGTTGAGATTCCTTTAGAAAATTAAGTTGCAAGCTGACAGGAAAAAGTGACGCAGATAATTTTTTAATGAAAAACACTTGGGAGAAGGATGAGCATATATGTCTGGGCAGTGGCAGGTGTTTTGGGAATACCGTTAGGGGTTTGACAATCTAGGATCGAAGAACAAGCTCTTATCGATTTGGATAACTGATGTATCAGGAATCAAAGGTAATATTGGAACGGATGCTCTAACTAGAACACGAACGGATACACCAATGATAGGGCTAAAATCTGCGTTGGGCATTATGCCAAAGGGAGGCATCCATCGACGGGTTCAAACAAAGCTGGAGGCTTACTGGATACAGTCTGAAGTGAGAAGGCAAGCAAAAGATCTGCTGGTTTAAAACTCAACACAATACTTTCAAAAAGTTTTCTTCTATGTAAGAAATCAGCCAGTTATATCCCTGTTATGCTTTTAGCTGTTACGCTGTTCGTCCGTTACGGTATAGAGATAAGAAAGGTATTTATACTGGGATAGCAGGTAACTCGAGATACAATACAAGCTTTTTGTAAAATTGTTTAAACAGTCTATTGCTAAATGAGTAAATTAAAAAACTGATTATTGGATATAAATAAAATTTTCAGTAACATGGAGAAAGAAGAAAAGTATTATTAAAATCTTTTTTGAAACTGTCATCCTTAGAAATGTAGAAAGTGATTTGTCGCGCGTTTACATAATATTGTGACGTTATTCTTTAATTTGTGAATGCATATAGAATTAATCAGACGAAAATAATTACACTGTTGAATCTACATTTTAAATAGGTGACAATGACTGTGGAGTGAACTTTGTTGAAATATAGTTGAGTCAATATTATGATAATGGAATTTAAATTTAAATTTGTAAATCTGTTCATAATTTAAGTGGTAGATTAAAAATTGCCAGCGCCAGGCGAGTTTTCTATCAGAGCTAATAGCCCTTAATACAAATCCATTGTTCAGTGATGTAATTAGTCATTATTGACAAATAGTGAGTGTCATTATCTCCGGCGAATAAAAGTATATTTCTTAGTCAAAATTTAAATATCTGTTATTTCATTAACGTTCAGTAAATCATTGATTATTGGATTGTTCAATTTTACCATTATAATGAAATAAATCCTGTTGCTTAAAAGGTTTAGAATTTTTTAGGTTCCTGTGTAATTAAAGTATCTGCAACAGTATGATGTTAATTATTATAACCTCCAGTTTAATTATATTGGTACGCAGCTATTTATTCAATTCCCTTCGATTCAAATTACACGATTCATTATCTAAAGTCCAATTGAAATTTATATTCTATGGTTAATGTATTCAATATCCTCATAACACTAAATCCAAACTAAATTCATTAGAGTGGACCAAAAAAATGCATATTATGAAAAATAAATAATCATTCTACCGACTTAGTCCGAAAGTGTCACTTGTTTTTTCTAAAATTTAACAAATCTCGGACGTTAAAACTTTTCAAATAAAAAAAAACACTTTTTTTTTAATCGGATCTAAGTATTACTTTAACCAGTTAGTAAGTTTGAAAAAACAAATCGGATATAGCATTTTTAACCATTTTTCTGTGTGTTGAGATTAAGGCAGTTAATTCTAGTAAATCCCGTAATAAGTACATTAGACCACTTAACCTCCGTGTTTTCATAAAATCTCTTACCAGAATACTTCCTTACTTATAAGTCTGCGTCTCGCTAACCCAGTAGATTCATTTTAGTAAAGTAGGTACTCCATCACAGCGAGACTTTAGAGTGTAGTTTCACAAAATATTATGAGATCTTTAATTCGAGAAGATGAACTATATTTTCTTAAGCAGCGCTAGACATTTATAGATGGATTAAGAGTACACCGCATTGCAAATCTCATTGCCCCGATTTTCACAGATAAACGTTTGGAGAAAGCGTACTTTGAAGTCTTGCTATTTAAACAGCCCCACGGCGTGAGTCGTATCCGGTGTTTCGAATCAAAACACCCTCGAACTGTATTTAGAAGAGATTGCTTTGTTCGAGTAGCAGGGCTTCACAGTTTCCTGATTGCCATTATCTCAAATGGCTAGGAGAGTGTGCTTATAAACTGGTAGTTTGACCGCACTGCAATCGCGACGGCTTTGTAGAGAAAACGAAAACCAGAGTACAACAGAGAACAGAGTTAGACAAAGCAATTTGATTAGGTCCCCAGTGCATACGGAAAATGAGAGCGCTGGCTGCTCCTTTATAAACATTAAGAATTTAAAAACACAACTGGGTAACAATAGCAGTACTTTTGCCGTTTAATGCTTTGCATATTAGAATTTTACCTATCTAACTTTGCATAATAAGTAGAACTATTTTCGTCCCTTTCAGTATTCGAAAAAAGTGACACAGATACTAAATGCAAGCCAGGAGAGGAGGTTAAATTCGCCTATATAAAAGAAAAAACTGAGAGAAAAATGCAGAACCGACGTTTATGAGAAGAAATGTTCTTCAAGTCGCTTAGTAACGCCGGCAGTTTTAGCGAAAAAAGGATTTTTGATAAAAAGTGCATAAAATGTGCACTTATCAGTTTTTCCGGAGGAGAGCACATAAATGTATTAAATTACGTCAACCGAGTAACTTTTCGTTACATGCACTTTACTCAGATAATTAAATTATCTTAAGTAATCCATGAAGTTTGGATTTAAGTGTATCCATTTAACAATAATTAGAAATTTTATAATTAATAGAATTCAGTCAATTGACTCCTGCGCAGGATACGACAAAAGTTATTGAACATTAAATTACATTACGCACATAAGATACAATTTGCATTTAAGAAACCATTATAAATGTCACAATTATTAACGAATATAAAAACAATAATTAAATATGTCAAGTCGATTCGCTCGACACGACGATCTTAAGTTGAACTCGCTCTCAAATTGGTTAACGAAATTAATACAGATAAGATATAAAAAATGGTAAATACTCATCCACTGATACTATGGTGATCAAATGGTTCGAACTCTGTGAAATTCATTCAGCAATGATAATTTAGAATAAGCCTCTCGATTTGGGGATCATTGAGTGCTGCTAATCATTATCTGAGCTCGTCTGATGTCTCCCATCAAGAGAAGATTATTTTATTTCCATTAAATCAATTTAACGGCCACACTTTAATTAAATATGAAAACATTATTAGATATTTATATTATACCAAAATTTAACAAAAAAGAGAAAAAATAAAAGAATTTTACCTTTCCGTGTCCTCAGCCGGCAAGTGAGAGCGTACCCGCTGAGTCGATTGTCTTCAAAGAGCGAAAATCGAATGATTAATCACTCGTTCGAATTTTCTCGATGACACGATCGAACTCGGCTTATTTCTAATTTTGCCCCACTCTCTGCCCTTTACTGAGGAACACGAAAAGTGAATAGTCAATTTCAAATATATATACACTTTATAATAAAATTAAATGAATAGCGTCACTCAGGGAATTATTTACAATGAATATGAAGTATATCGCTTAATAAGTATTACTCTAATTAGAATATAATAATTAATTATAATTTCAATTGATTGAAAATAAATTGAAATTGTTTTGTGGCGCTATTTTTGATTTATAAATTTATTTAACGTTAGATAATTGTTTTAAATAATTTAGTAACAATTATTTTGTCGTAAAACCGACTTCACCAATTGTTACTTACTTGTAGGAAGGAGAACTACTCAACGAATAATGACGTAAAAATCGTCGTCTTCTGAGAGTTTACTCTTTCTGCGACAACAGCGCCGTGAAAGATTTTGTACTAATGGGAAAACTGAACTTTGTCGACCAAAAGCGAAAATTAAATGTATGATAACTCAAAGCAGACATGTTCACAGAGTGCATATGAAATTAACATAATTTTTTTTTAATTAATTATTTTTTAACCCGCTGCTTACGCTAACTTTTCTCTACTCTAGCGCTTCACAGCGAGTTTTCTGCAGTTCCCACCAGGCTTTAGAAAGTTTATTTTTATTCAATTCAAGTGCAAAAAATTGAATATTCCTTGTTGACAAAATTTTAAGTTCCAATTTGCTCCATCGAGTAAGTAAAGAAAAGTTGAAAGTAAACTTTGATCGTTAATAACTTGAAGGAAGATTTTTTCATGAACTTACAGAACACCCAGATAAAATTTTTCTTGAGAACAGATCAAAGCACAATTCCTGATTTTTTTTAAATTAAAAAAATATGAAATCTTAAATTTATAAACTGATTTTAAAGAATAAGAAATTAATAACCAATTCAGATGTTCTATTTCTGGAAGCAATAAAATCGGTTTTTTTACTGAAGATCTAAAGAGTCCTTATTGTGTTTACTGTTTATTTATTACTTTTTTCTATAAGGAGTTAGTAGATTGAGGGCCTCCTTTCTCATTATAAGAGAAATCGCTTACGATTCAAGATTAAGGAAAAAGTAAAGTGCGAAGGAACCGTGTAAATAGAAGGAGAGAAATTAAGATTCGACGAGTAGAGTAAGAACAAGAGGACTACTAACAAGAGAGAAGGGAAGCAAAAGAATGGGTCGATTAAACCCTTGGAAAGGCGAGATGGAGACTAAGCAACCACGTCTCGAGGTCTCAGTTTTGCAAACGACCTTTTGCTCGTGCTTTTCATCCTTCGAGAAAGACCTTCAAACTGGTACGTGCTTTCGTGGTCCGAGTAACATATTTATGTTCTACCATGATTACCAGGACAAAGCAACTTGAGCAATTTTTTATGAGAATACAACTGCTTGACCTTGTCGTTCTCAACAGAGTGTCAGGATCGTTTTTTGTTTATGGGACACTAAACTCATACTGTGAAAAAATTCATTGGAATTTATAATTCTGATCTTACTGTCAAGATAAAGGCTCTTTTGAATAGGCAACATTTTCTTTTATACAAGGATACTCAGTAAGAAAAAGAAAACTATATAATATGGAATTTAATGAGATTCCCGTTATTTTGACAAAACGAGATGATCTTTTGTAGTTGTTGACTATTTGTCAGAATAATCTTTAATCAGCTGAAGGCAGACGCAATTCTACCGCCTAGACAAAGGCCGGTCACTAAAAAAAATTCAAAACGACTGGTATTTTCTTCGTTGAAGTGTTATCCGCTGTCAGTCAGCAGCGCTTCGATAACGAGATTTTAGCTGATCCTAAGGGAAGCTACAGCGACAGTCAATTCAATTATGCAGGGTTACTCAATTGTACTTCTGGCGGTCCGAATTTTTCTCAGAGTAAAGATTAAATTGACTGAGGATTGCAGCAGGAAGAGGTCGATGCGACATTCCACATCGATAACTGCGGCGGCGCTAGTTGCGCCGCAACTCTAACTCCAACAAAGTGACGCTTGTCACCTCACTCTATGTTTGGTGGTGAAAACAAATAGCCATTTAAAGAAATAGTTTTCAATTTAGTACTGCTTCTAATCCAACCCTTTCAGTGATGAAGTTGTTAATCCAGTTGGTATTAAATACTAAATTCTAGTTTAATTATTGATCCTTTAATCAGCTTTCATTAAATTTAGCGTTTTTTTTGCAATTATGGTACTAAATTAGCCACAAGGAATAAAAAATGAAACGTAAAATCAATTTTAAAAAAAGCAGTACCTCTATATGTTTATATACTTTGTTGGTATATTATCTGGTATCCTATTTATTTTCCCTTAGAACTGTGGGATACAATTGAAATAAATAAATAAACTTGATTGTACCGAGCAAGGTATAGTTACTGCGAGATTTTTTTTTACTTTAATGTTCCTGAGCTCTTATTGAAATTGCTTGTTCTTAAAATTTTAAATCAGGTACTAAAGGATTTTTAGTTGCTTATTTAGATTTAGATTCCTTGAGAAGAATTTTTCATTAAATCCTCTGACGATTCTGAATTTGTGGTTTTTTGTCTTCTGGAAAATCCTCCAGAGTGCCAGAAGGATTTTAAAGCTTAAATATATTTTAATCTTTTCTCTTCAAAACCATCGCAAGGATTTTGAACTTTTAGAATTTTTTGTCCCAGTAGCGAAATTCCAAAACGATTTTGGATTTTCTTTGTCTTCTAGAAATACCTTAAGAACGACGACAAGTATTTTAGATTTGCAAAATATATTGCTATATTATCGTAGCAGAAAATTGATCCCGACGTTTATAAAAGTAACTAAGATTTTGAACTAAATAAAAGGGAACAACTCTAAAAAAAGAAAGGGAGGATCTGTTGCATCTAAGGGTATAATGTCTAATTGTTTTCATCATTAGACGTCTTAGAGGGATGATAGTATCATTTGTTAGCCAACTGAAGCGGTTTCCGGCTTGTGAGGGTGAGGCTGGTACATTAGCTGATCGAATGTGGAAGGCTATTTTTCTTAACATTCTTTATCTTCTCTGTTAACTATGTTCCTCATAACATACTTTTTTTTATCACTCTAATAAAACATCCATTGACCTTGCAAATTAAAACTTTTGTATCACTGAACTAGATCATTAAAATTTTTTGGCAGTGCTTTGGGTAAAAGTTCCGGTCTTTTACTATCCCGGCAGAGTGCAAGAAGCAGGAGCATATGAACGGCTACTAAGGATGAGAGAGATGGTTTCGGCGGGTGTTACCACAGTGAGTGGTCGAGACCCGCATGACTCAATTCAGTTTCTCACGTCTGAACTTGACAATGAAAAAAGAAAATACCAAATTTTACAGAAATAGATTACAAAAACATGTTCAATTGAAAAATGTATCACAATATCCCGAGGATAATTGATAAATTTAACATTGTTTCAACTCTTTCATTAATTATAACTTTGTAAAGTAAATAACACCTGTATTACGGATCTAATAAACATTATCACTAATGTTAAATATTTCTCTGCCTGATGTAGTCAAGAAGCAAGAAGTATACATAAATCAATGTCAAGCCCTCGTTTACCAGCGTGACTAATAAGCTTTCGGTTCTTCTCGGATGCTACAATAATCGTCGGTTTCACGGTCTACCCGCACCTATGTCCATCGAATGGTTTCTGTAGTTTTCGAATTAGAGATCAATTTCACATTTCTAAATGGGAGATATTGATCAGACAAGAGCGATGTACTAGTGCCATAGAAATGTTCGGTACACTCACAAAAGACCATTGTTATCTTCGCACGTGATCACTAGGATGAGGGGTCAGAACGAGATAAGCGGACAAAACGTTAGCACCTATACCTATTCGACTAGTAAAATTATACCGATTCTCATTTTTATTGCTTGCCTCATGGTGTGAACAAGAATGAAGGGGAATTTTATCAGCTTCACTAATTTTTTCGCTCTCTTTTTCTCTGTAAATGATATAGGTTATAACCGTTTTTTTACTTGTTTGGAAAATTTTAATCAAAATGTGCGTGTTTAGGAGGATAAGGTCACTCGATGCTGGTAACATAATTGAGGAAACATCTATTTCGTCTTAAAAAGTTTTTGTAATTTGGTCTCTGAGCACTTAATATTCAGTTATGTTGGTAACATAATCTGTTTCCTCTTCTCGTTTTTGTAGTCATAGAATTCTGAAGCCCAAAGTTTTGTCTAATGAAATTTTTGAATTAACAACATTTGGTGTTTTTCGCGGGAATCGGGATTGTGCGAGGGGAGTAGAATGATTTTTCCAATATTCATGTCTGTAATTTGGGGATTGACTTGGTTATTTTTAAACAATGTATCAAGTTTATTGTAGTTATTTACATTACCCTATTGGCGTCAATAAAATTCGACGTTATTGTTCCGAAGATCCTTAACATCTTGCGCTATGCATTAGTGTTGATTATTTTTCGCCTAATAGATTTTTTAAGTCATCGTCCAACCCTAATGTCAAAACGTTGGATCAGGACTACAATAAACTCAATTTCAATTTTAGGAAAACAAATTTATCTGGATTGTATGTTCATCATGTTAACATAATGTTGATCATTTTGAACCTCCTCCTAAACTGGAGACCTAGACACGCGCCTGTGGATTGTAGGTGGCGTTGGTTGTTTGTTGAGTTGGGGTAAAAGTAACCTAAAAATTAGTCCTGTGATCTGTTACATTCTTTGCCTAATCGCTGAAAAAATCGTTCAATTATAGGTCGGTATAGGTCGGTTTCTAGACAACAGAGTTCTATTTTTGTCTGAATTAAGAAAAAAAAGCTATTAAAACTGTATCTCCACCGCTCAATTTTTCTCCCACAAGCGATTCTATTTCCCGTTATCATAACATGTGAACGTCAAGTCTAACCACTTGTAGATCTATTCAAAGAAAACAATAACGCAGATTTAAACATAAACCAAACGACGTGTCTCTCAACCCTAAAAATGATATCTCAGTATTAATGGAACGTAAAAATCTATTTACGCAACTGGAACTGAAAAAAATCCGTTTTCATTTTACTGCCTCGGGTAATGTTAAACAGTGACTATACATAATGAAAATTATTTTTAGAGACTTGTAATCAGTCGCATGGTCAAACCTCCTGAGGCTCGGTTCTGATTGAGTGGAGGCAAATTGAACTCACCTTTAAAGTGCATTGATAATGCCCTATGCCGCTAGTGTATCGAATAGCTTCCCTCAGTCCCGACTTCGATTGGTGCTTGATTTATGCAAGGCCTATATACTGAACCAGCGTAAATGCAATTAATGAATTATGTAACCCAATCAAAGCAAGATGTTTAGTCGATACTCTATGATGACTGAGGAAAGCATTGGCAATACCACGATGCAAACATAAGGGCACTGCTTGATTGCTTTTGGTCCATATAAGCTGAAATTGAGTTCGGGTTCATCGATCCTGCTTGATTATTCACTTTAGTTCACACTATTTCCAATTACGTTCTGATAACTGGCCATAAAAGCCTTTATCAAGATTAAACTTGAGACAAGTCTCACTAATCCCGAGGACAAAATTTATTCACTTGATAAAACAATTCACAACTTTTCTCCATGGACCAACCAAATTGAATTTAATTTCCAACTGCTCGCATTAATGTCAAGAGTCACGGGAACTATCGTCAAAACCATCGATCCTGTGGTTCTGAAAGTTTCCTTGCTCTTCGCCTTCGTTTCATAGAAAGAATCCTCTTTTTGGGAATGATAGCAGAATTTTGTTTACTTTTAGGTTTTAGCCAATGAGTTTTGGTTGTATTTCTTTTCTTCAATTTCTTAAGTATTTTATAAGTTTCGAAATTTACCCTAAAAGGATATGTATTCAGGTGATTTTTGGCAAGGAAAATTCATCAGCAATGTATGGACAACAGTTGGTGCGGTAGCTCCTGCTCACAAACATGTGCCTCTGTCCACGAACCTGCATTCAAACTGGCATGAAATTTTTTCAATTAGAGCATAAAGATGCTCGCCACACTTGACACTTATTCGAATGACTTTCACTAATCACTGGGAAACCATTAGAGGCCGAATTTTGTTAAAGAACCACACTGGTCGGGAAAGTGAACACTGTAAACATAGTCGGATTAACCGCCAACATCGAGACCGCAAAAGATGGAAGGGAACACATGTGGTCCTGCTCGCATGGAAAGTGGGCCACCCCAGCTTGCAGTATAGCAACATCCGAAGGTGTGAACACAATGGGGACGTCGATAGGACTCGGCACTCAATTAGTTCGCGCTTCAAATCGGAAAATTTGCTAGGTTATCACGCCTCTTTCGAGGAAAAAGCACGGTAGCAACACTCTAGACCCGCTGTCTGCGGATCGGCCCGGTGACTGAGACGGTTTTTGGATGAGGGATGTGGGGTGCAAAGAGCAGGGATAACAAAATGCAGAGTGGGAGCAACGCAAAAGGGGAAACAGGAGATACACCCTTGCGTCGCGCATGTGCACCCTTATTTGCTCTCTCGCGCCCCCAGCAGCCATTCTAACTCGCAGCCGCGAAACTTTGGCCCGGACTTGTAACACGCCGTGCTGCATTATATAGACTACTTTCCCGTCGATGCCACCTTGTGTAAATCGCGATAATTTTAACTCTATACGCTGCCAGAATACTTCAAGAAAAAATTTATTGATTCACTCAAGCGTCTTTGAGATATTTTAATTTTAGGATTTTTTAGACTCATATCATTTTATCAAGTACCTAAGTGTCAATGACCGATTTTCCTGGAACTTGGCACACAACTGAAACATCGAAAAGTATTTGACATATATTTTTTATATATCAACACGTTTCGCATTGTCACGTCCACGTAACTATTAATTAATTAACTAATTAACTAATATTAATAAATAAACAATTTATCAAATAGAAACAATTAAGTATAATAATGGAGCGACAAACTAAAAATTACCCTTGGTTGTTATTCGAAAATACATAACACATATTTTTACGTCTACTAAATTTATTATTTGTTTAAACAGATAGAATTAATTGTTCAAACAAATAAAATGAATTATTTAAACAAAATATGAAACTATGATTATTACGGTTCCTATTTCAATTGCAGTAAAAATGGAAACCACATATCCATTAACTGTTTAAACAAACATAAATATTAGATAAAACAATTATAACAATTATATGTATAGAATTATATGTATAGAATATTCATTACGAATATTCTAATTTTAATTAATGTTCAAATATTCTTACACTGTAATTTTATAGAAAAACACGAAATTGTTTAAAAATATAAATTTGACAGTGTTGTAAAAGTCATATTTGGAAAGAAACAGTGTAAAAATATTGCACAAGACTCAATGATTGTTGTCCCTTTGATTTTGGTAAAGAATGGATTTTCACACACCTGTCTTCTAAAGGAATCATACTAAAGGGATTTGATTAGTTTACAAAAATATTTTAATTTGAAATCTAATAATATGACAAGTATTTTCATTACATGGGCGCTAAGAGGTATTAAGGACGTGAAGACTGACAAGGGGAAGGGGAAAATTTTTATTATAATAAAGTTTCTTCCTCGTCCATCGTCCGCACAATCGTTTATCGGCTATCTATCGGAAATCGTCACGGCTTTGTGTGTCGCCGGCAGCACGAAGGTGCTTATTTTATTTTAATATTTTATTTATTTTGTGTTTTGTGTTTTCGTACAATTTTTGTTAATTATTTATTTTTTATCTTTTTGAAGTGTGATGATTTTAAATTATGTGACGGTTTCTTAATGAAGAGGACGATGGGGTGGATTTTCGGGCAAGAAGAGCGACCTTGCAATAATTTTAATAAATTGACCTGATTAGGTAGACACGAAAATATTTGAATTGAGATAACTTTTAGAGATTTGATTGCAATTTTTAATTCACTGAACAAATTTTTATTTAATTTTAAGAAATTAGAAAAAAAAATTTTTACATTTCTTCTTGTTTATTTATAACATTTGTAAATGTATGTAAGCGAGATTTACTAAGGTAACTCAGAGTATTTTAATAATAAATTGTTTAAAGAATTTTGTATTAATATTTATAACTATTTTATATTAATATCTTATAAAAATTATTGATTTAGTACGTATTAAAGCTAATAACTTTACAATTTTTTCATTCTGTTGGTCTCGCTGCTTACTTGGGAAATTTTATAATTTTGCAATAATAAATTGTTTAAACATTTGCAAAATTCATCGTAATAATAGTAAAAAGTACTATTTGTTGACGCACAAAAAATATAGAAAAAAACTTGCATAACTTTAAGTCTCTTTTGTAAAATTACAAATAAATAAACTCGTGTCTACACGGGGTAGATATCCGGTAGTCCGCGTTACAAAAAACGGTCCGGTAGAGCGAAGGTTAAATGTCTTATTTTGTCTATTCTATTTATTCTGCCTTTTTTTATCCACGCAACTTTCTTTTATACGTTTGCTTGTTTATAATTATTTATTTAACTAGCCAAAATTTACGTTTTTCATTTGCTAGTATAATTTCAATACAAAAAATAAACTGAACTTATTTAGATTAAATTAATTATACTATCAAATTAAATTTTGTTAATTAATTTTTATTTATTAAAATGTGTTATAAATTAATAAATACAAAGAAATTTTAGAGAATAACTCCGATTTTCTGCCTAAGTTGAAAATAAAAAGTTTTTATAGTACTTTACAAAAAGGTAGAATATTTTTTTAAATAGTTTTTTGAACAAAATATTTTTTATTAATACAATTAATACCAGTTTCTATACAAATTTAATTTATTCCAAACTTCTATTGATATGAAATCTTTAGTTTTAATTTTTCTTTAAACAATACGAAATATGATGAGTAACAAACCACTTACAAAATTTCTATTAATATAAATTTTAATTTTTCCAAATTAAAAAATTCCCAACTTCTATTAATTCAAACTTAAATTATAATGAAAATTGCAATATAACCAAAGTTTTAAGATTTTTAATTTAATTCAATTTGTAGAAGTGAAAAATTAAAATAATTTGAATTTCCACCATTAGGAATTCAAATAAAAATGAGTTCATTTTCGTTTATTTCAATCTTTAACTTTAAAAAATTAAATTACATTAAAAATTTTAAACTTGATTTTATTCATACGAATTCAAATTGTTTCAAATTATAATTAGTACAGTCTAAAAACAAGTTTTATTGTATCTGTGGCGCAAAAAGTGTCTTAACCCATTAACGCCCAAGAGGACACAAATTTTACCAAATTTTCAAGACTATTCCTTAGCAATGAAAAAAAAATTTGAAAAATTTGAAACGAACCATTTCCAACGTAAAATTGATCGCTCTTTCAGATTCTGTTATCAAAATTTGTTTATAATAAACATGCAAAAAGTTATAAACAATTGTTTAAAAAAAAACACGATTTTTTGCATAAGAAAAATTTTTCAATCAATATTTTCATGCAGAACAAGAAACGAGATTGGGTCAAAGCCTCAAAATATCGTGTCTTTAAGTTCTCAGCCGTAAATATTCAGAAAAACATATACAAAAATACAAGATGGCGGCTCCAATATGGCGACTGAACTGACTTTTTTTTTCAAAATATGAGCTTCGTGTACCAAACCTTCAAAAATTGTCCGAATTCGATGAAACATGGTACCCTTAGGTTTTTGGGGTCCCTGAATACGAATCTGAAGTCATTTTTCAAAAATTCAAAATGGCGGATCCAATATGGCGGACGAGATTATAAAATTTCAATTTAATTTCATGAAACTTGGTATATGGGGGTTTTTGGGGTCTCTGATTACGAACCTGAAGTCATTTTTCAAAAATTCAAAATGGCGGATCCAATATGGCGGACGAGATTATAAAATTTCAATTTAATTTCATGAAACTTGGTATATGGGGGTTTTTGGGGTCTCTGATTACGAATCTGAAGTCATTTTTCAAAAATTCAAAATGGCGGATCCAATATGGCGGACGAAATTAAAAAATTTCAATTTAATTTCATGAAACTTGGTATATGGGGGTTTTTGGGGTCTCTGATTACGAATCTGAAGTCATTTTTCAAAAATTCAAAATGGCGGATCCAATATGGCGGACGAAATTAAAAAATTTCAATTTAATTTCATGAAACTTGGTATATGGGGGTTTTTGGGGTCTCTGATTACGAATCAAAATCTTATAAAATGTATTTTGTCCGTTAGCCGTCAATACTACAGTATTGTCGTTTCCCAGCTCTTACCACGAGGAGGTGGACGTTCATAAAAGCCATTTTTTTTTGTTTTTTGTTTTTTTTTTTGTTTTTTTTTGTTCCATAATATTACATAATATTACATATTATGTATTATATATTATTTTATATATTATATATTATGGCTTACATAATATTACAGATACTAGTGCCACAAGTTTGCAACTTCGCCAATTAAAGGCTGCAGGCGCTAAAAAATATTGTCACTACCATGCAAAATGTAGT
Source organism: Ganaspis brasiliensis (assembly GCA_037103525.1). Lineage (NCBI taxonomy): Eukaryota > Metazoa > Arthropoda > Insecta > Hymenoptera > Figitidae > Ganaspis > Ganaspis brasiliensis. Next base: position 909,193 of record JAZKLR010000159.1, on the reverse strand, counting down.
AAGAGAAGTAAAAGCATATGCGTTCAATGTAATTTCTTTCAATGTTCAATATGTTTTAAGAGTGTGCACAGTTAGGCTATATAAACACTATTTTTCATAAAAGAAAAAAGTAAAAACTGAGACAAATCTAATACTAAACTAATATATCTGTTTATAAATTTATAAATGTGTGTACAATTTATTAAAAACAAACAAAAATGGTATTTATGAACGTCCACCTCCACGTGGTAAGATCTGGGAAACGACAATACTGTAATATTGACGGCTAACGGACGAAATTCATTATAAAAGATTTTGATTTGTAATCAGAGAACCCAATAAAACCATGCATACCAAGCTTCATAAAATTAAATTGAAATTTTTCATTTTCGACCGCCATATTAGATCCGCCATTTTGAATTTTTGAAAAATGACTTCAGATTCGTAATCAGAGACCCCAAAAACCCCCATATACCAAGTTTCATGAAATTAAATTGAAATTTTTTAATTTCGTCCGCCATATTGGATCCGCCATTTTGAATTTTTGAAAAATGACTTCAGATTCGTAATCAGAGACCCCAAAAACCCCCATATACCAAGTTTCATGAAATTAAATTGAAATTTTATAATCTTGTCCGCCATATTGGATCCGCCATTTTGAATTTTTGAAAAATGACTTCAGATTCGTAATCAGAGACCTCAAAAACCCCCATATACCAAGTTTCATGAAATTAAATTAAAATTTTATAATCTCGTCCGCCATATTGGATCCGCCATTTTGAATTTTTGAAAAATGACTTCAGATTCGTAATCACAGACCCCAAAAACCCCCATATACCAAGTTTCATGAAATTAAATTGAAATTTTATAATCTCGTCCGCCATATTGGATCCGCCATTTTGAATTTTTGAAAAATGACTTCAGATTCGTAATCAGAGACCCCAAAAACCCCCATATACCAAGTTTCATGAAATTAAATTGAAATTTTATAATCTCGTCCGCCATATTGGATCCGCCATTTTGAATTTTTAAAAAATGACTTCAGATTCGTAATCAGAGACCCCAAAAACCCCCATATACCAAGTTTCATGAAATTAAATTGAAATTTTATAATCTCGTCCGCCATATTGGATCCGCCATTTTGAATTTTTGAAAAATGACTTCAGATTCGTAATCAGAGACCCCAAAAACCCCCATATACCAAGTTTCATGAAATTAAATTGAAATTTTATAATCTCGTCCGCCATATTGGATCCGCCATTTTGAATTTTTGAAAAATGACTTCAGATTCGTATTCAGGGACCCCAAAAACCTAAGGGTACCAAGTTTCATCGAATTCGGACAATTTTTGAAGGTTTGGTACACTAAGCTCATATTTTGAAAAAAATGTCAGTTCAGTCGCCATATTGGAGCCGCCATCTTGTATTTTTGTATATGTTTTTCCGAATATTTACGGTTGAGAACTTAAAGACACGATATTTTGAGGCTTTGACCCAATCTCGTTTCTTGTTCTGCATGAAAATATTGATTGAAAAATTTTTCTTATGCAAAAAATCGTGTTTTTTTTTAAACAATTGTTTATAACTTTTTGCATGTTTATTATAAACAAATTTTGATAGCAGAATCTGAAAGAGCGATAAATTTTACGTTGGAAATGGTTCGTTTCAAATTTTTCAAATTTTTTTTCATTGCTAAGGAATAGTCTTGAAAATTTGGTAAAATTTGTGTCCTCTTGGGCGTTAATGGGTTAAAATGAGATATGTAGAAATTATGAATTATTCAAATTTAAATAATAATAAACTTCAATTATTATTTAAAACTTTTAATGGTTCAAGTTTTCATTAATTCATGTTGAAATTATTATAAACTTATAAATATTTTTTAAAATTTTGACAATTCATATTTAAATTAGGAATTTCAAACTTCAACCTATATTAAAATCTTCAAACTATAAAAAATGGGTATTATAGTATCCAAACTTTATGATTACAATTTCCACTATTGAAGTCTAAAAATATTTTAAAAAATTGGAAACAATGGAACCTGAAATCATTTGCAAATGTAAAAACTATTAATTTCAACTTATAGAAATTTGGAAATTTCAAATCGATTCAAACTTATATTTAATTCAAACTTTGATCAATTAATATCTGAATTTACCGATTCTAAATTTTTTTATTGATGCAGACTTCTTTTCCTGAGAATTATTTGAAATAATTTAAAATCTTAATAAATTTCCAAAAATCTAAAAATCATTCAATTTAAACTCTTCTACGCTTAAAATTTTTAGGAATTTTTATATCAACCGAATTAAATATATTTAATTTAACAAATATAAGTCTACCAAAAAATAGGAAAAATAATACACTATTGTTAAAAATAAAATATAAATTTATTACTTAATTTAAATTTAAAATTCCCGATAATTATTAAATAAATAAGTAAAATTAGAAATTATACAATAAAAATACATTTGTTCAAAAGTTTTTAATTTAAAACAAAAAAAAATCATCTATAGGTGTGAATTAATTTTGATTTATTAAAATTTGTTACAAATTATTAAATTGAAAGAAATTTTAAAAAATAAATCAGATTTTCTTCCCTTGATAAAAAAAAAAAAATATTATTGTATGTTACAAAAAGTAAGAATATTTATTTTTTAATCATTTTTTAACAAAATATATTTAAACTTCTATGCAAACTTAATTTACTTCAAACATCTTTTGAGAATAAGAATTCCTTATTCTTAAAATTTCTTTATAAAATTTAATTAATAACAAACCATTCTTCAAAATTTCTATCAATATTTTTCATTTTTGCAAATTAAAAAATTCCCAAATTCTATCTATTCAAATTAAAATTATTTGAAACTTGAATTAATCAAAATTGAAATATAACCAAAGTTTAATGATTTATAACTCATTTTTATTTTAATCCATTGGAACAATTATTCCAATCTTTTACATTTACAAATAAAATTAAATTAAAAATTTTAAACTTGATTTTCCAGATACGAATTAAAATTGCTTCAAACTATATGAACTATTAGTATATGAACTATGAATTACTCAAATGTTAATAATAATAAACTTGAATTATTTAAAACTTTTAATTGTTCGAATTTGATTAATTCATGATAGAATTATTATGAACTTTAAATATTATCAATTTCTAACAATGCATATTTTAGGTATTTCAAACTTAAACCCATATATAACTATCAAAATTTATATAAATTTTGAAATTTTAAATCGATTCAAACTTTAATTTAATTCAAACTTTAATCAATTAATATTTCAATTTATCGATTCTAAATTATTTTATTAATTCAAACTTCTATTAATAAATAGTTATTTTTCTTTAATTTTATGTAGTTATTTTAAGTATTTGATTTTTGTGTTCAGTGTTTTTTTTGTGAAAATTTTGAGATCCTTGGTCTTGATTTTAATGAATTTTTAACCTGTCGGGCTTGGCAAATCTGTAATATAGAGAAAACTCTATTTTAGTCAATCTTATTTTTTGTTCTTCCAATTGAACTGATTAAAATTATAATTGATCCTAATTTGAAACCTATAATAAAATTAGAAATTAAATAAGTTTATTAATTTACCAATAAAACATGAGCATTTTGAGATAAAAAATACAACATTTGTTTAGAGAAATTTAATTTGGTATGTATTTTCATTTAAAATAGGGAAAAAAGTTTTAAATTAAAAAAAAAGAAAATGATTAAAAAAGGATTAAATTATACAAAAGACATTTAAAAGTCTTAAAAATATATTTGAAAACAGTGCTCACTTTTTTCAAATTATATCAGGATATTTCATTCTTTATTCTTATTTATATTATATTTTTTAGAAGTAATTAAAAGAACGAAATATTGTTATGAAAATTATTCATATATTATTATAAATTATAATATAAAATATTCATTAATTTTCATATTATGTTTAAAGTGTTTTGAATCTTTATTAAAATCTGTAAAGTAGTTTTAAATAAGACACGTTTGTATTGTAATACATTATTATTATTATTGAAAATAAAATATATAAATTTGTCAATTGATTTAAAATTTAGATTAAGGAGAATTAATAATTAAATACATAAAATTAGAAATCTTATAATTAACATAAAAATACATTTTTTCAAAAGTTATTAATTTAAAACAAAAAAACATCTATTGTGCCAAACTTCAGGTGTGGACAGAATGAAAGAATGACAGAATGAAAGAATGAGCGAATGAAGTTTGCGATTATTATTATTAATATTTATATATATATATATATATATATTTAAACACTTGTTGTATGGAAAGTATGTGCGTGTGACGGATATTTTATATTAATTTTATTTTTTGGTTTCGATTTTTATTTGTTATTTTAATTTTGACAATATATCATTTTTATATATTTGACGATTTATTTCGACTTTTATTTTATTTTAATTCTATTCTTGTGTTCTAAATTTATTTTTGTTATATTTCATAATTTTTATTAATATTCTTTTTTAATTATAATTTAATTTAAATGTGCGATTTTAAGGATTAAATAGGAATATTTTTTAATCGTTACGTTTTTTGACAAAGCACAATCGGGAAGTAAACATAACAACTCTAGGATTTCCGTTAGAACGAGGTAGTCTAAAAGGATTCAATGAGTCCTTTAATAAACATTACGTTTTATATTAGTTGTTTTATTATTATTTACTGACTGTTAAAAATAAATAAAAAAGATTAAAAGAAAAGAAGAATCTGTCAATAAAATAATAAAACTAATAGTTAATTAGTTGAAAAGAAAACTTAAATTTTTTTTTTAAATAACGACGAAACATATATTTTTGTACATAAAGCAAGTATTGCATTATCAATATTATTTAATAAAATTAACATTTCTGGAATTGTAATAGAATTATTTTCACATTAAAAAAACTTAATTAAAAAAAGATAAAATAAACAAAATATAGCAAAATAAATAACAATACAAAATTTTTAAAAGTTTAAACTACAATGTGTATTGTTATTGTATAAATGTGTATTATTTAACAACTCAAACTAAACATATTATTTAATCATAATGTAACCTTAACTTTTCTGAGAACTCAAAAATTATTTAACTTAAAAAAAAAATATACATATATATGTATAGAAAAGGTTACCTACTGAAGATGCCTTGGGCGCCAATCCTTTCTTGGGACACGAGAGAAAATTAAATAATCAAAAGGGACTAAATCCGAAAACCATGATATATCTTGGGAACTAAATCCAAAAGAAAAAAAAATCAAAATCTTAAAATCAAAAAAAAATCTTCCGACATTGCTGACGAGCTGCAGACCCTCGATGGAAAATGGTAGATGGGGAAGTTCGTAGTTTAGCCAAAATAAACAGTTGTCAAAAGAAATATTCGAAAGATGAAATTAACAAAATAGATTAACAATTTATTCAATAAATTAAGATTTTCGAGGTTATACAGGGTCGGGGACATTTCCACCAAAACCCAATTGACCGAATTTGTAATTGGCCGAAATTTAATTGTCCGAATTTGTAATTCTACAAACTTGCATTTGTCAGAATTTGCAATTCCCCGAACTTGCGTTGGTCCGAGCTATTAACTTCCCGAATTTGTATTTGTCATAACTTTCAAATCATCAAACTGACATTTGCCAAAACATTTAAATCGACGAAATTGCATTTGTTAAAATTTTTAACTCCTCGAACTCGTATTCGTCTGAACTTTTAAATCCACGAACTTGCATTTGCCCGAACATTGAAATCACCGAACTTGCATTTGTCAAAATATTCAATTACCAGAATTTGCATTTGTCCGAACTTTGAAATCACCAAATTTGCATTTTTCCGAACTTTGAAATCACCGAACTCGCATTTAGCAGAATATTCAACTCTCCAAATTTGCAACTGTCAGAACTTCTAAATCCCTGAATTTGCATTTGTCCAAACTTTAAAATCACCGAACTTACATTCGCCCGAATTTTGAAATCTCCGAATTTGTAATTGTCCGAACTTTGAAATCACCGAACTCACGTTTGGCCGAACTCTTAAGTCTCCGAATTTGCATTTGGCCGAACTTTTAAATTACCGAACTTGCATTTTTCCGAATTTTTAAATCACCGAACTTACATTTGTCAAACTCCTTAAGTCACCGACTACTCGTGTCCCCGAATTTGCATTTGTCCGACCATCGGAAAGTAGGTTTTCTAAAGGAGTCTTTTGATTGGCTGGTAATGTTACCGGGAAATTTACCATCCAATCATAAGACTCCTTTAGAAAACCTACTTTCCGATGATCGGACAAATGCAAATTCGGGGACACGAGTAGTCGGTGACTTAAGGAGTTTGACAAATGCAAGTTCGGTGATTTAAAAATTCGGAAAAATGCAAGTTCGGTAATTTAAAAGTTCGGCCAAATGCAAATTCGGAGACTTAAGAGTTCGGCCAAACGTGAGTTCGGTGATTTCAAAGTTCAGACAATTACAAATTCGGAGATTTCAAAATTCGGGCGAATGTAAGTTCGGTGATTTTAAAGTTTGGACAAATGCAAATTCAGGGATTTAGAAGTTCTGACAGTTGCAAATTTGGAGAGTTGAATATTCTGCTAAATGCGAGTTCGGTGATTTCAAAGTTCGGGCAAATGCAAGTTCGTGGATTTAAAAGTTCAGACGAATACGAGTTCGAGGAGTTAAAAATTTTAACAAATGCAATTTCGTCGATTTAAATGTTTTGGCAAATGTCAGTTTGATGATTTGAAAGTTATGACAAATACAAATTCGGGAAGTTAATAGCTCGGACAAACGCAAGTTCGGGGAATTGCAAATTCTGACAAATGCAAGTTTGTAGAATTACAAATTCGGACAATTAAATTTCGGCCAATTACAAATTCGGTCAATTGGGTTTTGGTGGAAATGTCCCCGACCCGTTATACAAAATTGGTATTAGAGTGATTCTATATAATCAAAGTTCAAAATTCAATTTGAGGTTAGATACAATATTGTAATTTTCGAACTCTACAGATTAAATTTAATATTTAATATTTATTAGGTTAATACACAAAAAAAAATTAATTATGTGATTCTATATAATTTCAAAGTTAAGTTGATCGAAAAATTATAGATCAACTGTCAATGATGTCTTGTTTGACAAAAGAATACATTTTTGACAGCTAGAAAATAAATATAAATACTTATTCCAAAAGAAAATTTTTAGAATAAGGATTCTTTATCAATTCGAGATATATAGGACAGGCATGATAGGACAAGAAATTATAATTTTGACAATAAATTAAATTGAATCAATGAATGAATGATATCTCAATAAAATTCAAAAAGTCTAAGTGATTCAAAATTATTCAGTACTGAAAATCAAGAAAAATGAAAAAAATTAGTTTTGAGATATCATGCATAAAATAAAAATCAAATTATACCATAAAAATCCAAATAAAACGAAGAGGGTGAAGAATTGGTCAAAGCACAAAATAAAATTTTCAGTAAACGAATTTCCACATCTGTTTTTCTAAATTTGCTCGATATTTTTTTAATCCTTTCGAAGCCTCCTTTTATTTATTTTTGTCTTTAGAATCCAATTTATTTCCAAATAAATATATATATATTTTTTTTAAAGTTCAAAATACGATTACATCTGTATTCAATGATTTCACTTGAAAGAATGAAAAAAAAAGGTAATGTTTTTTTCATCACCATGGAAATTCGTTACCAAAAAAAAAAAAAATGAAAATCAGGTCACTATACAAAATTCACGACGCGTGACCTAATTTCTAATTCGCTATAAATTAGTCCGGGAATCTTTTCTAGTTCTCTCGACGTTGATTGGCTGGTCCAAAGGGAAAGGAAATTCAAATCTTCTTAAAAATTAATTTTTCACAAAAGACAATAAAATCTTCAAATAAAGGATGTTCTTGGATTATTCTTCAATAAATAAGTTAATTTGATAAAAATTAACTTGACGCAAGATGGTAAATTATCAAATCCTCTTCCGATAATGTACAAACGTGGTGAATATTAAATGTTACAATTCCAGAAGACTAAGCGACACTTGGATAACTGAATATCTTCTAATTGTAAACTGACATTAATACCAGGAACGTGAATTAAATAAATCAGGCCTTTTCAGCAGAAAAGAGTTTCAAACAGTAGTTTTCAAATTATGATAAAGCTTTCCAAGGACGGGAAAATCTTGAATATTTCTCCAGGAAACGAAGTCGATCAAGTTTTCAGAGTGATAAATACAATAAAATTAGGCGGCATTCCAAAATAATCAAAATCCAAGGGTACGTCAAAAGAATAAAATCCATAATAATTCAAAATTAGATAAATTCATAAAAATAGGTTATGTATGACCAGCGGGAAAATTCAAATATAAGTAATTTCGGCAAAAATAGATAAATTCAAATAATTAATCCAAAAATTTCCAGGAATCTTCTTTTTCTTATCTTCAGGTCATCGACTCGAAGTTAATATTTTTTTTACATGAAATAGAAAGGGATTACAACAATTAGTTCTTAAATTAGAGTTTTTAAATAAATTTGCCCATATCTCGAATTGTCGTGAAATCATTGAGTATTTTTACGTAATTACTTAAATTTTTATCAAATAATTTCTAATAAAAATAAAAAATTAAAAGGATCTAAACAATTACTATTCAAAATTTGTGATTTGTAAAATTGTAAATTTTTACAACGTCACAATAAACATGGTGAATAATATTTTTTTTTTTTTTTTTTGAAGATAAATTTATATGCAGCTTATTATACGTTTATTTACATTTAAAAATTAAATGTATAGAGGCAATCAATAGATTCGTTTCAGTGAGCATGCTTTATTTTGAAAACATTGCTACTGTAATACATTACATAGATCGATTGCAATTTCACTCATCATCCTAAATACATATTGAATTTTGTTTTTGATTCTTTTTCTTTTTATTTATTTTTTTTTATTATATTTATTTTGTAATCAGATATTTAAAGTGGAAAATTAATTAAACCTGAATGGATTTTTTTCAAAACTGCATGGTTTTCAGTGCTCTCGCGAAATGGAACCAGTTTCTTTGACCCTTCGATAATTGATTTTATTAAATTAAATACTATTGAACAAATAAATACTAGAAAGCGTTAAAGAAGCATATGAGTTTATAAATTTTAAATTCAATGTATAGTTTATTCATTTTTATTAACTATACCAAAACTAGATTTCACCAGAAAGCACTTTATGTTGCAATTATAACTGAATTTTGTAATTGGCGAAACAGTAAATAATATGCAAATAGAGACATAATTTTCTGTTACCTGGGACCAGAAAAAATTGCTATCGCAGGTTACAAAAAAGTCTACAAAAAATTTTTAACATTATAATATTTCAAATTATTTTCTTAGTTGTTTATTTTGTATTAAAATTTAACAATATTTCACTATTCGACATTTGCTACACCACCAAATCAGAGATATTTAAATAAAAAGGAATCAAGCCGATTCTTTTTTAATTCTATTTCAAGCTAGAGAGCACTTGTCACCCAACACCGACCCAGGTGAAAAATTTCCCACGAAAACCATTCCAATAAAATTGCGACGAAAACTTCTCACATTATTTTGAAATGGTTTTCATATTATCTAGGTTTTTGTTGTAGTGGAATCAAATTAGTTTAGTAACATTTTTTTACACGAGAATTCCCTAGCGTCGTTTTATTTTATTTATTAGTATTTATAGTAGCGTTTTGAGACACTATATGGCAGTGGCAGATATATTTTTAAGGAATGTAGAAAAATTAGTACAGTAATTAAAGAAACTGAGGGTAAAATAATTATAGAATAATGTAACATACTGTAATTCTTAAATTGTGCAATATTTTTTTCTGAAATAAATTTTTTTTTTTTTTCATTTTCGAAACATTATTATATAACTTTAAATTCTTAATTGATGATATTTTATTATTTATAAATCTACGATTTTATTTCTGTTTATTTAATTATTCCAAATTTTTATATTTAATGTAATCAAGTCACGGTTTTTGGAAAAATATTTTTCAACTTGGACGAACAAATATTATTATAAAGTTAATTTTATAAGACTTAGGCTAACAGGTTTAATAAAAAAGAAATGCCAAAATAGTTTATTCAGTGTAAGAAAATTTTTCCTGCTTACCGATGTCAATATTTTGCTTTATGATGCCATTATCAAATCAAGGATTTAGCCTGAATACTAAATATTTGTCCGGTCCGACAAGTTGGCAGGTTAACATTAAGTTTTTAAATGAATTTAAATTGTTAAATTTTATAAGAAAATAGTGTTAAATAATCATAATGAAATGAAAACAGTAAATAATTAATGATATGCTAAAAATTAGAATGTAAACTTAAAACTAATAAAGCCACAAGTCACCGAGTTTACATCTAACTGTGCAACAGTCGGAAAAAATTAATTCCAGACTAGTGTGTTTTTGATATTTTTAAATGAGTTTTAAAATATTGTGCGAGGTAGATTTTTACCATGTCACAGTAGTTACAAATAACAAGACGCGCTAATGAAATAAAACTACACTTTATGAAATTAAATAATTAGTACAAATCAAAGAAAGCATTAGGTTATCTGTGAATGAGAAATTTAGGCAGAATGGATTTGCTGAATACAAAAGTGTTTAATCAAAGCTTTAGGTACTTTAGACATGGCTTTGTCGGAAAATTCAATATTATTCCAAAATTGATTCTATTTCCGCAGGACCTTTTAGTTTAACGTTACGCTATTGCCTTTCAACATAATTTCAGCATTAATCGATATCTGCAATTTGGAGTTGAAATAATTTATAACATAGAAGACCAACAATTGACAAACTGATAGTTTGCAATTTAATATGAAACTGACTAAGTTCAATTTTGATCTAAAATTATTAAATTATTTTTTGGGTCGGTTTATAGAAAATGCTCATCTGTATAATATTTATATTAAATTCTAATTAGAAGTTGATAAGCTACTTCATGTAGTTACATTTATTAACCATAATTCTGTAGGTGAAAGGCATAACATCATAACTAACATTTTATCGAATTTGAGATAACATCAAATTTGAGTTTATTTAGTAAAGTTTTTTAAAGTTCCATAACAGAACAGTAATTTAAATGTTTATTTACGTAGAAAATAATTAATAACAAAACAGCATAACTGCATTCAAATCGAAAAAAAGAATTGATATTCTTCTTTGAAGCGTTCATATTTTATTAAAATTGATAAACAGATGTAAAATCTACACTAGAAAATAGGATACAATGCCAAACACCAAAAATATTGGTTGGTTTTTCGAATTTTACAAAACCAAAAAAATAAACAAAAACAGGTTTTTCTCAAAACTATGAAAATGCAGTTATGTTATTCTGCCTTTCAGCCACAGAATTAATCAACATACACAAAATAAAATACAAAAATTAATTTAATATTATTTACAATTAAGATAATTAATTTATTTCCTTTGTTTTATTTTTATCCGGAGTGAATGATAAATTAAGTATTACTCTGCTTTACACGTTAAACGTTCCCAATAAAACATATCCAATAAAATCAAATGACTTTCGGAATTCTTATTGAATTTATAGCTAGGTCATAAAACATCTTTATTGATATTGAAAAATGTCTTTTTAATTGCATATAAATCGAACATATGTAAGCGTCTATTACGTTCGTAAATAAAAATCAAATTTTTTTGCAGCAAAATAATTTCAAATCCTGTTTATCTTCAAAGGTTTCTTTGTTTTCTTGATCTTCAAAGGTATTTAAATGCTGTCTTAATCATTTTATCCAGTAAGTATTTTAAAATGTATTTAATAACGTTTGAGCAGCACAAGAGGTTAAATAATTTTTAAGTTATTTTCTTTAAAATTCTACAGCGAATTTCTAACAGTTAAAAAATTATTCACCAGTTGTATGAGAAAAAATTTCGTCACTACTAAGGGATCAAACTCTCTTCTCATCTATCATAAAATTCACATTTAATTTATGATCCTCAGTGGCTTCATAATACACTAGAAAGTGTTTTCTCCTCTACTCTGCTTTTAATATAAAAGTTAATTTCTTCAAATAACTTACAGATTGAAAGGCTGTGACATTAAATGTCTTTGTATGACACTTCGTCAACTTCAAAAGTTGTATCTTTAGATTGCAATGTCCATCGAATGCTGAGTATCTATGCACTTTGCACAAATTAGGTTTTTCAATGTTGTTTAAAATAACTGCTTATTCAGTCTTACTATTTTTATTCTATTATTATTAATATCATTAATATAGTCGGTTTTCTTTGTTTTTTTTACGTTTTTTCTATTTAAAATATTTTTTATTTTCTTTAGTTATTATCTCTAATTATGTATATATTTCTGTTTCTCGTGAGTTGCCTAGCTCTAGGAACTTGTATCTCAATAAATAAATAAATAAATAAATAAATAAAATAAAAAGATCAAAACAAAAAATTTAAAAAATTCTTTTAATTATTACGTATAATTCTGCTTATATGTCATTAGCCTCTTTACTTAACTTTCAGTATTTATGTAGTTTAATTTAACTTCGCATCTGACTTGCTTACTGAACGACCTTTGTTTATGGTCACAAAATGACTACCTTTCTCTCTCTCTCTCTCTCTCTCTCTCTCCCTCCCTAGTAGTTGTTATTGCTTTAAAGCTTATTTTCTCAAGTTATTTGTCCAACAAAAATTTTTTAATATATATCTTTTACTAGACACACCAAGAACCAAGTTAATTATAACTTAGACAGATGTAAAACAACTTCCATAATGATACATTAATAATACACACTTTTAAAGCTTATGATACAATTGTTTTATTTTTATTACAAGAATTACGTTATCGTAACTTTATTTTCAGGAATAGAAGAGAAGGGAAATTTATTCAAATTACTACTGACGAAAAAAATAGAATTACTAAAAGCGTAGAAGAGAAGCTCTTTTTGGCGAAAGAGTAAATTCCTAAGAGACTAGTACTCTGAAATTTGAGAATTAAATTATACTCGACTACCAAAGACTTGAAAATTTTTCTGAACTTTTCTAATTTTTCAAAAGGGAAAATCGAATGTCCAGTGCATCTAGCTTCAAGACGTAAATATCTACTTTTTATTCGATTCAATAATACAGAACGCAATTCTCTTCTGATTGTTAAAAAATAACGATATTTTATGTCACACACAATTCGAGTTCGGTGATGTAAACGAATGTTGAGAATCAAAGGATTTGTCTGGCCGTAATTGATTGGATTCGTGTTAGCCGTGTGATAAATACGTTCTCGATCAGTCCACTTATCGAGGTTCTAGCGTAAACCATGCCAGGATTTATTCAGGATTCCCCAACAGAGACCTACGCGCTGTCAACGCTCCAGCTAACAATAGAAACTCATCCTGCCTTTCTCTGTTGGACGATTGTTCAGCAATGTAGATGAGCGAGATAATCGTGATATAACCAGTGAAACACCAAGCACATAATAGTGACAGGACAGAACGTTAATCGCGTTCAAGCGAATATAATACCGCAGCACTACAATCGTCTTTTTCGATCAATAGATTCTACGAGGATGTAATTGTATCCACATTGTTTTTAAAATCTAGGTCGTTAAAAGTATCCGTTCTCTTATTGGACTTGTTATTTACCAATTTCTTAGAAATCAGTGAAAAAGGAATTAAATAACTCAAGACCCTCTGTTTAAAATGTTTAAAGTTATGAGAAAGATTTCTTGCAGAAATTAAATGGGTGGTTTATGGCTTTCTGTAAGCATTGTAAAACAATGCTTAATCTGTCATAGAATCTTTAATGGAGTTTAGAGTTCCTATTGATGTGGGTTTTCCCCTGTTTGGTGGTCATGCCTGTTCTCTTTCTTTTTCTCTTTCTCTATCTCTACCGGATGAAGTTCGAATCGTTGGTAGAAGTTCTCCCACCCCTTCAGGTCAGTCAGCGAGGGCCTCATAAGCTGATGGCGAACAGTTCCGTTTTGGCTTTTATACAGACCACATCGGGCGCGTTTTCCTGTACATTTCTCGACGGGTTGTTGACTGGTTCTCCGTTTTGTGTTCATAACGGTTGTACAAATGTGACGTATTCAAGATTAAAATAACAATAATCTAGCCTTTTGAAAACTATAACGGTATTGTGACATTTTGTGAAAAATACCATCAAACATTCCTAACACCCTCCATCGAGTTACTGTAATTTTTTTTGTAGATTCACTATATTTGTTTCAAAACAGCACGATTGGAATAAACATTTGGTAGTCTCAGGATTAGAAAAAGCAAATAATGTGAAAACTGAGGCAAGAAAGCGACTGCTTTCTACTACTGTTTTATACATTTCTTTCTGCTTCTCTAGAGAAGGTAAATTAGTCGTGCTTGTTGCGTTTGAGTATTATAATATCATCAGCTGTTTCTTAAAGGCTGTTAGAAGGTGGTCAAGGAAAACAAAGAAAGAAGACTTCAAGAGTAACGGAAGATTACTTTATGGATGAAAAACACTTAAGAAATAAATACAAGAAGAAAGAAACAACTAATAAACATGAACGATAGAAAGATATAATTAAGAACACAAACTCTACATTTATATTGGGTTCACAGTTCCCGAAGATGTCAATGCTGGTGAGGAGTGGGGACTGAACTGCCTGATCGAACTGTGGCTGGCATATAGTGCAGCCGTTGCATTGATTAACCTGAACAAAGTGCATAAATTGTTGAGAGATTCACGGTCAGTTGAAGTTAATTTAGAGAGACGAGTCCAGAATCCTGCGACCTACCGTCTTCTATAAAAATGCGGTAATTCCAGTTTGCGGGGGGTGTCTAATCATCTCTGAATGATACAAGTATGAGACGGTGATCCACTATGGTCTGACATGTATGGAACCCAAATAGCACATGTGAATGTCAGAGTTGTCTCACACAGACCCGGAGATGATAGACCAAATCATTGATAAGAAAGGATTTCCTTGTAATTCAACCATATTGGAAGTTCCCAGCCGGATGTGTAAGACTCTTAATCAAAACTGGGGAGTTGGGAACCATTCAGACGGCAGGCCACACTATCTCTGGTCAACGTTACTGATTCAATATAATTGGAAAAAACTTACCTATCCTTTGACTTGGCACACGTGAATGCTAGTCAATGTTGAAAGGCCCTTGAATAGGTAAACTCATCGATGTTGATAGATCCGAGAGGTCCTTTAGTGACGAATGCTGAAACACAACTGTCCCAAGAAAAGGTGAGAGCCACGTTGCCGCGTTTCTTCGCCAAGAGTACCAGCTACATCCAATCACAGCGTTCCGTTGGCAAGGGTACCAGCTACACCCAATCAGATAACTCCGCCTACGAAATGAGGGGAAGAAGACCCGAAGAATACGAGGAGGAAGGGCCAATGCATGCCCAAGCATAAAACAATTACAGGAATAAGTAGGGCGAGAGATCAAAAAATGAAAACCCACCAATGGCGCACAACACAGCACCGACAAACAGAAAAAGGAAAACACCAAAAGACCCCCTTATTTAACAAAGGCTGTTTCTGATAATTTTTGGAATATTTGCCAAGAAATTTGCCTTCGTACACTAACGTCGAAAATCGTCAGCACGATGGGTCTGCAGATAGTGAAAGATTTCTACTGACTTTAGAAGTAGATAGTTCAACTCAGGAAAAAGATACAATCTTGAAACTTAGATTGTTGGAAATCTTGAAGTATTCTGCTTCTAGTGATATATTATTCAAAAATTAAAAAAGTTTTGGAGGGATTACAGGATCTGATATGCTTTTGAAAACATTTTTGTAGTTTTCACATTTTTGGTTACTTTGTTTGAGACCCTGCATAATCGAGAAACATTAAAGGAAAAATTTGAAACTTACACAACGTTAAGCATTGCAGTCTCAGCTTTAAAAAAAGTCATCAAAATTTTTAAAATGTTGAGTAGTTCCTTAGTAATTTAAAAAAATGTCCTAGTACTTTTTTCTGAAAGTTCTCAGTCTCGGCAGCCCCAAAATTTAGTTCAACAATCGCGACAGTTGAACTAAATTTTGGGGCTACCATACCTGGGTGTGCTGATGACCCAAAGGTATTTTCGATGAATCAGATCTGCAATGGTGGCCAAGGCAGCCTATATTGGTCTCCAACGACAGATTTTTAGAGACCCCAGAAAAACAAGGTACGCGTTTCCCAATCCGCATTCTTAAAATTATAGAGGGGAGCATCTAGTGATCTGAAGAAGATCTAGACCATCTTTCACTTTCAAGAGATCCGGATGAAATATCTGAAGGATGAGGGAGTTACGCCTTCAACATCCTTCAGATGCTCTCGTAGTCTAAAGCCTTTCGTTAAGCCACTCTGTACCAATATAGTGTTGTGGCGGGTGCACTCAAACACAACTCCACTACTGGTCAGTAGTCCCACTCAAGTAAACTTGAGAAGCATCAGCCTTTCGTAAGCAACCTTGAACGGGACCCAAGGTACACATCGAGCCTCATCATCCAAAAGACTGAAGAAATTCTTACTTTACTTTTAATATTTTTCTTTATTAGTACATAATAATAATAATACATATTCAAAGAACAGTAGTTTAAAAAAATAAAAATTGTTGGTATATAACTAAGGTGCGACAGCCATTTATATAGAGGTAAAAATAAGTGAAATGGGCCATTTGAGAAATTTTTGTTTCCGATTTTCAAGTTCTCTATGCTATTTGATAAAGATATGAACATATTTTTCCCCCTAAAATATTTTTTAAAAATTTTATTTATTTTGGAAAAAAATTGACATTATATTTGAATTAAACTTTGTTTTATCATTTGCTAGAATTATATTATTCCTATATTTTTAAGTTAGAAAATCCTACCTTTTCCATTCACAATGAAAAGTCTTTAAACTAACTTCAACATATAGATAGGTATTCTTAATTCCTTAAAGGAGTATGCTAACATGTATAAAATATTTTGATTGAAAAATTAACCAATCGTTTTAACAGCTATCAAATCACCTTCGGTAATGTTATTAAAGAACTATGCGAGAAATAATGTTAAAAGTTCATCTCTGCTCTCATTGCCGGAACCAATAAACTTTCCGCCCCAGTTTGAAAATTTTACCCTCTTTGAATTATTATGACACGCAGAAAGATTTATTAACCTTGGGTATGTTATTAGACAACTATTTCAATTAAACTGTATTGTATTCTTTCAAATCGCTGATAACAGATTAATTAAAAATTTTCTTATATTGCATTCAGCACAAAACTTTTCTTGTTTGCCAATATATCAATTATACATTGCAATAGGAAATACAATAGGAAAATCCTCTTTCTTAACTATTTCTTGAATATTTCTTAAACTTTCAAGTATATAATGCAATTAAAAGTTTATAAAACTTGTTTGTTTACTTTTCTTTTTCTATAAACTCTCTCCGCATGTGCTTTAAAAATGAAGAATGCAAAACTGTTTGTGTTCTCGAGATTTTTAAATATTGAATTTTTATACTGAGAGTTGTCCAAAAAATGTTTAAAAATATTTTTGTGGAAGAATTTACAGAATAGTTCAAATTTGGGTAATTATTTAGTTAAGAGGATCACCTGTCAGTATGACAGCCAATACATAATTTTTTTTTAGGATTTTTGATTTTTGATGTAGCATAAAATTATATGTAGACATTTGAACTCCAAGGAAAGGAGATTTTACAGAGAACTTAAAAGTACGAGTTTTGGCAACTTTCGTTCTCTTCTCTTGAAAGCTCAATGGTGGTGAGAAACAAAGAAAATATATTAACATTTGAATATTGTTAAGTATTGTATCGTTTCGATTTGAATTAAAATAATTTTTTAATAAAATTTAAGATATTGTATAACCTTTTATTGATTCTTTTTAAAGCAATGTAAGGTTATTTAAAATCATAAACTACAATAAACACCAAATTTACAAAATTAAAGATACAAAGAATATATTTTTTTTTTATTGTTGAATCTTACTGGAAGTGATCAATGTACAACCCAGTAGTTAATCAATAATAAGTAAAATATTAATAATAATCGAGAAGAATTTAATATTAAAATTATTATTATATAATTTATTAAAATATAAATAAATATCCAATTGTAAGTATCACTTATCATGTGTAATATGGATCTTATTAAATGTTTTAATTTATTATTAAAACTATTCTATTAAAAATATTGTTTGAGGCATTGTTGGATTTCTGTAAAACGTAGCGCCCTCTTTAACTGTGTTAGATGTTTAATCGGCTGTTTTGACTCTTGGCCTCCTCACTCGATTATTTTTTTGAGCTTGTTGAGAGTAAAGGTGAATTTTTTAGAATTAATTATTATAGATACAACATTTTTCGGAATAAAAAGTTAACTTTAAATGGTGCGGTTTCGTCTATCATATCATTTCTGTATGTTAAGTAAGGCAGGTAAGGCATGCGCAGTTGCGTCTTCGTCGGCTTTTATCTGCTAGCGGTGGTCACATTTACCTGCTTATAATATAACTGACGTTAGTTGCGTGTATTTAATGTCAAGTGTTTCTAAACCAAACAAGTTTTTGTCAGAGAGTTCAATGCGTATGTGCAAATTGGGTGAATATTAACTTTGATCTCTAGAAATTGGGTCATCAGTAGTCAAAGGCATTTGATCATGCCATGGATCGAGAAATCAATTCATTCGTCGTCTCTCAATTAACCTCCGACTTTACAATTCCGAATTTATCTAAGGCGGATTTAATAGTTTTGAATGACATACAAATGTGTCTAGACAATAACATTGAAATGAATCCTTTAAATTAATGATAATTAGGAATTAAAAAAATCTCATTAAATCTCGTTAATAAAAAGTTTGAGTAAAATTAACTGATGCGTTTATTTCATGAAGTATATAAATTACAAATTAAAACATTCAATATTACACGTATGTAACTAAACAACAAAATAATAAAACAATAGATTAATAAAATTAATCAAATAAAACAAACTTGTAAACAATAAGCCACGACTAACTAACTTTCCGGAGAGTGGGGAGTAAGGAGCAGCATAAATACTGATTTAAATTTTCACTATAAATCAACATTTATTAATTTAAGATATATCGAAAGGATTACAAAATAGTCGGCCGCATGCCACATCCCTGAAAAAAGACACGCACTGAACACTGACTCTATTTTTAACAAAATAGTCGAAGAACTGACTCCATTAAATAAAATAAAAAAAATAATAATGGAGCTCACCTGATAGGGCACAATGGCCACGAATAGCGCCCTAGCACTTATTTTGTTACATTTTTAGAAGGAAAGTTTCCAACTTAGTATTAAACAATATACGACCAAACGGACGAACACACTAGTTCAGAATACCGACGACAGCGAGAACGCGAGGTTGTCAAGTCAATCTACGGCGATACATGCGCCACGGTGCCGCTCTCACGAATCACATTTAAAAGTTTGCCCAGTAGCATTACCCGCGGATGGATAAGTCGAGCGGTAATCGACCGAGGACGTAAATCAGATATAGTGGTTGTGGCGCTGACGTCGAGCGCTAAAATAAGATGGCTGCCACCAGTGTTTTGACAGTTTATAAACACTACTGTCGACATCATATTCTGGTTCTAGCACTCTTGAGAGAATTATCGCACCAAACAAATCATTGTCCGATTTGACAAATTGGAAGGTATTTAAAAAAATTAAATAATGTAAACTCAAAATAAAAACAGTCACAATCGCCAAGTTTACATTAAGGCTTAACAGAGCCTGGAATTGATTCCAGACTGGTGTGTAGTAATTCAATTGAACCATTAATATATCTTTATTATATTTTTAAATTCATTTTTAAAATATTGTGAGAGATAACTTTTTACCTCGTCACATAGTTGAATTTTCGCCGACGCGATAACTGAGAAGTCTAAACTTTGAAGATTTATTATTTGATAACAAGAACAGATGCCATCTTGGTAATTGGTGTGTTTATAAAAGACATCCCAATGTTTATAAAAAAAAACTTTTTAGTCTATAATGTAATTAGGCCTTTGTTAAAAAGAAATAAACAAACATTAATTTTTAAATAAATAATTGAAAAAACTAATATTTTTTTCAATTTTTTTTATTAAAAAGTTAAGCATTTTTTTACGCAAAAAAGGATTTTTGACTTTTTTAGTAATATTAAAATTTAACGGAGATATAATACATTGAAAAAAGTACCAAAACATTTGTAATGCAAATATCTTGAAAAATTATGACAATTTTTAAATTAATACTTAGAATATTTATTTGTATCCTAAAAGATGATAATAAACAAAAATTGAGAAATATATTAGATATCGACCTTAATTTTTCTCAAAAATGACCCATATTTATTTGTTTTTTACGCCAAACGATAATGAATATGGTTGAGACAGAGGTAAATCCTTCCATATTATTTTAGTTCAGAAACAAATAAGTGATCTTTGGAAGTCAAGAATGAATAAAATTCAACAAGTACGTCAAATTAGCATAGCGACGTTTCGTTTGCTCAGGTTTTCCAACCTCATCAGGCTAAAAAATGTTGGTTTAAAATTTGTTACATAAACACTTCACTAACAAAATGGTTTAAAAAAACATGTTCTAAGTTTTTTTGAAAAAATAAGAAAAAACGAAACACGTTTTTACCTTCACACACACAACAAAAAAGGACTTTTAAAGGAATTTAAAGGAATGGTCTACACATAACTACTAACTTGCTCTGACAACATCAAGAAAAGTTTTATTCATCAGCTGTAGGAGGAGTGATCTTTTCCAAAAAACATTACTAATCTCAATAAACATCCTAATAAGTTCACTTTTCATAATAAGTCATGTAATAATAGTTTGTCTCGTTCTAATAATGTTTATTTTAAAAAAAATTTAAATTTGGAGATTGATGATATTCATTTACATTTTATGTTTTTAAAGAAAAAAATATTACATATAAAAATTCGAATTTTAGAAATTAATAACGACCAAATTTTTATAAATAACTTTTTCAAATTCTTAAATATAAAATACTTACGAGTTTTTAAAGAGCAGAATTTAATCCAAAAAAACAAACTCGATGGCTTAATTAATATACGCAACCATCTAAAACTATTTCCAATAAAAATGAGTGTTTTATAAATCTGACTGAAAAAGTGATTTCACCTAATGTTCATTTGGTCGAAATTTCAGTATTAGTAAAGATTTATCCAAACAAGATATCGTTAACTTGGTACAAAATTTGAAATCTACTATCTCTTTTGCTTGTATTTCAGTTGACGACAAAAATTTATTGAGGAAAAATTTTCAGATGAAATTTTAAAAAATTTAAATAATTAAAGACATTTTTTAAATTTTATTCGATCTATAACTAATAAATTTAAAGCAACAAAAGAATTTTCAATTAATAATAAAGATATTTTTTTCACTTCGGCCGATAAAGGTAATGTTACAGTTTGCATGAAAACAGAAGATTATAAATTTAAAATGTTAGATTTACTTTCTGACCCTTCTGAATATATTACTGTCAATAAAAATCCATTAAAAAAGTTACAAGTGAATACTTCCAAGATTCTAAGAAATTTAAATGATAATGAATTTTTGGCCAAAATCTATCATAAAAATGCACTGACTTTGACAGACACTAAACTGGCCAAAGCGTATGGTCTACCAAAACTTCACAAAGTCAACATATTTTAAAAAATAAATATAACTGTGTTCCTCTTTTTTATGGCAGATATGTGGATGACACTTTCATAGCTGTAAATAAAGAACATGTAAAACATGTAATTAGAGTTTTTAATTCTTACCATAAAAAGTTAAATTTCACTTATGAATTAAAAAATAATAATAGCATCAATTTTTTGGACTTAACTTTAATTAAAGATAACAAAAAAATTATAACGAATTGGTATCAAAAACCAATTTCATCCGGAAAATTTCGAAAATTTCAAGAGGGTATTCCTTAATTTTGATTCCACTTGTGAATAAGGATTTACAGCCTATTGTAAGACTTGAACAAGATATTAACAATACATGGGATTATACGAACATTGTATATAAAGTGGATTGCAAAGATTGTTCTGCAACATATGTAGGAGAAATAAAGCGTACTTCAAAAAAACGAATCAATAAGCTCAAAAATGCCAAAAGCGACAAGTTTGTTATTTATCGTCATCGCAACACCTTAGGTCATAATTTTCATTGGATAAATGCGCAAACTTTCGATCGAGAATCTAATTGGAGAAAAAGGAGGGTTTCAGAAACGATTCATATTAATTCAAATTCTAATACACTTAACAGAAAAGCAAGATGTTTTCTCTCTAAATCAGATCATCTAATGTTTACTAAATCGTCTGAAGTCTTGACCAAGAAAAAGTGTATGTACCTTCTGTATGTTAAGTTTACGTCGAGGTTCATTGACTTTACTTTGCTTGAATCTGTATTAAATATTCACCTTCTGCTCCAATCTAAAGCCAATTTTCAGTAGTTACTTTTCGTCGACTAACGATGGTTGTCTTTGAGACATTTGACGAATTTAAATATTTTAATGAAACAAATTTTAATTTTTAACGAATTTTTCGACTTAAAGTGACCGGAGTTTTTCGTTGTGTGTGTGATGGTAAAAACGTGTTTGTTATTTACTTATTTTTTCAAAAAACTTAGAACATGTTTTTTTATCTTCTATTAAAACGAGTATTTTTCCTAGTTAAATTAATGAGTTTCTAGGATTCGCAAACGAAGAGGCTTTGCTATTTGAAGCGCGCTTAATGATTTTGCTGATGTTAGAGTCATTATCAAAGAAGTTGTAGGAAGATTAGAGAGCAGGTTTGGAAAATAGGGATGCGTTAAGACGGAAATGGGGCTTTGCTTTAACGTAAGATTCATGATGCCGGTGACGAATGTCGGGTCAGACTTGTACTATTTACCTAATTAGTGTCTCTAAGACAGAATGCAGTAATCCATCCTTCTTTACGGGGTTCAGGTCGTAAAATCTGGACGAGAAGCAGTAAATCGCCAAGGATTGAAATAGGTCGGTGGTACTCGAGAGAACGTAGAAGAGGAAGAACGGAGACAACCGCATTTTGCGGAGGTCGATGGGAAACGCTGGGCCGACAAGCAACTAGATAGAGAACGGCTCGTGTAATTGAATGGCCTTTAATTAAAAGTTCAGTTTCTTCCATTTTCCAAGCGCTGGCTGTCGCGGCTAGCAGCTCTCGGCACATCGCATATCGCATGACGACTGAGGACCTTATCGGATAAAGACTCAGAAGACAATCCTATTTGCGGGAACAAAGGAAGCTTGTGTGGAACTCGGTTTACTCGTGTACGTACTTATACAGTGCTATTCTTGTAGAAAATGAAAGGGCGAAGCATGAACGAGTGGAAAAGGCGAATGTCTTGCTGCCTACAGCAGATATGTACTGTTTTAAGGATTGACGTCGACTTGCACAGTTTCTATTCTCCTGCAAGGAGATTGCCTCGATGTGTAGTCAGACCAAGATAGCAGTTCTGTATATCTCCGTCTTCCTCTGGATAGAAAATACTTTCCTCCAAGAAATTCTCGTGATTAAAGTATTGGATAATGTATTTATAATAATTGAATCATAGTGTTTTCGAGCAGTGATACTTGTGTTCGATCAAAACAGCTGGGACTTAAGTATTAGTGGTCAATAACATTGGCTCAAGTTAATTGTAAACATGTGAGAGGCAATTAATGAGACTACACTCAAGAAGCTTCTGGATGACCTCCAGGCAAATATCAGGAAGGACACTGAACAGGTTGTTCAGGTGCAGCTGGAAAATCTAACGACATTAGTCAACCAAAATATAATAGATATACAATTAATTAGAAAAGAAAATAAGCAACTAAAAGAGCAAGTATCTAATCAAAACACTATTCTAAAAAACCTAAGAAGGAAAAATAATCTTATTATCTGTGGTATACCAGAGAATATAGATGAAACGCAATCTTCACTGTTTGAAAATATTCGTGCTATTTTGATAAAAAAAGAATATAATAATTGAATCGCCGATGATCAAAAGAGGTTAGGTGTGGATTTCACTCCGACTATAATAATTCGGAAATTATAAAGAATTTATTAGGTCATTTAGAGATTAGCAATGACCGGTTCGAAGATCTAGGCCGATCATTCTGTATGGATATTCAATGTTGTCAAAACAACAGGACTATTTAATTGGCTTTGGAGTCTGTATCTGTAAAGAAGGAAGTAATTAAGAAACACAAGTAAACGTTTCGGATGTTAATTTAGCTAGATTATTAAAAATAAGAAGTTTACACTTTTCTTTCCAGTTAGATTAAATCAATAAATATATGTATTTTAAATTAAGAAAATAAAGGTAGGATGTATAGTATAAAGTATAAATTCATATTACTTTAAATTTGTTAAAAAATAGTAATTTCTACCACACATGCACAAAAACCTCGTGTTTTCGTTCGCCTTAAGCGGGGCAGAACTCACAGTTTTTAGGTAAGTAAACGTTAGAGGTAAAAAAACTCCCGAACAGTGAAAAAAACTCTCATCGCGCAAGCGCATTGCGGCGCGCCACAATCACGCCATTTTTAAGACTGCGTTATGAAAATTTCTTTTCATAACGCAGTCTTAAAAATGGCGTGATTCGGTTCTCTGTAGATAACCAGAAAGTTGCAGATTTAAGAACGATTCACTATAGACGTCAGAGTGCAAACAAGTACAGTCCAAATTGCATGTCTCTCACTTTTCTACTTTTCTTGCACGCACTGTTTGACCAACAGAACAGAGTCGATGTCTTTAGCGTGAGTAGTACAGCTTCAAAATCTAACCTGACCGTATCACTAGCGCGGCGTGTTGACAAGTAAAAAAGTGTGAGACATTCAATTTGGATTGTATTTGTGTACACTCTGACGTGACATAGTTAATCATTCTTAATTCTGCAATTTTCTAGTTATCTATACAGAGAACCGAATCACGCCTTTTATGACTTTGTTATGAAAAGTATCATTCGTAACTGCGTGAACAAAGCAGTCGTTTTGAAACTCGCGCCATTTTTGCAACTCGT
Organism: Ganaspis brasiliensis; assembly: GCA_037103525.1. Classification (NCBI taxonomy): domain Eukaryota; kingdom Metazoa; phylum Arthropoda; class Insecta; order Hymenoptera; family Figitidae; genus Ganaspis; species Ganaspis brasiliensis. The sequence continues at coordinate 884,163 of JAZKLR010000159.1, read as the reverse complement.
TTCACTCGTTGCAAAAACATTGCTCTCGTTTCAGAAACGACTGCTTGTCACGCATGTTACGAAATATACTATTAGTTTAATCTGGCAGTTTCTCAAGATTAATAAAATGTAATCAAAACAACAAAAAAATTATAATATGAATAGTTTTTTAAACAAATATTTGTTGTTACTGTGCAGTTAAAAAATACGAAATTTGATGCATTTTCAAATTAATTTTAAATTGTCTAAACAGTTTTAATTGGTTTAAAATATCCATTTTTTATATATTTTTTGTTTTATCTAATTTTTTAAAAAAATTACGATTATTCAAATAACAGAAAAAAGTACATTTTCTCTTGTATTGCAATTCATTTGCTTAAACAATTTACATTGTTTAAAAGCAACGTTTTCTTCATTTCTGACAGAATAATTTTTTATATCATCCGTTAAATTATTAAATTTCCTGCACAGTTCATATACATACCCAATTGTTTAATCAATGTTTTTTTGGATATTATTGACTTTAACTAATTATTTTCAAACTTACAATGATTTAATTAATAAAAAGATAAATTTGTTTCTCGAATCGCTATTTATTTGTTTAAACAAATTTTATTGTTTAAAACCAACTTGTCATTTAATTCACCCAGAATCAAGTAGTTTTCTGTATTCACAGTTGCAAAATCATGACTTTTATAATTATTGCCTTTCTAAATAATATTAGTTAAAACGCTAAATATGAGAAGAATAATTGTTTGAACAATTGAATATATATTTAAAATTTTAGTTGAATATTATTAATTATAATTACTCTAATTTTTCAATGGATAATGTAAAAAACAACATGATAAAAAATTAGTTAAAAATCATCATCTAAAAAATAGATGATGCAAGCGTCAACCTTTAAAATAATTGTCTGATCAAAAAAAAAAAAGAAGAAATAGGTTTAATTTTTTTTTTTTCAAATAAATTTCATATAAGTTCCATATAAGTTTATAAAAAAGTATACAATTTTTTTTTGGACACCCTAAAGTTAATGTAGTAAATTTAGATTCTTTATTAAAAGATAAATCCTCTGTTTTTGTTGAAAGGCTTTACAAAGATAAGCATCAAAAAGAAATTATGTTCAGAAATTACACAACTGTTTTTAAAAAAATATCATCTGGGAGAAAAATTTTTCCTCGAGACATAATAATAAAGCTTGTTTCGTTACTCTTAATAAATAGCAGGATCTTCATCGTCAGTATTATCTGTGAAATAAACTCGGAATGCGATTAAAAATTAAACATAATTCTATTTCTGCGAACTAACTTCTTTGGGCAATTACTCTTTTCATATTCGTATGTAAATCCACATTTGGAGAATGTACACATAAGAGAATATTTGATTAGCCAATTTGTCTAATTCTGACAGGGAAAGGTCAGACAAACGTAATTAGTGGAGGTCCTTGGTGAACTTGTACAGGTTTCGCAGCCCATGAAACTCTATTTTTCGAGCAAAAAACTCCCAGGGAAAAGAAAAAGCATCAACTCTCCTCGTGTTTCTCTCGTTGAAAGTCTTTCTTCTTCTTTCTCTGAACCCTCTTCCTTCCTTTTTATCTGGTGTGGTGTTAGTATTTATGGCTTTCCATGGGAAAACTGCTCAGCAGGGTAGAAACCACAAACCGTTTCTTCCAACGACATCCAATGTTCACTTGAATCCCCTCTCCTTACACGTACGTGGGAGACATTCGATGGGGAAGAAAGGGGTTAGAAAAAGAGAACATACGGCAACTCGAACTAGCTTCGGCTAAAAGCCTTAATCGTTGTTTTTACTTCCTTATACTTTCGTAAGAAAGGAATTACTGCGGCCGGCCGCTGACTTCACGGAGAATTTGCGGCCATCCAGGAAACCCTTCGTCTTCGTTCACGTTCTCTCTTTTATTTTTCACCTTTTTCCCCCATTCTTATTCTCTTCTCATTCGTTCTGTTAACCGTAAGTCTAAGCGACGTGAGAAATTTGCAGCTCCCTTGGATCATCTCCAGCTATTCCTTTGAGGTGCTTTAAAATTGGATATAACTAGAACGAGACACTTTATCTTCAAAAATTATAGTACATGCATGAGAGGAAAGTAGCTTCTCAAATTTTTTTAAAATGCTTTAAAACACAGATTTTAGACAGTAATTACTTGCGTGATTTTAATCTTATTTCAGAAGTTTCATAACAAGCCAAATCAATGAATAATTTTTTAAGATACAACACTAGCTGTTTTTATAACTTAATCCTAAAAACGGCGTAGATTGTACCTCTCGCGATAGGTAGAAAACTAACGTTAGCTGAATGGAGTGTTAAACGAGTCTTAAAGTATGAATAAAAAAATAATGTGTTTAAAATGATGGATGGTGGTGTTACAAAAAACTCACTACACTTTATATTCGATAACGGATAGTTTATTCTTATTAAAAGCTGCGAATACGTCACATTTGTACACCCGGTATAACGTCCAATTGACCAACTAGTTAAGAAAACCAGTGGAAAATGCACGGGAAAAAGCGCACGATATGGACTGCATGAAAGTCGTAACGGAACTGAACTGCTTCATCACATCAGGCCCTCGATGACTGACCAAAAGGGTGGGAGAACTTCTACCAACGATTCTAGCTCCATCCGGTAGAGAGAAAAAGAGGGCAGGCATGGCCACAGAACAGGTGAAAACTCATCTCAATAGGAACCTTAAACTTAATTAGAGATTTTATGACAGATTATAAACAACCCAGTTAAATCATGCGAGAAATCTTACTTATAATTTTAAACATAATGTAACGACTGTCGTTGAGCGTCCTATATAATAAATCAGGCAGCTATAAGACAGTTACGCAAATCTGTTACGCAGTTTAAGACTGTTTGTCCGTTACGGGAAAATGAGACAAAGACAGTAGGTAGTTTAAGATATAGGTTATTTATGATTTTCACTACGATTTTCGTAATTAGCGAATCAAAATACGTAGGTATATCAAGTTTTAAAAAAAGAGGGGATAACTAGTTTCTTTATTTTTTATGTGTTCAATTTTTATGGTGGTTTCTTTGTTTCAAGGGACTTTCGAGGGAATGTATGAATGATACAAAATAGGAATAAGCGGCTTTTGGTTCGCATTGTTATCAGTTACAGAATCTAGTTATTGTTAAACCTCTTAGCACAAGTTTGAGGTTGTAGCAGCAGATATTGTTTTACCTAATCAAACTAGTAATTATAGAAGCCTTTGAAAGTGAAGTCAATATACCATTATTGAGAAACGCTTTTTAAACGCAATTATTATTCATTACATTTATAGTAAACTTTTTAATTCTACATTCAACCATTCAGCTAGAAATGAGAAAAAATGTAAATCGTATTTTATTGGAATTGAAAATACGTAAGTAATAGTTAAATTATAATTATTTAATTCTAAAGTTACGTGTTAAGTGACTTCTATGAGCATAAATGGCTATTTGTTTTATCGAAAAAGGTAAGAACTAAAAACATCTTCATTGTCGAATGCTGACTCTTACGGGTTTTTATCACTGGCCCCTAAGGGAGCCTAGAGACAGTGAGTTTCCAGGTTGGATGGCTCGTCGATGTTCTGTACATTTGACGGGTCCCCAAGGAAACGTTGGTAACTTGACAACCGATATATACTCAGATCTAGCCACAACTCTGATCGAAACTATTCAACCACATTTAACTTACACAATATTACGACATAAAGTCAACTACTAAAATGATAATATTAATACTACAATTTTTGTATATAACAGTTTATTTAAGAAAATGATCATTAAACAATGTCTTTTTAGAATTGCAGAAACCATTTTTTAAGAAACCTTTACCTTGTTTTTGAAGTCGCTATAAAAGGAATAAACATTAAAAATTGCTTATGCAGAAAATTTATTTTACAAAATCTTTTCCTATAACAAAGAGATTCCTTAATGTTCTTTCTATTTGAAAAAGTAATAACTTGATAAGAGATAAATGTAATATTGAAGAAGAAGGAATTTTCTGAATTTTTGATATTTTCTAAAGGGCCAAAGTTTTCTCCACTTATTTTAGTACCAAACTAAAAAATCCGGTCGGGCATGTTGAAAAAGTTAAGTTAAAAACGTGCACTTTTGACAATTTCAGTTTTCTTTTGCAATATGTCCAAATTTTTTATATTTTCTTACAGGCTAAATTGTTTTTCATTTATTTTAGTATCTAACTAAAAAATCCTTTGGGCGAGATTGGAAAAGTTAAGGCCAGGTTACTCTGAACAATTTTGAAAAAATCGAAATTTTTTTTTCATAAATTGCTACTGTATACTCGTAGAAATAGTATAGAATTAGTCCCGAAGGTCAGCAAGACCGAGAAACAGATATAAGAGAGTGGGGAGCAAGGCAGTTTGCTGATAGGGCCAAAAACAGACGTGTTGATCGAGCTGAGCTAGAAGCTACTGAAGCGTCGAAGGATCACAGAACTGCTTTAAGAAATGCAAGAATTCTTCGGAATGATGCTTACGAAGACGAGGAAGGAATTGTGTATGCAGCTAAAATGGATATGTAAGTAAAATTCACTTTTGTATGATTTTTCACGAATAAAAACTTTGAACTGATTTTTCTCTGAACCACGTTTTTTTACATGGATGACACTCTCATTTTAAAACTATTGCACTTATCGATATGAACCAAACGGCATTTTACTCTTTAGATGTCTGGCTGTGGCCTCAAGCAGAACCAGAAATATTCATTATTATTTAAAAAAGTTATAAACAATTAAAAGTGAAAAAAAAAGGTTGAAACAATTCAAAAGCCCGCCATTTTGTTTTTTTTAATTGAAAATGTTTCATTCTGCTTGAGGCTATAGGCAATTCGATACAGAACATGAAACCGTTTTGTTTTTTGCTTTCAGATAATTCTTTTCCAAGAAATTATGTCATCCATCTACGAAGTAGATAACTTTCAGCAGCCATTTTCAAGACCGCCATTAAAAAAAAAAAATCAAGTAACTTCATGTATGTACTATTATATGTAAAAAAAACTTATTACTTAACATTTCTTGTATTATAAATAAAATGTATTGAAAAAAATCACGTTTTACAGAGTAAGCTGCCCTTAAGTTAAAAACGTGAAAAAATTAAGAATCTGTCATGAAAATAAAATTTAGATAACAATGATGCCAAACAATGTAGGCTAAAGCTTGTGAATCACAGAAAGATTTAGGAAAAGGTCACCCCTTGTTCAACTCTGCGAGCATGAACTTATGTCAACATTGTAACGGCTGTCTCGTCTCGAGTGGTTCAATATAGTCATCCATTGGCTACAGTTCTATGGTCAGGTACATACATATGCACCCACATACACATAAACGTCAGTTTTTCACTTATAAAGTTGTACGTACGTGCAAAGAGCATTGGGAACAATGCTTGTGCCACTAGACTATTGGCACTATGGCTCTGCAAAAATTTTTAAAAGAGGTTCAATAAATACGACCTTCTTAAACCAGCGAAACTGCTGTAAGTACCGATTTTGTCCATTTGTCTTTTTTCAGAAAAGAGTAAACTATTTTTTTTCTTCCACAAAAAGTGGAGTTTATATTTAAGATATAAACCTGTTGCCCCCTCTACGAGAGATTATATGAAGTATAAGATCATATGAAATACAAATTTTATAAGTCTAAACTTCAATAAATGTATCCCTTTAAACCGATTACTGTTTACTTTATTTCCTCTATGTTAAAATAATTTATGAAAAACAGGTAAATTATAAATTACGAATATAATGAAAACATAAATGAATAAAAAAATAATTTAAAAGATATAAGTACCGACAAGTTATCCGTGTACATTTTAGATGCTTTTAAATAACAAAAGTGTGTCATATCTCGCTTTGAAGAAACGCCTATGACTTAATGGTCCAATTCATTAGGACATTCTCCTGCTTCCGCAGAATGAAAGCGCAATTAGAGATATGCAAAACAACGTTGATATTAGGAGAAAAGGCCACGAGGCAGGAATGCCATTTGAATTGTGAAATACTTGGAGAGATTCCAATATTAACTCAGGCAGCATATTTTGAAGGCAATGAGTTTCTTACGAATTTTTTCTTCTGCCTTGAACTGTTGATAATCATTTTTATGAAATTTTACATGAAAGGAGTTGCTTTCGTTAAATTTATCCTTTAAGATTATATTAAATTTTTAGCAACTTTTAAAGTACTTTATTAAAACCGAAAGATAGATTTTATTATTTATAAGTTTCGTGTTTAAGATTGTAGGCGGAAGTGTAAAGTTTAGCTGTCTGAAACAATCCAAGAACTTGGACTAATTAAAGTAAGTTTTCCATTAAGGTCCATTTAATTATCGCCTGCCACTTGTCGGGCAAAGAGAAAAAAGACGGAACCGTCGAAAAAAGAAAAGTGGATTAGAGTTACGAGGAAATATTCGGGATCTTCCATGTTCTTGAAGGGTTCTACTAAGTAATCGACGATTAATGCGTACTCGAACTGGGAACAGCTAATGACTAAAGAAAAAGCACAAGAGCAAAATTTCCATTCTGTACCAGGGTGAGAACATTCTTTAGAAATAAACGTCAGTAGTAAATTACTTCTTTGTTTTTAGTTTCAAAGAGCTAAGGGAAAAGAATTATTACTCTTGGAATAATTACATCATGCAGATCTGAAATAAAAACTGTTTTTCAAGTAAAGAAACATCTAGAGAAAGCAACTTTCTGTAGAGTCAGTAGGATAAAAATAATATCTCTGATATTTTTTATAAAATGACCAGTTTTAAATTAAATTCGTGACAAAGCGAAATTTACTTGTTTTTATGAAATAATCGTGAGAAAAATGTAACTTTCATCTGGTATGTTTCGAAAAAATTATTAATATTTATTAAGTTAAGTCAATTGAAATTCTACTCTCGCCCAGCGCGACCGGGATCAAAGTTGCTGGGGTTCTATTTGGCAAAAGAAAATACTCGGACGTCAGTCAACTTTATTCATAATTAATAAACTAATAAAAGAATAAATAATTAAGAAACAACAGAGGGTAGGAACCGTCGGTAAACCCTAACAATAAAAATTATAAAAATAAACCAAGCGACTTCCAGGAATTTGATTTATTCAAGCAACAACACGTGGTACACAAATCACTTACTTGAAAATTGACGAATTAAAGACATATCGACTCTTGTCAATTGAATACAAATATTTCTCCAGAAAATTTATTGACAAAGGTTCTCAGTCCAATTGACAAATTCACACACACTTTAAGTTACTATACAAGAAGTGCTAGCAGACACACAGTCGGACAAAGAGTGCCGAACCCGGAAGAATTCGGTCATGCGGACATTTCAGAATTAATTGGCGCTCGTATCGATTTTAAAATCTTAGGTGCGAAATAAGCGCTCTTGCATCCCTAACCTTATGTTAAGGATATTTGATCAAATAATGGCATTACGTCGTGAATTAATTTTCCCGTCACAACCTGAAAACCTCAAATTTACGTTGAAGTGTCAATTATCCTCACCTTAGCAGATGGCCATCCCGAACCATTAGCAATCAACAGTAAAACTAGGTTTCGTAGGTATGAATTCAAATTAATAATTCAATGTTAATAATTTGAAAACATTATACCTGTAACGAGATTGATTCGAGGTTCGAGACGTTTTGAGGTCTTCCAAAGAAAATCATCTTGGCGTTTATTCATAATACATTTACCACTTTGATGATTCGCCAGCCTCATTGTTACTAAATTCCTCCTTGAATATCTGGACAATTGGAATATGCAGATTAACAGACTTAACACCTGAATGACCATCAATAATTATACCTCGAACCACAATACTCCAATGCGGATCTCTCGACGCTGGTTAGCTATGAATAGATGATGACCAGTGGAGTGAACGTAGTAACGATATTGAATAACTGGACCAAGTATTTGCATATATATTTGCTGTAATGGAGGCAGGAATCCTGAGATTTTGCACTGCCCACTGGATTTGACAAGAGAGTCTGCTTTCTTAGCATTTCTGATATCACCAGAAAATCATTAACGATTCCCCCTATGGTATTGTTTAAAATTATAAGAAGGATTTCTCGCATTATTTAAATAGGTTGTTTATTTTCTGCTATAAAATCTCTAATTGAGTTTAAGGTTCCTATTGAGTTGAGTTGTCCCCTGTTCTGTAGCCGTGCCTGCCCTCTTTCTCTCTCTACAACAGGGGTGTCCAGAAACGGCAAGTGCGGAGTGACATTACGGTAGCAGGAGTGACAGGAAATTTTTTTCGTCAATGTTCGAAAATCCGAGAAAGGGCTATTTTACGACGAACAGCAGTCAGTCCTGGGTTTTATGAGTCTCATAAGTAAACTCATATAGTTTATTGCTTTTAACTCGATAGGGTCAATACGATTTAAAAGGTTTAGGTCCCCCTATTAGGACCGGAACTAAAGTCTTTATTGTAGGATTTTTGAGGCAGAATTTGACCTAGAGAAATGAGTGACACTGTCACTCGGAGCATGGAGTGAGTGACGCTTGGACTTCCTTGCTCTACAAAATGGAGCCTGGATCATTGTCAGGAGTTCTCCCACCCCTTGGTCAGTCAGCGAGGGCCTGATGTGATGAAACAGCTCAGTTCCGTTACGACATTCGTACAGTAACCATCGTGCGCGTTCTCCCGTGCACTTCTCACCGATTTTCTAAACTATGTGCAATTCAGTATATATACCGGGTATACAATTGTGACGTATTCGCATTTTGTAATAAGAATAAACTATACTTATGTTAACTAAAAGTGCTGTGAGTTTTGTGCAACACCACCATTCATCATTTCTAACAGTTATACTTGAGAAATCCGAAACTTTAAAGACATTTTGAAAAATGGCTCGTCAACCAATTGTCTATTCATGATACTAAAAATTTTGGAATTATAGCTATATACGAATATCAGTTTTATTTGACCAAAGAACGCAATTAATTCAAGCGCATACCAGAAATATAATTCTATTATTGTACAATCCGCTTCTGGTAGAGTAATTCAAAGCTTACACAACACCTTTTGAAGGCTGCACTTCTCCACGAACCGGATGTGCCTAGAATGCTTCTCGTTACTATTCATAGTATACTCGTGTACACTACAAATCCAAGGACTATGCAAATTCGATACCATTTCTCTAAGTACATCAAGATTCTCGCATCAATCTATTAACTTTGGACATTTTAGAAAAGACATCATGTTTACAGAATTCCCGAAAGATTTTCGAAATCTTGATAAAAGTGTTCAAAAAAGTCTGACAAATTTCTTTAATCAAACAAAAAAAAATCAATAACTAAAGTAGAATTTTAATTTTATATTTTAAATTCAGCTTGCTAAGTTTAATGAAATTGCAGATAGTAAGTGGTAAGGAGCAACTGTTTCTAATTGTTATTCCAATTTCACTGAAAGACAATTTTAAAGATTGATGATGATGATGATAAAAATTCTTTATTGATCAAAAATATTTATTCTATATATTTCTCTTTTCATTTTATTTGTTGTTCATAAAATATAACAGCGTTGTGATTTATGACACTAAGTAAATTATTGACCGCCGCGTAGATTCGTCAACCTTTGATTGACACTTGACTCATTTGCAGTCAGAACTGCGCCTGCTTCGGTATCGTTACTTCGATGACTGACACTGTTCATTCAGTAGGCATTAAACATCAGTTATTGTCTAAAATGTTTAAAGTTTTAAGGAAAATTTCTTGCAAGATTTACATGGGTGGTTTATGGCTTTCTGTAAGCATTATTAAACAATGCTTAACCTGTCATAAAATCTTTAATAGAATTTAAAGTTTCTATTAATGTGGGTTTCCTCTGTTCTGTGGCCATGCCTGCTCTCTCTCTCTCCCTCTATCCAGGATGAAGCTCGAATCGTTGATCGAAATTCTCCCTCCCTTTTGTCAGTCAGCTACATCGGACGGATTTTCAAGTGCATTTTCCGACGGTTTCTTTACTGGTTCTCCAATTTGTGTTTATAACGGGTGAACAAATGTGACGTATTCTAAATTTGCAATAAGAAGAAACTATCTTTCGTTAACTATGAAAGTGCTGTGCATTTTTGTGAAATATCATCAAACAATTATAACAATGATAACATTTAAGAGTTATCAATTTGGTAACCAGTGATTAGTTTATCAAAATCTGTTATAAAAAGTATAAATCAAATATTTGTTCTTGCACGTCAGAAGAATAAAGAAAATTAAACAAGCTTTTAGTTTGATAAAAAAATCGCAAGGAATCTCTTCTATGTGATGCTCATGTTCAGGATTCAAAGAGTTTCCTTTTAATTGTACGACTGTTCGGAAAGTTTGAATTTAATTAGACGTTCGCCGTCGAACAGATCGGTCTCGAGGTTGGTTTTTGAAAAAAAGACGAATACTTTAGATCGTTAACACAATTCCATTCGATAATCCAGTTACTTGTTTCGAGTCAGATAGTAGATTGGACAGAATTTGATTTCAGCTTTAGTTACTCTTGACGAAGTCGTATGCGACTTTACGGCTGCTTATGTTTGGCTTTTTGTAAAATTATGATTTTCAACTGCACAACTTTTTTTAAGCCTTTTAAGAACTCATCTGTAAATCCAGTATCAAAATTTTGATTCAATTTCAAAAATTAATATTTTTTATAAATATCTGACTTGATTATAAATAGAATCAACTCATATATTGAAAAAAGGGGAGACGTTTTATATCCTTTCGGAAATTATAATTAAGAATGTTTTAATTTAATAACTTGTCATAAATCAAATTTGTTCCTTTCCTTTTCAACTTTTCTGTTTCTAATTAACTTAATTTTGCTAAAAGTAGCTTAAGCTATATAATTAACGAAAGTCGATATATTACTGAAACTAATTTTTTTCTGATGTGTAGCCTCTCACATTAGTGCTTAATGTAATTACATGGTAAAGGAAATGGATTTGTTCTAATAAAAGAATTCTTGGATGAATTAAATGACCGTCATGGATACAAAGCATATTAAATTAAAACAAGCTAGAAAAAGATATTCTACTGAAGAGTTTGCATTTTTATTTAAGATTTCCTTGATAAATTTCATAAAATTACCTAATATTTGTAGAACTGCTAATAAAATTTATATTCCAAATAAAGTCGATCGAATAAACGCAGTTAATTAAACCAATTTCAATTCCTTTTATTTGCTTTAAAAAATTTGTTTAAATAGATTCCTTAAAAGTACCGAATCTTTGAAGAACTCTCCATATAAATTTAGTCCAAGCAAATTTGAACAAGTAAACGCAGTTCATTAAACCAATTCTAACTTCTTTGGAGTGTTCTGAGGGTGTTTAATCAATACAGGTGTAAATTCAAACATTCAATCGATATTTTAATAATTAATCAATCTTTTTCTTAATACCTTTTTTTAATTTAATGGCAGTGGTGTACGAAAAGAATCATGCGACTGAAGCACGTTTTCCTTTATTGCAGTGTTTTATCGATCGTACTTTTAATTAGAATATAGATGCCAATTATTTTCCTTTCACCAATATCAAAATACATTTAATGAAATATGAATGAAAGTCATAAAACTCACTTTATGTTTGGAACTAAAGTCATAGAATATTAATAACCTTTCGTGTTTTACGACACTTAGTCGTGAAACAGTTATCTGGTTTGATAAGTTCTATGATTTAAAAACATCATTATATAATAAAAAGATTTTTTCAATTCAAAATGTCTGCATTATAAATTTTTTTTAATTAAATCTTTGCTTTGTATTTAGCTTATTTAAACAAATTGCTCACAAAATAGGTAGCTTTGAAATCAATTGTATCGTTATATGAAATTTAAATGAAATTATGATTGAATAGGTGGTACAACGTAAGGTACAAAGTGTATCAAATTTTGTTTACGCTTAACTGGATGCAAACACTTTGTCAACATTTCCTTGCAACATTTCATAATTAAAACAAATTAATTAACTGAGGTTATATCGATGCACCGCAGTCTTGTATGACAGGAAACCAGTAGCGAAGTTACATAGTCAAGGGTCCCAGACGAAGTCAACAAACCGGAAATGATGCTTCAGACTCAGCCTCCTATAACTCACGGCTTTCAAGCGATCTACAATAATTGGTCGGATTATCGGAGGATATCGTTATAGGAAGTGCGAAACCCTGGGACTCGTCGAGGCAATCTCCACTCTGATTGCGTTTGACGCATCATTGAGCGAAATAATGGAGACGCCACGGTTCTCGATACTCATATAACGTCACCCTATTTTAATTCCTGTCATTCGTCAAGTCGTTGTTTTCGATCAGTCATCCCAAACCAAGAGGGTGCCTCATAATCTGTCTAATTTAACGAAGACTCATTTTGCTTTTACTTTTGTCAATAGGCCGTTAAACTTTATGCCCTATCTTGAAAAAAAAAACACATTTTTAAATCAAGAGACAGTTATCTAAGGAAGAGTACGCATCTGTAATAAATAGACATTTATTAATTTAAGATATATCGAAAGGATTACAAAATAGCCGGCAGCATGGTACGGCCATTACAAAAGACGCGCACTGAACACTGACTTGATTTTCTACAATTTTTGATCGGAGAACCGACTCCAACAAAGATAATTTCAATTAATTGTTAAAGGAGCTCACCTGCTATGGGTATACGCCCTCGGATTGATCCTCTACCAGACATTTATATATTTAATAATTTTTAATAATCTGTATATACAGAAAATGTCAAAGACCAACGAGAAATGACGACAGGCTGAACGCGTCGTCGTCAAGTCACAATTATTTACACACAATCACCCCCTAGCGCGACAAGCCAGGGACACAATCGTTCCAAGTTTAGAGTTATGCCTAGATCCGTCGCCGTTACGTAGCAACCGCGAGCGACCGAACTCTGTCGCGCGGCGAAGTGGTGGCCTCGTCTGCCCACCCCTGAATCTCCGTCGTCTGCAACTTTGTTTTGAGAGATGAAAAACAATTATAGTCAACATCATCTTCTGGTCCTGGCACTCTTGTCAGGACGGGACTTACATCTGTGCCTAGTACCAGAACGATCCCACGACAAAGGGCTCGAACTCCAGCAAACGACGATCCTCAGGGCAACTTCTCAGCGAATTAAAAGTGGAGAATTCTTCACTTTTCCAAATAGAGGCGAGTCAGGTTCGTGCAAAAATAAAGAACGGATATTTGTAAATAATAATAGTTGTTGTGGTCAACAATAACAACAATTTGTCTTTTAAAAAGTCCACATCGGGCGAGTTTTCCCGTGCATTTAAAAAATTAAACATTACCAAGTATTTTTTTCTCTCCAGTTGAAAAATATCATAAACTTATTGTTAAATTAAACCTTATCTTTGTTAATATAAAATATTAATAATCTCAAAGTAAACAGAAACTGCCAGGTAGACTATATCCTAATATAAAGAGATGAGTATAATTATTTCCTGTTTAAATATTAGGCGGGCGTTTGCTGAAGCATTGCTATACCTAAAATAGAACGTTTTCCAGTCTTATGCATTTATGATACAAAAGCTGTTCTACATCATACACATCTACTCACTTCCACATTTCTCCTTTGTCTATACATTCTATAACAACCATCTCTATTCTAATAAAACGGATATTTGTACAATTGTACATTCAGACCAGATTCTAATTAGCAGTAGTGATTACATTTGTATTTCCTAGTAACAATACAAATTACACGGTCCAATATGATGCAAACTCATAAACGTGAACTTTGCTACCCTTAGTTCTCAACATTTACGTTAATTTTAAATGTAATTTATTGCTCCTAAACTACTCGGGTATGAAGTCTCAGGTAGGAAGTGCTTGTACTTTCGACAGTATTAAATTCGCACAGGAGAGTATTACGCGTTCCTCGCACCAAAATACACAGGATTGGCTCGTACTCAATTTCAAGTCCAATTAGCGAGGAGATACGTACACCATTTACGATCGAGGTAAACGTAGAACCCTTTAAACATGCTCAGCGACAATTTTGGTAATACGGCAAAATTAGTTGCATTTGTACAAACCATACTTAGTTTCCTTTAAGTAATTATAACTACGCTCAATATAATATTCTATAATCTGCCAAAAATTGATTAAAACATGTTGTGATATTATTGTTTCTAATTCCTTAATTTTCCTAGATACAGATTCATTTTTTTAGATCTACAGAAATTGGAGATTGTGTCCACTTTAGATGATTTCTTTAATTAGCTCTTGTCGCACTTTTTTACCTTAGTTATTTAATTTATTTAAATAGTCAAAATTATTTTTTTTAGCAATTACTTGAGTAAAGGATCTATAACTAAACTAGAATTTGGTCAAAAAATATACTACGCTAATTAATTTGATATTTTACAATCTTTGAACAAGCCAGTAATTTTTGACCGGTTCCGGGATGAGCCTCAATCAGGCATTAAAGTTTTTAATTTAGTTTACTTGCAATAAAATAATTGATGCGTCACCAACAGCCGGTTGAAAATTTAAGCAAAGAATGACACGTCGAGCGTTCATCGGCAAGTGTCTCCACTTATTGTGACAGGAGCGCAATTAGATTTTATTTTTTAAAATTCACAAGGTTTTATAAAAATCGTAAAATTACAAAAAGAAAATGAATTTCAGTTTGCGCAATTGCAGCAAATCTTTACAACGTGCTCCCTCTACATTGGCTGCAGATTGGCTCAGAGTCACGCGAAGAGACATCTTCCTTGTCAAAGGCATCATCTGTGTCACTGGCATTATCAGTTGCTGCTTCCTCATCTTCTTCAACCTCACGATAACGCTGTTCTAAAACAGCTACGCTCCTAGTTTTCGGACTTGGCATCTTTAGAAACAAATTTCTAATTTTACAAAAACACTTCTGCTTCACACTTTAATAAATTGTAATAAAATTTATAAATAATGTTTCTTTATTTTTGAAAACTTTCCATATTTCAAAAAAATTTAATATTATAACGTTTCGTATGAACTGGGTGAGATTTACTCGAACGTAAATTTTCAACAATACCAACTTGAAGGGCAAGCGTCGACTGGCTCTACCAAAAGATTTATATTTGTTCCTCTCATGATTAGGAGACTATAAATTTTGTGCCTAATCTAGAGGAAATGTTTGTCAGCTCTCTTCAAAGTATCCATCGAAATTTCTTTAGATAAATAAAATTTAATTGTAAAATTTTTGTAGGTATCTTTAAAATAAGTCTCATTCTTACATTTCTGTTGCACGGTTGTTAAAGAAAAGAGGAAGACAAAGTTTGCTTACGTAAGACTTCAATGTGGAAAACGTGGACCACTTAGTCGGTTGGCAAGCAGCCAAATGCAATCTCTGAAGTACGCTAAGTTGCCTGCATCTTAAGCGCACCTGGACGACTTCCGCCATTAATAGATTATCCGGCAAGCATTCATCTTAGTCTTCCTTCTGTGTAACACATCTCTAATGCTTGAAGAAGGGAATCCAAGATTCTAGTAGACCAATCTTACCTCTGAGTCTGATGAAATTCACTCTTTTGAAAATAAAACAACGTATACACTTTTGTCCTTTTTTTTTTTTTGCTTTTCTGTTTGATAAAACAGCACAAAACTATTCTCTATTTGAATAACACAAAATGACCGACATTTTCCACTTCAAAGCAAGATAGGTTTGGTATTGGTTCCCGATAGCAGAAACCAATGCAATATTTCTAGAAGGAATTTCATTGAGTCCTTTGAAGCCATCTGATAAAACGAGTTTCTATTTTTTATACAAAAAAGCCTCTGGTAGAGTGAATAGGCTCCTGCGGACCTTCAAAAGTCACTCGTATACCTACACGGCAGAGAGGTGCTTAATAACTCCTCTTAAAAATTACATAGCACGTCACCTGTTGCGTCGGCAATAGCAACGCCGTTTTACTTAATCCTACTGCTAAAGAACTAGAGCGAAGACCTTCAAGCCTCTAAGCTCATGGTATTTAATATACGAGTTGCTGATGCCACCCGAGATATATTGAATTTTCTACAGGAAACTAATTCTTTATTAATTTACTTTTTCAAAAGACCTTTAGACCAGAGGCGTTTAGTTAGCACTTTAGTTTTATTTTTTCCCTCATTTAAAAATTAAGCGGCTCTGTGTTTCTACCAGTTAAATTAATTCTTAAATTAAGTTCCAATTGCTTACATTGAATTTCCTTATTACTAATTTGTAATAACCGAGTGAGGCTTAGAATAATTAGATAACAAAGTTACCTACTCCCTTTTGCAAAATCCATTGTTCACTTCGATTATCCTTTCGAAAGCATTTGAGGTTGCCTGTTCTAAGTTTCAATAGAACTTGAACTCCCTATAGACGTCAATCTGATTTCAAAGGAATACCGAAATTTGACTTATACTTGAAAGCTTCTCCCGAAACAGTTTAATATCAGGACAGAAATTGGTCATAACTATTTAGTAAATATTTCGTGTGTTCATCAGAATTGAAAATATCTTTTATCGTGGAATTTCGTATGCAGAGCTTTTGAACAAAGACCAATCGATTGAGTAATTTCGAGTTCGTTCGTTTCCGTAGTGGTGCCGAGACGCGACGAGACTCGCAGTTGGTTATCGATCATGAAGCAAATTCCTCATTGGGCAAGGCGGCAAACGGCTGCCAAGCAGCAATCTTGCCACACCTGGTTCCCAAACGCTTCATTCCAATCTTATGATTTTTTTCATTTTATCATTCCGAAGGGGTCGCAAGATCAGAAGTCTTTCCGTTGCTTCCTTGACTTTTTTTAAAGTTCAGTTCACCCTTTATCTTCATTCTCATCGATAATATGTCTTTAAAATATTGTATCCAAAAGATATTGATGAAAATTCCGATAGGTCCTTTCCGACGATTAATAAAATTCTCTCAATTAAAATGATACAAAAGATTTTTGGGTTAAAATATTCTAACATACATGGAGCAACAAAACTTGTTTCCAAAAGTAGACGTTTTGTTCGATTAATAACACCGGCACACAAAAAAAATTGATGCTCTGAGCTCGAGATCAGACCATGACTGATTTATGTTTTTGTGGTCGCTGAAACCAAATCTAAAGTCCATTTAACTCCATCACGTCAGGATTTTAACACAACCTAAAAAAAACACAAAATTTGTCTCAAAAAATTTAAAATCTAAAAAAATTCTGATCTCTAAGTCTGTCTGTGACTGCTTAATGTTTTTGGGGTTGCTAAAGCCAAACCAAAAGATCACTTAACACCATGACGTCATACTTTTGACATAACATCAAAAATCACTTAAAAATTTGACCTGAAAATTTTGAAATAAAAAAAATTCTGATGTATAATTCTGACTATGACTGCTTATGTTTTTGGGGTCGCTGAATCCGAATATGAGGTCCATTTAACCAAATTAAGTCATACTTTTGATGAATCATAAAAAAAAAACCAAAAATTAACCTCAAAATTTTGAAATAAAGATAAATTTAGATTTATAAATCTGAATATGACTGTTTTCTGTTTTTGGGGTTGCAGACAACAAAACTAAAATCTGTTTATCCCCATCACGTTATACTTTTAACATAACCCAAAAAAAACACAAAATTTGACCTTAAAATTTTGAAATAAAAAAAAATTTAGATTTATAATTCTGACTATGACTCCTCTATGTTTTTGGTGACGCTGATGCCGAATATGAGGTTCATTTAACTTCATAACGCCATACTTTTGACGTAACATGAAAAAAACCCAAAAATTAACATCAAAATTTTGAAATCAAGATAAACTCGGATTTATAAATCTGAATATGACTGTTTTATGTTCTTGGAGTCGCGGACGCCAAGTCTAAAATCTATTTAACCCCATCACGTCATGGTTTTAACATAACCCAAAAAAATCCAAAAATTTGATTTCAAAATTTTTCTGGATTTCAAAATTTTTTTGTCTAATTTTGGGGTTTTTGAGGTTAGGTTGAAATCCTGACGTGATGGGATTAAATAGACTATAGATTTGGTTTGAGCGACCCCAAAAACATAAAGTAGTTTCCAAGTTCAATAAAATTTTAAGTTAATAAAGATTAAAGCAGTCATCTAAACTCTAGCCAGTGCGTAAATCTACGATCGACGGTCGGTAATGTAGGAGGCAATCGATTTTGCAATTAGTACTAAGAACGCTCACGGCACTGGTGTGGCTGCGAATAAAACATGTGAAAGCAATTTAAGGTCATTTCTTGCAAAAAGAAAACTAATTTTTTGGTTTCAAACTAAAATGCCTTAATGATAGAACGTCCAAGCGCAAAACTTCCGGCAGGACAGCTCACCGATTGTCTTCCATTGCAAGTCCCACGTCATTTGAATTTAGAAATTTTAACTTTGCATGCGATAATAGCTTATTTTTTTACCTTTCTAAAGATGTAATTAAATTTGTTTTCATCTTAATTCATAATCACTTTTTAACGCGATTTAATACGTACTCGCAGAAGGCCTTTTTGTCCTGCCGGAAGGACGTTGGACGTTCTATTATTAAGGTTCATGCTTGTAGTCAAAAATAAACTATTGTAATCTACTTTTTTTATTTTTCTACATAACTTCTTATTTATAAAATGTTGAATTAAAACTTTAGCTATCCGAAATATGTGGACGATAAATTATTTCACTCAAACAGTTGTTTCTTACGAATGTGGGTAATTTGCATACCTAATTTTAAATTAATTCAGTTTTGTACCAAGAAACTGAAAAAATTTCCATTACATGTGTATTTAAGTTAATACTTAATACGTTAAGAGTATAATTTTATAATTCCAAAATGCATTTCGCGCTGGAAAAGTTCCTTGAGCCGAGAAGAGCTTCATTAGCATGATCCGTTGAAAACCGCGGCTACAGTTTCGCATATTCTCGTCTCACGGAAACTAATTCCTTTCAACAGAAAGGTAAGTAATGAGTGATAATGTAAGTCTAAGAACGGAAAATGTTAAATATATAATCTGAAACGAAGAACTTAAAGTTTCATTTAAGATTAATATTTCACATCCTCCTATTTCTACAAAGTTACAGTTCCAGTCAGACGCGGGTCAGTTGTACAACTTTCAATTTTCCCAGGATTATATCTCTGCGATCAAGAAAATTCTCTACCCTACTGTAGTTCAAAGAGATTTCAAATTGAAGTGAATTCATCCGCATAAATGGCAACATATAAGTTAAAAATACAAATAAAATCGAAAAAGCACCTGAACTATTTTACAGATAAAATATTAAACTTATCGATTTCAAACCAATTCATATTTCGCTATTCAATTTAAATAATGCTAGTTCGTGAATTATAAATATCCCGATTTAATTTTGCATTTAAATCCCTATTTTGTTGCTCTCTTTAGAATGCAAATCCATATTGGGAATTCATCAGAGATTATTTTATCAACAGATTAATTTGCGATATACTTGAATATTAGTTATATAGAAAATAACTCTTGATAAAATCCTCTACAATTGACAGTTCAAGAGAATTTAGTATTGCGAAATTGAATTAAAATGGTAAATAACTTTTCTGATGTATTTTTACACCTAGATCCAACTCAGGTGTCTAACCCCTTCAATGTTATTATCTTAATAAGATAGGTGTACTACTGTCTGACCTGTTCTATGTTTAACGAGATTAACATAATACTCGGAAGCCCCTTTCTGAAGTCTGGTCTTCGACTATACACCCAACAGGGATCTTCGATGCTCTAGTCTTAAGCTTTGTGTTTGTGATTGTTTACCTATTCGTGATTCGATCTAAAATTCAGGTAAGGAAACCTTCTAAAAAATTAATTAATTAAAGTTTTTAATGCGGCAAACAATCACCATAAACAATACAAAATTTAATCTATTCGACTTGAATTCGACTCTTGTTTTATTAAAAATTCAACAAATTCCTAAATAAACAAAAGAATAATTTTCATCTTCTGTTCAGTCAAATTCAAATCACATATAAACTGCCATTTAATTTTATCTGACACTTCGTCAATCTCATTTTGTTATCGAGTTATGTATAGTTGCAAAGAAGTGATATGGCTGATTCCAGAAAAAAATCGAAATTTATGTCCTTAATGATTTCTGTAAATCAGGAATGTCGATTATGAAAAGTTATTTTTTTTAATAATACTACTAAACTAGACGTACGAATTTATGAAACAAATTTATTTCTTATATGATAAACAAACAAGTCCTTACTAATTGTTTATTATTTTATTTTTTATTTATATAACAGGGCCTTTCAACCTATTCACCCTCCTTCCCCGCACAGGCTGTTTAGCCACCACTATTTGCACCGATTTGCACATTTTCGCTAGGTTGAAAGGCCCTGTTATATAAGAAAGTATTGACTGTATCTACACGAGTTTATAATTTAAAAACAGCGAAGGGAAATATTTTTAAATATACTTCAAAATTTGTCCTGGAAAAACTTATCAATCCCTCGCCGCTTTGAAACAGTGTGAATTGAGCAAAACTTAAATGCCTACCAAGTGCCGCCTTAAGTTTTTCGAAAGTTGGCAACATTGTTATTGACAACCTGTACTGCAGCGAACATTTGTAGCAAGGATATTTTGTTACAACTAATTTATCAATGAGATTTTTAAAAAATACATTTCTTTACGTCATTTCCTGATGTTGATTTATAAATAACTTTTTTATTTAATAATCATAGTGTATTTTCATATGTTCATAGCTATTAGCGAACCCTCTAGTGTAATTTAACCTAAAGTTATTAGCACTTCAAAAATCGAAAAATTTGAAAATCTTGTTTTTTAATAATTTTATTTTTATGCTTTATTACAAGCTTCAATATATTTTCATTATTATGTAGGTAATTAAAAAACACATCAAATGAGCTATTTGCGAATCTTCTATTGTAATCCTATTCCGAGTTATCAAGGTTTCAAAAATTGAAAATTTTTATGAAAATTAATGTTTACAAGTTTTTTTGCGTTTTATATAAATTTTATGGAGAATTATTTTTACTAGTTTTGTAGACAATTCAAAAAAACTCCAATTAATTTATTTAATATTTTTTGAGAGCTATTAATTAAAACTTAGTGATGTTTGCAGTAATCTGTATGAGGAAGCAATGTTTTCAAAAAATGAATAGCAAAAATTACTCACACCAAATAAATATTTGAGATACAACTTGACAACGGTTTTATCATATTTAAATTATTTTTTAAATTATTTTCATCATATTTCAATTATTTTTTTCAATTCAAAATTATTTCTATCATTTTTTAAATTATTTCTTTAAATTCTTAATTATTATTCTCATTTTGTAAAATTATTTTTCAAGAATTTTAAGTATTTTTCTCTAATTTCAATTAATTTCTACAGTTTTGAATTATTTTCATTTGTTTTCGTAATTTACAAAATTATCTTGAGTTTCAATTATTTTTGCCTTCTTCAATTTTTTCTGTCAATTTTTAATTATTAACATTTTTTTCAATTAATTTCTCAGATTTTCAAGTAATTTTCTCAACTTTCAATTTTTTTCTATTTAAATTATTTAGTTTTATTTATTTCATAACATTTTATTAATTAGATTACACGCATCAAAAATTTGGGCGTTAAAACCGACAAACGGATTTTTTAAAAAATTTGAAAAAATTCTGATTTTTTTTGTATTATTTATTTCAAACTTCATTAATTTTTCTCAAATGATAATTGTTTTTATGATATTTCAATTGTCTTTTCAAGTTTCAAATTTTAAAATCATTTTTCAATTGTTTTCCTCAATTTTTAATTATTCTGATTTTTTAAAATTATTTTCTAAAATTTTTAAATATTTTTCTTAAATTTCCCATTATTTTCTTCCATTTTTAATTATTTGCAATTATTTTCGTAATTTCCAACTTTTAAACTATTTATCTGAAATTTTCATTATTCCATTATTATATCTACGATTTTCTTGTATTTCATGTACCTATATTCTGTATTTTTGCAATTATTTCCCTTAAATTAAAAATTGTTCTTTTTAATTTTAAATTATGTTTATCTATTTTTATGTGTTTTCTCTAAATTTTAATTTTTTCTTCTTTTTTGCAGTGAACTTCTAAAAGTTTTAAGTATTTTTTTGAAATTTTCTTTTATTTATGTAATTTTATCAATTATTTTCTGAAATTTTAATTATTGTCTTAAATTTTAAATTATTTATTTCATTTTTTCACTATTTTCTTAAATTTTTAATCATTTTCATCAATTCCGAATTAATTTTTTAAACTTTTAAATATTTATCTCAATTTCAAGCATTTTTTCAATTTTAAATTATTTTTTCATTATTTTAATTTTTTTAAATTTATTTCTAAGATTTTGAAGTATTTTCTCTCAAATTTAAATTATTTTTATTAATTTTAAAACATTTCTATGATTTTTTAGATTACTTTCGACAATTTTAATTGTTTTATTTTTTAATTAATTTGCAAAATTTGACATTATTTTTTTAAATATTTAAAACACATGAACACGTGAGTTAACACATGAATAAATAAATAAATAAATTAATAAAAAATATTTAAAATATTTACAATTGTTGATAATATAAGGCGGAGAAACTAATCACGCGCCAGTGCGCGTTGTTTAATTTAGTTAGGTAAAAGTAATTACAATTTTTATAAATTATATAGAACACTGTTTATAATTGTTATATTTAATAATAATTTTTACACTAAACTAACTGATAGTTAGTTTGTAATGATAATTATTTTGTTATTTATCGATTTTTATTTTAATAAATTGTGTGTGTTTTAAAATAGTGAAGCTCATTCGGACATATAAAATTCTTATAAATTCTCCGGAGGGAGAATATTTTGGGTTATATTGTCGAGAATGTAACCGCATTTTGAATTACCCAGAATTTTGAAACTAAAATTATGCTCGCAGTCATAATAGACAGAAGTGTCAGATAGCGCCACCTAAAACAAAATCGTCGCGGCGCTAGTGTCGCCGAACAGCTGACGAGTCGACTCGACGCTCGTAATCGTAACCTCATTTCTTATTTTGCGTTATGCTTGCTAACAATAAGTTAGTTAGATACCTAAGGGTTTTTTCCTTATATTTTTAAGTGTTAAAAGACAAAGTAAATGATCCAGGGAAGTTCAGTAGAATAAAATTCACAAATTTTGCGTCAAAAAGGCGACTTTTCGTGGACTCAGGTTTGTCGATCTCATCAGGCTAAAATTTATTATTAACAAAAAACACTTTAATCACACACAGGTCAATTTAGGAAAATATTTAAAAATAACAACTTTACAATAAAAAATAATCACCTAATAAGTTAAAATATGTATTTGGTTTAACTAGTCAAGAATTAAAAATTTCCGAAATAAACTCTTTTGTAGAATTTTTTTTTGTTAGTTGTGTTTTAAAATATATGTATTAAACGTAAATAGCGCATATTTTTATTTATTTTCAACAACGAAAATTAGACATAAACAAGCAAACAATATTTTTTAGTCATATCTTATGTCTTGCAAGAAATGTAATATTTTAGAATTTTCGTCTTCATCTATCGTTAAAACAGAAACGTGTCAAATAATATATATTCGCAGCTCTCATCCATCACAGAAAATGAAATAGTAATTTATTATGGTTCAACGGCAGCTTGTGATGACGGGTCTAGTGCGCCCAATGCCACATGGTCGGATAATAAGTTTATAATTAGCGTGTAATAATGTATGTTCATCACACTACTACACTACCAACCTTTGTTTTTCTAATTATCGTATTTAATCCAGTGAGCAGAGCATTTAATAATTAATTAATTAAGGATTTTGTTAATTTCTACATATTGCATCAAACGATTTAACTAATTAATTAGGCGAATAAAAGCACCTAAATTTCATTTACGTTATATCTATTTGTTTAATAAAATCAATATAATGTCAAGATAAAATAAGTTAATAGTTCATATCGTTAAATAAAAGAAATTGTTGGCTATTATAAGAAAACTTTTATCGACGTGTTTTTCGAAACTTGCTATTTGGCAATCACGGTAACAGAAGGTTCTTTTGAAAGTTGCAGGTAAATGTTTGCATTGATGTAAAAACACCACAGCTCATGAACTGAAGAAGAAATTGTTCTCGAAGGAGTCGAGACTTTCTGGAATGGATGTAAAAAGGGAGAGGAGAGAAGAATCAGTTGGAGGGGTTGGTTTTGCTGTTGCTCGATAAAATAGAGATTCATCCAACTTGAAGCGCTGTTAGTAACTAACAAAAGCGACTTGACGCCAAGTTTCTTTAAAGCAATAGCCTTCAGCCATATTTGCTCATCATGATCTTCACTTCACAAGTGTTTTACGCCAATAGTTTAAAGAGATTGAGAAAAGAAAATCAGCTTGTATAGACAATTTTACATCAAGTTTAGTTAGGTAAAAAGAGTGAGAGAGAAAGAAAGAGATTAACCTATTTTCTTTTCGACATGGTTTCCCTTCTTCAAGAAAAACTCTTCTATTCTTAAGAACAGCTGAGAACACTCCTGATGGTAGAAAGACAAACACAAGCCTGTCGACAGCAATAAAGAATTATTATTTTGATGAGACTTGAGATTCCCTTCATCTTGATAAGATTTGAAAACAATTCAAGATTGCAAACACGAAAGGCAATTTTCTCCTTGTTGTTTGCTGAAAGGATGAAAACGATTTTCAGAATGAGAGACTTGACACATTAGATATCTAGAGAATGATAGACAGGATGAAAGCCCCTTGTGCCTCTTCTACATTAAACGGAATCAGTGTGGTGAAGGTACTAATTTCGAAGAAGGGCTCTTGAGGATTGCAAAAGATATCCAAACGGGATTTAGCTCCATCTGCTTCTCTTTTATAATGAAGACCGATGACAGCGAGGTCGAAAAGCGAACAGGGTGTCCCACGAGTTGTCGGTTGCAAAATGGCGAGACCATTCATCCTGATTAGACGTGGTCTCCCGCAGGGGACATTGGAAGTCTCCCGCTCAACGCTCAGGCAACGTCAACCAATAACGAGTGAATGTCCTACTGAAAAAAAAAACCGAAAAAAGTTAAATTAAAAGTTTCTGGGTACCTTATTTTGGCTACAGAAATTTTTCGTCTACAAGGGATTATAAAAAATAAACTAGTATTTGCTTATTTGCTTCATTTGTAATATGTGTTAGGTCTAGTAAATACATTTAAACACACTGAGACTTTCTTAACGCATGAACACTATTCACAACAAAAATTAACATTTGAAGAAAGTGCCATTTCGATATTCACAGATTTTGTTTTTAAATTTAGCTTAGCAACGCGCAGTAGCGTATCTAGAGGGGGGCAAAGGGGGCAGTCTCCCCGGGCGCCAACCTCGAGCCCAATGCATTTGGGGGCGGCAAATCGATGAAATAATTTTTAATAAGGGGCGGCAAAAAATACCTTTTGCCCCAGGGGCCAACAATGCTCGGTACGCCACTGGCAACGCGTAAGGTCTTTATAAGGTTATGAATTTCTGTATTAAAAAAACAAGGTCAGATGATTTCAATACTACTTCACATACTTCACTAAACACTGACTCTAAACTTACAAAAATAACCGGAAATCTGACTCTATCAAATAAATAAACAAAAGTTAATTTTGGAGCTCATCTGGGAGAGCACAATAACCAAACCTTGTCAGTTTTATTTAGTTACATTTTTGTAACTTTTTAATACTTTTGATAAAAGAACACGACCATACGATCGAACACACCAGTTCAGAATGACAATAGCGAGAACGCGTCGTCGTCAAGTCCAAAAAGTTCACACACAATCGCCTCTGGCACAACAAGCCAAAAAGTCTACGAAACAATCGTCTAAAGCCTCAGTTGCGCCAAGATATACCGCTGTTACGTAACGAGAGCGAGCGACCGAGCTCTGCCACTCGATAAGGTAATGGTCTCGTCCGCCCATCCCTGCGTGTCGTCTGGCCTCCACTCTGTTTTGGCAGGTGGTAAACAATGACCGTCGACCTCAGCTTCTGGTCCTAGCACTCTTGTAGGGAAGGGACTCACATCCGAGCTCTGTGTCCGGACAACCCTACGACAAAAAACTTTGACTTTGGCCACAAAAAATCTCATCAGCAAAGTAAAAGTGAAGAATTCTCCATATAAGAAACGAGTCGTGTTTGTGCGTACAGGAAAGGAGAATAATTTATTTAATAGTTATTGTTATAAAAACAACGCGACAACTCTGGTTTGACAAGTTGTCAGGTACGGCATTTAAATTAATCAGTTATTAAACCAATGTAAACTTACGAAATTTTGAATAATCATTTATTAAACAAATGTGAAATTAATTAAATAATATTGAATTTGAACGT
Organism: Ganaspis brasiliensis; assembly: GCA_037103525.1. Taxonomy (NCBI): domain Eukaryota; kingdom Metazoa; phylum Arthropoda; class Insecta; order Hymenoptera; family Figitidae; genus Ganaspis; species Ganaspis brasiliensis. The sequence goes on along the minus strand of JAZKLR010000159.1, from coordinate 857,894 downwards.
TTAATAAAATAAAAGTTAAGATTTCTAAAGAAACTAAAGAAATTATTAAATAACCTAAAATTCAATAAAATAATTAAAAGTAAATTACATCAAAGTAAAAACTTTGCTGTCATTAAGAATGCAAGCTCAAAATAATAGAGGTACAAGTCTAGTCGCCGATCTTACATTCGACTGTAAAAATTTTTTATGAAATTATATCTATTCTCTATTTACAAAATAAAACAGTAACTACTGTGAGGCGGTAAAATGTCTACACGCACAATATTTTCAAATTAATTTAAAAATAAATTATTACACACCAGTCTGGAATCAATTCCAGGCTATTATTCAGCCTTAATGTAAACTTGGCAATTTGATTAAATTCAATTAAATTTTGACTTTACATTATTTAATTTTATTAAACATTTAAAATTCACTCTAATTTATATTTATTTTGATTTAGTAAAATTGAAATTTTTTTTATTTTGATTTTGGCTGGAGAGTTATTAAACAACTCTGTATGTGTATATAGCTGTAAATCTAATTTTAGGAAATAAGTACCCTTTTTAAACTTTAAAATTTTTTTATTTTGCACGGCGCTATCGCTGCAACGTTGCCGCAACGTTGCAACAATATTGCGGCAACATTACACTGCAACGTTGCCACAATGTGGACATACGCAACATTGAGGCAACGTTGCAGCAACATTGCACGGCAATATTGCCAACATTGCAGTGCAATGTTGCTGCAATATTACATGCTATTTGGGGGTGTGTTCGACCGTGTGGTCATGATTATTAAAGTTTAAAACTTTCTTTATAAAGATATAATTAATACTACTGACGGGGCTCTTTTCGTGGCCATTGTGCCCGCTCAGGTGAGCTAAAAAATAGATTATATATTAACAATTTATTTGTTTTTCTGTGATGGAGTCGATCTCCAATAATAATAGACATTAAATTTAGAGTCAGTGTTCAGAGCGCGTATTTTTGTAAATGGCCGTGCCATGCAGCAGGCCATTTCTTAATTTCTTGTAACCTTTTGAAATGGTTTCCATTTAATATATTTGATATCTTGAGGTTTCATTTAAATTCTTAGTTTCTTGCTGCTCCTTACTCCCCACTCTTTGGATTATTAGCTAGTCGTGGTTTTATTATATTATTTCAATTAAAGATTAGAATCATTTGATTAGTTTGATTAGTCTTTTATTTTACTATTATTTTTGTTTATTTACTTTTTATTAAAATAACTTGTCGTACGGGTTTTGTTTTTATTTTGTTTACTTGGTTTTGATTAAATATTTAAAATTAAATTAAGAATTATTAAACATCATACATAATCTGGAAAAATGCGTCACACTACTTATGAAATATAGCCAAACAAAATTCCCATTCTTTTGGAAATTACTGTTTTTAACCTATTCTTAACCTAATAAAGATCTTACGCATTGCCAACCTAAAATTAAAAACACACTATCAATTTCGAAATGGCACTTTTTTCAAATGTTAATAAGAATTGCACAGTTATCACCAATCTTTTGAAAAATCGTAAATTACAGTGCTCTTGCGAGTTTAATTTGTTTTCAGAGCTTCATCGAAATGGCAGAGTTCTCTTCCCAAGCAAAGAAATTGGCCATATTTCGTCTATACTATCCGAGGCGTCTATCCGAGGAAAGCGTGTTTTGCCAGGTAAGTTCCTGAGATTAATCATAACTTTAATTGATAGAGTCGGTTCTCCGACTTTTCCATTGTTAACAATTAGAATGAGCGTTCTTTGTATTGTTAAATGGCAAAGCCACGCGGATGGTGGACTTGGAAAATTTTTCAGTATGTATTTTTTCTAGAATTTTCTTAATAAAAATGTTAATCAGTGTTTAAATTAATTTTTGTAGCTTTTGTGCTGCTTCTTACCCCGACACTTTCCGCAATTTTCATTGTGTAAATCGTGATCTAATTTAACTAAGTCAATTTGTTTAATTAGTCTACTATTATTTTTTTGTTTAGTTATTTACAGTTAGAATAACGCTGACGCTTGTGTTTATTTTTATTTACTCTTTTATTATAAATCAATAAATTTAAATTTTATTTTTAAATTAATAAAAATGCGTCATAGTACCAATAATCTCTAACATAATCAAGTATAGTAGAATAAAAAATAAAAATTAAACGTCAAGCAATAGTTAACTCCTTTTTATAATCAGACTTTCGAATCGTTCTTCTTGAAGATGAATCAAAGTTATAAGTTAATTAACTCTTTCTAACTATTTTTAGTAATAGTTGACAACACTCTCAGGTTCTTCAACTTTTCTTTAACCTCTACACACAAAGCTGTAAAATTGCCAACCTTTCAAATCTCGAGTCCTTCAGTTTCTGTTTAACGTCACTCACAAAATTTTTTTTACTAATCTTTTTAAACCTTTGAAGTCTCAGAGTCTCACGTTACTTTAAAAATTGAACAGAAAAAAATTACGAGTTGAATTTTCAATTTATTTAATGTCAGTTTGCGATTTGATCATCGAGATAAATTTTTATATTCTAAAATCGAACAGTGATTGGGGTTAAATTTTTTTAAATAGGTTCATAAATTTTCTGATTTAAAAATACATTGATCAGAAAAGCAAACTGACATTTAAAAAAATTTTGAGTATGTCCCAGGTATTTCTTTCTTTCTCTTGTATAAATCGTGAAGCTTTTTTTAATTATTAATTTTAATATCTTTTATCTAATGTTTTCTTACAACTTTATTTTTCCTCTGAAAGCGCATAGTTTTTTATTTAATAATAATAATAATAATAATAATAATAATAATAATAATAAGAACAACCATTTTTTTATATGTACACCAAATTCTTGTTTGTATATGTTCTATGTGATAACAAAGTGATTATTTTTTTATATACTGTGACGGGTTAAAATTTTAATTTTGACTGTACAGTCAAGTGTAAGCTTAGCGACTTGTGCCTTATTATTTTGAGCTTGCACTTTGAAATCAAACAAAGTTTTCATTTAATCTAGTTTATTTTTCATTCTTTTAATTTTTTTTAATTTCCTTAGTTTGTTAAAATTTTAAGTTTATTGAATTTTGGAATTATCCAATTACCTTTAATTATTCAATTCGTAATTACTCTTACCTGCCACCTTACCAATCCGGAATTGCTGTATTGTTGACAAAAACTACTATTTAAATATATATTTCTCTTTTAATTTCTGCATGAACACGAGTCGCTTTGTTTGGAGAAGTGAAGGTTTTTCCACTATTAATTTTGCTGAGAAGCTGCCCTCAGGATCGTCGCTTCTCAGATTTTGAGCCCAACGTCGTGGGATCGTCCTGGCACTAGGCACAAAGTAGCAGACGACGAAGATACAGGGGTGGGTAAACGAGGCCACAACCTCGCCGCGCAACACAGTTCGGTCCCTCATGGTTGCTACGTAACGGCGACGGATCTTGGCGTAACTTTGAACTTGGAACGATTGTGTCACTGGCTTGTTGCGCTAGGGGGTAATTGTGTATAGATAATTTTAGCTTGACGACGACGCGTTCAGCCTGTCGCCATTCCAGTTCTCTGCTGCAAAATATTAGATCGATTCTTGTCACCAACAAACACTTAACACAACCAGCTACCAGGGCATTTCTGTTAGTTTTTCTCAACTCTCAGGGCGCTATTACATGTCTGAGTCGAACGTTGCGTTTTTGCGTTGAATGGTGAGAGGAACAAGGATGTGACTATATTTCTGTCTCTCTCTCCCTTACTATTCAACGCAAATACGCAGCGTTCGACGCAGACATGTAATTGCGCCCTTATAGCTCTTCAAATTCCCAGATACAAGTCACTTCTTTTGTTCAAAATTATCATAGTCTTACAATATCGAATCCATTTCTATCGATCCCCATTTTTCCGCTTATCCCATTGCGCATTCATTTTTATCTTTTGGTATAACTGTAAAATTATAAGTTTCGAGAAGGGTCTAAGCCACGTTTCTATACGTGTCAAAGTGTCTGAATACATGTAAAGAAATATAAGAGGTGGTCGAAAAACAATAACGCGTCGTTGACTTTGAATTTTCCAAGCAGTGAATTCATGTTATCTTGTGCCAAGCGAAACTTGTGGGATTGAGGTGGGAGAAGGTTGCGCACGTATTATTTCCCCAGAGGCACTTTTCAACCCCATGAGACAAGGGCGGCTCATTGGCCCGAAGTTCCGTCTTTCCTGTCTCGACTTTTCCACTTGTTTGGTTGCCGCAGAGGAAAAAAAATTTGTGAAGTTAAAGAGAGAAAAAGTGTGAGGTAGAAGCGAGGAAGTGGACGACTTTAACTTTTGATAGTGGAATAGCGTTCACAAGTTTGATGAGATTTTACCCCGGGACGCGGTGAAAATGATACCCACACCACGACTCGATACTACGTCACCTGCTTTACATATTATGGACTCATGATACTTTACTTTCGTGCTACTTTTCAACTTCTGCTTATGAGAATTCCACCAAAGAGAAATAAAAGATAGTTCTAACTTGTAACAACTTAAAAAGTGATAAAATATAGATCCTCTTGAAAACCAATTGGAAAATTGATTATGCGCATCGGAAACTAAAAAACCATTTAATGCGTTGCATACACGTCTTTTATCAGAAGTACTGATTTTAAGTCAAATCTCCCATCTTAAGTGTCTTAACTGCATAAAAAGGCATCAGCAATCCAATTCTGTAACCTTACTCCAGGCTGCTTAACCTACCTGACCGCAGAATTGGGGAAACATACGATCATATTATCCATAAGTCCGATTAATGTTTTTCTTGTCGATTATCTGAGACGCTTAATTTATTTTTAGCATCCTTGATGTTATTCATTTTAGTGATAATTTTATGAGGTGTTCATTAGGAAAAATATTCAAAAATTGTTATTCATTTTATGCATATTTTCGTTTCTATACAACAAACCGGACTTCACGTGAGAACGCAAAATCGAGCCGAATAAACAATACTCACGAAGAGGAGAACGAGCAAATCCCCGAGGTTTTTATTTTATTTGCCACGCTTCACTGCAAATTTAATATCACCATGGTGCTACTGTACCAGTATTCCAATGTCCCTTACCCAACGTATGCAAAATATTTGCATAAAATCCAAGAGCCATATATTGCCTCCGGATTACCTCGCGAATGCCATGCATAAGTACTCTTGAGAATTTTGACTATTTGAATTACTTTAATTGTCTCACTTAAACGACTATAATTAAAACCAACTCTTTAAACAAAAATAAATTGAAAAATGTTTTTAATTTATAAAATATTTTGTTTCCTCTAACACACATACAGAACATTTTTAAATGCTTATTTACCTTTTCACTGATTCAATTAAAATTTTCGTTATAAATTAAAAAGTATCTTCACTTATCGAATCAATTTTCATTTATTTATTTATGATGAATTAATAATTAGTTAAATTTCCTCTCTCGCTAATTATTGATTTAAATTCCAATAGAAAAAAGAGTGTTGTTAAATAGAGAGAGGGAGAATCAACTAATAATAAATCGTTCACTAATAGTAATATGATAATAATTATATCCATTTAATATTCTCATGTGAATAGTAATATATTTAAAAATCCTCATTAAACGATAATTGTCTGTAAATCAGCTGGTTCATTACAATTGTTAAACTCAAACGTTTATTAATTTATCGTAATCCATTAACAGATTGAAAAGCATGTTGACGAATGGAAAGAATTAAACGACATAAAGTAGATGTTAATAAATTTTCATCATCGACAGATAAATTTAATTATTTTTTAATAATCAATTAATAAATGGTTTCTTGAAATTGCTGTTATAAGCAGAAAATTTATTACACTCATTTGAATTATATAAGCGAAAATTGAAAGGGGTGAAAAATTTATTGCAGATGTGCATCGCTGATTTCAAATCCCTTGTTATTATATCGCGAGTTTCTTTTTTCGCGTGGTTTGCGATAGAGAAAATTCCATAGAATTCAGGTCGTAATTTATGCCTGATTTAATTCATTCTTTGTTGGGCGCGTAGAACGGGACACGTACGCATAACACACGCACAAGCTGAGAGCAGAAACAAAAGCTTTTTTTAAAACGAATTTATACCTCGGAGTCAGCAGTCACCACAAGCACGTTGACTATCTCCTATTCAGCACACCAACTCCAGTTCCTAACCCCAACTGGCCCTCCGTTGCGTTTACCCTTCCCCTTCACCGACGAAGTTCCACTCGAACTCTGGACATTTACGAGTAGGCATTACTGGATTCATTAAATCGGTTTCTCTCTACATTGATATATTGTCAATTAAAGTTCCTGTTTAAAAATAAAATCAGTTTGAACACTCTTTAAAATGCAGAGGAGGGATATCTTGTGATTGGCATCAGAGTAAGCAAGAGAACTGCGGGTCGTCAATTGCTGACTTTTCGCACCTCATCAGCGTTGTGGAAAGGGCCTCAAGGTGATCACCCAATGAAGATACTTAGGCAAACTAAAAATCATATATGACTTTTAATTTGATGCGCGCACATCTAACATGTGTAATGGGGTTTTTACGAAAACAAACGTTAGTAAACAAAGCTTTGGGCTTTCGCCGAAGCTAACCTTACCTAATCGTCGGAAACACGGAAAGTTAAAAGAATTAAATCCGCCAAACACTCTCAGTACGCACTCAATACACAAATTACCATTTGTTAATCGACGTTGATCTTTGTAAATTAACTTGTGAACTTTCTGATCTTGTGTAAAATTGATTTGAAAGATCCGAACAAACGATGTCATGATCGTTGGCCAGCTGATCGAACCGTGTTGACATCTGGCCAACCAGACGATGTGGATTGCGAGATAGTTTCCAAAACGATCGCCAGTTTCCAACAGCGACAGGCGGTCGAGAGTACAACCCGGGCCATCTAACGGCAAACACAAGCATCTACATTGCCGGAGCCGGGCCCGTGAAAAACTCAGTGTGTACCGCTACGTAAGTGAATGGCAGTTTGTTTGTGTCTGTTGACACACACAAGCAGTCCGACATTCACTTACATAGCGACACTAGCGCTGCGATAGACATGTTCTCGAAACAGAGCGTGTGGACAAAATACATTGTGAGGGCCTGGTGTGTACTGAGACGTCAAAACGAAAAGTGCGCTTCGGTTTTTGTGACGATCACCAGAGACGAGAGGACGAACTGGAAAGTACAAGAAACGTTCCAGGAAGAGTCCGGATGTCAGGTCCCCGGGAAGTTTTGCAGCTGCTTGAAGGTCAGTCGTTTTCTCTCAATCTGTGAATCGGTGGCTCACAGAGCTTTATTGTGCGCGGTCGCGGCTGTGCTGAGCCAAGGTGCTTAGTCTATTTTTATTAATTTTGTACGTATGTTCTTTAAATATTGAATTGTTCAATTAAAGTAAAATTTAGTCACGATGAGCTCGTTTTATTGTATTTAACCCATGATAACGCACGATTGTTTTTTGGTAGAGTGTTTTTCGCCAGAGAATTTCAACTTCAGAGGAGGCCCGGGTGGAGATCTCCACTTGGCGCAAAATAAATATAAACGGGCTTCGCGGGGGTCTCTCGTAAAATCATTTTAACCCGACTCAAATCATTTGAAAAGGAAAAACAAATATTAATACCTGAACAAATGGGCTTCCGGAAAAGACTTAGCACTGTTCATCAATTACTTAGATTAACTAATGACAATGCAATCCAAATAAATAAAAATAAATCTGTAGCGCTTTTGGCGCTTGATATAGAGAAAGCGTTTGATTCCGTCTTGCACGAGGGCCTGATTTATAAGTTAAGTATACTGGGAGCTCCTCCTTATCTGATTAAAATCATACAGCACTATTTCAGTAAAAGATCATTTTGTGTCTCGGTTCGAAATTCATTATCGACACCACAAAAAATAGCAGCTGGCGTTCCTCAAGGGTCGATACTTGGCCCAATATTGTTTATCTATTTTATCAATGACATTGCCAAAAATGATCGCACTCAGATAGCGCTGTTTGTTGATGATACTGTCGTGAAATCTTCTTCGTGGAGTATCCCAGTGGCGTTAAAGAATGTACAAAAAGATATCGACGAGTTATTACACTATTATAATAAATGGAAAATTAAATTAAATGCAGCGAAAACAGAATTAATCTTATTCACAAGAAAAAAAATTGATCACGATCTAAATATAAATGTTAGTGGAGAAATAATTAGGCCCTCTAATGTTCTTAAATACCTTGGAGTATATCTAGACAAAATAAATTCGTTCTCACCTCATGTAAAAAATGCTATTAATAAATCGCGGAAAATGCTTGGCATGTTGTACCGTCTTCTCTCACGAAGGAGCAAGATTAGTATTACCAACAAGATTACATTGTATAAAGCTTTTATAAAACCAATTGCCTTGTATGCTGCCCCAATTTGGAGTAGTACTTGTAAATCTAATCTCAACAAATTCACAACTTTAGAAAATAAAATTTTAAGAATGATTGCTAACGCTAAACCAAGGGAAACTAACAAAGCAATTAGGAATAAGCTAAATATAAGGGATATTTTCTGTGATATTTATAACCAAACAAATAATTTCTATCAATACAAATTAAAAGATGTAGACGTATTTAAAGAATTCGTAATGTATAGCAAAGAAACGGATCCATTTAAAATTAAGTGTAGGCTACCGTATCATCTTATCTGTTATTAAAAGTAAACCGTGTAAATACTGTATATAGCTAGTTCTAGTTATTATAGATTACTTTAGTTTAAGATACAAACTCAATTTCGAATAGGTTTTTGACAACCACATTTTCTCCTAAAAACAACCGCATTTCATACCAAATTAATTTGATTACTATAAAACTAGCCAGCAGTTCTAAAACTAGTAAATTCTGTTTAGAATAGGAATGGTAAAAAAAAAAAAAGAAAACTTTATACTAAATGTATTAACAACAATTTTAATGAATAAATAAAAGGTTTTTAAGGCAAAGGGGGTCTCTTGTAAGTCAGAAGAGCGCGGTTTACGAGTCGAGAAGTGTTGGCGCTGCGAGTTGCGTATGTTAGAGGGAGAATGGTTACACATAACACGAACTATGCTAAAAGCTCCTAAACGACTTATTTGACTCTGTTAATAATCATTTTAAAGATACATTCTATACTTATCAATACATAGTTAATTTTATCATCAAAGAAGAATACGTCACAATCTTTCACCAGTTATAGAGCAACACTCGAAGGCTGAAGAAACCGCTAAAAATTTCAGTCGTATCTTCAGCAGATGAGGTTGGTTCGCGTCGCATTAAGAAAGGTTCGCGACTGCCTCTAGTGTCAGGCGATGAGAAACCTTGTTCTGGAGTGCAAAAATAAGCCCAATAAAGTCGACGGATCACTTCCCGAGAGTAAAAGCAAAAGCAATATAAGGGAGTTTTTATTCAAAGTCTATCTAAGAAAGTAAGCGAAGATACCTGTGGTCATAAAGCAGTTAAAAATCTTTACTTAACAGGAATTAAAAATTCGTTAACAAATATAAAGAATAATAACTTTCAACAGGTAGTAATGCTTTCATGAACAAGATTAAGAGCCAAAAGAACATTAACAGGTTTTGCATCAGCGGTTAGCATCTACAAGAAATAGGACACAAGTATTAAAAAGTTTGTATTATACAAACCTCAGAATATTTAACCCTCCTGAGCACGAGTTTCCACCCCAAAAGTGGTTCCCAAATGCATACGTTTTTCATACAGTTGGAATTTAATAAAACCAAGTATACTAGGGTTTTTGGGGTCGCTGATTCCGAATATATAATCAGAATTTCAAAATTCAAAATGGCGGATCCAATATGGCGGACAATTTTCTTTTTTTTTTATTTTCATGAAAATTGGTTTCTAGGGGTTCTTGGGGTCGCTGATTCCGAATATATAATCAGAATTTCAAAATTCAAAATGGCGGATCCATTATGGCGGACAAATTTTAATTTTTTTTTTGGATTTTCATGAAAATTGGTTTCTAGGGGTTTTTGGGGTCGCTGATTCCGAATATATAATCAGAATTTCAAAATTCAAAATGGCGGATCCAATATGGCGGACAAATTTTAATTTTTTTTTGGATTTTCATGAAAATTAGTTTCTAGGGGTTTTTGGGGTCGCTGATTCTGAATATATAATCAGTATTTCAAAATTCAAAATGGCGGATCCAATATGGCGGACAAATTTTAATTTTTTTTTCGGATTTTCATGAAAATTGGGGCGACCGCCCCCCCCCCCCCTAGAATCTTATATTTGCCTAAAGCCGCCCCTGTGGTGTGATAAAAAAGAAATTTCGTTAATTAATTAGTACTTGTCACGATGTTTTCTTCAAAGGAGTTACGCCGAAACATGGACCAAAAAGGTTAAAATAAATATAAAAAAATATAAAATATAAATATAAAAAATTGTTTTAGGACCTAGTAGACTAGTGTCTACAGAATGCATTTGTCTTGCACAAAAAGTACAAGTTTAGGCATCAAGAGCATGTAACTTTTATGATCTAGATTATAGAGTAAATCGTGCACAAATATGCAAAAAAGGTTACACATAAACCAAAAACTGGACGACCGCGGATCGAACCTCTAGCTACCACTTTTCATGAAAATCTAAAAAGATGTTTTGAATTAGTCCGCCATATGGGATTCGACATTTCGAATTTTAAAACTCTCATTTTATCTTCATAATTAGCGACCCCAAAAACCCCTAGAAAACAATTTTTATAAAAATAAAAAAAAATTCAAAATTAGTCTGCCATATTGGATCTGCCATTTTGAATTTTGAAATTCTGATTATATATTCGGAATCAGCGACCCCAAAAACCCCTTGAAACCAATTTTCATGAAAATCTAAAAAAAAATTAAAATTTGTCCGCCATATTGGATCCGCCATTTTGAATTTTTAAATTCTGATTTCATATTCGAAATCAGCGACCTCAAAAATCCCTAGATACCAATTTTCATGATTATAGGATTATTTGGAAAAAATTTATCTTAGTTTGAATATTGTAGAATGAGAGGCTATTTCTACTTTTTAAACAATTTTTTAATAACACTAATTATTAATAAAAACTGTAAATATTTCTTAAAATTATGTGTTTGCTAATCTCTTAACCCTAAACTGTGATTACCAATTTGTTTTGGACCTTCAAGTTAATTTGGAGAAATTGTGTTGACAAAATTGTTTGGACGAATATATTCGTCCAGGTGCATACGGAAACAACTTAGTTTGGACGAATATATTCGGCTCAATGCTCAGGAGGGTTAAGAAAAGCATCCAAGTCAAGCAAATTAACACAGTCATTCTAGATTCCCTTATGAAGAAGAGATACCTGCTAGAATAAAGTCGACGCGACGTCGGTAAAATCAAAGAACAGGAAGTACAAAAGATAAAACCTTTGCGGTTCAGATAAAGACTTCTTCAAAGACGAACAAAATACAGTACCTACAATAAGAACTGTACTGTCGAAGCCGAAAGCACCCTTATTGCTAATTCAAGTTTACAAAGCGCAAGCGTTCTAAGTAAATTGCGAAAGGAAGTAGATCAGAAATGGTAGACAAAGAACACATGCAAAATGCCTAGTAAGAAGGAAAATCTCTACTCAAGTCTTCAGGACTGGGATTCTGTGTAAATACCCAGGTAGAAAATTTCCGTGGCGCTAGCTAGCAGCGCTAGGTACACGTGTTTAAAATGCTTAAAGTTATAAGGAAGGTTTTTTTCGGGATTTGAATGGTTGGTTTATGACCTTCTGTAATCATTGTGAAACAATGCTTAATCTGTCATTAAATCTTTAATAGAGTTTGAAAGATGGACCTCGAATTTTTGGTGGGATGCCCTCCCTACCTTTTGGTCAGTCAGCGAGGGCCTGATGTGATGTTTTAAGTCAGTTCCGTTTTGGACTTTTTACAGTCCACATCGCGCGGGTTTTCGGTTTCACTGCCCGACATTTTCTTAACTAATCGTTCATTTTGTGTATATGTCGGATTAACAAGTGTGACGTATTCTTTATGTTAAGTGACAATAAACTATCCGTTGAGAAATCTAAAGTGCTGTGAGTTTTTTTTTTGTGAATTACCACCATCTAACATTTCTAACAACATGGTAATTTTGTACGCAATCTAATGCTGCTAGCTTGTGCCACGAAATTTTTCTACCAGGTTAGCCCTTGTTTTTTTTTTTGGGCTAAGAACTTGGATGTTTTATACAAAAGTAACTAAAAGTAAGACAAGTAACTGTAGTATGTTCTTACACATTTGAATATCATTATGTAATGATGAGTTTTCAATGTGTAACGTACTCATACCATTACTATAGTATCCAGCAGGGTTGTCGAAAAGACAACTACTTCTCGCAGGTCTCTCTCTTCCCCTTCTTTGCAGTGGAGACTTACGACTCGCTGTATATATTAGGTTTTGCTCGCCAATTCAGTCAGTCGTCTGGCGGACAGGACTCGAGGCGCTCGTCGGTCTTGTGCTAGGTAACTCAGTAGGTTGCTGGCCAGTGATAGAGTTGTGTGTTGAATCTCCCACCACATCTCCACTACCACAAAGTAGAGCTCACGAGCGGCCAAATAGACCAACAAGTGCATGTAGAAATTGAGTGGAGAGACTCCTCCCTCAAAACTCACGCAATGCATCTGAAACCCTTGAGATGAAGGATCGCCTAGGCGTTCCCCAAATTACTAGAAGGGCTCATCTTTATTTTTTCAAACAGTAGTGAAGCTATGCAACGCCTATTAGGGCTCCCATTACGTGGCCACGCGTGTTCTTCTAAGTTGGCTTAGTGTCTTAGGCGGTGGAAATCAATTTAGGATATCCTATTTCATTTCTTTTCACCCAAATGTAGATGCAATTCTTCCCTAGGGATTATTGTACAGGGGTGGGTAGTGACATCAGTCAAAATTTTTTCTACGAGACAGTCTAGAACAGACCATTCCTGGTTCAATAGTTTTTTACTAGCAAGCTTAATTAGAGAACAGAAAAAATTGTAAATTTCGAAAGATAACTTCTCTAACCCAGAATTTAATAATTTCAATTTTTCTAAACGCTTCGAATATATGTAATAATTAAAATGTCCTCCCTATGGAATTAAAGTAAAATCGAGGGAAAAGGTGGAATTTCACCTATTGTTAAATGTATTTCATTCATCCATCACATGCTGCCTAACCTGTCGCCACTCCATCATCCCAAGCTTAGATTACCGTTCTCCTCACTAACATAAAAGTTGTTCATTATTTTTCGATTTCATACTAAAATTTCAAGGTCTAGTGGAAAGTGAAGTTAATGATAGCTTCACTTCATCGAATTATCAATCTTTCGTTCTAATGATCGAAACATAAACTAATTTAAAAAAAAAACTCCCGGAAAATAAACCGAGTTTTCAATTGACAAAAATTCTCAACTTGACTGTCGTAAGAAAATCCGTTATGTGACTTATTTTCTAAGTGTTGTGAAAAAAAATCTTCTGCATGCATGATTCAAAAACTACAACATTTCTTGGAAGCTCTGGGAATAATATGCCCACTTTATTCTATATAAAACCATGAAAACAGGGTCTCTTAAAAACGAATCTTTATTTAGTAAGGAAAATTGTCGATGTACGTTACTCATAAAAACAAGTTATAAAATTATGTTTTATACTCTGAAATACCCGAGGCTCGCAAATTGGTAATAAAACACTTGAATAGAAAAAAGAGTTGAGAACTTTTATGATCTAAAAACTCGTGCTTTTTCAATATGTACTTCATTTTTATCATTCTATAGTAAAAATTGTGTTACTTTTTAATTATATATTCTCCCCCTGAATGTAATATACTTTTGGGAACATAAATACATATTCTTGTTTGCAAAAAAAAAAAAATTACTTTACTCGCAAATTGAAATAATTTCATAACGTTCATATCTATGTAAAAAAAAGTGTGTTAACTAGAAAATGCAAATTGACTTGTACGGAAAAAGGACGTCTCTTAAAAATTGTAAATACATAAATTCAAAGAAAACATAAAAAAGTAGGCAAACATAGAAACGATAAATAAATATCTAGACTGAATGTGTACAGATTATCGTGTTTTCCGCATGCAATTCAGATACACGCTATACAAATAGGACACAACGATAGGTATATGACAAACTGTCCAGATAACAGACAGGGGTTATTTTCAATGCATCAGTTCTTGTTAAACCGCAATATCGCTAGTAAGCAAAACGTGATGGCAAACATACAAAAAATACTTTCAACAGTTTAAATAACGATAGAAAATTATATTTAGAACATTTCCATTTTAGATGTTATTAAGTTACGAGCAAGATTCCAGAAACTAATAAAAAAAATTCAGAAGAACTAACACAAGCGTTAATCATCAAGAAGAATGGCCTTTTAAAAATTGAAATAAAAGAAAGAATAGTTAGTAAATTAATTAATACAGAGAATACAAGAAACAAATCAGTTGGTAACTATGTTATGAAAAAAGTGGAAATTTTTTTCCGTTGTGAGTCAATATGTACGTTCTATAAAGATAAATTTGCTTTCCCCGAACAAATAAACTATTCAAACGTAAATGGATTGGAATATCGTAATTGTGAATAACGAATGTTTTTCCAATGGGCAGGTTATTTGACTTAAAAACGACTTTCCAAGGTTGAATGGAAAATTAATTATAATAATAATTGTTGTTGTATGTATACTAGGAGAAAAGAGAGGCTGATGAGATGTTATTGAAACGTTAACAGAGTTTATCTTTCATTAGTCGAGTAATGCACTTTTCTCATTTTAGTTCTTTTCCTCGTTAAAAATATAATCCTAACTTTTAATAACAGTCTTATTCTATTGTAATTATGACTTCGATACGTAAATTCTCCCATCATTATATAATAGTAAAAAAATTAAATTATTTAACGATCAAATCAGAATTGTCCTATTGCTTAAAGATTTTCTCTTTTGATGCTAAACATTGCTTTATAATGCATCGAGTATCATGGAAACTGTTTGCGCAGTTTGCCGGTAAAGTTGGATTTTTTTATGTTTCCTGAAATATTTCTAGTGTACATTTCTTTTACAAACATTGATTTTCCTTCGATCTCGTTCAACTTGTTAGTAATCCCAAAACGTAAAGTCAGTACTGCATACGTGGATGGAGTATTTCTGCCGTAAGTCACGAACTTGGAATATACACAAATAACTGTGCAACTTGTGTATGTGTTTATTCACATAAATATACTATATACATTTATATGGTGGAATACGTGGGAAATGTAGAATATACAATTCCACTTGGCTCGGAAAAAGCTTCACACGCATGCGAATCGTCGAGATATAGTCAAGTTTCACATTTGCGAGTGACGGGACTGCAGAGACAATACATTGCATCTGTCCACTAGATATTCTCTGCAACGCTGCTTTTTCAGCCGCCTTCTTTTATTCGTACTTTTCTCACCTTTGAGAAAAGCAGTCAAGAAGTAAAGTCAGAAGCTTATTTCCCGGGACACCTCTTTTGCAGAAGAATCACGCGTCAAAAGTCAGAAAAGAAACTCAAAATGCATATCCCACCAGCACTCATCATTACCATAATAATTTTTCAGTCCGTGAA
Source organism: Ganaspis brasiliensis (assembly GCA_037103525.1). Lineage (NCBI taxonomy): Eukaryota > Metazoa > Arthropoda > Insecta > Hymenoptera > Figitidae > Ganaspis > Ganaspis brasiliensis. Next base: position 842,331 of record JAZKLR010000159.1, on the reverse strand, counting down.
CTTTGCGTGAATCACAATTGGATTTTACTAAGTTATGAATTAAGTTGCATAAAAATATGTAGTGTGAGGTATTTTTATTCTTTTGACAATAGTTTTAATTTATTTTTTAACTTGTATTAAAAAAAAATGATTTAAATATAATTTTCAAGTTGAGGTGACAGATTTTACGGCTGGATAACTTAATCTACAAAAGTTACATTAATTTTATACGTAAGTAGCTTAGAACTTTTCTATATAAGAAATCAGTCAGCTATAGGCCTGTTACGCACTTAGCTGTTACGCTGTTCGTCCGTTACGGTATAGAGAGACAAAGATTGTAGAAAGCTTAAGTTAGAGAGATAAGAAACGTAGGTACACTGGGATAGCATGTAGATTGAGATACAATACAAGCCTTAGGTCCTCTCTAATTACGCCGAAATTCAAAAATAGTTTCAATAGTTCTTGAAACTATTCCCAGTATACCTACCTTTCTTATCTCTCTATCTTAAGCTACCTACAATCTTTGTCTCTCTCTATACCGTAACGGACGAACAGCGTAACAGCTAATTGCGTAACAGGCCTATAGCTGGCTGATTTCTTATATAAGACTAGCACCGCGAGGGCTCGACATATATAGACAATATCGTTGCAATCAGTGTTTTGACAGGTCGTCAAGAAACTCTTATGATCTCCGACACCATAAAGTGGTCGAGAGACATTTATGTTGAGCATGTCTCAGGGATCAGGCAATACAGCTAAAAATCTTTTTATTAACTATAATTGACTAAGACTCAAATTTTTCTTGACTAAATTCTCAGCTGCTGATGTCCGGGGCATGACCTCAAATACAAACCGTGAAATTTTAACCTTATAATTTTCTTTAATACCTCGGTGACCTGTAGTACCAATAAAAATAATTTGCTGCGATATTAAATGTATATTTCTTGTATGACCCGAACAGGAGGTTTTTTCCTTGTTCGGAAAATTATTTGTGTTTAAATAAATATATTTGTTTACCATCAGCGCTCGTTACAAGACTTTGTTTGTTGATACCAAGTTAATAATAACTAGTTGACTCTGGTCCAGTAATTTGGCAGGTTTCAAGTTATAATTTACAAAATAATTACTTAAAGATTTTTAATTGATAAACAAAATCAAGTCAATGCAACATCAGCTCAAATTAAATGTCCGATTTTTAATTAAATCAAAATTGGTATAGGGGTATAGTACGTGTGCAGAAAGTAAGCTTAATCTTGTAGTTTGAAAGACACGGATATGTGAGATTATTGTTTTTTTTAAGGTATCGATTTTACAGTTTCCAGAAGAGTCAATTTACCAACTGTGGTTAAGTTTTTGCTTAAGACAATCCCGAAACGAATTTCAATAATGGAAGTCGTTACACGCCCGGGATAATTGAATCTCATCGTGAAATAGAAGGGGCGAGTCACGCGATCGGAAAATCACGGTATTTAAGTGACTTCCTTGCCCGGAAGCCTTGGGGAATAGCGACTCAGATCTTTTTCTGAAACATTCTATCAATAAAGTAAACTTGCAGCAGAGAGTAGTAAAAGCTATTAAACCTTTTCGCTTATAGTTCAAGATATAATTGTTTTACAAAGATTCATTTTCTCTCGTTTCTTCAAACTTTTACCTGGATGTTGATTCTTTTATTCTATTTTTTTTTTAATTCGACTGCTCAAGAGAAAATAGTAAAACTAGGCAATTTTAAAATACTAAATTTAAGTCTATTTTTCGAATAGTAAAAGTCACAATTGTAAGTTTATAGCTTTAGGTAATAAGAGATATTTAAATATTTTACATTGAAACCAGATTCTCAGTTGACCCATTACAATTACGAAATACGATATATTTATCGAGAAAATCGATTGAAAGGTAGGAATATTAGTCACTCGTTGGTTAAATAAAACGCCAATTGAGGATCGAGTGTGCACATTTTGAGTCGTAAATATTCTTGGCCAGTCGGTAACCCCTGCAATCGTCCACCAGAATTAATTTCAGCGTAACTTGCGTCACTGTCGGTCGTTAGCCAGAAAAACAAACACAAATACTGTAATTGTATAAGTCGGATTTCCGCCAGTCAAAAGCTGTCTGGCGGTTTGACCAGTTTATAATTCACGATAATTTCATTATATCTACATACTGAGAAATATATGTACGCTGTTAACGAATAAATATTATTGGTGGATAGATATAGTAAGCAATATGAACTAACACCAAAATATTACATGTCAAACTTAAGGGTGAGAAAAAAATTTTTAAATTCCATTGTAAAATTATTTTTTCATAACGCAGTCTTAAAAATGGCGTGATTCGGTTCTCTGTAGGTAACCAGAAAGTTGCAGATTTAAGAATGATTCACTATGTGACGTCAGAGTGCAAACAAATACAGTCCAAATTGCATGCCTCCCACTTTTCTACTTTTCTTGCACGCACTGTTTGACCAACAGAACGGAGTCGATGTCTTTAGCGTGAGTAGTACAGCTTCAAAATCTAAAGGCCTAAGCAGATAGAAATACGGTTACGGGACCAGAGCATGAGACAGAAAAGGACAGAAACAGACTCTGTCCTTTATTATTACATGCCCTACTCCCGTAACCGTATTTATTATGCTTTAGGTTTAGGCTTAACCTGACCGTATCACTAGCGCGGCGTGTTGACAAGTAAAAAAGTGGGAGACATTCAATTTGGATTGTATTTGTGTACACTCTGACGTGACATAAGTGAATCGTTCTTAATTCTTCAACTTTCTGGTTATCTATACAGAGAGCCGAATCACGCCTTTTATGACTTTGTTATGAAAAGTATCGTTCGTAACTGCGTGAACAACATGCTTGTCACGCATGTTACGAAATGTACTATAAATTATCTATTAAGATTTTCGAAAAGATTTGGATAACGGGCAAAAAAATTTTATATTGGGCAGATTAGTCGAAAGACAAGATGGACAAAAGTGCAAAATAGTAGAATGGAGGAATTCGGAATATGGTTTTCGGGTTGACAATAACTAAAACAGCAGAACCCAGGAGACGACAAAATGTGGAATATAGAATTTTGGTATCCGGAATAGCAATTTCTTTACTGTCGGAATACCGAACCATAAAATGTAGAACAGATAATTTAAGAAGATGACGGGATCTGGCAGTATATCGGGATTTAATTTGGACGATGTGTAATGACAGGCTCCATGAGAATGCGTTTAATTACAAACTATGAAACATCTGTATCTAGTCGATTAGGTGTAAAGAGATACCGAACTACCTACTGCAACTGATGGATGACTATCTTAGCAACTGGTAGATATGGGTAAAATATTTTGAATCTGTGAGGAGACTCAATGTGGAGGTCCCTAAAGCAAGCCATTAGTATAAAAGATCAGGTATATCTTCACACATAACATTGAGGATGGAGCTACCAGAAGGCACAACAACCTACGGATTCGCGGACAACAAAATTATCGTGACACTATAACGGGACTTAATATGGACAATATGTAACGACAGGATCCAGGAGACGACAAAATCTGGAACACAGAATTTTGGGATCCGGAATGGCAATTTGTTTCCTGCCGGAATCCTGGATCATGAAATGAGGAACAGATAATTTTAGAAGATGACGGGACCTGGCAGTATATCGGAATTCAAAATAGACGATGAGTAATGACAGGATCCAGGAGATGAAAAAATTTAGTACTTATGATTTTGGTATTCGGAATGGCAATTTGTTTACTGTTGGGATCCCGGATAATGAAGTGTATAACAAATAAATTTAGAAGATGAAGGGATCTGGCACGTAGTATGTCGGAATTTAAAATGGACGATGTGAAATGACAGGATCCAGGAAAGTGCGTTTAATTACGAATGATGGAACATCTGCATCTAATCGATTAGGAGGAAAGAGATACCGAACAACCTATTGCAACTGATGGATGACTATCTTAGCAACTGGGGGATGAGGGTAAAACATTTTGAATCTTTGAGGAGACTAAATGTGGAGGTCCTTCAAGGAGGTCATTCGTATGGATTGTCAGGTATATCTTCATACAAAACATTGAGGATAGAACTACCAGAAGACACAACAATCTGCGGATTCGCGGACAATAAAATTATCGTGGCAGTATATCGGGATTTAATATGGACGATGTGTAATGACAGGGTCCAGGAGACGAAAACATTTGGAATATAGAATTTTGGGATCCGAAATGGCCATCTGTTTACTGCCGGGATCCCGGATCATGAAATGTAGAACAGATAAATTTAGAAGATGATGGGATCTGGCAATATATCGGAATTTAATATGGACGATTTGTAATAACAGGATACGGGTGACTGCGTTTAATTACAAATGATGGAACATCTAGATCAAGTCGATTAGGAGGAAAGAGATACCGAATTACATATTGCAACTTATTGATGACTATCTTAACAACTGGTGGTCGAGGGTAAAATATTTTGAATCCGTAAGGAGACTTAATGCGGAGGTCCTGAAAGAAGGTCATTTGTATGGAATGTCAGGTTTATCTTCATACATAACATTGAGGAAGGAACTACCAGAAGACACAGCAGTCTTCGGATTCGCGGACAACAAAATTATCGTATGTGGTGCGCAAATTATTAACATCGTTGAGGCCAGACGCTCCAACACACTATTGACATTGCGGGCCTCGAATATCAAACTTCTTTCTATCGTTCGTCAACTGATATTGCCTCAGTTGTATATCGACTGTTTTTACGTCAATAAATGACCAAAAATTATACGATCATTAACAGAAATAGCACTAATTAGGCATTGAGACTATTTACCCTGAATATACTTGACGTAAATCCAGTAAAATTTTCTCTCAGTCAATGGTCTGAAAATGTTTCGGAAAACACCAACGCTCTCATTATTAGACACCGGATATCCTTTGTAGTTACGTCTATTAAAATCGGTGGAACTGAATTCAAATGAAGGAATACAATTAAGTATTTCTAGAAGTCTAGTTGGATAAGAAACTTAGCTTTGCCTAAAATCTAACATCTGCTACTACCAAAGTTATCCAGCGTGTAGAAGATATTTCCCAGCTTATGCCTAACATTCGTGGACCTTAAGACGCTGTTTACCAGCTCTATTCAAGTTTTAGCAAGCTTTCCGTCAATGGACCCATTGGCGGAAGAAACGCGAGCTGCCTTTTTTTTACTAAGGATCTATCTGTTTTAGATGGTTGTCCAACTTTGGCCTGAATCATAAATGTTATTCAAAAACTCGTAATAAGACACAAAAAAGTATTTTAACCTAATCGATACATTTATATCTTCATATTCCACTTTTTCCTTCCAGATAAAATAATATGTACAAAATTAAAGATGTTAATTCAATCCTTGCCCCTAATCTGCAATCGAGTCAAATTTTCGGAGTTAATTAAATCAATTAATTCTGTTTGTATGGCAGAGAATTTAGTAAATTCACAAAAATCCCAATATCCGAATACTGCAGACTCCGAATAAAAATGTGAACCGATTTTAATTATTCTTCGCCCTTTGCAATTACTAAAGTACGTTAAAATGTTCAAAGAGAAAAGCCGCAGGCTAAAAGAGGCCTTTTTTAAAGCTCTCTCGATTAAATTATTTTTCCATCCCTTTCATTTCAGTTGATCATTCAAAAACTTGACACTATATTTGTTAAAAGCAAAATTCTCTTCAGTATATATTTTTATTACTCTACTCTCAAATAATTTTAGTAATGAAAGCGTCAAGGATTACCCAGCCAACAAAACATTTCATCTTTTCGTAAGTATACACCAATTATTTAATTTTTTGAAAATTTATTACAGTATTGTGAAATATGAGAATAGCTCAATGAAGACCATGCTTGAAAATCGTACGTGAAATTTGAAGGAATATTAGTTCAATGAACGAATAATCGATAATTCAATTCTACTATTCCTAAAGCCGTATTATTGATCCGAATCGAATATCGTCATATGCAAAACTGTGCACACACATATATACAAGTTGAGAACATACATGTCAACAAACAATTAATAAATGGAAACATAGCTGTATGCAATTAATGTGATTGTAATCAGACTCCTATGCACGAACGCTATTAAATTTCCAAAGGCAACGTGAGCTATTTCGAACGCATGTACTCTCCAACTAATTTCGTTTGGTTGTTGATGAATTGTTTTACAAAAGGATTAGTAAAAAAAAATGTTTCTTATTCAATATTTCCTCTCTTGTTAATGATCATTACAACATGATTACGTCTTCAACACCTTCTTATAATTCACTGTTGCGTACTTTCAAAGTGTCATTATAAAAACGTACTAATTAACTGCACGCAGACGACGTAGAGACCGTTTAATCAATATTCCGTCGTTTCCATGATGAACCGCCTATTCGTCGTAAGGCTCCTATCAACAACATGTGCAGCGCCATATATCGTGTATTTCAAGTAAAAATTTAAAATCGCAGTATAATGCAGATTATTCAGCTTGAAATTTTAACCGATAATTAACTGATTAAAAAATTATGCAGCTCGTTAATAAAGAGTAGTTTTCTCATAAATAACTTGAGGATATTACGCTTGAACAATTTCATGAAAGGTACACGTTAATGAATTAAACCTCATTTGATTGTTAGTTTTAATGGTTTAAGATGATCCAATTAGGCAACGGTCGGCAAAGATACTACAGAAAATCTAAAATAAACATCCACATCTCGGATTCCACATCTCAAATCATAGACTCGAAAAGTCGTACTGCTCATCCTGAATTCCGACAAATCACAGTCTGAACTTCTGCTTCTTAGATCCCGGATTCAACCATCTCACATTCTAGATTTTGTCATTCCTAATTATAACCCCTATTTTATATCCTAAATCTTACATCCATAAATACTAGATAAGGAATCCGGGACTTTTAAGTAGGGCCGAGGAGTTGAGAAAACAGGGACGAGGAATACAGAATGTTGAATTTCGGATGTGGTATTCAGAAAGTAGAATTCTGGATGTGGAATCAGGCATACCGAATAAAAAAATTCGTATCTCGTATGTGGAAGTCTGAATACGGAATACGAAATGTAGTTTCAGAAATGTGAAATTTGACAAGTGGTATCTGAAATGTAGAATAGAGTACGTCGAACCTGGGATGTGAAACATTAAACGTGGCATCCAGGATGTGGAATTTAAAAAATGAAATTCGAAATGTAGGATCAGGAATTTTGAATTCGGAAAATGGGATCCAGAATGTAGAACTCTGGATTTGTAATATGGAACGTAAAATTCTGAATGTAGATAACGGAAAATGGGATCAGGATGATGGAATCTCAGATTTGAAGTACGAATTGTGGAAACTAAAATACGAAAGACGGAAACCGAAATTAAAAAATTCTGGATTGGTAATCTGGAATCTGAAACTCTGGCTGTGGATTCCGTAATGTGAGTTCAGGAACATGGAATCCAAAGTAAAGTATCAGAAATGTGAATCAAAGATGGGGGAACCGACATGTTGCATTTAGAATGTCCAATTCAAAATGTGGAAACTGGAATGCGGAATACAGGAACTGAGATCCGGGAAGTCTCACCGGGAATGTAGAATTCTGGATCTGTAATCTGGTATCTGAAATTCTGGATGTGGAATCCATAATGTAAGTTTAGAAATATGAAAACCGGAGTAGGAAACCAGAGTAAGAAATCTGGAATGTGAAATCTGAAATGTTAAAACTGGAATGTTGAATTCTGGAGTTGTAATCCATAATCTGAAATTCTCGACTTGAATTCCATAATGTGAGTTTAGAAATATGCAAGCCGGAATAAGGAATTAGGAAAGTGGAATCTGAGATGTAGTAACGGAGATGTTGGATTTAGAATGTAAAATCTGAAATGTGAAAACTAGAATACGGAATACAGGATATAAGATTCGAAATTTGGAATCCGGAATGTGGCACCGAAATATAGAATTCTGGATGTGTAATCTGGTACCTGGAATTCTGAATGTGGGTTCTGTAATGTCAGTTTAGGAATATGGAAACCGGAGTTAGAAATTCGGAATGTAAAATCTGAGATGTGAAAACTGGAATGTAGAATTCTGGATTTGTAATCCGGAATCTGAAATTCTGGACGTGAATTCCGTAAAGTGAGTCAAGAAGTGTGGAACACGGAGTAAGGAATCATGAATTTGGAATCTGACATGTGGAATCTGAGATGTGGAATCTGAGACGTGGAATTTGAGATGTAGAAACTAGAATGTAGAATTCTGGATTTGTAATCCGGAATCTGAAATTCTGGACGTGAATTCCATAATGTGAGTTCAGGAAAATGGAAGCCGGAGTAAGGAATCAGGAATTTTGCATCTGAGATGTGGAAACCGTGATGTTGAATTTAGAATGTGAAATCTGAATTGTTGGAAAGTGGAATGGAGAAACGTGGATTTTAATATGAAATTCTGGATGGGTATTCCGTAAAGTGAGTTGAGAAATGTGGAACCCGGATTAAGGAATCATGAATGTGGAATCTGAAATGTGGAATCTGAGATGTAGAATCTGAGATGTGGAATCTGAGATGTGGTATTTGAGATGTAGAAACTGGGATGTAGAATTCTGGACTTGTAATCCGGAATCTGAAATTCTGGACGTAAAGTCCATAATGTGAGTTCAGGAATATGAGTAAAAAATCAGGAATTTTGCATCTGAGATGTGGAAACCGTGATGTTGAATTTAGAATGTGAAATCTGAATTGTTGGAATAAGTGAAATTGAGAAATGTGGATTTTAATATGAAATTCTGGATGGGTATTCCGTAAAGTGAGTTGAGAAATGTGGAACCCGGATTAAGGAATCATGTATGTGGAATCTGAAATGTGGAATCTGAGATGTAGAATCTGAGATGTGGAATCTGAGATGTGGAATCTGAGATGTGGAATCTGAGATGTAGAAACTGGAATCTAGAATTCTGGATTTAAGACTAAAATTCTGGATGTGGAGTCCATAATGTGAGCTCGGGAATATGGAAACCGAGATGTTGAATTTAGAATGTGGAATCCGAAATATGGAAATTGGAATGCGGAATACAGGATCTGAGGTCCGAAATTCGGAATCCTGAATTTGATATCCGAGTTGTGTTCTCCGGAATACGGAAACTGATAAAAGGAATCTGGAATGTGGAATTTAAGATAATTCATAAAGATTTAAAAAATTTCACCCTACCTATTTCAGCAAATAAATCCATCCTGGCTTACTCAATCCTTTCAGCACCTGAAACAGAAGACTTTATTTAGTCATAATATTTATAAAGTACTATCGGGAAAATAATTTGCAGCTTCATATTAAGATTTGGTTAATAATTTATTGAAGCATTTGTCTTTTTTTTGAAAAAAGCAAAACATTTTTTTATTTTATAATGAATGTTAGTTTCATAAAAGAACACCATTTCTGTTATCAAGTTCAAGATTGTATTCAACATATTTATTTTTTAGCTCTAAGAAGTTTACAACTTTACAACTGGAAAGGATATCATTTTTTTAATTTAAACATTTCTGAGAAAGTAATAATTGAACAGAGAACTGTTGTACTTGTTATAGTGGAAGAGCATCCACTTAAACTCACTTCTCCGGAAGTCAAAGTTGTCGAATAATTGCGAGACACAAATCACTTTGCCCAGTTTCTGTAAAGACTTATTAAATCATTCGCAGACTAAAATGTATTTTATAATATAGTATCTTAACAACTTTAAAAGCACGCAAATCCAGTCAACCGTTATTATATTAATTTCAGGAAATCTCAATTAAAGAAGTAACTACTTGAAATCTTGTACAATTTGATTGAAAAGAGTTTGTAAAGATTCACTTCAGGTTTCTACAAAGCATTTAATATAACAGCAAACCTTAAGTTTTATTAAAATCTTAATCAGCATTTCCTGGGTATAAAAAGAGATTGATTATCTCTATTCATTTCAACCGAAAATTGTTCTAAACAAGAATTTGTTTAATAGTTCTAAATAATATATTTTTTAAAACACACAAAATAGTTTGCTTCATTAAAAATTGTACTTTTTTAAAAAAGTATTTAAAAACACTATCTTTCTTATTTGACGACTATAAAGACGCCTTAAACTAAAAACTAAAACATTCAACAAAACAACTTGGGCGCTTTAACTAAAAGTTAAGAAAAGTTAGATAGTATTGTATTGAACAAAAGTCAATAGTGCAGTGGGTTTTGCAACATAGGGAGGGTTTGCACGCAATCACTGGCTTTCGTGAGAACATTCTTTATCCTGCTGATTGGTCAATTCTAGTAAATTCCCGAGTCTATCGGTGCATGATTTCTTTATTTTCTGCACGGAAATCCACTTTGTCTATTGTTAAGTCAAACATATTTTCTTATTTTTTTAACATTGATATATCCTGCCTATAAATCAGAAATACTGTAGAAGTTTGTTTAAGTTTTTATTTCTTTTATGTTTTTTGCGAAAAATATTCCAAAATCTCGCAATGCATAACCCTACTGTTTATATTCAAGATTCTACATTCCGAATTCCACATCCTGAATCTTATAACTTTAATTTCCTATCACAGATTTTGCATTCAAGATTTTAAATTGCTTGGTATATGCAATGTTCAAAATTCCATGTCTCAAAATTCACGTCCCAGATAAATGCATTGCAAATTTCATAAGGCAAATTCCACATCACAAATTCTTCATCTCAGATTCTACGACCCAGATTCCAGGTTCCGGATTCCACTTTCTGAATTTCGAAAGTCCATATTCCAGATACCTAATTTTATTTCTCAGATTCTACATTTTGAACTCCATATCCTGGATTTCATATCTCAGATTCCTCATCCCAGATTCTAATTCCGGATTTTGGATTTTAGACACCACATACCTGATTCTACTTTCCAGATTTCACATCTTAGATTTTACATCTCAGATTTTACATCTCAGATTTTACATATCAGATTTTACGTCTCAGATTTCAAATCTCAGATTTCACATCTCAGATTTCTCATAACGCATTTCACATTGCAGATTCCACATCCTGAATTTTACATTTAGTATTTTAAATTTCTGATTCCATATTCCGTATTCCACATCCAAGATTTGACGACCTAGATTAGTCATTCCGAACCGTACATCATCGATTTCAAATCTGAGAATCTACGTTCTAGATTCCAGGTCTTATATTTTATATTTCAAATTCCATATCCTGGATTCTACATTTCTAATTCGACATCCTCGGTTTTATATTTTGGGTTCCTCATTCTCGATTTTTAATTCCAGATTACACTTCCGGATTTTGCATCCAGGATATTACATCCCTGTTTTTAATTTTCAAATTTTAGAGCTGAGATTTCACATAAATTATTCTACACATTAGAATCTACAGATTCCCATACATACGATAGCACCTCCAAGATTTCACATTCCGAATTTCACATTCCAAATTCCACGTCTTGGATCTTATATCTCGAATTCCACATCCCAGTTTTCACAATCCTACATCTACATCCATGATTTTATATCTCGGATTTCTCATTCTAGATTTTCAATTCCAGATTTCCTTTCTCGATTTCTTATTCCATATTCTGTATCCAAGGTACTAAATCTCTATTTTTTCTTTTCAGATTTTAAAGCTAAGATTTCACATCAAGCATTCCACATCCTAAGTTCCACATCCTAAACTTTACATTCCAAATTCTACCTTCCAGATTTTAAATTTAAATATCCCAAATTCAAATGTTAATTGGTATAATAAGTTAGTCGTAATTCTTAATTATAATATCAGAGATGCAGAATATATGACGAGCAATCCAGAATGTGCAGTTCGAGAAGTAGAAACTGGAATTTGGAATCCGGAATTTAAATTCCATTATGTATAATCCGGGAGATGGAACACGGAATATAAAATGTTGAATATTGAAACTAGAGTGGAGAATCTTGGATTTAAAATCCGGGACGTAAAATTTGTGATGTGTAATTCAATATGTAGAATTAGAGATCTAAATTTAGAGATATGGAATAGGGAAAGACAAACTAAGAAGATAAATCCTGAAGGTAATATCCGGGATGAGAAATCCTGGAGCTGCAATCGAAGATGTGAAAATACAGGTTTTAAATTGGGAGGTAAGAAATCAAGGAGGTAAAATACAGATGGTGGAATCTGGGATGTTGAATCTGGGATGAAGAATCTGGGATGTGGAATTTAAAATAAAGAATCTGGGATGTGGAATTTGAGATAAAAAATCTGGGATAAAAAATCTGGAATGTGGAGATACGGATATTTGGAAATGGGTAAAGTCAAACTGAAGATGGCAAATCCTGGAGGTAATATCCGGGATGTGGAATCCTGGAGCTGCAGTCAAAGATGTGAAATACAGGTTGTAAATTAAGAGGTGCGAAATCAAGGAGGTTAAATTCAGATAGTGGAATCTGGGATGTGGAATTTGGGATAAGGAATCAGGGATGTGAAATCTGGGATGTGGAATTTGAGGTGTGGAATCTGGGATGTGGAATTTGAGATAAAAAATCTGGGATAAAAAATCTGGAATGTGGAGATACGGATATTTGGAGATAGGGAAAGTCAAACTGAAGATGGCAAATCCTGGAGGTAATATCCGGGATGTGGAATCCTGGAGCTGCAATCGAAGATGTAAAGTACAGGTTGTAAATTTGGAGGTGCGGAATTAAGTAGGTAAAATTCAGATGGTGGAATCTGGAATGTGGAATTTGGGATATGGAATCAGGGATGTGAAATCTAGGATGTGGAATCTGGGATGAAGAATCTGGGATCTGGAATCTGGGATATAGAATCTATCATGTTGAATACGGAAAAAAGACTCCGGAAATCTACTTTCAAAAGAAAGTTGTATTTCCCAAATAAAAAATTGTCAATAAATTGGTTAATTAATTTTTGTCAAATCAACATTTTGAAAACTATAAAACCCGCAAAATGAACATACAACTAACCGCATTCTCCTCTAATTAATTAACATTAGTAAATAGTTTTCTACCCTCAATTATCTGTGAATTTTCGTTTTCCATGAATGAGTTTACACAAGTAAATCAACAAATATGTTAGTTGAGGTCAATAAGTATCTGTTCCATTACATGAACCTTGATGTATTCGATAAAGTGTTTCATCGGTACGTTGGAGTTTGCGGTGAGTAGACTATAAATTGATGTTGGCGAAGAGTATGAATAATTGCGGATCTAAATAAAAAATGGTGATAATTTTTGCTTCTGCACGTTCTTCTCATGGAATTGGCCTATAGTCGTTAAAAGGAAATTTTTCTTCGAAGAGCCAATTTCAACACCTTTTATCGTTCGAATTTTTCTTTTTCTCACGTTTTATGACGCTGGGTCCCTTTTTCTCATTTTCCTTTCGTTAAGACGAAAGAGAAGCAAAACAGGTAGTTCATTCGAAGTAAACGTTTATCACTGAGCCAGATGAGCTCATAAAACCTTGTACTGTAGCACACCATAGAAACATCACCCTGGAATACATTTAAATATAATTCAAAGCAGAACGCGTGTTCTGTCCAAATGCGTTTATGTTAATGCGAATTCTCAAAGTTATTGCGACACGATGTGTTCAGCTGCGACCCGCGGTTTCAGCTTAGCGCCCGGTTTAGCAAGGAGTTTACGATAATTCCTGCTGAGCATGTCGCCTCCGAAATCCATTTAGAATATAAATCAGTGTTTCTGTGTCACGTCACAAATTACCTAAACACTGACTCCCAAACAAAATGCAAATTTTATATTTTTGTATTTCAATGTCTTAAGAAATAATTCTTCGCTGACTGTTTCCAGGGAAAAATCTTCCGTTTCTATTTTCAACCTGGGATAAGATCGGAGAACAATTTTCTGTAACAAGTAAACATAATTTTTAAAAACGGTTCTTATGATATTTTTAATGGACTTTGAAACGACTTTCAAAGGCCACACCCTTCCCCAAATTACCTTTGTGTGCTTCTCGAGCTCTATCGATTCCACACAGACACAGACTATTCTTACCTGCGCAGTTTTCGACCTAAGCCATATATTAAACCTGAACATGATTCTTCAACATTGGAAAAAAAAAAAATTAAATTTTGAGTCTTTTCACTTTGACATTTATAGGCAAGTTGCACGATAAGTTTACTTTATCACTGTTAGCAAATTTATATTGAAGCCATAAATCCCAGAAAGGTATAAAATAGATGATCAATCTTATAGGTGTAAACTTGTGGTACACAAGGATAATAGAAAATCGGAGGTGTTGATCATACACGCGTCGAATGAAACTCAATAACATTCCTGTAAAGCAGAAAGCTGGTATTGGTTTTACGGACGATTTGCAGAAACGTATTTCAGTATCGACGAATCGTACAATTTTGTCCCGCACAACTTATCTGTTGGAAAAGATATTGAGCGCGTTTCGGTGCCTCGCCATCTTGAGGAGTCGAGTCGCGAGTTTTTATCGCGAAAAAATTCCGCGCTTCCATCCAGTGGAAAAAAGGAGGGAAAGCAAACAGGGTACCGCGGAGGGCACATTGGAATCTGTGCCAATGGATTTGCCGGCGCTCTTATTTGCAGGAGCTGACGGAAAATGTGAAAAATTCCTATTAAGGGATTCCAATAAGATGGGGGTGGAGTAAACCGCGCGGGTGTCGGGAACATAAAACATAATATTATTTCCAGAAAGCGGCGGTGCGAGAATTCAATTTAACCATGTGGCATATAATAGTACTTATCGTTTTTTAATACACCACTGCCTATACAAGACAACTTCTACTTCGCTGACTGATGCCTCTTTTTTAAAATGTTATCAAATTTTTCTCTTTATACCAAAGAGCATTGAATCAGAATCTCATGTGACTCATATTTTACACTCCAAATGTACTGTGACGAGGTAAAAAGTTACCTCGCACAATATTTCTAAATGAATTTAAAAATTTAATAATGATATATTAATTGTTAAATTAAATTATTACACACATGTCTGGATTAATTCAGCCTTAATGTAAACTTGTCGATTTGTGCCTGTTATTATTTTGAGTTTATATTATTTAATTTTATTAAATACATATTTAAAATTCAAAAGTTTGTTTTGATTCTTGTCGAATTTAAGATTTTGTTATATTAAGATTCACTTCACTTCAAGAGTGCCAGGACCAGAAGATGATGTCGATAGTCGTGTTTATAAACTGTCAAAACACTGGTGGCAGCCATCTTGTTTTAGCGCTCGACGTCAGCGCCACCACCACTATACCTGATTTACGTCCTCGGTCGATTGCCGCTCTATCTATCCATCCGTGGGTAATGCTACTGCGCGAACTTTTAAATGTGATTCGTGAGAGCGACAATGGAACACATGCATCGCGGCAGATTGACTTGACGACGACGCGTTCTCGCTGTCGACATATCGTTGTATTCGGAACTGGTGTGTACAACCGTCTGGTCGTGTTATTTATAAAAAGTGTTAGAACTTTATTAAACATGTAATCAACATTATTAACGGAGCTCCATTAGTGGGCGTAAGCCATCCCACGTGAGCTACAATAATTAATTTTGTTTTATTTTTGATGGAGTCGATTTCCAAATAAACATTAAATTTAGAGTCAGTGTTCAGTACGAGTCTCTTGTAAATGGACCTTCTATGCGGACGACTATTTTTATATTCATGTAATCTGTTGATAGGGTAAAATCAACAAATTTATTATATCTTGGTTTAAAATTAACATTTTATTTTGTGCTACTCCTTACTCCCTGCTCTCCGGAGATGAATAAAACTATCAACCTCAAACTTGGGTGGGGTTTCTTTATTATATGCATCTGATTCGTACTACTATTCCTGATTCTGCCTTTTGGTTTCGACCTTCACAGATTTTGAACCCTTAGTCAAAAGCACTTCGGCTGATCTTTCTTGTGGCCTTTCTCGCTTTAGAGATTCTTTTCCATCAGCGCTTGAGTGCTTCAGTTCTCCTCGCATCTTTCAGAGCTTTCGGGAAGCTACCACAAGGCCTTGATCTTGTGACATGCTTGAATACAGTCTTGTTGTTGCCTTTATAAAATCAGCAAGGATCATGTTACGTTTTAAAAATCTTTCAGCATGTACTTTTCAAAAATAATAAATAGTTATACTTTTTAGTTTTATGTTCGTCAATTGATGGTCTTCAAAAGTTTGTATTTGTTCCTGTGATCTTTTTCAGAACATCTATTTTCTCCATAGAATGAAGTAAAGTTTTGTTTTGTATTTTCAAAATTGATGTGAGGACGACGAAATAAAATAAAAATGTGGCAACATAAATCGGAAGATAATGGATCACTGGAGGATAATCGAGAGATTATCATCAATTTCCGTTTCTAGTTTTAACTTAAAAGTAAATTTTAATATAATATTATTTGTAATTATTTTTCCATCACTGTCAAAGAAACAAATTTAAGTAGAAGCAAGGAGAATCCGAGGATTGGTACTTTTGAATTGGTAAACGAAAGCATTAAGCTTGCTTCTTTCAGTTATCTTTACGCAGTGCTAAATTATTCTAAAGATCACGAAACCCCACTGAGGTCTGAAGTCGGATTCTCAAGAAGATTCCACTTAAAGTGTCGAACCGCGCCCATTTGAGATTGACTGAGTTGCACCCTACTCTCATTTGTATAATCTTGGAATGTCAGTATTAGAGTTCTTTCATTATACAGAAAAGATAAATAACCGTATTATTAACATGTAAAGAAAAACCACAAATTGAGACAGAGTCAGAAATGTTCATTTGTAATTAGATGGGGTAAATAAAATACAAGTTTGGATGTTTTATTTCATCAAGGTTTTATTGTACATAACTTTTTAATTTTGATGAACAAAAAATTTTAATATACAAATATTTTTTTACAACTTCTGTTTTTTTAATTACATATTAATTATTTTCAAAAAAGTTATTCTTTTCTAATAAGTTACTAAATGTCCAACCTCAAACTTTATTTTGAGCATTTAATTTTTGATCTATGGTTGTCTATGGTTAGGGAAGTTTTCAATCCTAATCTCTGTTTAGAGCCCTACCATTGAAGCTGTCGGGGATGGTGCAAACGTCGCCTAACCTTCTTGGTTTCCTTAATGTTTCTTTTTGCCTTAATATCTATCGCAAAATGAAAAACTCAAATAACGTACGACTGTATTTTGAAAAACAAGAATTGCGGTTTTCATGCTTAAAGGATAATTCAACCTAAAGGCTAATCGATTGCAATTTCACATTACATAAGCACAGCTTTGTGAAACGACCAAGTCTAATCAATAGGATTGTCGATAATTAACGAAGGAGAGTTTGAAGCTCTTTCCTTTGACGAAACTGTAATCAGAACCAACAAACAACACTTGTTAGGGGTTACTGCATTGTGTTCCTATTTCTAGGATATACTATTGCATCCTATTCCAGAATCAAAACTGTCTGATACCATGAGAAATTTTAGATTTTCCAGATCAAAGCTTGAAAATTAGTTCAATTCAACTAAATAGTTTGTCTTTATTAGAAACTCGGTCCAATCTTGGAACTAAAATGTTTCCTATACATAACCTCATGTCTTATCCGAAACATCTGATTTTCTTGTTTGCACCTTATTATATAAAATGGAATTAGTTATTATTAATGAATGTTAATTTGTCGTAATTAATACACAAACATTGTAGTTAAATTTCAAATTGATTTTCCGGTGTTGGTCTAGCCTCTTCAGACTTTTTAGAGTAAATATAAGAAAATGTATTTTTAAAGTTTTGTAAGTTGGGTCATAGCAGTCTTTTCAGAAAGGAAAATAAAATTTATGCGAAGTAAAGGGTCAACGATAGAACTTAGGAAAAATATGTGACGGCGAATAAAATAGATATGCAAAAATGTAGAATTAGAATGGAAGATTGATTCGAATGTTCCGTTTTCCTGGTAGTATCCAGACCTCATCCTCAATATATCTTCGAGTATATAAAGCATTTATATAGAACCATTGTCCCGTTGGACTCTTGGCGTGATGTTGTTTAGTATCACACGTTGTAGCCTTTTTCCTTCGATTTTGTATCCTCTTCGCAGCCACTTATGTTTGAGTAATGGGGCCAGATTATATAGCTTAGACTGAAAACTCCACAAAGTCGTGCTTTTCACTATACGCTTCTCTTTGAGATAAAATTACAGCCCCGGGATTAAAGAACAAGACTTGTATATTTCCAGTTACCAATTTTATCATTTTGATAATTAATCGATTTTTCTATGTAAAAAATTATCGATAGCATAGAATGCTTCGATTATATAATTTAAAAATAAGTAATAATACTCAGGGGCGGATCTACCTTAAAGCACATGAAGAACGTGCTTCAAAGCCCGGAACCTAAAAGGGGCCCGCTAACAGAATTTAATATATCATAAAAAAAACTTCCAATTTGACGGAAGTTTTTAAAATGATCCGCGAATTTTGAAAACGATTCGCAAATTTTTAAGCAACTCTGGGAAGGTAGAAAAATCCTAAAAACTTCAATTTCAATCTTGTATTCTTTAATAATAACAGGGCTGATAAAAATCATGACTTTTTTAAAAAAATCCGATTTATTTGATTTAAATCGGATTTTTTTTTATTTAAATCAAAAATTGATTTTTTTAAAACGTAATCAGTATTTAAAATCTTTAAATGTTTATTTGTAAGTAGTTTATTAAACAAACGAAGGAAAAATTAGAAAAACAACAGAAAAATTGAAACAGTGACATAAAAGTATATACAAAAAGTAAAAAATCTTTTAATGAAATTAACTTATTTACGGACATTTTTTTAAATTAAAATAATAAATAAGAAAATAATTAAAAAAACGTTTAAATATATTACTAAATAGAACAAAATTTTAAATTTAGAAAAATTAGAGAATTATTTTACAAATTGAATAAAAAATGAATTAATAAAATTTTGTAAAATTTAAAAAAAAATTTAAAAGAAAATAAATTCTCTGAAATACAAGAACGATATTCAAATGAGAATATTTAGTACAAGATTAAATTCACATAATATAGAATAAAAGAAAGCAAGCTTTCAAAAAAGTAGAAAATTGGGAAATTTAAAAAATGTAGATAAAAGCACCAGATAAATGTTTTCAAAAATTCGTAATTATAAGATAAAAACTAAACAACTGAAAAGAAGGAAAAATGCTTCTTATAGAAATAGAAAAATTATGACGAAGTTAGATAATTAATTAAAAAGCAAGGAAGAACTGAAAAAAATAGTGAAAAATCAAGAAAATTAAATAAGTAGAAAGAAACTAGAGAAATGTTTTTTTCCTTAATCTAACCAATTAAAAGCAATCTAAAAAGTACAAAAAATAAAATTAAAAAATGTATATATATATCAAGATAAAAACACATTTTTTATAATATTACACTTAAAGTAAGTCCAACAATAAATTTAGAAAAATACAGTAAATCTAAAAACTTTATGGAAAAATAAGTAAGTCAACAAAAAATCTCGCAAAAAATAGACAAGGTGTGAAAAAAATTGAGTAAACTTACAAAAAAAAATTAGAGTATTTATTTTTAAAAATATGGAAATAATTATAAAAATCAACGAAATCAAAAGTTTAGTGAATGTTATAATAACAAAATTGTGTAAAATAATATTCAATAATTTGCAATAATTAAAGAAATTTATTTAAAATTAAAGAGGAAAATTAAAGAAAATCCAAAAATAAAAAGACAAATATAATAAATAAACAAATATAAAAAAGAAAAATAAAAAATATCAAAAGTAAAGGTAAAAAACATAAAATTTTGTAAAAATAAGAAATTATAAGATAAAAATTAGACAGTTTCGAAAAATTGAAAGCTCTTAGAAGTCTTGTAAGAATACTTTAAAAAAAGGATTATTGTAAATATGGAAAATAATTAATATTATTTCAATATTTTGCATTAAGTAATATGAATTTAAATTTGAATTAATTGAAATTTAAAAGTTGGAACAAATTGGAATTTGACGAATTTATATAATATTATAATGACTTAAAGATATGAAAATATAACACTATTTTTTGCTATCTTCATACTAAAAATTCGTAAATCGTAGGTATTTTAATCATCTGTTAACACAATGTTTTAAATTTTATAAAGATTAAAATATTAAAATTGAAATTTATAAGATTTATCCTCAAATTTGTGGGTTTTGTTTATGGTTTGCGATGTTTTACAAGCAGTATTACATATCCATAGTTCATTAAAATTTACCTTTGAACTTGAAAAAGACAATAGAATTAACTTTTTAGATATGACTTTGATAAAAAATGACGATCGCATTACTACTAATTGGTTTAAGAAAGAAAATTCATCTGATAGACTTATTAATTTCTTTTCAAATCATCCAATACAGCAAAAGAAAAATATAGTTTTTAATTTGGTCGACAGAGCAATTATATTGTCAGATAAATCTTTCCATACTTCTAATATTTCTATTATTAAACAAATGTTATTGGATAATGATTATCCTTGTGATTTCATTGAAAAAAACATTAAACTGCGTTTAAATAAAATCCGTTACTCAAAAGTCGACAACAGTTATAATAAACAACGCAGAGAATTATATCGTAGAATTCCAAAAATTTCTCTTCCATTTAATGAAAATTTTGAAAAAATTTCAAAAATTTAAAAAAAACACAATATTGCTACTGTACCAAAGATAAAAAAAGGTCTAAATTCTATTATAAAATTAGGCAAAGACAAAACAGAAAAATTAGACCACAACAATGTAGTATATAAATTTAATTGTAAAAACTGCCCTGCGTCTTATGTTGGCGAAACGAAGCGAGCTCTCAAAGCCCGTTTAAGGGAACACATTAAGGGATATAATAAGAATTCTGTCATCCAAGAACATAAAAATGAGTACAATCATGAATTTGACTGGGAAAATATCAAAATTTTGGATTTTGAATCTAATAAAAGAAAAAGAATCATTTCTGAAATGATTCATATTAAATCTGATATTCATAACATTAACATTAAAGAAGACACTTTGTTTTTTAACAAGACTTTTATTCCTTTAATAAATAAAATTAACTCATGATTGTCTTCTTTTAGACTCGTACATCGTTTTTCACTTCCGTTAATTTTATTCGTAATGATGCGAAGTAATATTCGTAATTGTTTTTGTTTTATATAGCTACTGTCTTGTAATAAGTTCATTGACGCCTTTCCTTATTATTTATATTTTGCTTGTAATAAGTGTATAGTTAGTTTGTACTCGACTGTCGAAATGTTAAGACTTGCTTATTTTTCTACTTAATTTTTCTTCTTGACAATGGTTGGTCTTTTTACCAATTTGACTTGCGTTTTTTATAATATAATAAGTTCATCAATGTGTTAATCTTAGGTACATATATTTTTATATTATTTTTTTAAACTATGTCTTATGGAACCAATGTTTTATATATAATTAAAAAAAAATAACAAAAATTTTTTTTTAAATAAACAGTGCCTGATGAGGTCAGCAGAACCAAGCTGACGAAACGTAGCAAACTTTGACTACGATGTTCTGAAGTTTTTATTTTTAATACTTCCCATGACCTTCTTTTGATCGTTTTTATACACTTTGACATTAAATCATGGAAGGGAATCATTCGAATAAAGTTTTTTTTATTTAAATCATGATTTTAATGCCAATTTTTCAATGATTTAAATCAAAGCGATTTAAATCAATAACAGCCCTGAATAATGATATGAAAAATTGAATTTAAAATGATTGGAATTGAATCTAACAAATTATGATAGAAATAAAGTAGAAAATTCAAAGCCATTATTATGTATTTACATAAATTCCAAAACGTCACTTAACTCAAACATTAGTTTTTTCAAACTTATATGTTTCAATTAATTATAATTTTAATTATTACATGTAGTAAAATATTAATTAACAGCAACATTAATGACAAACTATACATTGTTGTTCGTCATTTAAAACTAAATTTTTGCAAATGCAAATAATTAAAATTACAAGAATAATAACAAAATGAAAAAGAATGAATGAAAAATGACGAAAATAATTGACAATTGAAAACATATTTCAAAAAATGGCTAAATTAATACACAATTGTAAAAAAATTATGTAAAAAAATTAAACAATAAACATTTAATTTAAACAAAAAAATTGAAATATTAAGAAAATTATAGGAATAATTGCTGAAAATAAATAAATAAAATTTAAGAACTAACTGAATTTTGAAAAAAAAATTAATGATAATGGAAACAAATTACAAAACGGGAACACAACCAAAAAAAGTTATTGAAAACCTCAAAGAATAATTATAAACTTTTAAGAGGCTAATTAGAAATTAAAAAAATTGCAGGAACTAATTTCAAATCGCGAAAAATATTTAATAATTAAAAGAAATAATTGAAAAATGACAAGAATAATTTGAAAAAATGAAAAAAATGTCCACAAAATGACTAGATTAATAGACAACTGAAAAAAAATTGATAAATTTTTGCAAAAACTTTAAATTTAAAGAAAATATATGCAACTTGAAGAATTAAGAAAATTATAGGAATAATTGTTGAAAATAAAATTGTGCATTGATTTGAACTTTATAAAACATTTTTTATGAGCAATAATTGAAATAGCCTAGAATCATTGGATATTGAATAATTAATTAAAAATCGAAAAAAAAATTGAAAATAAAAAAAAATAATTGAAAATTAAGGAAAATAAACAAAAATCGAAAAAATAAATTAAATATTTGAGAGTTAAATGGAAATTATAAGAAAAAAGTTTATACCTACCTAATTAAAAGAAAAAGTACAAATTGACAAAAATAATTAAACATTAAAGAGAATAATTGAGAAATGAGGAAATAAGAAAAATAAGTACTGATAATAAGAATTAACGTTTAAGATAATTGACATTTTAATTATAATACAAAAACACTATCAAATAAATGCCGATGTGACAACAACAACAAAATAATGCCAATTGTAAAAAAAAATTTAAAAATGTCTGGATTAATACACAATTGAAAACGGTTATGAAAAATTATAAAATTTTAAGAGAATAAATAAAAATTTAAAAGATTGTAGAAAATAATTAAAAATTAAAGAAAATAATAAATAAATGAAAAAAAATAATTGAAAAATAACAGAAATTATAGCAAAATTGAAGAAAATTTTTGAAAATGACGAAAATAATTGACAATTGAAAAGAAATTCTTCAATTTGATAAATGGCTAGATTAATACCTACACAACTGGAAAAGATAATTTAAAAAATTAAACTATAAATATTTAATTTAAACCAAATAATTGAAAATTGAGAAATTAAGAAAATAAGGAAAATAATTGTTGGAAATAATTGCTAATTGAACAACTGGACTCAAAATTGAAAAAAATAATTGAAATTGAAGAAAAAATTGAAAATTGAAGAATGGAAATGAAATTTTTTGAAAATGATTTTAAACTAAAGAGAATAATTGAACAATTGTGTTTAAAATTAGAGAAGCTTATTGATATTTGAAAAAATAATTCAAAAAGGCAAGATTTTCTTACTATTGAAGAAAATAATTGAAAAATGTAATTGAAATTTGAAGAAAAAAATAAAAAATTGAAGAAATAAATTGTAATTTGAAAAAATAGTTGATATTTGAAAAAAGTCAAGTTTTTTAGAATATTGAATAAAATTAATTAAAAAATGTAGAATGGAATTGACTTTAGAAAATAATTTATAATTGAAAGAAATATTACAAAATGACGAGAATAATTAAATATTAAAAAAAAAATAATTGAGAACTGCGCAAAATAATTAACAATTGAAAAAGAAATTTCAAAACTATCGAGAATAATCTGTAACAGAACAAAATAATTTAAAAAAATGAATAATTATTAAATTTAAGAAGAATAATTGTAAATTTAAAACTGTTGAAAATTATAGAAAAAATTGCAGATTCATATCTACAATATGAATTAATATTGTACGAATGATGAATGGTACTAATTAATATCAATTTCATGAAATATTTAATTTTTCTTGTAATTTTTTATTTTTGAAAAAATGTAAGTATTGTGTTTTATAGGTATTGCTTTTTTGTGTTTTTAGAAAATCACTTAGGTAACTTTCATATCTTTTTAAAAAATTTTCTTTTTTTATGTGTTTAATACTTTTTTATGTTTTAGACTTTCTTTTAATTTTACTCTTTTTACAAAAATTACTTCAGTTAATTTTATTTTTTATACAATTTTATTTTTACAATATTCAGAAAATTTTATATAGGTACTTTTCTAGTGATTAATTTTATTTATTATTATAATTTGGAATTGGTGAAATATAATTTTGTTCAATTTTACGATTTTTAAAATATTTATTTGGTTTTTTGTCATTTGTCATAACTTATTAATTTTTATAATTTTTAAAGACTTTTCTTCTTTTATTTATTTTTTTCTAGAACTTATAATACATTTTCTTATTTGATCATAATTTCTCTATTTCTTCGAAGTATTGTTTTTTTTCTAAAAATTATTTTTATTGAATTCTTCATTTAAAGAAAATTATTCCTTTTGCTTAATTTTCAAAAAAAGTTATTAAAGTTTTTTTTATCTATAGTAACATTTCTCCATTTTTCACTGATTATCTTATTATTTTTCTTCATTTAAAAAAACATATCCGCAAATATTATAACTTTTTGAAAATTATTTTTTCCTCTCTTTTGTAGTTTTAATTTTTTGTTTTAAAAACTTTTACTGTTTATCGCGTAGTATTTTGATTTTAAAAAAGCAATTTAATCAGTATTTCTGAAACTACTTAATATTTCGTAACATTATTAGGTACCCTGTTTCTTAATTTTCTTTCTTTTGCATTCAATGATTTTTTTAGTCTTTTTATTTTTAAAGAATTTATTCATTTATTGTAGGCTTTTCAATTATTACATTTTTTACATCTTTTTGCTTTAATTTTCCCATTTTAATGTAAATTATCATTAATTTTCTTAACTGTTCATTTAAAATACTGGTTTTAAAAAAAATGTTGTAATTTTTGTACTTTCTGTAAAATTTTATTTTTTTACATTTTGTTAAGATTCTTTTAAGATTTTCTCCATTGTTTAAATGATTATTCGCTAGACACTCTGATAAGATAAAAATACAGAATTTTTTTATTTTTTGGGTGGGGGGGCCCTGAAATTTTGTTTTGCTTCAGGGCCCGTGACAGTCTTGACCCGGCCCTGATAATACTAACTTAAATTAGATAATTTAAAATATTTCAAAACAGTATTTTTGAAGATGTTACCTATCACCAGTTTTGTTACAAACACGAGGCAATTTTGCCTTTTTTATTCCTTATCGAAAAAACGCCATTCTCGCTTATCATTAAAGTAATTGAAAGGTTCGAAACCTCCTGTGTTACATTTTTTATGAACACAGGCACGAAACTTCCGGTCATTCACCTGAAGTCTCTATACAGGAATCTAAAAAAAATATAATGTTAAACTTTAAGTACTTTGATAATATGTCCAAAACAAAATGTTTCTTTCAAAAAACCACAAAATAAAGAATCTGTTAAAAAAAAAAAAAAGTATTCAGAATATGATAATTAATAGTTTTTCTTACTAACTTTTATATTTTATAATTTGCATTTATTGCAATTTTAACAAACTACTATACGGAATCTCATATATTACTCCTGTTTTATTTAGTTTATCTATAGAATCCTTCCTAAAAATGTACCTAAATTATAAAATTAGCGACAATTAAAATTCAAAAAAAAATTTTCTAGTGATAACAATTGATCACGAATATAAATGTGTGTTCGAAATCGAATGTGACTTTACATAATCGACACCCAGGTTCAATTTTGCTGCTTCGATTAGGATTAAATAACACGACAATAGCACTCTGAAAAATTATTTTGATCTTCTTTTCAATTGGAATCTTTATAAAAAAATAACTAATGGCATTTTACATGCTCATGGATTGGCTACTATTGATATAATGGAAGCAGGTTGGGGTGGGTTTGAGTAACCTTTCTTCGTTTTCCATTTCAAAGAGCATCATTCGAATCTACGTTTTCTATGGAATCCGTGCTGGTCAATCTGCAATCGGCTTTACATCGCATCCGATAGCAAACGACTATGCTCTCTTTCCCTTCCTGGAGCAAAGTGGTGAATACGGTGTTCACAAAGTTCCTTTTGAATAAACGCGGACATACACTAGAACTTCTCCTGTCCCCAATGATATCCAAAGAAGTGGATCCGAATGAAATTTTCGACGCGACGAGACGTGAATTTTTATCATGAATTTTAGTCAGGTCAGATCGTTTCTTACAATTTGCAATGAGAATTACGTTTTATATTTTCAATTTCAACATTATTTTTAATTTAAGTTGATTTTGTTTTATCTATAACATTATTACAAGTAACTTAATAAATTTTGAATTGATCTGGTACACATAGGTCATGAAATTTAATTCCCTCTCGATATAGCAGACAGGTAAAATTGCATTTGTACTACGCACAGAAGAAATTCGAAATACGAATTCAGCTCTATTAATTCTATCTAAATAAGTCTATGTATACATTTATTATTTGAGGTCGAAATCCAATATCTTTTCGAATACATTGAAAACAAATTTGAAAACCACATATTAAATACGAATTACTTAGTAACGGATTTTAATATTATCTTTCGTGTTCTAGTTTCTGCTTTTATTACTCGCAGGTCATTAAACTACACTTGCTGTGGAGTTATGGAAATAACTCTACAGTAATAATAAATAAATATGGAACTCATTGGAAATACGCTTTTAATTTTTTCTTTTTTTAGAGCCTTTTTATGGTAATCCTTGACACATTGGAAACACAGCTTTTATTCCTCGCGAACGTTTTAAATTAAACTGTAATTTTAAAAAATCTGTAATTGTTTCAAGAGAAATAAATCCATTAGAATCTTTTCAAACCATAAAAGTTTTTTATTTTAGAATGTAATTATTTTTATCATCTATCTTTTCTTATCGGCTAACTTGCTTTGTTCCTATCTGTAAAGAAATTATTTATTCGTTTGAAACTGTAAATAAATTTACCAACCATACTTAACTGCAATTATTTTCCTTTAATTTATGAATATCTTGTTTATTATTTAAAAACTAATTTATAATTGAAATTTATTAAATGCTGTAGACTGATTTCTAATTTACTTAGGTCACTAGAAATAAAAATTTCAATATGCTTATCTATTTAAAATGATCAGCACTTGATCCAAATATAAATCTTGAATTTTCTTTCTGTATATTTATCGTGAATCGTTTATGTGACAGAGGAAACTCTTTGAATTAATTAATAGCTAACTTAAAATTAAAATCTAGTTAAGTTCTTTTCATATCTTTATTTTACTACCATCAGGAAACCAGAAATGTTTTTTATTTTGTGAAAACTTTTCTAACCTATAATAAACTTAAAAATAATTAATAATAAACTTTAGTTTGTCAAATCTAAGTATAATATAAAAAACGCGATATTTTTTGTCACAGAAATGATATTTGTGTTTATCTGTTTATATAGATTGTTTACAGAAAAAGGTAAATTTACTATAAAATCAAATTTTACACAAAGAATGTACAATATTGAGTAAAAATTACGAGAAAACGAAAAAAGTTTTAGCTTACAAATAACTTAAAAGTGCATTTGTTTCTATAAATTGTTAAAAAAAAAATTGATAAGTAATTCTTTTTTTTTTAATATTTTATTTTATATATTTTTATTTATTTTAATATTTATTATTCTGAGATGACGGAACGTAAAATAGCAAAATACGGAATTGAAAGTCGTGGGAATCGAGATCCCGAAAATTGAAGGCGATTTCCGGAATGTAGAATCCGCGATATGATCAAAGGTTGCGGAATTCAATACTTAGGATGTCGAAAATTTCGAGGTCGAAGTGTGGAATGACCGAATTGTAAATAATAGTATCCGAAAAAGGATATATTACATTTGGGACTGTGTGATTCGAAATTTAAAATGACGTGGTCCAGGATAACAGATTGGTGCTTTCCTGTTTTTAAGAACATGAAATAACGAAATTTTGTATACTGGAATATGAAATAGTGGAAATATAAAATGACGCATTTCGGGATAATAAAATCCGGAATTTGAGATATTATTATCATATAGCAGAACGGGGAATGACAAAATTGTATTATTGCTAATTTAACAAACATTTTAGTATAAAAATCTGAATTTTAATGAAAACTTAATCGTCATTAATAAGAATTTAATTATACATTTTTAATAAAAAAACTACACATTACTTTGCTTTTTCCACTACAAAGATAAAACAAGTTGAAAATTATGTTCATCTCATGGACACTTTACTTTCAAGTGAGTGCTTCCTCCATGATATAACAATAAATTGAAAATATATTTAAAATAGGTAATTTTGAATTTCGTAATAAATAAAAAAGCACTATTAATTCCACTTATCTCTGAGAAAAGTCAACGATCGATTAGGCGATTATATTAAGCGAAGAGAAAATTTAACTAGATTTACGTCAACTTAAACAGGGTAAATAGCATCAATACCTACACTGTAAGAAATTTTGGGATTTTTCCCTTACAAAAATTAGAGAAAATTTCTAAATCTCATAGGAAAAATTCATTTATCGATAAAAATGGGGTTATTACCTAAGTTTTTGAAAAAAGTTGGAAAAAGATTAGGAATAGAATAATTCTGTTTTAGAGTACAGAAAAATTCCCAAAATATTAGGAAGACAGTATTTGTCCCTCATTATAAATGTACTAGCACGATATTGCGCGCGTCTAATTTATAACAATAAAATGTAAGGCTAATATTAGAATGTATTCCATTCTTTGTTTTAAAAAGTAGCTAAGTTTAAAAAGTTATAATTATATTTATTACTAAAAGTAAGTATAATAATTTTTTAAATTTATTAATTTCATAAATCTAACATAAAATCTTTATTTGTCCTTCGAATTCTATGTAAACAGTAAAAGCACATCTTAGTCAAAAGATAAACTTGAAGCAATAGAAATTTTTTTTGACATAACCTTGAACATACTGCATGATTGGTGTATCCTAGGCGTATTTTAGGCTATTTTATTTAATACGTAATAAATGAAAATGTGAATAAAAGAATTTTTGTAAATCTTTGAATTTTCTTTAATGAATAAAAGTATTCTATTATATTTATTTTATACAATGGAAACAAAACCTTCTTTTATATTATTTTTATAATATTTATTTGAAAATAGCATCTACATTCGACTTCTAATAGTTTTTGAAAATAGTATATATGATTATTATTTAGGATTTCTCCCTCAATGAGAATTTCTAAATCTTTCTTATTCAAACTAAAAAATATTCTTTCTTTTGCAATACCCATCGTATTTTTTATAGGTTAAATAAAGGAGAAATGGATCACGAGAAGAGATAAATCACTTTTTGACATAGCAAGAAATAGCATCTTGTATCTTTTTAACAAACTGTTCTGTTTGTTTATCAGATATCATGTTATGATACATAGACTAAAAGTTCAAAAAGTCTTATAATTTTTAACTTTATTTTGGAAGCAATAAAACAATTCTTTTTTAATTTCGCTCAAAAAACACTCCGAAATTTGTGTGGTGTGTCAAAAATAATACGTTTCTTCTTTAATTTTTTTAATTCGTTACTAACTGAACACATTCGTCAAAGTGTAGCTGTTACCGCAAATGAATATATGTCAATAAAACATGATTCTAAAGCTTATTTTATTTAAATAAAAAATAAAAATAAATCAATCTCTCTCAGTCATTTTGATTTGTCGCGCACATCCTTTTTTGTCGATGTTCGAGGAAAGATAGTTCATTACACTCTATAATTATAACCTAAAGAATATATGTATAAGCAAAACAGAAAGTAAATAGAAGAATAGATATAGATATAATAGAATGATATAATAGAATTTTTAAAATCAAAATGTAAATTCTATTAATAAATTAAAAAAAATTAATTTTTACTAAGAAAATGGAAACATTTATTTGAAAAGTTATATCTAAGGGTTCCTGATTTTGCTAATCCGCCATTTTGGATCCGCCATGCTATTTTGAATTCTTAAATATTGACTCCAAAATCTTCATCAGGAACCCAAAAAACCATTAAATTAAAAACCATTAATTGGATATTTTCCAATTTCTAATTAAGCATAGGGGTTGTTCTAAGATTAGGGGTAGGAGCTAAAAACTAAAACTAGTGCACTTGAAAAAATTTATAATTGTACAACAATACTTATAAAAAGAACAATATTTTTTACTTTTGACGATAGTTTTACATGAAAAATAAAAATAAAGGTAGTTTTGGGGTTGATGATGGACTTTAAAATTCTCTTAGATTATATTTGACGCTTTTAAAAAAATTTTGACCAATTTTCAAAAGGAAATTCATCATTTTTCTTTATTTTTTTAAAATTTTTTGAGGGTTTTCAATATAAATCTCGTTTTTATCCATAAAAACCGTATATAAAATTAACCTGGAAACAGCCACATGTAAGGGTATCTTCTTTTAGCTCTACTTTCCGAAAATGATTGACTCGTTTATTAACATTTTGTTTATCACTACTTGCAATTTTACTATTATCTGAAATAAGAGGGAAATGACATAAGCAATTACTTAAAAAAATTGTCTGTAAATGTTCTCCCATTACTGCATGATTATATACTACACTTTTAGGTTTAACATTACAATATACAGAAGTTGCAAAAGCAATTGCATAAACACCACAATTCACATAATTGGGTTGTTTTTGAACAGTGGGAAAAACTACATTAGGTGTAAACGGATATAATCTAGCTAGATATTGACATTGATCATTATTTAAAAATTTATTATTCATGCTGTCATAAACAAAGAGAGTATTTGAATCATAGTAAGTACAAATCCAGTGACCTTTTTTTTGAACCACTGAATAGGATTTGAATATGTTTTTTATCTTTTCGAATGGGTTTAACTTCATCCAACATTTGTAAATAACCCACATTTTGCATTTGAAAATGACCACCAGAATCGACTTCTAAAAGTTCTTGAAATTTGTAAATGTGATTATCAGTAAGCATTTCTCCCCGAATAAGAATGTTTTGATCTTTTTCATCTAATATAAAGTATATTTTTTTATTTGTAGCATCCATTGTATTCTTTTTTACCAAAACATATTATATTATAAATTATGAAACTTTTGAAACATTTCATGCAATATATAAGATTTCAGAATTTTGAAACATATGCAACAAGTATAGTATAAATTTCTCTTCTCCAGTGGGACCTGAAAAAAAAGAAAGTTATTTACATAAAAATTGATTTCATCTTTATGCTATTTAAAAAACCCTGCTGGATAAAGTAAATACGTTTTTTATAAACATGTTTTATTGTAATTTCAGTAATTTTAGGATACAAACGTTTCATATATATAAAATAAAGGGACCCAAGATGAACACCGTTTCAATTTATTGCTCTATAATCAAAACCGAATAAAATATATATTAAAAATTAATTTAATTTAATTTTTTTATTTATTAAGAAATAGCATTCCTAAATACTTCAATTTAATAGATTTACAGTAAAAAGTAATAAGATATCGAAAAATATCGATAGGTACAGGGGCGGCACCAGTTGTGTGGATAGTGTGGAGTAGTCCACACACCAGATTTTTTCGTGTGTGGATTTCCACACACCATAATATGGATTAATATTTTTTTAAAAGTTTTCTATTATTAAAAGCAATGCTTATAGTTACAATCTGCGCAAAAAGTGTATAAATGAAATAAAAAATTGTCTTGTGAAGAATGATAAAATTGATTAAGGTAATAGTTACATCAAAAACTTAAGTCTTTACCCCCCCCCCCCCCCACCCTTCAAAAATCATCTGAACTCCACACACGATGTGGACCTCTTTCGCCGCTCCTGGATAGGTATATCAAATTCTTTAACGATAACATCACATTTTGTGTTGGAAAATAAAATATTTTAATTGGTTCAAAAAATTATTGAGAAAAGTGTAAAATCGAAAATATGAAAATAAATATATTGAGATTTTGGGCCTGTCCATCTTAGGGTACATGACACAATTTTTTTATTCCCAGTAAAATTTTCTGTACAAACACAAAATTAGTAAAATCATTTTAAAATATTATTATAGGGGAGAGTGGCCATCAATGTACCAGTTTTTTCAATGAACCATTTCAATTTTCTCAGAAACAATTAAATAAAAATTCTTCTAATTTTAAATATAAATGAAGTTTGTGTAAACACACTACGTCCATAAGTTTGAGACGTGTAGATTTTTTTCTTCACAGAGAAAACTGAAAAAACTGTTTTTGATGCACTGAAGGAAAAGTTTACCTAAAATACAAACACGTTTTTTAATTGAAATAAGACAATTTAAAAATAAATGTACTTAAGATTTATTTTGTATCGGGCCTTAACTACAATATTCTAATGAGATAAAGATTTTGAAATATTGGATTAAGTTATAAAAAACCATTTTTGTTGCAAATGTCATGTTGATTCAATGTACCGGGGAACAATGAATTACTTGGAATTTCAGTGTATTTTCGATTTCCAGAGTGGTATGCTTGATTATAAAACTAGGCATGCGTACAGCATGTTACAGCGATTGTTATCAGTACTTTTCTCAACATAGCAAAACTAAAATGCCATTTTAGCTAGTTAACTTAAATTTGAGGTATATTTATGTTATACATTATCAATTAAAAAGTGTAAACTAATAATTTTTTATAGTATTTGATAGAAAATAAGTTTTTTTACAAAGTGAAAATTGCAATATTATTATTTTTGAACATTTTTAGTGTTTTTATAGAGGTGGTTCATTGTGTACTCAGGTTGCTGAAAATGAAAATAGCTTGTTAGTTTAGAAAGATCCTAAATTTTATTATTTAATCAAAATAAATCGTGTATAATATGTGTGCATTACCTAGAGAAGTGTTGTAGTTTTATATTGATGCAAAGAAATGCTTGAAATTGGTGAAATTGAATAAGTACTATGACCTTGAAAAAACCCGGTACATTGATGGCCACTCTCCCCTACGATAAATAAAGAATATTATAACTTTAAGTACTCATTCAAAATTATGAATTTAAATAAATTTACCAAATTAAGAAAAACATATAAAAATAAATGTCAACTACACCTCAATGACACCCTACATTAATATAATCAAAAATAATTTTAAAAAATCTTAAATAACCTTAAACCCCTTGAAATATCCCATTGATTTTACATGGGAAAAACGCACGTTTTCGTAAATTCGCTACCAAATCCTCAAAAATCACTCAAAATAGCAATACAGTGAATCACATCTTGAAAAGTCCTCAAGCAACAATATTCCATAATTTATTTAATAATTTATTAATATTAACTATTTTTTATAGTATCTTAAGGATTTTTTAACAAAATTGTTACATATTGTCAATTTACGAATGTTTATAGATATTTTTAAGTATTTTTCATTTGTTTGAACAATTTATTATTGTTAATTTACAGCTTTTATTCAAATAAACCTAGAGTGTTGTAGTTCTTTTTACTTTACTATTTTTTACATTTACATTTAATAATAGTATTTAGTAAAGTTAACCACAACAACAATTTGCAATTGTTGAAACAAATTATTGTTAATAATAATTAACTTTTTGACAAATGCACCTAGAAAGACACAACTTTTTCCTAATTTTACAAATTAATTGGCTCTGGTTAGAAAAAGAAAAATTATTGACTATAAATAATTATTTTTAATTTGTTTAAACAATTTATTATTATTAATTTACAGCTATTATTCAAATAAACCTAGCAAGTTGTAGTTTTTTCGGACTTATATATTTTTTATATTTAAAATAAAAAAAGAATTCAGTAAAATTAACCACAACAACAATTTGCAATCGTTTAAACAAATTATTGTTATTAATAATTAAATTTTTACAAATAAACATAAAAAATACAATTTTTTCCTAATTTTACAAATAAAAAGGCTCTAGTTAGAGTAAGAAAAATTATTCACTAGAATTTAATATTTTTACTTTCTTTAAACAATTTATTATTGTTAACTTATAACTATCATTGAAATAAACCTAGCGAATTCTAGTTTTTCTGACTTACTTATTTTTTATATTAAAAATGAAAAAATGGATTTAATAAAAATAACCACAACAACAATTTGCAATTGTTTAAACAAATTATTGTTTAATAATTATTTATTCCTTATAAATGCACCTTGAAAGACAGAAGTTTTTCTTCATATTTTACAAATAAATGGGCTCTGGTTAAAGTAGGAAAAATTATTGAGTATAATTTATTATTTTTACTTTGTTTAAACAATGTATTGTTCATGCATAACTTATATCCTAAAACTCCTAGCGATTTGTAGGTTTCTTACCTTAATAACTTTTTAAATTGAAAGCAATAAGCTGTTCTGCAAAATTATCCGTAGCCACAACTTTTAAATTTGTTTAAACCAATTATTCATAATAATTATTGATTCTATATAAATGATCTTTGAATGACACAACTTGTAAATTAAGGAAAAAAATATGTCTGGGTTTATTTGTCATTAATTAATGATTATTAACAATAATTTATTTAAATAATGACAAAGGGAAGTTGCAGTTAATTTTGCTGAAAATCTTGTGGTATTAAGTATAAAAAATTAATAGGATAGTAAAAATTAAATTTCGCTGAGGGTTTTAGGATAAAAGTTAAAACTAAACAATTCTAAATTTTTTAAACACAGTAAAAATGATAAATTATGACAAATAATTTGCGTTATTCTAACCAGAGACCATTAATTTGTAAAATTACTCTCTAAATTTCTTAGAGTGAATATTTCACTCTAATTTAGGAGTGAGATGTACATTCACTCCAGATAGAGTGAAAGTTCACTCTAAAAGAGTGAAATCGCTCACTCTAATGGAAAGAGTGCAGAAATTCACTCCAGTGGTTGGAGTGAATATTCACTCCAAGACTTAGAGTGAAACTTTCACTCTGTTTTGAGTGAACGTAAGCACGTATAACTTATAACGGCAGTTCGTAAGTTTTGTACCAACGAGCGTATAGCATAGTGGTTAGAGCGTTGGGCTTTAGGCCTGGGGGTCGCACGTTCGAGACCCCTCAGCGTCAAATATTTTAATTATATAAGTTTAGCGTTAGTATTAAGTTGTATGTTTTATTTGTAAATATAATATAATAAAATGTTATAAAATAATATAAATAACAAATATCCTTGAGACTAAATAAATACGAAAATACCACAGTACTGACAGAAAGTTATTCAAGAGATTCAATATTTATTTTTATTTATTATTTTTATTTTTCAAAAATAAGATATTATTCCTTTAAAGTTATGTTATGCAAATTTCCAAAAGCTTTAATTTACCCAATCTAAAATTGGAGTGGGAAATTTGATCTAAGAGGAATGAGCCGCCATTTTAAATCAGCTGAAAAATTCACTCTAATTAGAGTGAACTCGTCACTCTATCTATAGAGTGAATAAATTCGCTCTTTCAATGAGTGAACATTCACTCCATATGGAGTGGCTCAATTTTCACTCTTGCCTGGAGTGAAATCTCACTCTTTAAGAGTGAGGTTTCACTCTAAGAAATTTAGAGAGTAGGAAAAAGTTGTGTCTTC
This sequence comes from Ganaspis brasiliensis, assembly GCA_037103525.1. NCBI lineage: Eukaryota > Metazoa > Arthropoda > Insecta > Hymenoptera > Figitidae > Ganaspis > Ganaspis brasiliensis. The sequence continues at coordinate 806,712 of JAZKLR010000159.1, read as the reverse complement.
CTGTGTGCATTTGTATAGAATTAATTATTATTAACAATAATTTGTTTAAACAATTTATTATTATTAATTTACAGCTATTATTCAAATAAACCTAGCAAGTTGTAGTTTTTTCGGACTTATATATTTTTTATATTTAAAATAAAAAAAGAATTCAGTAAAATTAACCACAACAACAATTTGCAATCGTTTAAACAAATTATTGTTATTAATAATTAAATTTTTACAAATAAACATAAAAAATACAATTTTTTCCTAATTTTACAAATAAAAAGGCTCTAGTTAGAGTAAGAAAAATTATTCACTAGAATTTAATATTTTTACTTTCTTTAAACAATTTATTATTGTTAACTTATAACTATCATTGAAATAAACCTAGCGAATTCTAGTTTTTCTGACTTACTTATTTTTTATATTAAAAATGAAAAAATGGATTTAATAAAAATAACCACAACAACAATTTGCAATTGTTTAAACAAATTATTGTTTAATAATTATTTATTCCTTATAAATGCACCTTGAAAGACAGAAGTTTTTCTTCATATTTTACAAATAAATGGGCTCTGGTTAAAGTAGGAAAAATTATTGAGTATAATTTATTATTTTTACTTTGTTTAAACAATGTATTGTTCATGCATAACTTATATCCTAAAACTCCTAGCGATTTGTAGGTTTCTTACCTTAATAACTTTTTAAATTGAAAGCAATAAGCTGTTCTGCAAAATTATCCGTAGCCACAACTTTTAAATTTGTTTAAACCAATTATTCATAATAATTATTGATTCTATATAAATGATCTTTGAATGACACAACTTGTAAATTAAGGAAAAAAATATGTCTGGGTTTATTTGTCATTAATTAATGATTATTAACAATAATTTATTTAAATAATGACAAAGGGAAGTTGCAGTTAATTTTGCTGAAAATCTTGTGGTATTAAGTATAAAAAATTAATAGGATAGTAAAAATTAAATTTCGCTGAGGGTTTTAGGATAAAAGTTAAAACTAAACAATTCTAAATTTTTTAAACACAGTAAAAATGATAAATTATGACAAATAATTTGCGTTATTCTAACCAGAGACCATTAATTTGTAAAATTACTCTCTAAATTTCTTAGAGTGAATATTTCACTCTAATTTAGGAGTGAGATGTACATTCACTCCAGATAGAGTGAAAGTTCACTCTAAAAGAGTGAAATCGCTCACTCTAATGGAAAGAGTGCAGAAATTCACTCCAGTGGTTGGAGTGAATATTCACTCCAAGACTTAGAGTGAAACTTTCACTCTGTTTTGAGTGAACGTAAGCACGTATAACTTATAACGGCAGTTCGTAAGTTTTGTACCAACGAGCGTATAGCATAGTGGTTAGAGCGTTGGGCTTTAGGCCTGGGGGTCGCACGTTCGAGACCCCTCAGCGTCAAATATTTTAATTATATAAGTTTAGCGTTAGTATTAAGTTGTATGTTTTATTTGTAAATATAATATAATAAAATGTTATAAAATAATATAAATAACAAATATCCTTGAGACTAAATAAATACGAAAATACCACAGTACTGACAGAAAGTTATTCAAGAGATTCAATATTTATTTTTATTTATTATTTTTATTTTTCAAAAATAAGATATTATTCCTTTAAAGTTATGTTATGCAAATTTCCAAAAGCTTTAATTTACCCAATCTAAAATTGGAGTGGGAAATTTGATCTAAGAGGAATGAGCCGCCATTTTAAATCAGCTGAAAAATTCACTCTAATTAGAGTGAACTCGTCACTCTATCTATAGAGTGAATAAATTCGCTCTTTCAATGAGTGAACATTCACTCCATATGGAGTGGCTCAATTTTCACTCTTGCCTGGAGTGAAATCTCACTCTTTAAGAGTGAGGTTTCACTCTAAGAAATTTAGAGAGTAGGAAAAAGTTGTGTCTTCCTGTGTGCATTTGTATAGAATTAATTATTATTAACAATAATTTGTTTAAACAATTGCAAATTGTTGTGGTTAATTTTAATAAATTATTAAATAAATTATGGAATATTGTTTTACTGTACATTTTTGGACCACCCTAATAAACAAGTAGAATTACTTACCTGTCAAAAATTTATCTCAGATCCTCTTCGCGTTTTAGACTCAGGACGATCTTTTCACTCGGCCTTACAAAACAAAACTATCCCCTCTCATCAACATCATTTTTCAAAAAGAGGCGAACCTTACCCACAGAAATTACCAATCGAATCATTTGGTTATTTCAAGTAAACGCCCAGAATACCCTTACTCCTTAAAGGTAAAGAAAAGGTTAATATTCACCACCTCATTGTAATTTTGACAAAAGGCTAATAATGAGGTTATTGTAATTTCGACAAAAGGCTAATAATGATCTCATTGTTATTTGGACAAAAGGAGAACAATAGACTCATTGTAATGCAGACAAAAGGAGAACAATAGAAGAACAATGACAAATCTTCGCCCATTTTGAAACAAAACTTTTCAGCTAAAGGGAAAAGGGACACTGTCAATTTCGACAAAAGGCTAATATTGAGCTCATTGTTATTTTGACAAAAGGACAACAATAGACTCATTGTAATGCAGACAAAAGGAGAACAATAGGAGAACAATGCCAAATCTCCGCCCATTTTGAAACGAAAATTTTCAGCTAAAGGGACACTGGCAAATTATTATATAGGATAGATTACCTGAGTTTAAAATAAGCCATAAATATATTGAATGAATTTCTTCTTAGAAAGTTTCCATTATTATCTTGCTTACTCTTCTTGAACAGTAGATCCTTTTGTCTATTGTTCTCCTGGATTAAAATTTTATGACTTAAAAAATTTGCAATTTTAACAATTCAAGTATTTAAATAGTATATTTATAAGCTGTGATGTTTCACGATTACAAATATTTAAAATTTATTATAGAATAATTATATCTGCAAAAGTTATAAATTATCTAGCAAACCCTTAACGTTAAGAAAAAATGGATAGCATTTTTGAATTTTGATGCCAAAAGATGTGAATTGAGGGAAAATAAAAGCAATTAACGAGCGTAATTCGTTTTCATTTTATTCGATCCGATAAATTAATTTAAAAGTCTCTTCACATTTTTGCGTCTCACCGACAGCCGAAAGGTATTTTGATTTATATTTGTATATTTTCTGTAATTGTGAATGTTAATTTGTGATCGTAAAATAATATATCTTTAAATTGTGGTATGTTTTGGTGCAGTGTAGTTATATTTTTATTTTAATTGTTTCATTCTGTTTAGTTTTGTAACACAATAAATTAATCTTGGTCTGAACGTCTAATGTGATTGAACTTTCGGTTACGAAGCAAGCAGAGAAAGTCGGAGGATCCCGCTCCCTTGATATCTGTGGTGCTTGTAAATAATCTAAGGGCGAATAAAAGGTTAGAAGGAGCTAGACAGAGGTTAATGGCTTCGATTTCTGCAGTTGTGGGATGCTGGTCATCCGTACTCGTCTCACGTGGTCGATTTTGTCGAGTACCTGTGGAGACTGGAAAGACACTCAGCATTAGCTGCAGAGGCCACTAGTGGCACCAAAGTCCGGCGTTTACTCTAAGGACGTCCGACACCAGCCTCATACCTTGGCTTGAAGATTGAGTGAAGAAAGAAGCGCAAGTATAGAAGCTCTGCTACCAGCAGTAGCTTTTGTCAGAACGGAAGCGAATATCGGATTCCGATAAAAGAAAATCGAGCTTTGAGGACCTTTCGCCTCGACCTAAGCAATTCGAAAGTCCAATGGAAAGTCATTCAAGTGAGAAGCTTCCATTTTTGAAATTTAAAGTCTCTTCGTGAATGGGAAAGTCTTGTTCAAAAGAAATTTTGGTAGTAAGCCGATTCATTTTCTTTTTCAATTCCTACTATTTCATTTGTGTTGTGTATATATTTAACTTTTAAAAGATTTAAAGTTAGTTTTCATCAGCTGTTTTGGCAAAAGTTGCTTTAATGAAATGAGCTCGTCAAAGAGATTGGACCCTGCACTTTTCAACAAGTGAAATAAATCAAGATTTTCGCCTTACGACATACACCATCGGGTTTTCAAGCACCGCCTCCTCCCTTTCGTGTTTTACAATTACTGTAGTTTTATGACTTCTATCCCCAGCAGACTTCTGCCAACTTGTGATTGCGCAAGTTTCTGGTTTACGAGTGCGGACGCCCAAGCTATCTGTCGGTGATTCCCCTTTTACGGTCACCGTAGCTTCGGAATGCAGCGCTGCTCTGCTTACATTCGTATGTAGATGCGAATACCTAAGCTTTGCAGATGCTTCTTCTTTCAGGTGAAAAAAGACCGTCAAAACGAAAAGCACTGGATTCATACTTAGGTTACGAGACGTCGTTTTCTTCGGGGAGAATTGATGGCCAAAATGAAAAGCATTCATGAGAGAAACGAAATGTGGATATAACTTTTTATTACTGATGACAATTTTGGAATTGAACACTTTGTAAGGGGGGTACAAAGGTAATGGAAATGAAATTTCTATTCAATTACCATTTCTTTCGGAAACTTTAAGAGCAGAATAAACCGGTATTAACCAGAGCGTCTAAAAAAATTCATGAAAATATGTCGCTATTTTTTACCTTATTAACTGTGTGATGACTAGAATTTCTTAACAATTCAAATAACAATAGAAATTAATCATCAAGCCAAATCGACTAAACTAAAAATTGAAACGAAAAACTCGATTCTATCGGTTACCCCAACCACTTGAGGTGTTAACAAGTCTTGATTAAGAAATCTTCAATTTCCCAACAAAAAAAAATTTATTCTTATGATGGAGAAAAAACAAAATTTATTTATCAAACTTAACCGAACCGAAATTTGTTGGGCGCCAGACGTCTTTCAAAGTTGTTTAACAACTTTTCAGTTAATAGTTAACACTTAATTAATCTAAGATTTCGTCTTTATGGGAGTTAATAACATTTTCTGGTAAAAATAAATGTAATATAAATTTTTAGGATAGTTAAATTATAAGTTTTTAAATTAACTACAGACTCGATATAACTAATAACATCATTGAGATAATTTTCCGACAACTACAAAATAACCGATTCACAATGCAGCATTTAAATAAACAAATGTCCTAACTTAATTTTCAACAATTTCACGAAGTATTTCAAGATTGTCAAAACTCAGATATTTTAATATAATCAGATAATAGTTGATTTTCTAATAAAATACCCGATAAGCAAACTGAATCACTCGCGGCTAAATTATAAAATAATTAAATAAAACTTATTGTTTAGCTAAACGATCGCTGAGTGACTGTATTCTAAGGACATTGTCGGATTTGGTCAAATAAATTAAATTAATTATTATTAAATCAATTCCTTGAACACGTGTCAAAGCTGACGTTAAAATCAATCCGACGATCTCCAGAAAAAGAAAAAAAGAAAATTAAGAATTTGCCAAAACGTGACTTATCCAACTAAAAACAAAATTTGAACTTCTACAGAACTTTTATTCTATACAATGTTTACTGAATTATACTTAAAATTATGACCGGACTCTGCTAGCAAATTACTTATTATAATCTATGAGATGCTACGCTTTAGTTGGGGCAAAAAAAGGTAGAATTTTATTCTTTTAAGGGAATAATGTGATTTGTCCTTCTTATGTGTCCTCTAATTCTATTCTCTTATTTGTCAATATCCACCAATAAGAACAAAAGTTGATTTCAAAAATTCCTTATTGTTGCTAAAACGTGGCTAAATGTTTAATTCTATGGCTTTTTTACATTAAAAAAAAAGAATTTTACTAGAATACCTTTTTCTTAAATTAAATTTAATTAAACAAACTCACTTTAACCATCAAGTTTGCAGTTTTAGGATTTTAGTGTCCTACATAACCTATTTCTTTGTTTTGACGATCCTGTCTGGCTATTACTTCTTATAATCTATGAGATGCCACGCTTTAGTTGGGGCAAAAAAAGGTGGAGCTTTATTCTTTTAAGGGAATAATGTGATTGGTCTTTCCTATGTGTCTTCTAATTCTATTCTCTTATTTGGCAATATCCACCAATAAAAACAAAAGTTGATTTTAAAAATTCCTTATTGAGTCTGAGTGCCGGTTCCTTCTACCCTCAAAAACGTCGATGGTTCCAGCTCCCCTTTACACCTCTATCCACATTCTACTTTGAACGCTATAAGTCCAGACTGAAGTAGCCGAATCTACTGATTGGTTAAGTCGTCTGGTAGTTGATCATAGTCTTTGAGCTGGTAAAATTCAAACCTTCATTACTTCCTTCTCCGCTTTGAGTAACAACTTGTGGCATAATTTTTTACATTAATTATTTTAATGTGTCTATAATTTTTTTTCTAGTTATTTAACGTTTAAACAACTTGGCTCGAATTGTTCACTTTTCTTTATTTGGTTTAGTTAAACATTAAAAATTTAATTTATTTAAAATTTTACATAGAACAATCAAAATGCATCATATAACTTTACTCTTCCCCCTATGAGACGTTCTGGAAATCCTAATAATCTACAAGTTAAATCAAAACTTGCCTCTAAGTTAGTTATAAAATCTTCAGTGGCCAAAATCGTGAGGGTGTTAATGAAGCAGTTTCGTAATGAGGTGTGACACGAAGGTGGTATGTAGTCATTGCTAGAGGGCTGCTTCAGACACCCTATGCAGACGTCTGATGGGGTTCGACAGGGTGAGTTCGCGGATTTCCATTCTCTTATGTGATACCCTATGAACCTTGGAAATGGGGTGCAAACGCATGGACGTGAAAGCGACGCGCCTGCGCCCTTTCAAATACCGATACATCGACACGCATACGTAAGAAAATCTTTTCAAATCAGCGTTGGAATGCAGTGCTTTCGATCCTGCACATCACACCTCATACTTGAGCCTCTACAAAGCTTACGAGAAGCCCCATAAGTATGAAACGACCGTACCGTCACATTGTACACGTACAGAATCGCCTCTCCTATACATATATAGAATCCTACGTGCCATAGATACATTTTAGATACCACTTGTCGCGCTCACATTATACACATTTACGTCAGGAGAGTCGTGAAACATAACACCTTAGTGCCAACACGGACCTCTGTACGCGTCAAACAACGCCATTCTGTGATAAGGTGTAATGCATGACCTGTAATGCCCATAGGATTAATACTGCTCTTATCATGTTAACAAATCCTAGAGATTAACAAGCTTATATTTGCATAATTCGTATCCATGCGATACGTTTTCCGAGACATCTGAGACCTTTCTGAAACCTTAAGATTGTAAATAAGTCTACGTGGAAAAGCATATATTCCTTATCTCAATTTCCTAGACGAATATATTTGATGTTGATTTTTATCTTGAATAGATAGTTTGATGTAAAAATATGGGAATGGTTTGTTTGTTAATTATAAAAGTTAAGTACATACACAAGTCAACAAGAACCCATTACAAGAAAAAAAATAGTTGATACACAGATATTAGGCCACATTATTATTGGTTTATATATAAAAGTCGTAAAGAGATAATGAACTTCGCTAGATAAATTAAACGATTTAAATAGATAAAAATAGAAGGTATTCCCAGCCTGATTAACAATTATAGATAACAATACATGTGTCCATTCTCTATAATAAGAAAGATAGATAAACATCCACGATGAAATTAAGAATATACAAAGCAATATCCCTAAAAGAGCCATAACTAGTCCTGTTATTTCTGTCACCTTTCGAATGTCTTAATAGTGAATTACGAGTGCTCGATAATCATAAAAACTAACACGATATCGTTGCCAGATACGTGAGAAGACGAGGATTTAACTTCTGCTTCAGCTCGTCTAATTCTTTTAATTGCATTCGAGTTTAGTCAAACGTTATCCAGCACTCGCGAACCTCTGGGTTCTTAAGAGTTTTGTGAGTTGGGTAGATGGCATACCACATGTAAGATGATTCACATGGACAGATACATCAGGCTCAGGGGTGTCAGACGAACTATTATGATCGGGAACTTCAAAGAGTATAATGTTATTCCTTCTATTAATTTTGTCCTCTACCTCCACAAAACATTGATAAGCGTTAACATTATTAGATTTTAATTTAGCGATTTCAGATTTAAGTTCACATATATTTTCCTCTGTGATAGAAACTCTGTCAGAGACAGAATGAAGCTGCTATTCTGCTGTGTCCTGGTGGAAACATCATCCAATTTTGTGTACAATGTAGATGTTAGTGATATTATCATATTAGAAATGCTAATGAGATGTAACGCAAGAGCATCATCAATTATTTTCTTTATATCTACGGAATTGGACAAACCAGGGGGCTGAAGATTTTCATCAGAAGAACTGTTTATAAATGGATTTACACATTGCGAACTCAAAGTACCTTGTTGTAGTACCTGGTTTCAGCTTAAACATTTTCTAAATAATTTTCTCAGGTAGCGGAATATCTCAAACCGCAGAAAGAAGGACGAAATGTATTTTTAAATATCAAAAATTATCTCTTGTTTTTTGTTTAAAATGTATAACATAAAGAGGGAAATTTTTTGCAAGATTTGAATTGGTGGCTTTAAGCCACTGCTCTATGATCACTTTGCCCTCTTTCTAGGTGGGAGGTTCCCCCCTTTCCTACTCTGCGTGAGTCTAGGCCTGATGTGGTCATTCAGTTCAGTTTACTTTTTTCTTCTGAATAGTATACTTCTTACGAATTTCTAAATTCCTATTACGACAGTATCTTAAAATGTATTTCAATATTGTTTATAACGAGTGAACAAATGTGACGTATTCTTATTTCGTAATAAATGTAATTATCTTTTCATAAATTTAAAAGCGTCTTCAAATAATATGTTGAAACTACTTGTACCTTTCTACTATTTTGCCTTGAGAAACAAGAAAAAATATCTTCAGAGCACATGCTCTTAGGGTGATGTTCAAAATTTTGAATTTAAATTCCTTAGCAAAAAGTATTGTACTTTAAGTGCGTACTGCAAAGTTGATAGAATTCCAACAATTCGGACTGCAATAGAGAGAAATTTCCGGGCTAATCAGATGAAGCAGGCACTAGGAACAGTTCAACAAATGCATGCTACTCGCACAGCGGGATATATGTGGGAAACCGCGTCGCCTATAATTTGATTTAATGTCAGTGTCCAAGAGAAATACGTATGCGTTGGTGGTCACTCGTGTAACGTCAATGTCAAAGTGTAGATACGGATTCGCACATATGCAGTAAATCGTGAATAAGCAAAAAGGCATATTGCCTATCGGGTCACTGTAAATTCTGTAACAGTATCTCGTAAAGTAAAAGCCCTCCCGCGTACACAAGTTCGTATTTTATGATCGCGTCGGATAATTGGGAAGATTCAAAATAAACGAGCGCGGTGCCTCGTTACTTTATGAATTGCCGAAAAGCCAGTTTCACTCTTCACGCTTTCAAAATTTTCATTAGATCTTAACTTCGTAATTTTATTAGAAAAAAATTCAATTCTTGCACAATGGTGTAATTAAAATCCTTTTCCAAATTAAGGGGCTAACTTTAATCGTTTGTTCGATTGTTTATTATCTTTTCTCATTTAACGACTAATTATCTCAATTTTATCGCAATAAACTTATTATATTCAAGTTTTATTCGTTAGTTTCGTTTATTATTTTCGTAGGTAGATCGTTTATTTTAATTTCATAATTGCTTTAATTTACGCAAAATAATTTAAATATAATATTTTTGGGAGCGTTTTTACGCTTCAAACAGAAGGCAAACTTTGGTATTGTATTTATGAAATGTAGTTACTGTTTCATAAATCAAATGAGATGAAGTACTTAAAACTTCAGGGACACTGTCAACAAGTCAATCGGCTTTGTTCCTGTACAGTATACATAAAGTCAGGAGAATTATGTATTAATGTACTAAGGAGTTTTGTCGCAAATGTGCACCTGAGCTTCAGTGAAATTCTGGTTTCTCGATAGTACTATCCCTCGTTCTCAGGAAACACCTCCATATAAACTTCGCCTTGAGGCCAGTATTTCCTGCTAGTTCCCAGTAGGAACCATCGCATTAATTATTCTGCGTCCTCGCGTAAGTTTCACGTCCTCGGGGGTAGTAGCAGTACTTGGTTCTTCCAAGAAGACCACGAGAAACTCGATCGCAGAACGTGCGCCGCACAAAGACAGAGCACGTTATTACAGAGACTATCGGCTTACTACTATGGGAAAAACTTGCTAGACTAGATATGACTTTGTCGTCTGTTCTGCAATATTCAGGATATTCTAAATGGTACAACTTTAATGCTTGAAAAAGTAGCGCAAGTTCTAATACTCTAATTTTAGTTATGCTTAAATTGATAAATAATTATCTTTTATCAATAAAGTAATATCTATTTTAATTATAATTGATTTAATTAATTTAAATATCTCACCGTCTTTAGACTTAATTATATTCCAGATGAAGACGAAGATTATTGTTAGAAGAGTTATTTCTACTAAATCAACCACGGAGTTAGCTCAGTTGGTTAAGGTCCTGGACTCTACGGTCGCGCCAAGTCAAGCTTGCTTGGTTCGCGCCCCGGTGAGCCTGGGATTTTTTCCGGCTGTAAGATAACTTCAGTGGAAGGTAAAGACGTCGAGGTATAATGATATGCACTGTCGGTAATCGACCTGTGCAGATCACTAGAACTCGACTGTCGATAAACCGGTTGTACTATGGAAAGGTTTTTCTACATTTTTCCCTCTCTACTGGCGACCAAACCCAATATACCGGGTGGTCCAGGCAAATGCGAGTACTCCTAATTTCAAGCCGTTCTGCAGACGCAAAAACACTTAAGAGAAAATATATTTCAAAGTAATGAATTCTAGGAACTCCTTACGGGGGACACTCATTGGGCCTGTGAGATCGATAAAAACGAGTGTATAATAATATTTCTACTAAATCTTCTAATTAACTTATTATCTAAAGAGATCTAAATTGTTCCTTTTGTTTAAAAAATAAAAAGGAATATTAATAACTCTTAGGTAATTTTTGATAATCAGTTGTTGAATCAATTTCAGATTTCAATTATGGAAAAAATAAAATTTACAAAATTATCACTTGATACTTCTATCCAGTTCTAAATTTCTCCAAATCCATGGCCACGGATATTTATTTATTTATTTATTTAATACATAAACAGGCTAAAAAAACAGCCCTTTCGTACAAAAGTACTAAACATGAAAAATTGAAAGATATTAGTTACAATAGATAAGACATACATCTTAAACACGAATATGGTCACCATAAATTTTAAACTTAAAGGCATTGAAAGTAAAACTTGACAAAAACATCACCAGAAACATATCAAAAGTAATGATAGAGCAAAACAAAAAATAAAATAAGTCTATATCGCTGTCTATGAATCAACAATAACCAATATAAAAATGTCATAATCTGTACATCATTCGGAGAACAATTAAACAAAAATTAAAATAAACAAATCAAAAATTGAAAATGTTCCGGCAGTCTTTCTGCGTGCAACGGAAATAAGTAGTATGACGCATTCTTCCAGCTTATCTTTGATGTTTAATGTTATAATTATAAAATTTAATAAAAACAAATGAACAATAGAAAAACACAGCCCGAGCGCCAAGTTATTTTAACGACAAATAACTAAAAAAAATACCAAAAACAATAGACTAATGGATTAAATCAAATTACTCTATTTATTAAAATTAAATTAAAACCAACAAGCCACGACTAACCAAATTGCCGGAGAGTGGGGAGTATATAAATTTTAAACTTAAAGGCATTGAAAGTAAAACTTGACAAAAACATCACCAGAAACATATCAAAAGTAATGATAGAGCAAAACAAAAAATAAAATAAGTCTATATCGCTGTCTATAAATCAACAATAACCTGTCCATCAAGTCAAGTTTTGGTCTGCGCTTTGTGACAATCTTAGAATTGCCGCGAATATTTGATATGACTAGATCTCTTTCACTTTTATCAATCCTCAACTAAAGATCTAGCCTCAATTGGCGTAACTTTTGCAATTGGGAGGGAGTCAGGTCCCACTTGATCCAAAGTCCTGATAACACGGAGGCGTTCTCGTTATTTTTCTTGGCAGTTATAAATTGCTGACGGATAGTTTTGACGATCTCTGGAGACTTACACATAATCTTGACAGGTCTCGGGTACTTTTGCTCCTGCGCGATCGAGCCATGTCTAACAATTTTTAAATCTTCAATACAATTGGAGTCCACAAAGTTTGAAAATATTTCAAAAACTTTAGAAATACCGTTTGAGACATCACTGTTGATGGTATTAGAAGAATTAGGCACTTCAGAAAAACCGAACAAGATTAAATTTCCTTTACGAGAGTTCCTGTCATTAATTTCTTCGGTGCAGCTATCTATGGCAATAGATGCCTCCGGTGATTTAGCATAACCGTCAATAATACCTTCGATTGATACAAGTCTCTTATCAATATTATCGACCTTGGATTAAGCTTGACTAACACGAGCTCGGGTTTCACTTAAATCATAGGTTATGGTCTCAATAACATTTTTCAAAATGCTTAAATCATTTTTCAGCTCACTCACAGATGACCCAATAGAGTCAAAAAAGGGTTTTATTCCAGCAATAATCTTAGCTATGTCCCCAGAAGTTAAAGTAGATGAATTAAAAGATTCACCAGAGGAAACATTTACTTGAAGGGATGGCAATGGAGATCTTTTTAAATATCCTTGGTAGAATCCGCTAAGCCTTCAGTATCCTACACGCGCGAAGCTTCTATGCCAGTGGCTCATTGAAATCTTTATGCGGACCTGATGTCAATAATCAACTCAAGTTTTCCGGATTTAGTCCTATTTTGTTTCGTGGTGTAATTTTGTCACCTGGAATGTATTAGAGGATAATGGAGAAGATCCTAGTGGAATTAGTTATTGTTTTTACCATCTGGATTAAAAGTAAATCAAGTTTACTTGGATAAATTCGAATTTGAACCCATACCATACGTGAGATTTTAAATAATATTAAGCTTAACAAATCCCATCATAACCTGACCTGTTTCTTCCTGAAAATGATAACGTCATAGGATTCAGGTCGCGCGTAAATTTTCGGAATCATACTTGATTTATCACTGGGTGATGTATAGGTTACTCACCAAAAGGATTTAAAGGGACGTCTGCTGCCAGCAAGGCAGTGGCACAGTTTGCAATATCTGTATTGTTAGATGGCTAAATTGCGGCTTGGTAAGGTTACGTGGTTGATAGTCTCTTGGTTCGACCCGCAAGTCAAGAAAAGCGCACTGTTTTTCCAAGGGGTTGGAATTTTGTGCTCGAGGGCGCTGAGAATCAGGCCACCTGGCATGGCTATAAGGATTTGTTAGGCAAGCAGTATTGCGGGTGTTACAATAACAAATCACACTGAGTGTTAGCGAACTCATGCCCCGAATACCAACTTGCAGACATCAACTGAACAGGTCCATTAAGAAAACTCATTCTATCCTTTGTATTGAAATTCACGAAAATAACAACCAGTTTCAAGTATTTCATTAACTCTATTCTAGAGATTATAAACTCTGAAACTGTTATTTACATTTGTTAGATATCGGTTCAAAAAACATTAATAAAATTTGTAACTGTTAGTTTTTTGTTCTGTTTAAATAAACTACAAGATATGATCATACGCGTCTTATGCTTATATCGGTGAAAGTTTTATACTTTAGGAAATAACTGGTAAGTTCTGAATTCTAACAAACTAAACTTGTAACGATGTAACAATTTTAAATATACTTTCCTTACCGTTCACCGGTAATCGTCTAAAGCAAGTAATTAAGCAAACGAAAGTTGATAATAATTCAAAATTTTAAACAAACCTTTGGTTATTTTGGTGAAACGAAACTAAAATAAGGTCTTTTAAATAAGTATGCACGCATTGTCTTAAGTTTTTAAGTTATCACTCGCGTTAATCACAACTTTCTTCTTCAGTAGGCATCACTTGTAACTGGAGCAGGTAATCATCATTTCATGAAAACATCTGAATTCGTCATCTTGATGGGGATCACAGGTAAGAAAATTAGTTTCTTTTTTGGCAAAACCATGGGATGCGTCGTGTTGATGAGGATCACGGAAAGTATGGCCGACCTAGAACTAAGTCCCTGCAGCCTTCCAGCGTACTTAAAGAGAAAACAATCAGGAAGAACAGGTTCCGGTAGCTTTTCGGCGTACACCGGAAATAAACAAATCAAAAATTGAAAATGTTCCGGCAGTCTTTCTGCGTGCAACGGAAATAAGTAGTATAACGCATTCTTCCAGCTTATGTTTGATCTTCAATGTTATAATTATAAAATTTAATAAAAACAAATAAACAATAGAAAAACACAGCCCGAGCGCCAAGTTATTTTAACGACAAATAACTAAACAAAATACCAAAAACAATAGACTAATGAATTAAATCAAATTACTCTATTTATTAAAATTAAATTAAAACCAACAAGCCACGACTAACCAAATTGCCGGAGAGTGGGGAGTAAGAAGCAGCAACAAACTAAAAATTTTAATTTAATCACAAGATAACAAATTTATTAAATGGAAACTATTTCAAAAGGTTACAAGCAATCAAAAATAGTCGGCCGCATGACACGGCCATTCACAAAAATACGCGCACTGAACACTGACTCTAAATTAATTGTCCATTATTGGAGATCGACTCCATCAAAGAAAAACAAATGAATTGTTAATATAGGAGCTCACCTGGGCGGGCACAATGGCCACGAAGGAGCCCCGTCAGTAATATTAATTACATCTTCACAAAGAAATTTTTACACTTTAAATAATCATGACGGTCGAACAGCGAGAACGTATCGTCGTCAAGTCGCTCTCACGAATCGCGGCAATCGACCGAGGAACGTAAATCAGGTGTAGTGGATAATCTTCTTGTCCTGGCACTCTTGAGAGAACGGGACTCACATCCGGACCCATGTGCCAGGACAATCCCACGACGATCAGGAATGCCAACCACGACGATGACGACCACCAGGATCACCTCCTCGACGATTCATTATGATGTGGAAAAATCCACATCGATGCAAGCAATGTTCGTGCGTGTAAAATAAAAGTGCAAACATTTAATGTTTATCGCACAAAACAAATAATTGTTCGATCTGACAAGTTGGCAGGTAAAAACCGGAAGTTCAAATAATAATATTATTCAATCAATTTAATTAATTAAATACAAAAACCAAAATAGAAATAAATCTTAAATTTTACAAGAATCAAAATAAATATAAATTAAAGTAAATTTTAATTATTAAATAAAACTAAATAATGTAAACTCAAAATAATAACAGGCACAAATCGCCAGGTTTACATTAAGGCTAAACAATAGCCTGGAATTGATTCCAGACTGGTGTGTAAAATTTTTTTTTTAACTTAATTTAAAAATATTGTGCGCGGTAACTTTTTACCGCGTCACAGTAGTTAAAAACCTAAATGTCCTGGTATTCTTTCAGCGTACAGCTGAAAAAAAAATTTCGACTAGTGAACTGAAATCTTTTGGCGTTCTCAGCTAGACTAGGTTCACTTACCACGATGAATTTGACATCGGGACTCCAGGTCGGATGACGATCACTGGACGTTTCTATTTTTCCTAGTGGCAATCACGAATTGGAGCAGGCCAGGACAATTATAGCCTAACTTTTCAACTCGATAGCGGGAGAGAGAACAGAGTTCTCTCACTGTGGAATCTTGAACCCTTTCCGGGAGCCTCAGAGTCCTTAGTCACGTTAGCCAACCTGCGGTCAAGACGTAACGTATAGTCATTTCACCCCACACTTAAAGTGAGACGTTGCATTGAACATACCGTTACAGATGTTGACACTCAGATTGAATAGTATTATTTATTTTCTACCACCATTACGTGATTCTATTCTTCAGTGAATCGCCTTCATTTAATTACTGGTACGTGACTCTGTCCCTCAATCATTGGTGTTCATTGCATTACAGTTGCATGATTCTGACCCTCATTGCTTAAACCAAAAGGATATTCATGTACTTCTCTAATCTAATTATTATTTTAATATGTTACTTAGCGATTATTAAATAAAACAGGGAACAAATATTTCCTCTCTATCTTATTCAATTACAAAATAACTTTCTCCTCTTCAATGCTAAATCCTTTAGTAGCACATCAAAAGTTTCATTTGGATTCAGTCTCTAGTGAATATCTCTTAGTTATACGGATTCTACGAAGTTATGATATGGTAATTAACAAATTGAATTAATCCCTTTATAAGATCTTGATGGTGGAAACTAAAGTCATAGAGAAATATCTTGTTGATGACAGAAAACAGTAAAGCTTTCAGTAACAATTTTCTTACTACACATAAAGCGAAAAACAATTAAAAATTTCAGCAGCAATGTCATATATTGTTTCAGAGAAAAATTGCTGTGAGGATGAGTGGTAGCTATAACCGGAAATGTGAACTTGAAGCAAGCTGTGGTTGTGAAAAGGAAAGAAGTGGAAGTAGAAGAGGAAGAAGGTGTAGACGCAGTCGACGCACGTATTCTATCAACAGCACAAGAGCGGAAGCTGGAACGATGGTGGAGCCGACAGAGGAGGTGGCAGGGCCATATCCAACAGTGTGCCAGTAGCAAGATAAATGTACTTGGAATCGCGCACCCTTCTACGAATTGCACTGGGAGGGTGCCGTCATTATGTTCCCTTTTATCGGCCACATACTCATTCGATTTAGATGGGCATCGCCGAAGCAGATTTAAGACTAGATCTTTTCTTCGCTACCTTGATCTAGCAGAAAGTAGATATATCCGACAGGTCTTTATCCCTTGTCCTGATAAAGATACTTTACTGACATGGCTGCAAATATCGATCACAACAAACCGCTATTAGTAACTTTATGTACAGAAATTTTATACTGTTAATTACTTCATCATAATAACCTCAAGGGGAAACTGACTATAATTAGGATAACCCCTGATAATTTTAACAGAGAAATTCGTTTCTAATCAATAAACTGCAGTTCATTCACATATCCTTATTATAAATTGCGGTTATATTGTTTACGTGTAATCGAACGCTATTTCAATTACCGACCATTACGAGTTTATTTTCCAGGAAATTATTTCCACTAACTTATTCTACTTAGATCAATTTATTTTTATTTTTTGCATAGATAATTCAATGGAACAATTTACCATTGTTTTTCTAAATTAAAGTTGAATTTTTATTTCTTCAAGAGTTCAGTAACTTAAATCATCTTGGAGAGTAGTTTTAAATTGGGTTTCGCTTCATCCTGGGATAAAAAATTAATCTGGGAAACTCTAGCAAGTCGATTACAAGATTCCGCATTCACCTTTTCGTATCGACAGAAACAAATAAAGCGCCTGCCCGACCTACTCTCAGTAATGCCAGGGAGTGGCAGCATCCAATCGACCTTTGACTGAAATCGATCACATTGTAACTCACTCATGCATTTTGGCTACGAATCATGATAGGGAAATAATGATATAATACGAAAATTCAATCAACGATTTTAAATTATTTTTAGTTTCAATTCGGTTTCTTTGAACAAGCATCATTATATCGGATTGTATCATTACGTTTTTAAACAGATAAACTAAAAAAAAAGCTTTATCTAGAGAATTATATGATCTTTGCCAGATCTTATCTGACCCTATCTGATCCTACCCGACCTTGCCTTACCCGACCTTAGTCGATCCTACCAGACCCAACCTTACCTTACCCGGTTTCACCTGACCTTACTCGACCCTACCCAACATATTTATTTGTCTTTGTCTATCTTTATCTCCTTTGCCCTTGCGCAAGACCGCAAATGCACTGGAAACGACGGTCGAATGTGAAATCCGTAATGTGGAAAATAAGATATAAAATCCAGGATGGGAAATTCCGGATATTAAATCCCGGATTTGGTATGAGGGATACTGAATTCCGGATGTAGAATCCCGGTAATGGAATCCCGTATGTGGAATTCCGTATTTTCAATCTCAGATATGATATGCCAGATATGAAATTCTGGATGTGGAATTGTTGGTTGTGGATTGCAGAATGTGAAATCCAGGATGTTGCAGCCGGGTCTTTTTGGTTTTGCGTATTATTAATTACGGGTTATCTGACTTCTTAAAATCCCGTACTGCTGGTACCAAAATCCACCCCATCGTCCTCTCTTACCCCGAAATCATTTAAATCACACATTTAAAATCGCCACACTGATTAAAATGATAAAAATATACTACCGGCCAAAATTCATTGTTCAAGTTTACTAGTCTGCATTTTCTAAAAAAGTAATTAAAAAGATTTGAAATTAAACTAAATTAGACCTTGAACTATTAGCTTTAAAATAAGCCAAAGGAAATTAAAATATCATTACTGGTTCAAAAGTTATAAGTAAATATGTATAAAGAACAAAACACAACAGTTCCTTTGTTTCCTTCCCTCAATTGACACGTAATAATCCCATTTTTGTAACGAGTCCCACAATTTTGTCCGGTAGTGTAAATGATTAACAAAAATTACACAAATGAACTGTACCAAACACAAAAGAAATAAATTATTAAAATAAAATAGATATCTTCGTGTTGCCAGCGACACACAGAGTCGTGACGATTTCGATTATTTGAATGCCGGGAAACGATTGTGAAGACGATTGATGCGGAAGAAATTTTATAAAATGCGGAATTTACCCCCTCTCCTCATCAGTCCCCACGCCCCTAATACATCTTGGCGCCCAGGTAATAAAGAGACTTATCATTTTGCTCAAATCTCCAATTAAATAATTTTCGTCGACAAATCGAATCCCTTCAATAATACTTTTTTTTTACAGTGTGCAACTATTGTTGGTTTTAATTTAATATTCCAAAATGGTTAAAAAGTGGATTAATTTTGATAACATTAATGAAACGGTAGCAGTGTTTCAAACCCGAGTGCTTAGAGGAGAGTAATCTTGATCATCATTGCAGATCATTAAAGTTAAATCTATTTGACAATCGCTCAAATATGTTAAACAGAGCGGATGATGAGTAGGCAGCGTAGTTAGTAGTAGCTAAGGGCTGTTCGTCGAGGGAGACGCTTGTCTTGCATCTGACGTTATGTCTTACTTATGGAAGATAACAGGTTTCTCTAAAGTGGTAGTTGCGTCGCCAATAACTCACCTACTCGGGGTTTCAGAAGTGGAACTTGTTCCCCCTAAGCGCCACCATCACCTTCATCGTCGCCAAGTCTTCCGTAGCAAGCGGCCCATCCTGCAACCAGCAAGTTTCCACGAAGGGATGTATGAGAAATTAGAGAGAAGTCTGGCTAAATTCCGTACCCACGGGATTAGTAATTACTACGAGAACCCGACTCGATCATTAATTTACCTTCAATTTCGAATGCTACCACCCCTTCAGAATTGATTCTCCAACTTCAGCCGCACGTTTTTCAAAAAGTAAGCAAACTGGACGAATTCCTGTTCTACTTTAACGTAAATAAAACAACAAAATCTGCAAAAGATCATGTAAGAAAAAAATTAAAGTTTTTTCTTTTTACTCTAGACGAAAGACCAAGCCAAATGCAGGCAGTTGTCGGTTAGGAAGGAATATATATCGAGAAATTCTCTGAATCTCCCCCGAGGGCAGACACAGTCTCGAGGTTAGAGAAATAAACGCTTTACGCTTCTCCATGATTCTACGAACAGCTTTCTCTGTTTAAGAACGGGTTTCGGTATAGATATATATAAGAGTGCTTAGCGTTTAAATTGAAATTCTGTGTACCTAAGAAACATTTTGTTTTAAAAAATCAGATATAGGTAAAAGTTAAAAAGCTGGAAGATTCATATTTAACAGATTTAATATTATAATCTTGGATTAAAATTAGTAGTTTTCAAATTCTTTCATTCAAAACATGTATTTAAACGTGATTTTAAATAATAAAGAGTTTGAAATATTTGTTGTTTCATACATTCTTTGTCTTTATAAAATATCTATAGTCTACTTTTATTAATTTTATTACAACTATTGTAAACCACATTGTTTGAAGTAAAGAAAATTATTGCTTTGTGATGATTAGAATTTCTCTATAATTTAAACAACAAAGAAAACTCATTAAATAAAATCATCTAATTAACTTATCTAAAATTTACTGAGAAACTCTATTCTATCGTTTAACCCAACCACTTAGGGTCTTTACAAAATTAGCAATAAAAAAGTCTAAAATCTAAACTAAAATCGCAATGTTCGAGAGTAAATCAAAACTTTGTTCATAAAATTAACCAAATTTGTTAGGTGCCAGACGTCTTTCGAAATCGTTTAACAACTTAATAATTCAAGAGTAATTGACTTAACAAACTTAACGACGTGACGACTTAACCATTTACCGACCTAACTAAATATTTCTTAACAAACCGACCGATGTAACTAAAATTTTAATTAATTTAAGTTTCCTCTTAAGTTTTGCTGATGACATTTTCCAAAATAAATTGGATTTAAATTCATAACGCAGTTGTTTAATAATTTGTTTATTAACTAATGACTCGATATAATTAAAATCACTATTTAGATATATTTTACTAATAATATTAAAGCTCTGATTGTCAATTCAAAATTTAAATAATCAAAAGCTATTAAGTCCACATTACCGATAAATTTCCGAATACTCACTCATGTGTTTCGTAATAATTTCAAATAACCTCGTTCAAGCAGAACGAGTTTTGTTTATTAAAATTAAAAACAAAGAATTAACCAGACTCTACTAACAATATTTACTAAAATTTCGGCGACAATTGTCGAAATGCATGCTTTCGAACATGCCAATGTTCAGACTGAACTAGCCGAATCAGCTGATTGGTTGAGACGTCTAATAGTTGATCGTAGTATTCTAGCCTGTAAAATTCACATAGAAAAAAATGTCTTAAATGTATTTCAGACTAATTTATTATTTAAATTAAAATGTATCCATTTACACCATTTGGATTTCTAGAAATTTATCCATAGACTTTGAACTCTATCTTCTGTTGCTAACTGTTACCTTATACTTTTACCTCATACTTCTTAACCTCATCCTTCAGAGTAATTATCTCCCTTACCACTTTTCTTGTTTTTCCTTTTTGTTGATTTTACCAGTAAATAACTTTTGCAAAAAAAAGGAAACGAGGGTTAAAATAGTTAGTGTTCAAGTGTTAGTAGAAAACATAGTCGACTAATGTATCGGAAAATATGTTCTTTTGCTAACATTCGTCTTCTTTAGAGAAGTTGAAACTTTTTGCACTTCAGCATTTGTACACGGAATATTTTAGATAAAAAAAAATTTAGGAGACTCTCATTTAGCTTGAAATATTAACTAAATTCTGACATTGAAAGTAATTGTAATATTTTCTTTGGACATTTATTCAAAGTCAATGATATTTCATTAGTCTGTTTACAACGGATGAACAATTGTGACGTATTCATAAATAACTAATAAACGATGTATCTAATAACTCCAAAAGCTTGTGTGTTTTAAATTAAGTTCATTGTATTTTTCTAAAATATTTGAAGCTTCTTTCGAGACATAGCAGAAAATAAAATTTATTTTATTTATCAGTTTCCCAGAAAAATGAAAAATCTCTATCGTAAAATCTCTTTGTTGAACGGAAAACGAAAAATAGTTGGAAGAGAAACCACGATCAGATGACCTATAGCAGCTATTGATGCAAGTGTTAGACAGGATCACTTTATTCTTTATAGCACACAAATTGATTCTTTATGGCGCAACAGTAACTTATCGAATAACAGTTTGATCACCTATATTTCACGAGCAGTGACTTTATTGCCGCTGCAAAGCTTATACCAGAAAAATCTTCTCTCTGTATTCTGAGATTATTATTTACCTTTAAAAACATTCACTTTATGTCATTTATTAATGGCATTCTGTGTCTGTAGAAGTAAAATTATTTTACTGGAAATTCTCTTTAATGTCACTCAAGTAAACAAAAGCTTTTGCACAGTTAAAGATAATTTCTAGTAATAGCACTCTTTTGTGCAACAATATGACATTTTCTGTAGAGGTAAAATTTGAAGTGTACTACTTTTGAGAGATTGACGCTAACAAGCACGTCAAAAAGAAGCTAAATCGAAAGAAAATGGAACAAGAATATAGGGAAAGCTGATAAAACTTAATGTTGTTTAAATTTGTTGCCTCAAAGAAACAATAGAGAAAATGTTGGTAAAACTAGACAAAGTATTTTTTAAAGCTAGCTTAAATAATAGTAGAAAAATGAGGAACAAATTCGTGTTACTTGGTTGCAACCTCCATTTTACCCACTTTTTTCCAGCCTTTTATTCCCATTCGCACCGAGAAAACGTTTCGGGAACGGAAGCAATAAAATACGAGCAAAATGTTCGAGACAAAGGGAACCTGCTGTCGACTACCGACTGTATCGAAACAAAGATCACGTCGCGAAGCTTGGTGGTGTTAATAAAAAGAAAATCTTTGTTCTTCACTACAATTTTTAAAACATATGTTATTTCCAACAATTTTACAACTTGTATAAAAATGTCGAAAACAGAAACAATATTGACTTACTTTAAACAAGTTTAATAAACTTTCAAGAAAACAGTGCTGTTAGATTTGAAAATTAACTTTTAGGAAGAAAAAAAACAATCTCGCACTTTTGTTATAAAATGACATGAATAAGAAGCCATTTTGGGTTGAGATTAGAATAGAATATAAAAGCCGGTTACAGTTGCGACTATTTCAACCGCAGTAGGAAAACAAAGGAACCACATAAGTCTTCAGGATTTTCTCTGGGAATTTATGAAACCCACCTACATATGCTCATAGAAATTAACAAAAGTTTAATTCTCTTTACTATTCTCTATTATTCATTGAAATGAATTTTCCTCTAATTTTACTGGTATTTTCAAATCTGTCTGAAATATAAAATATATGAAAAGCTTGACTGTAATCGTGTGAAAGGAATCGGGTGTGTTTGAAACAAAAGATCGCTATAATACTCCTTTTCACTCATGTCAGTAATATCGGTTACGAAAAGAATGTCAGAATTTAACGTACAAAAAATTGAAAATGTTCACAAAATAATCTCTATTTAACCCAGAATTCTATATCCTAGATTGAAGATCCCTTATTCCATATATCCCGAATTTCCTATCTCGAATTTCATATCCCAAATCTCATATTCCGAATTCCTTAGCCGTATTCCTTACTTTAAATTTTGATATTGCCGACTCCACATGTCGGCATTCCATTATGATTGGAGAACCTGGTATTACCTGCAGGATTCAAAAAACTCCAATTCCACATCATGGATATCATATCTTAAATTCAATATATTCAGTATTTTATATGCCGGATTAAGTATCTCTTACTCAATTTCCCGAGTTTCATATTCTTCATTCCATATCCCAAATTTAAAATCCTGAATTCCCTATCCCCAGTTCTATATCCTGAATTCCACTTTCCGAATTCCATATCCTGAATTTTATATTTCGAAGTCTATTATTCTGAATTCCTGAGCTCCTATTCTATATTTTAACTTTTGATATCCCCGACCCCACGTGTAAGGATTCCAGATTCCTCATCAAATTCCATCTCCTATCTCGGCTTCCCTTTCTCTGACTCCATGTTCCAGATTCTATAGAAGATATTTAAAAGATTCCATTTTTACATTGCGGCTTCAATAATCAAAACTCCACAACCCGAATTACATATTCTGAACTCCATGTCCCGGATCCCATATTCTGGATCCTGTTTTCCACTTTTTCATCTAGACATTTCAAATTCCGATGTCCCGGATTCTACCATGTCACATTTCAACATTTTGGATTTTATATATCGAATCTCATATCTCTGTTTCCATTTTTAAATTCTACATCTTTGATTCCTCATATCTGAATTCACCTCCAGGAACCGCAATCCCGCATATCAGATCCTTACTCAGATTTCACTTTCCGGTATTTCAAAATTCCCTTTCCAAGTAATTAAAATTCCATCCAAAAAAGCTGATCCCGATATATCGCAACGTCAATTCTATATCTCAGATTCCTTAGCCCATGTTCCTCACCCCGGATTCCATACTTTAGATTCCACTTCCCGGATCCTGGAATTTGTTTCCTAAATTTTATATTTCAGATTACATATTCCAGATTATACTTTACTGATATAACTTCCAGGCTTCTGCATCCCGCAAACCGTATCTTGGGTTCCATATTCTAAGTTCCTCTTCCCGGATTCCATATTCAGTATTTCAAATCATAAATAACATATTCCGGACTCAAGATTCCACTCTCCGGGTTCTGTATTCTGCATTCCACATAGCGGTGTCCAAAACTCTTATTTGTCATTTGGGATTTCGTCAATTCCTATTTCCCATTTCGCATCCCTGAGTTAGTTATTCGACGCTCAAATATCTCGCGTTGCTCAATTCAATGTACCGATGTCTTATATCTTGTTATTCTACATAACGATTTTCTTGATCCTCCATTACACATTCTGAATTTCAGTTTAATTCCACATGACAACGTTGAGTCCCGCTATTTTACTCCTGTACCCAGAATTCCGTTATTCTATATTTCGACCTCCAAAATTCCGGTATTAACTTTCTGCTATCTTGAATCCGATTAAATCTACATTCCAATATCCAAACTCCATAGTTTCATATTTCTGCATCCTGGATCTAGCAATTCTACATATTGATTTCCCGGATGCCACTGTTCCATATTTTAAATTCCGGATGCTTTAATTCCTCACACTAACACCCCGTATCCCGTATTCCGCCACTCTACAGACTGAAGTTAATTCTAACAAACCACATTCCTCGTTATCCCAGATCTTGTTATTTGTCATAATAATTTTCCTGATCCTCATTCTGGATTTCGAATCAATTCTACATGCTGACTTCGGCATCTAAGATGCCCGATTTTCTACCTTCCGATCTCCGGAATTCCGGTTTTTCTGTATTCTGAGATCTAAAATCTAATCATACTACACTTCAAATCCGGGATCCCGTGATCCCTATTCCGATATTCCAACTCTGCAGTTTCATATTCCCGAATCTTGAATCCAGCGATGCCACATATTGATTTCCCGGATCCATCTCTTTCATATTCTGAATTCCGGATTCCTTAGATCCTCAGATTAACATCCCGTATTTCTAATTCCACCTCTCTATAGCCAGGAGTTAGTTTTAACAACCAGCATTTCTTAATTCTTTGTTCCGATATCGTAGATCTTTTTATTTTGTATATAACAATTTTTCCGATCCTCCATTCTACATTGAAATTTTGAATCAATTTCACATGACTACATTGGCATTTTACCTCAGCATCTAGGAATTCGTTGTTCTACACTCCGATCTCCCGAATTCGGATATTCTGTATTTCGATATCTAAAATCCAACCATTCCAAACTTCAAATATGCGATCCTGTCATTCCCTATTTCAGTATTTCAACTCTACCATTAGACTATTCTACTCTCTCCATATTTCCGCATCTTGG
This sequence comes from Ganaspis brasiliensis, assembly GCA_037103525.1. NCBI lineage: Eukaryota > Metazoa > Arthropoda > Insecta > Hymenoptera > Figitidae > Ganaspis > Ganaspis brasiliensis. Next base: position 781,268 of record JAZKLR010000159.1, on the reverse strand, counting down.
ATCTAGCCATTCCACACATTGATTTTCTGGATCCATGTACTCCATTGTAACGAGATTTATTAAAATTTTCTAATTAATATTTTAAATTAATATTTTAAATTAATAAAACTGACTACAGATTTACTTTTAACCCATATTAATGTTCTACTTAAATTAAAAACCTCGTTATAATTTTGGCTTTAACGATTCTCACGGTGTTTTCCCTTCTTATGATTGGAAACCTCTCAAAAATTTGCGACTTTGTTCGTACTTCTTAAAAGCGCCCGGCAATGATTAAAAGAAATTAATCATTGCCGCCACAAATTTATCAAAGCTGAAAAAATTTAACCACCCATAACACCACTAGCTAGCTCTTCTGGTGCGGAGGGGGGCGTCAGCCGACGAACAAACAAATTCTCAGAAATCTCGTCAAGCTTCCTGGAACTCTTTCTGCCTTCTTAAGGGAAGGTAATTATAGTTTTAAAATAAGGCAACACACTGCTTTTAATTAAAAATTAACAAAATAATATTTATTCAAAAAGAAAAATAATTGAATGTGAGATTGCCGTTTACAAAAAATTAGTTCGAATTGTGAAATCTTCTGAAGGAGGTGACTTTAGTATCCGAACATTCACAGCCCATTCTGTGATCGTTTTTTTTTTGAAAGAGAAAAAGTATTGTAAATTGAACAATCCTGATTAAACAAGATTCCGACTTGCGTCTGGTAGAAGCACATGGCGATTTCAAATTATCAATACATGATGCAAAAATCATAGCGAGCCGCTTCCCAAGAAGACTCGACGTAACAATCACCACTAATTTTCAGAATTTACTTTTTAAATAATACTTTAAAGTCAGCCATCAAGGTGGTTAAAAATAATTATAAAATACGTTAACTTAATTTCACGACCACTCAAGACGGAGGCACAACCAGGAAGGAAGATGATGTCAATTTTCGGGGGCTCATCTTGTGCCTCTCATCTCCCTTCACCTGTTAGTCGTCCTTCCTTCTTATCAGTGACTTGGATTCTTAATCGATGTCAAAACCATCAGATGTCCCTTACTGTGTGAATTAGCCCAAACTTACTCGTCGAGAGAGTTTCGTAAAGCGGAAATCTCATTCTCTAAAAGCCCTCGGTGTATAGTCCTAGACTGCGTTTTGGACAAGAACTAGCGCAGCGCTGACAGTCTTCTTCGTACGGCCTTCTCTGGCGTTGGACGGTATAGTTTAAAGAAAAAAAACTTTCAGTAACTGATTTCTAAGGAAACAGATCCCGTAAGAGCATGGAAATTCAAATAATGCGACCACCCCTCAGAAAAGAACAAATAATAATAATAAGTTATATCTTAATTACGAAGCTTTTGCTCCCGCGACAGGCTCCTTTGAGAGTTAGTAAGATAACAAATAATATGTCAGAATCATTCTGCCACATTATACCATATTTGAAATTCCGTTTTTCTCTAACTCCTTGCACTTTTATACCTCGATTCTATATTCCAAAATCCTGGGTCCTAAATTTCCAATTTTTTCACATTGTTGATCCGGGATCACTCCACTCAAGATCTAAAGTATAAAATGAAGGAATTCGTGACTTCTCAAGTTTCAAAACAGGAATCGTTATCGCAAAATTGTGATACCCTCATTAGTGAGACGCGGTAAAAAGTTACCGCGCACAATATTTTTAAATTAATTTTAAAAATAAATTATTACACTATTCTGGAATCAATTCCAGGCTATTGTTCAGCCTTAATGTAAACTTGGCGATTTGTGCCTGCTTTATTTTCAGTTTACATTATTTAATTTTATTAAATATTTAAAATTCACTTTAATTTATATTTATTTTGATTCTTGTCGAATTTAAGATTTTGTTATATTCACTTCTATTTCCATTTTGTATTTAATTAATTAAATTGATTGTATAAAATTATTATTTAAACTTCCAGTTTTTACCTGCCAACTTGTCAGATCGGACAATTATTTGTTTTGTGCGATAAACATTAAATGTTCGCACTTTTATTTTACACGCACGAACACTGCTTGACTCCGATGTGAAGTTTTCCACATCATAATGAATCGTCGAGGAGGTGGTCCTGTTGGTCGTCATCATCGTGGTTGGCATTCCTGATCGTCGTGGGATTTTCCTGGCACATGGTCCCGGTTGTGAGTCCCGTTCTCTCAAGAGTGCCAGGACCAAAAGATCATTCACTACACCTGATTTACGTTCCTTGGTCGACTGCCGCTCGATTTTAAAATATGATTCGTGAAAGCGGCACCGCGGCGCATGTATCGCCGCGTATTGACTTGACGAAAATGCGTTTTTGCTGTCGTCGGTATTCTGAACTGGTGTGTTCGATCGTATGGTCATGTATTATTAAAGTGTAAAACTTTCTTTGTAAAGATGTAATTAATACTACTGACTGGGCTCCTTTCGTGGCCATTGTGTTCGCCCAGGTGAGCTCCTATATTAACAATTCATTTGTTTTTCTGTAATAGAGTCGATCTCCAATAATAGACATTAAATTTAGAGTCAGTGTTCAGTGCGCGTATTTTTGTAAATGGCCGTGCCAAGCAGCCGGCTATTTTTGATTTCTTGTAGCCTTTTGAAATGGTTTCAATTTAATAAATTTGTTATGTTGTGGTTTAATTTAAATTCTTACCCACACAGCACCAGAAATTCCCTGAATTTCCCCTGAATATTGGTCCACATTTCCCGAATGTTCGAACCTAATATTCAGGGAAGTTTCGTGGAAGCATCAAAATGTCCGCCATAAAGAAAATTGGACGCTAAATTTCCCTGAAAATGTATTTCTAATTTTCAGGGAATTTCCGCATCTAATATTCCTAGAATATTCAGGGAAAGTTAAAAAAAATTTCCAAAATTCTTTTGATCTGGTAATTGATACAAATTGTATGTCATATTTGGCACCCGTAGGATTCTAGAACATTAAAAACTACTGCGCAGCCGTAAATGTCACAGAAACCAAGTTCGACCATTGCGCATCATGTGCAGAAGATTTACGAATACTGTGAATATTGAAGGAATATTAGATGCGGAAATTCCCTGAAAATTAGAAATACATTGTCAGGGAAATTTAGCGTCCAATATTCTTTATGGCGGACATTTTGATGCTTCCACGAAACTTCCCTGAATATTAGGTTCGAATATTCAGGAAATGTGGACCAATATTCAGGGGAAATTCAGGGAATTTCTGGTGCTGTGTGGGTAGTTTGTTCCTGCTCCTTACTCCCCCCTCTCCGGACTTTGAGTTAGTCGTGGCTTTATTATATTTTAATTAAAGATTAGAATCATTTGATTAGTTTAATTAGTCTTTTCTGTTACTATTGTTTTTGTTTAGTTATTTTTCATTAAAATAACTTGGCGTCCGGTTTTTGTTTTTATATTGTTTATTTAGTTTTGATTAAATATTTAAAATTAAATTAAGAAACATTAAACATCAAACATAATCTAGAAAAGTGCGACACACTAGTTACGTCGGGTTTGGGTATATAGAAATAAAAAATTATTTCTTAAATTCTTTAATTCAGTATCGCATGAATCAAACAAATGTCACAACACATATTGAAGGAAACTACAATTGAATTATTTTTCAAATTCTGACTTACTGAAACCCCCAAAAAAGAACAAATAAGGAAACTGCTATCTACTGGCACTTTGCAGCTCTAAAGAAAGATTCTATTGATCCTCGGAAATTTATTTTCTTTCACATTACCCTCTTGAGTAATAGCAGAACCAATCGTTTCCGTATCAAGTTGGATTTCATGAATGAGGGTAGCAATAAAATATGGACACTGGTTAGGCATTTTAAATTATTTTTTCAACTACAAAATCACACTGAACGAAAATCTCTGCTTTTTATAATTAACATCAAAGAAGATTTGAATTACTTGTAAAATTAAGCAAAATAAAATATTTTACTAAGATTCTCTTATTTTGTTTGAAAATGTCAAAAAGATAGGACTGAAATCGATAAGAATCGGACCTTCTGGTTCTAGAGAGAATCAGAGGATCTTTAAGATAGAGTATCTCACAACTGGTAGGGGTTAGTTTTCCCAGTTTACGAAGAGTAGAAGATAAAATCTTAACTGCCTGAGTCGTATGCATCATTTGGTCGCCTTCACCTGAGACCCGAGGGCATGTCACGAATAAACCCTTACCCTACTTTGGGTGACAATCTTCAGTTTAAGAGGGAGATTCAGAGCTGGAAAAGAAACAAGGAAAATGAGATTATTAAGAGAACTTGATTTATTAAAAGTTGAAAGTATATAAAAAAAATGTTTAAACTAAAATAAAATAATTATAGAAACTGTACAAAAAATTTTTAAAAAATGCCATGTGTTTAAATTCTTTGCTGAAAATTTCTTAATTAACAAGCGGAATAAGTTCAACAATATATGATATTCTCTAAGCTTAACGTTAACTTTCAAACTTTGAATAGAGAGTAAGTGGATTCATGAAAAGCACAATGGAATTTCATTCAAGTCTCCCAACTGGATGATTCCAAATTGGATTTATCTGATTAATATTCTTGAGAATAATTAATGTTTTAAAGTCAAATATAACATCTGGTAGTTTCTTTATTGAAAGAGGATTGTCATTTACGGTACCTATATTTCGCCATCCGTAACCAACGTTACAATTCAGGAAAGAAAGAAATGAAGGGAAAGAGGAAAAATAGCAATTGAGAAAAGTCTAAGAGACACGTAGCTTGCCACGGAAACACGCTTTTCCGCCGGAAGTAAAGAAACGAAAGCGCAGTCTGTACGCAGCTTTCTCTTCGAATCTTTTCCCTCTTTTTCTCATTTCAACCTCCTACTCCTGAAACTTTCATAAGGTTCACACCAATCGAGAAGTTTTATTTGCACATAGAATTCAGTAGTTTTACGACACTAGATGCTTGTTCATTTAACCGATGAGGGATTAAGTAGACTATTGCTTTAGAAAATAAATTTCCAATTGTAATTGTTTTATAATTATTAGTCGATTTGTCAGTACTATCTTTATATTATTCCCAACAACTGTATTAAATTTTCTCAATTATTTTGTACTTTTACCTGTAGAAAGTCGATCTACCAAAAATAAACTACTAACGGAAAGATTTCATTGAAAACACCTAACTTTAACAGAAAAAAATGTATCTTGTTCAAATCAACAAACCTTCAACTCCAGGAAATGCAGCTATTGATCTCAAAAAGCAAAAGCAATCATTACTGCAGAACATTTTGAAAGTATATTTCAGAAAATGAAATAAAATTCTTTTCAATTGAAGTACAATATTACATCTTTACTTGATAAAATTGATTTATACAGAAGGATATTTTAGTTATGAAACATCTGATTAATTTAAATAGAATTTTTGCGAATAGGGGGAATTCTTGAATACAGATGTCATGCAGTGAGAATAAAAACAACATGATGAGAAGCTGCTCAATAAAACATAAGAGGGCGATCAAATAAAACGAGTCACAGAGAAAGCGTTGCGATGGGGAGCAAAAGATTTGACTAGGTCGGCAGTACGGACATTAGAATGATTCGAAATGGTTCTTTCCAGCCAAACGGCTTTTCTTTCCTCGTCCAATAAAAATACCATCAGCTTGGAATAGTAAAATTCTGAAAAATGTATCGCTGTACCACAGATCCGCACAAAATGTGGGATACGAAGAATACTTGGTAGTAGATAGGTATTACATATTTAAACGCTCGATCATCCCATTTCTTCCTTAGCGGATTTCTCTGATAGGGAATTCTTTTATTGGTTTTCCCGATCCCGAAAACTAGGACGAAGAATTTGAAATAAAAGTTTAAGTTTGGCTTTTATAAAAAAAGAGATCAGGATTCAACATCATGGATTCCTCAACCAATATTTATATCAAACATCTGCATCCAGAATTCACATCTTGAATTCCGAAATCAGAATTCTGCATTTCTTGTTAGAAATTTCAGATTATACAATTAGGAATATATAATTCGCATACCGCATCACAAATTTCTTAATTCACATTCCGAATCTCGTAATCAAAATCCTGGATTTTAATTTCTAGATTCCACATCAGAATTTCACATTTCTAGTTCCGCAATACGAAATTCACATTTTACATTTCAAATTCCATATTCCGTATTCCAGATCAAAAATTTTGCATCCCAAATACCACTTTCCGATTCCACATTTGGCATAAGCATAAGAGATCTAAAAATTACATCAAGAATGTAAAATTCGAAACTTAAAATCTGAGATACATATTCCTGGAAGTAAGATCCAAAATGTACAATCCAGAATGTTGGATCTGAGATAACGAATTTGGAAAGTAAAAGCTAGGATGTGGATTCCGAGACGAATAAATATTCCCAAAAACCCATTTAGCCTAAATCCCATTTAACCTACAACCATATAGCCTAAAAATCATTCAGTCTAATCCCATTTAACCTAAAATGCACACAGCCTAAAACATATTTAACCTAAAATGCATTTAGCCTAAATCCCATTAAACCTAAAATGCATTCAGCCTAAAACCCATTTAACCGAAATATCATTTAACCTAAAATGCATTTCGCCTATAAACCATTTAACCTGAATCCCATTTAACCTTAATTCCATTTAACCTAAAATGCATTTAGCCTAAATCCCATGTAACCTAAACTGCATTTAGCCTAAAACACATTTAACCTAAAATACATTCATCCTAAATCCCATTTAACATAAATCCCATTTACCCTTAAATCCAATTAACCTAAAATGCATTCAGTCCAAAACCCATTTAACCTTAAACTCATTAAACCTAAATTCCATTTAACCTTAAGTGCATTTAGCATAAAAAACATTTAACCTGCAATTCATTCAGCCTAAAATCCATTTAACCTAAAATTTATTCAGCCTAAATCTGATTTATCTTAAAATGTATTTAGCCTGAATCTTATTTAACGTAAATCCCATTTAACTTAAATCTCAATTAACCTAAATTTCATTTAATATAAAATGTGTTCAGCCTAGAACCCATTAACCCAAATCCCATTTTAGTTAAAATCCATTTTACCTTCAATGCATTCAGCCTACAAATCATTTAACCTAAATTCTATTTAACCGAAAAAACCTTCAGCTTAAAACACATTTAACCTAATATGCATTCAGTCTAAATGCCATTTAACCTAAAATGCATTTGGCATAAAATCCATTAAACCTTTAACTCATTAACCTAAAGTGCATTCGGCCTAAAACCAATTTACCCTAAATCTCAATTAACCTATATCCCATTTAAACTAAATCTCAATTAACCTAAATTTTATTTAACCTAAAATGCATTTAGCCTATAAGCCATTAACCAAAAATTCCATTTAACCTAAAATCCATTTATCCTACAATGCATTCAGCCTATAAACGATTTAACCTAAATTCTATTTAACCTATAAAGCCTTTAGCCTAAAACAGATTTAACATAAAATCCACTTAACCTACAATGCATTCAGCCTAAATGCCATTTAACCTAAAATGCATTTGGCCTAAATTCCATTAAACCTATAATTCATTTAACCTAAATCCCATTTAACCTAAAGTGCATTAGGCCTAAAACCAATTCAACGTAAATCTCATTTAACCTTAATCTCAATTAACTTAAATCTGATTTGAAGAAAAATGCATTCAACCTAAATCCCATTTAACGTAGAATGCATATAGCCTAAAATCATTTTTTTTAAACTTGATTAAACGTAATGTATAATATAAATTTTCGGTTAAATGGAAGGTAGGTAAATGGTTCTAGGCTGAATGCATTCTAGGTTAAATAGAAATTCGGTTAAATAAGATTTAAGCTGAATGAATTTTATGTTAAATTGGACTTAGTCTGAACGAATTTTAGGTTGAATGAGATTTAGTACAAATGAGATTTAGGTTAATTGAATTTTAGTCTGAATGCATTTTAGGTTCATTGAAATTTAGGTTAAATAAGATTTATGTTAAATGAATACTAGGCTAAATGCATTTTAGGTTAAATGGATTTTATTTTAAATGGGTTTTAGGCTGAATGCATTTAGTTTAACTACGATTTAGGTTGAATGCATTTTAGGCTAAATAGAATTTAGGTTAAATGGAATTCAGGTTTAATGCTATTTAGGTTCAATAAGAATCCGGCTGAATGAATTGTAGGTTAAATGAATTTTAGGCTGAATGTATTTTAGGTTCATTGGAATTTAGGTTAAATAAGATTTAGGGTTAATGAATTCCAGGCTAAATGCATTTCAGATTGATTGGGATTTAGGCTGAATGCTGTTTAGGTTATATAGAATTTAATTTTAACAAGTATAACGTCCACTAAGGACAGCAATGGTAAAATTTAGAAACACAAAATTTTGACGTTTTAAGTCTGATTTAGTCCTCTCTTCAGAATTTATTTATGAATTATCTGAAACAAATTTACAATTTTTTATATTCATTTTCCTTTAAAACAGAATATGAAATTTTTGAAAATTCATTACAATATAAACAATTTTTTGAACTTACATTAATTCATAATCAAATTACGTCACCCATGTGAAATCTACTCCAGTCAATATTCACAATAACGAAAAAAATAATTATTTGTAAATTAGCCGATAATCCACAATTAAAAATACAAAAATCACTTTAAATAATATAAAACTTTTTTATCTTAAATATTAACCTCAATTAACTACTTAAATCATTATTTTTAACAACATATAAAATTTTATTTAATGTAACTTGACGTCAGTCTTCATTGAAAGTCAAAATAAAACTGTGACCGAAGTAGACTCAATTTAATAATAATTACAATCATACATTGAAATATTGCTCTAGCTACATTTCAAATTTCTATAAATAAGAAAATTGATACAAACAATGAAAAGATTCGTTTCAAATTAAACTTTTATTATTAAAAGAATCATCAAAATTTGAAATATCCATCATTTTATTAAAACAATTTTTTTCCTCTTTCTTCATAAAAAACATTTCAGCTACCAATCTTTTAAAATCCTTATTTTCTTTATGTAAAATTTCAATATTTGACCAATCAGAATTTAGGTTAAATGGGTTTTAGGCTAAATGCATTTTAGTTTAAATTCTTTTAAGGATTTTATTTAAAATATGACTTAGCTCTCTAAATCTGAATTAGTGGTTTTCTACTAATGAATTAGCGAAAAGTGAGCTACTATTAAAATAGTAAGAATTTACTAATTCTTAGTAGAAAAATGCTAAGAATTAGTAGAAAACTACTAATTAAATTAGTAAAGAATCTACCTATTTTAAAAGTAAAGTTTCACTATTTCAATTAGTAGTTTTCTACTAAGAATTTGTAGATTTTTACTATATGAATTAGAGAAAAATAAGCCATGAATTTGACTAATTCATAGTAGAAAATTACTAATTCATAGTAGAAAACTACTAATTCAGATTTAGAGAGAGGATAAATAGGTTTTAGACTGAATGCATTTTAGGTTAAATGGAATTTAGGCTAAATGCATTTTAGGTTAAATAGAATTTAGGTTAAATTGGTTTTAGGCTGACTGCATTTTTGGTTAAATGGATTTTAGGTTAAATAGTTTATAGGCTAAATGCATTTTAGGTTAAATGTGTTTTAGGTTGCGTGCATTTTAGGTTAAATGAGATTTAGGCTGAATATATTTTAGGCTATATGGTTTTAGGCTGAATGGGATTTAGGCTAAATGGGTTTTAGGGAATATTCATGCGCCTCGTGGAATCTTAGATGTTAAGTTTGGAAAATAGAGTTTGAAATGTAGATTCCTGGATGTGTGATTCGAAATGTGAAATGTAGGATGTGGATTCTAGGACAACGAGTTTGGAACGAGAAAACTAGGATGTGAAATGTAGAATTTTAAATCTGGAATGCCCAATTTCTGTTTTTAAATCGTGATTTTAAAATTCGGGATTTAAGTGAAATTAGTCATGTGGAAGAAGGGATATGGAATGGGGATATGGATCCAGAAAAATTATATTATTGTTCTCGTGGTGGTTGAAAATAATACTTTCTGAAAAGCAGCCCTATTTTTACGCGCTTACCCATTTTACTATTATTATTTCATTTTAATAATTTTAATTTATTAAAAATAAAAACCATTAATAATTTTCAATATAATATATTAAATACTAACAATAAAAATAAAAATTAATAATCATCTTGCCCTGATAGAAACTTTATCTTACAGTAAATTACTATCAAAGTTATTATCATGATACGGGAATTGTAGTTTGATATTGGAATACAACTCACGCTTCGGAGATGATCTGCCCGGAGGCTGTAAACAATAAAGACGCTACCCTTAGTTATGTGGTCAAATACGAGAACTGAGTCGCATTCGTAATCCTTGCGATGACACGATAATGCTGACCACCCTGCCAACTGAAACAATTTATAAAAGTCTTATCTGGACAGTTCACTTTAAATTATGAAGCTCTTTATTACGTCGCACCAACAGAGTCTGGGTCGCTTTTGCAACGTTCGCAAAAACTCCACAACGCACAAAATTGGACAGAGAATAATTATTTCCGAGAAGAACATTTATTTCTCGACGCCTCTGCCTAAAACCTCTCTTACATATTCCTACGCCATTGGCAATTTTATAAGGACTCAGGCTTTTATTAAAATACCCAAGGAAACGACTTTTATTCCGAATTTTATAAAAAGTTACCATGAAAATCCGCCTGTACTTCTACGTTAAAAGCTTTCCCTCTGCCTTCAAAGTTATGCAATATTTGACTGATTCAATAAATGCGAATACCAACCAGCTACTGGAAACTGGGGACATTATAAATAAGTGCAGCAATCCTCAAGTGCCTAAAATGAAAAATTCAAAAGATGTGAAAGATTGTGGACTATATTGAAAATATTTATTGGGTTTTCATATAATAAATATATGCTGTGATATTCTAAAGAATATTTAGTTTTCAAAAGTTATTTTAATTCATTTTTATTTCTATTTAGTTGAATTTAAGATTTTGTTAATTAGTGTTTGTTTCTACTTTCACGTATTGAATTCAATATTGTATTTATTTAATTTAATTGTTTAAATATCATTATTAAAACTTTAGGTTTACTTGACAACTTGTGGAACCTGGCAAGTTCGTAAATGACTATTTTATTTATAAGAAGTAGATTGATTAGTTTAATTAGTCTATTATTTTTGTAATTTTGTTTATTCATTTACCGTTAAAATAACTAGGCGCTAGGGTATTATTTATTTACATGTTCTAATTTAAAGTAATTTAAATGTAGAATTTTAAGCGTTAAACAATAAAAATGCGTCATAGTGATTTTTTTAATGCTATGAAATGACAATTCATTAATGAAAAATTCTATTAAATTAAAACGATTACGATTACGAAATCAATTAAACAAATCTCTATTAAAAAACAATTCTATTAATTAGAAAAGCAGTTACATGAAATTCTTTTAAATGAAAATCCAGTTAAATAAAAATGTCGTTTAATTTTATCAGTCACTCATTTTAATGTAATTCGATTTTACGTGTTTCAATCCCTATTATCTAGAATAAATTATACAAGTTACTGTCGATAAAATAAAGCACTGATAGAAATTAAATGAATATAAGTATTAAATAGGAATTCGATTTGCAACTTGGTTAAATAAAATATAAAATATTCAATTATAACTTAACTATCAATTATGTTAAATAAATATTTTGATGAATGACAGTTCTGTTAAATTTAAATTCCAAAACATGGAAATTCTGTTAAATGATAATAATTCTCTTGAACGACAATTAATAGAGACAACTAATATTTTCCGTGTTTCATAAAATTATTAAATTTTGCCTAGAAATGATAAATTTTTTCGGACGTACTTCCGAATAATGGGTACCCTCGATTTTTTCAAACTTGGTATACCTACGTATTTTGATGCGCTGATTACGAAAATCATAGTGATAATTGTCGACTAGATCATTTTCATGATGAAAATCATTAAAACTCATGACATTGAGTTTTTTGCAAATATCTCAATAAATATTAAAAAATTTTCAATTTGTGTTTTACAAAAGTTGTAGGACTTGTAAAAATACACATTTTGTGTTGTATACATTTTTTTATATCTCTAGTAATTTTCGATAAAATTGATGGTGAAGTTGTATAAGTCGCTTCAGAAATTTTTAGAGGGTGCTTCACTATCAATTTTTTTTGAAAACTAGTAGAGGTATCAAAAATTGCATATAACAAAAAATGTATATTTTTAGAAGGCCCACATCTTTTGTAAGAAGCAATTCCAAAATTTCCAATATTTATTGAGATAATTTCGTAAACTCAATTTTTATGGATTTTTTATGGTTCTCACTATAAAAATTACATGGTTCTTAATTTTCACGACGATTTTCGTAATCAGCGCCTCAAAATACTTAGGTATAATAAGTTTCAAAAAAATCGGAGTTAGCCATTATTCGGAAGTTTATTAAATTTTTCAATGGCAAGCAATAAGACGAAATTTCAAAGGCATAAAAAAAACTTGTATTTGCAAGATGGGACCTATTGAATGAAGAATTAATAATTCGCTGAAAAGAAGTTGCTTCAAGTGTAAATGCATTTAAATCAACGTCAACGGGTATGCATCCAATCAGGATCACTGAATCCATTAGAGCTTCAACCTAATAACAGAGTGTCGTTATTCGTGGCATTATTACATTAAGGATCGCACAGCGTCGATATTCATCGACACCCTATAAATACATTACCAACTAGCGTATCGTCAGAGCTAGGCGAAGTAACGAACTGCAAAATTAATTTTCATTGTGCCAAGATTGGAAAAAAAACCACCTTTGTTTATATCCATTCACGGACCTAATTAATAGTACATTAATAGAAGCTCATCTGACTCACAATAATTGACACTAAACTCATGAAAGCTGTATAACTGAAAGCTATTTGCCCGAGAATAATGTTAGCCACTGATATCATAAAACCCCACTGTAAATGAATAAATTTATGTCCATAACATCAAAAATATTCAAAATGACGATGTGAGTTTATAAGAGCAAAAGAGTTTTATTTTACATGTCAGCAATTTAATGGGAAATTTTATTCTCCCCAGTTATATAAATTGTGTTTTAAACGCGATAAAAATTGCAGATGATTTTAATTAAACGTGATTGGTGGTGCGGTTATTTCAGTTTTGAAATATTTCCGATTTTTGGTGCTTGAAGCAAAGAACTTTGAACCCTTTGTTAACAGAGCGTTAAATATAAAACCTCTTTTCGAAACTGTATTAAAATAATTTCGAACGCAAATTGAAAATTATCATATAATGTTTTTAATCAGTGTTACACTGAGAAACTTTTGATTTTAATATCTGCTTTATTGCTTATTATTATGTACAATAAAATTTAAGAGTTTAGGGATAATCAAGATGTGGTTATAAAAACTAATACACTGTTTAAGAAAAGACGTTTTAGATGCAACAGTTGTATTTTTGATAAAAAGTAGTAAAAGTGTTATATACTTCATAAGACACATAATTATATTACCTCTAAAAAATTTAAGAGATATGAAAATAAAGAATTGCAAGAATTATAAAACGTGTGTTAGAAACTTAATAGCATGGGGTGCGCACGCAGTAAAAAGAAAAATGGCAGTATTTGTTTGACAGGTCAGAGATACAGATGCAAGTTCGTCTTTGATATTTGTATAGTTACAGGTATTCTGTATCTTTATAGTGGTATTTGACGAAATCTGTGTAACGAACAACCTATCCTATGATATATATAAATATTACGCACACTTTTAAGCCTTAACTACAAACATATATAACATTTCGATGACGTCGAATAATCGCGCGCGTAGCTATAGAAAAGAGTGTTTTAACTTTCCTTATATACTAACTAGCAAAAATTTCATGTGGTTTGAGAAGTGATTTTTTACTAAATTGAAGTGAAAATGGTAATAATAATTAACATCTGTGTTCAGTATTCCGGATGATACGAAATTTTTCTAGAGATAGATTTTTTTTTAATATATTTTTGAATAAATATTGTGAAGTGGTAGAATAGCTCATGAGATATATGGCTGCTCGAAAAACTGTCGTAGAAAAAGTCTAATAAAATTTTAGACATGCCATAATAAATAGATCAAAATGTGTTACAAATGAATATCGCTTTTTCACATTTACTTTTTTCTAACCTCAAATAATACTAATTCTAATTACATATATTAATTTTTTTTCTCACGAAATTACAATAATAGAAAACAAGGTAACACAATCTCTTTTTTTTAAAAGAACTATTATGATCGAACCTCGATTATCTCTAAATTCTTACGTTTTATTACAAATATAGAAATTGAAAAAAGCAAAAACTGTAATTAAAAGTCTCTCAGTGTAATTACAGGTGCGGATTTAATTCAGGGCCCGGAACCCAAAGGGGCCCGCTGACAGAATTTAATATATCATAAAAAAAACTTTCAATTTGACGGGAATTTTTAAAATGATCGGCGAATTTTGAGAATGATCCGCAAATTTTTAAGAAACTCTGGGAAGGTAGATAAATACTAAAAACTTTAATTTCATTCTTGTATTCTTTAATAATAATATGAAAAATTAAATTTAAAATGATCGGAATTCAATCTAACAAATTATGATAGAAAGAAAGTCAAAAATTCCAAGCCATAATATGTATTTATATAAATCCCAAAACGTCACTTAACTCAAACATTAATTTTTTCAAACTTCTAGGTTTCAATTAATCAAAATTTTAATTATTACATGTAGTAAAATATTAATTAGCAGCAACATTAATGACAAAATGTACATTGTTGTTTGTCTTTTAAAACCAAATTTTTGCAAATACAAATAATGAAAATTACAAGAATTATTATTTTCCATTTTGTTATTACAAAATGGAAAAGAAAATATGAAAAATGACGAAAATAATTGACAATTAAGAACAAATTTTAAAAAATGGCTAAATAAATACACAATTGTAAAAAATAATCTAAAAAATTAAACAAAAAACATTTAATTTAAACAAAAAAATTTTTAAATTAAGAAAATTATAGGAATAATTGTTGGAAATAATTGCGCATTGATTTGAACTTTATAAACCAATTTTTATGAGAAATAATTGAAATAGCCTAGAATTATTAGATATTGAATAATAATAATTAATTAAAAATCGAAAAAATAAATTAAAAATTTGAGAAGTGAATGGAAATTATAAGAAAATAGTTGATACCTAATGAAAAGAATAAGTACAAAATGACGAAAATAATAATTAAACATTAAAGAGAATAATTGAGAAATGAGGAAATAATTACAATAAGTAGGTACTGACGTTATACGTTATACGTTCAAGATAATTGACATTTAAATTATAATACAAAAACACTATCAAATAAATGCCGATGTGACAACAACAACAAAATAATGACAATTGCAAAAAAAAAAAAATTTTAAATTTCTGGATTAATACACAATTGAAAAAGGTAAAAAATGATTATAAAATTTTAAGAGAATAAATAAAAAATTAAAAGATTGTAGAAAATAACTAAAAATTAAAGAAAATAATAAATAAATGAAAACAAATTTTGAAAAATAACAGGAATAATAGCAAAGTTGAAGAAAATTTTTAAAAATGACGAAAATAATTGACAATAGAAAAGAAATTCTTCAATTCGATAAATGGCTAGATTAATGCCTATACACAACTGGAAAAGATAATTCAAAACATTAAACTGTAAATTTCAATTTAAACTAAATAATTGAAAATTAAAAAATTCAGAAAAATATAAAAATAATTGTTAAAAATAATTCCTAATTGAACAACTGGATTGAAAATTGAAAAAATAATTGATATTGAAGAAAAAATTAAAAATTGAAGAATGGAAATGAAATTTTTCAAAAATAATTTTAAACTGAAGAGAATAATTTAACAATTGTATTTAAAATTAAAGAAGCTTATTAATATTTAAAAAAATAATTGAAAAAGGCAAGAATTTTTTAATATTAAAGAAAATAGTTGAAAAATGTAATTGAAATTTAAAAAAAAAATAATAAAAAATTGAAGAAATAAATTGTAAATTGAAAAAATAGTTGATAATTGAAAAAAGTCAAGTTTTTTAAGAATATTGAATCAAATTAATTGAAAATTGTAAAATGGAATTTACTTTAGAAAATAATTGATAATTGAAAGAAATATTACAAAATGACGAGAATAATTAAATATTAAAGAAAATAATTGAGAAATGCGCAAAATAAAATTTTGCTTAATTTTCAAAACAAGTTTTTAAAGTATTTTTTTATCTTTAGTAACATTTCTCCATTTTTTAATGATTATTTTATTTATGTCCTTATTATAAAAATATATATCCTCAAAACTGTTTAATATTTTGTAACATTATTAGGTACCCTGTTTCTTAATTTTCTTTCTTTTCCATTCAGATAAACTGTAAATAGATTACATAATTGCACAATATAATATATAATACAATATGTATAAAATACTAATGTAATTTTTACATTGCAAAGATTTTAAAATATCTATATCTGGATGTCGCTATAATTTTGAGAAATTCGAAGAGATCAATATATCTCTAATGGAACTTCTATTATTAATATGTTTTGTATACTTTGTTATGATTAAAACATATTTTATGTATTTTTAAAGATTTAAATAAAAATATAAAACGTGAAAAATGCCTTTTATATAAAATAGAATATATAGAAAATCAGTCATCAAGAAACAGAATTAAAGAATTTTAAAATATTATAAAATTTGATAATGTTAACTTCTTTTATTAATAAAAGTACATTGCATTAAATTAACAAAATGATAATTTTTTCAATAAAAACATTTTTTTAATTTTTAATAAAGTTAATTTTTTTGGAACACATGTTGATGACAGGTGTTACACTTTTTTTTAAAGTTTTAAGGTTAGGACGTTATGTTTAATTTAAAATATCAGAGATAGAATAAATGTGCCAGAGATAGGTTTTTTAAAAGACAAGGTTCGTATGTAAAGATTAGTTTTAAATAAATTTTAATTCAAGCTATCAATTTTTTTTTTATAAATTTAGGTAAATGAGACTTAAATGATCGACATCAGTTTTTAGATTAATTGAGTTTTTTTCTTTTAAATTGTAATACATTTCAAAAATGATTCCTTTATAAAGATTATGTTCTGGTTGTAAAATTCTGACACCTTTACATTAAAAATTAAAAGAATGATTTAATTCAGTTGAATATTTGCTAACCCGGCAAGAAGCCCGAAATTGAAGAAAATTGGATTTTTTCAATTTTTATGAATTCCATCTATTGCCTATTCTTTTTTGTATTTCTTGTAAGCTACTGAAAATAAGCTTAATTGAATTATTTTTAATCATACTTTATAGCATTTAACAGAAAAAAAATCCATCGGTGCGAAGATTCGAACTCGAATTTTCAACGCACGAGACGAACACTCTGTCCATGCAGCTACTTCAGGTGTAAGATCCATTAAAGTTTCGAGATACTTAATCTGTGACTCCTTTATCTTAAATAGAATTGAAAATAATTAAAAAGATTGAAATTCACTAACACTAAAAAGGAATTGAAAATAATTAAAAAATTATGGAAATAGTAAAAGGGAAGTTTAAGAGGGGTTTAAGAATAAAGGGGGGGGGGGGTGATTAACTGTAAGAGAAACCCCTGGTGTTCTGAAAATTATACAAAATAAAAAGTAGGGGGATTAATTATAAGAGAAAATCCTTGTAATTTGCAGAATTGGACAAAATAAAGGAGGGGATATTAATAAGAGAACCCCCGGTGTTTTGAAAATTGGACAAAATAAAGTGGGGGGGGGAGTTAATTATAAGAGAATCCCCTGGCGATTTTCAAAATTGGACAAAATAAAGAGAGTGTGAATAATTTTAAGAAAATCCCCTGATAATTTGCAGAATTGGAGAAAATAAAGGGAAGTGGAGGTTTTAATATAAGTGAATCACCTGCATTTGGTACAGTTCTGCAAATTACTAGGGGATTCTCTTATATTTAATCGCCTCCCCCCCCCCCATTATTTTGTCCAATTTTGCAAATCACTAGGGGATTCTCTTATAATTAACCTTCCCCCCTTTATTTTGTCCTATTTGGCTGACCGCCAGGGGATTCTCTTATAATTAATCCCCCCCTTATTTTGTTCAATTTTTCAAATCACCAGGGGATACTTTATAATTATTCCCCCTCCCCCTTTATTTTGTGGAATTTTGGAAATCACTAGGGGATTCTCTTGTAGTTAATCCATTCCCCTTTAGTTTGTCCAATTTTGCAATTATATTTAATCCCCCCCCCCCTTTTATTTTGTCCAATTTTTTAAATCAACAGGGGATTCTCTTACAATTAATCCCCCCCTCTTTATTTTGTTTTAATTTGCGAATCGCTAGGGGATTCTCTTATAAACCCCCCCCCCCCTTTATTTTGTCCAATTCTGCAAATTACCAAGGGGGTTCTCTTATAATTAATCCCTTACTCCCCTTTTATTTTGTACAATTCTGAAAATCTTAGGGGATTGTATTATATTAAATCTTCAAACTTCGTTGAATTTGATAATGCACTAATTTAATCGAACTGATTAAAATTCAGCTTGAGAATGAAGCAGATTAGTTCAGAAAGAATTTTTGTCAAGTTACATCCATTTTCAAAAACAAATTATTAGAAAAAAAATAATTGAATTTTGATTCTTTTTAAAAATTAGTTTAAAAAAAATTTTAATAAAAAATTTAATAAAATAGTTTGCATTTTTCAAATTTTTAAAAAATTAAAAACTCCAATCAATTTAAAATTAACTATTGCTTCCTTCATGAGGATGTATGTGTGTATGTGTGTTTGTGAGTGTATATGCATGTGTGTGTATATTTATTTTTTTTTTTTTGCCAGGATATCTCGAGAACGCTTCAACGGATTTTAATAAAAAGTTAGATGGCTTATTAAGCTCATGAATATTTAAATTCGGACACAGAGATTTTATAAAATACCTAATCAAACTTTTTTAGCACCTTTATTCATAGAAAAAAATCGTTTTTTCACAAAATTCTTTTCCGTGTTGAGAATACAACTTAACGAATACAGAAATCGTATTCCTTATCTCAAAACGGATTGATTGACCTAGATAAAGTTTATAATTGATCAAAAATTCGTAAAATAATTCATGGTTTTTTATTTTTGTTGCATTTAAAATTATTTCTTTTAATATAGCTTTTCGAATCAACTTTTATATTATTAATGTATTCAAATTATTATTATTCATATTTAATTTATTAAAATATAATATTTTTATATGTTTATATTATATTATTTATTTCCTCATAGAGGAAGCAAGTTTTTTTTTTATTACGTGGTAGCTAAACGTCCACTAAAAGTGACATAATTTTCACCTAGTTTCAATTAATTTGCAAACTTTACAATTGCTTTTTTAAATTCCAATTGCTTCTTTTCTAATTCTAAAATTGTATCAATTTTGCTTTATACATGTAAAACTTGTCTCATATATTAATTAACTAATTTTTTTAAATATTTTTTTGTAAGTGATTCTTGTAAATTTATCCTTACAATTATGGTTCATAAAATGAAATCTTCGTTGTATAAATAACAATATTTTTTGTACATGTATATTTGAGAAACTTTTTAACATCTGTATTTTAATTACACTAGTTTACAAAAAAAAAAAAATTTTATGTACATTCAATGTCACTATTTTTTTTTTATGTACTAAGCTTCTCGTTACTTAAAAATGACATTAAGAGATTTTTCTATGGATAGGTTTTTGCGAAATATGAATTTTTTAAATTTTTTTACGTTTTTTTCGGAGGTGACTTTACGTTTTAGGCCGTATCTCGAGTTACAGAAGTCCGATTGAGTTTTTCTAAGTGTCAAATTAAAGGTAATCAAATTCCAAACAATCGCTTTTAACATTATTTTTCAATCGGTTAAATATTTTAAGTGATATAGTAAAAAAAAAAATAGAAAATTTGAGTTTTTGGCCCAAAATCTGAAAAACAAATTCATTCTACCGCCATGCAAAAATAGAAAACGTCAAATTATGTCCAGTATTAAATTGTTTACATATATGGCTCACTTTTAAGAAGAAAAAAATGTATGGATGAAAACAATCTATTGGTAATTATTGAAGTTATAAGCCAGGGTACTGAAATTCTCGTTTTACGCCATTTCGGTATTTTACCTCCTTTTATAGTGATTATGTTGATTAATTTAATGAATACCATATCTAATTAGAAAATGGACTTTTTTCACAGATTTCAAATAATTTTCAGTGCTTTACTAATTCAAATTTGACTGAAAATTTTTTTGGAGTTTTTGACAAAAATTTCTGAAGAGACATAAATTGATTAAAATCTGCTTTTTTGACAAGTTGAATCAGATGCGCAGAGGTTTAATTTTTGTTGAATTTTGTTCGTTAATAGATGAAAAAATTTCAAATTAGATATAGAAATATGAAAAATAAATGATATTTGACTGAAAATTTTTTTGGAGTTTTTGACAAAAATTTCTGGAGAGGCATAAATTGATTAAAATCTGTTTTTTTGACAAGTTGAATCAGATGCGCAGAGGTTTAATTTTTGTTGAATTTTTTTCGTTAATGAATAAAAAAGTTTGAAATTAAATATAGAAATGTGAAAAATAAATGACATTTGACTGAAAAATTATTTGGAGTTTTTGACAAATATATCTGAAGAGTCATAAATTGATTAAAATCTGATTTTTTGACAAGTTGAAACAGATTTATTGAATTTTGTTCGGTAATAGATGAAAAAGTTTGAAATGAGATATAGAAATATGAAATTAATTTTTTTTTTTTTAAAAAAATATGTCCGCAGCAGCCCTCAGACGAAAGTCAATGGTTTTTCTCATTATAAATTAAAAAAGAATCAATTTTCTTTGATTTCCCATTAAAGAAAAATATTTTTAACTCCTTTGTGTAATATAATACAATTTATGCTTTTCAAAACTTTGCGCATCTGATTCAACTTGTCAAAGAAGCAGATTTTAATCAATTTATGCCTCTCCAGAAATTTTTGTCAAAAACTCCAAAAAAATTTTCAGTCAAATATCATTTACTTTTCATATTTCTATATCTAATTTCAAACTTTTTCATCTAATAACGAACAAAATTAAAAAAAAAATTAACCATTGCGCATCTGATTCAACTTGTCAAAGAATCAGATTTTTATCAATTTATGTCTCTCCAGAAATTTTTGTAAAAAACTCAAAAAAATTTTTCAGTCAAATATGAATTATTTTTATATTTCTATATCTAATTTCAAACTTTTTCATCTAATAACGAACAAAATTAAAAAAGAATTGCACCTCTGCGCATCTGATTCGACTTGTCAAAGATGCAGATTTTAATCAATTTATGCCTCTTCAGAAATTTTTGTCAAAAACTCCAAAAAAATTTTCAGTCAAATATAATTTATTTTTCATATTTCGATATCTAATTTCAAACTTTTTCATGTATTAACGAACAAAATTCAACAAAAGTTGAACCTCTGCGCATCTGATTCAACTTGTCAAAAAAGCAGATTTTAATCAATTTATGCCTCTTCAGAAATTTTTGTCAAAAACTCCAAAAAAAATTTCAGTCAAATTTGAATTAGTAAAGCACTAAAAATTATTTGAAATCTGTGAAAAAAGTCCATTTTCTAATTAGATATGGTATTCATTAAATTAATCAACATAATCACTATAAAAGGAGGTAAAATACCGAAATAGCGTAAAACGAGAATTTCAGTACCCTGGCTTATAACTTCAATAATTACCAATAGATTGTTTTCATCCATACATTTTTTTCTTCTTAAAAGTGAGCCATATATGTAAAAAATTTAGAACTGGACATAATTTGACGTTTTCCATTTTTGCATGGCGGTAGAAAGAATTTGTTTTTCAGATTTTGGGCTAAAAACTCAAATTTAAAATTTTTTTTGCACTATACCACTTAAAATATTTAACCGATTGAGAAATAATGTTAAAAGTGATTGTTTGGAATTTGATTACCTTTAATTTGACACCTAGGAAAACTTAATCGGACGTCTGTAACTCGAGATACGGCCTAAAACGTGAAGTCACCTCCGAAAAAAACGTAAAAAAATTTAAAAAATTCATATTTCGGAAACCTATCCATAGAAAAATTTCTTAATGTCATTTTTAAGTTTAGAGAACCATAGTACATAAAAAAAAAATTGTGGCATTAAATGTACATTTTGGCTGTAAACTAGTGTTATTAGTAACAAGTCAAAACACTTTAAGATCTTTATAATAATTACTATTTACTGATTACTAATCGCTCATTAGCGCACGTTGTATAATCCGATGTTATTACAGTGACTCTCGTGGCATTAAGTGTAGTCAAAGATGAAAATTTGTTCTTTGTTTTGCAAAATTGTTTTATTTAAACCTTAGATTTATATTAATTATAATAAATTGCCTTTTCTATGCTGTTCTTTTGTAACCCATTTATTATCCTTTTGGACCACGTGATGATTTGTGTAAAATAAATAGATTGAATTTCAGTTTTAAATTACCTTTTTTTGTCATTAAAAAGTACAGCAATGCTGAATAATCCTTATTGGTAGCACTAAACTGCTAAATAGTTTATAACAATATCGTTTTCAAATATTCTTGTTAATACCTACTACACTAAACATAATAAAAGTATCCTTGGTCAGAAAATAATAATGAGCCGAATTTTTCACGAGTTTTAAAAACAGAAAGAGTCGTAGTCAAGAAATTGAATTAAAATCATAATTGGATTGTTCAGTTAATTTTATCCAGAATCATTTTTCACTGAAGAACAGTGATTTAAAGGTAATTGTCAACGGAGACTCGTCGTAATTATAATTATATACACACGAAACCGAATCATCGAGAGCTTTGGGAGATGCTACTAAAATGATTTTACCAGAACCGACAAAGCAGGGTGCTTTTTTTTTAGGGGAATCACTGTGACGTGAAACGAGACACGTGAATTTCGAACAGTAATTTGGTCATGGGATCTGAATCTTTGTGAAACGTGATATGGTTGCTCGACTCAGAAAGAACAGCAAGGGATGCAAAACATCCGCACGCTTCCCGGCGACTGGAACGTTGCTTGGACCCCAGCAGCATTAAGGGTTGCGCATGCGATGTAAACAAACCGTTAAGGAAAAAAAGTGCAATCTAGTTACTCTTCTATTTCGTGTAAAATAAATGTCCATTCTTTTTTATGTCTTTTCTTTCAATCGCAAATATGAACACGCGCATTCGGCCAGGGGCGGATCTACCTTGAAGTACATATAGGGGAGAGTGGCCATCAATGTACCGGGTTTTTTTCAAGGTCATAGTACTTATTCAATTTCACCAATTTCAAGCATTTCTTTGCATCAATATAAAACTACAACACTTCTCTAGGTAATGCACACATATTATACACGATTTATTTTGATTAAATAATAAAATTTAGGATCTTTCTAAACTAACAAGCTATTTTCATTTTCAGCAACCTGAGTACACAATGAACCACCTCTATAAAAACACTAAAAATGTTCAACAATAATAATATTGCAATTTTCACTTTGTAAAAAAACTTATTTTCTATCAAATACTATAAAAAATTATTAGTTTACACTTTTTAATTGATAATGTATAACATAAATATACCTCAAATTTAAGTTAACTAGCTAAAATGGCATTTTAGTTTTGCTATGTTGAGAAAAGTACTGATAACAATCGCTGTAACATGCTGTACGCATGCCTAGTTTTATAATCAAGCATACCACTCTGGAAATCGAAAATACACTGAAATTCCAGGTGGTTCATTGTTCCCCGGTACATTGAATCAACATGACATTTGCAACAAAAATGGTTTTTTATAACTTAATCCAATATTTCAAAATCTTTATCTCATTAGAATATTGTAGTTAAGGCCCAAAACAAAATAAATCGTAAGTACATTTATTTTTAAATTGCCTTATTTCAATTAAAAAATGTGTTTGTATTTTAGGTAAATTTTTTCTTCAGTGCATCAAAAACAGTTTTTTCAGTTTTCTCTGTGAAGAAAAAAATCTACACGTCTCAAACTTATGGACGTAGTGTGTTTACACAAACTTCATTTATATTTAAAATTAGAAGAATTTTTATTTAATTGTTTCTGAGAAAATTGAAATGGTTCATTGAAAAAACTGGTACATTGATGGCCACTCTCCCCTACACATGCTTCAGGGCCCGGAACCCAAAGGGGCCCGCTGCCAGAATTTAATATACCATAAAAAAAAACTTTCAATTTGAGGGTCTTCCATAAACCACGTAGCCCACTTAGGGGAGGGGGGGGGGGTTGACAAAATGCTACGGTAAGCTACTTAGGGGGAGGGGGGCGGTCCTTCCTTGAGGAACGTAGCTTTATTTTACTTTATTTTATTTTTTATTCAAATTTGCGCGGGTAGCCTAAAGCGCAAGTCAAACGAGCGAACTGAACGCAGTCGACGCATTGATGTATCACTTTTCACTTATGGGTAGGTAACATACCTACAATTGGCTACAAAAATTGAATATAACAGTTGATAATTGAAGAAAATAATTAAAATTCAAAGAAAATAATTAAGAATTGAAGAATTAAATATTAAACTTTACAAACAATAATAATTACGAATTAAAAGAAACAATCAATAATGAAAAGAAATAACTAATAATGGAAAGAAATAATTGAACAATGACAAAGATATTTGACAATTAGAAACAAAATTAAAAAAAAGAAAGTAAATATTAATCTACAATTGAACAATAATTGAAAAAATTGAACAATGGTTATTAAATTCAAAGAATATAATTGAAAATTGGTCAACTAGATAGAAAATCCAAAAAAATAATTTAAACTTTAAGTTAATAATTCAAAATTGAAGAAATAAATTGAAAATTAAATAATCAAATTGAAATCAGAAAAACACAGAATTACTGAATATTAAAAAAAAAAACAATTGAAAATTGAGAAATAAAATTGAAATTCGAATACAATAATTGAGAATTAAAGAAAATTACTGAACAATTGGATTGAAAAAAGAAGAAAATAATTTATAATTAAAAAAAAATGAAAAATGACAGGAATTATTTAATATTGAAGAAAACATTAAAAATTGAAGAATAGAATTTTTATTTAAAGAAATTAATTGAGAATTGAAAAAAATAATTGAACAATTGAACAATTAAATTGAAAATAGAAGAAAATTATTGAAAATTGAAGGAGGTTTTGAAACATGAAATAAATAACTGATAATTGAAAAAAAAAATAATTAAAAAAAGTCGAGTTTACTTAATATTGAAACAAACAATTGAAAATTGAACAAAAAAATTAAAAATTAAAGAAAATAATTGAAAATTGAAGAAAATAATTAAAAATTGAAGAAAGTACTTAAAAATTAAATAGGGGAGAGTGCCTATCAATGTACCGGGTTTTTTTCAAGGTCATAGTACTTATTGAATTTTACCAATTTCAAGCATCAATATAAAACTACAACACTTATCTAGGTAATGCACACATATTATACACGATTTATTTTGATTAAATAATAAAATTTTGGATTTTTCTAAAGTAACAAGCTATTTTCATTTTCAACAACCTGGGTACACAATGAACCACCTCTATAAAAATACTAAAAATGTTCAACAATAATAATATTGCAATTTTCACTTTGTAAAAAAACTTATTTTCTATCAAATACTATAAAAAATTGTTACTTAACACTTTCTAATTGATAATGTACAACATAAATATACCTCAAATTTAAGTTAACTAGCTAAAATGGCATTTTAGTTTTGCTATGTTGAGAAAAGTACTGATAACAATCGCTGTAACATGCTGTACGCATGCCTAGTTTTATAATCAAGCATACCACTCTGGAAATCGAAAATACACTAAAATTCCAGGCGGTTCATTGTTCCCCGGTACATTGAATCAACATGACATTTGCAACAAAAATGGTTTTTTATAACTTAATCTAATATTTCAAAATCTTTATCTCATTAAAATATTGTAATTAAGGCCCAAAACAAAATAAATCGTAAGTACATTTATTTTTAAATGGCCTTATTTCAATTAAAAAACGTGTTTGTATTTTAGGTAAATTTTTTCTTCAGTACATCAAAAACAGTTTTTTCCAGTTTTCTCTGTAAAGAATAAATCCACACCTCTTAAATTTATGGACGTAGTGTGTTTACGCAAACTTCATTTATATTTAAAATTAGGAGAATTTTTATTTAATTGTTTCTGAGAAAATTGAAATGGTTCATTGAAAAAACTGGTAAATTGATGGCCACTCTCCCCTACAATATTTGGAAACAGCAGAAAAATTTAGAAATCGACGGAAATAACTGCGAATTGATGAAAATACTTTAAAAATTCTCAATTTAATAAAAAATTGAAAGAAAAACATAATTTAAAAAAGCTGAGAATTGTTAAATATTGAAAAAAATTGAGAAGAAATTGAGAAATTGAAAGAAATTGAGAAACTGAAAGAAATATGAAAAAATAATTGGAAATTGAAGAAAATAATTGAAATTTAAGAAAAAAATTGGAATTTAAAGAAAATAATTGAGAATTTAAAAAAAATCAATGTAAAAAACCTAGAGTTATTGAATATTAAAAAAAAATTGAAAGTTAAAGAATGGAATTGAATGTCGAAAATTATAATTGGGAATTAAAGAAAATAATTCAAGAATTGAACAATGAGATTAAAAGTAGAAGAAAATAAGTGATAATTGAAGAAAAAAGAAATTGAACAACCCAGGAATTATAGAATTTTTTAAAAAAAAAACAATAAAAAATTAAGAATGTAATTGTAATTTGAATAAATTAATTAAAAATTGTAGAAAATAATTTGGAATTGAAGAAAATGTGATTTTATGAAAATCGTTGAATAATAATTGATGAATTGAATTCAAGTTTCAAAAACATATTTGATAATTGAAAAAAAATATTGAAAAAAGCCGAGAATTATTGCTTATAGAAGAAAATAATTGAAAAATGGAGGAGTTATTGAGATGTGAAATAAATAAATGATAATTGAAAAAAATAGTTGAAAAAAGTCGAGAATTATTGAATATTAAATTTAATAATTAAAAATTAAAGGAAAATTTGAAGATTTATTTATTTATTTATTAACACAATGAAATCTGAATAAGATCTGAAGAAAATAATTAAAAATTGATAAAAATAATTGAAAATTGAATCAAATAATTGGCAATTCAAAAAAAATAATTTATAGTTGAAGAAAATAATTAAAAATTGATTAAAATAATTGATAATCGTAGAAAATATTTCAGAATTAAATAAATTAATTAGAAATTGATGAAAATAATTAAAAATTGAAGAAAATAATTG
Organism: Ganaspis brasiliensis; assembly: GCA_037103525.1. Classification (NCBI taxonomy): domain Eukaryota; kingdom Metazoa; phylum Arthropoda; class Insecta; order Hymenoptera; family Figitidae; genus Ganaspis; species Ganaspis brasiliensis. The sequence continues at coordinate 753,908 of JAZKLR010000159.1, read as the reverse complement.
GCAGTTGAAGAAAATAGTAGAAAATCGAAGAAAATAATTGAGAAATGAAGAAATAATTTTAAATTAATGAAAATAATTCCAAATGGAAGAAAATAATTGAAAATTGAAAAGAATTTATTATCCCGGTTATTTCCCGGTTTTCCCGGTTAGTAGACACCCTGGGAGCGTCACATATATTGATGGGAATAAAATTCTAAAAACATTCTATTCAGCACTTGAAAAATGTATCTATTAAGCCATGTTCCACTTGGGGGTGGGGGGGGTTCAATGTAAAGCTACCCTAGGCTACGCAGGGGGGGAGGGGGTCAAAAATCGTCCAAAATGGGGCTACGTGGTTTATGGAAGACCCCTTGACGGGAATTTTTAAAATGATCAGCGAAGTTTGAAAACTATCCGCTTATTTTTAAGAAACTCTGGGAAGGTATAGATAAATCCTAAAAACTTCAATTTCAATTTTGTATTCTTTAATAATAATATGAAATATTGAATTTAAAATGATCGGGATTCAATCTAACAAATTATAATAGAAAGAAAGTCAAAAATTCTAAGCCATTATTATGTAGGGGAGACTGGGGCAAACGTGCTAACCGGGGTAAAAGAAATAATCATAATATCTTTAGTATTAATTAATATTATAAAAAAAATTTTCTATACACGAATCTTCATTTTATATCGCAATAAACATAAATATTCGTGTCTAGAAGGAAGTTTTGACAATTATTATTACTAAAGATATTATGATTAATACTTTTACCCCGATTAGCACGTTTGGCCCAGTCTCCCCTATTTATATAAATCCAAAAACGTCACTTAACTCAAACATTAATTTTTTCAAACTTATAAGTTTCAATCGATCAAAATTTTAATTATTACATGTAGTACCATATTAATTAACAGTAATATTAAATTTTTGCAAATGCATTAATAAAAGTAACGATAATTGTTATTCTCCATTTTGTTATTACAAAATGGAAAAGAAAGTATGAAAACAAAAATCAACAAAATTAAACAATAAACGTTTAATTTAAACAAAAAAAAATTTAAATTAAAAAACTTATAGGAATAATTGCTGAAAACAATTGCAAATTGAACAACTGGATTAAAATAAAAAAAAATAATTAAAATTGTAAAAAATAATAAAAAATTGAAAATTGATGAAAAAATAAAAATTTTGAGAAAATAATAAAATATTCAAAAAATTAATTTAAAATTTAAGAACTAACTGAATTTTGAAAAAAAATTGATAATAATGGAAAAAAATTACAAAACGCGAAAATAATTGACAATTGAAAACAAAATTCGAAAAATAGCTAGATTAATACACAACCAAAAAAAAAAAGAAATTGAAAACCTTAAAGAATAATTATAAAACTTTAAGAGACTACTTAAAAATTAAAAAAAATAGCAGGAAATAATTTCAAATCTCGAAAAATAACTAATAATTAAAAGAAATAATTAAAAAATGACGTGAATAATTCAAAAAATTGAAGAAAATATCTACAAAATGACTGGATTAATAGACAACTCAAAAAAAAATTGATAAAATTTAGCAAAAACTTTAAATTTAAAGAAAATATATGCCACTTGAAAAATTAAGAAAATTATAGGAATAATTGTTGGAAATAATTGCGCATTGATTTAAACTTTATAAAACCTTTTTTATGAAAAATAATTAAAATTGCCTAGAATTATTAAATAATAATTAATTACAAAACGAAAAAAATAATTGAAATTAAAAAAAAAATTCAAATTGACGAAAATAAACAAAAATCAAAAAAATAAATTAAATATTTGCGAGTTAAATGGAAATTATAAGAAAATAGTTGATACCTAATTAAAATAAAAAGTACAAAATGACGAAAATAATTAAACAATAAAGAGAATAATTGAAAAATGAGGAAATAAGTACAATAAGTACTGATGATGGAAAATAACGTTTAAGATAATTGACATTTAAATTATAAAACAAAAACAATATTAAATAAATGCCGACGTGACAACAACAAACAAAATAATGACAATTGCAAAAAACAATTAAAAAAATGTCTGGATTAATACACAATTAAAAACGGTAAAGAATAATTATAAAATTTTAAAAGAATAAATAAACATTTAAAAGATTGTAGGAAATAACTAAAAATTGAAGAAAATAATAAATAAATAAAAAAAATAATGGCAAAATAACAGGAATAATAGCAAAATTGAAGAAAACTTTTGAAAATGACAAACATAATTAACAATTGAAAAGAAATTCTTGAATCCGATAAATGGCTAGATTAATACCTACACAACTGGAAAAGATAATTAAAAAAATTAAACTGTAAATATTTAATTTAAACTAAATAATTGAAAATTGAAAAATTAAGAAAATGATAAAAATAATTGTTGGTAATTATTGCTAATTAAACAACTAGATTAAAAATTGAAAAAAATAACTGATATTGAAGAAAAAATTGAAAATTGAAGAATGTAAATGAAATTTTTCAAAATATTACAAATATTACAAAATGATGAGAATAATTAAATATTAAAGAAAATAATTGAGAAATGCGCAAAATAATTGACAATTGAAAAAGAACTTTCAAAACTATAGAGAATAATCTGTAACAGAACAAAATAATTCAAAAAAATTTGAATAATTATAAAATTTAAGAAGAATTGAAAACTGTTGAAAATTATAGAAAAAGTTGGAGATTTATTTACTATTTTATATCACCATCATGAAATATTTAATTTTTCTTGTCATTTTTTCTTTTTGAAAAAATGTGAGTAGGTATTATGTTTTATAATGCTTTTCTGTATTTTTAGAAAATCTCTTAGGTATCTTTCATTTCTTTTTAAAAAATCTTCTTTTTTTATGTGTTTGACAATATTTTTTTATGTTTTAGATTTTCTTTTAATTTTATTCATTTTACAAAAATTACATCAGTTAATTTTATACAGTTTTATTTTTACAATATTTAGAAAAATTTATTTAGGTACTTTTCTAGTTATTAATTTTATTTATTATTATAATTTGGAAGTTGTGTAATATAATTTTGTTCAACTTTACGATTTTTAAAATATTTATTTGGTTTTTTGTCATTTGTCATAACTTAATAATTTTGATAATTTTTAAAGACTTTTCTTCTTTTATTCAATTTTTTCTAAATTTTCTCTTATAATACATTTTCTCATTTGATCATAATTTCTCTATTACTTAGAAATATTTGTTTTTTTCCTCAAAATTGTTTTTGTTTAATTCTTTATTTAAAGAAAAATATTCTTTTTTACTTAATTTTTAAAACAAGTTTTTAAAGTATTTTTTATCTTTAGTAACATTTCTCCATTTTTTACTGATTATCTTATTTATTTTCTTAATTTAAAAAAACATATCCGCAAATATTAAGACTTTTTGTAATTCATTTTTTCCTCTCTTTCGTAGTCTCAATTTTTTGTTTTAAAAACTTTTACTGTTTATCGCGTAGTATTTTGATTTTAAAAAAGGAAATTAATCAGTCTATCTTAAACTACTGAATATTTTGTAACATTATTAGGTACCCTGTTTCTTAATTTTCTATCTTTTGCATTCAATGATTTTTTATTTTTTTTTAGCTTTTTTATTTTTAAAGAACTCATTCATTTATTGTAGGCTTTTCAATTATTACATTTTTTACATCTTTATGCTTTTATTTTCCCATTTTAATGTAAATTATCCTTAACTTTCTTAACTGTTCATTCAAAATACTGCTGGTTTTAAAAAAAATTTTGTAATTTTTGTACTTTTTGTAAAATTTTATTTTTTCACATTTTGTTAAGATTCTTTGAAGATTTTCTCCATTGTTTAAATGATTATTCGCTAGGTACTCTGATAAGATAAAAATATAGAATTTTTTTTTTTTAGTGGGGCCCTGAAATTTTGTTGTGCTTTAGGGCCTGTGAAAATCTTGATTCGGCCCTGCATTCGACGTTAATAAAATTATGATTTCCTTCAGTCTCTTCTTTTAATTCATTAGAAATTTATAGAGCGGGATACAATCAATTTGTACACGTGCACGTGAAACGATTCTTGTTTTTAATTTAAAAAGAAAATAGTATATTAAGCAACAAGGGGTGCTTTTAAATGTTTGTAGGTTAGGGTCTAAATGCATTCACTTGTTTGACCGTATAAAAATGGCGGCCATTTTTGCCCTGTGGTGGAAAAAATGCATGGATCCGCTGTTCAATAAAAAATATGTTTAAATCATTAAATATATTTTTTAAACCATTCTAACAATACAATTTTCTTTTAAATTATAAATTTTACAAATTTTACAAAAGAGTAAATTAATTTGCAAAAAAAAAAAAAATAAAATGCAAAGAGAATTAAAGAACTTTAAAAAATACTAGTGAGTCTAAAAAAAATTCATAAAATTGAAGAAGAAATTGTATTTTACACTAAAGTATAAAAATAAAAAAAATTTCTAAATGTTTTAACTAAAACAAATTTGTATAAAATAAACTGAAATAATTTGCGTAAAAGCAAGTTAATATTCGTCTGTTTTTTCAATAAAAACACTAAATATTTTGACACAAAATTTCGTGAAGTTACATAAAATATGATTAGGAAGGTCTGTCTGATCCAAGTTTATTTAAATTTTACCTTAAAATTATTTTCTTCGATTTCTAAATATCAGCAAATTTTTTAAATAATTGATTTTAACTCAAAATGCAAACAAACTTGAGTCAGGCAGTAATTAGTTGAAGATTAGTGTCTAAGCCTTTGGCATTTTAAGAGAAAGATTAGGAGAAATTAATAAAGGATTATAAAGAATTATAAAAAATTATAAAGAAGAATAAATTTTGCCTATACCAGTAACTTTACTCTCCATAACATGCTCTTAAATAAAAATGCTTTAATAACCATTTATTTCAGCGAATAAAACAGATAAATTCATTTTAAAATAAAAATGCTTCAATATCTATTTTTGCCAATTTCAAACGAATAAAACAGATAATTTAATTTAAAGCTTTGTATTTCTGTATTAAAAGTCTTCTATATATAGCAACAACATTTCCATTCGATAATAACTTTTTAAGTGTTTTTATTAATAATAACAGTAGCGATAAAATTCATTCATGCGGTCAATCAAAATTTCTGCATCAACTACTCGTATTGAGCTTTTATTTTAATTTCTCCCGAAGGCCGAAAAAACAAGTACCCGCATTTCAAAACCATTGTGTTGATAATGCATCGTTGCATTCTTTCATATGCTAGCAAAATTTACAATTAATTTTTCTGTTATATTATTCAACTTTGTTTACTTTTATTCACTAATTAAATTGATAATAATCTACTACGTATTTTTACAATTAATAATTGAAAGAATGATGCTGAGTAATTTAAAATAAATAATTTTTATAATAAATTATAATATAATTATAATTTTATAATAAACCATTTTTTCTCTTGCCAAAATATAGTTGGATACAGTTTATGGTATACTAAAAAAAATAATATATCCATACTATAAAACTATTTTATCAACACTGTTAAACTATTTTATAAAACGAGGAGTGAAAAGAAAATTCGGGAATGATACACTACTATCGTAAATTGCCCGTCCGACCGACCAAAGTGTATTAAAAAAAGACAACTTAATTAGAATCACGATAACTTGTTCAAAAAATAAGATCGAGAGTTGAAGTTTAAAAATTTGGAAAGCTTATTAAATTTTGCTTTAGAAAACCTGTTAATAATCTTTTTTAGAAATTTCAAAGTGATTATGTTAGTTTAGAAGTGAGAACAATGGATTCTTGAATTTTTCATTAATCGTTCAATATCTTTATCTCGCTGTCTGATCTACAAAAATAACATGAAGAAATTAAAACTTACTTCACCTTCTTTGTTGAAATGACGGCTTTAATTTGAGCTAAGAAAACTTAAGAAATATTAAGCGGTTCTCGAGATATGACTAAAAACGTCCTAGCATGTTTTTCTTAATAATCGCCGCCTCTCGCTGTCACATTTCTCATCTCGTCCGTCACCGCAATGCCGAAAAGTCATAAATTTTGTAACAGTTCGTTTATCTAGGGGTCTTTTTTATATTAATAAGACCTAGAAAAGAACCTAAGGGAAGGTAAGTACTAAGTAAGCGTATAGTCAGTTTAAATTAATTGACATTTATTTTAAGTAATTTTCTGCCGTTCATACAATTCAGTTGAACACATTCGCGTGGCGGAGTATTTCTGTTGAAACATTCTCACAAGAGGCTGGTAAGTATCAAACTAAGCTTCTTCTATTTTTTATAACAATTAAAAAATAATAATACTTCTTCCTTTAGGTTACGGTTCGTCGGTGGAAACACGCTCGTAAGTATCAAACTAAACTTCTTTTATTTTTTACAACAATTAAAAATAATATTTTTTTTCCTTTAGGTTGTGGTTCATCGTTGGAAACACACTCAACGGGTAAGTACAAAAATAAACTAAGTTCACAATATTGATTCCAAATTAAATTAAAGTCTCTTTTCTGTTCACAGGTTTAATAAACGTAGTTTCCGGTGGAAACACACTCATCTGAGGTAGGTATTCCCATATCAACTGTTGTTGAACTGGATACTTCAAAAACTAGGTTAACCAGAGAAGCAGAGTTCTTCCGATGAGTTTGGTGGAGGCAAGTCTTGGTTCCGGTGACCTTTTAACAACGGACTAGAATAAAAAAACGAGATGGTTCCAGTAGCCTTACGGCGTACACTGAGACTTAATAATTTTGACCGGATAATCAAAGCCTTTCGGTGTGCTTGATTAGTTCGAGTTTAATTACCACGATGACTCTCGGCAATGGCACTGGATCACTGGACGAACGGCTGAGCGACGACTCTACGACTAGTGGGCTGGAATCTGGTCCCTTGCCCTCGTCTTTTTCACCGACCCCGAGCGCTGCCCCCTTCCTATAGCAGTCGACTGAGCTCTCCAGGCTGATCGGCCTCCAGTTTGAGCAAACTAGGACAATTATAGCCTAAATTCTCCAACTCGATAGCGGGCGATCTTTACTTGGCGCGAGAACAGAGTTCCCTTGCGGCGAACTTGCCAACCCTTTCTGTGGCTTCCTGGCTCTCCGTTGCCTTATCGACACTGTGCTCAAGCACGAAGTTTAAATTTTTGGCCCCGCGTTTAAGAACGCGACTCGTATGAAACATACCGTTACACTTTATAAGCAAGTGCCTATTACCTGGAGTCACTCATGCACTTTTTCATTTTTGAAAATGCAATTCTATTCTAGTCAATTATGTTTTCTTCTATAACAAGTCAGTTTAACAAATGAGGTCCAGAATTGCATTTCAAAAAAAGAAAAACTGCATTTGTTTAAAATACTTTAAGTTATAAGGAGGATTTCTTAGAAGATTTAAATGGAAGGTTTATGGCTTTCTGTAGGCATTGTGAAACAATGCTTGATCTGACATAAAATATTTAATAGAGTTTAAACTTCCTATGAAGGTGGGTTTACAGAATGGAGCTCGGATCGTTGGTAGGAGCTCTCCCACCATTTTGGTCAGCCAGCGAGGGCCTGATATGATGAGGCAGTTCCGTTTTGGCTTTTATGCAGTCCACGTCGGGCGCGTTTTTCTGTATCTTTTCCTACGGTTTCTTAACTGGTTCTTCAATAGGTTTATAACGGGTGAACAAATGTGACGTATTCCTAACAGTGTAATAAGAATTAAAACTATCCTTGTGAAATCAAAAGTGCTGTGGATTTTTATGAAGTCCCATCAACCATTTTTAACAGTATGAAGGTTCCACGTGTTAGGCACCTGCTTAACTTGATGTCTACTCGGCCCAGTGTCGACTAACGAGATAAGCAATGTGACCTCGAGAGACGGCGATTATTAAAAAAAACATGCTTGGACATTTTTAGTCATATCTCGAGAACAACTTAATATTTTTCAAATTTTCTTATCTTAAATTAAAGCTGATATTTCAACAAAGAGGTTGAAGAAAGTTTCAATTTTTTCATTTCATTTTTTTAGATGAGTTAGTGAGTTAAAAATATTCAACGATTATAAAAAATGCAAGAATTCTTTTTTTTAACTTATCAACTAATATAATCACTTTGAAATTTCTAAACAAATTTATTAGTAGATTTTCTAAATCAGAATTTAATAAGCTTTCCAAAATAGCTAAAGTCCGTAAGGCAGCGTAGATATCGATGCAGCCAATCCGGTCTCAATTTCCTACCCGGAAAATATTGTTTCCTTTTTTAAAATATATAATTAAGTAAAAATAAATAAAATCAAAAAATATATAAAAATTTTTTAAAAATTACAATATTTAATTTTATAAGATTATCTACAGAATCCTGGATTCGTTTTTAGAACAGATTTTTGTTGTCTTTAAGATGACTCCAAGACAAATCAGCATTGTCCTAGAATGTCCGAGGACAAAAAAGGACGTCTTGAGAACTTTTTTTAAGTGTCCTGGTGTCCACTGGGTATACTCTTCTTGAAAGTGGAACAGGTACAGACAAATAATATTGCATAATTTAATCAAGCGTGTTTACCCTACATCGGAAGTTATAAGCGGAATTGATCGCGTGTATGTTGGTAAAGTCATTAGTAGCGCGAGTTAACAGAGTTATGGTTACGGTGGCAACGGTGCGCTGTCTTCATTGAATTACAACTTAGACATCCCAACGCGTGGCTTTATGGCCGCTGGATTAGCATGCAAATTCGCTGCATTGAATTTCATAGTTTCGACAGCTGTAACAACCGAATAGATTCGTTACATCAACGCGCTACAAACGTTGTCCCCTTGCAAAGCTCATGGTCCGCTCCAACCCAACGTGGATGCTGCGATAAGCAAATTGTTTGGACTTTCCAACTACCAACGAAAGCACAACTTCAGCCCGGAATTTGACTGTGTCAACGAGGTCGTTTTAAGTGACTCTCTATCTATCTCCCTCCTGCATTTAAATCACTTGAAATTGGAATTGTCAATTCCATGCTTTTGTCAACATTTGCATTTTGTACATAGTTTAAATTCATTACCACCTGAAAAACAAACGTTACTTGGATTCAGGAGTCTGCATTTAATCAGAGATTTCGTAATCTTGGAAAATAATTCTGAAATTTTTTTTTGAATAAAGAATTTAAATTTAAATAAACTAGTTTAGAATGAAAAATGAATTATTTAGTTATTTGGGGCTAAAGTCTGTTTTAAGAATGTATATATTAACATAATCTGTTATCCAAACAAGAAAAGCAGTAGCTCCATTTTTATGAAAAACAGGTTTTAATGCTCAAAAGAACTTTATATATGATTTAATATAGTTTTTTGCAAACATAAAGTGAATTTACGTCTTTTTTTGTTTATTATTTTTAAAGAAAAATTTGTCGTATTTGCACAAACCTTGTTGACAGATGTAAAAACCTTGTAGTTCAGGTATAGTCGTTACCAAAAGGTTAGGTCAGCACCTCATTTTCAAATTTAAGAAACGCCGGCAAATATAGTTATTAACCAATGAATGTCCTTTTTCTTGTTAAAGAATTAATAACACGAATTAAATATGTGGAATCACATTGTGACTTATTTTATGTTTTAAAATTGTATCTGTTATAATTATTATAAGAATATTGTGGAGTGACTTTAAATTTCTTATTTTAAATAAATTATGTGCCAGACTTTAATAGAGTGAAATAAAATCATGTTTAAACCTTTAACATTCTCCCCACGCACCAGAATATCAGTGACAAATTAACCACATAGAACTATTTTTTAAGGCTTGGAAGCATTGTTCACCACTTGTCTAACTAAGGCTATGAGTTTTAAATTTTTCTGTAAGATTTGAACTGGTGATTGAATTTTTCCAGATATTCTACCTTTTCATCAATCAATATGTCTGGTGACTAAATCACCTGATCAGAGATATTCCACCAATATTCAAGACGCAAAAGGACAGGATCATGTAATCCAAACGAAAAATTAGCATATTCAAATTGGTTAGAATCATGCAATTAGAGGGTAAGATTCACTTATTTTGAAATGGAGAAATCAAGCGAGAACTTTCCTCTTTCTGCTCCCTTTATTAATTCCAGAAATATATGCAATTTTCAGTCACAGCCGTATACCCATGATCTTTTAGACAAAGCACTAACATCATGCTCCTGAGTCAATTTAAGGCCAGGTTCCTTCAAACAATTTTCAAAAAATCGAAATTTTTTTTCTCGTAAATTGATAGAAAATACTCTTAGAAATAATATAAAATTAGTTCCAAAGGTCCGCACGTCCGAGAAGATAACATTTTTCTCGAAACCACGTTTTTTCAACTGGGTGACACTCTTGTTTAGAAACTATTGCACTTATCAACATAAACCAAACGGCATTTTGCTGCTAAAATGTCTCTCTATGATCGATACTACAACCAAAAATATTTATTGTTATTTAAAAAAGTTATAAACAATTAAAAGTGAAAAAAAGAGTAAAAGAATTAAAAAGTCCGCCATTTTGTTTTTATTTGGTGAAAATGTTTCATTGTAGTACCGACCATAGCCAATGTGATACAGAATAAGAAATTGTTTTGATTTTTGCTTTCAGATGATTCGTTGTTAAGTTATCGTGTCATCCACCAAAAATTGGACGTGTTTCAGCAGTCATTTTAGAAGCCGCCATTTAAAAAAAAATGTTTCAATTAGTATTTTTATTTTATATGTCTTCTAACCTATAAAAACTTTGATTTATAAATATTTTGTGTAATATAAATAAAATTTGTTTAAAAAACACACGTTTTTTGGAGAAACCGACCTTAAATAAAAATTTTATGTGACTCTTACCTGCAAAGCAATTTTGTTTCCGGAATACATTAGGTAATTTTTATCTCAGAGAATTTTAAAAGAATTACTTTTTAAGAATTTAATTTCCAGATACCAGATAACGGATTACAGATTAAATCTGGATATTGAATCTGAAATCTGTGAATTGATAAATATAAATTTGATAAGTATTTCACATTGCAGATAAATATAAACTTATCCTTAAATAATTGATTCAACTATTGTTGCTAATTTCATTAAGCAGTATTAATAACTCATTTAATCATGCATCAGGAATTTCTCATTCACTTTAATAAACTTATCTTTAAATTCATTTAGAGCAATTCTATTGGATTTTTCCTTCAAGCGCATACCCACGATCTTTTCTCGATGACCCACATCTTTATTACCCTCACCTTTCATCAACTACCTTTTTTCGTTCACTCTACTTTCAGTAGCGTGACTGGAAGACTTAAGATGCTCTTTAACACTGCAGAAACCCGCATGTGGAGCAAAAATTAAAAATGAGACGAGACAATAATATTTTAACTTAAAGAAAGAGGGATTTTAGAAGATATTAGACGTTTCACAGAAAAAGATAAGTACGTGATATTTTACTGGTTGAAGTAGACATTATTTTAAAAATATTTCTTTCAAAGAGTTTCGTAATTTAAAAAATGCGGAAAATATTATACAGATACTGTGACAAGGTGAAAGGTTACCTCGTACAATATTTTTAAATGTATTTAAAAATATAATAATGATATATTAATTGTTCAATTAAATTATTACACACCAGTCTGGAATCAAGTCCAGGCTATTGTTCAGCCTTAATGTAAACTTGGCGAGTTGTGCATGTTATTATTTTGAGTTTACATTATTTAATTTTATTAAATATTTAAAACTCAAAAGTATATTCTGACTCTTGTCGAATTTAAGATTTTGTTATATTAAGATTCACTTGCATTTTGATTTTGTATTTAATAAATTAAATTGATTAAATAATATTATTATTTGGACTTCCGGTTTTTACCTGCCAGATGATGTCTTTAGTCATGTTTATAAGCTGTCAAAACACTGGTGGCAGCCATCTTGTTTTAGCGCTTGACGTCAGCGCCGCCACCACTACATCTGATTCACACTTCTCGGTCGATACCACGGCGCATGTATCGCTGCACATTGACTTGATGTTGAGGCGTTCTCACAGTCGTAGTATTCTGAACTGGTGTGTTTGACCTTTTGGTCGTATTGTTTATTAAAAGTCCTAGAAACTTTATAAAAATGTAACAAAATAAGTGCCGGAGCTCTATTCGTAGCCATTGTGTCCTATCAGGTGAGATCCATTATTACATTTTTTTATGGAGTCTGTTCTCCGACTATTTTGTTAAAAATAGAGTCAGTGTTCAATGCGCGTCTTTTGTAAATCGCCGTGCCATACGGCCGACCATTTTTTTCTTGTAATCTTAGGGTAATTTAATAAATATTTTCTTTTATAGTGTAAAATTTAAATTTTAGTTTGTGCTGCTCCTTACTCCCCACTCTCCGGATAAACTGGTTAGTCGTGGCTTAAAATTAAGTTAATAATTAGATTCATGATTACTGATATAGTCTTTTGTTTTATTATTGTTTTTGTTTAGTTATATATCATTAAAATAACTTGGCGCCGTATATTTATTTTTATATTTTTCATTCGTTTTGTTAAAATGTACAAATTTAATTGATTAAAAAAAATAAAGATTAAACATAATCTGAAATAATTCGTCACAATACATATCTAAGATATTTTCAGTATTGCATTTAAAGTAAAATTGCGTTGATTCTTTTTTCTATAAGTTTATTATGAGAGGTAATAAAGCGTTTCCTTTTCATTTCTTTTTTCGCAATCTGTATGCTAATAATAAAAAAAAGTTTTTAAGTTACTTTGCTATTCGTTTCATACCATTCCTCTTTTCCTCTATTGTTCCTCACCAAAAACCAATGGTGCTCTTACTCATCCGTACATGGACAGAATTTTAATGAAGCAATGCGATTCTTGCCCCGGTAGCAATTGCAAGGAAGAGGAAGCACTAGATTTCTACATTCTACATTACTATCTTCAGTGACTCTGAAAATAAAACAAGACTAACAATTGCATCCTATTTTGCTATGAAATACGTCTTCTTTTTAATAGATACATACTTCTTTATATTTTCTTACATAAAAATATAAAAATAAGCTAAGAAAAAATTGAAAGCAGTATTTCGAAACGAGTTCTAACAATATAGAAATTTTATTTCAAGACAAATTAAACTGTTTGAGAGTTTCGATTTCTTACGACAATCAAGTTAATTTTAAAAAATGTTTAAAAATAAAAAATGTCGACAATTTAAAAAAAAATTATTCTTTTACTATTTTTAAGCCGTAATTTAAAAAACAAACAAAAATAGACAATCGGATTTAGGGTGCATGCCTGAAAGCTTTCATAATGAAGAAATTGATTTAATAAAAACATCGATTTTTTGATCGATACAAACTATAATACTACCTTGAAAACCAAAGATTTGTTCTCTCCCTTTTAATATAACTTTCTAAACATAAATTGAAAAATGTTAGCAATGACTTATTTTGAAATTATATTTTTAAAATATTTATTTCAAAAACAAGAAATCAAATCACATTTTACCTTTTATAGAAAATTATATCCAGCAGGATGGCTTAAGCCCGAGTGGGTAGAAACTTTAAATTTCGAGTGGATCATGACCCACTTTCAGATTTTTTTCATTCAAATTCAAAATATTATTGCATATTTTATACTCACAGATCCTCGTTAAATTTTCGAGTGGATTTTACTCGACCCATATGTGCATATGTCATACCTAACTTCTAATGTATCGAACTTCATATAAATCAACAACTTCCACATTACGTTATTAAGGTGGGATCCTACTTTAGAAGGCTTAAAAATAGCGCTCTTTTAAGTTTTATATTTTTTTTCAAATACCTTTCATACCCCTCAATATTTTTTGATAATATTTTTTTTATCCAATTTAAATAAACGAAGTGAAAATATTTTAATAAAATCAGCAATTATTTCTCCCATAGTTGATTTTGAGTTACAAAGCAGACTTTCTATTATAAATTTATCTAAAGTTTCAACATCGGCTCGTTAAACGTCAATTAAGAAAAGTTTCTATTATAAAATAATTATGTTCCAAATTTAGTTATAATGAAGTAAGAAACTTGTAATTTCTTTTAATTTAAGAAAACATTCTGTTTTTCATAGGACGATGATAAAATCTTTTTTATCTCTTCAAATTTTTAAAGCAAATCGATATTCAATTTATCCTCTTTCCTCTTAAAACCTTTTATCGCAGAAAGTAGAGGCATCATGGCCTGCCTTTACAGGGAAAGTGAATGTCTGCCCATCTTGTGGCTGTATCACTGGCTGAGAAAACATGCACACACTCTCCTTCAACGCGACAGGTTTGGTAAAACTAATTTTAAATTCTCCTCTGTGATTCATGCTGAGAGAAAAAATTGATAATTTTAGCTTAAAAAATTACAGTTTTTGACACATTAACTAGGAAATTAACTCAAATTAAAAAAGCAATTTTTTTTTAATTAAGTGGTTAATAAAAATAACTTTTAAACATTGTTTATTACTATTTAAGCTTTATGAAAAAAAATTTTTATTTTACATCTACAACTTTCTGTAATTAAAACTATATATAATTTTTATTAATTTAAAGTGAAAAATATAATAACGAACCTTCGCGCATTTGAGAGAAAATCCACTTTTTAAATGACACTCAACAACACAAATCTGCATGCTTTTATGAAAACTGAGAACCTTTTCTTTTGTCTTTGAATATTTTTCAATTTACGAGCGGGTGCTGTTAATTATTTGCATCTTGTAGATAACTAGTATAATCAGAGGCTTTATTTCAACGAATTTAATAATTCTTGCATCAACAGAGTCCGCACCACTCGTATGATGAAATGAGCGGACATATGCAAATTGGAATACCTACCGCCAGTCTTCATTAAGTCACTCGCAATCAGTGAGGGAGCAGGCAAGCCCGCGAGCAACCATAACATACTAAATATACACACTTATATATTCGTTAATTTATTCCTAACACTCTCTCTCTTAAGGGAAACATCATTTTTAAATATATAATTAATTATTTCAAAGTGAAACTGTCAGCTGTTACATTATAATTGCACATTAAGAAACGCTTTTTGCAAGAAATTTATAATAATGATGATGGAGTGAAGAAATCTGTCAAATTATAAAGTTAAGTTGATTGAGCAAAAGTTGCAGTTAAAAATAAGGAAAATTTAATGAAAATCAATTTTAAGATTAGTCAAAAGAGTAATTTTAGGAAAGGAATAAAATAGCATACGGAAAACTAGGTTCAGAGTGGTACCGCCTAAAAAAAATTTTCATTTCTGGAAAAAAGAACATCTGTCACAAAAATGCTGATAAAAGAGATTCTGTAGCGTCTTTTGTAATTATTTATGGGTTAAAAATCCGTTTTAAATCATATCTCATTAGTGTCTCTTTTCGAAAAACCTGTAATTTTGAATTACGTAATAGATTTAGTCTTTAACGTAATTAGAAATCACAAGATATCTCAAGGAAAAGAAGAGATGAGATTTCACTTAAAACGGATTTTTAATCTATAAAAACTCACAAAACGCGCTACAGAAGTCATTTTTGTTTATTTTTTTCTTAACACCTATCTATCATCTGTTAAAGAGAAAATCTTAGAAATCTAATAGGTAATACGAAATTACAAATTTTTCGAGAAAGGGAACAGATGGAATTTTTTTTAAAACGTATTTTAAGCCTGATGACAGTTAATAAATATGCTACAGAAAGATTTTTAAGACACATTTCTTGAGTTCAAGACCACCATGAACAAAAATATTTCTTTGATGTTACTACAAAATGCTTAAGATAAGTGTCACGAAAATAAAAGCATAAAGGGCTTCTGTAGCACCTTTTGCAATTATATAAAGATCAAATATCCGTTTTAAAGGAAATTATATATGTTCCCATTTTTGAGAAATTTCTCATTTCGATTTACGTAATAAATTTAGTCTCTTACATAATACGAAATTACGGATTTCTCGGAAACGGAAGCTAACAAAATATCATTCAAAACGAAATTTTATTCCATAAAAACATACAAAGCGCGCTACAGAACCCTTTTTTGTATGCATTTTTATAACATCCGACTATCACGTGAAAAAGATAAAATCGTAGGAATCTATTGCACAATTCGAAATTTCAAATTTATCAAACAACTTAACAGATAATATTTCATTTGAAACAGTTTTCCAACCTATAAGAACTTCCAAATCACGCTACAAAAGCCGTTTTTCTACGCACTTTTTCGATACCTATCTTTACTTCAAGAACATCGTGAAAAAATATTTCTTTGGTGTTACTACAAAATGTTAACGAAATTTAGGTAGGTGTCACAAAAATGAAAATAAAAAAGGCTTCTGTAGCACGTTTTGTAATTATTAATAGATCAATTATCTGTTTTAAATGAAATTATATATGTTCCCTTTGTCGAGAAATTTGTAAAATCGAATTACGTGATATATTTAGTCTTTTATACGTACTTTAAATTTTGGGTTTTCTCGGAAGCGGAAGCTAACAGAATATCATTTAAAACGAAATTTTATTCCATGAAAACTTACAAAGCGCGCTACAGAAGACCTTTTCGTATGCATTTTTATAACACCTAACTATCATCTGGGAAAGATAAAATCTTAACAATCTATAGCACAATTCCAAATTTCAAATTCTTTAAAAACCTTAACGGATAAGATTTCATTTAAAACAGATTTTAAGCCTATAAAAACGTCCAAACCACGCTACAAAAGTCGTTTTTGTCTGAATCTTTTCGATAACCACCTTAACTTCTAGAACTTCCTAAACAAAAATATTTCTTCGGTGTTACCACAAGTTCTTGTTAAATTAAGATACATGTCACAAAAATTAAAACATATTTAAAATATATAAATTCTAAAACTAACTACAAGTATTAAAATTTTCAAGAAATATTTCCAGTGATAACAATTGAACCCAAACGCAAATGGTAAATCAAAATCAAGTGTGATTTTACATTATCGAGCCCCTTGAAGCTTTTATCAGGTAATTATAAAACCAAAACCACTAATTCGATTTTTCATTTTTTTTATGTCAGTTTGCGTTCTGATGTTTGAGATAAATTTGTTTATATTTAATAATCGAAACAATATTGAGGTTAGAGTTTTTTTCTAATTTAAAAGTTAAACTTACTAATTTGCATAGTCAAAAATATAAACATTGATCGCAATGATCAGAAAAATAAACTCACATTTAAAAAAAAAAGTTGTCTGTATGCCAGGTTTTTCTCACAGTCTTCTATGAATCGTGACGCTCTTTTTGATTAGTAATTTTATTATTTTAAATTGTTTGTAAAGTTTAATTTAGTAGTGCAATCTCTTGAAATGATATACGTATTCTAAACTTTATACCACAGAAACTATAACGCTTTATTATTAACTCACATTTAACTAATTTAAATGCAACCACCCTGCTTTAAATTCGAGCTCTACTCACCTCTAATACTACATCAATTTAATTTCCCAGGTATTTAAAATATTTTTTTACATTTAGTTAATTTTGCTTAAACATATTTAAATTAATATAATGCAAATTGTATTACAGCGACGTAGGTGCTTATTATGTCGTGTCCCAAAGTCCAAATGAGCTTTAAGGGGCTTAATTAAAGCTTTCTACAAAGACAGAATCACTGTCTAGGGGGGATTAAACTTAAAATTAATTTTCATGAGGTCCCTTGATACTGACCGTAATGTAACTTGTATCCCGAAAGCCCTAAATAAAACTGTGAATCTGTATGCAGTATGCGTTGTTACTACTGTCGCTTGTGCTGATTGCTGCGTCCTGCTATGGGCGGATTGTAGGGTTGACGTATGAGTCAAAAGTGGGGTGAGGGATAGGACTTGTGTGCATTTGTGGGCCGTTTGGGGGTGGTTTGCAAACAAACTCGTTCTGTTATTTGATTCTGTCCAGCTCGCGTCATTCCACAAAACAGCACACTGACTAGTCTTTGCCTTCAAAGCGCATTCATGTAAACATTTTTTTAAGATTTTAATGAATCCGAAATTTTCGGAAAAATTCTATAGGTTGTGGCATATTTTATCAATTTCGTTGGATACTGCGCATTTTCAAAACATACCCGAAAGAAAATATACATATATAATTAATTCCTGCTAAACAGGAATTTCAGATTGTTCCCATGATTGATTACATCATGATTCAAAAGAATAGTCGTTTAACCCTTCAAGCTTGGTAAAAAGTAAACCCCGAAGCCAAGCAAGCAAAGTCTTGAAAATTTCATAGGTTTCGTTGGAGGGTCGTGATTTAATATCGAATAATGCATTTCAGTTTGAAACTTTTCTCTTTACTTTTTATTATCGTTTCTTAACACCGATCGATTTATCTCCATAAATGGTAGGTAAATTGAATAATGTTCAACATGAAATATTTACAAGACTGTCTTTTTTACTAAAATTTCAATTACATTACAAATCGTACTCTCACTGTTGTGTAAATGTTCCGCTAGTTTAAGGAACCAACACATGTGAATTTTTCTTTTTCTCATCAAAAAGTTTGTCAAGGGGTTAAACAACTTTTAAGGGGCATTATAAAGGTCTTGTCGATCACAATCTCCTTAGGAAAACTTGATACATTCTGCGCACAAATTTCAAAGTGATATCCTTCACTGCTTTCCATCTGCTGGAAACTTTTTTAATTAGAAAAGTATCCGACGCAACCCTCCTAATTAAAAAATGGACATTGTGAAATTAAACGTGAGATCCCGTGTCACGAACGTATCTTCAATTAGAGACCTTACTTCGGTAATAGCTTCTCACACTTAACTCTCCTTTTTCCACCGACTCTAGAAAGTCTTAGTGGTTTCAACGTCATCCTTGTCGCAGCCCTCAAAATCTACTAATGATTATTATTACTACAGTTATTACTTTGAGTGATAGAATCACAGCGCTTTTTCATGAAAAGTAACAATTTTTTTCTGCAACTAGAATAAAAATATTAAATAAAATTACCAAATAAATTTATTAACTAACGATTATTTAAATACAATTTTTTGTAAAACTATAAGAATCTTCCGAGATTCTTGCAAAAAGTACGATATTTAACCATGGTATTTCATAAAAATCAATAATTTCTTAATTCGATACAAACTAGAAAGCCCTATTTGTTCAGAAAGTAAGTTCTATTTAAGCTAGAATTCTTTAAAAAAAAAGGAACAAACTAAAAGGATAATCATTGTGATTCTAATCTAAAAGTCCATTTTTCGGGATTATGCTAAACTATTACTGAAGCTTTGAAGATTAACTCGCCGGAACTTTAGTGCTGGATTATTCTCCTTATTTTTTAGCTCCGTAAGTATTTTAAACACGCCAATCAGCGATTCCAGCTCCATAAAGTTGTTGTTCCACTGCTATTGACAAACAATAGACTCTCCAAACTCAGGTACAAATTTCCACCAACAACGCAGGAATGAAAGAGACTGACCGACTGTGGCTAGAGCCCTCACTTCAGACTACCTGGCGCATCCTGTTAAAAATCTTTAAATAATACAGATATTGACTTAAAATTTTGAAGGTATATTCTCTTGAAAAGCTGTAGAATCGATTAAAATCATTTCTGAAAAATCGATTTTTTTGCCCCGATAAATGATGGTCCCCCTTTGTTAAAAATGTTAGATGATGATAGGTGGTGGTGTGGCACAAAAAACTCATAGCACTTTTAGTTCAAATGAACAGGCTTGTGTCCGTAAATAGTCTGATTCACTATAAAAGTAAATTCTATAGTGAAGTAGACTATTTACGGACCCAAGCCTGCAAATGAATATAGTTTATTTTGATTACACTGTAGCGAATACGTCACAACTATTTACTCGATATATATAAACAATGACGGATCAGTAGTACAACCAGTTAAGAAAACCTGTTGGAGATGCTCGGGAACGCGCACGATGTGGACTTTATGGAATCCAAAACGGAACTAACCCGCTGCCATCACATCAGGCCCCAGTTGACAGACCAAAAAGGGTGGGAGAACTCCCACCAACGATCCAAGCTCCATCCTGCAGAGAGAGAAGATGACAGTCACGGCCACAGAACAGGGGAAAACTCAACTCAATAGGAACCTTAAACTCAATTAGAGATTTTATGACAGATTATAACTAACCCATTTAAATCATGCGAGAAATCCTACTTTTAATTTTAAACACCCTTTAATTCACCAAACATTACGTTGTTTACATATTATAACCACTTTTTCCTGGTAGACAATAAAAAACACAATCTTACTTTAACTGTGCAGGCTTTTAACTTAAAAAAACTTCAACCAGTAAAAATAATACGGGCATAATAGTTTAAAAAGAAATGTTTAGCAAAAATGGTTACCATTTTTATCTATAAAAAATAGTTGTGTGTGAAAATTATTAGAAGCTTTTTCCTTTTTTCATCAGTTGTCAATTCCCAACGGAACTGGCTTCAAAACAATACACATTGAATGCAGTTTGGTTTACTGCACATATCCACCCAAGACCATAAAATGTATTGCAAAAGGCACCGACATTGATTAAAGGACGGACAAGCCAATAAAGTTGGATGCGGATCGTCCGGCTAAATTCAAGTAATTATGGTACCTGCTGCTCCTGGTAACGTACCTGGAGATCGTAAAGTTAACAAATGGGTCTAACTTGGTTTTATGTAGCGATAACTTTTTTAAGGTGACGCATTTGCTGTGCAACTTCTTAACGTAACGTTGCAGCCAACTTTATTTAATGAGAAAGGTCGGTTTAGAAATAAAAAATGATGTCTTAATTGAAATTTCTTTAGTCCATTTGTCATTAAATTTGTAGAGGTAATAGGACAAATAATACATAATTGTGTAGTATATTTAATTCCGCCAATAAGAATGCAGAATTTGATTGGCGTACTACATTTTCCCACAGTTATCCACCAATCAGAATACACCAGGCCACCAAATTAGATTCTACAAGCATTGAGTTTAAGTAGAAACTTATTCCAGTATCATTTTCGTTGTTTTATGTAAGCACCGGATATTGTCAACAAGGCTTCCGGATTTGGCGCACAACACACGTCAAATGGCGATCCATCGTGAGAAAGTCCTGGCAAATGAAATCGGATGAGATTCCCGATCGCTGGGTGAATTTGTTTACTACCTGTCAGAATTGGAGGCGGCCATTTTGGACAGGTTGTTGGACAGGCGCTGGTGGCGCCGCACCTGTGAAAATTGTCGAGGTGATATTAGTCACCTCATTTACTGTTTGATGTTGTTCATAGATTGACCGGTACTTATCGGTGTGATAATGAAATAATTAAAATTAACAAAAAAAATGTGCTCGAGAGATGTAATTCGGAGCTGATGGTCCATAACAGGTGCGTGCCCTCGAAACTATTGTTTTGTGAGTGTCGGAGTCGATTCCCCAACTCAGAATATTTTCACATGTTAACGAAGCTTAGTGCTCGGCTGATTTTTTTAATGTAGAAATCTTAGGATTAATATTAATAATAAAAACCATAAGTTCTAATTGTTCTACTTCTTTCTTTTTTTAAAAATTGTTAAGTGCTGCTCCTTACCAATACAATACATATTCCAAAAATAAGAAGACATTCTTTATGAACCAGACATAGCAGGTTAAAGGTGAGTAAAGATATCATTGTTTAAATTTCGAACCGGTTGGCTGAGAATATAAATTCTTTACATTGAAATATATTTATTTAACTAACATTTATTAATCCCGTCAAATTGTAAAAAGAAACATTTCTCTCTATTTTAATCATTATATTATTATTAACCAAGTCAACCATTTTTATTCTTCCTTCGAAGACAAAATAACTTACAAATGAAGGCATTAACGATTGAGAAAAATGGAGTTTAGAATTCTACATTGGATTCTGTAGACAAAATTTTCTGACCAGTCTAGACCCCACTAGCCATAAAATACATCTCGCGTTGCGGGTGGAATTCAAACGGCGCATTTGCGCAATGGGATGTGGTGGGAGTGCTTTTCTCTATGTGGGCAAGGTGGTAGCTAGGTAGATTCATTTATGGCATCCATTTATAGAATTGGATGAATAAATTCTACTACGCATTTCTACCAATGTCTCTTTGCTTCTTCACCCTTGTTAACAATTTCGTTGGTTGAGTATTTCGCTAAAGTGATTGAAGCTACACGATTCGCTGAATGTTGCCACAATTTCGAATTGTTCTATTTAACTATCTAAATCACCTTTGCAACCCTTTCCAAGAGAAACGAAATTATACGAGAAATATAGTTTTGTACTTTTTATTCTAATTAATATTAAAACATATTAATTAAAATGTATATAATTTTAAGAATTAATATCTAATTCAACCTGAGTTATGAAAATAGTAGGAATAACTTTTTAAAAAATTAATTTAACGGGTGGAGGATTTTTGTAGTTGGTGAAAGAGATCCATTGCAAGATTAAATACCGGTTTTAATGAAATGATGGACCCTACTGAATTTCTCGTTTTCTTAGGTTGGTGTGAGTGGTTCGCCTCCTCCGCAACGCCCAACCAATTTAGTCATACAAATAGCAGCCATTCGCGAGCGGTGCGACGATGCGACCGGTTGATATTAAACGCGCCATTAAATGAAATAATGAAGGCACTCACCTTCGACCGAAAAGACGAGATGGTACACCACGCACCCTCTTTCTTTAACCCTTATTCTCAATGAATAGTCTTAACTCCAAATGACGTTCTTCTGGGACATGTAGAAAGAGAAATGTTACAATTTTTATATATCTCAAGACTGGAATTCCATGAAACATTCAACACAATATTCTTTAGTCACTTTTAACATCTTCTACCCAAAGTAGAAGTTGCTCCATTAATCTTTAACAGATAATACAGGAGGAATGTACTGTTAGAAATGTTTGATGGTATTTTTACAAAAAACTCACAGCACTTTTATTTTCACGTAATATAGTTTACTCCTATTACAATTATCGAATACATCACATTTGTACACCCGTTATGAACACAAAATAAAGAACCCGTCAACAACCCGTCGAGAAGTGCACGGGAAAACGCGCCCGATGTGGACTCTATAAAAGCCAAAACGGAACTGGACGCCATCATCTTATCAGGCCCTGGCGGACTTATCCAAAGTGGAGGGAGAACTCCTACCAACAATTCGAGCTTCATCCGCTAGAAAGAGAGAGAGAAAAAGAAAGAAAGAGGCATGTCGACCGAATGGAGAAAACCCCTCCTCAATAGAAACTTTAAACTCCATTAAAGATTCTATGACAAATTAAGCATTATTTCACAATGCTTACAGAAAGACATAAACCATTCATTAAACTCCAGCAAGAAATCTTTGTTATAACTTTGAACATTTTAAACATGTACATTGTTACGATTGCAAAAGAAAAAGTCATTTAAGATATAATTAAACCTATGAAGCTAAAATTACTGTTTATTTAAAATATAGAGGAACAATCACACTGACATACCTTGTACTTGTTGCTGACAGCTATTAATCCACCGCCACCACGCTTGTTAATCCTATCATCTCGAAAAACACTAAAATAATTCATCAGAGAATAGTTCATTAAACACAACATAAGGTTTATCACTTAAAAAAATTATTACCTCATATTTCTTGGCCAATTTGTCGAGATAACTAAAAATTCACCTTTGCTCAGATCATAGATTACCTAACACATTTTTATTTTGCCATTAACACTCTAGACGTTTAGCAGCAACATGAAAATAATACTTAATTTATTCTTCCCGTTAAAAAATAAAGTTTGATTGGTAGAACTTAATAGTATTTATGGGTAATAAACCGTTAAGAAAAAAATAAAATTATAAATTAAAAACTGGGCTGGTATAAAACACCTTGTTATTCTCTTAACCGCCTGCAATATAATTATCGACAAAGTTTCAAGTTTCCATAAACTTAAATAAAAGTTATCATAAAAAATAATCCCAGAATTTTTCCAATAATTTTTTACAGTTTTTATTTTACCATGATGCCGTAAATCACGAGAAAGGATGAATATTTATGGCCATTATTAATGGGCTTATGCTGTTGAGGATTATTTGGACGACAGGTGAAAGAAGGGAGGGGGCTCAATGAGAGAATATAATGCAGCATGTGGTCTTTCTCCGCCTACTCTGCAAGCTTGCCAGAACCATTAAAAGGAAACGCGTGCCACGGACACGGCTTTTCGTGGCTTTTTCGATATTTATTGCTTGTTCGTGCTCATCTTTTTGTGACCTCTGCACGCACTCGACCCAGGCGTGACATCTTTAACAAATTTCCCCTGAATTTTGTCATCAGTGAAACTGCTTCATGCTCTCAAAACTTTTAAAACACCAACTTTTGAGTAAAGTTATTAAATAAATATGATTTACAATTATATTATCTAATTAAAAAAGTTGTTCGTTCAACAGTGGACAAAATAAACTTGAAACAAAATTTAAAAATGACGGGTTAGTTAAGCTACGATCGATAATCGATAAATTAGACTACGGTTGATAATTCGCGTGACTCTATAAAATCACATTGAGTGGCGCTAGCGTCGGAACAGTCAGAATGCTGGAAGGGGAAATGCTCGTTGACACATTCTCCACTTAGTACTCTTATTGTGTCAGATGACGAACTTGTAAGTTTCTGGATGTTCTTGAAATAAACTAAAGATTGGAATCAGTTAGTAGTTCCGTGTAATTTTGAAAATAAATTCTGGTTTAATTATTGATCTTTTCTTGATTTTAATGAATATAATTAGGCGCTTTGCGCTTTAGGTACAAAAAAAGGCGACATTGATTTTTTACGAATTACCACATATATATTTTAGTGATTTTAAACTGAAATGGTTCATATAAATTCTAATAATTCAACAATAAATAAATTTGAAAACAGTTTTTCTTTAAATAAGGTTTTCTTTCCGTTACTCAGAAAATTAAATTCATGATCAATTTCTTAATATTAATATTATTCTTTGTTGGATTCAAGGACTTCTAAAGACTAATGACCCTTTATTATTGTGTACAATCGACGAAATTTCTAATTTTAATTCAGTTCTGACATAGCCATCGACATAATGTTACGTTCTCGTGACACAATTTCAATTCTTTTTGACTCATTAAAATATTTACTTTATTGTTTGACGTATTAAAATATTTATGTTTTAACAAATTTAGGTAAATAATTTTATATTTCTGTTTAATTTATTTTAATTATAAGCTTCTGCACAGTGTTGTGTTTACAAAGTATTTTTTGAATAAATTTTACAAGCTGACGAGGTTGACAAACCCTATCCAACGAAATGTTGCTGTATGCAAGTAGAATAAAAAGTTTCTTGAAACTTTTTTATTTTTATTTCACTTTCCCAAGATCGATTAATCTTGTCTTTAAGATTTTAAAACATGTTTACAAACGTTGTAGGGGAGTTTTTAGAACGAGTCAATTTTTTGGATATTCTTTAAAGTGATCTCAGTTCTGCAAAAAATTCTATCTGAAATCAAAGTTTCAAAAATATTTTATTAGCACGTTAGGATTAAAGAATAACGCATGAGGTGTCAATTTAAAGTTTGTTAAGTGACACAAAATGATTTAAAAAATACCGGAATTTTATAAACTTTTTGCAACACATTTCTGTCTGTTGAACACGCTTCTAGCTTTAAGCTATATTTCTAAATCTCTATTTTATTAAAAATCGCTACCAGGATTCACACTCGACATGGTGTGAGCCGTTTACATATTTTCTGTGAATCGTCGCCTGATGGTGACCACTGCCGCAGGAATTCGGTTTTTTTGTTAAGGCTATAAATTTTATCCTGTGAAAGTCGATTTTCAGCCTTTTTATTTTTAGAGAGAAAAGAGGGCAAAATAAAAGCCTCTCTGGCAACCACGATAGTTATGGAAATTACTATCTTATACTACAAGGTATGTCCTAAACTAATTAAGTGTAATGTTAAAAAAATGCTTAGAAACAAATAAATACATTTCAAGAGAAACCAATTAAATAAACATTTTTTAGTGAAAATGCATTTAAGATTTTAATTTGGAATTTTAACAAGCATTGAAAAAGTCCCAAGCAAAAATGAAATTCAAAACACCAACAATATTGTATTTTCAGCACAAATACTATTAATTAATTTTTAAAATTTAATAACTTTGTGTCCAACATTTGACAGGTTAGAATTCGAATCGATAACATCTTGGAACGGGCGTGGATGGTATTAAAAGAGCTAGGAGCGAGAGCGAGGGGTTAAAAATGGTGACCGAGAGAGGTGCCGGAAAGAAGTCCATAACTTGAAATATCCAAGCGAGCTTCTCGTATAACGGAAATTTAAAGCCACTTCGGAGCCGCGAAGGTGTCACCGTATATTTAAAATTTTATCGCTCTCAGTTCAAATGTATGACCCGTGTGGGTAGACATGTGCAAAAATAAGTTTTTCATTGACACATGCACGCAAGCTTTCAATATGCAATTCACTGAATTGAAAAAGTTTTCTCTTGATTACCAAAGGTTCAAATTAATTAAAGAAGTTTGTTTATTAGACTGGAAAATATTAGCTCTTTAAAAAAAATTTATCGTCGTAAATTTAAATATTTTTTTATTTATTTTATGTAAAATATCCTTTTAACTTTTATTCATTTATTGCACGGTCTTTCAACGGGATGGTACTCGTCTATATAATATAATAGCCATAATATTCGGTAACATAATACCTCGAGTAATGAACTGATCTGTAAACTGTAATTTGATAATGCAGGTGATCCTGTGACGCAACGCTACCCTTAAACCAAATTGTGCCAATTAATTACTAAAACTAATTCTTGCTGAGAGCTTTAGTCAAAAATTGTGTTAGCAAATTACACAAGTCAATTTATTAGTAATATGAATACGTCACAATTGTTCATCCGTTATAAACAAACATTACGAGACTTTAATAAACACTGTTAATTACTCATTAAATATTGATTTCACGTCAGTGTTCTGATTTGGCGAGATCGCAATTTAAGAGTTCTTACACTGTCAGTAAAATGTTGGCATTAGTATTCAATTAATTTTCCTATGCTTTAAGTATGCCGGATATATTATTATCAGTAACTTGTATTTCCTTTTGCTGCTTAATATGAAACTAGTGGTCGGTTTATGAAAGTAAGAGGAAAATCTCTTTGAGAGCTTTAGGTTGCCGCGATGAGCACTCAGGACTACCGAAACAATGCCACAGAAGCACCATTATCCGGAAGAATAAATATTTAATGAGATGTGAGATTACGCGGCGGTAGAGCCGACCAGAGACCGACATCGGCTCTCATTAATATTAGAGACTGCCGAAAGTAGACAGTTTACTTGGGCTGCAAGAGGATAAGGAAACAAGCTTGCTTATGGGCATAACTATCCATCTTGCGTACTATCCACGCCTACGTCTTAAACTCTGACCGGCTTACTTGAAAACTAATCTCCACCATTCTCCCCTATTACTTCCTTGTACCTCGATCTCTGACTCAGTGACATATAGGCTTAATTAACCGAACCCTTGTTCGTTTGCTTTGTCTATCTTCACCGTCAAGAATTTCCCAATCTCTCCTTCTTTGCAACTACTTGTTCCTCATTAACTCTTGACACCACACGATATCTAAAAGATCTTAGTAAAAGTTTCAGCTTTTCAAGAACAAGAATTATTATTTAATTAATTTCAATTTATTAAATAATTTTCCACTGTCTTAACCTCCGTTTGGGCTTAGCTGAATTTGAGTTTCTTACTTTTAACGTCTGCCCGAATAAAAATTGAATTATTTTTATTGAATTGAAGCTCGCAGACGGACCTTATTTTCAAATTATTACTCGACTCAACGAACACCTGTCGTGATTCAACGAGATAATAATTTTAAAACTTAGCACTATCTCTACTATTACCTGACTCAACGAAAATCTATCGTGATCCAGCACGTATTAATAATAATGAGCTTCTTCCAATCCCTTCAAGAATATCTCTTCAACTCGTAGTAAGTATAAGAGCAAGTCTTATTATGTCTAACTTTAATCAACGATCAATTAAACACGAATGGGCGATGACACCTCGTGAGCTTTTGCTTTTATGGAGAAGCTCGGAATGCATAAAGTAGATTAGGGGTTAAGGGGTGGTTGGTGAAGATATAGGTGGACAGAGAATAGATGGATCATAAACTTATCCCCCCTTATCTAAGATTTTTATATTCTTTTCTATTTTATATCTCTTTTTCTTTTTCCATTTCTTTTCTCTGTTGTTGACATCATTAGCCTGTATACCTTCTACGCACTTCAATTCATAACGTTATTGGTTGTCAGAAAGGTCGTTGTTCTACATAGCATTATTTTCTTTTTTATAAATATTTTTTTTTCTTTTACAGAACCGATCCTTATGAGTTTTTAAATATTTTTTTGTTAGCAGTGTGGTAGAGTAATATGACACATTCTAACTATATCCGTCAACATTTTTCTATCTCAAGTACTGGGCATCGGGTTAGAGAAGGAAAGAATGCATGGGAAAGTAGTGACTGTTACTATGTGATAAATATTTATTTTTCTTAGTTTCGACGTATTTAAATGTCCTACGGAATTTTCCTCAGAAAAAAATTTTTTGGTTAGTCAGGTATTATGCAAAATCCTGCAAATTTTTAAAAAAAGCGAAGACTATCGGCAAGAGGAAGTCGAAGCGACAAGGGCGAAAGGGATCGTGGTTTCAAGGAGTATGCACTTGATGAGGGTGTGAATAAGTATGTCTCAAGTGCCTCAAGTGGCTTGGATATCTGTTCATGTGTGCCGCTCGCGAAATTAATCTCTTGCACATGCGCAAACATAAGCCAATAATAAACGGTTCCGCCCTTTCGAAGAAACGCATAGCAACAACTAAATTAACTTAAAATACAGTTGCATATTACCCACACATCACTTTGGAGTACAGACTTTAGTCATAAAAAATCTGGGGTTTTTAAAAACGAGGTAATATTTAGCAACACTAAGAATCTTCCTCAGAAAGTTGAACTAATTCGCCAAATAGTGTTTCGGCTCTATTTTTATGAAAGTAATTAATCCTTGTTCCGTAACTTGAAATTGAATATAGCTTTGAAATAAAAGAAATAAAAGAAAGCTGGTGTTTAAAATTTAATGAGGATAACACATTACATGATGATAGTTAACAAAGGGGTTAATCACAGCATAATAATTGTATCAGCACTGAATGTACCTTCGGTAATTGACTTATTACGTGAAGGCTATTGTCATGAAGAACAATCTTGCAAACGGAGGCAGCTTCCTATTACACGAGATTGTTCTGATTGTTCCTGTAATGCAAACAGTCGCAATCAACTGAAGCGGTCATTTGTGGACACGAGATTGATTAACTAACCTGGTGCCTTTGCACACATGTCACTAGCAGCACATGATGATCCACAATTCCTAACATGAATAGCAAAATTACGTATAATTCGAATTAGAGCCAAGTATCCAAGTACAGAATTTTTCTTCAATCGAGAGAAATACAAATATAAACTTTTTTGATAATACATAATATGATTATACATTGTGCAGTATAGATGATCGGGGTGTATGTAAATTTGTGTTGCTTCGCGGATGAAATTGTTTTCCACAACAGTTATTATCCCATTGGCGGAAGTAGTATTAAAAAGAGATGATAAAGAATAATCATTTGAATAAAGCCTTACGAACGAGAGAAGAAATTTAATATGCAAATAGCAAGGCATTACATTTCTTTTAGTCTAGTCTGTTCCGGCTATATGATACCCCACTCCTGCTTCTGGTCGAATAGAGTCGTTTCCGAGGGTCGAGCCAAACGAGACAACCTAAGTAGTTTTGCATATCTGCTTCATTACTCTGAATTACATGCTGGAGGAACTCTTTATATCTGGCCCTCTGTAAAGAGCATTGTGCTGTTTTCACTCTCGCGGAAACTTAACGATTAGACGTTCATTTTGTCAACAACACTCGTCGTCCTCAATTGAATCTTCTCTTTTAGATCAAAAAAGCAGAAATTGTTTCTTCTTAAAGCATCCTTTCACTTTAAAAAGTACAGAACTGGAATTTTGAAATTACAGTTTTGTACTTTTTTAAGTGATCGTTCTTTCACCATCTCTCTAGTGACACTTATAGCAACTAGTGGAAATGTTACTGAAGCAAACAAACCTTATTTAGAAAACACATTCGACTGATGCAATGCTAACAATGCTTAGATATCCTAAAAATTACTAGATAGATTCATACGGTTCCAGATAATCCATTCCTCCTAATCATCAGAACCCTATACGAACACATTTTGTACAATATTGTAGATCTTCTAATATTTCTCATTATATAAAGCGAAAAAATTTTTACACTATCGCTATCAAAAAGTCTACAACGTAACTATTCCCGGATTTTAACTATTGAATTCCGCATTTTGGATTCGACATCCAGACTCTATCCCGAATTTTACATTTCGGAGTCCAAATTTTGAATTCCGCATCTCGTATTCCACAAACCAGAAATCATATTTCAGATTTCATATTCTAAATTGCAAGACCTGCGTTCCATATCACAAATTCCAAATCTCTAATTCCGGTACCACATTTGGTAATCGAAATCTCGGATTCTACATCACACATTCTACAACTAGGATTCTCTGTTTCGAATTCATCACACCTTGTTCAACAACATGGATTCTTGAACCAAAATTTTGCAAAATCCCATTTCACATGAAGGATTACGAATTCCAGATTTTACATTCCGGATGCAACAACCCGAATTATAAAGCTCAAAAAGTCCCGAGTAAACATTTCTGAGTACACATTTTAGATTCCAAATTCCATGTCCCGCAATCAATATCTCCAGGAAACCATAACCGGTTTTTTAAAAACTTATTTCCACATTTTAAATTCCCCATCACGGATTCCTCATACTAATTCTAAATTATCCTTTTTCCACAAAACTGGATACAGAACCCCATTTCTGTTACGACATTCCCTAATCAGAATCCCAGTTTCCACATTGCACTAACCAAATCTTCCATCGCGGATTCCTCCTACTAATTACACATTTCTTTTTCCACAACACAGGTTCTAGAACTCTGATCTCTGATACGATAATTCCTGATCTAAATCGCGGATTATACAAGTTAACGTGGATTCCGGAATGAAATGATTATCTCGTTTCCCTTAATCCCAGTTCCCACATTCCGCAAAATAAACTTCCTATCGCAGATTCCTTGTACTAGTTCTAAATTCTTTTTTCCCCAACATAGGTTCCAGAACCCTAATATCTAATACGGCATTCCGTAATCTAAATCCCAGTTCCACATATCGCTAACCGAATTCCCCATCACTAATTCCAAATTTGTTTTTCCGCAACAAAGGTTCCAGAACCCTAATATCTGATACGACATTTCGTGATCTAAATACTAGTCTCCACATGTCGCTAACCAAATTCCTCATCACGGATTCCTCCTACTAATTCCAAATTTTTTGTTTCTGCAACACAGGTTCCAGTACTCAAATCTCAGATACGACATTCCCTAATCTAAATCCCGGTTTTCAAATTTCGCTAACCAAACTTTCCATAGCGGGTTCCTCCTAGTAATTT
Organism: Ganaspis brasiliensis; assembly: GCA_037103525.1. Taxonomy (NCBI): domain Eukaryota; kingdom Metazoa; phylum Arthropoda; class Insecta; order Hymenoptera; family Figitidae; genus Ganaspis; species Ganaspis brasiliensis. Next base: position 722,415 of record JAZKLR010000159.1, on the reverse strand, counting down.
TAAAATTTCTTTTCCCACAACACAAGTTCCAGAACACTGATCTCTAATACGATAATTCGTGATCTAAATCGCGGATTATCCAAGTTAATGTGAATTTCGGAGTAGAATGATTATCCCATTTCCATTAACCCCAGTTCCCACATTCATCTAAATAAACTTCTCATCGCCGATTCCTTGTACTAATTCTAATTCCCAGTATTCACATGTCGCTGAACAAATTCCTCATCACGGATTCCTCATACTAAATTCAAATTCGTTTTTCCACAACATAGGTTCCAGCACCCTAATATCTGCTACGACATTTCGTGACCTAAATTCCAGCTTCTACATGCCGCTAAACAAATTTCCCATCACGAATTAATCCTACTATTTCTAAATTCTTTTTTCCACAACACAGGTTCCAGACCTCTAATATCTGGTAAGACATTCTGTGATCTAAATCTCAGTTTCCACATTCCGCTAACAAAATTTCCCATCGAGGATTCCTTCTACTAATTTCAAATTTATTTCTCCACAACGCAGGTTCCAGAACTCTAATCTCTGATACCACAATCCGGGATCTAAAACGCGAATTATTTAAGTTAATGTGAATTCCGGAATGGCATTATTATCCTGTTTCCATTAATCCCAGTTCCCAGATTCTGCTAAACAAACTTCCCATTGCAGATTCATTGTACTAATTCTAAATTCCTTTTTCAACAACACAGGTTCGAGAACCCAAATATCTGAAACGGCATTTCGTAATCTAAATCCTAGTTTCCACATGTCGCTAACCAAATTCTCCATCACTGATTCTAAATTCTTTTTTCCACAACACAGGTTCCAGAACCCTAATATCTGGTGGGACATTCCGTGATCTAAATCTCAGTTTCCACATTCCGCTAACAAAATTTCCTATCGCGGATTCCTTCTTCTAATTTCAAATTTATTTCTCCACAACGCAGGTTCCAGAACTCTAATCTCTGATATGATATTACATGATCTAAATCCTTGTTTTCATATTTTGACAACCAATTTCCTCATCACGGATTCCGCATACTGATTCCTAATTCCTTTTTCCTCAACACAGGTTTTAGAACTCTAATGTCTAATACAACATTCTGTTATCTAAATCCTAATCTCCATATTTCGCTAACTAAATTGCTCATCACGGATTCCTCATACTGATTCCAAATTTCTTTTTCCACAACACAGGTTCTAGAACTTTAATCTCTGATACGACATTCCGTGATCTAAATCTTAGTTTTCATTTTCCGCTAACAAAATTCCTCATCACGGATTCCTCCTTCTAATACTAAATTTCATTTTTCACAACACAGGGTCTAGAACTCTAATCTCTGAGACGAAATTCCTTGATCTAAATCACAGTTTCAATATTTCGCTAACCAAATTTCCCATCACGGATTCCTCATACTGATTTCAAATTCCTTTTTTCATGACACAGGTGATAGAACTCTTATCTCTGATACAATATTTTCTGATCTGAATCCCAGTTTCCTAATTTTGATTTTTTAATCTAATGTTTTACAATCCAGAATTAACATTTTTAATTTCACAATTCAGATTATATATTATTATACCTATTATACCTAATTCCACGTTCCACATTCCACAACACGTATTTTTTTATCTGTATTTCTTAATCCGGAATCGACATTCTAAATTCCAATCCCGCACCCCTATAAAGTATTTTACATTTTTAATAGTTCTTTACAAATTTAACATTTTCCTGGATTAGTTCCACCGTCTGGGTCAATATAACGAACTTATCGATCTAGATTCCACATCTAGTATTCCATTCCGGAATTCACATTATTTAATCCAGTTTTGCACATTATAATTCCACAACACGAATTCCACGTTCCGTATTCAACAACCCGGATTTTTCATTCCATGTTCCTTGTTTTCAATTCCACGCTCTGAAAATATTAAATTACAGGAACCTGACTATGTTCCCAAATGTAAAAACCTGAGTGGCCATTTTCCCAAATATCACCTTTCCCGGAACACATTTTCCTGAATCTACTCTCCTGGAAATTCCCGAACACCTTTTATCCCGAAATCTAACAGGACAAAAAATGTAAGCAATCTAAGTTTTCAGTGTTTTTCAAATGATGTGTCCAAGAATTAATTAAGTTTTCACAAATAATTACAACTTAAACATGCACCCAATGTGTTACCATCAACTTTATAATTATTTATAGGGATCAATATTATACAAAGTAACTTCAATATAAATAGAATTATAATTATAATATTTATTTTTACAAGTTTTTAATTTTTAATTTCTTAAAATTTTTAAATACATTCTTTTATAAAATCTTTACTTGTTTGTAATTATTATTAAATTTTTAAATAAATTAAACGTTTATACACCACTTTGCATTTGAATTTCACTTCGGGAAATGAAACATTCAGGAAAATTCCATTTCAGGAATAGTAATATTAGGGAAAATAACCGGGAATCTCAATTTTAAATCAACCTGGTCTCGCAGATAGCTATCGAAACTCTGAGGTAACTTATTTTTACTAGTTCATTTCTCCGTATCAGAATTTTTTTTCGGAATATCAAAATGTGGAGTATCGTTATTGTGTATCTAGGATATGGAAAATTAAATATCGTATTCATGATTTGGTATCCTATAAATGGAATAGATTTTAAATTTTTAATATGCAATTAAAACTGTGCAATCTAGGTTGTAAAATACAGGAAGCGGAATTCGGAATCTGAATAGTGAAATCTGGATTGTGAAATTCGGAATGTGAAATCCAGGACAAGGAATCCGGGATGTGGAACCGGATTGTTAAATGCAGAATGTAGAATTCGGGATAAGGAATCCGTAATGTGAAATCAAGAATGTGGAATCCGGTTTTATAATACAAAATATGGTATTTACGATTTGGAATCCGAGAACTTGAATCCTGAATTTGGAATTCGAAATGTACAATACAGAATTTGGAATTAAAGATGTGGAATCAAAAATGTGAAATCCATAATTTTGAAATAAGGAATCTAGAGAATGAAATCTGGATAGTTGAATCTAAATAGTGGAATATAGATTGCGGAGTCTGCATTGTAGCATCGTTAATGTAAAATAATACGGGATATAAAAACCAGGATATAATATCCCGGATATAGAATTCAATATAAGGAATACGCTATGTGGAAACTAGATTGTAGAGTCCGGTATTACAATACGAAATATGATATCCGAGAAGTGGATTCCGCAATTTGGAATTCGAAATGTAAAATTCGGAATGTGGAATCAGAAATGTGGAATCCATAAGGTAAAATGCGAGATGCAGAAATTGAAATCGGGAATCTGGATAGTGAAATCTGGATTGAAAAATCTGTATTGTGAAATATCAATTGTAGAATCCTGAATGTGAAATCCGGAATATGTAATCCCGAATGTGGAATGAGAGATGTAGAATCCGGATTGTGGAATTCTAAATATGAAATCAAAAATGTAGTTTCGGGATTGTGAATTACGGGATGCAGAATTCGAAATCTGGAATCCAGAATGTGTATCCTGGAATTGAAATACTGAATGTTTTTCCCGGTATATGGATACGGGGATTTTTTCCAGCATGTGGAACCCGTGATGTGGAGTCACCAAATATACACGATCAAAAAATCTTTATTTCCCATATCATCATTTATTCAACATCATTTTCCTTTTGGATATGTCAGAAAAATGTAATGTTCTATTTTAAACAAAAGTTCATTACTTTTTTGAAACTTCAAATATCCTGAATCCAAAGTTAAACGTAGATTTCTCTGACTTTTGATACATTATGGACCTTTTATTCCTATTTCTGATTAAATTTATCGTTTTGTCTCCTTTTTCAGGTATTTCTACTCTCGTTCGTTCTCCCTTTAATGTAATCAAGCCCGCTGCCTGCTTCGGTGGAAAACGAGGACCGGACTGTGTCTAAGTCACTTTGCCGATACTTTTGATCCCAATCGCCAATAACGAGGTTACAGGCAATCTTTCGAAACCGTCTAACCGTTCAACCTCCAGCTTCACAAGGTCAATACCTATTCAACCTCATCAACACTCTAACTTGGACATATATTTCTCCTCCACGAAGTCATTAAAATTAATAAGTGTCCTCACTTGATATCGCTCCATTCCAGAAATTATATAGAAGCGTGGTTAGCAATTATTTCAACAAAGTTTCAAAGCGTTTCCGTTAATAGTTATTTGTTGTACATTTTTTTAATTAATAGATACTATATTTGAATTATTGATTTTATTGTAGTACCTTTGGATATATAATATTTGTGATAATACAATTATTATATTATTGGAACGAAATTAACTAGTGGAAGAGAATTTATTTCAAAGAGGTAACACAAAATAAAAGAATCTACCGTTGACGAAAAAAAGAAAGTGAAAGAAACTTTATTGGTACTTGTGTGGGGAGAAGGAGCGAATCTTAGGAACTTTCCTGGAGCATTTAATCCCCTGGTTTCGAAAATTTATCCCCTTCCAAAAAGAGCACATCGACCTCAATTCCAGGGATTGAGAATCGAACCCTAAGCGATACTTCACGAACTGGTGAATTTTCCAAGGTAATTTGTGTGAGAATTGCCGAGTGCTTCTTTCCTCACCGCTATTCTTATCCCAGGATCATTGTCAACTCTTAAGAATTTTTTATTCTCAATTTTACGAAGATTAAATCTGCTTCTTAATATTACCTTCTTTTTCTCAGATACGTATTTTCTGTCGAGGGTGGCTCTACTTTATATCAAAATCAAAATTTTATGATGCTCCCGATAAAATGTTTCCATTTTCGAGATCAAATTTTTCTACGTGATGAAATTCTTAAAATATACAGAGACTTTTTAGCTGATAGCAAAAGTCCTAAGAAGAATATTGTAGAAGTAAAATTTTTAACTCCTTGTTCAAAAAAATGAATCACAGACTCTTCTTTTGAGTGATCCCTGATGCTGAATTGTGATGATATAAGTATGAGAAAATTACTAGTTGATGGAAATTGAAAGTTATTAAATTATTCTATTTTGTAGAAATAGATATGAACATCTCAAAATTCAAGTAAATTTAAATAAGAAAATAACTTGTTTCAACTCGTAAAAAAATCGCGTACTTTTTTATATCTGAGTTTCATAAAACAATCAGACTTCAATACTATGGAAAGAGGACGTTGAAATCAATTTCTAGTCAAGGAATAAAAAATATTGATTTTGTGGCACGTGTTCTGCAAGGGTTACCTCGCATATTCTTGCTTGTTGATTTCGTCCTAAATCAACAGCCGCAACGACAGTTCCAATCGTTCCCTTGTTGATATCGCTTTCCCGCGTCATTTACAACACGCTATCAAACAATTCTAAGAAATTACTTCCATTTGTCAAATCGTTTCCACAAATCATAAAATTAAATCAAACTCAAGGAAAACTTTCGAGAAAGTTATCTAAATCACATCAACGTTACGGGTAAATTGTAATTATGGAAAAAAGTTGATATGCCCATTAATCACTCTCATAATCATTTAATTACAATCATTTTTTACATTTTTAAGATTAATATCAGTAGAAAAAATGACAGGAATCGTATTTATAGATTGAAAATTGGAATAAAATAATCTGTTTAAATGTAATGTTCAGATATTAATTTTGCAAAGGAACAAAAATTAACTTCTTTTTAAATAAGAGGTTTATAGTAATCACACGGTTTCATAGATTCGCACATATGATAAACTAATCAGAGGTTAAAATCGTCACGTAGAACTCATTCAGTTTTAATCGTGATTAAAAACATAATTGAAATATAACTATGATCATTAATCAGTTTTTTAATCCGACTTGGTGAAACCGAGCTTTGAAAGTTGCGAGTTGTGACTCTGACACCAAAATGACTGAGACAAAATGGTCCCGGATTCTACCAACATACATTTTAAATTTTATATTATGGCATCAAAAATTCCACCATTCCATATCTTGATATCCAGGATCTTATCACCTCAGATCCTGACATTCGAAATTCTGCCAATCAGGAATCTAAGATTCTACATCCCGCCAAGACCCATAATTCCGATATTCAAGATTACGCATTTAAATATTATAACATTAAGGATTTTACATGTCTTAATTCTCGACATCCAGTTTCGACTCTTTCGTAATTAGTTATTCGACATTCCGACATCCCAAATTCCTTAATTCCACATTTTGTCATTCCGAATCCTATCTTTTCAGATTTCCCGATCCTACATTTTGGATTCTGTAATTCCACATCTCGCTATCACGGATCCATTCATCTTGAATTTCGCCATATCCAATTTATTAATCCTGGATATTATCTCATATCCTATCATCCTGGATATCATCATCTCCAATTCCACCATACATCATTCCGAGAATTAGAATTCCTCATTTACACAAAACATTATGGCGAATTCATCACAACCCACATCTCATCATCCCAGTTTCCACAATCCCAAATTCCACTATTTGATAGTCCACATTTCGGATTCCGTAATTTTACATCTCGCCATCCCGGATCTCATTATCTTAAAACGCACTGTGTGACGTTCTGTCAATATGGATCCTACCTTCTTAGATTTAGTTATTTAAATATTTCGTCATTCGGAACTGTGCATTTCCACATTTCCACATATCTTCCATCCATTATCCCACATAACGACAATCCAGATTCCCCATTTACAGAATAAAACATGCCAAATTCTTCTCAACCTGCTTCTCTACATCCCCATCCCCAAATTCTCAAATTCCGTTAGTGCACATTCCTACAGCCTGAGTTCCTCAAATTCCCTTTCCGCCATCCTGAAACCCATAATTTTAAATCCAGCCTTACAAACTTCCAAAATTTAGGATAAGCAATTTACAGAAAACAATATACCGAATTCCACACAAACCACATTTCACCGTCCCAGTTTCCACATTTTTAATTGCGGTAGTCCACATTCGGACATGATGAGTTCCACAATTTCCCATCTCGTCAAGCTGGATACCTTAATCTTAAATCCCGCCATACCAAACTCAAACATTTAGGATATCGCATTTACACATTATAGTATTCTGAATCCTACACAAACAACATTTCGCATTCCAGTTCCTCTAAACTATTTGTTTCTTATTCCTTATTTCAACATCCCTAGTTCCACAATTCCACGATTTGGCATTCCGGATTCCATCATCAAAATTATGCCACACCACATTTTAACTTTTAGGGTTCCTCACTTAAACATTACAACATACTGAATTCCGCAATTCCATGTTTCGATATCCCGAACATTATCTTAGATCCTACCATCCAGAAGCCCACCATCTCAAATCCCGATATATCACATTCCTAAATTTAGCATTCTTGATTTATACAATACATCATATCAAATTCCACACAACTCATATCTGAATATCCCCATTCCCACACCCGCAAATTTAATTCTTTGACATTCCGACATCCCGAAGTCCAGAATTACAAATTCCAATATCCCGAGTTCCACAATTCTTAACCCTTAAAGTGTAACGTGTTTTTCGGCACCCTTAAGCTGTAACGCTGGGTCACTTGTGCCTTGCTCTTTAAAAAGTGCTTTAAAGTGATCTGAAAAAATTCTGGAAAATTCACAGTCTTACATCAACTATTCTAGTATGAGTACTAATCATTATATCGCCGATATGTTCATTTGTTTAAGCAATACAATTGTTCAAACAAATCAAAATAGTGAACAAATTTCAATTTTTTAAGATTGTCAGGGGCACAAGTGACCCAGCGTTACACTTTAAGGGTTAATTCTGCTACCACTGATCCCACATTCTCAGATCCCGCCATTTCACTTTCTGATATTCCGTATTCCACAATTTCACATGTCGCCATTCCGGATCCCATCGTCTCAAATCCCGCTATTTGATATTTCTTACAAACATTGTAATGAATTCCACAAATCTTATATTTCTTTCTTCTAAACTCTCGTGTTTCGTTACTCCATATTTTGTTATCCGGAAATAATTATGTCACCGTCCCGCATCTCAACTTCTCAGTCCCCGACATTTCTCCGTTCCATGATTCAGGAATCTGCACTTACACATTCTCACATACCGTTCGTCGACGTTTTTCCTAATTCTTCTTTCTGAATTATATATTCCTAACAACCATTTCTCCTAATATTGAATTTCTTCTAAAAGAATTTTCCTAATTATTGTTTCCGAAAGTATCTTTTTACTCATTCCTTGAGTGGAATCCAGTGAGTTACTTACACATTTCAATAGGCAATGAATTAGGAATTTGTTCTTTCGGAAATACTGCTTTAGGGAATTTTATTAGGAAAATAATATTCCCTTTCGAATTTCCCACATTCCTAATTTCACAATTCTACATCTCGCAATCCCAAATGCTATTTTATCTCGCATTCCCTCATCTGGGATTACACAATTTCACATCTCGCCATCCCAAATCCCATCATTTAGATCCCGACATTCATATCATTCCGTCATCCGGATTTCGCTATTCTTTCCGTATCTCATATGTAAATATCTACAACGGTTAGCTACGACAGCAAATTTTCAGCTACTATAACAAATTTTCAGCTATGCACCGAAAAATAATTCTTTTAAGAGTATTTCCTGTACAATATGGTATCCAAATTCCATCCTATCAAATGGAGAGGAATTCTACTTTTTTTTAAAGGAATTGTTTACAATTCAAGAGGAATATGCTTCATTTGAAAGAATTACTCTTAATTGAAGAGAGTTCTCTTAAAAATGGTATCAAGAGTAAATCCTCTTAGATAGAAAGTATTTATTTCAAATGAAGAATAATTCCTAGCAAATTGAGGATATTCCTCTTAAAACAAGTAGATTTCCTCTCAATTTGATATGATGGAATTTTGATACCATATTTTAGAGGAAATACGCTCAATAGAAGAATATTTTTTGTCGATTTTATGTTCCGAGTTATTCGCCGAGTTATGTTCCACATCAAATAATATATTTATCATAACTCTGTCATAATAGATGATGGGGTCCAAAATGTCGAAACTTTTAATGTCGAACAGGGTGTGAAATTGCAGAATTGCACAATTCGGCATATTGGAATATGAATTCTCTCATTTTTTCAGTGATAAAAAACACATCTATCATTAATTTGCAGTCATGTTTTTTCATTAAAGTGGATATCGTCAACATTTCGTGACCCAGGAAAACCCAGCAATTGGATTTCGTTGAAACTAGTTACTCGGCGGTTTTTGGGTCGCTGATTACGAATTTGAAGTCATATTTACAAAATTTTCGAAATTCAAAATGGAGGATTCAATATGGCGGAAATTGTTTTTCAAAGTTGCTATCATTTTTTTAAATTCTAAATTTGTTTGCCATATCGAATCCGTCGTCTTGAATTTTGAAAGTCTGATGTAAAATTCACAATAAACGATCCAAAAAACCACCGAAAAAAATTTTCAAGCATATTTCTTTATTATTGTTTGTTTTTTAAATCCTCCGCCATATTGGATCTGATATTTTGAATTTTTGAAAACTGAATTCTGATTCGTAATCAGCGATCCCAAAAACCAAGATACCAAGGTCCACTATCTAAATCTGAATTAATTAAAAATAACTAATTATTAGTCAAATCGTGGCTGAGTTTTTGTTTCAGCATTTAGTGAAAAATAACTAATTATTAGTAAAATGTGACTAATTATTAGCAAAAAATAACTAAAAAATAGTTAAAATTTCACTAATTCAATTAGTAAACATAATTTTACTGAAATATTAGTTATTTTGACATAACCTAAAAAGGAATTTGACTAATTATTAGTAATTTTTAACTAAATGATTAGTAGTAATATAACTATTTGAATTAGTGACTTAGTTTTTGCTTTCAAATTAGTTATTTTTTACTAATTCAAATGTAGAGAGCATGCAAATTCAGTTAATTTTTTCAAAATTCGTCTTCCATATTGTACACGTAATTTTGAATTTTGAAAAATAAATATAAAATTCGTATTTAGCGACCCCCAAAACACCCGAACAAAATGTTTCATACAAATTCAATTCATTTTTAAAATTTCGTCCGCCCTATTAAATTTTTTAAAACTGACTTCGAATTTGATATTAACGACCCCAAAAACCCCAGTATACCAAATTTCATAAAAATTGAATTATTTAATTCTGAAATTCATGAGTTTTTCGTTCTTCTTAGTTATTCGTCTGTCCTGCAAAAGAGATTATCAAGTTTTTTTTTATTTCGTTGAGTAAGGTTTTCAGATAACGATTAAGAAGTTTGACATCATTTTAAGTTCTATAAACGGAGATGGGAGTCAGTTAATCAGAGAAATTGAGAATTTTTTTGTACAATTTGGTATAAATATTTATAAAAAAAGTATCTATTTATCATAACGTCTTATTACTTCTTATTCATATAATTGATTATATTTGTAATCGACTAAAACAAGGATAAACGCAATTGAAGTAATAGTTTTCGAGAAAAGTGTACCGAAATTTGACTCTTTTTGCATTGTTTTAAAGGGTTACATGGGATTACTCGGGAGAAAAAAGGTCTATTTTCAACAATTTTTTTTACCTATATAAAAAAAAATATATTTCATTTAAACTTTTTACTGTCTTCGAGATATATATTTGAAAAAGAATTTCTGGAATATTCAAAGAAAAATATTTATAACCCAGCCATTGTGACGTCATTTACGGTGACCCCTCGTAAAAAATGTGCACCCGTGTTGACAGTAGAATTCATGACAGGATCATCTGAAGTGAAAAAATAAATCGTATTTTAGTAAAAACCATAAACTAAAAATTGGACGAAGACAAAACAAAAAAAGTGAAATTTTGATTTTTGGCAGACCTTTTTACAAAAAAAATCATGTTTTTTTAATAATTGTGTTTAAAAAAAAAATACTCCTTCCAAGTTCTCGTGAATTGTATCTCGAAGCCCTGTGTAAAATTTCATCAAGATCGGTTGAGTAGTTTTCGAGAACTTTTGAAACCCGATTTTGAAAACACAGTTTCGAAAAAAACGCATAAGTTTTGAGTAACAATAAAAATGCAAAAAAAAATTTTTGTTAACATACATTGAATCGTCGATTCCTGGGCCGTAAAGTAAAGAACCTTCAGCAACTTTCCCAAAGCTGTATTTTCAAAACTTTTATTCGGATCGATTTAAAAATTTAGGATAATATTCTCGAGATGTTGTAGAAATTAATGAGACAATAAAAAAAAATTCGATTTTTTGAAGCTGTGAAACCCATGTTACCTTTTAAGGTGACTTAGGCGTCTCCTTAAAACAAGTCATTGCAACAAAACTGCATCCCTAATGGAAAAATGAAATTAATTAAAAGTAAATTTTAAAAAAGTCAACTTGCAAGAAGAAAAAGTAGTTAAAAGTCTGTTGAAAGAATGAAGAAGAGAAACTTTGAACTATGATCCTCTTGAATGGAGCACTAGTGGCTGCGTGCCGACGCTTTGTATTAGGAGATCGCGATAAAGTTACGTTCAGTCCAGAGCGCCTCTCGTCCACGAAAGCCTTTTACTTCCTCAACTGTATAGGAAAACTAAAGAAGATAGGGTAAAGTCGTTTCACCGTTGCATGGGAAACAGTCGCCATGGAGACCAAACCCGTTCTGACGCCATAATGAAATCCTGGAAATCCTAGATGTTATTTGAGTACACTGTATACACAGGGACGTGAGCACCACATATGTTTTTGTGTTAACAAAAACACACTTATGTACACTCTACCCACGTGGCAAATACAATTAAGAACTCACTTTTCATCATTACATTAAATTTCTCTCAACTTAACTTCCCTTAAACTTTCCAAGTTACTAAAATGTAAATTTCTCCCAAACCGAGAACAACTTCTTTTATTATACGAGATTGATTTAAAATTTCAGAACTACTAATCTAGTTTTATATAAATAATAATATGAGTTGAAAATAATAAAATTCTCTATAACTTTTAGATTTGCGTTAAAATAAAAATAAATTAATGAAAAACATTATTCTTTCTTACCTGTCGCCAAATAATTTTCACGTGTATTTTTCTAAAAACTAACAACAATATTTCAACTTTTTTTTCAATTAAAAGTGCAAAACTATTAACTTGATATGATAAAAACAAAAATAATAATTAAGAATAATAAAATTGTCTATACCTTTTCAATTTACAATTAAAAAAAAGGTCATGAAAATTATTATTATTATTGTTATTATTATCATTAGTACTCACCTGGCATTAAATGTAAGGAGGGTCGTCATGTGACTGAACCTAAATACGATTGAAAATGCAAAATTACTAACTTAATTTTATGTTTCAATATAATATTAATAGTTAAATATAATTAAATTAATTAAATAAAAAGGAAGCAATGAAAAACATTGTTATTATTACTCAGGCAAATAAATCTGCAGAAGGTTGACACGTGAGTCCCACTAAACTAACACACCACTTCACTTATAAAATTAAACGTTTGTTCCTTTTTAGGATAGGAAATTTAAAACTATAATGTCTGTTTTCTCACAAGGTAAAATTTTATTAGTCATTTCTTAATTAACAGTATGATAAAATGTTCATCTAACAACAATCAGATAAATAGCGTTTATTCCGGTCGTAAATGAAAGTCTTTAGTCGTACACACGAAACCTCGTTAGAGGCGCATAAACAGTGAGAATAGTGCTGTTTATTTTAACAATTAACCATTACGAGCTTCATTTTTCACTTGGAAGAAAAATAAAAGTAATGTAGAAACAGTTTGAGGTGACAGGGTGGAATAAATCAGAGAAATTTGCCATTTCGGAATTCCCCATCTAGAGTCATGAATTGCAGACAATGAAAAATAAAGAAGAGAGAAAAAGCTGTTCTTGAAAAAGTAATGTGAACTCAAAGGATGAAAGAGCCGTACATTGAAAGATATCGTGGATGTTGGACTGCAGAAGCAAAGGGGCATTGACATAAATTTTCAGACAACGTGTGCAATGACCTCGTTGCTGTAATCCCGTTGTATAATCCAAGCAATACCTTCTCCTTAGTCAGGACCTCTAGACAAGAAAACTGTTCAGCAATATGTAGGCGCCCACCACAGAGCGACCTCTATGATAAATACTGTGGCGCTACACTTGGTATTATATTCCAAAGGATCTCATTTATCATCTCGACACCAAAAGACAGGTAGAGAGGGTCTATGAAATAAGTCGAACCTCAACTACAAGACAGTACCCTATTTCGTTTAAAAGACTTTTATACATATTAGGATATACACATCTGGACGCATTTGCTTAAAAATAAAAATGTATGCTTTATGATGATATTAATTAATAAAATTTAAAGAACAAAACACACTACTTTCGGTAGTTACATTATTGCGAATGAAAATAGCAGATATGCACCGAATTATTAATTTTCTTTCTCGTCAATCTTGAATCGTCAAACTAAAAACAGTAAATTGACTATAACTTCAAATCAAATATTTAGCAAAGATTTTGATGGAGAGTGGATTTTAGAAAAAATAAATCTATTTTTAAAAATAACTTTTGTATTTTTTAATGTTTAAATAAATATTAGATATTTTTTATAGAGAGGTTCTTTAATTATAATCGAAATATACTTGGAATTTCGAGAAATCGTCAGCAACAGTATATCAGAGGGACGCACTCGACGGAGGCTTTTTTGGAGGATTGATAAACGGATTTTGTGGGTACATTAATCAAATTAATGTTGGATCGATGAGCTGCTTGGTTGGATCCTGAAAATTTTGACAAAACCATTATCCATTTTCTACCGAAACCGTCTTGAGGCCGTCAGCATGGTCCAGAATATTATAAGCAATTTAATTTCAATTTCGATTTCAAGATTGCGAGCATATTTATTTTTGTATTGTTCGATCTGAATGTTCAGATCAGTTTTATTGTACAATTTTCTTTTTATCTTTCTATCATACTATTCAAATTAAATTTATGTGACTGAATTTACATTGACAAATCCTAGTCGATTTGTTTAAATTTTCAATTTGTTGTAAAAATATAGTAAAAAATATTTTATTTGCTGTATGCAACAGTGAGAATCGTTGGTACCAACTGAGCGAGCGAACAAATATTTTTTTATAATAGTATTTTGGTTCGTTAAGCATTGTTGTTATTTCTCATATATTTTATCTTTTTTGAAAATATATTGTTGATTTTGAATTTCGTCGTTTGCACAATTATTAATTTGATCACTTTGGTCTAATTGGAATTCCTCGTCATGACTCATGTTTAAAGTCAATAAGTACAAATTGATTATTTATTTTCATGTATTGTCTTGCTTATCAATCTCAAAATTAGAAAATATAATCAGAGATTTTCTCTTTCGGTAATTTAAAATATTTTCTAGAAAATTAAAATATTCTTTTAAAATTTTTGGTCATTTAATATTCTAATTTTAAAATAAAATAAATGAAGAAATACATAACAATATACCGACATCTACATATTGTGTAAAAAATGAAATCATTATATCACTAAACCTGGTACAATTACTTAAAATATCATTAGAAAGGTCTCTCTGACCCGAGTTTGTTTAAATTTCAGCCAAAAATTAATTTTGGAAAAATTTCGAAAAATTACAAATTTTTTAAAAATTAATTTTGAGCCACTAACTAACTTAGGTCAGAGAGACCTTTCTAATGATATTTTAAGTAATTCTACCAAGTGTTGTGGCAAAATATTCAATATTTTAAGAGAAATGTTACAGATAAATTTTGCCTATATCAGTGACGTCATACTCTATCACATACCCTTAAAGATAAATTACGGTGTATAACTCGATTGTAGTAACTTACGAGTTAATCTGCTATACAGGGTCCGTACAAGGTTTTTTGTTTTTATATGGGTCTTTAGACATCAGCAAAGTGAAAAAAAATCAGAAATTGCTAATTTGTTAATAATGAAGTTATTATAAATAAACAAATGTTTAAAATTTGTGCTTTTTTTCGGTTCCCAGAAACATGCAAAATAATGTGATTCTCCCGAAATATTTTATCTGGCGTATTCTCAGATACATATAGATTAAAATTTAACAAAAAATTAATTTTTTAAAACCGCGAGGGTAGAGGACTCCTTAAATGAAAATTCTTTTAATTCTAAATATAAATGAAGTTTGCCTTAACACACTACGTCCATAAATTTGAGACATATAGATTTATTCCTTACACTGAAAACTGATGAAAAAATCTTCTTAAAACACAAACAAGTTTTTTTGTTGAAATAAGGTAATATACAAATAATTAAACTTACGATTTATTTTCTATCGGGCCTTGACTACAATATTCTAATGTGATAAAGATTTTAAAATATTGGGTTTAGTTATAATTAATTTTTTTTTTTTTTTGCAAATGTCATATGGATTCATTGTACCATGGAACAATGTACCACCTGGAATTCCAGTGTATTTTCAATTTCCAGAGTCGTATGCCTCATTATAAAACTAGGCTGCGATTGTTGTCAGTACACTTCTCAACATGGTAAAACTAAAATGCCATTTTAGCTAGTGAACTTAAATTTGAAATATATTTGTTATTACACATTATTAATTAATAAGTTTTAATTTTTTATAGTATTTGATAGAAAATAAGTTTTTTTACAAAGTGAAAATAAAAATATTATTATTTATATACTAGGGGGGCTCCGCCTCCCTGCGCGCTTCGCGCGCCAACCCCCTGTTTTACAACTTTAAAATTCAAATTTCACTTTATTTAAAAAAAACCTCTTATTTTTCTTTTATTTTTTAAAATAATTATAATATAATTGGTTTTTAGCCAAATTCATTGAAATTTAGCTCCTCATTTGGTATTAATTATTATACTAAATATATTAAAAATATTAATATTTATTTTTAGTCAAATTCAAATATAATTCAATGAATTTGTTTCCAAGATACACTTCGGGGAAGTAACCAATGTCGTATCTCAAAACCTAGAATATAAAAATATTAGTAAATTCTTTAAAATCATTATTAAATTTGTAAAAAATCCAAATTTGTTATATCTAAAAATATAAACTTCTTATAAAGTTATATATAAATTTTATGAGTACATCCAAAGTCATTAATATTTTTTTATTTGAAAAATAAAAATATCGTTTTAAAAGATATTTATTTAATTGTTTATTTATTATTAATTGTTTATTTAATTAATTGTTATTTATTTAATTGTTTATACAATTTACACTTAAAGTGTGTTCCATATCCAAACCAACAACTTTTATAATTTTATAGTTTATTGCTTAAACTAATTAAATGCTAAACAAATGCTAACAATGCTTAACTAATTAAACAAAATTATTAAATTTGATCGCTTGGTTATAAAACATACTTAAAATTTATAATTATTTAATTTTTTGAAAATGAATCAATTATATTAATTGATTAGGAGAATCCAATTAGGAGAATATTTAAATTTGTTTATTCAAAAATTTCTTCCCATACAATATTATTTATTAATTTTGAATTTTCACTATCATTACATTCAATAAACAGCTGATTTGGGTTTGTGCATCTAGATAAAGCTACATATAACTGCCCATGAGAAAACAAAGGTTTATTAAAAAATATTCCTAATTTATCAAAACTTTGACCTTGCGATTTGTTAATAGTTATTGCGAAAGCTAAAACTATGGGGAATTGTTTTCGAAATAAAATAAACGGTAAACTTGAGAATTCACCAGAATCTAAAGTTATCCGAGGTATAAATACTACGGTACCTTCTTTAGTTCCAGTTAATATTAGAACTTTTATATTAAACTTATGCATTTCCAAAATTTTTAATCTTGTACCATTGCATAACCCATCATTAACACTTAAATTTCTTATAAGCATAACTATTGTACCAATTTTTAAAATTAATTTATGAACAGGCAATCCTGGAATTTTTAAAGAGTTTAAATATTCAATCGGATAATTTAATTGTACATTTTCGTCAGTTTGATCCATTCCCTTTTGTTTTACACTATCTATACTATAATAAATTTTCTTTTTCCCACACAATTTATTCAATATTCTATTATTTAATTTAATAATATCAGTATTATGACAGGTTAGGATAGCACATTTTGAAACATCATCATTTTCTGTTATCTGTGATCCAAATATTTCAGTACAAACATCATTTGTTCTCCAATTAGTTATAGAAAATGAATTAATTTTACCATCTCCTATTTTTAAAAGAAATTTAGAAAAATTGATATTAGATGTTCTCATATTTTTTGTTAGATTAAATATTTTAAAATTACACCAAAGATGAGAAAATTTTATAGTTTCTTGAACAATAATTTTTCTACAACCATTTTTAATCACTGGTAAAATCTGTCGAAAATCCCCTCCTAATATTATGAGCTTCCCAGCAAAAGGTAAATTTTCAATATAAGTACAATCTCTTAAAGTTTTATCAACTATTTCTAAAGCTTTCTTTGGGATCATCGAAGCTTCGTCCCAAATAATAATATCACTTTCTCTTAACTTGCGTTTATCTGATTGTAATTTTAAAAACGATGTTTCAATATTTGTTAAATCTAATGGTAATCTAAAAGTCCTATGACTTGTCATACCACCAGGAAGTAAAATAGATGCTATTCCTGTCCAAGCCATTGACAATACTTTTTTTCCAATACTAAGAAAATAATAAATTAATGTTTTATACAAAAATGTTTTACCTGTGCCTCCAGGTCCGTCAATAAAAATCATTTTATGATTCCCTTTTGTAATTTCATTAAAAATAAAAATTTGATCATTATTCAATTGATAAAAAAATTTTAAAAAATTTTCTCTATTTTCTTTTATAAACAATTCTTTTTCTTCGAGTGATTTTAAATTTTCCATTATTTCAGGTTCAGGTAAACCGAAATTGGAACACGTTAAATTTTCAAAACCTAAAATTTCACTGATTTCATATAAAGCGTTTTGTTCATTATTATTAAGAAATCCCTCACAGAAATTTTTTTTAAATTTATTCCAAATATTATATTGTGAAGATGAACTATCAGCAATAAGAAACCAAGCAAAAAATTTTCTTAATTCTCTTGGCATCATTATATTACAGGCTTCCTCAAAGATTTTAAAAACTTGAGTATCTGTTTCTATTAGCCCCATGGCTATAGCTGCATTTTGAAATGAATTGAAAGTAACACCTTCGTAAGTTCTTAAATCCTCAAAAGATGTTGCTCCTTTTACACGATTTAAAATTAACTTTAGATGAAACCTCTCAATGTCTTTAGGACTCACACTGTTCATTCTGCCTAAAGATTTACAATAATTTTGTCTTTTAACCCATTTCTTTTTTTTTTATTAAAATAATAAAATTTAGGAATGTTGGAATCTTTAATATTATTTGCAGTTTTATCTTTTAAATTCAATTCAAACCAAGCTGTTAAAGTTGTATTACAATTATTTTGTATCGCATCATGTTCTTTACTTTCTTTAAAAACAATTTGTTGTTGATTTTGAGTATGAACCGCTAAACGAATAATAGAATGTGATCTTCCAGACATTGGTAATTCTTCTATTCTCCATGCAGCTTCCATAGGACTAATATATCTAGCGTCAATATATTCAGTAATTTCGTCGTAAATTTCTTTATCGATTTTTTTTTTAAATCCAATAAAAGCTTTATCATGTCCTTTATGTAAATATTTATAAATATATTTAATGCTCATAATAGAAGCGCAGTATTCAACATTAATATGACAATTATATTTTTTTAAAAGTGATGGATTATACGAAACGACCATTGAATTATCTACACTTATAAATTTTCCATTTTGCTTTACATTATATGTACAAAAATTACTTCTATTATCTGTACGTTTATATTTTGGAAAACCATTTTTTTGAATTTCAGTATGATCACAAAATTCTTTAGGAAATTTTTTGGAACAAATATTATTATCTCTATTTATTAAACACGGAGAATTTTCATTATGAGGACCATGTAACATAAATTTTAAAACTAAATTTTTTAAATTATTGTCATTATCTGGAATTTCTGCAGAAATATGTTTATCTATATCTTCTGGACTCAATAATTTATTTTTATAATTTAGAATAAATAACACAGCCCCACAAAAAAAAAAAGTGTCATGTACTTTTGACCGGAATACCTTAGCCCTATGTATTTTGACGCGCTGAACACGAATCCGAAGTCCATTTTGCTCCATCACGTCAGGATTTTTTTCTAACCTCAAAATCAATAAAATGACACTTTTTGTTCATTAGCATGTGAACCCGACTTAACATTAATACATGCCTTGGGCGAATAGAAAGCTTGGATTGTGACCTTTAAATCGCTTTTTTAAAAATTGTTCTACGATGATTTTTAACGAAGTTATGATGTTTTATTTAAAATATAAATTTTTTCCAAATGTAAATAACACTATTATTGATGTGGTATGGTGTAATGGAAAAAAATGATTTTAAATAAAACATCATAACTTCGTTAAAAATCATCGTAGAACCATTTTTAAAAAAGCGTTTTAAAGGTCACAATCCAAGCTTTCTATTCGCCCTAGGCATGTATTAATGTTAAGTCGGGTTCACATGCTAATGAACAAAAAGTGTCATTTTATTGATTTTGAGGTTAGGAAAAAATCCTGACGTGATGGAGCAAAACTGACTTCGGATTCGTGTTCAGCGCGTCAAAATACATAGGGCTAGGGTATTCCGGTCAAAAGTACATGACACTTTTTTTTTTTTGTGGGGCTGTGTAATAAATGGCTATGAGGTAATCCCCTTTTTTGAAACTCTATAGTATAAACATAACCTAAAATATCACCAAAAATCGAACCGCTAATGATATCTGCTATTATACATTGTAATTTTGCATAAAATAATCTAACTACAATATTTGGAATATCATTACACGTTGTACCCTTCGGAAAATTAAGAAGTATACTTTTTAATTCCGGCCAATTTGGATTACATGTTACTGTAATAAATAAATCAGGTCTACCAATTTCTCGATTTATAGTCATTGCATCTTGATAATTTTGATGCATATGCCGAGGACTGCCTATATGAGATGACGGTAAAAGAAATATATTTCCTAAACGCTCTTTATTTTCAAAATTATTAGAATTATTTAATGCACTACGACCAACATGATCCATTAAACCCTGATAGCATTCTTCTCTCAATTTTTGTTGATTATAACAAAGATAATTTAACCGTGTATTTTCAATTATTATATAAGCTTGAATTATATATTGTTGTGTAAGTCGTCCACAATATAAAATTGGACTAAATTTACTTTTTGGACGATACGCTAAACGATAAGAGTAATATTGCAAAGGTGTTAATCTTTTACTACTACTAAAATTTTGTTTTAAATTTGAATTCCAGCCCAAATCTCCAGAAGGGAACATAATTGGAAACGTTAATGGATCTAAATGAAAAGATAATTTATTCAAAAAAGTAACTGACTCTTTACCTGTTGGTACATTTCTAGGGTAAATACACATATCAAATATTTCAGGTATTTCTCCATTCTTTGAAACTATTAAAGCAGCACATTCTCCAGTTCTTGGTTCATTATAAGTATTTTTATTTAAATTAATATTTCTAACGAAAAATAAATTATATTCTGCAAGATTTTTTTTATTAGATAATTCAAATAGTTGTTTGTATTTAATAACATAAGGATTACTATTCATAATTTTTGTCAAGATTTTAATATGATCTTTAACTAAATTTGGACTATTTTTTAATCTTTCATTAATCGCTTTAACATCATCATAAATGTAAATTTGGCCTAATTTAGGAGACTCTTCTTTTTTTACTAATAAAGTGGTTGGAATAGAATGACATACTTGACCCTGAATTTTTAAATTATAAATCCCTTTTTTAAAATCATTTTTTATATTTGCATTAAAACTTTCAAAGGAGATATTTTTACTTTTCCATAATGACAACAGCTTTTATATGAAAATTCTATTTTCCAAAATAATGCTGAACAATATGGACATTTGTAATCCATTTTACCAAAATTATTTATGTCTCTAGAATTTACACTTTTAAATTTTTTTAATAATTGGTTTTTTCTTTTTTTTAAAACTCGTTCTTTAGTCATGTGCAATACTCTTTCTTTTTCTCTTTTCTTAATAATACATTTTTTACTCATATTTTCAATTAAATCTTTTTTACGTTTCACATCTATCCTTTTCTCACTCATATTTTCAATCAAGTCTTTTTTACGTTTCACATCTATCCTTTTCTCACTCATATTTTCAATCAAGTCTGTTTTACGTTTTACATCTATCCTTTTCTCACTCATATTTTCAATTAAATCTTTTCTACGTTTCACATCTATCCTTTTCTCACTCATATTTTCAATCAAGTCTTTTTTACGTTTCACATCTATCCTTTTCTCATTCATATTTTCAATCAAGTCTTTTTTACGTTTTTTATTCACCCTTTTTTCAGACATTGCAGAAATACAATCATTCTTTCTTTTTTTACATAAACGTTCTTCTGGCATACATCTAACAACATTACCCTTCCTTTTTTTTCTAACTCTAATTCTGTTAAATTTGCAACCTTTTTCTTCTCTAAAATAAACTTCTTCTTTTTTTCATAATACATATGATCAGAATATGTTTTATAGTCTTTAGAAAACGAAGAATTCAAACATTCTAAAATGTCGTAATGGCCTTTATCGATATTTCCAGTTAAAAGCAATACTAATTTACAATTACTATTTAAACTTCCATATTCTCTAATATTTTCAAACATGTTATGTTGAATTCTAACATTCACATCATAAATAGAAACAAAAGCCTGAACTTTCACTTCTCCTCCATAAATACTATTTTTTGACATCAGATTTTGATATGAATTTTTATCACTAATAATTTCACCATACGATTCGTCTCCTATTATAAAATTTTCATATAAATGCCAGTTGTTGATTATATATTTAACAATTTTGGAACGTACTCTTTTATGCTTATCTTGATCATTATATAGAAAATAAGAAAAAGATCTAAATAAACAATTACCATCTGGTTTAATGTGTACTTTAATATCCATTTTAAATATATAGAAAAATTAAAATATATCCAAGTAATAAAAGTTTCCACTCACTAACTAAAAGAAGATATTATTTAGAAGATATTATTATTTTTATTAAAAAAGAATTAAATTAATAAATTAAAAATTATATATGTTTAAAACCTTAAATTAACTTACATTGATATATTGATACATTGATATACAATGATAATTTTTAATACCAAAATACTCTTCTGCTTTATTTTTTAAAAATTCTTATCAGGTTATAAAGATATCAATATAATGAATATCCTCACTTTCAGACTATCTTTATAAAAAAGTAAAAAATCCTATATAAAAAACATTAAACAATTAACTATAATGTTACTACAATGATTGGCAAATAATTTTTAAATCGAAAATTCCAAGAAAAATTCAAATTTATTTTGATTTATTTTTATAACTTAATGAAGATTTGTATAAATTTGTATAAATTCTTATCAGGTTATAAAGATATCAATATAATGAATATCTTCACTTTCAGACTATCTTTATAAAAAAGAAAAAAATTCCATATAAAAAACATTAAACAATTAGCTATAATGTTACTACAATGATTGGCAAATAATTTTTAAATCGAAAATTCCAAGAGAAATTCAAATTTATTTTGATTTATTTTTATACCTTAATGAAGATTTGTTAAAAACGTTAATTTACATCTTTTAATAGTTGTCTTCTTGAAGTCCATTAAATATATTTCAAATTTGTCTTCTTATTTCCTTCGTATAACCATCGTTAATTACTTTTAATTTTTAAAAAAAATTTATAATTTAAACTGTCAGTTTTAAAACAATTCAATAACAAAACTGAAGTTGTCTGAAGTTGTTTTGTTTATTTTCAGTTTAATATTTTTATTTTACAAAATCACCTGTGTCAAAATTAAAAGTTTTAAGTTTTTCAATAAAAAAATGTCTAAGAAATGACATAACAACTCCGATGATTTTTCTAATGATAATAAACAAAAAAAAATGAAAATTGACGAACTTGAATTCACATCCTCAAATTTTTTACAACAAAAGGTTAATGTTGGAGATAAATTTGTGTGAGTTCTAAAATATTTTTTTAAAATAATAAATAAATAAATAAATCTATTTTAATCTATTTTAATAAATCTATTATTATCTTATTTATTTGTATCTATCTATCTAAATCATCTATTTTATGTTCACTTTAATCAAAAATAATAGGTCTGTTGTGGGTTATGTAGAAACTGTACAAAAAATTAAAAATGTAAAATCAAAAAAAGATCAATCAGAAAACGAATATCAAATTTTTAAATTTATTTTGAACAACAACGATAATTGTAGAATTTCATGTTTATCATGGAACAATAATGCTTTAAAATTTTCAAATCTTGTAAAAGAAAATCAAGTAAATATTATTTTTTCATTTAATTAATTAATTTATTTATTTATCTGTTATTATTTATCTAATTTATTTATTTATAAAGAAACTTCTTCTCCAAAATTTAACGGCAAAAGAATCATCAAACTTCAATGATGGAAACATGGAATATGAATTATTATTAAACACTTTTTCTAAAATAACACTTTTGGGAACTTATGATATTTTGAAAGAACAAAATAAAATAATTGAAATAAAATTTACCACAGAAAATGTACTAAAAACTACTGGATATATTAGTAAGTAATATTTTAACTCAATTATTTATCTCTTCAATTATTATTAACTTAGTTCGATTTACTTCCCACAGAAATTGAAGGTTATTTAAGAGATGAATTTATCCCTACGAAAATTAATTCAAATAACTATTTTGGATCTATTACAAATGGCAAAAATAAGATTATTATCACAATTCAAAATTTTTTCGAGGAATATAACTTTCAACAGGGACAAAAACTTCAAATTATTGGACAATTATATGACAATGGTATAATACAAAAAAAATCATCAAAATCAATTTTTTAAAAATTTTTTATATACAGATGATTTAAGTATTCAAATTCAAGTCCGAAATGAGAAAGAAATTACAATTCTTACAAACGAACCTGCCATGTCTTTAAATCATTTGTTGGAAGGAGGAGAATTAATTTATAGAATTGCTTAATTAACTAATTTATAAATTAATTTGTATAAATATAATAAAATTATATATATATATTATATATTATATTATCTCTACATTTAATAATTATTCTTTATTCATTTTATACAGATCAACTAATTAACTCAAATTTGACCTAAACTTTCAATTAAAACCCTATTGTTTAGAATACACAACGGTCAAAATTCCTTATACTTTAAATTCCTATTAAAAAAATAAATAAATAAAATCCTGAATTTAATTAAAACCCTATTGTTTAAAATACGCAACAGTCAAAATTCCTTATACTTCAAATTCCTATTAAAAAAAAAATATATTATAAATATAAATTATATTATAATATAAAAATATAGTATATTATCTCTACATTTAATAATTATTCTTTATTCATTTTACACAGATCAACTAATTAGCTCAAATTTGACCTAAAACCCTATTGTTTAGAATACACAACGGTCAAAATTCCTTATACTTCAAATTCCTATTAAAAAAAAAAAAAAAAAAAAAATCCTGAATCAACCACTACTTCAGTTGTTAAAGGAGAGGGTTGGTTAAATACGCTATTGGTTGACGAAAAGATTTTGTTGAACACGGGGTTCATTTCAAGCGATGTTCGGTGAAGGGGGGCTCTGGTTAAAAGAGCTGTTAATTAAAGGGGGTATTCCTTCAACAATGGGTTGCTTAAATCGGCTTCGTTAATTAAAAACCGTATTTTTAAAACGGAGATTAGTTAAAAGACGGGTTGGAAAATTCCTGAAATAGGGGAGGTTGATGGAAATGAACATGCCAATTTTACCAAATCAAAACTTCAGAATGGCCTATCCCAAATGGACATTTTCCCGAAAGAATCCAGTATTACCGAATTCGAAATCCCGAATCGGACATTTTCCCGCAAGAATTGGGTACTTTACTGAATTCAAAAGCTTATCCTAAATGGACATTTTCCTGAAAGAATTCCCGAATTGCCAAACTCCTTTGAATTCCAAGCTTTCGAATTCAGTGAAATACCCAATTCTTTCGGGAAAATGTCCGATTCGGGATTTCGAATTCGGTAATACTGGAAATGGACATTTTCCTAAAAGAATTCCCGAATTGCCAAACTACTTTGAATTCCAAGCTTTCGAATTCAGTGAAATACCCAATTCTTTCGGGAAAATGTCCGATTCGGGATTTCGAATTCGGTAATACTGGATTCTTTCGGAAAAATGTCCATTTGGGTCATATATATATGACATATATATATATTAGGGTGGTCCAAAAAAAGGTGATTTTTGAAAATTAAAAATGGCTATTCAGTTTCTTAAAATTCAGGGTTAAACACGACATAACTATTTTTTAAAAAATTTTTTTGTTCATATTTTCATGTGCCGACGAACTTTTCCCGTTCTTATGGGAATTAACACGTGAAAATAGCAAAATATTTTCAACTGAGCTTTTCATTACTTTCTTTATATCGTAATTCAATTTCCATTTACAGACTGCTAGGTGTGAACTAAGACAAAGTATTGCAAAAAAGTAATTTTACGAATTGTTATTTTTATAGTCATTATTCAGTGTCAAAAAACGCCAAATCGGTGCTTTTCAGGACCAGTTTTCTGCTAGTAAATATAAGTTGTTCTACATCTAACTTATACTATAGGAAAATTTATTTCTTGAACATGAGATTCTGTAAAGTTGAAAAAGCTACATGAATATTAAAAGGGTAATTTGTTGAATTGAAGTTTAGCATTTTTGAACTTTCGTCCGTTTACAGCCAAAATTATTAGGGAAAATGATATAGGCCTGCTCATTGCTACTGTCGAACGGGGACAATGGAACCCTTTTGCTTTGAAGCTCGAAATCGACCGTGGATCCTATTAGTGCAGTAGGAACCCATAAATCACAAACCCTTTCAGGATTGAGCGGTGATTATTGCCCATAAGCGAAATGTAGAAAATTAGGGAAGAAAGATCAAAAACTTTAAGAGCTCGTCGGCACATGAAAATATGAACAAAAAAATTTTAAAAAAAATGGTTATGTCGTGTTTAACCCTGAAGTTTCAGAAACTGAATAGCCATTTTTAATTTTCAAAAATCGACTTTTTTTGGACCACCCTAATATATATATGTCATATCTAAAATTCCTGAAACTGCGGCGGCGGCGGCGGCGGCGGCAGCGAAATCTTTTTATAATATAGAGAGACATTTTTAGTGTTTTTTTTAGAGGTGTTTCATTGTGTACCTAGGTTGTTGAAAATAAAAATAGCGTGTTCAGTTAGAGAAATTTTAAACGTTATTCTTTAATTAAAATAAATCGCGTATAAAATGAGTGTAGTACATACAGAAGTGATTTAGTTTTACATTAATGCAAAGAAGTGCTTGAAATTAGTAAAATTGAATAAATACTATGACTTTGAAAAAAAACCTGTACATTAATGACCACTATCCCTTAAATTAAAATAAATTTTAGAATTTAGGAATGTAAACATCATTTTACACTGAGAAAAAATTTTGGTAAAAATTCCTGTGCTGTTCACTATAAAAGCTTCATAATTGACAGTTACCTAAATTTTACCGTGCTGTCTTACAATTTTTACCTGATTTTCTGGTAAAAATTGTAGAAAATCCTGTAAAAATTGTAAGACAGCACGGTAAAATTTAAGTGACTGTCAGTTATGACGCTTTTGTAGTGAACAGCATAGAAATCTTTACCGAAATTTCCTTTTAGTGTAGTTAAGGGCATGTGATGGAATATAACGTCACTGGTATAGGCAAAATTTGTCCGTAACTTTTCTCCTAAAATATTAAATATTTTTTCATGAAACTTGGTAGAATTACTTAAAATGTCATTGTGAAGGTCTCTCAGACCCGAATTTGTTTAAATTTTGGTCCAAACTTAATTTTGAGAAATTTTCGAAAAATTGCAAACTTTTTTAAAAATTAATTTTGAGACAAAATTGAAACAGATTCGGGTCTAAGAGACCTTCATAATGGCATTTTAAGTAATTCTACCAAGTTTCATGAAAACATATTCAATATTTTAAGAGAAAAGTTACGGACAAATTTTGCCTATACCAGTGCCGTCATATTCCATCACATGTCCTTAAGCAATTAATATGTTATTATTATTGTATCAATTAATATATAATAAAAAGTATTATTACAATTATATTTTTCAATTAATTTAAAAATATAGTGCTAGGTAAATTTTTACACATGAAAATAATATATTTTAGAAAAATAGTGTTTAGTTATAGAAATAATTATTTCTATATGTTATGACGGATTATTCTAGTTTTATGTTTAATGTTTAAAATTTAAAAATTTAATTTTAATTAAAACAAATAAACAATTCAAAAATTAACCCCTAGCTCCAAGTTATTTTGATGAGAAATAACTTAACAAAAACAATAATTAAATAAAAGACTAATTAAGCTAAACAAATTACACTAATTTATTTAATCATATCATAATTATTAAAACAAAGCCACGACTAACCAGTTTCTGGAGAATGGGGGATAAGGAGTAGCATAAACCAGGAATTTAATTTAAACCACGAAATAACAAATTTAATAAATTTGAATTATTTAAAAAGGTTACAAGAAATTACAAAATAGTCGGCCGTACAGCATGGTCAATTACAAAAAAGACGCGCACTGAACACTGACTCGAATTTAAAGTTTATTTGCCGGAGATCTGACACCACCAAAAATCAGTAATATTAATTACGTTTTTAAGTTTATAACACTTAAGAAATAAAACACGAACAAACGGTTGGACACACCAGTTCAGAATAACACGACAGCGAGAACTCGTCGTCGTCAAGTCAATGTGCAGAGACAGGAACATGAATCAGGTCTAGTGGTGGCGGCACTGACGTCCAGCGCTAAATCAAGATGGCTGCCACCAGTATTTTGACAGTTTGTAAACATGATTGTCGACATCATCTTCTGGTTCTAGCACTCTCGAGAGAGCGGGAATCAAATCCGGACCGTGTAACAATAAGCAAAACAAAATAATAACATTATCTCCATAATTCAATTCGACGCCCACCGTTGATAACATGTTTATTAAAAAGCCAATGAAATAAAATATTAATTTAAAAAACAGTCGAAAATCATTTTTATTAAAAATTTTGTAATAAGATATGACTTGTATTCAATTGTTTGTTTAATTAAATTTATGTTGAAGTTGTGTGCCATAGAATGTTAATTGGGCCGAACGTACACTAAAATGTTTACTTAATCAGATATAATATGCAATAACCAGGCCCGGATTGGCCATTCAGGATACCGGGAAAAATCCCGGTGGGCCGACGCCAGGCGGGCCGGTATTTTTGTAGGTCTAATTAATAATTTAATTTATGTAATTAAATTTCATTTAACTTTCAATTACTCTTTTCTATTTTCAATTAATTTTACAACATTCAATCATTTTCGGCTTCTTTCTATGTTCTTTTCAATCACAGAAATTGCAGAATTTCAATTAAATTGTTCAATTCTACAACTATTTTTTACAATTCTTATTTATTGTTATCTTTAACTTTCAATTCCATTCTTCAATTTTCAATTCCATTCTTCAGTTTTCAATTATTATTTTTTTCTATATTCAAGAATTCTAGACTTTTTCAATTACTTCTTTCAATTTTTAATTACATTTTTTAAATTTCCATTACATTCCTCAATTTTCAATTACCTCCTTCAATTTTTTCAATCCTCAATAATTCTCAAAAAATTTTATAACTAATCTTTAACTTTTTAAATTATTTTGTTCTCTTGACCATTATTTCTTAGTGCTTTACGATATCAAGACGATATCATATTTGAGCAATATTGATATTGATCTCAAAATCTCTTCACCATTCAAAAATGTTCTCGAGTTGATAATATCGACCTAAAATAACTAAAAAATGACGAAAATAATTGACAAATGAAAAAAATTGGAATAATGACAAGATTAATAAATCGACAATTGACAAAAATAATTTAAAAAATTAAAGAACAAATATAATATTTTAGAAAAACAATTGGAAATTAAAAAAGGAAAAAAATTACAGAAATAATAATAATTGAAAAAAATTTTAATTTTAAAAAATTGACCTGGATTGAAATTTGAAGAAATAATCACAAATTGATGAGAAGAAAATAATATTAAAAATTGGCAAAATAATTAAAAAATGAAGAAAATAATTGTGAATTAGACAGAAAAATTGAGGAATTAAGGAGTTAAATTGAGATTTCAAAAAAATTATTGATAATAAATAATTTATAAATTACTATATCAATAAATAAATAAATAGTATAAAAGAGTGAAAAAGCCCAGGATTAATGAATATTTAAGAAAATAATTGACAATTAAAAACTGAAGAAAACTGTAGGAATAATTATAACAAATAATTGAAAATTGAATGAGATTTCAAAAAGTTAAAGTTGGTTGAAAATCGAAGAAAATAATTTGAAATTAGAAGAAATAGTTGAAAATTGAAAAAAAAATTCAAAATTAAAGAAAATAATAATTGTGAATTTAAGAGGATAGTTGAAAAATTGAATTGAAAGTTCAAGAAAAATATTGTTAATTGAAAAAATCATTGAAAAAAGCCGAGAATTATTAAATATTGAAGAAAATAATTGCCAATTGGAAAAAATTCTAAACATGGCAAGATTATTAAATTAAAAACTGACAGAAATAATTTTAAACAGAAAAAGATAAACATGAAATTAAAAAAAAACTAAAAAAGAAAGAAAATGATAGGAATAGTTCTAGAAACAATTGAAAGTTTAATTGCTTTTTGAAAAATTAAACTTTATTAAAATTTGAAGAAAATACTTCCAAATTGAGAGAATAATTGAAAATGAAAAAAAGTATCAATAAAAGACAAGAATTGTGATTGGATACAAATAATTAAAGAATTAAAGAACTGAATTGAAATTTCAAGAAAATGATTAATAATTGAATAATATGAAAGAAAATAATTGAAAAAAGACGAAAATAAAGGACAATTGCAAAAAATTCGAAAAATTGCAACATTAAAAAGTTTACATTTCAACAGAATTATCTTAAAAGTTAAGAATGTAAATTAAAATTTAGAACAGAAATAACTAAGAATAAAAATTGAAAGAAAATTACTGTAGTAATTGTAGAAAATAATTGTAAATTTAATTGGATTATAAAAAATTGAACTGGATTGAAATTCTTGGAAAATAATTGCCTATTGAAGGAAACAAGTGAAAATTGAAAAAATAATTGAAAAAAAATCGAGAATTATTGAATATTGACTGAAATAATTAAAAATTCAAGTAAATAATTGAAAACTGAAAAATAATTGAAAAAATGAGAATATTTGAAAACTGAAAAAGTAATTGAAAACTGAAAAAAATAATTGAAAAACCGACAATATTTGAAAATCGAAGAAAATAATTGAAAACTGAAAAAATAATTGAAAAAACGAGAATATTTGAAAACTGAAAAGAATAATTGAAAAAAACCGAAAATATTTGAAAATTGAAGAAAATAGTTGAAAACTGGAAAAATAATTGAAAAAATGAGAATTATTGAGTATTGAAGAAAACAATTGAAAATTGATAAAAATATTGAAAGAAGCCGAAAATTATTGAATATT
The DNA here is from genome assembly GCA_037103525.1 of Ganaspis brasiliensis. Classification (NCBI taxonomy): domain Eukaryota; kingdom Metazoa; phylum Arthropoda; class Insecta; order Hymenoptera; family Figitidae; genus Ganaspis; species Ganaspis brasiliensis. The sequence continues at coordinate 691,689 of JAZKLR010000159.1, read as the reverse complement.
AAAGAGAATATTTGAAAATTGAAAAACATGATTAAAAATTAATTAAAATAATTGTGAATAGAAGAAAATAATTGAGATTTGAAGAAAATAATTGTAAATTTAAGAAAGTAATTGGGTATTCAAATATTGAAAAAATGATTTTCAGGTGAATGAAAGCCGACTTTTTTTATGCTAAAGGGGGCAAAGTAGATAGAAATTCATTCTGAGCAATTATTAAAGCCGGGGAATTCGCTAAAAAACTTTTTATTATATTTATTTAATAAAAATTGTCCATTTCCTAATTGAAGATTAGGGAATGATTTTAAAGGGTTGTTTTTGATGCTGAAGGGGTTAAGGTACACTGAAAAAATTTTGGTACAGTATCCGTCCCATGGAAATATTTCATTATTCTGTTAATTTCAGATTAAATATTTTGCATTGATTTTCAACGTAGTGAAGTTAACTGAATAACGTAATTTTTCATTTGGGACGGATACTGTACTTTAAAGTACAGATGCTGCACCAAAATTTTTTTAGTGTAGATAGGAATACATTCAGAGCAATTTTTAAAGCCAGGAAATTCTCTCAAAATTTTTTTATTATATTTGTTTAATAGAAGTTGTCCATTTTTTGTCCTTTAAAATTGGTTAAAACCAGATTGATGTGTTCATTAAACTAAGAAATTACTGCTGCTTTCGTACAAATGGCAGTAGAGAATGCTACTGTTCAAGAAATTCCAAATAATTAAATTATTGATAAGTTTAAATAGAATAATTTAATAATTTAATATTTTTATATTTTAGTTTTAAATGTTAATAAAAATTTTCAATTATATAGAAAGTTGCCACTTTGAATATCTTTCCCGGGCCGCTTTTAATTCCCAATCCGGCCCTGGCAATAACATTCTATTTCAATCTTCAATACTATATTATTTAGTTAATACAATGCTATATACGTAAAAGAGGTATTCTTTTTTAATCTTGTACCTAAAAAGTACAATTCTGCTCAAATTTTTTATATTGTTTTAATTAATAATATTTTCTTAGATAAAAATATTAAAACCTGAATTAATAATTAAATATAATTTGAAATGATTAAATAAAAATATTAAAATTAAAAAGTTGAATTTATCTACTGAAATTTCTTTTTTTTTTAAACTTTGTCATTTTATTAAAATTTAATATTATTTTTCAAAACTTAAACATATACTTTTTTGAGAAATTTATTATTTTTTCCATTAAAAAATTGTATTCAAAGTGAATTTTATCTAAATTGTAATATATTTTAATAAATTTGAAATAAAAAATTATTATGTGTCGTATAACAATAACAATAATAATGATGATAATAATAATAATAGAAATGTAAGTTTATACACTGAGAAAAGAGGATCTCGATTTATAGTAAATAATGTAATTATTTAGTAAAAATTACTATTTGCAGTAAAAATTACTATTTAAAGTAAAATGTGCTTCATACAAAGAAAAATTACTTTTTACGTAGTAAAATTTACTAATTGTAATTATTACTCTAGTCAGTTTTAAAAATTCTGTTAATATTTTAAATCTTTATATTGTCTTAATAAATTTTATCAACTTCAAGTATTAATTATTAAATTCGTCCTTTCTTAAATATTGCTCAAGCATTTTTATAAAGTATAACTGCGTGATATAACAATTACTTCAGTAGGATCAGTTTTTAATATTTGCTAGCAACTTTTGCTCAGGAAATAATAATCCGTGCCACTACTACTAATACTACTACACGCCTCTCACCGATACGCGAGTCATATACAATCGAAATATATGTACATTTAATAAATGCTTCAATTCCTTGTTACATAAACATTTTTAATATTTTTTAAACAAATCTCTTGTTAATATGGATCTTATACTTTTATTTTGACATATTTTGTTCTAAAAAAAATTATAATAAGCAAATTTATATCAAAATGTGTATTAAATTAGAGAATTTAGTTGTTTCATACTTTAAATTAATTAGTATATTGTTACTCATTAATGATACAAAAATATTTTAAATAATATGTATTCTATTACCATTGCAAATTTTTTTATAAAACTTGAATTTCTTTGGTAAATATTAAGTAATTAATTTTCTAGAGATCAAAAATTTTTTTCTTGTAACTCGTCAGGTGTTATATAAAAACAATTTTTCATTTTTCATTTATGATTAATCATATTATTTTATATTATTTTCTTCAAAAAACTGCATTTGTTATAATAATTAATTAAATGTATTTTGATATTCAGATAAATTATTCAAAATTAATATTAAAACATTTTTAAAATTAATTTTTACTTTTATTTTTGCTATTTTATTTTATAAATTAGTTTGCTTTAAACTATTTAATAAGTATTATTTATTAATAATACATTGTATAAAAAAATTTAATAATATTTTATTATACAATTTTTTAGATTATATAAGTATCTCATTTATTTTTACATATTTACAATTTTTTTATTTAATATTATTCTATCTAATATTATTCTATTTACTAATGTTTTGAATAATATTTACATTTAATTTCAATAATGTAGTGAAATATATGGGGTTTATGATTTATTTTATTGCGGTAATTCATATAAGTTAAAAAATATATGACGTCAGTTGCGTCGATAGCCGAGAGGCTTAATGCGAAAGCGTGCGTTTTTAGGGTTGCGACATTGCGTATTTATATTTAAGTTAGGTAGTTCGATCCCGTATAATTCTAAGATTTTTCCGAAATGTTCACTCGTTAATTCTAAGTACTTGTATATTAGAAGAATGAAACTTGTAAATTAATAAATTGAAGTTTATTTATAAAGTTGATAATGTAGAAACTTTTTTATTTTTATTTGCATTGATTTATTTTATAAAGAATTAAAAACAAGAAAATATTATTTTCTGTATTATTTCATTCTCCCGTTTCCCGTCTCACACGCATATACTGCCTACATCGGTGAGTGACGCGAGCAGTAGAGGGGCAAAATTACAATTTTCTGAGTAAATATCGTTAGTGGCGATGTAAACGCCACTCCGTTGAAAAGCAATTTTTATTCTGGATGATACAATAGTTCCTCAGATTCATATTAACACTTATAATTTTCATTTAAATTTTCCATTCCATGGAGTAAATTTTATTTCAATCAAAGTATAATTCATTTACTGAATTAAGTAAAAAGTATTTAATTTTTGAACAGTTTCAAAACTACTGCTCAAAAATAGTAATCTTTAATCGAAAATATGTAACTTTTATTATTCTTTTTTTTCAGTGTACTTTTTGTTTACCTGTATATTTTAAAGTTCATTAGTTAATTATTAAAAAATTATCAGAATAGCTACTAATTGTACAATTTATAATATTTCTAAAATTATGTTCTAAATAAGAAGTTTAGAGTTCTATTTGATAATTTTATTTTGATTTGAAAAATAATCAAACACTGCCCAGTGGGCACACATGTCCAAAAGACGTCCCTATGTCGGCTTTCATGTCCAAAAGACATCTTAAGGACGTCATCTGGTTTTTTTTACCACTGGGTGATTGTATGATAAAATTTATGTGTTTTTTTGTGTTTTTAAAAAAATAATATATTTTTTACAGTTTATACAGTTTGGAATCTTTTTAAGTTTTCATATCTTTGTTTCAAGAATAATAATTATAATAATAAAAATGTAAGTTAATATTATTTGCTTACCTGTATAGTTTAAAGTTCGTGAGTTAAATAATAAAAATTGTCTTCAAAGCTACTAAATAGTGCAATTGAACCGCCGGCGTTCAAAATTATGTTAAATCGAAGTCTCAATCATTTCTTTTAACTAGTATGTTTATAATAAATATAAACATATTTTAAATTTAATTATATTTAAATTTGTAAAGAACAATCAATAAGATTCTTTGTAATGCACAAAATAACATCACAATGATTACGACGAATTTTACACGCTTAAATAAATTCCTGAAAGAATAATGTTAAATTCAACAGATTTTCAATGCTTTGATTTATTTTTTGAGATTATTTTATAGGTAAGGATTTTAACTTTTGATTTTTAGTTTAAAACATCAAAAATCTGTAAAATAAAATTAGTAACAAATAACACTTTTTAGATGTTGTCAATTTCAGTTTTAATAAAATCAGTAAAATTGAACTACAGATGCAGAAATAACAATTTTGATATTTTATTGAATCTACTACTATAAGATAAATATCTTCAAATGGTGAATTTGATATATCCAAAATACGAAGGAAAAAAAAGTTTAATCACATTATTTTAATTAAACATTAATTTACTTCTACAGGAGTAAAACAAGAAAACAATATTAAAAGATATGTCAAAATATTGTGGATAATATTGTAAAACAAATATTACTAAAAGGGTAGTTTATCATAGAACTTATAATATTTCATTATCAACCAAAAATATTTCCTGCTTATTCTATGAAAAATACAAGTAGTCTCAACTGCAAATTTCAAAAGTAAAAAGTTAATATCTTAATAACCCAAGAAGCTATTTTCCTAGAATTTTGGAGTAACTCACGAACTTTAAAAAATATATTATTTTTTTAAAAACACAAAAAAACACATGAATTTTATCATACAATCACCCAGTGGTAAAAAAAACCAGATGACGTCCTTAAGATGTCTTTTGGACATGAAAGCCGACATAGGGACGTCTTTTGGACATGTGTGCCCACTGGGCAGTGTTTGATTATTTTTCAAATCAAAATAAAATTATCAAATAGAACTCTAAACTTCTTATTTAGAACATAATTTTAGAAATATTATAAATTGTACAATTAGTAGCTATTCTGATAATTTTTAATATTTAACTCATGAACTTTAAAATATACAGGTAAACAAAAAGTATGAACTTACATTTTTATTATTATTATTATCATGGCTTCCGTTTCCGGTACCGTACAGTAGTGCACGCGTTTGTGAAGGGTAAATTGTTTTTTGGAAAATTTGGTTATTATTAGTTAAGGGTGGGTAGTGGTGTGAGTGAAAAGTGATGTGCAAAGTAAGGTGAATGGTTGAAAAAGAATGTAAGTAGAAAATAGTGTGAATGGGAAAGATAAGGAAGGTAAAAGGAAAGCGTGAATTGTGAGGTTAGGTGGAAAGAGTGGGGTGTGAGTGCGAGAGGTAGTCAGTGGCGCCCAATCGCTGGGTTGCCAACATAATGAAGTTGTAGAGCGCCAGTTTTGGAAAAAAAAATCGCCAGAAAGCGCCAACCAACAAAAAAATAAAAAATCGACATAATATCACGAAATTAGGACGCGTTAATTTAAAAAAATATTTTTAGTCCTTCAAGTAAATCAGAAAAAAGTAAAACTAAAAATTGTTTAATAATTGAAAAAAAAATTTTATTAAATCATTTTTAATAGAGCAAACCAGTGTGACGTCACAAGTCCGTTAAATTTTGTCATTTGTCAAGAAGGTTGGGTCCGAAACCCAAATTTACATTGAAATGCATGGGATTATTATTATAAAATGATTTTACGAGTAATTTATTGTAAAATTGCATAAATTATTGCAATTAAAAGGTAGAATATGTTTTTTGCGTCTTTGTAATATATTTTATGTTTCTTATCAATTATTTAATTTGCACTTAACAGGTAAATAAACAACCAGAATGACAGAACTTCCTAACCTATTTTCAATTTTTCAGTATGTTTTTGGCATTTAAAAATAAAGCAAATAACTGATAATATGTATGAATATACCCACATAACACGTAATATTTCAGGAACATTCCTGGAATATTTTTTTGTGACATTCGGAACATTCCAATGGAATATTGCAGTGACGTTACTGGAACGTTTCTATGTCCGACTCAGGGCATATTTCAGTGGAACATTCCATAAATATTAAATTGTAATGTCTCTGGAACATTACAATATAACATTGCAGGAATATTCATAAGTTTTTTAAACCAAAAAAAAAAAAAATTTAGTCTTAAATTTATTAATTCTTATTAGAATTATTTATCATTTTATTTTTACATCTTAAAACAAATTAAAAATTCTAAACGCGACGGAAGGATTCGATCCCTAAACCTAAGACCTATTTAACGATTAACGCTCGCGGCTATTTTATCGGTATGAAAATTCTACAATAAAGCTGGATGAACTTCAACTATTTTAGATATGTATTAAAAGTATATCTACTCGCTTTAGATTCTTATTTTCGTACCGATAATAGCCGCGAGCGTTAATCGTTAGATAGGTCTTAGGTTTAGGGATCGAATCCTCCCGTCGCGTTTAGAATTTTTAATTTGTTTTAAGATGTAAAAATAAAATGATAAATAATTCTAATAAGAATTAATAAATTTAAAGACTAAATTTTTTTTTTTTTGGTTTAAAAAACTTATGAATATTCCAATGGAATATTCCTGCAATGTTATATTGTAATGTTCCAGAGACATTACAATTTAATATTTATGGAATGTTCCACTGAAATATTCCCTGAGTCGGACATAGCAACTTTCCAGTAACGTAACTGCAATATTCCATTGGAATGTTCCGAATGTCACAAAAAAATATTCCAGGAATGTCCCTGGAATATTACGTGTTATGTGGGTATTTTAGAAACGTAATAAAATATGTTTTATTTCGCATCCTTAATAATTCTAACCGTATTTTATTATATTGTTATAAAAATCACTTTTTATTAAAATTCCCATACATTGCAATGTAAATTTGGGTTTCGAACCCAACCTTCTTGACAAATGGCAAAACTTAACGGACTTGTGACGTCACACTGGTTTACTCTATTAAAACCATTGCGAAAATTTTAAATATTGATTAACAATTTTGCTTAAAAACTGGTGAAGTCATCTTCAAATTTAGTAAAACACATATAAACTTACATTAAAGGCAATAAAATGAACAATTCGCCAAAATATCGCCAACAATAAATTAAAATCGCCATCATTGGCGCCAAGCGCCAACTCCAAAATTTTGGTCGCCAATTGGAGAAAAAAATCGCCAGTTTGGCGCAAAATCGCCAAGGTTGGCAACACAGCCCAATCGGCTGGAGCAGGAGGGGCGGCCGCCCCCCCCCCCTGGTCGAGGGGTGGGTGGTGCCAGGAGGATGGTAAAAAATATAAATAAAAAATTTAATTTTACGTAACAAAATAATCAGAAAAGTACGGAATTCAAACACCCCATGAACTGAGGGGCTGATAGTAAAAACGAGTTATAATAATGATGGGAGCAAAAGTGGGTTAAAAGCAGTAAGAGCAAAAACGGGTCAAAAATTTAAAACTATTTCTTTATTTATAAAAGATGCTTTCGACTGTTTCGGAATTATTTTAATTTACAAATATTGTTTTAACAATTTCGAACGTTTTCATGTAAAATTAATTAAAAGACAGTTAATAGTATATTTTAAAAATAAAGAAATAGTTTGAAACTTTTGACCCGTTTTTGCTCTTAGTGATTATAACCCACTTTCGCTCCCAACATTATTATAATCCATTTTTACTATCAGGCCCTCAACTTACGTACATATGAACTATGGTTAATTTGATTTTAATATAATTGTAAACCTAATATTTAATCCCGTAGCTGTTTTTTAGTTAGAATGTCTTTGAAATATTGGTTTTCAAATTCAAGTATAACCAGAAATTATTAAATAATTATATTTTTAATCAATAATAATATGTTCCTATAAAAATTCAAGAGTACCCTATTTGAAATAACAAAATGAACGCACCACCCAAGGGCCAGAATCTCTTCACTGTTGTTGGTTATTTAAAACTATATAAAGTTAAACTAAAAAAATTTTAAATTAAAAAATTAAGGAAATTGTAGGAATAATTGTGGGAAATAATTGTAAATTGAATAATTGGATTGAAAATCGAAGAAAATAATTTAAAATTCAAGAAAATCACTGAAAATTGAAAAATGTAGTTGAAATTTAAAGATTATAATTAAAAATTTAAAAAAGTTATTGAAAAAAGGGAGAATTATTGAATACAAGAGAAAATATTTGAAAACTAAAGAACCGAATTAAAAATTGACGAATTGGTTAGAAAATTGAACGAAATTATTGAACAATTGTATTTAATATTAAAGAAACTTATTGATACCTGAAAAAATTATTCAAAAATGGCGAGAATTTTTTAATATTAAAGAAAATACATATAATTGGAATTTAAAGAAAATAAATAAGGATTGAAGAAAATATTTGTAGAATTAAACAATTGAATTACAACTTAAAAACTATTTTTTATAATTGAATAAAATAACTGGAAAAAGCCGAGAATTATTTAAAATTGAAAAATTAAATAAAAATCGAAAAAGTAATTAAAAATTTAAGTAAATAATTAAAAATAGAGTAAAATATCGGATTTTTGAAGAAAATAATTGTAAAAAACATAGAATTATTGAATATGAAAGAAATAATTGACAAATGATAATATTTATTGAATATTGTAAAAAATTCAAAAAGGCCAGAATAATAGACACAATTTAAAAGTAATTAAAAAATTAATGAATAATTATACAATTTTAATAGAAAAATAATTAAAAATAACCGAAAATTATTGAATACTGAAGAAAATAATTAAAAATTGATGCATGGAATTAAGCAATTTAATTCAAATTTAAATGAAATTGAATAAAGCCAAGAATTATTGAATATTGAAGCAAATAATTTGAAATTGAAGGAAATTACTGAAAATTGAAGAATGGAATTGAAAGTTAAAAATTATAATTTCAAGTTCAAAAAATTTATTGAAAAAAGGCGAGAATTATTGAATATAGAAGAAACTAATTGAAAACTGAAAAATCGAATTGAAATTTGAAGCATATAATTAAAAATTGAAAAAAGCAATTGAAAGAAGCCGATAATTATTGATTATTGAAAATTTAATTAAAAATTAAAGAAAAGAATTGAAATTTGAAAAAAAACTGAAAATTGAAGAAAATAATTTAAAATTTCATTCAAATAATCGTAAATTAAATTTTCAATACAATTTGAAGGAAATAATTGATAATTCAAAGAAAAATTAGAAATATAATTAAATATTGAAATAGGTAATTGAAAAATTGAATTGTGAATTCTTGAATATAAAAGAAAATAATTGAAAACTGAAGAATGGATTTGAAAATTGAAGAAAATAGTCGTAGAATTAAACAATTAAATTTAAATATTTGAACAATAATTATGATTGAAAAAAGACAGGAATTACTAAATATTGAAGAATTAATTGAAAATTAAAAAAAAATAATTGTAAAATAACGACAATAATTTGCTATTAAAGAAAGTAATTCAGATAAGTGGAAAATATTTGACAATATTGAAAAAAATTCGATAACACAGCCCCACAAAAAAAAAAAAGTGTCATGTACTTTTGACCGGAATACCTTAGCCCTATGTATTTTGACGCGCTGAACACGAATCCGAAGTCCATTTTGCTCCATCACGTCAGGATTTTTTTCTAACCTCAAAAAACATGTCGGATTTTGAGAGGTAGGCGATTTTTTAAAAAAATTTATGGATTTACTTCAAACTTGGTATCTGGGGGTTTTTTGGGTCGCTGATTATGAATCTGAAGTTAGATTTTCAAAATTCAAAATGGCGGATCCAATATGGCGGACGAATTTTGAAAAAATTTGAAGATTTACTTCAAACTTGGTATCTGGGGGTTTTTTGGGTCGCTGATTACGAATCTGAAGTTAGATTTTCAAAATTCAAAATGGAGGATCAAATATGGCGGACGAATTTTTAAAAAATTTGAAGATTTATCAGGAATAAGATGCAGAATGGAACAATGTACTTTCTTATTTGGCGTCTGCACCAAACATATCCAATCTGTTACCATGGAATATTTTATGATAAAATTGTAATAGAAGTCATATTTGAAAATGTGAGAAACTCGCTTCGAAATCACACTCAGCAACTTAAAAACCTGAAGATACCAAATTTCATAAAAATTTCGAAAATATGACGTCAGATTCGCAATCAGCGACCCAAAAAACCCCCAGATACCAAGTTTGAAGTAAATCTTCAAATTTTTTCAAAATTCGTCCGCCATATTGGATCCGCCATTTTGAATTTTGAAAATCTAACTTCAGATTCGTAATCAGCGACCCAAAAAACCCCCAGATACCAAGTTTGAAGTAAATCCATAAATTTTTTTAAAAAATCGCCTACCTCTCAAAATTCGACATGTTTTTTGAGGTTAGAAAAAAATCCTGACGTGATGGAGAAATCCAATGGGCGCCACTGGGTAGAGTGAATGACGAGAAGAGCGAATGAACTGTAGGTAAGGTAGGGATCTAGAATGGCGAAATTTGACTCAAGTAGTATAAGCGGGAAAATATCGGAGATACGAAATATTATAGGCGAAATAAGAAAGGGAAAAGACGGGGAAATTATGAAGTGTCAGGACCTCATCGACTTACTTGAGTTTGTCAAGTTGTTGGTAAAAAGGTTTGATAAAGAATGGATAGAGGTGTGGGACAGAATAGAGATTGATAGGGACATAGAAGAAAAAAGAGATAAGCAGACGGAGGTAATAAAAAAGGAGATAGAAGGGATGGAAAGGAATTTAAAAAAGTGTGAGGAAAATTGGAAAAAGAAAATATGTGGAAGAGAATGAACAAGTTAGAGAAAGAAATATCGGATTGGAGTGAGGGAGATGGGAAGAATGAGAAGGGTGGATTAGAGATTGTAGAGATAGGGGAAAAGGAAGGAAGTAGAGAGAATGGAGAAGTAAGGGATGATAATTTGGAAAGGAAAATGAAAGAGTTAGCGAGTCAGGTTGAGTTGCTCGAGAGGGAAAAAAGAAAGCGGAACCTCGTGATTAGAGGTTTGGAAGTAGGGTATAGGGATGGAAAAGAGGAAGTAGAAAGATTACTTACAGGAATTGGAGCTAAGGTAAAAATTAAAAAGGTTACGGGAATTAGAGGAGTAGATCAGGGAACAATAAAATTGTGGATAGTGGAGTTGGAAGATGAGGAGGACAAATATGAAGTCATGAAATTAAGGGGAAGGTTGAGAGGGAGTGGGAAGAGGATAGATGAAGATAGAACATGGAGAGAGAGAAGAATAAGGTGGTTCTTGGAAGGGAAAGCGTGGACAGAAAGAAGAAAAGGGGTGAGGTAAGGATGGGGAGAGATTGTGTCTGGGTGTATGGAATAAGATGGAAAGTGAGGGAAAAGACAGGAGAGGTTATAAAAGTGTGATTGTGTGTAGGTATGGAGTGCATGGGTATGTTAAGAATGGAAGAAAGTGTGGGGGTAAATGACGAAAGTGGAATAAATGGAGAAGAGAGAAAAAGAGTGGATAGTAAGGAGTCAGTGAGAGAGTATAGTAAAAGGTAAAAGGGTGGTCGATAGAAGGGATAAAGACAGATTTGTCAAAAGGAACGGGAAATGGAAGCCCAGGCACATGGCGAATAATAGGTTAAAATAAATTAAGATGGCGTTTAGATTTAAGTAGATTAAGATTGTAAAAAGGTAGTTATAAGAAATATATTGTAATAAAAATGTAAAGGAAGTGGAGCCCTCGAACTCGTTAAAGGGAGAGTAAATAAAGTATATATTATTATTATCATCATTATTTTTGTTATTGTTATACGACACATAATAATTTTTTATTTCAAATTCATTAAAATATATTACAATTTAGATAAAATTCACTTTGAATACAATTTTTTAATGGAAAAAATAATAAATTTCTCAAAAAAGTATATGTTTAAGTTTTGAAAAATAATATTTAATTTTAATGAAATGACAAAGTTTAAAAAAAGGAAATTTCAGTAGATAAATTCAACTTTTTAATTTTAATATTTTTATTTAATCATTTCAAATTATATTTAATTATTAATTTAGGTTTTATTATTTTTATCTAAGAAAATATTATTAATTAAAACAATATAAAAAATTTGAGCAGAATTGTACTTTTTAAGTAAAAGAATACCTCTTTTACGTATAAAGCATTGTATTAAATAAATAATATAGTATTGAAGATTGAAATAGCTCAATTAACATTCTATGGCACACAACTTCAACAGACATTTAATTAAACAAACAATTGAATACAAATCATATCTTACAAAATTATTAATAAAAATGATTTTCGACTGTTTTTTAAATTAACATTTTATTTCATTGGCTTTTTAATAAACATGTTATTAACGGGGGGCGTCGAATTAATTAAATACAAAGTCAAAATAGAAATAAATCTTAATTTAACAAAATCTTAAATTCGACAAGAATCAAAATAAATATAAATTAAAATAACTTTTGTATTTTAATTATTTAATAAAATTAAATAATGTAAAACTCAAAATAATAAAAGGCACAAATCGCCAAGTTTACATTAAGGCTGAACAATAGTCTAAAAATGATTCCAGACTGGTGTGTAATAATTTAATTAAACCATTAATATACTATTAATATATTAATTATTATATGATATAATAATATTATTATTATATTTTTAAATTAATTTAAAAATATTGTGCGAGGTTTACGTTTAAAATAAACATAAATAGTAGAATTTATTCTTCTAGAGGAAAAAAAAGTAGAAACGAATTTGCTGACAATAACCCTTGCACCCTTAACGGTTGCAAGTATCACTTCCACTTTTATGATGTCCGTGAAGTCATAAATTTCTTTCCCCAACAAGCTAAAACTTGAAAACTCAAATTTTTTTTCAATAATTTTAACAGTTATTATTTTTTAAATATGATCATTTTCATAATTTCCCTTCAGCAAAAGATAAGTTATCGTTTCATGCAAATTTGAACTACAAAAATTGTTATTTATTTATAGAAAACTGCTTCTGAAAAGTACCTAAAAGCCATTTTTAACGGATTTTAAGATTGGATTACAATTACAAAAATAAAAAGTTTTTTATTTTCTATTTTGATATATACTTTTTGATTCCTTGACAAGCCTCCGTTTAATGAAATTTGTTTTTGAAGTTTAATAAGGTTTCTAAAAGAATATTCAAAACTTGGGTGTCTATTTCACATGCTAAATTGACTATAATCCCATAAGACAGGTTAATACTTCCTGGCAGTTCTAAATTTTAATTTAAAATTCTAAAAAAAATTCATTGATTTTATAATATTAATATATTTTTAATTTTCAATAAAATTCGCTATTTATAAGCGAAAACAGTCACCACGACTCGGTAACAGATTTCATCACCCAACAAAACTTTTTTAATGTCCTTGCATGCTGCAGGATGAGAAGAACTTATTGAGCGTCACTGTAAATGAGGAAAAAAAATTATATTAAATTTTGTATTGTAATGAAGCGTTGACCAAAAGAATACCTTTTTTCATTGGAAACTTACTTCGCTTGACGCAGTGGCGTAATTGGGAGAGCAAGGGCCCTGAGGCAAAAAGAAAAATTGGGCCTCTATTATATATAATAATTAACAAGTTTAATTCATTCATTCATTCTGTCTAAACCTGAAATTTGTCACTAAATGTTTTTTTCTTTTAAAATTTTAAATCATATTTTACCTTTTTAAAATGTTCTCAAATTTTAAATTTATAACAATTTTAATTTCTTTAAATTCTTCAAGTTCATGTGAACTTGCATTGATTAAAAGTTTAATTAATCCACGTTTTAAAAGTACTAAATTTGAAATGATTTCAAAATTTCTCCAATTTTTAATAATTCTTTTCTATTATGATTTCAATTACTTAAAATACAATTTTGTACCATCTTTATTATTTTTTAACTATTTTCTACAGTTCATAATTATTTTAATTGTTTTTAAATTGTTTCCCTAAAAAATACAATACAATTGTTTAATTTTACAACTATTTTCTTCAAATTTCATTTTTCGATTTTAAATTATTGTCTTTAATATTAAAAAAATTTCGCCTTTTTTAAATTATTTTTTTTTCGAGTATCGCAATAAATGTTTTTAATTTTAAAAGCAGTTGTTTAATTATGTTATCTTATATTCAATAATTATCTTCTTTTTTCAATTTAAGTTTATTCTTTGAAATTCAATTCCTTTTTGCAATTTCTAATTATTTTCTTAATTTTTCAATTTTTTCCCCCTTTTTTTTGTAATTATTGCTTTCAATTTTCAATCTAGTTATTCAATGATTAATTATTTCCAACAATTGTTTCCATAATTTTCATATTTTTAAAGTATTTTTTTCCAATTGTCAATTAATATATTTTCAACTATTTCTTGCAATTATTATTTATTTTACCCATTTTTCAATTGTTTGCACACTTTTTCCAATTATTCTCTAAAAATTTTATAATAATTCTTTAATTTTTTCAATTTTAATTTTTTTTCAGTCCTTTTGTAATTTTTTTTTAATTATTAATTATTTTTCCAATTTCAATTCAGTTCTTAAATTTTCAATTCATTTCTCGAAATTGTTATTATTTTCTTCAGTTTTCAATTATTTTCTTCAATTTCCATTATTTTGTCGATTTTCAACTCAGTTTTTCAATTTGCAATTATTTCCAACAGTTTATTTTTTAATTTTCTTGTTTAATTTGAATATTTATTGTTCACTGAGAAACTTTTGATTGTAAGATCTGCTTTATTGCTTATTATTATGTACAATAAAATTTAAGAGTTTAGGGATAATCGAGATGTGGTTATAAAAACTAATACACTGTTTAAGAAAAGACGTTTTAGATGCAACAGTTGTCTTTTTGATAAAAAGTAGTAAAAGTGTTATATACTTCATAAGACACATAATTATATTACCTCTAAAGAATTTAAGAGAGATGAAAATAAAGAATTGCAAGAATTATAAAACGTGTGTTAGAAACTTAAAAGCATGGGGTGCGCGCGCAGTAAAAAGAAAAATGGCAGTATTTGTTTGGCAGGTCAGAGATACAGATGCAAGTTCGTCTTTGATATTTGTATAGTTACAGGTATTCTGTATCTTTATAGTGGTGTTTGACGAAATCTGTGTAACGAACAACCTATACTATGATATATACATTACGCACACTTTTAAGCCTTAACTACAACATACATAACATTTCGATGACATCGAATAATCGCGCGCGTAGCTATAGAAAAGAGTGTTTTAACTTTCCTTATATACTAACTAGCAAAAGTTTCATGTGGTTTGAGAAGTGATTTTTTACTAAATTGAACTGAAAATGGTAATAATAATTAACATCTGTGTTCAGTATTCCGGATGATACGAAATTTTTCTAGAGATCGATTTTTTTTAAATATATTTTTGAATAAATATTGTGAAGTGGTAGAATAGCTCATGAGACATATGGCTGCTCGAAAAACTGTCGTAGAAAAAGTCTAATAAAATTTTAGACATGCCATAATAAATAGATCAAAATGTGTTAAAAATGAATATCGCTTTTTCACATTTACTTTTTCCTAACCTCAAATAATACTAATTCTAATTACATATATTAATTTTTTTCTCACGAAATTACAATAATCGAAAACAAGGTAACACAATCTCTTTGTTTTTAAAGAACTATTATGATCGAACCTCGATTATCCCTAAATTCTTACGTTTTATTACAAATATAGAAATTGAAAAAAGCAATAACTGTAATTAAAAGTCTCTCAGTGTTCAATTATTTAAATTATTCTTTTTCAATTGTATAATTATCTAGACATTTTTCGAGTTTGGTTTTCAATTGTCAATTATTTTCGTTAATTTTCAGTTAGTTTCTTAAATTTTGTAATTATTCTCCTAATTTTCATTATTTGAAGTTGCAAAAATTTATAGTTTTTAATAACAAATAACAATGCAAAGTTTCTGGCGCGCGTTAATGTTGCTAGTACTGTAATAAGACTTATAGGTCTATTTAAATGCACAGAAAGCTCTTTTTTTGTGCCTATGTTATAAGTATACCTACAATAATTGTTCTCTTAATTGCCTCAGACTGATTAATATTTTTCTATTTAATATTAATAAAATTTTCTATAATTTTCAAAGAAATAAATTATTTTAAACATAAAAAAAGTACAATTTCTTTTTACTTTTCTACTGTATTTTAATTCTATCACACTCAAAATAGTCTTTCGGGATACAAAATGTTTATTCGTAACTAGTCCGTAAAAGTCCGTAATTTTGAATTTTTGGTCCGTAAAGTCCGCAATTTTAAGTACTTTTACCGGTTTGAGCCCTGAGCCTTAATAGTTATGCCACTGGCTTTATGGTAACTATTTGAAAAATAAAATTATCAAGTTAAATCTATACAAATTTATAGCGACAATGTCCTGCTTTTCCACACGAGTCCATAACTGAAATCTGGAACGCATAGAGAAAATGGGTTGGTTTTCCATTGGGCTTATACATCGATCACGTGCAGGCCTAATAGTAGCACGTGTTAGTGATTACGCTCGAGGGACTGTGGCCAGATCGAGTCTAGGTAATTGCTAGCCCCCTTGAACCACCCATCGAGTACCCGCGATCCCTCTCTTCTATGTTGGATGTTGAAGCCCTGCACGATTGATTGGTTAACATGCTCGGTTCACCTCTTCTGTGTCTGACCTTGATTATCTATCTCTCCATCCTGTCTGCAGCTTACCAACTATACGCCATCCTCATTTCCACCCCTGCGTATCACTTCAATTGCGGCAGATATTACCCCATGCGAAAATTGCACATTTTACCTATAGTACAAGCTCGCATAATTGCGCTTCCTCCTTCCTCCGCACAACAAGCCGCGCACTCATTCGACTCGAAAACTTTTTTCCACTCCATCTCATTTTACCGCTTCCTTTGTTATGTTTATTTATTTCCTTTTTACTCTCATTAGCTTCATTGTTCTTTATATACCTAGCTCTGCAGAAATAGAAGTACGCCTTCTAATGAAGGTATTCGTTTTACTGAAAATACAATAGTTCGAAAACTTAAACCGAGACTTGCAAAAGGATAAATATTTCATCATCATTGTGTAATTTAATATAAAAATTTCTTAACAATATTTTTGTTCATTAACCTTACTGTGAGGATTATTTTTCTTCTAACTAAAGGTAGGACACACTTGTCGGTTTTGGCCACCTTAATACCATTAGTGAACATTTATAAAAAATATGGTTTGACCTAATAATTTTGGAAAAATTTGAAAATTTACAAAAAATATTAGGTACTATTTAATGAACGAGACTGAAAATTATTATTATTATTGTCTGTACACTAGGGTGATCCAAAAAAAGTAAAATAGGAATTTTAATGCTTGTTGGTAGGGCTGTCTCTCTCTCTCACAAGAGTTTTCATAAGAAGAATATTGATTTTATTAAAAATTTACTCATTAATAATAACTATCCAATAAGTTTTGTCAACAGTTGTATTTCTGAGAGACTTAATCGCATTACACAGAGAAAGAAAAATAACAATGGTGAATTATCTCGTCTCAAAAAATCTTTGTATGCCAAACAGCCTAAAATTGTTGTTCCGTTTAAAAACACAAATTTTTATTCTAAATGTAAACACACACTAAAAAATTATAAAATCTGTACCATTCCCAAAATTGTAAAATCCTTAAATAATGTTGTAAAATTAGGCAAGGATTCGACAGATAAGTGGAATAAATGCAGTGTTGTTTACAAAATTCCTTGTAAAAATTGTAACGCTGTTTACTATGGCGAAACTAAAAGACTCCTAAAAAAACGAGTGTCTGAACATGCAAGTAACAATAATCCGAATTTTGTCATTAACGCTCATTGAAATAAAAACAATCACGAATTCGATTTTAAAAGTACTATAATTGTTGACTATCTACGTGATTGGAGAAGGCGAGTGTTGTCAGAAATGATTTTTATTAACCATGATCCGAACAGTGTTATTAAAAAAGATAATATCGACGGTTTAAACAAAACTTATAAGCAACTTTTGCAAAAGAATTTTCCTATTTCGTGAAATTCTCTTTGATTTTGGGCGATTTAACTGTTATTTGTTTTGATTCTACAATGTCTTGTATACGTTCGTTTAATTTGTAATCTTCGCTCTCTTTCAATTTAATTCAGTTTGTCCCTGGCCTAGGACAAGTAAACATATCTTGACAATTTCACACCTCGTAATGTATTAATTTTATAACTTTTTCCTTTCGAGGTAAAAATCTTCTCTTTTTACACTTATGTGTGTTAGTTCGTGTTAAAAAACTCTTATTAAATATGTTATATATTGTGTTTTAGCCTGAAGAGGTTAGCGAAATGTTGAGGAAACGTCTTTAATAAAGACTTTATGTCTTTTTATTCAATGTGCTAGTGTTTTTTTTTACCTATACAATTTGGCTCCCATGGATCAATGAATCTTTGTCTTAAAATTATTATGGTTTATTTACAAGTTTTTATCAAATTAAACTACAGAGCTGCGATTTTTTCTCAATTGCAACTTTTTAGGCCGAATCTAACCAGTTATTAACAAACTAAGAATAACAATTTTAAAATTGTTTAAACAAAATACTATTGTTTAACTTCAACTTATCATCAAATTGTGCTGCAGAGTTGAAATTTTTTCCAAATTTTGCAACTTTTTAAGTCTTTTTTTTAAGTTTTTTAAGTTTTTTAAATGTAACCAGTTACTAGCAACAATCTACCCAGATAACACGGGAATATTCTATTCATTTTCCAGGAATGTAGAAATGTCCGACTACTAGAATAATTCTTTTTTACATTCCTGAAATAGTCCAGCGGAATATTAAAAAATAATTCTAATGAAACGTGTGATAAATATTCTCATTGAATATGTCGAGAATATTCCTACGGAATATACCCAGTGGAATATCGACGGCTTAGAGTGAAACCCTGCTAAATCCACTTTCTGTCGGTTTCGAGATTTTTTTGCAATCGATAGAAAAAAATAACACATCGATTGGATAAGGGCCAAAATTTAATTACTTCCAGAAGTTGTTGAAAATGTACTATTAGAAAAACTGCTAACTCCATATCTGTCAAATTCAACTGCTAACTCCGCATTGAAAATGTCACTTTGCATGTTGCCTTTACTAATGCCGGCAGTTTATTCTTAAATTATGTATTAAATTTTTGTTTCTTTTGAGAAAACGAGATAATAATTAATATAAATTTTTGAAGAAAGAACTATTATATTGTTTTTGTTATAATTATTAAAACTTAATTGAAAGATTTTCAAAAATAGGGTAAACCAGACAGTTGTCGGACAGTTAAGCATATCGTTTCGCTAAAAATGGTATAAAAATTGTCCTGACCATTGTACATTCATTTTTAAAAATCATGATTGTTTTTTAGGACTGCTTAAAACTGTGTATTCAAAAACATTATGAAAAAAAACTTTTTTACTACTTAAAATATTGTGTTGTTTACAAGTAACAAAAAAGACAGTTGTCGGCCACCCTCTAGACAGTACTCGGCCACCTTAAAAATCAATTAAAAATTTTTTTTTTCTCTTTACTCAAGCTTGAATTTCTCTATTGAGATGGTAGGAATTTAAATATTAAAAACAAATTCCAATATCTTTCTATAAAGAGTGCTTTTAACTTCTACCGTCTTTTCTTCCCGAATTTAACTCTACTTTTTGTTTTTACTATAAACTCTCCACTATTTGAGCACCAATAATAAATCCAACCTATTTCTAATGACAAATCATGTACTTACCAGAATCTTAAAGAAAAAAAAATTTTATTTTAAAATTTACCACAGTATTAACATTTTTCGGTGAGGTGGCCGACAACTGTCTGGTTTACCCTAGGTAACTCATAAAATTTCTAGGACTTGAAATGTTTATTGGTTTTTTGGAGCAATATAGTATTACAAGTAAGAAACACATGCGCAGTAGTGTTCTAATGCACAAATAGATGCGCACTAGTCTTCTAATAAACCACTATGTTTTTTTGGTTAAATGAAATGTCAAAATGTTTCAATTAAATCAAAACAGCATTTGAAATAGACTAACTTAAATATGCACCAATCTATACAATATTGTATTGAGATTTTGAAGTTGTTACGTTTCTAAAACTTTAGAAATTAGTTTCCTGGAAAAATTGGAAAAACAAAATGTGGTTTTTTGACGTTCATTTTAACAGTGGTTGTTTTAGACTACCAAAGTCAGAGAGGAGTTTTTAGGCGTATAACGCGAGAGTGGAATTTTTTTGTTCGGAGGTACCGACATATTATTACTCTACTCAACAGATTACTTTCCGAATATGTTTGTGTATATTTGGTTTAGAAGTATAAAGTTAATGTATTGATTAAAAAATTAATAATATTGAAATGTGTTCACTGTATTTGCATTTGTACCTTGGAATACTACTGAGCACATATTAAAAACTATGAACACTAGTGCGCATGTATTTGTTCTTTAGAGCACTAATGCGCATGTATTTGTGCGCTGGAACACTAGTGCGCATTTATTTGTGCATTATATCACTAGTGCGCATGTATTTGTGAATTAAAACACTAATGCACATGTATGTGTGCGCTAGAATACTAGTGCGCATATATTGATGCATTAGAACACTAGTGCGCATGCATTTGTACGCTAGAACACTAGTGCGCATGTATTTGTGCATTAGACTTGCTTTTGTACCTATTTTTGTAGATAGTAATAAAAAATATTTTAAAATATTCCGTTCATAAAATTTTCGAAGCAGAGAAGAAATAGTTATTTGTGTAACAAGGGCGCATCTGTAGGGGAATCGAGACTCGTGTGAAGTTTGACGCACGAGCGAAGCGAGTGCGGCAATCACACGAGTCGAGATTCCCCTAGATGCGCCCGTGTTCCACACATAATTTTATATAATATATAATAACCTTGTGTCAAGAAATCTACTGAAAACGCTGTTTTTAGAGTTTTAGAGATTAAAATGAAGAGAATCCTACTTTTTATCACAGTTTAACCCCACCAGCAATGCCATTCAAGTACGCTTGCTGTTCTAGCACGTGACGCGACAGCTGATGTTTAGGTTGGCAAGCGTGCTTGACTGGCGTTGCTGGTGGGGATAACTGTGATTAAAAGTAGGATTCTCCTCCTTTTAATCTCTAGAACTCTAAAAACAGACTTTTTAGTAGAGTTCTTGACGCAAGGTATTATATAAAAGATATTTTTAATTACTAGGAATATTCTTGTAGAATATATCAAGAATATTTCAGGAATATTCTAATTAAAATTTAATGTAATCTAATTAACACGACAACTCGAGCCGTTTTATGTCAGTTAACCTAACTCCTCGAAAGATTATATTTCTGTAATGCAGTTTTCAAGTTATCATATCAATGTTATTTGTAGTAAAAATAGTAAAGAGGTGGATCTATTTTATAATTCTTTAGCGTTGTTTAAATCGTACTTAGAGCGCTATATTCAATTTCAACGTAGCAACAACATTTAATGTTAAAACTTTAAATTATACTAAGGCACGTCTTATAATTGCTCTATTTTATTTCCATATTTTTGTACTTATATAGTTTATATTTTTTTTTAAATGCGTTTTATTTTCATTATAAATCTTTTGTATCCCATTTATGGTCCATAAGGACCGCGGGAATTGTACTTAATAAATAATGTAATTTTTAAAAAATTTGAAATGGAGGGTCCAAGGGGGTTTTGAGGTTAAGGAATTCAAATCTAACACCCAAATTTTGAACTCCAATATATGTTGGATTTAATATGGCGGACGTGAATTTTTTCATGTATGACAATTTTTATCAAACTTAGTATAAACAGGTTTTTGGGTTAGCTGAATTTAAATCTGATCTCAAAATTTTACAATTTGAAATGGCGGATCCAATATTGCGGACATGAATTTTTAAAATGTCAATTTTTATAAAACTTGGTGTAAATGTTTTTTTCTATACAACATGGAGGTAGATTTGTAATTAACAAATTTTATATTCTTCGATACTACGTTGCATAATTTTAAAAATAAATTTAATTTCTTCTCAGTAATATCACAATTGACATTTAAAATATCTAGGATGTAATTTCAGAATACTAGTCACAGACTTGTAAAATCCTCTGATAGCAAGATTTTAAAAAATTAACTTCAAAACTAGTTTTGAGCAATTTGAAACAAGTTGCAAACAATTTTTTTGCAAATTCCAAATTAGTTCAGAACAGTTAAAACTAGTTCTAAACTTGCTTGGAGTATTTTCGAACTAAATTGGATTCTCAAACGGTTGAGAAGTACTTTCAAACAATTCCTCACTAGTTTCAATCAATTATAAACTATATATTAAAATATTTCGAAACTAGTTCTTAACAGTGACAAATTAGTTTCAACCAATTTTTAACGAATTCCGAACTAGTTCGAACTAACTCTGAACAAGCTTGAATGAATTCCAAACTGGTTTGCACTTGTTTAAAATAGTTCAAAACCAGTTTTAAATAGTTTCAAACTAGTGTCATACAGTTCTAGTTGCAAACAGTTTTTAAAAAATGTCGAACTAGTTCTAAACAATTTGTCTTTAGTTTTAAACAGTTTTAACTAGGTTAAAATAGTTGGAAACAAGTTTTAAATATTTTTGTTCTCATTTCAAATAGTTTAGAACTACTTTGAAGACTTCAAACAAGTTCTTAATATTTTTAGAATTGTTTTAGTGAATTTTAAACATGTTCTAAGCATTTTTAAGCGCTTGCAAACTAGTTATACGTGCACAGTAGTTTTGTCAGTTACACATGCACAGTAGTTTTCATGATAGATAAACATGCGCAATAGTTTTCACTGCTATTTACACATGTGCAGTTGTTTTCCATGTTCTTTACACATTTTGCAGTAGGTTTTTGGGATAGTTACACATGTGCAGTAATACTCTATGATCTTTGCGCATGCGCAGTTGTGTTTTTTGATCTTTTTTAATGCGCAGTTGTGTTTTATAATAGTTACGCGTGCGCAGTAGTGTTCCATGATCTTTTTTAAGGCGCAGTAAGTTTTTATATGATAGTTACGTATGCGCAGTTGTGTTCCATGATCTTTTTGAATGCGTAGTAGGTTTTTGTGATAGTTACGAATGCGCAGTTGTGTTTTATGATAATTACGCATGCGCAGTAGTGTTCCATGATCTTTTTAAATGCGCAGTTGTATTTTATAATAGTTACGCATGCGCAGTAGTGTTCCATGATCTTTTTTAAGGCGCAGTAAGTTTTTATGATAGTTACGCACGCGCAGTAGTGTTCAATGAACTTTTTAAATGCGCAGTAAGTTTTTGTGATAGTTACGCATGAGCAGTAGTTTTTCAATGATAGCTGCGCATGCGCAGTATTACTCTATGATATTTGCGCATGCGCAGTTGTGTTTTATAAAAGTTACTCATGCGCAGTAGTTTTCCATGATCTTTTTGAATGCGCAGTAAGTTTTTGTGATAGTTACGCATGCGGGGTAGTGTTCTATGATCTTTGCGCATGCGCAGTTGTGTTCTACAATAGTTATTCGTGCGCAATGGTTTTCTATTATATTTTCACGTGCGCAGTATTCTTCAATGATTGTTACGCATGCGAGGTCGTGGAAAACTACTGCACATGTATGGAACAGTCCCAGAAAACCCTTGTTTTGTGTTAATTTGACTCTATATAATTACGTTCCTGTGAGTTTAGTTTCAGTCTGATCCAAAACCAAATTAGATCTCTCACTTTCATTTTAGTTAAATCCGAAACTAAATTAAGACTTCTCTTTTAGTGTGATCCAAAACTAAATTAAGTTTCTTTGCGTTGGTTTTGTAAAAAGTTCAAAAACAAAAATGAAACTTAATTTTCGTAGCGATCTTTTGTCCTACGTAAGTATTTATATACAGTTTTGAATGAATTCTAAGTAGTTCTAAACAAGTCTAAACATTTATTTAGTCCTAAAAAACTTTAAAGAGTTTTAAACAATTCCAAACAGTTTTAACTTAATTCCATACAAGGAACAGTAACTAGTTCAAAACTGTTTAGAGACAATTGAGAGTCAATTTGCCATTGCACTTTTATTATTTTATTTAAGGGATAAATAACTACAAATTGTTTCATGCTCGATTTAACGTAGGATGTGCTATCATTGTATAATGTAACGAGGGAACATTTTAGCTTGACAGAGGTGAGACGTCTGTCACGTGGAGTGATGGATGCCGGCGAGGCTTAAATTTTCTGACATTCCTGGCGTTCTTTTGCCTCTTATACAATACAGTAGGTACATTCACACCCCACGAGACAGCCTAACCTTCCACCAAGGGTTGGAGGCCTTTGCACTATATATTACAGAGGGGAAAGTGTCTGGGGGCCCCTCTTTTTCCAGGGAGCGAAACATAAAATAGTATTCCACCATCCACATACGAAACCCACCTATAATGTGTGTAAATTCACAGATATTCGCATTTTGCAGAGGTATCCCCATTGCACAGAGCCTTTCATCCAGGAAATTCAACACCCTCTAATATGCCCTATACATTCTTGGATCGAAAGAGAAAATATTCTGATGATTTGTGACATCTGGAATAGGGGAATATATTAGATATTTTATAAATTATGGTTCCTCTAAAGTACAACATTTCAAAAATTGAAAAATGTAACTTTCATTAATTTACATTGCAAATTTTAAAATCCTATTGAAGACAAATGTAGTTGATTTAATAACAGTTTTACCCATTCTACTCAGGCGGACACTTAGTCAAATGTATGTATATATGGGAGAAAAGGAATTTTTGTAAATTTGGATGTTTTAATGAATCAACCGAGATGGAAATAAACCACCTGCAAATAATGATGTATGTTCATCACAAGAGTGTCAAGTGCATCCTCCAAAAATTTTCTCACTATCTTTGAATACAGGTTTCTCCACGGAAGAGCTTGACACTCGATCTCATATTTTCATGAATAATGCATGCTCCACTACGAACACAGGACATAATACCACCGAAAAATTGTAGTCATTTGAAATTTATGAAACGAGACTGATTATTAAAAATTTTGCAAGTGATGCAACGCTTTTTACTGTCGAGAGTGGATGTCACGTTTGTCAGAAAAATCTCAATCTTTGTGAGAAAGCTGAATCTTTGTATAAAAAGTATGAATCCTTTTAAGAAACATGTAAATTATGTAAAGAAAAACTTAAAATATTTTTTTCTTTAATTTCTAGTTATTCGTTCTTTTATGAGAGTTTTTCTTCATTTCAAAGTTATTTTTTAATGTTTTTAGTTACTTTTCATAAACTTCGCACTTTTTAATCATATTTACCGGTGGTTTTAGTTCTTTCTTCCCTGAAAAGAATATTCGTACTTACGCTCCCGAAAATAATAACTAAAACTTGATTAACATTTTCTAGACAATGAAAAAATTAAACTATAAAGTAAAAGAAAAATAGGAATCTAAAAAAAAATTGAGAGGAATTATTAGAAAGTTACTAAATAACTAGAAAGAGTTAAACATAATCTGGTTAAAATTGTAGTACCCCTTGCGATGCTCAAAATTGAGATTTATTATGGTTCGAAATTCCAATTTTTTTTTTTTTTTTTTTGAACCTGAATATCTCAATTTTGAGCATCACAAGAAATACTGAAATCTTAACCAGATAGAAGGCACATGTAAAATAACGTTTCC
This sequence comes from Ganaspis brasiliensis, assembly GCA_037103525.1. Classification (NCBI taxonomy): domain Eukaryota; kingdom Metazoa; phylum Arthropoda; class Insecta; order Hymenoptera; family Figitidae; genus Ganaspis; species Ganaspis brasiliensis. Next base: position 666,234 of record JAZKLR010000159.1, on the reverse strand, counting down.
TCAAGATTTACACCAAAAGTCGATTTTTTCAAGTATAACTGACGGAAAAATACCTTAATTTAAAAATTATTAAACTAAAAAAAATAACTAGAGGTGAAAAAATAGATAACAACGAAAACCTATTTAGACATTAAAAAATACATGTTTACTTTTTTAATATAAAATTAACTAAAAGTTAAAAAAAATTATTAACATTTTTTAAAAAGTATTAGGGTTTCAAGAAATAATTACAAATAGATGAAAATTACTAAAATAAGGAACAAATGCCTACAAATATTGATAAACTACAAGAAAGAAAAAAAATAACTAAAACAGCTTGAAGTTAACTAGAAATACCCAGAACAAAACAATAAAAATTACTGTAAAATAACAAGGGAATGTAAAAAGTAATTATTAATAAAAATTAGTAGAAAATTTTGAAAAATAACTAAAAGATGAAAAAGTTACTAGAAAAGGAAATAGTAACTAAAAAGCAAATTAAGGCAACTAGAAAAGAAAAAAAAATTAGAGTAAAAAAAATTTTTCAAATTTAAAAGAGATACTGTAAACTAAACGAGAATAACTAGAAAGTGAAAAATAACTTTAATTTATTAATTCTAACTAAAAATCATAAGTAAAGTACTGAAATATCACAAATCAACTAGAAAGTATGAAAAATTTCTTTAAAAAAACCCAGAAAAATTACTAGACAGTAACATGATATTTGAAAGTCGATTTAAAATATCAGTAAAAGTGAGAAAAATTATTATATATCGAAAAATGATTAACAGTTTAAAAAATCAAAACTGTGATATAAGAAAGAATTGCTAAAAAAAACTACATAGAAGATGAAGAAAAGTAACTATAATTAAAAAAGAAAGAAGTACCAGTGTTATAAAAAATAATTAATGAATTTTAAATCAAATCTGAATTAGTAAGAAAAATAACTAATTAAAAATATAATTTCTAATTTACTTACTTGACATAGTAATTTTGAACTTTTTTTTGTTATTTTATTTACTCTCTCTGCGTAGCAGAGTTCAAGACTCCATACATAAATCCTCACCCTAATATAGATTAAATCTTAACCTAACGTCATCTTATTCTACTTTAAACTATCTAATTCTATCCTTTCTAACGCCAGTGCCTGGGCTTCCGTTTTCCGTTTCTCATAAGATTAGTTTCTATACTCCTAATCTTGCCTTCCCCTTACGTTAATCCCATATTACTTCATTTTCTCATTCTTTCCAGCTCTCTCATCCACCTTTTTCCTTGTCCACTTTCTTTCCCATATCCATCTTACTCTCAAATCTACTCCTTTTTCTTACTCCCATACCATCCAATACTTACACTCTTCCATCCCTTTCCCATCCTAAACTTACATACTCTGCTCCATTTACTATATTTTTTCATTCTCTCTCAATACTCCGGCCTTTCTTCTCCTCTCACCATTTTGTACCACCTAATATATTTCGACTCCACTATTCTCCCCTATCTTTCCCCTCTCTCCTTCCGACTCCAATTTTCCCTTAACCTTTCCCTCCGTTTTCTTTGCCTCTTCTCTTCCTTTCGGACTTACATCTTATCTTTCTCCCACCTTACTAATCTCTTTTTTCCCTTTCGCTCATTCTTCCTAATCATCTGCCAACTAAGTTGCGTTAATCCACTCCCTCTTCCTTGGTCTAAGTTTTTCTGTACTTTGCTCTGCTTTTTTGCTTCACTACCATTTTCTCCCTACCTAGTTTTTCTCTCAACATATCTCCTGGGTAGATCCAGCCCCCCCCCCCCCCCCCCATCGTTCATCTTAAAAATCTTTCATGCATTCTCTCAACTTTCCCAATCTCCCTCTATCCCCAAATTTCCACTTAATAACTTATTACTGCCCATACCTACCAACACATCAAACAACCTTATACGAATTTTCCAATCATTCTTGAATCTCCTCTCATCTATCCCCCAAACTTGTTTCATCACTCTACCCCTTTTTTCAACCTTTTACTGATGTTAAACTCCTGTTCTCCATTGTATCTAAACCAGTACTCTAAATAGCAAAATTCACTCACTTCTTCCACTCTCTTTCCATTCAACTTCCATAACTCATTCCCTTTTCTTCTTAAATCTTATCACCTTCATTTTCTCCACTTTCACACATAGATCTTTCTCCCTAACATACGTTTTAAACTTACTCAACAGCAATCTTATCCGATTCTCTTCCTCAGTCGTCAATACCAAACCTTTTCTATCTTTGACATTTTTTCTTCCAAATCCAATTCCAAATTTCTTCCAAATAAATAAAATTGGACTTAGGGGGCAGCCTTGTCCAGCCCTCTACCCAACCAAAACACCTTTCCCAACTTCTTTCCTACTCTAACCCTCTCTTGCGTATCTTCATATAATTTCTTGATCCTCTCGATCAAACCTTGCTCTATTCCCCTTTCCTCTAAAACCTTTCACAGTATTCCACTATTTACAGAAGGAAAGGCCGCCTTAAAATCTATGAAAAGAGCAATCATATTTTCTTTTTTCTTACTCAAACCAGGAGTAAGTTCTTCCGTTCACCAGGAGATTTAGTATATGTTGTCTATTGTGCCCATCTCCTTCCTGAACCCCGTTTGATTGCGCGGAATACATCCCATATCCTTAAATCTCTTCCTAATTACTTCTGTGTAAACTTTATATCCTACTGGCATTAACGTCACTTTCTGTATTTTTCCTCTTTCTTTCCTTCTCCTTTTTTAATAATCGGAACTATCAATCCAGTCTTCCATACTTTCCGCCACCCCTCCCCTTTCCACACCATGTTAACTATTTTCTATATTTCTGCCCTCATGGCTTTTCCTCCAATCTTTAAACATTCTTCTTCTATCTCATATTTCTTTGCGGCTTTATTACTTCTTATCCTATCTATTGCCTCATTTACTTCTTCCCTATTAATCTACGTTTGATTCATTTCCGCCCCCTTCTCCTACCCTCTCCTTTTAACTTCTTTTCCATTCCTCTACTCAAACCTTCGAAAGTAAATAGTTCGAGGTAAATCCAAAAGCGCTTACGGAAATAGGTAGGAGGAGGGATATAAAGTCGTTGATGCAGATAGAGAAGGAGAGCTTAAGCAAGACAGGAGACTCAGGATATATAAGGGTATTGTTGTAGATGGATAAAGTAGATAATAAAATAGATGACGAAGTAGATAATAGAGATAAGGTAAAAGAGAGTGAAAAGGAAGGCGTATGGTATGGGAGGAGATGAAGCAAATAAGAAACGGAAAATAGAAGGAAATAGGAGAAGTTAGAAAGGAAATGGCTAGCTTAGAAGAAAGGGTAGAAAATGTAGAAAGTCTAGAAAAGAGTAGGAAGGAGAGAAAGGATGAAGAAGGATCCTTGAAAGTAAAAGCGCTAGATAGAAAAATAGAATAGATATGTAGAAGAATGGAGATATTAGAAAGAGGGAAAATGAAAAGATAAATAGTGATTAGAAGTTTGAAAGTGGATAGAAAAGAAAGAAAGAAGAAAGTGTGGAAATTGTTAGGAGAAATAGTCGCAAGTGTGGAGGTTAAAGAGGTACGGAAGTAGGTGGTGAGGTGGAAGATAAACTAAGAATTTGGGTAATAGAGTTAGGAAGTGAAGACTGGAGAAAATAAGTAATGAGCAAACAGAGTACACTTGGGGAAATGGAGGAAAGAATAAGTGAGGATAAAATTAATGGGAAAAAAAGGATGGAGTAGCTGCTGAATAAAAAATTTGTGAGGAGAGTAGTAATGAAAAAATAGATAGATGGAGTAAAGAATGTATAAGCGTGGATGGAGAAAGATGGGCAGTTAAGAATGGAACATCGGAAGTGGTTAAGAAACAAGGTTTTGGCGTGGTATGGAGAAGAGGTCAAGACAACATGGAGGAATAAAAATAGTATTCTGGAATGTCTCGGGAATGACGAATAAGGAGGAAGATTTTTGGAAAACATTGGATACATGGGATGTAGTAATGCTTAGCGAGACATGAGTAAATTATTTATTTGCTTGCAGTGATTTTTTTTATCTTTCGGTAATTCCTTTAAATTATTTAATAATTTTATAGTTTTTCTCTTCACGTTACAATTCTTTTACCGACGGGCACAAAATAGCCCCACTTGATGGTATTTTATTTTTCGAATTTTAATTCTAAACCGCAGTAATTGGTACATTTATCCTATTTTGCTATATTTCAACACAAGAAATAGACAAACATAAATTTCATTTAAATGAAATCGATTTAGCAGTGTAGGAATTGTTGACACTACTTTAGAGCGTCATATTGTGCGTACGTGTTTGCAGGAGCAGCATGTGTTGTTAGAAGAGAGCAAAGGAACGTAGGTGATGCACCCTAGAGTAGTACTCTTGAGACACCAGACACCCCTATGCCTGCTGTCTGGTCACACACAACAACCCTTCTAAGTGGCAAGTATTATGTCACTCTCTAGCTTTAATATACAGACCTACAACCTCTGCTTGTGTGTGCCTACAAAATAGCACAAGAAAATGGTTTCTTTGAAGTTAAAACCAAAAAGAGAAGCACGTCTAACGATTATCACCCTTTTGAAACGTGACGGATTAAGTTTAATTAATTTTACTCGCTGGACAAAATCAATGAAATTTTTTTCATTTTCAATTACAAAATGTACTCTTTATTTTATTGTGTAAAAAAAAACTACTTATTTTATAGAAAAAAAAAAACATTTGATGTTATGTTGAGGCTGATCGAACTTGTGAAAAAAGTGCTCTCACCTGATTTCAATATTGACGTTCCTCGTTCTTAAAAAACGAAATAAATTAGTTAATGTTAATTTATTATAAATAAAAGAGTAGCACAAGTGGTGGAACTTCAGTTTTATTACTATAAAAAAGAGTTATAAATTATTTTTAAAGTATTTTCGAAATTTGAAAAAAAATATTAAAAAATAATTTACCTTGTTTTTAAAACAACAAAATTGAAGTTCCGACACTTGTTCCATTCTATTATTCTAATAAATCAAAATTATCTATTTTATTTTGTTTTTTAATAATCGTTTAAACAAATTCATATTTTTATATAAATGAAGCTTTTTTGGGTTCATCCAGTTTTCAATCAATTCAAAAGTCAAATTATCCAGTTTTTAATTGAGAAAAAGTGAATTTATTTAATTTACAGTTTATCATAATGTACATTTTTTAAATTTTTAATTATTATCAATGTATATGTTTCTGAAACTCAATCGGTTAAAAACTAAAATATAGTCAATTCCTGATTAATTTAAATGTAAATTTACCCCATTTTTAATTTCCAAATATGTATTCATTTTATTTCCTATTGATCTAAATTTTAACTTATCCAAATTTAAAATTATACAATTTTCAGTTGATCCAAATGTAATTTTAACTAACTTCCAATTGATCAAAATCTGAAATTTATTCGATCACTAATTAATCCAAATGTTAATTTAACTAATTTAAAATTAATTAAAATTTAGCTTAAAACAACTTCCATTTATTGCAAATGTATCTGAAACTATTTAAAAAATGAACCAAATTTAAAGTAATCTAATTTCCAATTGACTTGATTGACTCCAATTGATTTACATTTGAAAATCAAAACGTAATATTTACACTCGAACCAATTAAAAATTAAACAATTGTTCTTCATAAAGAATTCATTTTATAAAAATAAAATTTATGAGGTCGTGGAAAGAAAAATTCTTAGTGTCAAAAAAGATTGAAAAATCTTGAATTATTGTAAAAAAAAGTTTACTTTTTTTACATAGGTCAATCGATTCTTTTTCAATTTAAAACAAGGAATGAGATTATTTTATTTATTAAATTGCATTTTAGCATGAAAAGAATTTTTGTCGAATAACGATATTTTTAGATGAGATAAGGGGCTTAATAAAAATTAATTCAATATTTTTAAGTATTCCTGTGTCCAATTTTAGACATTTATGATTTTAATAAGTCTATTAAATTTTATTGAAATTCGTTAAAACATTCTTGGCACATCCTGACGGCAAAAATAGTCACTGAACTCGCATACATACATTTCACATATTTATCATTATTATATTTGTCGAAAAATGCCTTCGGGCATCTATCCCATCCAGGTTGGGATTAAAAATACAATTTATTAAATTAATATAACAGAAACCAGTTTTGAGGTTATAATCAATTAAAATCAATTAAAATAATACGACTTATATACAAATTTTATAAATCAAGTATAAAAAACCGCAGCCAAGTTACACCTCAATTATTTATTTTGAGTGATTAATTTTTTCTGTTAATTTTTTGAAAAGATTGCTTCCTCATAGAGATTGTTTAATTTCTATATTTAAATCATTAAAATTAAGAAATCAGATAAATTCTCTGAAAAAATACCAAAGAAACCCTAAAAATTAAATTTAAAAATATATTTTATACTAGTCCAGTTATTTGGTACTTTTAGACGGAAAAGTTCTTTACTTCTCGGTTTTTTTTAGCACTCGAAAAAAGATTCTAAATTTGCTATATCAATTTCGATCAGAAGGCCCAAAATTTATTTGAAAAAGATATAAAATTTTAAAAAGTTGGGTATTCAAGCTTTACAGTAAATTTGATGAAAAAATGGTTCATAGTAAAAATAAAGAGTATAAAATTTCCTTTAATTTAAATAAAAATTAAACGTCCTATGTCAATGAGATCAAAAGTTATAGCCGTTCAAAGAAACCCGATTTTTTCGATTTTTCAGTTTTTTACCAATTGTGCGATTTACAGTTATTTTAATCAAAAATGATCTACAGATCAGCTAAAGTAGTCTAAAATATCTTTTATATCTGATGAAGAAGAACATTATAACTTAATTAGGTCCAAAGTTATGACCTTTCAAATATAAAATAAATTTTCAACTTTGGACGTTGTAAAATAACATTGATTTTTTTTAGATATACATAGAGTTTTGAATTGTGATATTTATTTTAATTACTTATTTTATTTATATTTTTTTAAAAATCGGAGTATAAGTTGTGATATATTTTATATTTGACTTGCTGTAGACGCTCAAAGGCGTAAGTTCAGGGGCTTAGGAGAATCGAGCAGACTAATCAGATAATTGCCCATATTAGAAAGCAAGTTCTGATTGGTTTGTTCTATTTTCTTTATCCCCGAAATTGAGAGAGACAAAATACAGATTGTTATTATGAGGCGCCTATGTGTGATGCCCCTGCATGTGTGATGTCTATATCGTTTCGAGTAATTAGATTCACCAACGCATATACATATATGCACATATGCATAAGTGATTGTCATGTCCGAAGTTTATTTTAGAGTAAAATTATAAGGTAAGTGTTAATCTTATAAAATGAAGTAGGTTTGTTTACATGTCAAACATAACCTTGTTATTATTATAATTCTTATTATTTATACGTTACAGAGTACTTCTTTATTTATTATTACAATATATTACAATTTAGATAAAATTTTCTACACACAAACATTTTTCATAAAAAAATATAAAAGTTCTCAAAAATATATGCTTATTTTTTAAAAATGGTATTACGTTTAATTGAAATAGATACAAAGTTTAATAAAATAAATTTATAGCAGAAATTAGTAAGAGATTTAATATTTCAATTTTAATATTAAACTAAAACTTATTGTTGATAAAAACAATTTTTAAAATATGATCAGATTTAAACTTCTTAGATGCAAGATTAGAAAACGAATATCTCTTTTATAACTTTAGGTTAATATTATATTGTATTAAAGGTGGAAATAGAATTTTATTGCACAATTTTTTAAATAAAAATCATATTGAATGTTTGATTGAATTAGCATTTTGCGACAGACAACTTCAATTAACATTTTATTACACAAACAATTAAATGAGAATCATATAGCACTCTTTTTTGAATTACCATTTTATTCCACTGGTTTATGAATAAAAATGTATAAATCATTTTTGAAATTACGTCAATATTTTTGCGCCTTCACAACAGGAGGGTGGAAAAAATTTTCTACAATCTGCATATTCACGTATTCGCAACCTAATTTGAACTAACGACTCGTTAGGGTTGACACTCTTGCATGGCCGACTTTATGTCATCAATTTTTGTTACTCGTGGGTCATTTTCAGGTCCATTTCTGGTGATGGGATACGAGCTGAAATAGGAATTAGGCAAAAAAAAAAAAAAAAAAGAGGGGCAATGACAGTGAAATGCACTGCTCCGAAAATATAACATTCAGAAAGACGCTTACGCAATAACCTAGTCCACTGGAGTTATGAACGCCACAACTGAACTTTGTTCGGACTCTTTATTAAAATGAAATATTCAACGCGCTTGTTCGTCGACATTTGCAATGTCGATGTAAATTTTTCAACAAGCTCTCTCCCAGCGCATTAGACGCTTTAATTAGAGGACGTCTGTAATGAACGCTTCACCAAGAGTATTTAAGTTTCTTACTAATTTATTTCTTCTTCTAATTTGCAACAACTCAACACATTTAGAAAAGCTACTCCACGCATTTAAAATCTTTAAATTTAAATGCACTAGACCGACAGCAACATGTATGGCAGTTCGTTAAAAAATTAAAGGGGAACAACAAAAATAAATGCGAATCATGATCGTAATATTTGTATTTAAAATTTTTTTCATTCACGAGATCACTGTAACTCTAGAATTTTGTTTGTTTGTTATTATAGTTTTTAAAAAAGACGTTACCAACATGAGACTTGAAATTCAAATTTTTTCTTGAAAACGTGCATAACTTTCAGGAAAATATTTCCTAAATATTATAAATGAACTTTTGCTGGAAATATGGTTTTAAAAGTGACACAAAGTAAGTCCTCTTTTTATGATTATGACTCCCAAAGACATTTTCCTGGCGCGTTTTTTATAGAAGTAATATTTCGCGAGCAAACATATATATTGTGTAAAGAAGTTTTATCCCGCCGTAATTTCTTGTGGTAAAAATTTATATTCAATAGATAGTGGACATTTATTAGGGTGGTCCAAGGAGACAAAAGTCAGAAATTTTATGCTTTGATCTTCAAAACATTTTCCAATCAGAAGAAAATAAGCTTTTTTTATGAAAAGGGAAAATATTTAGAGGTCGCTTAAAACCATTAAAATTTAATATAATTTTATGGGAAACAATCAATTCTCGTTAATTTGTTAAAGAATCGACAAAAATAAGTCAAATGAATCTTAAATTTAATTTGTTCTTTATAAAGTGATGAAGAAACATCCTATACTGAATAAAGTTTCTAAAAATTTTGTTAAAAATCATTAATTAATCTTCGAGATGCTCATCTCGATGTTGACCTTGTAAATATGATTTAATTTATTAAATAAATCGACTTGATCAGGTAACATAACCTAAAAAATAAATAAATAACAAGTGGAATTTTATAAAATTTTAGAATTATAAAAACTAGCAAAAAATAATTGCAAATTTTATAAATAAACTTAAAAAAAATCAAATAAAAATTGGAAAAAGTAATTTAAAAAATCATAGAAATGTTTTAAAAATTAAAAAAATAATTTAAATTTGAGAAAAATACTTGAAAATCTAAAAAATAAATTTAAAAAAATTAAATAATGAAAAATTATAGAAAATAATGGAAAATTGAGAAAAAAAATTAAAATTTGATAAAATAATTGAAAATATTACAGGATATATTTTAAATAAAGGAAAGTTAAAGAAAAATTCAGAAAAATACTTAAGACTTTTAGAATTTCATTGAAAAAAAGAGAAAATTATTAAAAATTAGAGAAAATAAATTAAAAAGTCAAACATATTTTAAAATTAAAGGGAATAATTTTTAATTAAAGAGAAATAAATAAAAACATTTAGAAAATTATGGAAATGAACGAAAATTGAAGAAAATAAAATAAATAATTGAAAGTTGAATGAACTAATTGAAATTTCAAAAAAATAATTTAAATTTTTGGAAAATCTAAAACAAATGAAACAATTGAAAATTGAAATAAATAATTGAAATTTGAAATATGTAATTGAAAAAATGTAGATTGAATTGAAATTTCAGAAAAATATTTGAAAATCTTAGAAATTAATTGAAAAGAATGAGAAAAATGTAAAATTGAAGGCAGCTGAAATAAATTGAAATTTAAGATAATTAATTTTTTTTTTTAATTTCATTTGATCAAAAAAGTAGCTCAGAATACAATAATTTTGAAATTAGCAAAATAACTGAAAATAATGACAAATTGAATAAAATAACTAAAATATGATACAGACAATGATAAGTTGTAAAAAAAATAATGACATTTGTCTGAAATAATTAAAAAAATGACAGAATTTTTTTTTTTTAATTAAAAAAATAACTGAAGTTTGACAAGACTACATGAAGATCTTTGAAATTAATTGAAAAAAATAAAAATAACTAAAAATTGGAGAAAAAATTTGAAGAAAGTAAAAATAATTGAAATTTACCATAATTAATAAAAAAAAAATTTAAATTATAAATACAAATGCAAATAATTAAAAATTTAAGAAAATAATTGGAATTTTAGAAAAATACTTAAAAATCTTAAAAAGTGCTTTTAGAAAATGAGAATAATAATTAACAATCGAGGAAAATAATTGACAAATGATAAAAATTATTCAAAATTCAAAAAAATAATTAAAATTTGAAATATTTGATTAAAAAAATGTTGCATTTTTTATAAATTAGAAATAATAATAATAATAATAATAAATAATAGAAATTTGAGAGAAATAATTGAAAAAATTACAGAAATTTTTTGATGTTAAAAAAAAGTAATAGAAATTTCAGAAAAATACTTGCAACTCTTAGAAATTCATTGAAAAAAAGAAAAAAATTAAAAATTAAAGAAAATGATTAAAAAAGGATTTTAAAATTTGAAACTTGAAGAAAATAATTGAAATTTGATACAACAATGGAAGTTGAACATTGAAATAAATATAAGAAATTTGGAAAAAACAATTGGAAAATTCATCATTTTTTATAAAATAGGCAAAAAAATTGAAGTTTCAGAAAAAAACTTGAAAATCTTAAAAATTAATTGAAATGAATGAGAATCATTAAAAATTAAAGCAAAGAATTGAAGAAAGCTAAAAAAATGAAATTTAAGATAATTAATAAAATTTTTTTGGAAATAATGAAACTAACTGAAAATAATGACAAATTGAAGAAAGTAATTGAAATATGATTTAAAATTTTGAAACTTGAAAAAAACAATTGAAATATGATAAAGATAATGATAAGTTGCAAAAAAAAATTACTTTTGAATGAAATTATTGAAAAAATTACAAATTTTTTTTTTATATAAAAAAAATTGAAGTTTAAAAAAACTGCATGAATATCTTAGAAATTATGAAAACAAATGAAAATTATTAAAAATTGAAGAAAATAATAGAAATTTTAGAAAAATACTTAAAAATCTTAAAAAGTGATTTTAGAAAATGAGAATAATAATTAACAATCGAGGAAAATAATTGAAAATTGTTAAAAATTATTCATATTTGAAAAAAATATTTTAAATATGCTGAAAATAATTTAAGATTGAAAAAAAAATTGAAATATGATAAAAATAATTTAAATAAAATATATGAGGGAAATAATAATAATACCTGAAAAAAGAATAGAAGATTAGATTAAAAGAAGAAAATAATTACAAAATTATTTAATTAAAGAGAATGATTAAAAAATCGTATAAATAATTGAAAATTTATAAAAATAATTGAAATTTTATAAATTATAACAAAATAATGAAAGTAATTAGAAATTGAAGAAATTAATTGAAAAATAATAAAAATATTAAAAATATTAAAAGATGAAGAAAATAATTGCAAGATAATTTAAAAAAAAAATGAAAATTGAACAAAATAATTGCAAATGGAGATATATATTTAAAAGTTCAGGGAATAAATTCAGAAATTATGAAAGTTATTAAAAATTGAAAATAATAATTGAACTATGACAAAAATAATGGTAAATTATCAAAATTAATTTAAATTTGCGGTGCGTAATATAGAATTTAGGAATAAATAATTAAATGGATTTAATGTCAGGGGAGAAATAATTTAAATTTAAAGAGTGATTGGAAAAACTAAACAAAATAATTGAAATGTAAGAAGTTTAATTTAAGATTTAGAGAAACAAGTTAAACTAGGTGAGAATTATGTCCATTTCATGGGCATTTCGCTTCTAAGTAAGCAAAATAATTTGCTTCCTCATAGAGGAAGCAAGAAATTAATCATATATAAGTTAATTGGGGAAGTTCTTAACAAAAAAATTTTTAATGCAAAAAAAAGAAAAAACATCAATTTACGAATTTTTGATCAATTATAAAAGTTATATAGGTCAATCGATTCGTTTTGAGATAAGGAATATGATTTTTTATTCATTAAGTTGTATTTTTAGCTTGGGAAAAAATTTTGGCAAAAAACGATTTTTTTCGATGAAAAAAGGTGCTCAACAAAATTTGATTGGGTATTTTCAAAAATCCCTGTGTCCAAATTTAGATATTCACGAGCTTAAAAAGTCATCCAAATTTTATTGAAATCCGTTGAAGCGTTCTCGAGATATCCTGGCGACAATAAACGCTATACACACACACGTACACACACACACACACACACACACACACACACACACACACACACACACACATACATCTGGACATTTGCTTAGGAATGAAAATTTACGCTTTTTAGATGAAAATGAGTCGATTTAGACTATTTTTGGAAAATCGAAAATTTTAACGATCACAAAGCTTCCTTTATGAGGAAGCAAAATAATTAAAAATTGCAGAAAATAATAGAAAAATGATAAAAGTAGTACAAAATTGTAGTTTCAGTAATTGAAATCATAATAGAAAAGAATAATTAAAAATTGAAGAAATTTGTAAATCACTTCAAATTTCGTATATTTGAAACAGGAATTAATTGAAATTTTAATCATTATGAGTTCACATTAACTGAAATTTGAAGAAATTAAAATTGTTATTAATTTAAACAATGTCAGGTGTGGACAGAATGAACGAATGAATAATTTAAAGTTGTAAATTATTATTATATAATTGGGGCCCCATTTTCTCTTTTTCACCAGGGCCCTTGCTCTCCCAGTTACGCCACTGATAAAATATTCTAAAAGTAGCAAAATAAAAGTTAATAGTGTTGTAATTTACAAATGAAATAACCTAATTTTCACTGAAAAAACCTTTGTTACAATTCAGTGCAGCACAAAGTCAACCATACATGTAAATTTAACATCAAAATAAAGGGACATTTAACAACGATCTAGAATTAATCTTAAAAATTTTATTTACCAGAAAACTACTTGCAGCAAAAATCACGACTAAGTTTTTTTGTGTTCTAAAACATTGAATTTCTGTTTCTAACTTATACAGACATTTTCAATTGGCTAGAACAAAAACTTTCCTGACTATTTTCTTAACCGTAGTCGGTCCAAAATGTCTGTATAAATTAGGAATGGATATGCAAATTTTTTAACATTAGATTAGAATATGTTATTTTACATTGTCAGCTTTCATTTTGCTGTTTTTAGAATATTTTTACCTAAAATAAATAATAACCTAAAAGTGTGAATCATAAAAAATCCACATTTATTTCATAATTTTTGTTTTTTACTATTTTCTTACTCCATTTAGTTAATACACAATTTTTTTATTCCAGTTAAAGAGTGATTTTTTCATTAAAACACTATTTTTAATCCAACATATTTCACAAACCTTAGTTAACAGACTGTTATCTGTTAAAATCGAAATAACAGATTGCAGACACCAATGTGTTTTTTTTTCGGTTTTCTCGGTTCGTGCTATCGGATATTTTTTACAAGGAATTTAGTTTAAACCCAGTATATATCGAAATATAACGAATTTCAATAATTTATTAAAAGAACAAAAAATAGTAAGAAGATTTTTGTGCCTTGTTGTCGACAAAGTGTAAAATTAGTAAAGCGTTAATCGTGTTCACTTTACCCTTGGTCTTTGATCCTTCATGCATCTCAAGCGATTTTATCGGAAATGCTGTAATTATGAACATATTGCCGGCAAAATAGTGTTACATTAACGCATGCTTTTAGTGAGCCAAGCTTTTCAGAAAGCAAAGGCTAAAGTAACAGCATACTCCGGCCTCTGCAGAGATTTTCCAGACGACAGAGAACACAATCGCAGCATCCCGACACTCTTGCAAAATATGAGATTGCAACCTGCTTTAATAATTCGCGATGGCACGTAACGCTTCTCGACGAAAATTCATATAAGGTCACAAAATATCGGCCCGTAAATTCTAGATGTGTCACCGGAAAATCTCAGAGAGTGAAAGATCGCTACAGTCAAATCCCGGGAAATTGGAGCGATGTCTTAAATTTCAGAAATACCAGACGACAAATTTGTTTCAGGAGAAGATGTGACACATTCTAGAATTTAAATTTCAATAAAAATAATGTTGGGAGATGTGGGAATTTTTAACGAATTTTCCTACCGAAATTCAAGTCTTTCACGAGATAGCATAAATTCTCGAAAGGTCGGAGGGGAAAATAAATTTTCAGCACATCACCAAGAACAAAGAGTATCCCTTATATCTTATGGGCTCTTTGCGTGAAACTTCTGCGAAAGTTGGGGAAAGTATTAAGGATTATGGTAGTACTAGTTCCGAGAGATCAGCCACAATTGCTTCTAGTTCAGATGTTGGATTCTGGGGTCATGGACCATTAGATACGCATACACAGTCAAACGAATATGACTCGGAAAAGAGATCCTCTACTACTCTTACTATATCTCTACTTGCGGAAGGGAGGCAGAAATATTCTGCTTTGACTTTTAGCAAAGGAAATTCCGATGCTGTAGAAAAAGGGAATGGGAGTTATGAATCAATCTTTGGAGTGGTAATACTGACGAATAGGGTCGCTTTTTCATGGAAGAAGTCAAGGGTCAATCTAACCAATCTGTTTCAATGACAATAAAGCTATTGACATTTTTGTTGTTGGAGTTGTTGAAAATATTAATATTGCAGGTAGAAATAAAGATTTTTATTTTGAGAAAATCGAAATCTATTCAGGGGATCGATTGCGTAACTTTTCCGGATTCCACATCTCGAATTTCAAATTCGGAACCCAAATTCCATAAAACGAATTTAACAACACGTATTCCATAACTCAGATTTCACAGCCTTTATTCCAAATTCTGAATTCCACATATCGGATTCTACAACAGGAATTCGACAAACCGAAATCCAAATTCCGCAACTTGAATTCCATATACAAAAACCGGAATCAGTAGATCAATTTCATAACGTGTAATCCATAACACAGGTTCCATAATTAATCTGCATCTAAATTCTGAATTCCACATATCAAATTTTATATCGTGGATTCGACAAACCGGAATCCAAAATTCCACATCCAGAAATTCCACAAAACACAGATTTTACAACCTATATCCAAATTCCGATTTCCATATATCAAATTCAACCAACCCAAATTCGACATTTAGAATTCCACATCCGAAAACCGAATTTCACATTTAGAAATCAACATCTCGAATTTTTCAATACGAATTACATACCACAGTTTCAATGACCTGTATTCCGTAATCGGGATTCTATATCTCGAATTTCGTATCATAGATTCTAAATACCAGAATTTTCAACCTAGTTTCCGAATTTAGAATTCCACATCCAAAAACACAAAACCGCATTCAGAAATCCACGTTACAAATTCCACAATACAAATTTCGTAATACAAATTCGACGACCTGCATATCGTATTCAGGATTCATAAAGCTATTTATCTAAAAAATATATAAATAAATATAAATTGATAATTTTTGATTGACTCGGAAAAATAAAACTTTTTAAAAAATGGAAAATAATATTTTTTTTAAAATTTTGAAAAACTTAATTTCTTAACGCATTTATACAAAAGAAAACATTTATAATAACTGACGGTGAAGTTGAGAGGGACTCAGATGATGAAGTAGAAGGTGTAATCGAAGGTGAAGTATTTTGCAGTCCTGGCAGCTCTTTATTTAAAAGCAATGTATCTGATGTTTTCGCTTCAACTTCTGAGGTTAAATCAATTTGAAGTTCAAATGCAGACAGTGAAGCATCTTCTGGGTGTCCTTCGGATATATCCAGATGAAAGGAAGTAATTGTACTCAACCGCTGCTCATCATGAAATATTTATACTATTAAAATAAAATTCTATTAATAATATCAGATTACAATAATTTTGCAATAACTTAATTGTTATAATTAGATTTCATGGAAAACATAGTACTGGCAAGTATGGTTTACAAAAACCCTAAATATTATTGTTTTCCCCTATTACTATAATAACACTAACAAAAACCATCTCAACAGTAGATTGCATTAATTTCCACTCTCTAAGTATTTGTTAAATAATACTCGCTGAGCTACGACGGAGATAAGTTCTTTTATCTCATTTGCTTCCAAGAACATTAGAATTGACGAAGAAACTGCATTCTCTGTAAAAGAAGTTCGCCCACATACCATATATAAACCCATGTAAAAGAGTATATGCAAACTACCTAACATATACGTTATTTATTAACAGGCATCATAATGAAATTAAACATGTGTTTGGTTTAACTAACCTTCAAATACTGTGATGTATTGTTGTAAACACCATTGCCTCAGTAAATTCTGCATTTCTGGATCTGCCATGATCACGATCACAAAAAAACATTGACGCTGCGTTTCCTGGCATCTATGAGTTTAGGTTATGGAGCGGTCACAGCGATTGGCTGCCTGCAATTTACCATGTCAACGTATGAGAATGAGCGAGTGGGAACAATTTTTCTCTCTTGCTCACTCTCATACGTTGCCATGGTAACCTGCAGGCAACCAATAACAGTCTGGCAAACGTAAAGGCTAGTGTACCATAGTTCGCTCATACCATAGTTCGCGCTGTTTGTATACAAACAACTTGGTATGTAGTTTTAAATGAAAAACTTGTTTACATTGTGCACGGGTCGATTTTGTTACGACAATATTCTTCGAATGGTTAATTTTAACTATTGGATTTTAATCATTTCAACTCGAATGTGACAGCAAGCATCATTTAGTTTCCGTTAGTCATACCTTATTTGTTTTTAAATATTGTCCCTTAAATAAAGCGGATGCGACAAACCAAATTTTACTTTTTAGAATTTCACATCCGAAAACCAAAATCTATATTCAGAAATCCACGTCACGAATTTCACAATACCAATTCCATAACACGAATTCAGTGACCTGTATTACATATTTACATATTTGTATTACATCCATCTAGGATGTGGAATTCGAAACTTGCAATACAGAATAAGAAAAACAGGATGTCAAATTCGAAACATTAAATTCGTAGCGTGACATACGTAAGGTAGAATCAAGGATGTTAAATGTAAGATGTGGAATGCGGAATGTAAAATACAAAATATAAGAATCGAAATATATAATCCTAAGTACGGAATTCAGAATATGAAATCTGAAAAAGATTGAGTAATCATCCCCCAATTTGGAAACACTATATATTATCTATACTACAATTCCTAAACTTCTAACCTATTATTTTAATTAGATTATTCTTTATATTTATACAATTTATATTTTTTGAAAAATGATACCTTTTAAATAATTGATTGCATTTGTAAATGTTATTCTTGACAAAGAAATAAAGAATTGCAACAAACATTTTTAAAGTAAAAGAATTCATAACAATACAAAATTATTATTCTCCATTTCTTGAAAGTCTTTAAGTTCACTTATGCTGATTTCTTTTGGCATCTACCTTCTGCAATACTTGTAATTCAAATTTAATATGTTTTTTGTTGTATTCTCTATGTATTAAATTAAATATCGATTATATTTATAGATTAAGAGCAAGATTATTGATAAAATCAAAACCTCACTCCAAGAAAATGTCTTACGATATGTGCAACCGGAAGAACGTGCTTTGCAAAAGAATACCTTTAAAGCAAACAGATTCCACGGATTCTGAAAACAAACAGTTATACTATACTCTGTGGACGAGATGTGCAACATAATAATAGCTACGAAGGTAAACACAGGACGCTTCCAAAAACCATTTCTCGAACCAAGTATTTTTCTAGAAAAACAACTCGATCTTGTTATTCAAGAAATATAAAGAAAATGAAAGGGAAATTATTAATTCGAGAAAGAATGATTAATCAAAGTAAAATTTATTACTATTGAAAGCTGATTAGGTCTGTTTTTCAAAAGCAGAATATTAAATGCTTTTCCAATCTCGAGACAAGCAGTCATAAGAATTCAGTTGGAATTTTCATCTTAAATCATCTCAACATGAGTGCTAAGAAAAAGGTCAGAGTTTGGGGACGATGCTTATCCCGATAGAGAAAACATTCCACTGAAGAATGAATTCTCTGCGTGAGTGCGAAACAATTTGATGGAAGAAAATCAAAAAATAAAGAAATACTCTCTTTCATCAGAATCTGTGTGAATGCAGCTTTCAGCATGAATATAAAGCTTAAAAATAATTTTAAAATATCCACTGAAGCATAAAAAAGATTTGAGATGCTGATACAAAATTAAAACTTTCTTTTACGAAAAAGTTGAACATACTAAGGCAGAAAAGTTGAGTAAAATTTAAGTACGCAATTAAACTCGAAAGCCGTGATCAATAATGCAAATGACAAAGTGTCGAACAAGAGTGAAAATAGAAAAATGAAAGAAATGAATTTCTTAAGCAAGAAAGTTGAAAATGAAAATCATATGATAATGCGGAAGACCGTAGAGTTAGAGCATAGAATTAAGGAAGAAAGTTTCCTAGTGGAATAAACTCAGCACGAGAAAGAAAGTTTCATTTGCGACAGAATGGCAAAGTGTTTTCCGTATCTCTTGTTTAAAGAGAGACAGGAAAAATTTTTTATACGAAGGAGCAAATTCCATACTAAAAAAAAAGAATAAACATTTGTTACGGTAACTCCGAGGCTGCACTTGTTCCTAATATTTAATATTCTCATAATAATTCTAATCCTAAAAAATTATTAAAAGAAAATTCTTTATCTTGTGAGCAAAGGTAAGTAAATGAAGGGAATTAAAGTTTCTTCATCGTCAGCCCAAAGAGACATAATTTTGTTCAACAATGGAAGGAAATGTGCTGATTTTTCTGATGAAATGATTGTTGAAGCCTTCGAAGTGTATGAAAGAATTTTCCTTGTTCGAAAATCCTTTAAAAATTATCTAAGGATGGGAAGGAGGAAACGCAAACGAAGAAAAAGGAGACTCATTATAAAAATCAGACTTGCAGGGCTACGAAAAATAATTCAGTGGAAAATAAGAATAATAAGTTTTCTCTGCTTGTGAAAGACAATGTCGACGGACGAACAAGAAATATAATGGTGAAAAATTCTGTAGTTGCGGAAATGGTTGTAGTGCGGCTGTCCTCAACAGGTGCTGCTATAAGAAAGAATAGAGGACAAAATGACGTGCCTCAAATCAACGTAAAAATAGAAATGTTTTAATAAATCAGAAACAGCGTTCTATTTGACCATCCCATTACCTATCTTTTAACGAGGATATTACTTTTTACTTTTTGCAAGCAATGTAATTGTCATTCCAAAGTTCTGAAAATGAAAGAACTCGGCAACATGTTGACGTGCTATTTAAATCAGTTATTTCATCATTTCTGTCCTTAAAAAGATTTAAAAAAAAAACAATTAACTTATTGAACTCAAAACAATTTACCAAATTCTTTGGAAATTAAAATTAAAAAAACATTCAATTAAACCAAACATAACGAATAAACTAACCAAAAACAGATTATTTAATTATCAAAAACTAAACCAACAAAAAAAAAGAGGAAAAAAACAATTACTAATTGGTAAAAAAAAAATTTTTAAATCTTACGAAATAAGGTTACACAACAAAAATTTTCTTCTAGTCTAGGTAAAAGCAAAGTCAAAAATGAAGAGGAGAATAAACATAGCCGCACTTTTTGTCTCTCTTAATTTTAAACTAATAAAAAACTTCTGTCTCTCTCGTGCTGACAGCCATCACTACTCTATCTCTCGCACTAACAGTCACTACTTTGTCTCTCTCAATCTATAAGCAACCTAATGCATTTGTCTCTTTCTCGTTACCAAGGGTCTACTAAAATAGACAACTATCTCTCTCAATCTTTAAACTACCTAATGCATTTATCTCTTTTTCTTATACAGAATCTCTTATATAAGATTTAAATTCTACAACAAAATCATCCCGCGTTTTGTTTATTAGCCAAATGGAATTCTGGCTTCCACATACCGGATTTTATAACCTGGTTATAAAAATTAGAATTTTACAACTAAAATCAATAAAATCGCAACAAAATTGTTCCGCATTATTTTGATTATAAAATTTTTAGAGTAACTGAGTTTAGTTCAAACGAAATTTCGAATTCCAAAGCCAGCTTCCACAATTTGAAACACACAACCCGGATTCCACAATTCGTATTCCTTATCCCAAATTTCACATCCCGTATTCCACATACTGGATAACATATCATGTGTTTATAAAACCCGGATGCTACAGCTTGGATTTTTCAACTCGTATTTCATATTACAGATTTTACATCCGAATTTTCATCCCACCCTATTTCAAAACCTTAAGTAGGATCTGATGTAGGATCATAGGTAGGATTTTACTAGGTAAGATCATGTTTTACCTAGTTGGTAAAATTTATTTGTTTTATTTCTAGATTTAATTTTTAGACATTTTTGCTAAAATGTCTAAAAATGTTCAAAAACTTATTATTAATAAGGTCATGCATAACCATTCATAATAGTTTGAGAGGACATTTTATTTTTTTCTTAAAGGAAAGATGTCTTGTATCTTTTTCTTTCGCAATGATAATTTCTTGCTCCTTATATAAAACATATGAGATTAGTTCATTTGCGACGAGGAATGAAGGCAGCCGCACAGTGGGCCAGAAAGGGGCAATTTCTGGCAAAAATTCATACCTCTAAAGGTGACTCCACAATAGGGATTTGTGAACGTCGACGTTGATGGCAAAGCGTCGATGTCGACGCGGTGATTGACGGTACTCAACCTTTCGGAAAAACTTTGTTTTTTGCCATATGTTCTATGTTCCACCGTTTCCACAGTTAATTTAACTGATCGCAAAGCTGACAACGTGACTTTCGAGCAAGGAAACTTCCTGCTTTCGAGATTGTTTTATGTATTTCGTGTTTTTTTCTACTTTCTCAGGAAATGTGTTGTTCGCATGCGGATTATCCCCAAAAATCCAAAATGATTTCAAAATCTCTAAATTGTCGAATAACCAATTTAGAGATCCTCAAAATTGTCGATAATATTAAAATGGTTATAATTCGTCCATTTTCTACGATTTTGAATTATTTTCTTTCATTTTAAATTGGTACCTACTTCAAATTTTTTATTACTTTCTTTGATTTTCAACTATATTCTTCAATAACTAATTTTATTTTTCGTCACACTCATTCAATTTATTTAATTAAAATTTGTTTTCTGCGAATTTCAATATTATATTCTTCTTTTATTTCATTTAATTTTCAAATCTTTTATTCTATTGCAAATTTGTTTTTCATTTGTCAACCAATTTTACCGTTTCTAATTAATGTCTTATCAGTAATAATTATATTTTTTGCGAATTTATAAGTTTTATTCTTTAATCATTTTCTTCTATTTAAAATTTATTCTCCAATTTCTAATTTATGTCTTTAATCTTCAATTATATTCTCAAATTCTCAATTAATTTTGTCTTTATTCTAATTATTAACTAAAATGTTCAACTATTATTTCAATTTTTAAGTAAACTTTTTTTTTAATTTTTAACTATAGATATTCTTCCATTTTCAGTTATTATCGTCATTTTAAATTAAATTTTCCATTACAAATTATTTTCCACGATTATTAATTATATTTCTAAATTTTTAATTTTTTTCTTTTCAAATTAAGACTTTAATATTTTCAAATTTTTCCTACAATTCTTTAATTAATTTCTTTATTTTATAATTAATATCAGCATTTTTCAATAATTGCCTTCATTTTTTAATTACTCTCGTCATTCTCAATTAATTTCTTAAATTAAAATTATTCTCTGCGAATTTTAATTTTGTTCTTCAACTATTATTATTCGGCTGTCTTTCAAATTGCAATTAAATATTTGAATTTCTTCAATTAAATTTTTCGGTGCTCAATTTTTTTAATTATTTTTAATTAGTGCTGTTATTTATTTTCTATTGTTTGACTCATTTTCCAATTAATCTATTCACTTTTTAATAATAATACATTTAATTCAATTTTTAATAATAACAACACACTTTAAATATTGTTTTTAATATTTTCAATAAATGGCATCTGAGTTGAATTGTCTTAGTTTCTAACATTACAATTTTTTTCACAATTTTACTGAATAATTTTTTCCTTTTTTCTTTGTGTTGTTAATATTATTATTTACTTTTTTAAATTACATTTTTTTGATTTCCAATGATTTCTTTCAATTTAAAATTTATTCTTCAATTTTTTCAAATATATTCTATAAATTTCTATTATTATTTCATTCAATTTTAAATATAATATTATTTAATTTTTTAATATTATTTTTTTCAATGTCAATTGCACTCTTCGATTTATTAATTTTTTTCCTGAGATTTTAATTATACATATCTATTATTAGGAATCAAAAGTATAATCTCGAGTATAATTTTATTTAAATAGCATTTAATTTCAATTATTATAAATTACAACAATGCTAATAACATATTAAATGTATATTTACATTTAATTTTCAAATTTTACCTCGCAAATAGTAACGTCGACGCGTCGATGACGAGAACAAACGTTCGCTCCGACGTCATCGACGCGTCGACGTTACTATTTGCGCGGAACAATTTGAAAACTAAAAAAAAATATCTAACAAAAGGAAGAAAAAGGTTAATTTTATTTTGGAAATTATGCAAATATTTTTATTTCAAATACTATAAAAATACTAATATCATATAATTTCCTTTCTTATGATAGATATGTGTAGTTAAAATCTCAGGAAAAAAAATTAATAAATCGAAGAGTGCAATTGACATTGAAAAAAATAATATTAAAAAATTAAATAATATTATATTTAAAATTGAATAAAATAATAATAGAAATTTATAGAATATATTTGAAAAAATTGAAGAATACATTTTAAATTGAAAGAAATCATTGGAAATCAAAAAATGTAATTTAAAAAAGTAAATAATAATATTAACAACACAAAGAAAAAAGGAAAAAATTATTCAGTAAAATTGTGAAAAAAATTGTAATGTTAGAAACTAAGACAATTCAACTCAGATGCCATTTATTGAAAATATTAAAAACAATATTTAAAGTGTGTTGTTATTATTAAAAATTGAATTAAATGTATTATTATTAAAAAGTGAATAGATTAATTGGAAAATGAGTCAAACAATAGAAAATAAATAACAGCACTAATTAAAAATAATTAAAAAAATTGAGCACCGAAAAATTTAATTGAAGAAATTCAAATATTTAATTGCAATTTGAAAGACAGCCGAATAATAATAGTTGAAGAACAAAATTAAAATTCGCAGAGAATAATTTTAATTTAAGAAATTAATTGAGAATGACGAGAGTAATTAAAAAATGAAGGCAATTATTGAAAAATGCTGATATTAATTATAAAATAAAGAAATTAATTAAAGAATTGTAGGAAAAATTTGAAAAGAAAATAATTAAAAATTTAGAAATATAATTAATAATCGTGGAAAATAATTTGTAATGGAAAATTTAATTTAAAATGACGATAATAACTGAAAATGGAAGAGTATAGACTAAAACTTCCAAAAAATATTTCTTTTTCATAAAATTAATTAAAAATGATTAAGACAGTTAAATATTGTAGAATAAATTGGCAGTAGATGATAATAATTCAAAATTAAATGAAATAATTGAAGAACATACTTGAAGTTCAGAAAAAACAATTTTTTATTGAATAAATTGATTGATATATGGCGGTCAAAAATTCAAAAAGTGAAGTTAAGGTCATGAAAATTACTATTCGGAAGTTTTGGGGTCGCTGATTACGGATCTGACATTAGATTTTTAAAATTCAAAATGGCGGATTCAATATAGCGAACAACTTTTTAAAAATCAAGCTAAGTTGCTTAGATTTATTTATTCGGGGGTTTTTGGGGTCGCTGAATATGAATCTGAAATCGGATTTTAAAAATTCAAAATGTCGGATCCAATATTGCGGACCACTTTTTAAAAATTAAGCAAATTTGCTAAAACTGTTTTTTAATTTGACAAAATTATAATAGTAGCTCGATTCTTTTTAAATTCACCACTTTTAGCATTACCCAGCAACGACTACGTGAACGTAGTAGTTTTTCATTGCCATTGATCCCCAACATTGGATCCGCCATTTTGAATTTTTAAAATCCGGCTTCAGATTAATATTCAGCGACCCCAAAAACCCCCGAGTTACAAGTTTCAAACGAAATAGATTATTTTTAAAAAAATGCGTCCGCTATATTGGATCAGCCATTTTGAATTTTTCAAATCCGACTTCATATTCGCAAACAGCGGCCCCAAAAACCCCCGAGTAACAAGTTTCAAGCGAAATAGATTATTTTTAAGAAAAAGTCGTCCAGCACATTGGATCCGCCATTTTGAATTTTTCAAATCCGTCTTCAGATTCGTAATCAGCGACCCCAAAAAGCTCCTTGTACCAAGGGGGTTATAAATAATATAAATGATCTAAACAAATTCAAGAATGGAAAAAAATCGTGTTTTTTATTATAAAACTGCCTGTAATTTGATTATTTATAAATATAATTAATTTTTTATTACAGAATCTGAAAGAGCGATTCTTGAGAAAACAGAAATGCCCATAGTCAACTTTATTTTAAAATGTTTGAATACGAATAAATGATGTCAAACTTTATTAAAAAAATTTGTACATCCCGGCGTTAATGGGTTAAGCAAACGATGCTAAAAAGAATTTATATGTTTTCAATACTATATAAATAGTAATACTATATATAATATATATTAATATATATTAATGCTACATAAAAAGTAGACTGAAGACAACGCAACGCAAAGTATATATGTTATAATTTGTCCTTTCACGCACCGCGCTGTGCATCAGTAGTAGACGGCGCGGGGTTCTAGAACGTGCGCTTCGCTATGTAACAAGTGCTGCGCGCACACGTTTTGCTTGATTTTTTACGTAAATAAAAAAAGCGCAAAAAGGCGCAAATTTTTCTTGTAGAATATATTTCAGAGAATAGATCCACGTAAATTAAAACTCAATATCTGGTGGAGCTTAGGGGAGCCATAATTTGAAAATGTGTGCACCATTAAAAATCACGTTCACTTTTGGAAAATATAATAGTAAAAAATATATTTACGACTATTTTAAAAATTATGAACTATTATTTTAGACTTACATAACATTGTTAATTGTAGTAAAAAAATAAAACACTTTATATTATAGAGAAATAAAAATTTATTGATAATAAAAAAAAAAAAATGTAACTTAACCTGCGCAAAATTTGCAAATACATCTCCTTGTCGACAACGTGTTTTTTAACTAAATGGTTTGAAACTTTAGTAAATACTAGTTTAATATGCCTTTATTAAGGACAACTAATTATGTTTTTGAAATTCCGAACAGTGTTTTTTGCCAAATTTTGGTCCTTCCTGGCCCACTGCAGCCCTCCGACGACAAACCGAAAAAACAGTGTCTTGGGATTATTCTGTTTCAAACCGTTCCACCTGTAAAGTGTACACGTCACGATAGTTTGTTTATATTGTCCTAGGTTTCAACTAAAAGGTTATAATTTAGTATAATTAAAAGACTCTAAATAAAGTGTAGTGCCCTAAATAATTTTAAGTTATCGGGAGGACGAAAATTTCTTGAACATGTACAACATGACAGTTATAATATTGGTGAGTTTTTATAAATTAATTGTGTTTAAACATTTTCATAAAAGAAAGGTTATTGTTTATAAATATATTATACTCCATTTAAATAATATTCATTTGTTTAAATTGTGAATTGTTTAGAATAAATAAATAATTTAATAAGGTAATTTTAAAAAATCTTTTTTAATATTAATTTAACTAATTTTTTCAATGTAAAAGTAAAATTTACAAGAAACTTTTTATTATTACAATTTTAAATATGTAAGTGTGCAAATATTATTGTCCAAAAATATTTAATTATATAATTCAATAGAAAATTAAATTTAACAATCTTAAACATGTTTTATGTAATTAAAAATGTTCTTTATTTAAAGTAAATAAATTGAAAAAAAAAATTAATAAAATATCATCATTATTTAAAGCATTAAGCTAAATTGTATAATTTATCGATAAATACTAATTATTTTTAAATAAATGATTTGCATAATTAGTCAATTTAATTCTGTCTTTATTAAACGTTTAATTGAATTTTGAAATATAATCAAATCTATAATTATAAACATAATAAGCTTAATAGAAATATTATTTTTAAATTATAAATTATCTTATTGCTTATTACAATGAATAAAACTATTAATAATTATAATAAATATGCTAACTATTCATCCGACTCTAATACATAATAAATAAATAATAAATTGAAAAAAGGATTTTATTGTTCTTTAGTTAATCATAGTAATTTTATTTAATATGTACAAATATTCAGGTTTTTACATAAGTTTTATAATATTATAAATTTTATTTTATATTAAACTTTAAACTAAACAATTTATCTAAAAATAGTCAAGTAAACTAGTTTATAAGAGTGAGATTGAATAATGTGTTAGTGAAAGAAAAAAATTATTTTCGTTTTTTGAAAACGAAAAAAGTTAGCTACTCTTATATTTTGCGAATTGAAATTCGAGATATTTTTTTAATTATAGAAGAATAAAAAATTGGTTTGTACGTGAAAAAATTGAATTTTCTGTTTCTAAAAGACATAAATTATTGATTAGGAATTTTTAAAAACGACAAAAATTGGATACCAGACCAAATAATTTTGAAAATTATAAATTTTAAAAAAATTTTACTGTCGGAAAGATAATTAAAATGTTGGAATGTATTAAATTGATGCAATTGTTTTTACTATCCAGAAATGATTAATTGGGTTCGGTTTAGATAAAAAAAATTTAGTACTCTCCAGTATAATTTTGCAAAATTTAAATTATAAATAAACTTTTAGTTAGAAAAGAATGAGAAACTTGTTTGTTTCTGAGAAATTGAAATATGTTTTTTCAAGAGACAAAAGTGATTAATTAGTTGTTTTTAAATACGAAAAAAATTAATTACTGGGCAGCATATTTTGTGAATTGGATTTCCAAAGAAAATTTTACTTAGAAAGCGTGAGGTGTTTTGTATGTGAAAAATTTTACTGGAAAGTATAATTTTGGAAATTGAAATTATAAATAAATTTTTACTTAAAGAGTGATAGAAAAATTGTTTTTGTGTAGTAGAAGTTAATTTTTGTGTTTCATTGGCAGAAAATAATTGTGAATTGTTTTCAAATTACCAAAAATTCCTGTCGGAAGGTATAGGTTTTCTAATTAGAATACTTAATTACTTTATACTTTTAGTTTGGCATCTTCATAAGATAAACTATTGTTTTGTGAGCCATTGATCCTTTTTCGCTTTTGAAATGCTGCTCTGGTGGTTTTGCCTCTTGATAAAAGATCAATTGTTAATCAAGGCCTCTGATTAATTAAACCTCTTGTAATCTTTATTTTCTGTTTTTTGATTTTCTGAGAAATAATTAAATAATATTAATTGACTTATATATTATTATTATTATAACTGTATTTTACATTAGTCTTTACGGCTTATTTTTTTAATGTTTCATTGCTTTCAAAAATTACTTGAAAATATTTTAACTTTAAACACAGAAAAAGGAGTACGTAGGACTTCAAAGGTATTAAAAGCTATGCCCATCATAATTTGGAGCTTTATCTTCAGAGTTGATAAGTCTTCAGCATCTGATGAAGAATTTCTTAAGAATAGAAATTTTTTTTATTTTAATATTTTCTGTAAAAAATAAGAATTATTATTTATTACAATTCATACCAATTTCAATGTATTTTAGTATTTATGGATTTAATAAGAATAATTTTAGGAACAACAATTACGTGAAAAATTATTTTTATAAAAAAATGGTCTAGTTCATAGTTAAGTTAAAACTAGTTACAGTTTATTTGACTATTTATAGATAAATTGTTCAGTTTAAAATTAAATATAAAATGCAATTTATAGTATTATAAAACTGAATGTAAAAACCTGAATATTTGTACAAATTGAATAAAATTACTATTATTAATTAAAAAACAATAAAATTCTTTTTATATTAATTATTTATTTATTATGTATTACAGTCAAATGAATAGTTGGCATATTTATTATAATAATACATAGTTTTATTCATTGTAATAGGCAATAAGATAATTTATAATTTAAAAGTAAATTTACTATTAAGCTTATTATGTTTATAATTATAGATTTGATTATATTTAAAAATTCAATTAAACGTTTAATAAAGACAGTATTAAATTGACTAGTTATGGAAATGAATTATTTAAAAATAATTAGTATAATAAGAACTTTTATTCGAATGAGGAAGATAAGAAATGAAAAACACACTATGTTTTTCTATTCATGACTGCGACGTTTCGACAGCTTGGTACGCTGTCATCATCAGGCTGATTTTATTTAAAAAAAACACCAAATTATAAACTTTTATAAAAATTAATCACAGAAGTAACACAAACAATATAAATCAAATAATTTACCTTAAATAAATATTCTGTTTGCATATATATGACGTCAAATTAATAAAAAACAATTCGAATAAGCGTCAATAAAATAAAATAAAAGATTTTTTTTTTTTAATTATATTTAAATTAATAAGATTCAGTATTACTCGCAATGACATGATTGTAACGAGGTAATACAGTCAACTGAACATTTAATTGTCGTGATTTGTATTAAATACATTAATCAAGGACAGCAGGCTCTAATCAAAATAAGGAAAGTTTCAATTATATTTTATTTTTCTTAATAACGGAGAATATGAATTACTAAGAAACTGAATATCTTCTTTTTTATTAATAGTGTGATTGTTACACTTAATATGAATCATTTCAGAGATTAATCTTTTTTTATAATCAAATTCGTAATTTAAAATTGAAACATTTTCGAAATTAAAAGAGTGACTAAAATCTTCTTGGTGTTTATATATAACAGATTCTGGATTAGACGTGTTAATGTGTTCGTTAATTCTAGTCATTTTTTTTGTAGGATCTTTTCCCAGTTTTATAAAAGAGGTAAAATTCTTTTCAACAATCAGAATCGAAAATAAATTATAATTTTTTAAGATATTAGATAATTGATAAGAACAATTATTAAATGGAAGACAAATTTTTGGAAAACGTCTGTAAATCTCATTTAGATAGTTATTTTTTGGTTTTTGAAATTTAATTTTATTTAAACGTAATTTAATATTTTTTTTAATGAAATTGATTGGGTAATCATTATTTTGTAACATTTTTGTGATAATTATTAAGTTTTCTTTATGTAAAGAAGAGTCTGACAATAAAATAACTCTATCCACGAGATTGAAAATGATATTCTTTTTTTGTTGCATTGGATGATTTGAATAATAAAGTCATATCTAAAAAATTGATTTTATTATTGATTTCAAGTTCGAAAGTAAATTTTAGATTTTGGTTATATGAATTAAAAATTTCCATAACTAGTTCAACATGGCCCTTGTGAATACAACAAATTATGTCATCTACATATCTAAAAAAGAAATCAAATTTACAATTATATTTATTCTTTAATAAGTTTTGGCAATTAGTCTCCAAATCGTCCATCACAATATCAGCAAACAGAGGTGAAATTGGTAAACCCATTGGTGTTCCATAAATTTGTCTATATATGTTATTGTTAAAAACAAAATAAGTATTGTTGAAAAGAAATTCAGTAACAGCAATAAGATCTTCAAACGGGATTTTGCATTTATTATGTATTTGTGAAAATCTTTTTTCCAAACTTTGGATGACTAAGTCACACGGAATATTGGTAAAAAGTAAACTGACGTCTAAAGATAATAACACAAAGTCATCTGGAATAAAAACATTTTTTAATTTTTCTTTTAATTCGAAGCTATTGTTAATATGTGAAACAGGAGGACTAATTGTATTTTTTAAATCATTATAAATCACTTTAGATAAAAAATAAGTAGGACTGTTTACAAGAGAAATGATAGGTCTGAATGGAACACCTTCCTTATGTATTTTTGGAAGTCCATAGCCTTTCGCTAAACTAGTATTAGTCATAGTTAATTGATTTTTGTGATATTTATATTTAAGAAAATCATTATCATTAAGCTCTTTCAAAATGTCATAAGTTTTTGATTGTAATTTTGTAAGAGGGTTTCTTTTAATTAATTCATAAGTTGATTTATCTGAAAATAAATTATCCATTTTTGTTAAATATTCAGATTTTTCCAAACAAACCGTAACATTGCCCTTGTCAGAATTTGTGAAAAAAAGGTTTGGATTATTTTTAAGAAATTGTTTGGTGGATTTTAATTTATTTAAAAAACATTTTTCTTCAAAATCAATATGCTTTTTTGTATTAAGATTACGAATGATTTGAGTACTGATTTTTTCCCTTATTTCTTTTTTGGTATCCGTATTAAATTCTAAATGAGAAATTGAAGATTCCACATTCTAAATAACTTCAATGACATTTTGTTTAGTAACTTGTTTTGCAAAACTAAAACCAGGACCCAAGGACACAATATCATATTCATATCATATCATCATATTCACAATATCATATTCAATACAATATTCATTTCTTATCTTCCTCAATCGAATAAAAGTTCTTATTATATCAAACAAGGAAGGAATAAAACTTACTAATAAAAATAATTAGTATATATCGATAAATTATACTATTTAGCTTAATGCTTTAAATAATGATGATATTTAATAAATTTTATTTTCAATTTATTTACTTTATATAAAGAAAAATTTTAATTATATAAAACATTTTTAAGATTGTTAAATTTAATTTTTTATTGAATTATATAATTAAATATTTTCGGACAATAATATTTGCACACCTACATATTTAAAATTGTAATAATAAAAAGTTTCTTGTAAATTTTACTTTTACATTGAAAAAACCAGTTAAATTAATATTAAAAAAGATTTTTTAAAATTACCTTATTAAATTAATTATTTATTCTAAACAATGCACAATTTAAACAAATTAATATTATTTAAATGGAGTATAATATACTTCTTAACAATAACCTTACTTTTATGTAAATTTTTAAACACAATTAATTCATAAAAACTTACCAATATTATAACTGTCATGTTGTACATATTCAATAAATTTTCGTCCTCCCGATAACATAAAATTATTTAGGACACTACACTTTATTTAAAGTTTTTTAATTCTACCAATTTATAAACTTTTAGTTCAAACCTTGCTCAATATAAACAAACTATGTATCGTGAAGTGAACACTTTACAGGTGGAACGGCTTGAAACAGAATAACCCCGAGACATTGAGGCAGGTTACACCGTCTACCGTAAGATACGCTACTTTCGAAAAGTCACCTTATGATACGCTCTTTCCCTATGTTGGCGTCTGCGCAGAAGTTAGTTGTCATGGCGACGAACTAATGCGCAGTCGCAGTAATATAAGCTAGCTTATATCCTCGCAAATGAACCGATCTCATAGGTTTTATATAAGGAGCAAGAAATTATGACTACGAAAGAAAAAGATACAAGACATCTTTCCTTTAAGAAAAAAATAAAATGTCCTCTCAAACTATTATGAATGGTTATGAATGACCTTATTAATAATAAGTTTTTGAAAATTTTTAGACATTTTAGCAAAAATGTCTAAAAATTAAATCTAAAAATAAAACAAATAATATTAATTTAAGTTACGAGGATAAAATTTTTTAAAATTAAAAATATGAAAATTAATTTTTTTATTCTTTGGAGAACATAAGAACCTAACTAAGAACCTTTATAAGAAATTAGATAAGAACTTACATTAGATCTGTTGTCAAATGCACACGTAAGATCCTGCGTAATTTATTACATGAATCAAATCAGAACTAATGTATGTTATTAGGTAAGATCTTACCAATGATCCTACATAAGATCCTACATAAGATCCTACATAATATCCTACATAAGGTTTATAAATACACACAGCACATAGCAGTTAATCATAGGGAGTAAGAATTTTTGAGTTATTTTAACCCCTTAAGAAGCCGTTCAAAAAATACGTAACGCATTTTTGGATCTATTTTGACCCCCCTTCCCCCTTCGTAATAGGATGGTACATGCAAAAGTTTATTTTTTCTGACCCCCCCCCCTCCCCCCTATAAGAGTTACGTATTTTTTAGCTGCCCCTTAAATAAATTACGGATGTCTCTGATTAGCAAGGTTCATACCAAAATATTCATCACTTTAACCACAAGCAATGAACTAAAACTTTATCAAAGTATTTTTTTTTTAATAAATTAAAAGCTGTCCCAGAACATAGTTAATCGACTTTCACCCCCAAGTCGCAAAAAGTTAGCTTGTTCATAAAAATTTATGTTTTACAATTTATTTAGAATTCAGGAATGTTCTCATGAATTAATTCTTTGTCAAGATGTCAAGAGTGCAACTTCCTAAAAGAAATTTGAGCTTATCTTCTTGTAGGAATGAGGGCTGTTCCTTTAATCAATCGATAACGATTTGAGTGAACTTCTTTGAGACGTTTTATAAACGACTTTTCTTTCGTGACATAGAAAAAGTTTCGTAAATCAACTCAACTAATAAACTTCGTTGAGGAATTTTATGTTTGATATAGGGCCACTCCAGCTTAACCGTGTCAATAAAATTCCATTGATTTTCTAAAATGTTAAAACTTTCATTAAAATCTGTAGTTCATAACATATAAAAAAAAACACTTTTAACCGTTTTTTAAAATTCCATGTCTTAGTTAGTTTTTTTGCATTAACAAATTTTAACAACATTTTAAAGAAGGATTAATAACTTAACAGAGGTTTTGTAATAAATTGTTGAAACTTATGTTAATAATTCAAAAATGTTTACTCTTTTTTACGAATATAATTTAAAAATTTAAAAGAAAGGAAAACAAATTTTAATAACAATTTTATAAGTAGTCAGAATTTGCAAGTTACTGATAAAAAAAGTCTATAGCCTCCAAATTTTAACCAAATTGGTTGACTCTTGATTTAAAACACTCAGGAATAAATTCTTAATAACTGAAAGACAGCACATTTTTTAATTTCTGTTTTTTATTATTATTATTTTAATGTTAATATCAAAATAATGACAAAATGTTTAGTAGCTCTTCATTTTTATCAAATAAAAGTCATCTTTATGCTGAATATCATTTAAATCGACTGACTCTATTGATGTCTAAAAGGCAAGAAATGATGTTTCGATGAATAAAAAAATTGTCTACTTGTCTTACTTGAGCCTCGAATCAACCGTTAAATGAGTTTCTCGATGAAACGCACTCTCACATCAAGGTGATTTATAACATAACCTTCAATAAGCTCTACAAAAAACTCGCTAACTGAATTTCTATGATAAAGTTTATCAGTTAATATCCCGACTTCGGAAAAGTTCATAATATAATTTTTTTCTTAATGCCAGATGCGCTATCAGCATAAGCTTCCTCGAAAAAGCTTGTTGGTTAAGATTTAGCCATAGGGTAATTCACATAACTTTTGCCGAAGTCTAGATAACATGATAGACAAGCAATTCCTCGATGAAGTTTATCGGTTCACACCTGGACTTTAGGATGATTCGCATAACCCTCACTGCGTGCTAAATAATCCGATGAACAAAAACTTCCTTGATAAAGTTTTTTTATTAACACTCAAGATGTCGATCTGGTTTAAATAAGTTCTCTAATTGCTACACTGAGAGAAGTTTCGCTCGACATCTGAATTGTGTGCTGTACAGATGTCGTACCTAACCTAACGCACAGAGTCGGTTCTAATGTAATACAGTTTCTGCGCTTATGTTGAACGCATACTGTACTAAAATTTTTTGTATGTGCCTCAGAGAGAGACAGAGTCTGACTTCTAAC
Source organism: Ganaspis brasiliensis (assembly GCA_037103525.1). NCBI lineage: Eukaryota > Metazoa > Arthropoda > Insecta > Hymenoptera > Figitidae > Ganaspis > Ganaspis brasiliensis. Next base: position 632,105 of record JAZKLR010000159.1, on the reverse strand, counting down.
ATATACTTAATGTCGAATTATAAATACACAAGTTTTAACAAAGAAAAAATGATTCTATGTTTGATGCTTATTTTTAAATTAAGAATTGTCTTGTTTATAATTATGGAAAAGACTTTAAGCGAAATAAATTTAAATTATTGTGCGTGGAAATTATGTGTCACATAACAGTACATAAGCATTTATAAAGAGATATTCACAGTTGATGTAAAGAACCTTATTTTATCAGATGCGAAATGTAAGATGAATTTTATGGTAGATGAGTTGTATGCAAGAGGTCTTTGCCTTTGGAATCCCAAAGCTCTGCACAGAATTCTCAACTATTTCAAGGTGGATACTCAGAAGATACTACTACCATGACGAGGCAGAATTACAAAAGGCCCAGTCCATCAAAGACGTGTCCTTGTCCCCAAAGTGGTCCTCTAAGACGATCATATCCTCCTCTTCCTCATTCTATTCTGCCACCTTACCTGACATCACCGTCTCTTCAGAAATCCGATGCTTGTGGCCAGAATTCCAAACCTCATGAAAAGGAATGCTGCTTCTGAAGTGTTTGTAGGATTCCAGTCTGAATATATTGATAACGTATATCTGCTTTGAAGATAAATATAATCATTTTCACTGAAAGTATAGATTTCAAAAAACACATTTTTTAACAAAATTATAAAACGTTAATTAGTGGAATCAAAAAATGTTTTAGTTCTGTTACACTAATGGTAAATTTTTCTTTGTACTGCTCACTTATTTCAGAAAAAATTAATTTTGTTTAGCACTGTCGAGGTTGCTTTTCCTTTTTCAACTAAAATTTTGAACCTGTTCCTATGGTAACACATACAAGTCTAGAAGAAAAAGAGAAGACATATATGACCGCGTCTGTATATTTCCTGTTGGGAATTACTGGAACAACTTATAATAAGTTTTGCCTCTTATTTGTTCTCGCGGTAGATGCAAATGTCAGACCTGAAGAAACTTTTACCCTCCCTGTGGATGCAGTGGTCAGTTTTGCGGAGAAGTATATAGTTGCACTGGACCAGAAAGTGGAAGCTGTTGCTCAAGGAACTGTGGAAGACGAAGTGGACCAGAGTGTTGTGGTGGTTGTGAAAAAATAAAAGAGAGTGTAATTTTAATTTAATTTTATAACTTTACACAACTACATTAATAAACAATTCTTGCTAAAATATAAAACGATGCATGTTGAGTTAAAAACAATCAAAAAGTAAGTAAAACAAGCAAACTAATAATTCAAATGTTTTATTAAAAATATTTCATTTTTTAAAACTCGAGTGACTCGTTCTTGATAAAAGTTATGTAAGCTCTAAAGTAGAAGCGAAAAAGAAAGCGTCGAATACTCTAAAAGTAAACATTCGTTCAACTCGTTGAACGTATTTTATGGACGCAGACTCTTAATACGGTTAACGGAGAGCAAAGTTGCTGACGCGTTGCAACCTCGGATCGAGATTCTTTCCTAGTTAGCTTTAAACGAAATTGATAATCGTAGCTGAAAAAATTAATCATTCTTGAGTTCGTGACTCTTTTTTTTATTATTAGTAAAAAAAAATTATTTAAAGTTTACGTACAGTTAGAGCTTAAAAAAAAAGCTGTTTTTAGGAATTTTTTGAGGCCACACATTAATTAAAATAATTAAAAACAAATCTTTCACATGAAATATTCTGAAATTATAAGAAGTGAATATGAAGAAACAGGTGAATGACACAACATTTGCGTGAGCTTCTTAAAAAAAATGGTTTCACAGTGATCACGCTATCTCTTGACTGGATCATCTGAAATTAAATCGAAAAGAAGGAATCGTTTGCTAATGAAATAATGCTGTACTTGGACAAAGAAATTTGAGGAATTTTGATTTTTCGCAAAATAGCGGATGTTGAAAGTCAAAAATTGTTTTTCAACCAAAATTCTAGTTACATTTTCGGCTATCAAAAAAAAAGTAAATGTCCAAAAAATAAATCCTTCGTTTATATACCGGACAGTTATATATAAAATAAGTGGTATAAATTTTAAACAGATCGGTAAAGCCGTTCTCAAGTTACAGTGATCACGGACTCCCAAAACATGGTTTCGAAAAAAAGGGGTTCAAAGTTTTGAGTACTATTTTCAGTCAGATAAAAATTTTATTTTGGTACTTAGTAGCTACCTATCACAGCAAACTAGGAACGCAAGGATCTACTACGGCTGAGACGGCTCCACTCAAAAATCTATATCTTCATAAATAATGGTCCGATTTGTCTCAAATTCTCAGAGAGTACTTTTGAAATGTTATATTTTTAGTTATTTTCTAACTGTACGTAACCCCTTAACAAAAAAAGAAAATTATTTTTATATTTAATTTGAATTTATAATTTTATTCTATTTTATTTTCAAATCAAGCTTTTGTAATTCAACACAAAAAAGGATCAATAATTAAATCAGAATTTATTTCAACATTTAATATTAAAACTAGTTCAAACTTACACTGAATAGAATCACGGAAAGGTGGAGGTCAGATTCTGAAGCTATGGTAGTTGGTGTTGACAAACAAGGACCGGACACTAAGAGGGACAAAATTATTCCTGTTACTGCACACCCGAGGTGCAAGCTATTTATTTTAGTTCTCTAGAAGTCGTAAGTTTAATTTTAATTGGATACAGTTCTTCAAAAGAAACAAGGAGATAAAATTAAATGAAACTAACATTTTCTTTTGTCTGTATTGTGACGCTCTTTTACCTTTGGATGTTTGTATTTAATTGTTAATTTATCTAATTTAATTGTTTTAAGTCTAGATTTTATACGTAACATTCAACAAGAAACGCAGAGTTATTTCTTTAAAATTTAATAAACAGTTTGGATTTATAACTGAATCTTTAAAATTTATTTTATTTTAATCACAAGTAGCACACAAAAAATCGGAAAGTGGGGAGGCCAGGAACAACGCACCTGAGTAGTAATGAATATTAAGAACCGAGTTAGCATTATATTATTCTGAACATTGAATAGGAATCATATTATACGGAAAACAAACTAGCATCATTTTGAACTGTGCTCCAAGTTAGAATTATATATTTTTGATAATTGAATAAGCATTTTATCAACAGGAGGCGTCGATTTATGTTTAGTTTAAAAATTTGTTGATTGAGAAAACAAGTGAGATTACATTGAGTGAATTTACCTTGTTTCTGTATCCGTAAAACAATTGAAAATATAAATCTTGAAATATTTTTCTTGAAAAGTTTAGAAAACTATGTCAGAGACGACATTCCCAGAGGTTCATATCTTCAAACAATGTAAACAAATCGATTTTCGGAAATAGCATAAGTAGAATGATCCCTTGAGAACATTGGATAAATTGGATTTGTTTGTGTCGGGTCTTTACTGGAGAATTTGTGGCTGCAAAAGGAGCGCAGATGATAATTCAAGTGGACGACAATCTACAGGAATACAAATTCTGTTTCTCTGGTGTATGTATTTGCACAAGATCTGGATCGAGGTCATGGTTCCGGGCTATGAATTTTCAAGGAAGAGAAACAATACAAACAATAGTGGCTCTAGCAATGCCCTCCAGCTCGATGACAACTCTGATGACTTACTCAGGCTAAAACATCTCAAACTTTATATATATTTGATCCAAGGATTGGCATTATAACAGAAACAAAAGGCTTCTATTTAAATTAATTGTAGAATGAAAAGAATATAATATTACTATGCGAGTGTAATTTTTTTTGTGAAGAAATTAGAATGTAGAAAATATTATTAGGAAATATAGTTCACATTTTTAAAGCTTATTTAAATTCATTAAAAATTTAGTTAAAGAAAGATAAAATTTATGTGTTTGATACCACCTAAAAGAATCATCGATTCTGTTTGTCTAGAGAGTCCAGTAGAAAGAAGGTCCAACGTCAAACTGAGGGTAAGGTTCAATCTGAAGTTTCTAAACCCTTAAAAGCTTGTTTTATGCATGAAGTATCGATATCTTATTTGCGGAAGGAAAGGTATAAGTGTCGAAACTAAAGTAGAAAAAATCACACTTTGGAGTGGAAGATATCCAAAATATCTGTAGATAGGGTGCCTTAAATTATGGTCTCGTCGAACACACCGGTAATTTAATACCTCACGTGCTTCAAGTTAGCTAGGGGAGCGTTTCTTGGTTTATAGTCGCACCCTCTGAAACCCGCAAATCAACTTGCCCTATCCTTCTACGTATCCTACAGCGGGGAAAGAACAGCACCGAGGTTCTTACCAATTTGATTCAAGTCGAAGAAATTTCCTCATTGGCTCTTTCCCATTTTCCTGGTCTCTCCTTCTCTTGATAGATGACCCAATAGTAACAGCAAAACCCCATATCGTAGCTGTTAATGGTGCATAACTTAGACATAACGGTTGGTTAGAGTAATATAAAATGTTATAATTTGTGCTTTTGTAGTCGTTTTCGTGTAGCACATTATTTTACCATAAATTAGAACAAACCCTTTAATGGCAGGATCTTAATTAAACTTAATTCACACATGATGTATATTGAAACCAGATTTTAAATAAATTGTTACATACTGTTTTGTTTTATTTTGTTTCTCCATCATGAATTAAATAAAGTTGAGTCAATAAAATCTTTAAATGTATCCCAATTTTAAAGAACCAAACTATTCCTTGGGCGTGATGCGACAAGTTATTTTTACATCGCAATAATAAAAAGAAGCAGAGGAAAATAACTTAACCTCATTAATAATATAATTTTTACCGCAAAGAACTTGAGTTTTATTTAAATGAACTGCTGTCTAGCCACTAACCACGAAGATTGGAGAGGTAAGGAACAACACATAATCAATGAACGATTATTTAAATATTTTAAACTTACAAATCTTTATTAGACACTTCCACCGCACCAGCTTAAGCCCAACGCACAATGAATACGATTACGGAAGCAGGGCATGAGATAATAAAGGACAGAGACTGTTTCTGTCCTTTTCTGACTCATGCTCTGGTCCCGTATCCGTATTCTATCTGCTTAGGGCCTTAGGGTGAAATCCTATGTGAGCAGAAGTGCTAAACCGAAAGCAGAAAATATGAGAGTGAGAGAGACAGGCAGACATCAATGTCTCTCTTACTCTTATATTTTCTGCTTTCGGTTTTGCGCTTTCTGCTCATATTTCACCCTTAAGTGTCAATGTTAATAGCCTAACGCATAATGAGTCGTAATCGCTAATCCTTAATCGTAAGAATGAGAGGAAACTTGACAGAGATATATGTCTGTCCTACTTCCTCTCATTTTTTACTATTAGCGATTTTCATTGTGCTCAGGGCTATTTACCGAGGACCGACTAGTTACACTCAAACTTCCAATTGTTAATCAAATATCGCCTATTAACCGATACTGACGTATCGACCGTTATTTAACGTAAATCGCAGCTGTGCTTGCTACCGATCCTTGGTTAAGCGGTGTGGATGCACCTGACTTCAGCCGGTCCAAAATGGCCGCCGCCGTTTATTTTGTCAGTTTGTCAACAATGTCTAACTATACCGTCTCTCAGATCTAGTAATTCTTATAAATTCAAAATCTCATCCAGCTTTGAATGCCTCAATATTCTTCGTTGGATCGCACAGGATCTCACATCTAGTGTCGTGGTTCAACTTTTCAAATCTCGATTTTACTCCGTGTTTAGGACATGAAATCAAAAACAACAATTAGGTATAATTACCAATTTTTACAAGATGGTTGTTGAAACTGATTTAGTAATTTTAATGTTAATTTAATTTATTTTACTAATCTTTAATTCTTTTGTTTTTTGCAATTTTTGCCACGTCACAATATTTAACTATTTTCCTACAACAATTTTCGTTATTTGAGAATCTAAATTTCTAAATTTAACAAAGGAAATTAATTTTAACAATGTAGATACATTTTTTCATGATAGAAGTTATTGGAAGTTATATGTAAATTTTACTTTGTTACTAGATTTTGCGAACTGCGGAGAATGCTAATAAGGCACATCAATCAATCTACTTTTCTGTCTTTCTTTTTCATCATTTTTCCTCCTGAAAGTCCAGCACGTTTCCATTAAAACTGTAATTTCAGCTTCGAACGAACCGCAGACACTCCCAGGGATAAGTGTACCCACCTTTGCCTAAGTGCACCCGACTGGCTCTCTTACTTGGGGCAAAAGTTGTAGGTACTTCCGAACTCAGTACAGCATAAAGCCCTCACTGCCGCCATTTTCGGGATTCGCGTAAACCTCAAGCGGTAAAAAGAGTTTCTCGTCGGTGCCGAAAGACGCCGATTCAAGCTCAAAGCTTCCGTTGGTGGCAAGCTTAAGTTTTATTACGAAGCTATTTGTGGTTTTCTTACCATTGCTAGAAAGACTAGAGCTCTTTATCACTTTCTTCTTGTTTTCCTCTTCATTTCTTCGTTCTTTTTCTATTCTTGTTCTACGAATTTAAGAAAAAAATCTACAAAGCTGAACAAATCTGTAGGACTTAAACTTTAAGAATTGATAACAAAGAAAAAACTTTTCCCGTGTGTATTAGTATTAGAAGTTTAAGATTTCTTACATGCGGGAAAATTTGCTAGTTTGGAAAATTGTTTTGTATTGGCAAAGAATAAGTGTCAATTTAGAAACGTACAATATTTTGTATAATGATCGCTACGCGAATCGAACTTTTCAGGACAACACGTGGTACACACAGAAGAAAGTAGACAAAAGTCAAATAGATTTTAGGGCTATATAAAATGAGCTACAAACTAAAGATATGGAATTAGATGTGGATCCCGATTTCACAAGAGTAACAGGATGAAAAGACGTTTTTAAGAATTTTTTGTTGACCTGTCGGAACACCGATTGCGGCCAGCGGCCATGTTGTCTGTAGTGACGCAACCTCGCGGCGCTAGTGTCGCCAGAAGCCGCAAATTTAATGAGATGACGATCGTCTCATTCTTCATTTGGTGTTTGTCAGGCTAGGTCGACTCTCCATACTTTTTTGGCAAATTAACTTAGTTAAAGTGAAGACACTACGGAGGCACTGAGGTCGCTGCTTGCGACTTACCATTGGCCAACGGCTTCGTCAATTTCTAACACACATGAAGTGCTATGCAATACATATAGATAAAAAGAAAATTCGTAGGGATCACGTGACGGACGCGTCGCTAGCAACGGTCGCAAGGCCTATTCTGGAATCTCTCTGATAAATCGTCTGACCATGTAAAATTAAATAAACTCAGTGCTCAGTAAAAATTGCAATTAAGATTTAGTCACAGAACAAATCTTGGAAATATAACTTGGCGCTTTTCGTTAAATTTTTGTGATGAAATCTAAGCTTAATTAAATTTAATTAATCTAATTAAAAATTTGCTTAACAATTAAATTTAAAAAAAATAAATAACGTTGCCGACTTGAGGTATGAATTTTTAAGTACAATTTTATTATAATAAACACTTTGCTGCTTATAAAGAATGTTTTTTTGTTCGACATAAGTTTATAATATTTTAAACGCAGTCAATAATTGACTAAAACTCTTTAAGTGATACTTATAAATAAAATTTTATTTCCGTGGATGTCAGTAAATTCCTAAATATAGGACGTAGTGAATATGAAAATAGGTCAATCGATACGTTTTTAAAAGATCTATAAATTAATTGCAGTATATTTAAACATATATAAAAATTTAGTTACCACAAAACCACAAAATCAAAGTTTTTAAAATATTAGGAATTTTTTAAATACTAATAGATCTAGATATATTGACAGTAGAAAGTTCACTAATAATTTAAATGACCCGTCTTAAGTAAGCTTTCAAATTAAAGAAAATGATACGTGAATACCGGAACATTTTTTCAAGATATTGTAGAACACCTTTTTTCAAAAAATTAACAATATTGAAAATATCTATGGTTGCTCGATTGGCTTTAATGACATTTAATTTTAGACATCGTGATCTAAAAAAACGTAAATAAAAAATTCTCATATCTCAAGGTATAATTTTAAGACAGCCTCAATTTTTAACTTATTTATATAACCCTAAACACAATTAAAAATAGAAAACAAAATGATTTCAACTTCATATTTTTTTAGCAGCGTCAGTATTATTTTAATTAAATCAAATTTTATAGTTTAAGCATCGGTCGAATAATAGACCGTCTATGCGATTCATTAAACTGGTTAAGTAATAAAATTCAACGTCAGCTATCGAATCTATTACGTAAAACATTACAGACCGTTTCGCGCAGTCTTTTTTTTCACCACAAGAAGAGAAAGTAATTTGCGGGGTTGGTAAAATTCACGACTTTGTGAGGGTGCGAAGCGAAGCTAAAAACGTACCGATCTCCGTTACTCACGCTGGTTATTTCGGCTGCTATACATTTTTCACACTGGGTGGATACAAGAGGGTGTGCTTCTGCGAATGACTTTTGGGATAGAACCACGCGGTCGTTTCGTCCCTTAGAAAATGATACACCTCTCCCTCTCAACATACTCAAGTGAGCGCCTGTCTGTCGACTGAAAGAACTCTTCCTCAAGCATTTTTCAAAATAGCTTTCCCTTCTCAAAATCACATAGCATACAATCAGGTACCGGAAAATTGGATCTGATTAACTTTTCTTCATTTCATTTTCAAGGAATATTTCACAGAATGGAGTACATTAAGCACAAAAAGGATATAAAAATTCATTTTATTTTCTATTTTATTTAATACAAAATTTAGGTTAATTTATTTTATAACAATAATTCAATTACTATAGTCCTTAAAATTATAATAACAAAAATATTCTTCTCTCCCCGAATAGTCTAACTTTTTTGTAAAGTTAAATATATAAATATTGTTTGCTTCTATTATCACAGAGGTTTAAGAGTAATGTATGAACAAATGGGCAGTGGTTGTCAAAGACTTTCCCCTCCTTCGGTTAAAATTTGCACTTTGACAATTTTTTCTAAAAACACCAGACACTTTTTCGAAAAAATCGAGCTTACTGAGAATTCTATGGGAAATAAAAAATTTAGAAATCATTGGGTTTCCGCTATTAAATGTTTTCACGAGCGATAGCACGAAAACTAAGACTAAAACTGATAGATTTGCTACTCAAAATGGCCGCAATACGTCACACGAATATCTCAAGAGTCTTACCACGCGGGAGCATTACTGTCGCGAATTTCGGTTACCATGGGACAACGAGTCTCTGGCGGATGATCGCAGATGGCAGCACATGAGCGCCGTCTTAACAGATAGTCTATTTGACAACGAAAATTTATTATTACACAAATATGTTTGAAAAATCCTATACTCTTTTTATAAAATAGGGTGAAAAAGTGAATTTCGGGAAATATTACTTTTGTGGGATTAGACGTTGCTCTGAGCGGAATTCTTTCGGAGATAAATTCATAAGTTCTTACTTTTTTAAGAAATAAAATTTAAAACTATTTCAGTGTACAATTTCCAATTCATTAAAAAGTACGATTCATTTGAACAATCTTATACAATTTCGATAAAATTACCATCTTATAAAATATATTAAAAATTGTCAATTTAACAAACTTTGGATTATCAAATTTTTCATAAACTTTATTATTTTATTTTTCATTATTATTACATATCGTTATCACTTCTTTTTTACTAGGTATTTCTAATTACTAACATCTGTAAACAAATCATTTTTTTTATTTCTTCAAATAAAAATTCTCAAAGCTACTCTATAACTTATCGTTCATATTCTGTTGCCTGCATAAATTCACTACATAAATTTCATTTTTATTTAAATCTCGCCAAAAAAACTTCGAAAAAATCGAGTTGTCTGACAAATCTCTGGAAAATCACGAAATTGAAAGACATTGGTTTTCCTCGATTGGAAGTTTCCTTGAGCGAAAACACGAAAACTGAGACGGAAAAAATCTTTTATCCACAAAAGTAAAATATGTTTCGCACAAGAGATCAACTAACTAGTCGTTATGCCCACAGATGGCGTAGTACCAATGCATATTTAGTTGCAAATTAAAATTTAAAAAGTGATAAATCAATTTGTTGCCCTGAAAATTTAATAAAATGGAGATTTAGACAAATTTTTCGGTTTACAGTTTCTAATTTAAATACATTTTTAAAGCAACAAATTTATTTACCACTTTTTAAATTTTAATTTGCTACTAAATAAGCACAGATACTGTGCCATCTGTTGGCGTAACGACTAATCCCACAAAATTAATATTTCCCAAATTCATCTTATCCAACCTATTTTATAAAAAGAGTATGGGATTTCTCAAACATATTTGTGTTAAAGAAATAATAAATTTTCGTTGTCAAATAGAATATTTGTTAAGACACCACTCATCTGCTGTCATCTGCGATCATCCGCCGGAGACTCGTTATCATTTTGAGTAGCAAGTCTGTCAGTTTTAGTCTTAGTTTTCGTTCTATCGCTCGTGGAAACATCTAATTGCGGAATCCCAATGATTTCAAATTCCTTATTTCCGACAAATTTGTCAGGCAGTACGAGTTTTTCGAAAAAGTGTCTGGTTTTTTTTTAGAAAAAATTGTTAAAGTTCAAATTTTAACCAAAGGAGGGGGAAGTCTTTGACAACCACTGTCAATTTGTCCATTCCCTTGACGTAGAATCTGGAAAAATGTTTGTATTTAGGTACAGAAAATCTCTATTTTAAAACTAACGTAGTAAATAAGAATATTTAAATATTGAGAAACAAAACGTAGTCACTAATTATGACTAAAAGCAATCAATTATATTGGTTATATTAGTTGTAAGCTAAGCAAAAAACTACTGAAAAATATTTTATTATTAAAATTGTAGCATATTATGCTCTATAAAATTTTTTTACTGAAATTGTTTATTTATGAAAGGTTTTAATCAATTTAAGGAGGTTCTACCGTATGACGATACTAGTCAAAACAGAGACCATTATATATATATATATATATATATATTTTATATATTATATATATATATATATATATATATATCTGTGTTTAACTATACAAACTTTGATCACTATCTCGTCAATTAATAATTTTTAGTACGAAAATATATGTGACAGAGTAATGAATTTTCATAAGAACACTGAGAGAAATAGATGCTACGGTGTACCATCTAGATGGTACCAGATACCATATCTGATCTTAAGTATACGGACAAGAATCTAGATGGTACGGATTAGCATCTGATAGCATCTGGTTGGTACGATGTAGCATTAAGATGGTACGGTGTAGCATCTCTGATGGTAGAGTGTAACATAACCTCTCTACCATCAAAGATAGTAAAGTTCTTACCATCTATTTCTCTCAGTGAATCAATGTTAAACAAGTTAAACAGTGAAAAAATAAATCGATCATAACTTTGTTCTCAAGACCCTACAGGTCTCAAAACTTTAACTACAAAATTTTAGAAACTTTATCTAGCAGTACACTAAGTTTTATCAAAATCTGTTTGATTATGCCAAAAAATTTTCGATGAAAGAGTAAATTTAACTACCAAGAAAATATATAAGAAACAATGAGAATGTGCCTGTTGAAGTGGTAGAGGAAAGTCAGGTTAGGAAGAAAGTGGTGTCATCAAGGCCGAATCAAGAGTGTCACGGGCCCTGAAGCTCAAAAAAATTTCAGGGCCCCCCTAAAAAATAAAAAAATTCTGTATTTTTATTTTATCAGAGTGTCTAGCGAATAATCATTTAAACATCGGTGAAAATCTTCAAAGAATCTTAACAAAATGTAAAAAAATAAAATTTTACAAAAAGTGCAAAAATTACAAATTTTTTGTTAAAACCAGTATTTTGAATGAACAGTTAAGATAGTTAAGGATAATTTACATTAAAATGGGAAAATTAAAACAAAAAGATAAAAAAAAGTAATAATTGAAGAGCTTTCAATAAATAAATAAATACTTTACAAATAAAAGAAAGAAAATTAAGAAACAGGATACCTAATAATGTTACAAAATATTAAATAGTTAAGAAGGACTGATTAAATTGCTTTTTTAAATCAAAATACTACGCGATAAACAGTAAAAGTTTTTTAAACAAAAAATTGAAACTACTATCAGAGAGGAAAAAATTATTTTCAAAAAGTTATAATATTTGCAGATATGTTTTTTTAAATTAAGAAAATAAATAAGATAATCGGTAAAAAATGGAGAAATGTTACTAAAGGTAAAAAATACTTATAAACTTGTTTTAAAAATTAAGCTAAAAAGTATATTTTTCTTTAAATGAAGAATTACATAAAAACAATTTTGAGAAAAAAACTAATGTTTCTAAGAAATAGAGAAATTATGATCAAATGAGAAAATGTATTATAAGATCAAATTTAGAAAAAATTAAATAAAAGAAGAAAAGTCTTTAAAAGTTATAAAAATTAATATGTTATGACAAAAAACCAAATAAGTATTTTAAAAATCGTTAAATTGAACAAAATTATATTTCACAACTTCCAAATTATAATAATAAATAATATTAATCACTGGAAAAATACATAAATAAATTTTTCTAAATATTGTAAAAATAAAACTGTATAAAATTAACTAAAGTAATTTTAGTAAAAAGAATAAAATTAAACAAAATCTAAAACATAAAAAAATATTATTCAACACATAAAAAAAATTTTTTAGCTATGAGATTTTCTTAAAATACAGAAAAGCAATATAAAACATAATACTCACAACATTTTTTCAAAAAGAAAAAATTACAAGAAAAATTCAATATTTCATGAAAGTGATATAAATTAGAAAATAAATCTACAATTTTTTCTATAATTTTCAACAGTTTTTAATTTACAATTATTCTCCTTAAATTTTATAATTATTTAATTGTTTTAATTATCTTGTTCTGTTAAAGATTATTGTCGATAATTTTAGAATTTATTTGTCAATTATTTTGCTCATTTCTCAATTATTTTCTTTAATATTTCATTATTCTCGTAATTTTGTAATATTTCTTTCCATTATCAATTATTATTTTCTAAAGCCAATTCCATTCCACAACTTTCAAATAATTTTATTCAATATTCTAAAAAAACTTGACTTTCTTCAATTATCAACTATTTTTTCAAATTACAATTTATTTCTTTAACTTTTTATTATTTTCTTCAAATTTAAATTACATTTTTCAATTATTTTCTTTAATATTTAGATTAGTTAGATTGAATTCCGATCATTTTAAATTCAATTTTTCATATTATTTTGAAAGAATACAAGATTGAAATTGAAGTTTTTAGGATTTATCTACCTCCCAGAGTTTCTTAAAAATTTGCGGATCGTTTTCAAAATTCGCGGATCATTTTAAAAATTCCCGTCAAATTGAAAGTTTTTTTTTATGATATATTAAATTCTGACAGGGGGACCCTTTGGGTTCCGGGCCCTGAAGAACATGCTTTATGTGCTTCAAGGTAGATCCGCCCCTGGTTTTTAATCTTGGTTTTTTTCTTGGTTCGTAAATGTGGTGCTGTTCGTTAAAGAAATACTTACTTTTTGTTTATTGTTAATTTTCTTATCAGAAAGATATCATTTTTTAATTTTTATCACTATTTTTGAGTTATTTATTGAAGCTGGCATTTTGACCTTTAATATGCATTTAAGACAAAAATATTTTACATGTAAAAATAGCATTTTTATACTTGTGAAAATCCAAAAAATTGGATTCTCCATAAGACACAATGTTAAATGAATAATTTTATAAATTTTAAACTTATTACTCGAAAATTTCTTATATGTACCAATAAGTACCCGATTTCTCCTTAAACTTACTGTTAATTATTAAACCTGCAAAATTGCTACTGGATTCTAATCTGAAGGTGCAATATTCATAGCTCAGAATACAACAATGATAAAAATGACTGATCGAATAGCTAAAGTGATGTGTTCGGTAATTCAGTTTTCAATCACGTTTATAATCTCAGTTTAGAAAGATTGAAATCCAGGAAATACAATTTTTTAAAATTTCTTTTTTAATTAAGTCAATAATTTCAAAAGATGAATATCAAAATACTAATTTTCCTCACTGTTCTCGTCTTCATAGATGGTAAGTCTGTTTACGTGTAATTTTTGATTACTTAAACGAACGTTTACTCTGCAGTTGCGCTTTGTTTATATTACACGATAATTGCCAGGCATGTGCATCTCGTAAAACCACTTCTTACGACCTTATGTTTTTAATAGCTACCCTTATAATTACCTTCTTTACGTACATATTTCCCTACAAACAATGCTACATAATGTTAATATAATTAACAATTAAAATCTCCCCAGATTTAGTTTAATATCGATTTAATCAGAGAAGAGCTTCTATATTATTTGTTTCTTGAAATTATTTTATCTAATGTATCAGATTAGAATTTAATGCCACTTTGTTAAGTGATGGAATGATGGATGGATCTATCCATTACTTATAGAAAGATATAAATGGGCATAGTGTCGTAATTTTCCTTGATTTGAACATCCTGCAACTTCAATATTAAAATAAGCATTTTCCAAAACGAGAATTGTATACATTAATAATTGAAACTAACCGTGTAATCCCGTACCATTTCTCCAAACACTAAGGAACATTTCGGAACTTTGAATTTGGTATTTACAGGCCAGAAAATGTGTTTCAAGAATAATTATCGTCTACAACTCTGCAGAAAGAAAACAGCAATCACCACTCCTTCTGCTTTATTGCAAAGAAGGCTACAGGTTCAAGCTCGAATCATCGGAGGATCTGTGGCTAGCATTTCTCAGGTCCCTTATCAACTATCGATAGAACTTTATGGCAAACATATTTGCGGTGCAGTCGTCATCTCTGGAATCTGGGCAGTAACTGCAGCTCACTGCTTTCCTGACATGTATCCATTTCACTCAATGAGAATACGAAGTGGTACCAGTAAAGCGACTTATTATGGAAATTTACACGCAATCAATGAAATAATCCTTCATAGGGAATACAGTTTCAAAATTGACGGAACACCTGTTAATGACATTGCTGTTATTAGAGTGAAAGATCCATTTGTCTACTCTTATTGGGTAAAGGCAATTGAAATGTTTAAGAATAATGAAAAATTACCGATAGACACTGTGGCAACGATTAGTGGATGGGGCCTTATTTCAGAATATGGAGAAAATACAGCGCTTGATCTTCACGTAGCAACTGTTCCCACTATGTCGACTCAAAAGTGTCGTCAATATTATAGAAGTATTCCTAAAGGGCAGATATGTGCTGGATATCAGAGAGGTGGCATTGATACTTGTGCAGGTGATTCTGGTGGTCCTTTGGTTGTTAAACGGAAACTAGCAGGGATAGTTTCTTGGGGTGTCGGTTGTGCCAGACCTGATAACCCTGGCGTTTATACGGAAGTGGCTTCTTATCGTCAGTGGCTAAGGGATAAGACTGGAGTTTAAAGAAGACCTTATACCTTTAAGCCGTTTAAATAATATATCCAAAGATTAAAATTGTAACACTCTTTCTCAACGATAACACAGAAAAAAAATAAAGTTCCCTGATCTGGATATGAGACTCGAATTTGCCTGTGTATTTTGATTAGAGTTGAGAAGAAGTAATATTACCTGGAGAACGGTAATGAGAACGAGAATATAACCGGGAATATAACCGACCAAAATTCTAATCGAGAATTTAAGTTTTTTATTTACTTATTTATCAAATTAAGGAGGTTTATCCAAAAAACCAATTTCTACAGATTCTTATAAAATTTTAATGACATATTAAATGCAAGACTTTACATGTACTGTTACAATTTTTTTGAATTTTACCGTTTTGTTTTAAAGATATAAATTTATAAAGTTGGGACTTTTACATGGAAACAGTAACAAAACGCGCAAAATGACTATATTTTAATTAATTAAAAAAACACGGTTCTACAAATTTTTTAAAGAAACTAATATATTTTAAACTGTAATAAAATACAACTTTTACAACAATATTTAATTAATTCACCGTACCGTTGTTAAGAAAATATTATTTAAGCGTAGAAATTCTTCACTTTTTTGAAATATTAAGGAAGAAAAAATTTTAATAGCTTGCAATTTTCAACGGAAAAATTTTTTTTTCAATAAAATTTCTTTGTGTAATGATTTTAACTAGAAAATATTATTTAGAAACCAAATTATAAGAAGAAATGAAATTAAAAACATATTGACTATCATGGTCCGATAGAATGAGAACCGCTTGAAGGTATAAGCGTCCTTAAGTCAAAACTTTTCTCAATCGATGTACGAAAATAGAATCTCTAGTGTCATTCTAATTAGTAATGATTTTAATTTTAATGTTAATAATACGAATTATATAAACATAATAACTATAGCAACATTAAAGAGTCTAGTGATGCATGTCGAGCAAACGATCTGATCGATTTTGAAATCGATCGTCAGTTGTTTGCTTGGATCGTCTCGATTCTAATTTATAATTAATGAATATTATAATTAATTATAAGTATATATAATCAAATTATACTTATAACTTTACTTTTTAGTTAACTTTGAATAATTATCATCATTTTTGAAAATATCTTTAAATATAAGGTTTTTTTCTTTTTGTTGGCATATTTTATTCAGTACGCAATTATACTGAACTGTCATATGAGTAATTTTTTTAATTAATAAATATAGACTTAAATAAAACTTTTCTTTAAAAAAGAATGTTAATAAATATATTCTGAAGATTTGTTTGTAGTAATTTATTTTGTATATAAAGCACAATTATAGTAAGTAAAATGAATTTAAGATTGATTTAAAAATAGACAATTTTTGGCATATTTGACAGCATATTTTTTTAAAACTATTTAATAAGAAAGTTGGATACTTACGAAAATTTAATTTAATTTAAAATTAGTTTGTACATTTACTTTGTTTATCCAGAAATAATAATTATCATAAATAACATTAATTTGCAAGTAATTATAAGAAAATAAATGTTACACCTTTAAATAAAATCTATTACACCTTTTAAATGAATATTAATTACGATATTTAATTTAAATAAAATCGATTCAAGTAATTTTTTGCCAAACCAACCAATTTTGAAGGACTTCTGAATTTGTAATATATTTCTTACTCAAATATTTAAGAAATTAAGCAAAATATCTTAGTAAAATTTTAATACAAACTGTTTGTACAAATTTAAATGTGCGTAAAGTTTGAACTCATTAAAAGCTTTCAGAAAAAAGATATGATGTGTTTAAATATGTCATTTGTTTAAATATAGAATTATGAAATTCAGTTTTGTAATAATTAAATTACTGTTCTTAAGCAATTGTGCCTGGATAAGCAAAAGAAATATACTAATTCTGAGTCCTCATAATAAAAAAATATGCTGTTCAATATGACAAAAAATCGTCAATTTCTAGATCAATCTTAAATCGATTTTACTTATTATAATTATGCTTTATATAAAATAAATTACTACAAACAAATCTTTAGAATACACGCATATATTAACATTCTTTTTTAAAGAAAAGTTTTATTTAAGCCTGTATAATTAATTATAAAATTAATTAATTATATAAAATAAAATCGAGACGATCCAAGCAAACAACTGACGATCGATATCAAAATCGATCAGATCGTTTGCTCGACATGCATCACTATTAAAGACACACTTTGCATTGTTGTTGGTCATTTAAAACTATAAATTTGTGCAAATTCAAATAATGAAAATTACGAAATTGAAAAGAATAGTTTAAAAAAATACAATAAAAATATACTAAATTTAAACGAAATAGTTTAAAAATGATAGAAATAACAGTTGCAAATAATTGCAAATTGAACAACTGGATTAAAAATCGAAAAAATAATTAAAATTTTAAAAAAAATAATACAAAATTGAAGAAATAAAATAAAAATTAAATTAAAATTTGAAAAAATAATTAATAATTGAAAAAAAAATTACAAAATGACAAAAATAATTGACTAATGAAAACAAAATTCAAAAAATAGCTAGATTAATACACAACTGAACAAACTAATTTAAAAAATCAAAGAATAATTGAAAAATTTAAAAATAATAATTAAAAATTGAAATAATTGAAAATTGCGGAAAATATTAATAATTGAAGGAAATAGTTGAAAAATTGAAGAAAATATGGAAAAAGTTACGAAAATTATTGTCAATCGAAAAAAAAATTCGAAAAATGACTAGATTAATAGACAATTGTAAAAAATAATTATAAAAATTAAACAAGAAATATTAAGTTTAAAGAAAAAAATTGCAAATTGAAAAATTAAGAAAATTATAGGAATAATCGTTGGAAATAATTGCTCATTTAACAACTGAATTAAAAATCGAAAAGAATAATTAAAATTGAAAAAAAATTATTGAAAATAGTAGAATGCAATAAAATAACAATTAAGAAATTAATTAAAATTTTAAAAGTGAAATTTAAATTTGAAGAAAATAACTGAGAATTGAAAAGATTAGTTTGATAATTGAATTATTGAATTGAAATTTTAAAACAATTTTTATGAGTGAAAAAAATTGAAAATCGATAAAAAAATTGAAGATTAAAGAAAATATTTGAAAATTGAAGAAAATAATTAAAAATTGAAAAAATAAATTGGAAATTAAAGAATTAAATGGAAATTTTAAGAAAATAATTGATAATCAAAAGAAAATTTGCAATATGACGATAATAAGTCAATATTTTAAAATTTATTAATACCAAATTAATTTATTAATATTAAAAAAAAAAATTAACAATTTAAAAAAAACTCCGACCAATGGTGAGATTAATCGTCATTCGTACAAAAAAATTCTGTAATCAATAAAGATTCATAAAATTGAAGGTGAATAAAAAAATTGCCTATTGAAAACTGATGAAAATTATGTAAAACAATTATAGAAAATAAATGAAAATTAAATAAATCAATTGGAAATTTAAGAATTGTATTGAAAAAAACAATTGATATTTGATAAAATGCAGGAATTAATTAATATTAAGGAATTACACTAAAGCGTCGATTCAGTGGACTAAAATGTCCTGTGGTCCACTGAATCGACGAGGTTATTGGCGGAAGGTCACGTAAACAGTCAGGGCCGTATGAAACTTTAAAAGTATATTTCCCAAGTACTTATTTTTTATTTTCTTTAAATTCATACATATTTTGAACTATAATTGGAAAATAAAAGAATGGAAATTTAAAATAAATATTTAAGTATTAAACTATTGAAAAAATAGTAGGCACGACACGGTTTCGTTTGTAGTAGGGCACCACGCGCCCGCGAAAGTTAGAAGCTAGTACGCCTATGAATATGCGTGTTCGCCGAGCTCAGCGCCCCCTTCTCTCCGATCACCACTTCATCAACAAACTAGTCCACTCGACCGACGTCCACTGAATCGACGCTTTAGTGTAATTGAAAATCGATCAAAATAATTGAAATTCAAAATGAATTTTGAGAATTGAATAAAATAATAAAAAATTGAAGAAATAAATTGGAAATTAAAGAATTAAATGTAAATTTCAAGAAAATAATCTATAATTAAAAGAAAAAGTACAATATAACGGAAATAATTAACGATTGAAAAAAAAAGAAAAATGGTGTGAATAATTGGAATTTGAAAAAGAAAAATTTTTAAATTGATAAATAATCATAAAATTGAAGGAGAATATTAAATTGTCAATTAAAAACTGATGAATATAATGGAAAAAATTGTAAAAAATAAATGAAAATTAAAGAAATCATTTGGAAGTTAAAAAATTATTGTATTGAACTTTCAAGAAAATATTTGATAATTGAGAAAATGCGGGAATTATTAAATTTGGATAAAGTAATTAAAAACTTAGAATGCAATTCGAAATTTTAGAAAATAATTAAAAATTAGAGAAATAAATGGAAGATTAAAAAATTAAATTGAAAATTAATGATTTAAATAGAAATTTTAAAAAATTAGTTGATAATTGCAAGAAAAATAACAAAATTTTTTTCAACTTATCATTGTTTTCATTATATTTTAATTATTGACTTCAAGTTTCAAATTTTAAAATCATTTTCCAATTATTTTCTACAAGTTTTAATTACCTATTCTTATTTTTTAAAAGTTTTAAATATTTTTCTCAAATTTTTCATTATTTTCTTTATTTTTTAATTATTTTCAATTATTTAATTCAATTTTTTAATTATTTATATTATTTGTTTATTATTTTCAATTACTATTACGTTCTTTATCATAATTTAGAAAAAGTATTTAATTATTTATCTGAAATTTTCATTTTTCTATTCAATATTCAATTATATCTACGATACTTAATTTCAAATTATATTTATATTTTTCATTTATTTTCTCTAATATTTAATTACCTATTTTTTTGCAATCAACTTCTAAAAGTTTCAAGTATTTTTCTGAAATTTTCTTTAAATTACCTTCATTTAAAATATATTATGCATTTTTTTCAATTATTTTTTAAATTTTAATTATTTTCTTTATTTTTAAATTATTTATATTATTTTTTTATAGTCTTCTTAAATTTTTAATCACTGTCATCATTTTCTGAAATAATATTCTAAATTTTTAATTATTTATCTAAATTTGAATCATTTTTTTTTTAATTTTCATTTATTTTATCCAATTTTTCATTACTCTAATTTGTTTTAATTTATTTCTAAGGTTTTGAAGTATTTTTCAAAAATTTAAATTAATTTCTTTCATTTCAAAATTGTTCATAATTGTTATATTTAATAATAATAATTTTTACACTTGATTGACTTATAGTTAATTTGTAATGATAATTATTTTGTTATTTATCCACTTTTTTTTTAATAAATTGTTTGAGTTTCAAAATAGTGGGGCTCATTCAAACATAACAAATTCTCATAAATTCTCCGAAAGGAGAATATTCTCAGTTATATTCTCGAGAATGTAACCGGATTTTAAATTACCGAAAATTTTGCAACTCTAATTTTGATGTGCTGAATCTTTATCCGTCATCAGAATTCGCAATTCGCCCATCACGTCAAGTTTTGATTCTAACCTCAAAATCAATAAAATAGCACTTTCGTTCGTTAGAAGCTAATCCAGACTTAAAGTTAATACATGCCTAGGGCCAATAGAAAAATTGAATTATGACCTTTAAAACGCTTGTTTAAACATTGTTTTACGATGATTTCTAACAAAGATATAATATTTTACATAACACATGACTTTTTTATGTTAAGAACGCTTGAACAGTGAATTATAAAAAAAAAATTATTTTATGTATGACATGTTATATCTTCGTTAAAAATCATAATAGAACAATTTTTAAAAGAGGGTTTTAAAGGTCATAATTCAAGCTTGCTATTGGCCCTAGGCATGTATTAAAGTTAAGTCGGGTTCAGATTCTATAACGAAGAAAAAGTGCAATTTTATTGATTTTGAGGTTAGAATCAAAACTTGATATGATGAGTCAATTCTGATGACGGATTCAGATTCAGAGCATCAAAATACATAGGAAAATATGAGTCTCATACCCAGATCAAGGAACTTATTTTTTTGTGGGGCTGTGTAATTTAACAGTTTATAATTTAGATTCTGTATTCTGGAATCAACGTTATATATCTCAGATTACAATTTCTACCACTTATATTCCACATCCGAGATTTTATACTTTTATGAAGTATTTTTTCTAGATAGTCTAGAGCACAATAAAGAAAACCAAAACTATAGGAATATTTTTTTCTTTTTGTAGGAATTTTTTATTCATTAAAAACCTCGCGTCCACAAAATAGCCCCATGGTAAACAAAATTGACGGTACGAATTTTTTTTAAAACATTTTTAGAGATCAAAATATTCAATTTTTCAATAAAATATGGATGTTTGCCATTATTTGATTCTTATATGTATACGTATTCAATGCATAATTTAAAAGTTTTTTAATTTATATGAATATTTGTGTTTTGTATCTTACTTGTTAGTTAGTATTTAATAATTATAGTGATTATTATGAGAACTATTTATTAAATAATAATTATTATTATTTATAATAAAATAATACAATAAGTAAATAATATCCTGAGTAAATTCCTAAGTAAATACATTTTCATAAAAATTAGTTTGCATTAAAGAAAAAATTTTTTAAAAATAGCAAATAACTATGCAAAGAATCACGGAGGTTAAGTAGTTATCGTATTTCAATCTTTTATCAAGTTTTTACATTTACTCTTTTAAAACGTACTATTTATTTTACAACTAAAGCTTCTGTTATACTTTTATAATGTTATGCTATTTAACTTCACAAATTTTTTCACTCTTAGGTGTGTTATTTATATTTTAAAATATTTTTTTTCTTTCCTTGAGACACTGGTTTTCATGTCAACTTTAATTTTTTAATAAAAAATGTATATTTTATTATTAAAAAGTGATTATTTTTATACTATTATTAAGATAATAGTTTATTGAAAGAAAATAGCGAAAGTTTCCAAACAATTACATCCATTTATACCTTTTTTTTTTAAGTAACAGACTTACACTCCTACGTAGTCGAACCAGTGGCGTAACTGGGAGAGCAAGGGCCTTGGGGTAAAAATGCAAATGGGTCCCCAATTATATATAATAATTAACAAGTTAAATTCATTCATTCAGTCTTGCTGTCCACACCTGCCTTTTGTCACCAGATGTTTTTTTTTAATTTTAAATCATATTTCACCTTTTTAAAATGTTCTCAAATTTTAATTTAAATTTATAGCAATTTTAATTTCTTCAAATTTCAGTTAATTTGGACTCTCATTGATTAAAAGTTCAATTAATCCACGTGTTACACACTGAGAAAAAAATGCTATTAAATCAATTACATATTGGTTTGATCTAACAAATGGCATATTCAATATCGTTCGAACAAATTTGTAATGATTTTAATAGTGCGTACTTTCATTTTTAATATTATTAAAACTATAGCATATACTATTGCTTATATGCATGATGCTATAAAATGAATGTTGCTGCATTTTAAGTTTTATTGACTGTTACATTAAAAAGAAATAGTTTAGTCCTTTCATTTAAGAAAATTAATTTATTGAACCAAAAGCAAAAGATATCTGTAAAATAAAAAAAAATATCGGTCTTTTTCTTATTCAGCTTTATTTTACACCGGCTCAACCCCTCCCTCGGTCTTGAACTGTTGTACACTACCTAATTTCGCAGTACATATTTTTTTTATTTCAGAATATTTATAATTTCAGTGAAAAATATCAAGCTGTAGCAATATCACGGAGACGGTCACCCATATAATCTCTAACCAGTAACCACGCTTGACTTTGCTTAACTTTCGTGATCGCGAGGCCAGAGCCGCTCCGCAACCTGGTATTGAGGATTCAAATAATTCTTTTTTATCTTTAATATAAGCTAACGGTTTCAGAATATTATTTTACCATGTTCTCAAGATTTTCTTAATAATTATAATAGTTTATGAAAATGCCCCTTCATTCGTCAAGTTATCGTTTTCTCTAAAGATCCTTTAAAAAATTGTATTTTTGAATATATGTGACCGCATCTTTCGAGTAAAATGAGTTTAAAGTTTTTCATTAAAATATACTCGATTACTGGGAACGTTGCATATTAATAATTACACAGATAGATGTTTCTTATGTAATTTTTTCCGCCAAATACGATTTTCGTAATAAAACAATTGTTTAAACATCGCTGTTATTGTTATAAACAAATTATGTTGCAAAAATCAAATGCTTAAAATTTTAAATCAAATTTAAACAATTTCTAATTGATCTAGAGATCTGAAAATTTATATGTACATTCAGAACTAACAACAATACCATAATTCACAATTTATTATTGATCTATTTAACTAGGTCGCTAATGACGGGTATACATCTTAACTCGTCTCCGAGAGTTAAGATTTAATTTTTCTCAGATAGTTTTGATATTCATATTTAAGGTTCAATGCAATAATTATTTATTTAAAGCAGGAATAATTGTATCAAAAATTTCCAAAAAAATAACAATTGTACAATTTTAAAAAATTCATAACCTTTTAACTATTGATTTTAATCAAAAATACCAAGAATCATTTTTCTTTTAGAAAGACCTATATTTTCATAAAAGAATTTTGTCAGAGTTGAGTAGTAAAAGTTAAAAATTTTGACGGAGTAATCATTTTTTTTTAAATTTGCTTGAAAAAGTAAAAAAAAAGTTTGTTTTTGATCAGGATTGATCGCATTACATTTTTAAGACCTAGAAGTACACGAAACCGTCAAAAACCAAAAATCGATTGTTTTGGTCATAAGTACCATTTTCTCAGACGCGGTCACATAATGTACTTTGTTTTATTTTATTTTATTTATTTTTTATTTATTTATTTATAAAGTTCCTAGGTTTTAAATTAAAAAATGCAAAAATGCATTTTATTATTTCTATTTTTTATATAATACAATTCAATAAATAGTTTTACCGATCTATTAAATGTACTTTCAATTTTATAGCATCTGCATTTGAACGTATGTGAATATGCCGTTTATAATAACAAAAGCAGATGCTATTGATTCAAAAGCATATTGCATCATCTGAAATATATATTTGTACAAACTGTAAATAATGTTTATTGATATAACAAGTTATATTTTTTTTAAACCATATAAAATAACTTTAAATTAACTATTTCTCTGTATGTTATAACTACTTTAAATAATTCTTTTAAAAATATCATGCTTTTAATTTAAAAGTATGAATTGTTATATTTTAATATATATTAGTATAATTGATTACAGATATTATTGAGTAAAAAGAATTGAATTCAATAGCATCGGCACTATTGATTCAACAGTTTATTTTTCTCAGTGCAATAATCCAAAATGCATAAAATAAATAATTTTTTCATTTTTTTTTGCATTTAAAATTCTTTTTTTTTTTTAATAAATTCTCCAATTAACTTTTATATTATTTAATTATTGCTTCCTTTATGAGGAAGAAAATTATTTTGCAAACTTGAAAGCGAAATGTCCTTGAAATGGACATAATTTTCACCTAGTTTCAACTGATTTCTACAATTCTTAATTATTTTAATTATTTTTAAATTGTTTCCCCAAATCTTAAATTTACCTTCCTCGAATTTCAATTATTTTGTTTAGTTTTCTCAATCACTTTCAATTTTAATTATTTTTGCCTTGACATTAAAAAATGTAATTATTTATTCCTAAATTTTATATTATTCATCGCAAATTTAAATTAATTTTTAATCATTTTCATAATTTATGAATCAATTTACTGATCATTTAAATATATGTGTCGCTCCAGGGTGAAAGGGACCTTAGCTGCAAGAAATGAATTTTGCGGGACGGGCGTTTGAAGTTGAGCCTGACTAAGTTATTGTTAGGTTGTGCCTATGTTTCATCGCCAATTACACAAAAACTAATAGACATAAAAAAATTTCTTTTTTGTATGTGAAAGAGCAACTCAAATTCTATTGATTGATAATAAAGATTTAAAATTGAATGTTTTGAATTTTTCAGGACAGGCGTTTGAAGACGAGCCTGCCTTTGTTGTTGTTATGTTATGCCTATGTTTCATCGCTAATAACACAAAAACTAATAGACATAAACAAGTTTTGATTTCTGTATGTGAAAGAGTAACTCAAATTTTATCGATTCATAATAAAATATCAAAATCCAATGTTTTGCAGCTAAGGTCCCTTTCACCCTGGAGGGTCACATATATCTCAATTTTTAATTGTTTTGTTCAATTTTTATTTCTTTATATTATTTTGCTTATTTTCTCCATCTTCCATAATTTCATTATTTTCCAATTTATTTCCTAAATTTGCAGTTATTATCTCAAATTTAAATTATTGTCTTCAATTTTAGATTATTGTCTTCAATTTTCATTTTTTTAAACGATTTTTCAATTATTTTGTTTTGCTTAAAAACAAATCCTGTAATTTTATATGATTTTCTCCGATTTTTAATTATTTTCATTCTTTTGGCATAATTTTCAAAAATTTCAATTATTTATCTGAAATTTCAATTTTTATTTTTCATCAATTTTGGATTATTTCTGCGATTTTTTCAAAAATCTCGTTAATAAGAATTCTTCAGTAATTTTGTAATTACTTTCTTTTTTTAAACATATATTCTATGATTTTTTCAATTATTTCTTTCAAATTTTATTTATTGTTTTGAATCTTTCATATTCAAATTATTTTTAATATATTTCAATTTCGAATTAATTTAATCATTTTTCAATTATTTTCCCAGATTATGATTTTCTATTATTTTCTAACATTTTTATGTATGTTTCTAACATTTCAATTACTTTCTTTATTTTTAATTATTTTACTTTGCTTTTTTTATTTCCAAATTTTTTTATAAATTATAGTAAATTTCATTTATTTTTAGCTTTCTTCAATTCTTTTTTCCAATTTGTAGTTATTTTTTCAATTGATTTCTAAGATCCTCATGTAATTTTCTCAAATTTCAATTATTTTTTTTTTTTTAATTAAAAAAAATTATTTTATTTTTTCAATTATTTCACTCAAATGTCATTTATTTTTTACAATTTATCATTGTTTGTATCATAATTCAATTATTTTCTTCAAGTTTCAAATTGCAAAATCCTTTTTCAATTATTTTCCAAAATTTATATCCTTCAATTTCAAATGTTCAATTTTTTTCCTTTCTTTTATAATTTCAAAAATTTTAAACTATTTATCTGAGATTCCAATTATTTCATTCAATTTTCAATTATTTATATAATGTTTTATATTATTTTCTTCAGTTTTCAATTACTTTCCTTCTTTTTCCTAATATCCTAAAAGTTTTTAATTATTTCTGTTTAATTAAAATTTATTCTTATGAATTTTAAATTATATTTATCTTGTTTCATCTATTTTCTCTACTTTTTAATTATTTTCTTTTTTTTTCAATTAACTTCTGAAAGTTTTAAGTATTTTTCTGAAATTTTCTTTAACTTTCCATTAATAATTAAAATATATTATGTGACTGTCTCAATTATTTTCTCAAATTTTAATTATTTTTTTCCATTTTTATATTATTTATCTTAATTTTCAATAATTATTTTTTCAATTTTCAATTATTTTTCCTAATTTTCTATTATCCAATGGTTTTCAATTTATTTTCAAGATTTCCAAGTAATTTTCGCAAATTTTAATTATTTTCTTTATTTTTAAAGCATTTCTACGATTTTTTTAAATTACTTACACAAATTTTTAATTAATTTCATTTTTTGAAATAATTTGCAAAATTTGCAATTATTTTGTTTAATTTCAATTATTGTTTGCAATTCTTTTTAATTCTAAAATTTTATAAATTTTTTTCTTAAAAAGAAGGTTTATGAGGGGTACTGCCCCACTTTGCCCCTTAATAGTTACGCCACTGAGTCGAACTTATCCGCACCTCAGACCTATTTGTCAGTTTTGCCATCGCTACTTTAATTATAAATTTATTCAATGTTTTCATTAATAAATGCTTGAAATAACAAACTTACTTTATTTTTAAA
This sequence comes from Ganaspis brasiliensis, assembly GCA_037103525.1. Taxonomy (NCBI): domain Eukaryota; kingdom Metazoa; phylum Arthropoda; class Insecta; order Hymenoptera; family Figitidae; genus Ganaspis; species Ganaspis brasiliensis. Next base: position 604,720 of record JAZKLR010000159.1, on the reverse strand, counting down.
AGTTGATTGTTTAGTGTGATACAGTTAGTATATTTAAAAACTACCATCAGATAATTTTTTTTTCTCCAAACTTTTTTTAGGCGAAGTTATCCGACTCTCCCCTACTACTCTTAAGTTGAGAGGATCCGAAATGTAGAATCTGGGAAAAGAAAGTTTAAAACTGGAATCTGGAATTAGAATCTGGAATATGAAATCTAGAAAGGGGAATTTTGGAATGTGGAACATGGGATTTAGAAACTGGAATCCCTAATGTGGAGTCTGGAATGTAGAATCTGGAAAGTTAATTCCGGAATATGGAATTTAGAATGTGGAATATATGGAATCTGGATTGTGGAATCTAGAATGTAAAATGTGCAATCTGGAATGTTAATAACGGAATGTGAAATTTAGAATGTGAAATATATGGAATCTGGACAGTAGAATCTGGAATGTGGAGTTAAGAATATGAAATGTGGAATCTTACGTGGGAAATTTTGAATGCTGGATATTGAATCTGGAATGTAGGATTTCAAATAAAGAATGTAAAAAAAATCTGGAATGGTAAATCAAGCATGAAAGTTTGAAAATATGAATTTTAAAATATGTGATATCTGATATTTATTACGCAGATTCTGGAATTTGGAATCTACGCAGTTGAAAATTTTGTGTCTGTGTAATAATCGGTCCTTGTTTAATTTTTTATCTCAAAATTTAACATTTTTCGTGTGTTGATTTAATACGTCCTTCAACTGTCATTCGATTCTTGAACATAACCTCCAATTTCTTAGTAATAACACTGTAATTTACATTAAATTTTTTGTTGTAAAATGTAAATTCCATATTAATAATTCATTTTAATAATCAAAAGGTAAAGTTCAATACTAATTGAATAAAATTTACTCATTAACCTTCCTCTAGGAATCTCAAGACCTTGACGTTGGTGAGGAGGCTGAGAGGTCAAAGCCTGCCATGGATTCTTTCAGAACCCAGGTCTCTCGAAGGGGACAGAAGAGTCGGTCCCCCGAAAAGGGAAGGCTTTTCAAGCAACTGGGTTAGAGGCTTTGGTGGAAGTAACACAACCTGTAGGGATTTGACAGCGATGTCTTATAACTACTGGAAGTGGTGAATCTTGCGCTTGAATTTGGTCTTGACTAAGAAGGGATTCCTCTGGTCTCCTGTGGCAAAGGGATCAGAGTATGTGGACGCGAGTTCACCCGCCCCCAATCCAAGATGTTTTTCCACCGTGTCGAGGGATGAATGGCACCAGGGTACCAAATCCGCTGTGTCTCCCGGGGGGCTCGGGCGGGCGGGGACCGGGCCGCGGCGCTTCACAGGCGGCTTAGACCGCTGGTGGGGAGCGGGTCCGATCCTTGGACGCACGGGCCCCCTTGGGTGGCTACAGATGGAGGTGTCGCGCACGAAGGTCCTGAGAAACCGGGCGAAATTTCAGGGAGTTTTAGCCTTATCCATGAACGGGGCTCTTCATGGACGGACCAGTTTATTTCCCCAGTACTCGTGGGACTTTTATGGATACCAACTATTTAAATTCAAGAGACGTAAAGGAAAGGGAGAACGCGAATTCTGCAAGGCCTGTTGCAAAGAAGGCTCATTTAGAGAATCCTGGCACAAATCCAGCAGAATCATTAACTGCTGGGTCGAGACACGAAAGTGAACCATCCAGTATGTTGATGGGTAACGTGCAGGACATGCTGAGCAATCTTTCTGTTGATAGCGGGAAGAAAAAGCTCAGCGGTGCTGCACGAAGAAGACTGAAACGTGAAAAACTGGGGACTTTGCAAAAAGAAACCAAGTCAAGTAGCGCAAGGTCGGGTAATCAACCCGGGAGGGAGGAATTCAAGGGGGGCGGGTCTGCGAAACGCAGGGCGGACTCCGAGAATACTCCAAACTCTCAGAGAGCTAGAAAGAGGACCAAGGGCCCTTCACCGAGAACTTCGTCCTTTTTGCAAGCAGCACAAACCTCGTTAGTCTGTGCAATCATCACAGATGGTTACCCTAGGGAGGGGTTGACGGTTGACAACCTCGACCAATTTCGGGCAGCTATCTGGGATGAAATTGGGAAAACTGTCGGATTTTTCCCAGATTTGGCGAAGTTAAACTCTCGCGAGGGGTAGAATGCTATTGTAGAATGCTTGGATTCTGACACTCGGGAATGGATCAACGTCCATGTACCGATGGTCAGTCAGGCTATGAGTGGGACCGTGTTTAAAATCGTGGAACCCTCACAGCTTCAAAAGATGGTCAGGGTGGTTGCCTGGGTCCCAGGACCCTCTGTGAACCGGGCAAACATCCTAGACTATCTAGGAAAACAAAATCCCGGGATTGATACATCCTCCTGGAGGGTGTATTCGTGTGGCGGGGAGGGATCGGCTGCGACAAAGAAGGTCACAGGATGGACCCTCGCCTTAGGGGTGCCTGAGGACGCTATTGCGGACCTCGAATCCCGGAATTTCTTTTTGTGCCTGGGGCTGGGCCGAATCACCCTTCGGGTGACGAAGCACAGCACCGGTGTGAGAAATGAAGGGATAGGCACCGATGAAGCGACATCGGAGAACGCGAGTCAGTCCTAAATGGCTGATCACGGGATTCACTGTTCGCAGATTAATTTACATCACTGTAAAAGCGCAACGGCTATTTTAGCCAAGAGCTTGACAGCGATGCAGACAGCCATAGCCCTTATTCAAGAACCCTGGGTATACCGGGGGTCTATTAGGGGCCTTGACGGATGTGGTGAACTAGTCTGTTCACCGCAGGAATCAGTTCCAAGGGCATGCATAATCTATAAAGGATTAGAAGCATTCCCTTTGATGGGTTTCTGTACACGAGATTTGGCAGTAATTAGAGCCAAATATCGAGATCAAGTGGGAGGTAGAAAAGAGATCATTTTGGCCTCTGCATATTTCCCAGGAGATGCAAGATCACCCCCACCAGCGGAGGTAACGAAGCTGGTGGAACATTGCCATAAAGAGGGACTACCTCTTATTTTGGGCTGTGATGCCAACGCACATCACACTGTGTGGGGTAGCACTGATACCAATGAAAGAGGGGAGATACTTTTAAATTTCTTAATTGACTCTGGGTTAGACATTCTGAACCAGGGGAATGAATCAACATTCGTAACCTCTAAAAGGAGGGAGGTGTTGGACATTACGATCTGCTCGAGAACTGCTTGGGGGGCTGTGCATGACTGGAGAGTCTCGGAAGAGGACACTCTGTCAGATCACAGGCTCATATCATTCAGGCTGAAGGCAATAGATCGAGAACGTAAGTGGAGTCGTGACCCTAGGAGAACTGATTGGGCCTCCTTTAGGGAAGAACTTCAGGTATCCATGGCAAACTTCCCCACGTGTTACGGAAACGGAGAGGAATTGGAACTTGCAGCCGATTATCTGCAAAGGGCATTAATCTTTGCTTTCGAAAGAAACTGTACGCCTAAGAAAATCGAAACAGGTAAGAAGTCCAAGTGGTGGAACTCATCCCTGGAAGAACTTAGACGAACTGTAAGAAAGCTTTTTAATAAAGCAAAGAAACGAAGGAACCAACAAGCCTGGGATTTATATCGCAAGACTCGAGGGTCCTTTAAGAATGAAGTTGAGAAGGCAAAGGCTTCTAGTTGGAGGAGTTTTTGCGAAGGGATCGAAAAGGTACCTGAAGCTGTAAGACTCTATAAAATCCTATCTAGGGATCCTATGGCCAAACTCAAATCTATCAGACTCCCAAATGGGCATTTTGCTCAAACAAAGGAGGAATGCTTGGAGCATCTGATGAAGGTAAACTTCCCAGACTTCAAAGAAATAGACGAAAACAATGGGAATCAAGGAGCCAATGTATTCCGATGTCGTCGGGAAAGTTGGAAACTTGCCTCAAAAATCGTCACTCCTGAAGGAGTAGATTGGGCTATTAGCTCTTTTGAACCCTTTAAGGCACCAGGGGGAGATGGTGTATATCCGGTCCTTCTTCAGAAGGGCTTAAAGCACATCAAAATTCCCCTGACCAAAATTATGAGGGCCTGTGTGGCTCTCGGTTACACACCCGAGAACTGGAAAAGGACTAAAGTGGTGTTTATTCCAAAGGCCGGGCGAGCAGGTTACACTGCTGCCAAGGACTTTAGACCAATCAGTCTTACATCCTTTTTACTTAAGGCTCTGGAAAAACTGGTTGATAAGTACATTAGGCAGGAATGTCTAATTGACAAACCTCTTTATTCAGGCCAGCACGCTTACAGAGCGGGATTCTCTGTGGAAACTGCTCTGCAGGCGGCGGTAGGGAGAATTGAGGAAGAATTAAGCAACGGGGGAAGTGTGCACCTTCCTAGACATAGAGGGGGCATTCCCAAGCACTTCATGTCAAGTTATATGTGAAAAGGCTAGAAACTGTGGAATACCTGAACCACTTATTAAGTGGGTAAGTAGTATGCTGCGGGGACGTTGCCTTGAGGCAGAATACGGGGAAACAAAACTGAAAGGTTTTGTCTCTAACGGTTGCCCACAAGGAGGGGTATTATCCCCCCTACTGTGGTGCATGGTAGCAGATGGACTCCTAGTAGAGCTCAATAACCAGGGGTTTTTCACGCAAAGTTATGCGCACGATTTCGTGGTGATTTTGAGAGGTTTCTGCTTGGAGGTACTTCTGCAATTGATGCAGACAGCCCTAAGGATCGTGAGGAGATGGTGCGATCAAACTGGGCTGTCTGTTAATCCTCAGAAGACAAACTTAGTAATCTTCACTAAGAAATATAAGGTTCCGAAACTAAAAGGACCTGTATTTTATGGAAAAGAAATTGCGATTACTAGGTCGACTAAATATCTAGGAGTCATCCTGGATAGTAAGTTGAACTGGAATCAAGAATCAGCGCAATAAATTTTGTTCTGCCTTTTGGATCTGCAGGAGGGCGATAGGATCATGCTGGGGCTAAAGCCGAACATGGTATATTGGTTATACCAGATGGTTCTAAAACCCAGATTCCTGCACGCTGCAATAGTCTGGTGGCCCAGAACCAAATTAGCTACGGTTAAAGGTAAACTGGAAAGTCTTCAGGCTATAGTTTTTAGGGGAATTACTGGAGCTATGAAAACCACGCCAACTGCGGCGTTGGGATTTATGCTCTCAGAAGAACCTTTACACGTCTCAGTTGTTGCTAAAGCGGCGCTCACTATGAGCAGACTTAAAGCACAAAAGAGGTGGAAATCTGGGGGAATTCATACCAGATTCCCAGGCTCCATTCTATCCATTCCTGAAATTAATATGGAACAAGATAGAATGACAAAGAAAGTCAAATTTAAACCTTTATTCTAGGTCGTTATCCCTTCTAGAGAAGACTGGAAAAAGGGCTTTCCTCTTGGTGGGGACGTGTGGTACACGGACGGCTCCAAGGTGAGTTGTGGTACGGGATCAGGTATCTACCGAAGTACTGGCTGCAATAGAGTGTCAATTAGTGCAGGCTGAGGTTTGTGCAATCCTTTCTTGCGCACAAATGATCCTTGAAAAAGAAACATTTGGCAGAAGGATAAGCATATGTGTGGATAGTCAGGCAGTTCTAGCAGCCTTGAAAAATCCAGTAGTCGAATCAAAACTGGTCTGGGAATGCCGCAAGGCACTAGACGATCTTGGTTCGAGGAATAAGCTATCATTGCTCTGGATACCTGGGCACTCAGGGATCAAAGGTAATGAAAGGGCGGATGCTCTAGCTAGAATAGGGTCGGAAACACCGATGATAGGACCAGAACCAGCTCTAGGCATTGTGCCGAGCGGGGTTAAGGGAGCAATAAATCGATGGGTGCAAAGAAAGCATGAAGCCCATTGGGCGGGGACTGAGGTGGGAAGGCAAGCAAAGAACCTTTTGGGCTTGAAGCTCAATAGGAAACTTTCACAAGAACTTCTTGGTGTCGGTAGGGCCAGGGTGAAAACTCTGGTTCAACTGCTCACTGGGCACGGCTTTCTTAAGTACCACCAATTCAAAATTGGTAGAACAACATTATCAAGATGTAGGAAATGTGAGGGAGATGACGAAACATCAACCCACATACTATGCCAGTGCCCAGCTCTCGCTGAGGCTAGGCGGGTAAGCTGGGGATTAGCCTTTACCAATCCCGAGTATGTTACAAGCATACCCTTGAAAGAGATCCTGGACTTCTGGGAAAGGACAGGTCTCTGAATGGGGTGGGTTTATTTGTTTAGAGCAAATGGTTGGGCGGGTACAATGGGTATTTACCTAAGTGTCCACTTCTCCTCGTGAGAACCCTCTGTGAAGCTCGGTTTAGATTAGATTAGATTAGATTAGATTACTCATTAACGCAACACGATTATATTTTACTTCTGTCAAGCAGACGATAAACAAAACAACACAAATCGCTGTGTTGAAAATTGACACAAATTTTGAGTGGACCGTTTGGAACATGTGATTTATGTTAAATTTAACACAAAATTTTTAACTGTATAGGATAAATAACGTAATCGACCCCCAGAAGGGGATACAGTACATTTTTAAATAAAAAGTTTTAATTCCTTCCAAATATAATTAATAAAAGATTTAGTTGATCTTAGGAAGGTCAGTGAATAAAAATTATCTAATTTTTATCTTCGCAACCAACGTTTCGTTGGCCCAGGTTTGCCAACCTCTTCAGGCTAATTGTTTAAACCATAGTAGCTTTTTTATTTCGTCAGAATTTTAAAAAATTGTTAAAATTATAAATAAATAAATAATACTTTTTTATAAAAACTCATATTGTAAAATGTGTCTTGAGCCATCGACGGCCAAGTCAAAACTGACTATTTTTGTGTAATACCTGTAAAAAAATGTATAACTATTTATACCTGTGAAGAATAAGCGCATAATTAGTTAATTAATTATAAGAATGTTTACGTTCGAAGAAGTGTTTAAATGATTTATTTCTTCAAAATTTCTAGAGGGCATTAAACTGAATTAAGTAGGTTTTTATTTTTTAGCATTTTAAAAAATATTTTTAATGTAAACAAGAATTGTTTTAGAATTAAAAATTTATTCAGAACGTATTGTAATTTTCACTCGAAATTTCAACGATGTAACACCTTTTTAAATCCTTTGTTGACCATTAAAATTCACAACTTGAAAAATTCTCAATATACCAACTGGAAAATATGGAATTAGTTCTTTCTTATAATCTTGATATGTACATATATTTTTATTTCTCGTTGCAGCCTATCCCTGTGATTGGATGGATCTTCTCAGACAAATGTTCCAACTTGTTTCTAATGCAGTTGGCGAAAATTGCAAGAAATCTGAATCTAATGAAATGGAAAAAATCGTCGGAGGAACAAGAGCAAAGCTTTCTGATTTTCCTTATCAATTATCGGTGAGAATATACGGAGGTCATTTCTGCGGCGCTAGCATAGTACATTACAAATGGGCATTATCAGCGGCTCACTGTTTTCCAAACTATGTTATTTTACAGCACGTGCGTATTCACAGTGGTACTGAGGAGATTAGAAAATACGGATTTAAGCATGAAATTGAAATATTAGTTATTCACAAAAACTTTGACGGAAGTGCTACGCAAACGACTGCTCTTTTAAATGACATTGCACTAATAAAAGTAAGACCTGAGTTTTCGCACGTTGTAAATAAACGAAAACCAATTCCATTGAATTCACTTGAGTCAGTGATAAAAACAGGTGCTGCTGGTGTCATTTCTGGATGGGGAAGTATAAAGGAAGCCAGTTCAACGTTACCAAATTTTCTCCGAAAGGCAAAAGTGCCAATTGTCTCTCGTCGAAGATGTTCGGATTATTTGGGATATTTCATTCCACGTCAACAATTTTGTGCCGGATTTGTGCAGGGAGGTGTGGATGCCTGCCAAGGTGACTCTGGCGGACCGCTTGCAATTGATGGAAAACAGGCGGGAATAACGTCTTGGGGTATTGGATGCGCTCGTCCTAATTTACCTGGAGTGTACACTAATGTTGCTTTTTACCATGAGTGGATTAAAAAAGTCATGCAAATGTGATACAAAATAGAGGATTTTCATACACATATATAATAAAAAAATTTGTCATTATACACTGAAGAAACAAAAGTGATAACAATTTACTTTTTGGTTATATTAACCCAGAATAAACAGCACAAAAAGTAGGCGCATTGCGCTTACAATCACGAGTTTCTATTTTTCTCTCTCTCTCTCTCCTCTGTCTCTCACATACACACACACACACCGAAAATGTTAAAAAAACTCGTCTAAAAAAACATCTATATTTTTATTTTTTAATTTTAGTCCCCTCCCTCTTCCCCTCCTCTCCATCTTTATATAATATTTCGCTGAGTCAGAAAATTTAAACCCACGTAACGTGCTCCTTTCTCTAGAACCACGTAACTTTCTTCTACCTCTAGAACCACGTAACCAGGGTCGGATCAAGACTGTCACGAGCCCTGAAGCACAACAAAATTTCAGGGCCCCCCTAAAAAATAAAAAAATTCTGTATTTTTATCTTATCAGAGTGACTAGCGAATAATTATTTAAACAAAGGGGAAAATCTTCAAAGAATCTTAAGGGCATGTGATGGAGGATGACGTCACTGTCATAGGCAAAATTTTTCCGTAACTTTTCTCTTAAAATATTGAATATTTTGTCACGAAACTTGGTAGAATTACTTAAAATATCATTAGGAAGGTCTCTCTGACCCGAATTTGTTTGAATTTTTGGTCAATAAATAATTTTTAAAAAATTTGCTATTTTTCGAAAATTCCCCAAAAATTAGTTTTGAGCCAAAATTCCAACAAACTTGGGTCAGAGAGACCTTCCTAATGATTTTTGAAGTAATTTTACCAAGTTTCATGACAAAATATTCAATATTTTAAGAGAAAAGTTAGGGACAAATTTTGCTTATAACCGTGACGTCATAATCCATCACATGCTCTTAACAAAACGTAAAAAAATAAAATTTTACAAAAAGTATAAAAATTAGAAAAATTTTTTTAAAACAAGTATTTTGAATGAACAGTTAAGAAAGTTAAGAATAATTTACATTAAAATGGGTAAATTAAAGCAAAAAGCATTGGCGGATCCAGGGGGGGGCCACTGGTGCTTGCCCCCCCCCCCCCAAAAGCCTCATATTTAACAATGAGAGTGAGAGAGATAGCACTATAGTGCTATCTCTTTCTCTCTCATGCAATACCCCCTCTAAAAACCTTGTCTGGATCCGCCACTGGCAAAAAGATGTAAACATTGTAATAATTAAAAAGCCTATAATAAATAAATAAATTCTTTAAAAATAAAAAAGTTAAAAAATCATTGAATGCAAAAGAAAAAAAAATTAAGAAACAGGGTATCTAATAATGTTACGAAATGTTAAATAGTTTAAGAAAGACTGATTAAATTGCTTTCTTAAAATCAAAATACTACGCGATAAACAGTAAAAGTTTTTAAAACAAAAAATTGAAACTACAAAAGAGAGTAAAAAATTATTTTTAAAAAGTTATAATATTTGCGGATATGTTTTTTTAAATTAAGAAAATAAATAAGATAATCGGTAACAAATGGAGAAATGTTATTAAAGATAAAAAAATACTTTAAAAACTTGTTTTGAAAATTAAGCTAAAAAGTATATTTTTCTTTAAATGAAGAATTAAATAAAAACAATTTTGAGAAAAATACCAATATTTCTAAGAAATAGAAAAATTATGATCAAATGAGAAAAATTAAAAAATATATAAAAATTAATAGGTTATGACAAATGAAAAAAAACCAAATAAATATTTTAAAAATCGTAAAATTGAATAAAATTATATTTCACAACTTCCAAATCATAATAATAAAAAATAAAATTAATCACTAGAAAAACTATTTTGTTTTCAATTGTCAATTATTTTCGCGTTTCGCAATTTTTTTCCATTATTATCAATTTTTTTTTTCAAAATTCAGTTAGTTCTTAAATTCTGAATTTATTTCTTTAATATTTTATTATTTTCTCCACATTTTTATTTTTTCATCAGTTTTCAATTTATTTCTTTAATTTTTTTATTTTTTTATTTTTAATCCATTTCTCGTAACTTATTTTCAAAAATTTAGTTTTAAATGACGAACAGCAATGTAAAGTTTGTCATAATAATGGCTTGGAATTTTCGACTTTTTTTCTATTATAATTTGTTAGATTGAATTCCGATCATTTTAAATTCAATTTTTCATATTATTATTAAAGAATACAAGATTGAAATTGAAGTTTTTATCTTTTATTTTTTTTTATTTCATTCTGGCAGCGGGTCCCCACCACGTAACTCCCTTCTACATCTAAAACCACGTAACTCTCTCATACATCAAAAACCAAGTAACTCCCTTATTCCTTTAGAACCACGTAACTGTTTCCGGCTTCAGTATACACGGACGGACGGACGGATGACAAAATCTCAATATAAGTTTTCGGTCCCGAATCACGAAACCCTAAAAATGGTTAACTTAACCATGGAAATGGTAAAGTTATCTACATTCATGGTTAACCCTCTGGGTACAAACTGGGTTAGCGTAACCCAGGCGAATTTTTAATGTTGCGCCATTTCAAAACGAGTCAATGAAGCGGGCTCGGACCGGAGGAGGAAAAAACTTTTTGGTACCAACCGAAGGTAGCTCCTTTGTCAGAGCCATTCGACGCATTTTTTCAAGTTGGTATTGTTGAAACTTTACATTCGGGTAAATATCACCCAGTCCGTACGGAATGTTACAATATCATAATTTTTTGAAATATCGAAAGTTTCCAAAAATAAAGAACCATTATTAAATAATTTATAAATTTTATTACAATTTATTAAAGTGTGAAGCAAAAGTGTTTATATGTAAAATTGGACTTTCTTTGTAATGTTTTCAAAGGATTTTGGACACTATTGTTTCAGTGTGTTAATGAGACATTAACGTGATCCATAAAGATAAAAATATAAAGTACCTCGGTTTTTAATAAAACTTGGTATACTTGTAAATCTTAAGGGCATCACAACTATAGGAAAAATTTGTCCATAAACTTTTTTTTTTAAATAATACATATTTTGACACCAAACTTTGTAGAATTAATTAAAGTGTCATTAAGAACGTCTGTCTGAACCAAATTTGTTGGAATTTTGTGTTAAAATAAATTTTTTCTAAAATTCGCTGATTTTTATTTGTATTAAAATACAAGAGAGAACTAGATGACCGTTTTTAAATTAAACGTGTGTCATTTAACAAAAATAAAGTTGTAATCAACATACATTGATATTGGTGCATCTATCAGTATTTTTCATAACGCAGTCTTAAAAATGGCGTGATTCGGTTCTCTGTAGATAACCAGAAAGTTGCAGATTTAAGAACGATTCACTATGTGACGTCAGAGTGCAAACAAGTACAGTCCAAATTGCATGTCCCCCACTTTTCTACTTTTCTTGCACGCACTGTTTGACCAACAGAACAGAGTCGATATCTTTAGCGTGAGTAGTACCGCTTCAAAATCTAACCTGACCGTAACACTAGCGCGGCGTGTTAACAAGTAAAAAAGTGTGAGACATTCAAATTGGATTGTATTTGTGTACACTCTGACATGACATAGTGAATCATTCTTAATTCTGCAACTTTCTGGTTATCTATACAGAGAACCGAATCACGCCTTTTATGACTTTGTTATGAAAAGTATCGTTCGTAACTGCGTGAACAAAGCAGTCGTTTTGTAACTCGCGCAATTTTTGCAACTCGTGTTACTCGTTGCAAAAACATTGCTCTCGTTTCAGAAACGACTACTTGTCACGCATGTTACGAAATATACTATTATATGTAGCAAACTAAAATTTTCATTGCACTTTTTAAAGACTGGCCGATAGCTATTTAGTTTTTGAAATATAGATGCAATCGAGGTAGAGAGAACTGTGGAGCAAAAATTTCACTTTTCAACGTAAACCGACGACGTACCAATAGTGAAACCCTTTAAAATGTTCCCCGCGGTGAAATAAATTGACGCTCGCGTGTTTACACGTCGACGAAATTAAAATTCCTCAAGTGTAGCAAAGCTGAGTCGACAACGGAAAGAGGCGAGAAGGAGAGAAAAGAGACCCGCCCGTGAGCTGAGCGGAGCCCTCGAAGTAGAGTTGTGTTTAATTAATGACCAGACTAATTAAAAGCCCAAAGAAAAATATAACAGCTCACACTGGTACCACGCGTTGTAAGAACGCTTTAAAGCACTCGTTCAGTGTGTTAATTCATAAAAGCAGCAAAAGCGGCTAATAACTTTACTCATTCCAGAGTCCCGTTCGACAATATACTCAAATAGTATTCTGTTTTATTTTTCTCAAGTGTAAATTGTCGCTATTCGTAACTTTACACTTCTGACATAATATTATTTTGTTTAGCAACTTTTTTACAGCAACATATCTGTTTCTTTTTTTTCTTTTTCATTTTTCTTGATAAAATATTTTTATTACAGAGAATGCAGTGTACAATCATTTCACAAAAATGAAATGTCATTAGCTTTTTTTTTAGGGTTTCGTGGTTCGGGACTGAAAGCTTTATAATGAGATTTTGTCGTCCGTCTGTCCATCCGTCCGTCTTTTACAGCCAATAGCTGTCAATTTGGGGTTGAGTGCGAGATAGAGGGAGACAGTGAGAGACAGAGATACTCGATTATCGATATATATGTATACTGAAGCCGGAAACTACCGAATTCACACCCGAATGGATCCGAAAGTACCCGAACAGAGGCGGAAACGCCCGAACGGGTCCAGAAACACCCGAAGAGTGTAAAAAAAATATTAAAAAATAAAAAAACCACAAAAAGTGAGTATGTTTTTTGTCATTTTTGAGTCGTTAAAAAAATAGTAGACAATCGGATTTAGGAGGGTTGCCTCAAGGATTTCATGAGGAAGAAATTGATCCAAAGTTTTTTAAAATCAATTAAAAAGAACTCGATTTATGCTGTCCGACAGTTTAAAAAATATGCTCTCTAAATCTGTATTAGTTAACACGAACATTTCAATCACATTACATACAGAATATTTTATAAATGTGTCTTGCATTATGCATGCAAAAATAAACTTTGAATTAATCAAAATAAAACATCATTTTCGGAACTCTTGACTTCTCGCGGAACTGCTGCACTGAGACAGTTGCTCGCGTGAATTTTGACGACAGCGCGCTGCTTAAAAAACTTGTTGTATTTCCACTAATAGTTGAACAATCTTTTTGAAACTTGGTAAAAAACTTCTTTAATCATAAACACGAAACTTCTTCGCTTTAAGTTTTCTCAATCTTAAACAGAACGCAAAATTCCCCCCATGTGAAATTTAGAAATGCGTATTTTCTAACTTATCACTTTGTTATTAAATATTATTTAAACGATTTACTTTTTTAAGATTTTAGTTTTAACTGTAGTCATCCTTATACTATACTGAAGTACTATACCAATTTTCAACTAATTTCAACAATATTTGGCAGAGATTTGACGATGAAATCATTAAAAAACAATTGATTTCGTGAAAACAAAATTTTCACTTTTTATCTTTTGTTGTTAAAAATATGCAGCACAGAAAAAAAGTTCAAAGGAAAAAACTGTGTCCTTTTGGTTTCTAAACAACTTTGCATTAAAAAAAAAATTAATTTTTTGAGTTTAAAAAATTTGGCTTATAAATTTACCAGGGGACAACAGTTTTAAGCGTTTCGAGCGGAGAGCTGGTTCTTCGATCCGAAGCCTCAATTTGAAAGCAAAAATTCAGTCACTAATTGAAATAGTAATATTTCTACTAACCATTTAGTAAAAAATAACTAATTATTAGTCAAATTCCTTTTTAGGGTATGTCAATGTTAAAATTTGAGGACAAAAAAAATTAATTGTTTTCGTATAAATCTAAAAATTATTTAATAATCGCAAATTAATTATTAATGTATTAATTAATTATTAATTTTAGTTAACTTAATTAACTAATTGAATAATGAAATAAATAAGTGAAAGCTGGTCCAAACATAAAAAGTTATAAATCATAATTGGAAAATTGAGAAAAATATTAGAAGTTTGAGGAACATAATTAAAAGTTAAAGAAATTCATTAAAGTTTGAAGAAGATATTTGAAATTTGAAGAAAATGATTTGAAAACATCAAAGAAATTTAAATACTTACTTATTTCATAATAAATAATAATAATAATAATACGAAGAAAATAAATAAAAAATTGATTAAGAATCAAAAAATGAAGATAAAAATTGGAAAATTGAAACGAAATAATTGAAATTTGAAGAAAATAATTTAAAAATTTCCAAAGTAACTGAAATAACAAGAAAAGAATTGAAGAATTGAAAAAAAATTAAACTTTGAAAAAAATTATTTCAGACTGGTGTAAAAAAAAAAATTTTGAGTACGATAATTGAGATATTGACGAAATAATTGAAATGTGAAAAAAAAAATTTAATTATGACACTAATAATTGAAAGCTGGAGTAAAAATTAAAAATTTAAATACGACAATTGAAAAATTAAAAAAATTAAAATAAAAATTTGAGGAAAATTATTGAAATTTAAAGATAATAATTCAAAAAAGTTCAAAAAATTTAATTATGTAGATGATAATTCAAGTTTTAGAATCATAATTGAAAATTGTAGAAATTAATTGAAAAATAAATAAAAAATTAATAAATTCATGACAATAATAAAATGAATGACGAAAATGATTGAAATTTGAAGAAAATAATTTAAAACTGGTGTAAAAAAATTTTAAATTTATAAAATTCATTCTTTTTTTTTAAAAAAAATGTCTGGATAACCTGGAAATGTCAGGGAATTTACAAATGCAACCTGGAATTTCATTTATTTTAGTACTTTTTTAAAATTTTTCCAGACATAATCAAGTAGTAGTAATTATTGTCATAAATATTTAAATTTTCTACACAAGTTTCAATTTATTTTTGAAATTTTTCAATTATTTTTTTCAAAACTTAAATTATTTTTGTAATTATTCAAGTATTTTTGCTATTTTTCAATTATGTTCTACATATGATTTTATTATTTTTGCCATTTTAAAATTGGTTTCAACAAATTTTAATAACTTTATTAAATTTTTTTATTGTCATGAATTTTTAATTTTTTTACACCAGTTGTAAATTATTTTCTTCAAATTTTAATCATTTTCGTCATTCGTTTTATTATTGTCATAAATTTATTAAATTTTATACCTGTTTCAATTAATTTTTACAAATTTCAATTATGATTCTGAAACTTGAATTATTTTCTACATAATTAAATTTTTTTGACATTATTGAATTATTCTCTTCAAATTTCAATTATTTTCTCCTAACTTTAATTAATTTGTTCAACTTTGAATTATTTTTCTCAAACTTTGAATATTTTTTTTTTAATTTTTCAATTATCGTATTTAAATTTTAAATTTTTACTTCAGCTTACAATTATTTGTGTCATTATTTAATTAGTTTCTTCACATTTTAATTATTTCATTAATATCTCAATTATTGTAATCAAAATTTTTTTTTTATACCAGTCTCAAATAATTGTTTTCAAAATTTTATTTTTTTTTCATTCTTCAATTATTTTCTTGCAATTTCAATTATTTTTTAAACTTTTCAATTATTTTCTTCAAATTTTCTGTCATTTTTCATTTTAATTATATTTTTTTATCTTCAAATTATTGCAAAGAATATTTAAATTTTCAGCACAAGTTTCTTTTCTACTTGTGTTAATTTTCAATAATTTTCTTCAAATTTCAATTACTTTTGTCATTATTCAAGTATTTTTGTCGTTTTACGATTATTTTCTTCATATTACTATTATTTTTGCCATTTTAGAATCATTTTTCACGAATTTCAATTATAGTTGAAATAGTTGAAATTTGTAGAGTATAAACTCTACAAATTTCAATAATTTGATTTGAAGTTAATTTAATATCTATATATTTTCCTTGCTTGTAGATTGTATGACAACATTTTTTTTTAATTCTTGGTGGCCAATCAAATAATAATATTGGACCAATATTGGTCGCCAAGCTTAGCCCAATATTGGTCCATTATTGACTGACCAAGTCTTGGCAGAGGCGTGGACATACCAAAATTGGTCCAATATTGGTTGCCAATCGATTGCCAGCATGGCAGCCAATACTGGTCCAATATAACGCCAATTATGAGTCTTGGCGATTATTCACTGGGAACTATGTTACTTTTGAAGACTAAACATTGGAATTTCATGTAAAATGATTAAAATCCTTTTTTATCCATTCAACAATTTAGAAATTTGTTTTAAAAAATAAAGTAATTTGTACCAATGGTTGCATAAAATTTTTTTCATTGACCTAGCCCTCTGACGGCTGAATTAACTGTCGAAAAATTGTACCGAAACGGTTAAATTAATCCTGTACAGAAAAATTTTTAATTTCAGGTTCTATTATTGTTTTCGGGGTCGCAGATTACGAGTCTGAAGTTAGATTTTAAAAATTCAAAATGACGGATCCAATATGGCGGGCGAAAAAATTTATAGTTCAATCGTATTTGCTGGACACTTGTTTCTCTGGGGTTTTTGGGGTCGCTGATTAAAACAGAATGTTGCATAAAAGTCTGTATTTTGTAAATGACAAACAGTTTTTCAAATACATAATATATAGAAGGTTTAGTTCCTTTGCAAAAAATTGTATACATATTTTTTTACAGCATATTTACGACTAACAGTAATAAAAATAGTATCCACAACCTCTAAATTATTAATAAAAATTTATCAATGTTATAGGTAATGCACGATTATCGCAACCATGCTTTGATATGGAATATGGATATTTTGTTTGAAAAGTTTTGTCCTCATATGCAAAATATTTAACAAACTTGGATCAGTTAGCTACCTTTCTAATGAGTTTTTAAAGGGTCAGACTTAGTTAGAATTTTTAAAAATCGATTATTTTTTGCTTTTTTTAGAAGTAATTTCAAATTACTTCTAAAAGTACTTCTAAAAGTACTCTGAATATTTCAGACAAATGGGACTATTATTTCTGGAGACACATGTTTCTGCAGTGTACATAATAGGGAATTTGTACATTAAAAAATATATTGTTTGTAATTAAATATAAAGAATATTATTTTAAAATCAAACTTTGATAAATTATAACGTTTAACTCTAAATTTACCTAAGACGCAAAAATACATGATCAATTTCAGGAATTTCAACTTTGGGTTTAGAAGAGAATATCCATTCTTCAGGAACCCCAGGAAAGTTGTTTATTAGCAACAAACGAGCATAATGATCTAGAAAGTGTATATAAAGTACATTAGATTTCAAACAATCTTTATTTTGTTCCTTAAATTCTTTAATTCTTTTTAAGTCTTTCGTAATAAGTTCGTTGGTAGTACCCCAGTTTGTCATTTTCTTTAAACCAATTTTGGTGAACATGTATGATTCTTTATATCTTTCGTCATTTTGACCATCTGTTTCGATCTCTCCATTAATTGTCAAATTGAAAAATGAATTTAAAAACTCAATATGCAACAAGTCACCTATTTTGAAACTCTCCTTTCGAAAGCTCTTTAAATTCTGCTCGTTGTTACGTCCTCTTTGTGTATAATCAAAGATATTGATTTTATTCCTCTCCAATCTTATTGACAACAAATCTTCTTTAGAAAAAATTTTGTCGGTTTGTAAGTAATCAAGATTCATTTCAATAGTGAAATCCTTATAATCCACAAAGATTCTAACATGATGTTCTTTATCTGTGCAATGAAAATCGAAATAATAATAAATCAAGGGTAGAAATGCTTCATTTTCTTTAACTTCTGTGACATTGACAGTAATGATTGTTAAGTTTGTAACTAATTGATGTTGGACGTCGCTGAAATACAATTTATTCTCAATTTTTGTTGCTAAGTAAATGGAATAAAGTCCAGTTTCTTCAAATTCATGGATATTAGGTAAATCTTGAAGAATTTTATGATGAATCAAGTAACATTTTTTATTCGCGTACACACATTCATTAATAAATGGAATAGGAGAATTAATTTAAAAGAAAACGAAATTTTTTATCTTCTCTGAGTTTAACAAGTAAGGTCTAAGGCACATAACTCGAAGTTCCAAATCTCCTAAATGTTTATGAGCACTTACATTTTTCATAGGAAAAGTCTTAATTTGGTTTAGAAGCGGTAAAATGTTGATATTTTGATGATCCATAAATAACTCCACTAGAGTAAGAATTATATCGTTAAACCTTTTTGGTTGAAGATTTGAGTCATTTAAATGTCGAACATGTAGTTCTCGAAAAATGGAGTTAGTATCATCATAGGTAAATACTGGAAGGAATAACTGCACTTTCTGTTCCCAATTCCAGTCTTTAAAGGCAATTTTTTAAATTAAATTTCTGTATAAACTAACAAGGTCCAAATTTGAAAACATCGAATCATATTGTGTACGATTGAAAGTGTATCTATGCAAAAATGCCAAAATATAACGCCAATAATTTTCAAAGTACAACTGATCACCAAAATATTTAATTTCATAGAATCGACCAATTTCAAGTAATAAACTCCAACTTACATCAGTTTCATTTTTTTCGAAAAACTCAGTAATATTAAAAGTTGTAACTATCCAATTTTTTGTGAAAGTTGTAACAAAGTCACAATTATAGCATGGTTCAGATCGTAAAAAAATTTTTTGTTGTTCATCAATATTCATCAAGTTATTGTAATATTTCACCACATCTTGTTGTTTCCTTAATTCGTTAGACAAACTGTATTTTCCGGACTTGATAGCAGCAACATCCTTCAAAGATATCAACATTTGAATATGGAAATTCTCCACAAAGCCGTAAATCTCTATATCATCGAAGAATTGATTTTCAGAATATTGTTCTGCCTTATTCATATAAAAAATGGGTAGATTTATCCAGTTTGATGTCGCTATCGTTACCTTAACAGCAACATTGTCGGGAAGTGAAGTCATTGGCACACAATCAACTTCTGCAGTCATACTTATTGCAAAAGTTTGTTTGCCCTTCAAATCAATTACGTTAAATTTTCCATCGGGCAACTCTGCGAGGCAGTAAAATTGGAAATTTTTGATTTTCTCCTCGGCTTTAACTAGAATATGGAATCTTGCACCTTGAGAAATTATTATTCCAAAGTGTATTTTTTCATGATACAGTGGTTCTCTTGTAATGTTTTGAGACGATTTTTTTTGTAATTTGTTGCACATTTATGTTTTTAATTCTTACCAAAGCCTAAAATCACAAAAAATTGTGGAGTTTATCTTATAATTAAATGAGAAAAAGAGTGTTTTAATTGTACCTCAAATCTAACGCTGTGTAGTTAGTTCTTAGAAAGTACATAAGCTATTGTATAAGCATTTTTTTGCATAAGCAATATATCTAATTCATGGACAAATGAAACCATTGTAGCGTGATTATGTAGGAAAGATTTCCCATTCCCAATTCCACACCTTGGATTCTATACCCCAGATTTCAAATTCCGTATTACAAATCCTAAATTTCTTATTTTTGATGTCACATTCACGATTCCAGATTATGTAGAAAACGGGACAACAGCGGGTATGAGACACCGGGTGAAATCTCAGGGAGTACAGCCTTATCTATGAATTGAGGCTCTTCATGGACTGACCCAGTTTATTTTCTCAGTAATCGTGGGACTTATGTGGATACCAGAAATTTAAAGTTATCAAAGGGAGGTAGTACAATTTCTGCAAAGGTTGTTGCTGTGGAGACTCCGCTGGAGAATCCTGACATCAATCCAGCAGAATCGTCAACTGCTGGGTCGTGACACAAAACTGAACCATCTGGCATGTTGATGGGCAACGTTCAGCTTACCGGAGGGGGTTCGATTATGTAATCTCATTTCCCTGAATTTTAATTGTTTTTGACAGTTAAAAACAATTAAAGGTTAGAGGGATGAGATTTCGTAATCGTATCCCTGTACGAATAAGGAAACAGCATGAGCGACTAAGAAACATACAAAGTAGCGCTGTTTCGGTAAAATCCGCTGAGATATACACTTATAGGTGTAGTACCTAACGCCCCCGTTATGCTCCTCAGGACCATTCCCCTTACACTTTCAAGTCGATCAACAGTCGACAACAATTCGACTCTGTTCCACCAGACCGCAGATGCATAAGCTAGCCTAGGAAGCAGAATCGACTTATTGCTATAAGTCGATTCTGCTTCTGATCCGATTTTAAACCCCAGCTATGCCCTCTGGCTCTTTTACATAGCCAGAGGGCTGCCATGAATTTGTTGTACTTGTCTTCTAAGTGTTCATTCCAAGCCAGTTTACTATCCAGGATGACTCCTAGATACTTTGCTCGAGCTGTTAGTTGAAGTTCCTGTCCTGAGAGCCTCAGTGTGCATGTAGCCTTTCACTTATAGCGTCTCGTAAAGACAACAACTTCAGTTTTCTTCAGATTGACGGACAGGCTGACCCGACAACACCGTTTTTTGTAAGTAACTTTAGCAGCTCATCAACCACCAGGCACCATAACAAGGCTGAGATAACTCCTCCGTGCGGACAGCCGGAATCAACGGCCGCCCGCATGGTGGTATCACCTTTACTCGTTATAAGGTTTCTATTGCCTAACATGTGTCAGGTTCAGTCAACTATTGTCTCTGGGATTCCATGGACACGCATAGCTTTTCGTATAGCATCTTTGGAGGTGTAATTGAAAGCTCCCTTGATATCAAGGATATATATCCATAAAAACCTTTATAGGACAACCCTTTACTTCTAACTGACCATAAATCAGATGCACAGCTTTAGTCAAGACTGTTTCTGTAGAGCGTCCTGCTCTATAGGCATGTTGTTCTCTGTGAAGCGGATGTCTTGACAGGGTCTCACAGCGGATATATTTATCCTTAAGATGGAAGATGTTAGGCTGATCGGTCGAAAGTCCTTCGGTGAGGTATAACCAATCCTGCCTGCTTTAGGTATAAAGACCACTTTCGTACCCCTCCAAATCTCTGGAATATATCCCAGGGTCAAACTCGCCTTAGCAAACCGTTCCAACGGGTCGACTAACCTTCGCCCGTCCTTTGTAAAAGAACGGGAAATATGCTGTCCGGTCTGGAAAACTTGTAGGGACTCAAGGATTCAATAGCCCACCTGATCCCAGCAGCGGTCACGATCCTGTTAGACAGCCTTCTCCAAAGACCATAATTAGCCGTCGGAAAACCAGCCGTAGACTAGGATACGAAATCACTACTACCAGACCTTGTAAAGCCCTTCAAGTGTGTCCAGATCAGATGCATCAATTTTACCTCGTCCGACTTGGAGAAGGTTCCATATCGGGTAATTTCATAGTGCCCATGATTGGATCAGAGTTTTTTGAAAGCTACTTATCCAGTCTGGACGCGTCCTTCCTTTGTTTATATTGGATCAAAAGGAAGTCCAGCTATCTTGCTTAGCCTTTCTGATTGCATCCCTATAGTTTTTCCTTGTCGTGGAATAGATGGCCTAACTTTCCTCCGTGCGACTTGATCTAGCGTCAGCGGTGCAGATAGCCATTGCCTTTGTACAAGAACCCTGGGTATACAGGTATACTATTTAGGTCCCTTAGCGGATGTGGTGAACTAATCTGCTCATCACTGGAACATTGCCATAAAGAAGATCTGCCTTTTATCTTGGGCTGTGATGCCAACGCACATCATAACGTGTCAGGTAGCACTGATAAAAAAAAAAAAAATTTAAAAAAAGTGATTAGCACGTGTCGCTGTTCCTGAGGTCCCTCTGGTCCCTTGCCCGCCAAAAAGTTCTTCCTCTCCTTCGACTTCCTATCCATTCTCCGCCTTCTTATCAGTCCTTCGTCTAGAATTGGTCATCACGCTGACCGTGAATTTGAACCTGTAACGCGTAAACTGACGACTGGCACAGATAGAAAAAGGAGAGAGGTAACTTTCGAATTGAGAATATTCAACGACCAAGAAATCAACCAAAATTTACGAGGGAAATTACTTATTAGCGGAAAAACGTTAGTCAGGCTCGTCTCAAGAAAAGTCGAACCCTGGCGCAAATGTTTAATTAATTTTCCCTTATTCAACTTATTCAAAATAATACTAATAATACTTAAACTCTTAGATATTATTGCAAACGTAGATCTTTCACCTGAATTCAATAATGTTGTACTTAGGCTAGGTGGATTTCACTTATTGATGTCGTTTTTGTCTGTTATAAGGTATACGATGTCTGGTAGTGATCTTGAAGATTTGTTAAAATTGATTTACACAGAGAACTGTGTAGACAACATTTTATCCGGGCACGCATATGCTAGGGCTGTTCGAGCAGATACTTTGGTGCACCTTTTTTTAGTAAAGTTAATCTTGGATGATTGTGATTTTTCTGATGAAGAACGTGATAAAATTGATTTGTTTTTGCAAAATTCAAATCGAGCTGTGATTTTGCAAGCTAAGGATAACTTAATTATTCAAAACACCATTAAGAAATATTCAACATTTAAATGGATTGAAAAAATGGGACCTACTCCTAAATTGTGGATTCAATATATCAGCATGGTTACATTGGTTAAGCAGTTCATCGAAGATGAAAAATCCGGTAACTGGTGTCTCCAATTAGATACAATCCAACGAATGTTACCGTTCTTTTATGCAGCAGGAAAATTTTTCTATGCAAAGTCAGCTCATTTGTATTTGCAAGACATGCTATCTCTGAAAGAGAAAATGCCAGCTACAGAATTTGTCAAATTTAAAACTAATGGACAGTCTACCGTTAGACGTTCAAACAAATTTTGGTCCGGCATTATGACGGATATGACGATTGAACAAACTCTTATGAGGTCAATGAAGACATCTGGAGGATTGACACAAGGACGAGAGATAGCTGACAGTACCATATCAGCGTGGACAATGGGAATGTTGCATTTGCAAAATATGTTCCAGCGCATGGCTAGCAAGTTATTGCGTAATATTTTTCTACGTAAGAAAAACATGCGCAAAAGTCTTCTATTCAATAAATACACTTTGACACACTTTGCAACGTAATATGTAAAATAATATACTTGTGTAAAAAAGTTTTTTACAAATGTTGTAGAGAATATTATGCTCTATAAAAGTGATATCTACAATGTTTTGTGTAAAAGTCGTAGTTGGCAAGATATTTGGTAAACAAAATTTCATCCCTTTTTCAAAATGGCGGTTAAAGTTACCACCCCCTGAGATCGAAAACTCAGATTTAAACTCTGTGAACCCTTTCGATTAAAAAACAAAATTGGCCATGTTCTAATTAATGTTTGTTGAAATGTTTAATTTGACTGGACTATTGGTTTTTTGAACTAAGAGCAATTTTTAATTTTTTTTGCAGAGGCTGATTCTTAATCACTAAATTAATAGGTTAGACATTTTTACAAGTATTGAAAATATACTCTACAAATTAAAATAATTTAATTTTAAGTTAATTTAATATCTATATATTTTCCTTGCTTGTAGATTGTGTAACAAATTTTTTTTTTTTTCATCTTAGTGGCCAATCAAATTGCATATACTTTGAATTCTATAAATTCCTTTTAATTTCATAAGGGAAAATTTGAAACATTGTGAAATCAAAATGATATAGTTATATAATATTATATTATTATATTATAGTTATATAATATTATTGTTGTACAATTATAGATTAATGATTAACTTCTTTTTCGCTTTCATTAAGAGGAATATAAACTGTTCGATTTTTTGCTCCATAATGGGAGTCACAGAATGAAGAAAAGTATTCAGGTATTTAATAAAATAGATTTTTTTAATTCTACTTTATTCCAGCCTTCTTGTAGGGTAATTATTTCTTTAGTAAAAAGACCAAAAAATTTGCTCGATTTTACTAATTTGGTGAAGTACTCTCCACAACCTGGGAATTGAATTTTATAAATTCCGAAAAAGTTGACTTGGTTAATTTTAGATTGACAAATGTTTTGAAATTTAATTATTATTTTATTCTCTCGTCATCATTAGCCTCGGATTATTTATATTTTTTCGATGATCCTGTTTAACAAAATTATGTTTCGGTTAATTAAATTCATTCAATTTATTTGATAAATAGAAAGTCTTATTTTATTTGATATTATCTAAATATTGTTTGTACAATAAAATATTTATAACAGAAAACTTACGTCTTTTAAAATTATTAAGATTCATCTCTGGAACCTTTTAACTTTTAACAATCCATTGTAACATTTCATCATTTAAAGTAAAAGAAATTATGATTATGGACAAGTAAATATTGTTGAAAATCGCACATTAAAAATGGAGTGATTCCTTATTAACGTAAAAAATTAATCTTTTGAAAAAAATTGTTCTAATAAAAAATTAAAGTTTTAAGAATACTCAGGAATATCTTTAGGTATAGGGTAAAGGTACCAGTTATTTTGTTTTACATTTGATTATAACCTAAAAATGTTTCGTTTAAAAAATAAGAATTTTCTTTAACCTTTATTTATTTTAGTCCATTATTTCATTATTCTTCTTTATTTGAAAAAATTGTTGCTTGATAATTAAACCATAGCTTTCAAATATTTTAAATAATTTGAAGAGTCCAATAACTGGGGCACAATAACTGGATCTCCACTGTTTTTCGAATCCAATAACTGGAGCAAGTATTAAAATTAATTATTATTCGTCGACCTAACATTAAATTTCTAATATCTCTACCCTACATGAATTGTCAAAATATATCAAAGGGACATAAAAATTAAAAGTTCCAGAGATATGCCCATTATTTTTTCGTTTAAATTTAACAAAGTTATGTCTATGGACCGCGAAGTTGTGCCAATAGAGCTTCATTTTTACGACACTCTATTGTTAGTTGCTTAACAGCCGCTACATATTTCCTTTGCTGATCTACCAAAGTAACCAATTGTCGACTCAGAGCATCTCTTCTGCTTTTCTCTTCCGCACAACGTTTTTCAACCTGCATTAAAATTCATATATAGAATGTTTCCATAGTAATTACTTGTTTTAAAGTGCAAAAAACAATACCTTGGATTTATTTCGTTTTACTCCCTCAACTATAGCTTCAAATTGTTTCAGAAATTGTTCTTTCCCACTTGCAGAAGACATGGCTCTAAAAAATTAATAATAATACTTTATATCATGTGTTTTTTATTAAATGTTTAAAAATTGATAATATACACTACCGGCAAAAATTGTGGGACCACTTACAAAAATCTTATTAAAAAGATAAACTTTAAATGTTGATAACCCTGTTAGAAATTAGCAAAAATAAATTTTGTATACATAATTTGAAAACTTTTAAAATTTGCCGTCAAATAGTACTAACTTGAAACTTTTTTCATTAATAGAAACGGAGATTTGATGTGATAAAAACAGATGAATTTTTCGTTTTCAGTAAATTTCCATTGCTCAAGTTTGGTGGGCTGCATTTTCTAGAGAAATAGTAGGAAATTTTTGAAATTAAGCTAAATAAAACCTTGAACTTTTAACTTTAAAATGAGCCGAATTAAACTTAATTATCTTGATTGGTTTGAAAGTTATAAGTAACCCTCCCTCCTTTTCAATGGTCTATAAAAAATTTATTTTTGCTAATTTCTAACAGAGTTATCAATATTTAAAAACGTTCATATTTTTAAAAAGAATTTTGTAAGCGCTCCCACAATTTTGGCCGGTATTGTACTCTCAACTTTATTGCAAAAAAAAATCTTTTCTGTTTTCATATAAGTTTTACAAAATTTTCTTACTCATTATAATTATCCTGAATGGAATTTAGCAAAGAAAGTTCTTTGCTCAAATAAAGTTTGGTGTCATCCAACGTATTATAAAGTGTGTAATATTGTTTGGTCTCCTTATGCTTGGCAGAAACTGTAAATTACAAAATATTAGAAATGGTCACATGGAAATAAAAAACATAAAAATAAAACAAACCTTGATTATATAATTCCATAAAACGTCGTTGATACTGTGTTAATTCTGATCTGCCAGGTACATCATCCAATTGCCGAGTAAGAGAAGCTATAACTCTATTTTTCTTAGCTAATTGCAGCCTCAGACGATTAACATTTTCCTTTTGTTCTTCATATTCACCAACTCGTTCTTCTTCCTCCTGCGGTTCTCCTTTTTCAACTTCCATAACTGCATTTCTTAAAAGATTCAAATCCATTCTGCACTGGTCCCGAAATTTGTTCTCTTGTTCTTTAAGTCCATCGTGAACGGAAAGAAGTTCCTCTAATTTTGTTAGAGCTCTTGAAATAAACGTTAATAAGTTGAAAAACATTTTAATTATCTACAATTTATTAATTTAAATGCAAAACAGTTTTATAAAATTTTAAAAATCAACCCTTACTCTTTATTTTCATTGGTTTCCATTTCTTTCATTTTCCTGAAAGCTTCCTCAACAGCTTTGCGACCAGTGCGTATTTTTTTCAGTCTGTCACTTGCATCCGTGACTTTCGTTAACAAGCTGTCTCTTTCCTTCCTCAACTTCTGGGCTTTATTTTCTAAAGTGGACTTTTGTTTTTCCAATGCAGTTATAGCTCTCAACGATGCATTGTCCTGAAAAAAAAAATTAATAATTTAATTTCAATTTAGTTGTAAATCAAGTCGTGCCAGTCAACCTTCAAAATTGGTTTGTTTGTTTTAAAACTAACTTTAAACGAATTTCAAATTGGTTTTTCAAACCCAAACACCTAATTCCAACCTCCTGTTAAATTCAATCTGAATGATTGCAAACTTTCAATTCAAATAGTTCCGAACTATTAAAACAAACAATTTAAAAACTTATTTCAAATTATCTTCTCAATTGCTGGAATCGAAATTTCGAATTGAATTTGTAATTCTATATTTTCACCTATATTCGCAATGTATTTTATTTAAGACAGAAAAACGTTAAAAACGAAACAAACCATTTTTAAATGAAATTTTAGAGATGGGATATATTTGTGATAAATTATTTACTGTTATTATTTATTATTATTATCAAAAACATCGTTTATTAATCGTAATGTTGTGGTTGTAGAATCAAAATCCCATATCAATTTAACTTCATAACATCAGGATTATTTTTAATAACAAATTATTGAAAATTTAAACATCTATCCAGAAACAGTCAGAAAACAAAATTTTTTCGATGGATATTTCGGCTTCTGAATTTTACCCGAGACAGTATATAAAACTTTAAGATGATTTTCATTAAAAAAAACACTTGGAAACAACTCTCATGTATAATACCAACACTTATGAAAAATAATAATATTAGAATTTTTTTTTATGCGTCTGCCGGTTACCGATTATTGGTGGAAAAAGTTTGTGATACTTTAATATGACTTTTATTCAAAAACACCTAAAAAACAACCCACAACTAATACATTAAAAATTCTTCAAAAATATTAAAAACAGAATTTTTTACAGTTTGTGATACTACAAAATGATGTTTATTCAAAATCACCCCTAAAAAATACCCCCTTTTAACATTCCAGCACCTTGGCAAAAATACTAGAGTTAAAACTTTTTTGAATTTTTCGAGAAATAGTTTTTGATACTCAGATATAGTTTTTATAAAAAACTACCGCTACTGCAATATTTTGGGAGAAATTCAAGATTTAGAATTTTTATCACCAATTCTCCCGATTTCAGAATTTTTCTAAAGATAGTTTATGATACTCAAATACGACGTTTATTCAATACCATTTCTCAAAACAACCCCATTTAAAACTTTCTGAAGTTTGAGCATGGTTTCTTCAAAAAATCCCAAAAATCTGCAGAACCGGAGAAAAAAGTTATGATTTTAAGAGGTCATTCTGGTTTATAACAAACTGTTTTTGCAATTTTTTTTTAAAATAATGTTCTATTATATAAATATATTGATATAAAATTTATTGGTTTCAATAAATACACTCTCGAAATATAGAAAAAGAAACAAAAAGCAAACTTTATTTCTCACCGTTTTTGGTAAAGCAGGTAGTAAAAATTAACATTTTAACACGGTTCTAATTCATTTGATAGCTACGCTTGTCTAGATTACAGATTAAAAATTTCTCTGTATATTGAGAATTTATTTATTAAGCCTAATAAACCTTATAACAATGACTACTTAATAGAAAATTCTTTAAAATAATTTCCAAAAATATATTACACGTTCAAAAAAATCCGATTGGAGTCCTGGATTATTTCTATATTCCTGGAACCTTTCTAATCAATATTTTTAAGAACGTAAACAGAGAAATATCTACTTATTTTCCTCTAAACAATTTTTTTTCTCATTTCTCTTACAAAAACAAATTGCTATTCATGGTAAATTGTCCAAGAGACGAAGAAAACTTAAAAGCATCAATTTTTGAAAAAACCATAAAAGTTTTTAAAATCGATTTGATTTTAAAAACTCTTTACCCATTTTTTTTTCGTTTTATGTTTAAATTCTTTTAAAGTACACATCAGTAGAAAAATATTATACGTAAAGTTTTAGTAATAGGACTTTTGAGTTAAACTTATTCAAGCCTCATCACTTTGATCTGTGCTCTAAAGAAACAATAAAATTTCGTAAAAGAAAACTTGAAATATTATTATAATCCTTTTTTCCCTAATTTTGAAAATCTTTTTATGAATCAAAGTCTCCTTTTTTGAAAAAAAATATTCCCGTTTCCACCTAAAACTAAACAAAGAAACTACTCTTATCTCTGGGTTTATATCAATTTTTGAAAGAAAAGTAGCATGACTGCAGTTTCTTTAAATAATCTCAAAAAAACTATTACAATGTTTACATTTTTTTAAAAAAAATATTGTTTTAAAAATTTCGACTATAGAAGAAATTCGGGACTCCGATAGGACTCCAATAGACATAAAAATAATAGTTTTTAAAATTTCAAAAAATATGTTATAATACTTTTCTGCGAAAGTTATTGACAATTATAACGTTGGTATATTTTATATATATACAATAGCTGTATTTGATATCAAGATATAAACAATAATTTTTCTATCTTTTTTGGTCCAACTTCCGAGCCTTGCATATTCCAAGCAAAAAATTGCACTTCAATGCTTAAACAATAATCTTATTGTTCAGAAAATTTCCTTTAAGGGGTCTTATAAATTTTTTAGATCATAAATAGAAGGTAAGTAATTTTTTTTCTCAGAAGTTTTAATATGTAATGAAGTAAATGTTTTTACATGTTTTCAAGTACATTAATAACTATTAAAAAATAAAATTGCGGTCTTCAAAAGTGTTGTCATATTCCCTTCACAGAGGGCGCAACTTAATACTGACTTAAAAAACGGTAGACATCATAACTCAAAAACCGTTTGACCAATTTTGAAAATTCTTGTTTTACTCGGTTCCTTAGAAGTTTCTTCAAGTACTGAACCTCTAAGTTACTAATAATAATCATTATTATGATTTTTAAAAATTATTTAAGAGCGTAAAAATGACTTTTTCTTAGTTTGTGGTAGTAAAAAGCTGCCTATTTACTTTATTTTTGCAAAATTTTCAAAAAATTAGAGGTTTAGTACCTGAAGAAACTTTCAAAGAGCCGAATGAAACAAGAGTTTTTAAATTTGGTCAAACAGTTGTTGAGTTATGATGTCTACCGTTTTTTAAGTCAAGATTAAGTTGCGCCCTCTGTGGAGGGAATATGACAACATTTTTTAAGACCGCAATTTCATTTTTTAATAGTTATTAATATACTTGAAAACATGTAAAACCATTTACTTCATTACACATTAAAACTTCTGAGAAAAAAAAATATTATTCGATCTACGCAATTGAAATAGAAGGTCTTGATCATTAGTCCGTTTCTCATCCTCCTTTTGAGTGATATTGCGCTTATCAGGTGACGAAAACTCTGTCACACAAATGACCTTACTTTTATGATCTTGGAGCACTATATCAGGCTTAGTGGCACTAATACGATGAGCGGTGGAAAAAGAAAAATTCCAGTAGATCTTACACTAATCATTTTCCACAACAGACTCCTGATCCCCTTGAGCATATGGCAGAATAGGTTCTTTATCTATACTAAATTGGTGTCGAAGATAATAGTACAAAACCTTGAGAGGAGCATTGTGTCTTTCTATATATCTGTAACATGCATACTTCGGGTACGCACTTAGAATATAACTAAGTGTTTTCGGATATTGATTGCACGCACGATAGTTGGTATTGTTGACAAATATATGCATCACTCGACTGCGGAACATCCAGGTACTTATTACTCTATCCTGACAAGCAAATAAAAATCCATCAGTCTCCGATTTTAAAAGAGCAAATTTGAGAAAAGCAAATGACAAACACATAGACAATCCAATTTCTTTATGAGACTGAAAAATTGTCAATGCACAGGTTGACACATAGACACGCTTTTAAAACATCAATGGTGTTAACGATGCTAAGCTATGATCCATATCACTGGTTTCAAATGGGAGACTGAGTTCATTTGCAGCTCTTTCTGACGCACGATATAAAAACACCCCAATATTTGCAATTTCATGATGATGGACAAATTGCATAAGATGATCTCTACTGTTTATAACTAAGCATATTGCAAACAAAACAATTCTTCGATGAAGACACTCTAAATTCAAAAGACCTTTTCCTCCCCGATCTAGTGGAAGGTAAATTCGAGATATAGAATACCTAGGATGATGACTTCGATGTACTATCATCATTCTTTATTATCCTGTTTCTCTATCTAGTTTTTTCAACTCATTCACATTCCACTTAACTGCCCCAAATGTACAAAGAAGTAAAGGAATGGCTAATGTATTTGTGGCCTGTATCTTATTCTTCCCAGATAATTCGGATGATCAAATTTTTCTAAGACCACGGTATTTTATATGGAGCTGATCTTTAAACCCATACAAATCTTGACTTTCCGATTGTGGAATTCCAAGATGTGTATCAATTTTTTTATAATAATAATTATTATTATTATTATCATCAATTGTAAGAAAGAATACTTATCAGTAATTTAGAGATTCAAAAAAGTGAAGTCTGCACTTACTTCAGAAATCATTAAACCTGCATAACAATCAGATACTTTAGAAATTTGAGCCGCTTGTGCATCATCAACAAGATCCATCTGTGAATAAATGAATGATTAAACATGTGTTAAATTATTTAAAACGTAAAAATACAGATTTCAAAAATTGACAAATATTTATAAAAATAAATCTTTGACCTCTTGTTCTTGATTTTCGTCATTTCCATCAGGAGTATCTGTAAATATGTGAGCAGCTGCACCATATTCTAAAAGAGATTTTTGTACGGTAGATGTACCATCTTTAGGACCTTGTGTTTCGTAAGCTTTCTATAAAAAACAATAAACAAATAAGTAATAAATTTGTTGACTTTCTACTTCCCAAAACATTCATATATTTCAAATTAAAATACCTTTACTCGCAGTATATTAGGAATCATATTTTCGAATTTGCTTAAAGATGGATCCTTTTGATCTTCGACAAACGAATGAGACTTTTCAAACTGACTGACTGCAAAAGATCTCACAAAGCCAGCCATTTGTTCCCTAGTTTTCATGGATCGTTTAACCAACCACTAAAATCAAAATTATAACCTTTAGAGACATTAATTTTACGTTACTGAACACATTTAATAAATGAAAAAACTTGCTCAAATGTTTTTCCGTCTTATCTCAAATAGGAAAATTCAATTTGCTGATACAAAGGAAAAGCTGGGAAAATTAAAATGCACCAGGGATACTTTTAGAATTTCTCTTGAAACCATCATTTATTCTAATTTTCTCTGTCTTCAAAAATGTAAAGAAAAAAATGGATACTCAAATAATTAAAAAACGATGTTTTCAATATTTTAAGCCAATTAAAATTAAAATCATTAAATACTCTTTTATGAGAAAATATTATTGCTTTTTTTTGTAATTTACATTAAACTGATGTAAAATTAAATATCTACCTGCACAACCGGAAATATATGAATACAGTCCAATCCTTGAATCTGATGAGGTTCAATTCGATGAGGGCAATTCATTTTTGGTAAAACGCTTACAATCTTCTCAGTTAAAGCACTATAAACAATTTATTGTATTGCAAATTAAATTCGGAAAATTTATTGCAAAACAAACTTACATTTTTTGACCGATGGTTAAGTTCTCACGAAAAAGTAAATCCACATCGATATCGAAATTACATGTTTCTATACACCATGTCAGTCCTCCAATGACCTGAAATTATAAAATTTTAATTTAGTCATCAGATATTATGATTAATTAGTAAATTGAAGAAAGTAATGAAAACATGAAAAAAAATTTTTACATTTAAAAATTAAATTGAAATTTGAAAAATAATTAATAATTGAAAAAATTACAAAAATAAAGGCGAAAATAATTGACAATTGAGAACAAAATTCGAAAAATAGCTAGATTAATACACAACTAAAAAAAAGATTTTAATAAAACAATAAAAATTGAATTTCAAGAAAATAATTACAAAAAGAAAAATTAAAAAAATTATAGGAATAATTATGTAAATTGAACAACTGGATTGAAAGTTGAAAAAAACTGAAATTGAAAAAATAATTGAAAATTAAAGAAAACAATGAAAGGCGTGAATTATTGAATAGGGAAGAGAATTATTGCAAACTGAAAAATGGAATTATAATTTGAAAAAAAAATTGAGAATTGCAGAAAATATTTGAACAATCGAATTTAAAATTATAGAAACTTATTAATAATCGAAAAAAAACCAAATACGAGAATTTAAAAATATTAATGAAAATAATTTAAAATTGAAGAAAGTAATTCAGAATTTCGGAAAAATAATTGAAAAAACATGTCAAAATGACGAAAATAATTGATAATTGAAGAAAAGTAGCAAACTAACAAAAATAATCGACAAGAGAGAAAAATAAAGAAAAATGAAGAATAATTCAAAAATTTTTAGAGAATAAATGAAATTCGAAAAAATTGTAGGAAATAATTGAAATAAATAATTAAAAAATAACGAGAACAATTGCAAAATGAAAGAAAATATCTCAAAGGTGACGAAAATAATTGACAATTGAAAAAAAAATCGTAAAATGGCTATAATAATAAACAATATAAAAAATAATTTAAAAAAATAATTAAGAATTTAAAAAATAATTATAGAATTGAACAATCAAATTAATAATTTAAAACAATTTTTATGATTGTTAAAAAAATTTTAATCAGAGAATTAACGAATATTGAAGAATTGATTGAAAATTGAAAAAAAAAAAATAATTGAAAATTGAAGAAAATAATTTAAATATAAAGAATGGAATTGAAGAATGGAATTAAAATGTGTAGAATAGAATTAAACAACTGTATCTAAATTTGAATTAGAAACTGTATCTAAAATTAAAGAAATTTATTGATGTAGAGAAAAATAATTGATATAGTCGAGAATTTTTTATTATTAAAGAAAATATTTGAAAATTTAAAAATTAAATTGAAATTTGAAGAAAATAATGAGAAATTGGAGAAAATAGTTGTAGAAAATTAAAGAAAATTGTTGAAACGTAATTTTAGAACAATTTTTATGATTGAAAAATTTATTTGAAAAAAGCCGAGAATTTTTTAATATTGAAGAGTTAGTTGAAAATTGTTTAAATAATTTAAAATTGAAGAAGCTAATTGAAATTAGATGAATATAATTAAAAATTAAAAAAGTTATTGATAAAAACCGAGAATTATTTAATGTAGAAGAAAAAGTTGAAAACTGAAAAATTTTATTAAATTTAAAAAAAAATTTAGAATTGAAGGAAATATTTGAACATTTAAACAATTGAATTTAATATTTAATAAACTTATTGATGATTAAAAAAAAATAATTGACCAAAGGCGGAAAATTTTAAATATTAAAGTTATAATTGAAAACATCCGAGAATTATTAAAAATATTGTTGAATTAATTGATAATCGATGAAAATAATTAAAAAAAAGAAAATAATTAAAAATTGAGGAAAATAATTAAAAATTTAAGGAAAATAATTGAGAATTGACGAAAAAAAATAAATTGAAGATTAAATAATTAAATTTAAATATTAAGAAAATAGATAATTGATAATTGAAAGAAAGATTATAAAATGACGAGAATAATTGAATATTAAAGAATATTAAATTTAAGAAAAAAAAATTATTAAAAAAGAATTTGCAATTTAAAAAAATCTGGACTTTTAACTGAGATGATTTAAAATTTTAATTTTTATTCCCAGAAAAAATTACAGAAACCTTTAAATTCCCTAATTATTATAAACTTTAATTAAAAATAAATCGCCTTGAGCCTAAAAAACATTCTTAAATAAATAATTTCGTATAGTTTTTCTACTTTATAATTAACTCTATAGACGTTAGATGCGAAACTACGTTTGTTTAATTTTCTGGAAATAACAAAATGTGGATTTATCAATTTTTGAAAAAGTGCTTTTCAGATATTTTCCCAACGATGACAAAAATGATAATTTTTTCCATTAGTGATGGAAATGTCATATTTCCCACTAGTGACAAAATGACCATATTATCCAATACTGAGGGAATAACTATCATTTTTCCTATCAACATCAGAAAAGGTTTTAGTAATATTCACAATTTTTGTTTACTTTATATTTTCTTTTTCTAGTTACTTTTAAACGACTTTTAGATACTATTCTACTTATAATTATTTTGAATATGAATTTTTTTTCTTTCCCGCGCATATCCCTCAAGTGGGAAAAGTATGAAGCTTCGATAAAAACCCAAACTTTATTCACTTTTCTTATCGGTATTACAGAAACCTGCTTCAAAGATAAATCATACACACCTTGTCAAAATTCGATAGTCCTTTTATTCTGGCTCGAAAATATCCAGCTGCTACCAAAAGATCAATAATTTCTTGAAATTTAACACCTTGCTCTTCATCTTCTCTCACGTCGGCCTTAAAAATTATCAAAATAATAAAAACTGAGTGAATTCTAAACTTGCAAATAAAACAACTCTTTTTAAGGAAGTATTCATTACCTCCGTGGCTTCTGAACTTTTTCCTGTTTTTTTCACTGCATCGTTGAACATTTTAATTTATTAACACATGAGTTTCTTGTATAAAAATAAAAAATGTAGACTATTTTGGAACAGCTGAAATAGTGATAAAGTGCTAGTACTCTAGCACAAATCGAAGATGAAGTTAATATTCTGATAAGCAACTAGATGTCGCTATATGTATGTAATTTTTGAAGTGAATTTATAAATCCCTTCTTTATCATCTTTATATTTACGGAAAAGTAAAATATGATGAAAACCGTTAAAAATTGTCTTTTGTTAATTTTTGGTAAATTAAAAGTTAGAAGTAAATAAGCCAATTTTATAAGTGATTATTGGATTGACATTAGTACTAAATTAAACGAAACTATTTCTTATGTATTATTTTGGTAGAATAATCGCAGTTCAGGTAATTCAGTTAATAATAAAATACATATTTAAACAATTTTTAAAACAGAAATTTAATAGATTTTTTTAGGTTAAATATTGTGTTGGTTTTTATCATTTTTATTAAATTGTTTTATAAGTGCAATATATGTAGATTTATTATAATAGTATGTTATGGTCTTTCTACAATATATTGAGCTGCAAAAATACGATTTCTGTAAAAAAAAAGAACATTTCTGGGCTTCTGATAAAAGTTGTAGATTGATATATGTTCAATCAATATTTTGATATGCTGCAAAAAAATAACGGAAGTAATTATACATCGTCGGGTGTTGGAAAAATCATTAACAAAATTCGATTAACCACGATTGAAAACGGTTAAATTATTATTATAAATTATAATAAATTATTTTCTGCAAGATTATTTAATCTTAATTGACTTTTTAATTAATCGTTATCAATCGTTATGAATTGCACTATATAGATTGTTTTATAAATTAAAAAAAAATTTATATTTAAAATGATTAGAACAAGCAATTATAATAATAAAAGAAATTAAATTTTCCCTTAAGAAATTAAAAACTATATAGAGGTTTTTAATCTTTTCCAATCGTGATCAATAGTTTTTCTAATTTCAATTCTAATCGGATTTATTCAAAATTGAAACTGTTTTATTTCCATAGTATTTTCCTGCAATCAATTTCATTATTTCATATCTTTTAAAATGTGTCACTTTTGTTGTATTTTTAAAACAATTTAATTTTATTTTTTTAATCATAAAGTCTTTTCTTCATTATAAATTAATAGGGATCTACCCAATTGAGATACGTTAAAAAAATCTTTAAAAAAGGTCTTTTTTCAACGTATCTAAATTTTAGCGTATCCCTTAATGAAAAATTGTTTGTAGAAATAAAGAAAGTGCTTATTTTGAATTTAATATTTCTTATAATTTAAAGTGAAAAGTAAAGTCTAGAAAGTACTTAGAAAATTTGAAAGTTAGATTTTAATAAATTAATAAATAATTTTAATAAATTTATTTTAACAATTCCACCTTTTTACAAAGAACTGTTAAAAATTGCAAAGTCTAAGAAAAAAATCTAGCCATTTTAAGGTATTTCTCCGATGGACAGTCCCTGCCAAAAGTTAGTATTTTAGTTAATAGCGATTATTAATTGAAATAATTTATTTATTGACTTATTATTTACTGTTAATAGTTAATCGGCCATCGGGCAATAGTTTTTTAATGAAAATGTTTCAAAAATGAACAAATGTTGTTAAATTTTTAATGTTTTTCAAAGATACCTTTTTTACAAGTCTATCTTTTCTTACTATTTTTTTAAAAATGGTTCAATTTAAGTAAATAATAGCTTATTTTCTTCAGAAAAACAAACTCTACAACTTCACCTCATCAGATTTTTGAAAAAGTGGACCATTTTTTAAATATAGTAATTTATTTAAAAACATATTTCTAAATATTTATAAACAAACTGCTTTATTTAAAATAACAACATTTGTTTATTTTTGAAACATTTTCATTAAAAAACTATTGGCCGATGGCCGATTAACTATTAACAGTAAATAATAAGTCAAGAAATAAATTATTTCAGTAAATAATCGCTATTAACTAAAATACTAACTTTTGGTAGGGACTGACCATCGGAAAAATTCCTTAAAATGGCTATTGTCTTGTTTTGAGAAAGTTTATATTTAAGTTTATATTTTGACTCAAAGCTTAATTCCTGTTTTCTTTAGGACAAGTTTTACGACTCAAGTTATTTTTGTTTACAGATTTCTATCATCGGCTAGTTTTTACTTCGATAGGTCTATTTTATATTTCACCTAAAAACTAATCGCTTTTTGACATTGAAATAATACTTTTTTTTGTAAAGTTGTAGGTAATAAGAAACTAAAAAAAGGTATACTCTCTAAATTTGAATAAGTGAATATTTACTTATTTAGATGTCAAAAGTCTTCTATACTTTTCACTTATTACGATTTAGAGAGTACCTAGACCAAAAATCATGCAAAAATTTGATATTTTCATTAGTTTTTCAACTTTGAGAAATTAATATCTCTTATCTTTTTTAATCTGTTAATTTAATAATCTCTCTTAATTTAGTTTTAAATAACCCTACATGGGTGATTTTCCACGAAACCGACAATTTGGTTACTGTGGTATTAGAAAAAAAAAATTCTGATTAAAATAAAAATTGTGATATAACTTTGAAGTATGATAGTAAAAAATGAAATATCAGTGATGGGCCGGACAAATTATTTATAATTTTTGTATTTTTTAAACAAATTAGCTGTTACCGCATCCATGTACCATAATCGGTTGCAGTATAACAGAATTGATAGTTGAATTTATAGAAAAGTTAAATAAAAATCATTCGCATTCTAACTTTTATATTTTCTATTTGTTAAACAATATTTGTTTAAACAAATAATAAAAAAGTCACATTTAATTAAAATTATGGATCACAATCGATTCTACAAGAAAAATTAGAAAGATTTTGTTATAATCATATTTTATTTTAAGTCATAATTTGTTGATAAAATCGCTTTAAACAAATAAATAAATCTATGGTGGTAATTTATGCCGTAATTTATGAAAATATTGAGGTAATTTATAATAAAAATACAAACGAAATTCAGGATTTAAAAAACTGATGTAGGAAATTTATGTAGTAATTTATGGAAATTTATGGTAATTTATGCGGTAATTTATAAAAATTTTGAGGAAATTCATAATATTAATACAAAATAAAATTCAAGATTCAAAAAACTAATGCAGGAAATTTATTTCGTAATTTATGGAAATTTATGGTAATTTATACGGTAATTTATGAAAATTTCGATGCAATTTATAGTTAATAAAAGAAAATTTAAAAAAATAATTTCTGAAATTTATGGAAATTTATACAGTAATTTATGGAAATTTATGTAGTAATTTATGGAAATTATGTTAAAATTTATGGAAATATATGTTGTAATTTTATAAATTATTTTAAAAACATTTATTCTAATTTATTAACAAATAATTTAAAATTTGCAAATCAGTTGCCAGCAATTCATAGAAATTTATACGGTTATTTATGAAAATTTATAAAGTATTTAATGTTAAACTTATATTAAAATTATGACAGTTTAGGTAATTTCTATTTGTTTAATTTTATTTTAACACAATCACAAAAAATTTTAAATTGTACACTTGTTTAAACCACAAATTCAATGAAAGACAGCCAAAAACTTTCACCATGATGCAAAAGGCTTCACCATGACGCTGGTCGAGTCCATACCAAGTGATCACACCAATTTCAGTCATATTGAGTAATATTTACGAAATTGATATTTTGGGTTCCTTTAGGAGTAAAAAAAATAAATTTTAATTATTTTTAAAAAATTCAAAATATTTTCGAAAATATTCAAATTCAAAATTTTGAGTACTATTTTTTTTGTTTTATCATAACTTCTGTAATTTTGAAGCAATTGAGATCATTTTTTTTTTAAATTACTCGTATTTAAATACTCTTTCAAGAAAAATTATAATAATTAAGAAATTGTTTATAATTAAATTTTTATTAAAAAAATTAAATTATTTATTTAAACAAAATCTAAAGTATATCATCGATCTTTTTCAAAAAATTCATAAACATAGCCTATAATGTGCTTAAAAATTTAAGCCAAAGAAAAAGATGGTATGTATTATAGTTTTTGAGAAAAAAATTATTAAGTTATGCTAGAGCGGCGCAGACCGGTGTCACCGCTACTCAACGCGTAGTTCCGTAGTAACCGAAATGTATGTATATTATTACATAATATAAATACAGTTAATCGTCATGTTTATTTTTTTATTTTACAAATTGTGCTGTGCACAGAATTTGAA
This sequence comes from Ganaspis brasiliensis, assembly GCA_037103525.1. Taxonomy (NCBI): domain Eukaryota; kingdom Metazoa; phylum Arthropoda; class Insecta; order Hymenoptera; family Figitidae; genus Ganaspis; species Ganaspis brasiliensis. Next base: position 565,544 of record JAZKLR010000159.1, on the reverse strand, counting down.
AAAATTTTTGTTTCAATTTTATTCTCAAGGGGTACGAAGGAATGAAATTTTTGTGTACCTTTAATGGTCATAGCTTGATTAAATCTTTCACTTAACAATTGTTTTTCAGCTTCATATTCTGCGTAATTACAAAATTCTACATTAATTTTCTCTAAACTGGATTTTGCCCACTCGTATAAGTCAAGAGGAGTAACAATTTGATTGTTTAATGGTCGTTGTAAACTTGCTTCTTTCAACTATTTTCAAACTATTTTTATCATTCTTTAAGGGGAGAGATAGGTGAAATTTTAACTCAACAAAATTTTTGATGCTCAGAGGTGTCATTTTTTTTCTTACATCAATTAAGATGTAGAATTATGGTATTACATAAAAATTAAAAAACAATATTTTTTTGGTCATTTTCGAAATTTTATTTTTCAAAATCCATACGATGGATTGTAGAAAATCATTTAAAAATCCCACAAAAAAATTGTCGATGGAAAAAATGAAAATTGTGAAAGAGGTTTAATTTTTAAAATTTAAGTTTTTCTTAGAATAAATTTCTCAAACTCCGCAAATTATTTGTTTCTCTATTTTTGACATTACCCCATAATTTTAGGTCTAAAATTGCATAAGAAAAAAAATTAACACCCCTGAACATCGCGAATTTTGATAATTTTACCAGTCCATTATTTTTCTTTCTTCAGTTTTAAATTATTTTAATTATTCACTTATTTTCACTTATTTTTACCAGTTTTTAATTATATTAATTATTTTTCAATTGATTTAACAAATTTTCAATTATTATTCTTAAATTTTAATAATTTTCCCAATTTTTAGTTATTTTTATTATTTTTCTATAAATTACCAATTTTTTAATTACTTTTTTTTACTTTAATTATTTTCTCCGATTTTTTTAATTCTAAAGCTTGATGTCCATGTACTATGAAAAGATCAGTGTGACTTTCTGAAGCTTATAATTTAAATATAATACACTAACTATATTTACATTATGTAAAAATATACATACATTTCGGTTACTACGGAACTACGCGTTGAGTAGCGGTGACACCGGTCCGCGCCGCGCTAGCATAACTTAATAATTTTTTTCTCAAAAACTATAATACATACCATCTTTTTCTTTGGCTTAAATTTTTAAGCACATTATAGGCTATGTTTATGAATTTTTTGAAAAAGAACGATGATATACTTTAGATTTTGTTTAAATAAATAATTTAATTTTTTTAATAAAAATTTAATTATAAACAATTTCTTAATTATTATAATTTTTCTTGAAAGAGTATTTAAATACGAGTAATTTAAAAAAAAATGATCTCAATTGCTTCAAAATTACAGAAGTTATGATAACACAAAAAAAAATAGTACATAAAATTTCGAATTTGAATATTTTCGAAAATATTTTGAATTTTTTAAAAATAATTAAAATTTATTTTTTTTACTCCTAAAGGAACCCAAAATATCAATTTCGTAAATATTACTCAATATGACTGAAATTGGTGTGATCACTTGGTATGGACTCGACCCGCTGAGGCTTCACCATGACGCTTAATGAATACTGTTTTTTTAAACAAATTATAAGCAATTTTCGATCGGTTTCGCATTCCTGTCATCTATATTCACGAAAATAATACTACTATACATCATTTATTGAAAAATTTTTTTTTTTTTTATTTATTGCGAAATATGCAAAGGCTTCACCATGACGATTCTGCCACTGAAAAAAAGGTTTGTTTGGCTGAACAAAAATTTTGTTGGCTCAACCAAATTCATTTGTTGATATACACTCAACAAAATTATTTTGTTCTGCCAACAAAATTCTTTTGTTAATTATTTAGGGTAATTTCAACAAAAAAATTTGGTAGTCCCAACAAAACTTTTTAGAGCTTAACAAATATTTTGATGGCTATTATAATAAAGAAAAAAAATTTAAACACAGATTGTGCAAATGGAAATTCCAATATTGTTTTGATTTGTTAAATAAATGAATGTTTTTAATTAAAAAATATTTAATATTTTTTGTATCTTACTGTGAAATAATGTGTAGTTATAATAATACACGTAAATATTTCTAGGCATGAAATTTATTTAAAAACATGTGTTTATTTTTAATTTTTAAAACAATAATTGAAAGTAGTTTCATACTATTAAAAATGGAATTATTCCTTAATTATTTCTTATGTTAAATAAAGTATTTTCCACAAAAAAAAAACAGAATATAAAGTGGATAGTTTTATAGGTTAGGTTTAGATTCTTGAAAACAACATATTGTGCTTAAACGTTTATTAACCTGCCACGTAAGAATCTAAATATAAATTTACTCTTTTAAAAAACCATAATATTTATTCACTTATATGACTAATTATCGACTTATGTATCATTCAGCAATACATTCTGTCAATTTTGTCACTAAACATAAAATCATAAATAAGTCCCTTTTTATTATCTTTATAAAGTATATTTTATAGTTATATTTTTTTAATTTCAAAAGTTAACTTTGTAGACATTTGATTTAGTTATCACCCATTATATAATATTCTTTTTTTTTTGTTTTAAAAAACAAAAAATTCCAATTTATATCGATGTCTTTATGAAAACCAGACGAGAACATGCGTCAAACAGGATCTGTGACGGGATGCGCTGAGCACCCAGTATCGTTTACAGGGTTTTAGAACCCTAATTCTCATAACAAAAAGAAAAAGCTTTTCGTAAATTATTTTATATTTAAATTATTATTCATTATATATTAACGTAACATTTATAAATAAAACATTTATAATAAACAATTGTTATTCCAATTATAATAATATTTATTATTATAATTATTTTAAGAAACAATACCTCAGTAATTAAATTATTATTTGTTAAATAATTATTATTAACTAAACCATCTTTTTCATAACTTCAATATTTTCAAATTAGAATTACTAAGAAATATTTCAATTTCCTTGAATTGAAATGCTTAAATCCGAGCGAACGTGAGTTACGACTAGTTACGATGACAAATCCTTTAGCGGCAAAATCTAAAGCATGAAATAGAAACTTAACAGCAATATTTGTAACTATGTATTTAATCATAGGTATAGAAATTGTATATATGTATATGAATCCAGCGGTAAGCATCAAAAGAGTTAAATAGAATTAAATGCTAAATATAGTATCAAAAATAGGCCTAGGCGCCAGTTAGACTTTATACAAAATCCGAACGTTAGATTTTATCAAGAAAAATGTCACTCGTCGCTTACGAAATAGAAGTCAGATTTTAATAAAAGTAGCTTAATTATAATTGGTTAGAAATGGCGTGATCCAAAATGTAATAGGTTAAGATTTTAGAGTAAGGGCAAAATTATAGAGTAGGGTTAAGATTATAAAAACCCATAATATGCATGGGAGAGCAGATTTTTTCCTCATTTTCAATTGTCTTAAAACGTATTCTAGTACGGCGATTAAATGTTTTAAAAGATTTTTCAACTTAACCTATTAAACAATATATCGGATATTAAACTTATAAATTTCCGGTAGTGGTTGTTAATTATTAAAAACATCATTGTGTTTAATTGGTTGTTAATTATTAAAAACATCATTGTGTTTAATTGACATTACTAATTAGTGAACATTTAAAAATTATTAATAAGATTAACAAATCTTATTATATAAATTTTACAAAAGACTATATTTGTAAAATATCGAACAATTTTAATTTAAGTTGAACAATAAAAGTTGGTTTTTCTAGATTTTCCAACTATAAAAATGCTGTGTTTTATTTAAATCAATCCTTTTAATAATTTAATTAATTAATTTAATTAAATTAAATCAAGTTATTAAATTCACTGTTTCTTTTAAAATTCAAATAAATGTTGTGTTCCTGATTTATCAACAGAGTAATTTATCGAACTTCCATAAATTACTAGCTACTGAAATTTTAGCAAGAAATTTCCAAAGGAAAGGACCAGGGACGTAACATAAATTGGTGCCAGCGGTGTTTAAAATAAAAGAGACTATAATTTTCAGAAGAAAATTCTTTTATTTTTATAAAAAGGACACGAGACGCAGATATTATTCGAAATAAAATAAAGTTATTTTGCCTTGTACAAAATATTTATTGAAACCAAATATGGATAAATTCTGCATTTCCTGGGAAAACAAGATCAACACTACCGACGGCTTCTGAAGTAGCAGCTACTGTAGGACATCACATCTCTGAACGATTGTGGCAACACCGTAGACAGCTGTAGCAACACCTGCAACGAAGAAAATGGATGAAAAGAAGACATCATAATTTAAGTGTTGTGCAGTGAAAAATATATATATTTATATATATATATATGGCCTTTTGAAATTTTGTTTATGAGTGAATAACAAAATAGTGCAAGAAATTATATAAACATCTTCACCAATTTTTTTGGATTTTTAACAAAACATAGTAAGTCTATTTTAATATAGAACAAGCCAAGCGTATTTTAAAATATGAGGAACTATATATAATAGACACAATTATAAATTTTTTTTTACAATACGAAAATACTCTATTTTGTCTCGATTTATTACATTTAAATTTAAATTATTTAAATTATAATTATTACTTAATCAACTATTTTATTATAAATACATTTCATTCCATTATACAATTATTATAATAATCTGTTATCTCAATTATTATTATTATAATATCCATTATATCACGATGTCGAGACAAATAAGAGCAACTAGATCAAATAATAATATTATAAGAAATAATATCACAAACTTGCGTTCAAACAGAATTAATGATCAAACAAATTTAGCAACACGAATTAATCCAACAGCTAGCACAAGTAATACTGTACAAATTGCGCAAAGAAACCTTAATATTAGGGATAACATGTCAGATACTTCAGAATCGTCTGATCACTCTCACAATATTAATCAACAATTAAATACAAATAATACAATGGCAACTTCACAGTGCAAGAGATCAATAACTTGTTCAATTGGAAAATCTGAAGTAGGGAGTATTCCAAAAATTGTTGAAAATATTATACCTGTTTTTGATGGTAATAATATTCCAGTAAAAATGTTTATCGACCACTGTGAAGCTGCTATTGAAATGATTAAACCTTCAGATTTAAAATGTTTTACAATGTTGGTTAGAACAAAAATTATTGGTAACGCTCGAGACCTTATACAAGATAGAATCAGTTTGACATTGGACGAAATTTTGAATTGTTTAGAACAACACTTTACTATTCACGAAAATCTAACTACATTAATAAATTCACTAAGTAACATTAAAAGACAACCTAATGAAACTATTACTTCTTACGGTGCAAGAACACAAAAAATATTAAATAAATTAAATAATAAAGTTTTACAAGAATCTACACATGCAGTTGGTATCGCACAATGCCAGTCATATGCCATTGCTGCAAAATATAACTTTCTTCATGGATTAGATAAAAATACGTTTTTGAAATTGGGTAATCAAACTGGTTCTACACTTGATGAGGCAATAATGCTGGCAAACAAAGCAGATTGCATTGTACAAGCATGGCAAAACATACATAACGACGAACAATTAACATTAACGCCTACCGTTAGTGACAACGAAAATTCACAAAAACGCGTAGCTCACATTCAATCGGAAGAAGCAAATAAATCAAAAAAATCAAAAAAAGACGTTCAATGCTACGGTTGCAAAAAATTTGGTCATTATAGAAATGAATGTAATTCTTCAAAAATTATAAAAAAAGAACAAAATGATAATAGTAACAAAATTGTTTGCACATATTGTCAAAAATATAACCATAACATTTCGGAATGTAGAATGAAAAAGAAACATGATTTAGAAAAAGATAGAAGTAAAAAAAGTTACGATAGAAGAAATAACATTACAAGCGAAACAAATCAAAAAAACTTGATTCGAAGCCCTTTGGTGGGAGATCAAACGGCTTCGACAAGTTTCTCCCCAATTATGAACAAAGAATCGTCCTCCCAATTGCAAATAATTCACAGGCAGGAGACCCCCCAGTAATTAACTTAGAAAATGATTTATTTATAAAAGAAAATACAAATTTTATGATTGACACAGGTTCAAGTGTTAACATTATTAAAATAACTTCTCTTTCAAAAACAATAGTTATAAACTATAACAAAACATTAAAATTGGTGGGAATTTCAAAAGGAATGGTCAAAACAATAGGGGAAACTATTATTACAATTGACGAAATAGAGACACCTTTTCAAGTGGTTACACATGACTTTCCAATAAAACAACATGGAATTTTAGGAATGGTTTTTCTAAAACAACATCAGGCAACCCTTAACTTTTTAGACGACTGTATTTACTTTAAAAATCAAGAAATACCTTTTCTAAAAAACACAACATTACATTTACCATCAAGATGCAAAATTTTAGTGCAAATACCAATTAAACATTCTGACTTAAAAGAAGGCTATATTCCTAGACTAGAACTAGGCCCACATATTTATGCTGGCGAAAATCTAGTTACAAACGACAATGACTCAATAAAAACATTTTTTATAAATTCTTCTAATAAAAATATTGATATCAGTATTCATCATATCACACTCCAAGAATTTAAATCAGCTCCTCTCTTTCCAAGAACACTAAAAGACACAGGTGTACAACAAAATGAAAAGAAAATTCACGCTTCACGTTTTGCTAAACTAATTGAAAATTTAAAACTTGATCATTTAAATGAAGAAGAGAAAAATAGTCTTTTAAAAACATTCGATAAATACCCACATCAATTTTTCCTACCAGGTGATACACTTGCACAATCTAACACATTGAAACATAAAATTATTACCACTGACGAAATTCCGGTTAAAACTAAACAATATAGATATCCACATGTACATAAAGAAGAAATAATTAAACAAGTTAAAAATTTACAGGAAATGAATATAATCCAACCATCAATTTCAGCTTATAATTCTCCCCTCTGGATTGTGCCAAAAAAACCTGATTCTAAAGGAAACAAAAGATGGCGAATGGTGATAGACTATCGCAAATTAAACGAAAAGACTGTTGGTGACAGTTATCCCATTCCCAATATTGTTGACATATTGGACCAATTGGGTCGTTCCACAGTTTTTTCTGTTTTAGATTTAGCGAATGGATTTCACCAGATACCCATGGACCAAGATTCAATCCACAAAACAGCGTTTACTACTCCTTTCGGACTTTTTGAATTTAAAAGAATGCCGTTTGGTTTAAAAAATTCCCCAAACACATTCCAAAGAGTCATGGACCAGGTTTTGAGTGGGCTACAAGGAATAGAGTTATTCGTATACATGGATGACATTGTAATATACGCCTCTTCCCTTGCAGAACACACTCAGAAATTAAATAAACTATTGGGTAGACTACAAAACGCTGGTCTCACTTTACAGCCAGATAAATGCCAATTTTTGATGAAAGAAATAACATACTTAGGTCATGTTATTTCCAAAAATGGCGTCCAACCAGACCCAAACAAGACATTGGCTGTTTCCGCTTTCCCAATTCCAAAGACAAAAAAGAACGTTAAACAGTTCTTAGGTCTAGTCGGTTATTATCGCCGATTCATTCCACAATTTGCAAAAATTTCTAAACCACTTACTGAACTTTTAAAAGACTCAATAATATTCGATTGGCGATCTCAACACATGTCTGCCTTTACACATCTAAAAAACAAAATTTGTTCTCAGCCAATTTTGCAATTCCCTGATTTCAAAAAGGCTTTTGTATTGACGACAGATGCTTCACAATTCGCAATAGGAGGAGTCCTTAGCCAAGGCGAAATTGGTAAGGATTTACCCATTGCTTTTGCGTCTAGAGTCCTGCAAAAACCAGAAATAAATTATTCTACGATTGAAAAGGAATTATTAGCAATTGTGGATTGTGTGAAAATATTTAGGCCTTATTTATATGGTGCTAAATTTTATTTAGTGACTGACCATCGACCTTTAGTATGGTTACACAATATCAAAGATCCTGCTTCAAGGCTAGCAAGATGGAGAATAAAATTGAGCGAATATAACTATGAAATTGTATACAAACCAGGTAAAATTAACTGCAATGCGGATGCGTTATCTCGCAACCCATACTCAGAAAATCAAGAGGGAGATAGCTCTTCTTGTACTGCAATCTGCTTACCGATGGACTTAGACACTTCCGATTATTCAATCAATAACGAATTTTTGGACGATTTGAGTCACATTCGGGGGGCGGAGGCGATTGAAGAGTCTTCTTCTCTCGATAATGGAGAGTGTATCATTTATCATATCTTTCAGAAGAATGACACCATCAAGGCTCTGAACGATTCGGTGGCTGACAATAAATGTACTTGTACTAGAGACGTGTCTACACCAATCGTTGACACCTGTTTGGTGCAGAAAGCTGGAGGTCAGAACATAGACCCGAGCCAGATTTGTCTCATCGACAACAATGATGGGGGTGTTGAAGCTGAATCCTCTGATCAAGGCAGCGGAAACATCACAAATTCTGAAAATGAAAATTGTAATGAGAACCCGATAACCGGAAATAAAATTTCAATATTGCAAGAAAAAGCTACTTTAATCTATAGTAAAGACAAAGTCACAATGGGAAAAGGGCACATAATGCATTTTGTGTCCGGAGACTGTAAAACTCAATCAGAATTAACATCACAGTTAATTAAAGAAAATTTATTTAACAGAGATATATTAATAAAGGAAAATCCAAAAGCAGGACAAGTTTTTGTATTCGGTTCAAATAATCGTTATATTTTTAATTTAATCACAAAAGATAATTATGATGATTCAACTTTTCTAAATAATTTGGCTAAATCAATTATAGCTTTAAAACATTCTTTGATAACACTACAAATTAAATTTATTAAAGTATCAAGCAAAGATAATGATTTAAAAGGGATTTCTTGGATAAATGTAGAAAAACTTTTTTCGGAACATTTCAAAAGCACTGACATTAAAATTATAATTTGCTCAGGTGAAATTAAAATTCCAGCAGAAAACGAAAAATTTAAAATCATTAAAGAATTTCATGAATCAACAGTAGGCGGGCATAAGGGTGTTAGCAAAACATATTGGAGAATTAGATCTATTTATTTTTGGTCTGGGATGAAACCTGATATTCAAAAATTTATAAAAAATTGCAAAAATTGTCAAAGATTTAAAATTACAAGACTACGTACCAAACAACCCATGCGAATTACAGATACTCCTAAAGAACCTTTTGAAAAAATACAAATTGACATTGTAGGTCCTTTACCAATTACTTCCACCGGAAACAGGTACATTCTAACAATACAATGCATTTTCTCCAAATTTTGTGACGCGTACGCTCTGAAACAAATAGATTCAATTACTATTGCACATACATTAGCAGAACAGTTTATATGTAGATATGGATGTCCTAAAGTAATACATTCTGACCAAGGAACAAATTTTACTAGTCAGGTTATAAAAACATTTTGCAAAATTTTTAATATTGAAAAAATTGAATCAACATCTTACCATCCACAATCCTTGGGATCACTCGAACGCAGCCATCAAACATTAGTCGAATATTTACGACAATTTGGTGATTCCCAAACTTGGGACGAATGGATTAGGTATGCCATTTTTTCATATAATGGCCAAGTCCATGAATCGACGGGTTTTGCTCCATATACACTTGTATATGGGAAAGAAGTAAATATACCGTCAAGCTTTGATAAAAATAAATTGGATCCGACTTATATCCAATATTTACACGAGTTATTCCATAAACTCGATAATACACAAGCTCTTGCCCATGAACGAATCCAGAAAGCTAAAATCAGATCAAAGAATTACTATGATAGGAATATTCACCCAACAAATTTCAAGATGGGAGATGCAGTTAACCTAAAGGTGAACGTGAGGAATAATAAAAAATTCGATGCTTTTTTTGAGGGACCTTACGAAATTTTGGAACTAGTAGGCGAATCAAACGCGAAAATTAAAAATCTAAACACAAATGAGATTAAACTAGTCCACAAAGACAAACTACAATTAACAACAATCTAAAAAAAGAAAATAAATAAACAAAAAAAAAATAATAAAAAAATTTTTATAAAATTTTAAATTATTCATATAATTTTAATAAGAGTTCTCAATTTTCATGCTAACAATATGTTAATATTGTTCTATTAATTATTTAATAATAATATTACATTAAACAATTATCATTTTATAATTTCAACTTATTCGTAAATATGCATCATTAAATTTATATACATAATTTAACTACACTAAGTTTTGTTCAATTGTAGACTTTTAGTTAATCATGATTTATCATAATGAAGAATGAATATATAATAAATTAAATTATTTTAATAACTTACATTTTTTTTTGTATCAACAATACATATCTTTACATATTTCAATTTTACTCATTTCAATATCAATATATATAAATAACAAACAAATAGTGACATTCAAATATAAAGCATTATAAAATAATTATTTAATCTCATAAAATCTAATTAATTTTTTTTTACATTACAATCAATTAATGTTAAAATTTTAAGTTATTTTAGTGAACAATAAAATTGATATGAAAGATTACAAACTGAGTAAATATTATAAATTTGTGTAACTTTAAACAGAGATGAGAATTTATATTTTGAACATAAATTTCTATGAAACTTACATTTATAAAACTAATTAAATTCAAACAAATACATCAATAAACTATATTTTAACTTTACAAAGTAATACAACAAGAAACGAGAAATTATCATTAATTTCAAATTTGAATTTCACCAATTAACGCGCCAAAACAAACAAAAAAAAATTAGAAACAAATATAGTTAATAATATTTAACAAATTATACAAATTTTAACAAATATAACGTCACTGCAATATTTAATTTACATTAACAAATATTGGGCTATTACAATGATCTATAACCAATAAATAAAAAATTGGACAATTTTAAAATAGACCAATAGAATTGGGACTAGCAGACAACCCTCAGACCCTTTGTATTACACTTCAAAACACAGTCAGTCAATAGAAATCAACAAGTGTTGCTATTATAATCAGTGTGCTTTCAACAAATCGTTCTTAAAAAAAATACAAATTATTATAAAATTGCAAGAATGGAAGAATTTAGAGAAACTTTTGGGAGCAATAGACCCGGAATTAATTTCTCTTATGTAAGTAATTAAAGTATATTCACACACATAGTTCAACAAAAATTTAATACAACGAAGAATCCATATTTAAGTAAACAAATATTTTTTCTTTCTTTTTTATGCAACAATTAGTTCTTTTTAGGATCCTTGTATCTTATACTTAAAATAATAAATAATTTAATTTATTTCCTAACAAACACTAAAACAATAAAATATAAAATAGAAATTGTTAAAATCAGATAATTTTGGTGAAACTCTTTGTTATAATACTTTCATAAAATCATAAATGTTTGTTATTCCCGACAACACTACTATATTATTTAATAAGACACTTTATAAAATTCTTTTGTTAAAATATATCAATTTATACTTTGATCATTTTCCATTATTTTTTTTTTGATAAAATTTAAATATTTTAAAATTAACACATTAAAATAAGATTATTATATACTTCCTTGTTATCTTATTTAAGGATGAAGAGATAGAATTACAAAAGGAAAATGGGGAAATAAGTTGTGCAAGCGGAAAAATATGGGTAGGAAGAAACCCTTTCAACATGAAACTTATATTTAGATGCGAAGATTGTGCGGATAAAGGACGAATTATTATTGATGCATTAGAACAATATACGACAATAATGCATCTAGTTGGATCGACATTACTCTTTAACCAAAAAACTTGCATTGGATGCGGCAAGAAGGGATTGCAATTAAAACCACCAGGACAATGTGTACAGTGCAAAACAGTGCTATGGGAATGTGACTGGGATTTTAATAGTAAAGATCCTAGATTATTCGAATCAACGTTGAATGCAACAAATCTACAACATTTAAAAGAAAGGCCAGTTTTATGGAGACCAATTATCCCTGAACTAGAATTCGACATTAGCACATTACTATGGATAAAGGTTGTTAGAAATTGTCATAACAAGATATTGTACTTACCCGATGACGAAATTAAAGAACCCGTTCAAGAACAAAGGGATCCTTTAGTCAACGAATTTCAAGACTGGAATATGCTCATTGACGATGAAGATGAAGTATTAGATGACATAATGGAAATAATTGATAATGACGGCTTCGGGGATTCCAGTGATTCCTGTGATTCCGGGATCAGGATGGATAAAAACAACAATGATTATAAATGGTTTATTATTTTTTTTTTCTTTCAATTCTTAAACTAGAATTCGTTCAAGACACTTAAGAATTTTATAGTTCAGTTCTTTTTACTACCTTATTATTATTTTTTTTTTGTGTATAATTTAATTATATCTTCTTTGAGTGCTTTTAAATTTTATTACATTTAATAACATTTTATTATTATTATTATCAAAATTATGGAACTCAAATATTGCAACAATCATAAAAGTTCCAAGATAAAAAAAAAAAAAAACAAAAAACAAAAGAGAGACAATTTTTCCATTTTCTTTGACTTCACTATATCATTTCTTTTAATTTTAAGGAAAATATTTTTATTTTTTATACCTATGTACTTTAATTTTTTGTATTACTGGTTTAACATATGTAAAATAAAATTGATTTAAATAAAATATTTCATTATTGTTTTTTTTTTATACATTACAGGAAATTAATTGTATGATATTTAAATTAATTAAAAATAATATTTTAATATCTAGATTAGTGAATTAATGGAAACAGACAAAATTATATATGTTATATGAAGTTTTTTTTTTGGATATCACACAATTTCTTATTTAAATTATGGGTTATGTTAGAAAACAGGGAATACATCGGGTTCAGAAAAGGAAAGGACTTGGTGTGCATATTCAATTCACTATTTTCAACAAAATACATAATCACTATAACACTGTTAAAATCACAAACACAAGAAATTTTTCAAACACTGAAATTCAGAGAACCACTTGAAAAGCTATAAATTTTAAGTACGAAAACTAGACCACAAAATACGTGTGAAAAGAGAACACGTTAGTAAACGACGCCAAACTATAGAGAAAAATCAATTCTATAAATAGAATTTATTTTTCTTCAAATAGATGGGAGGTGTGACGGGATGCGCTGAGCACCCAGTATCGTTTACAGGGTTTTAGAACCCTAATTCTCATAACAAAAAGAAAAAGCTTTTCGTAAATTATTTTATATTTAAATTATTATTCATTATATATTAACGTAACATTTATAAATAAAACATTTATAATAAACAATTGTTATTCCAATTATAATAATATTTATTATTATAATTATTTTAAGAAACAATACCTCAGTAATTAAATTATTATTTGTTAAATAATTATTATTAACTAAACCATCTTTTTCATAACTTCAATATTTTCAAATTAGAATTACTAAGAAATATTTCAATTTCCTTGAATTGAAATGCTTAAATCCGAGCGAACGTGAGTTACGACTAGTTACGATGACAAATCCTTTAGCGGCAAAATCTAAAGCATGAAATAGAAACTTAACAGCAATATTTGTAACTATGTATTTAATCATAGGTATAGAAATTGTATATATGTATATGAATCCAGCGGTAAGCATCAAAAGAGTTAAATAGAATTAAATGCTAAATATAGTATCAAAAATAGGCCTAGGCGCCAGTTAGACTTTATACAAAATCCGAACGTTAGATTTTATCAAGAAAAATGTCACTCGTCGCTTACGAAATAGAAGTCAGATTTTAATAAAAGTAGCTTAATTATAATTGGTTAGAAATGGCGTGATCCAAAATGTAATAGGTTAAGATTTTAGAGTAAGGGCAAAATTATAGAGTAGGGTTAAGATTATAAAAACCCATAATATGCATGGGAGAGCAGATTTTTTCCTCATTTTCAATTGTCTTAAAACGTATTCTAGTACGGCGATTAAATGTTTTAAAAGATTTTTCAACTTAACCTATTAAACAATATATCGGATATTAAACTTATAAATTTCCGGTAGTGGTTGTTAATTATTAAAAACATCATTGTGTTTAATTGGTTGTTAATTATTAAAAACATCATTGTGTTTAATTGACATTACTAATTAGTGAACATTTAAAAATTATTAATAAGATTAACAAATCTTATTATATAAATTTTACAAAAGACTATATTTGTAAAATATCGAACAATTTTAATTTAAGTTGAACAATAAAAGTTGGTTTTTCTAGATTTTCCAACTATAAAAATGCTGTGTTTTATTTAAATCAATCCTTTTAATAATTTAATTAATTAATTTAATTAAATTAAATCAAGTTATTAAATTCACTGTTTCTTTTAAAATTCAAATAAATGTTGTGTTCCTGATTTATCAACAGAGTAATTTATCGAACTTCCATAAATTACTAGCTACTGAAATTTTAGCAAGAAATTTCCAAAGGAAAGGACCAGGGACGTAACAGGATCTTATAGAATGCGCATGCGCCATCACATATTTGGTAATGCCAACAAAAGATTTTAATAAACTCAAACAAAATTTTTATTAAATACTACAAAATTATTTTATAATTTAAACTGTTTTTTGGTAATTCTAACTCTGAAATTTGACAAAGCCAACAAAAAATCATTAACAAAACTATTTTGTTATGATTACATTGCTATTTTTTCAGTGTGTGATTCCCTACACAAATTTAGCGCTTTAAACGTAAAAAAAGCAAAAAATCAATTATAAAATTTGTTTCTATCGTAGTGAATCTCTTGAGGGGAGTCAATTGTTGCTTATACTAAAGTGTAACTAAATTCTGATTTGATTTTTATGAAATATTTCAATTTTTTAAAAAGGCTTCACCTTGACGCACAAAACTAGGGACAAGAAATAACATCTAGAAAAAAATAAAAATAATAATTATTTTTTTTACAACTAATTTTTTTCTGAATTCTACACACTTAGACAATAAAAAAATATAACCATTAATTTGTTTTACTATTAAAGTTTACTAAAAATATTTATTTTTGTGTCGTAACTGACCCTGGGGACAGGCTTCACCATGACGATTTGGCCTATAAATTTGCATTTAAAAGAAAATATTTAATCTTATAAATTAAAGTGGCTACAGGCTTTTGTTTGTGATCACTAGAGTTACTTTTTTACGTTAGATTCATTACATATGTGCAATTTGTTTCTTAAAAAACAAAGGGGACATGGAATTGTCGGTTTCGTGGAGAATCACCCATATACAATATATAAAATTCGAGGATTTATTCAAACTACGCCGCTTTTAACTTTGTAGTCACGTCATTAAATTTTGACTTGATTAAAACTTTTTTTATTTCCTTCCTTGTATAATTTATTTCTATTGTTTTTCAATTTTTTTTGTGTTTTTTATTTAATTTAAAATCCTTTGTTCAACAACTGACTTTTAAGGTTGTTTTAACAGAAATTCTGGTAAAATTAACCAGAATTCGGGTGCATGAAATTTCTAAAAAACACAAAAGGTCGAATTTTAAATGGTCGAATGTCTAAATGGACGAATTTCGATGTGGTCGAATCTATTCAAATAGTCGAATTTCCAAATAGTCGAATTTTCAGTTTGTCGAATTTCCAAATAATTGTCAATTACACACTATAGTCAAACTTGAATTGGGAAATTAATTGTTTCTTAAAACAGGAAAATAAAAAATAATCCTTCTGTATACTCTAACACAATTCTTTTCTAAATCTACACTGAAAAAAATCCCTTGCACCCGTACACAAGGAATCAACCAGTTTTCCTTGTTAGTTAAGGCGCCAACTAGGGAAGCCTAGTTAAAATACAAGGATAATTTTCAGTCTAAGAAATTAGAAATTATATTATATTGAACATCAGAAATTGTGGGACCGACTGTTTTTATTACTCAGAAAGTCTATTATTTCATAAAATATTAATATTTTCTATCTCTAAAACATTAGTGGTTACGGTAAATGACTTAGTTGTGGCCGTCATATATTTGAAGGTTATGTTGATTTGACATTTTCAAAAAACATTATTAAAAGTTTAATGTATACTTTTGTATTATTTTAAGATTATGTAATACAACTTTACTCATTTGCACTATAGAAAACTGTAAATTTTTAGCTGATTGACAATTTTTTCCCCCGTTTTTAAGAATTACAAACAAACAAGTTTGATGTGTATTAGAACTAACTTTGCTTCGATTGCAAGCTTAACTTGCAATCCTTGTTATTTTAACTAAAATGGCTTCAACTATAGACAAATAGTTGATTTTGACAAACATATTTTTTTCAGTGTACACCTGCACTATAACTGTAAACAGAAAATCGTTTATTTAATACCTGTCACATCACGACGGATACAATCTCATTGACCTTGGAAAGAAAACCCGTAATAAGAAAACTTTGGGTTTAAAGAACCTACCTGAAGAATAAAGTTTTGGGGTCAAAATCCTCAAAACAGACACAATCTAATCCTCTGACAAATGAATTGGGTCTCAGATTGTCATAGTACAGGAATAAAAGAATGAAATCTGAAAAGACCTGTTTTCCGATACCTGCATCTCACTAATCTTTTCTTACCTGTTTCACTGTTGGGTTAATAATCAGCTATCAATTGAGAAACAGGAATTAAAGGTAGAAAAGATCTAAGCTTCTTTTGGTATTAAATTATTTCAGAAATTCTTTCATTTATACCTAGATTTAACTGTACAACTTCATTTAAGTAAAAAAAATT
This sequence comes from Ganaspis brasiliensis, assembly GCA_037103525.1. Classification (NCBI taxonomy): domain Eukaryota; kingdom Metazoa; phylum Arthropoda; class Insecta; order Hymenoptera; family Figitidae; genus Ganaspis; species Ganaspis brasiliensis. The sequence continues at coordinate 548,777 of JAZKLR010000159.1, read as the reverse complement.
TAAACGTCCAAAAATAATTAGAAAGGAATTCATACCCTCATTAAGCGGGGCTATTTTCAAAAATTTGTTTTATTGTCAGTAAAAAAGTCTCTAGTGTTATGTTTTGAAAAATTTTGGCTTATTTTGGCTTTATAAATAGCGAAGGAAAAAAAATAATAATAGCTGTTTCAGTCTGCAATTTTCAAGACTTTTTAATTGTTGGAAAAATTTATATTTGTGTGAACAATTTATTTTTCGTATATTTTAGGGATTTAATAATTTTTCTTTCATAACTCATAGAGGAAGCTTTTTAAATCTCTTTTAATCTTACACTTACCCAGAATCAACCAGATTAGTTCACTTTTCATTAATGAACCTTTACCACATATACTATATGGTATTTTGTGTATAATATATTTATTTAATTAACAATTAAATATTATTATCCGGTCTATATAATAATACTGTATGATATAGAACTTTTTCTAAATTTATATGTTTTATATTAAGGGAAACAACTTTATGGGTAAGTAACTAAGTATAATGTTAAAAAGCTTCCCCCATGAGTTATTAAAAAAAAAATTAGTAAACCTCTATAATATGGGAAAAATAAATTGTTTAAACAATTAAATAGTCTTGAAAATTGCAGACGGAATAATTCGTGATATTTCTTCAATCAAGGCAGCAAAACTCGAAATGCTTATAGGAGAATTTATTGAAAAGATGTTTTAAACAATTTAAATTGTTTTAACAAATGAACAAAATATTTAATGAACAAATTTCTTGTCAATATTTTTACTAAAGAATCGACTGCTATTAAAAAAATTATTTAAATTTGAAAATATAAGAAAAATAAATTGTTTAAAGAATAGAATGTATATTACGAATTATGAATAAATAACATCTTTATAGTTCTTCAATGAAAATTGCAAAAAACCACATGATTAGAGCTGAATATAATGAAAAGTTGGTTTTAAACAATTCTAATTGTTTAAACAATCAATTAAATTTTTTCCCTTCGTTATTTAAAAAGTTATGAGCTTTTAAAATATTTAATTAAAACAGAAAATATGAAAAAAAATGTTTAAACAAATTAAAAATTGTTTAAATAATCAAAAATTAATTTAAAGTGTAGCGAGCCTTGTATTTTGTCAAGTAAACAAATTTATAAAAAAAAGCGAAGTAAGAAAATAATATTTTAGACAGAAAATAATATTTAATATTGTCAGATCAAAAAAAAAAAAAAAATAGGGGTAACATTTTTTTTTATTTGTAGTCGATTTTGGAGCGCTTTTAAGCAATATTCGAAAATTTTCATTTTTTGAACTCATTTTTTGAATAATTCTTGTCTCTTATGATTTAAATTACTTAAACTACATTTCTCAAATCTATTTTTATCGTTATCTAATTACTTTCTGCAGTTTTTAATAATTTTAATTGTTTTTTACTTTTTTCCCTAAATCTTAAATCTGCCTTCCGCAAATTTCAATTATTTTTTAAAATTTTTTCATTCTCTTTTTTAATTTTGATTATTTACTCTTCGCTAATAAAGCAATTTCATTATTTATTGCTAAATTTCATATTATTTATCGCAGAATGAAATTAATTTTTTTATTTCATCATTATTGTTTTCATTTTACAATTATTATTTTTAATTTATAATCATTTTCATTATTTCTGAATTAATATCCTGTACTTTCAAATATATATCTCAATTCTCAATTATTTTGTTCAATAGTCATTTCTTTAGATCATTTTGCAATTTTTTTCTCCATCTTTTAATTATTTTAATTATTTTTCAATTAATTTCCTAAATTTTCAGTTATTGTTTCAAGTATAGATAATTGTCTTCAATTTACAACTTTTAAAACGATTCTTCAATTCTTTCTTTTGCTTACAAATAAATTCTGTAATTTTTCTATTATTTTCTCCAAATTCTAATTATTTTCATTCTTTTTGCATAATTTTCCAAAATTTTAATTATTTATCTGAAATTTTAATTATTTTCATCATATTTCATTTATTTTAAAAAATTTTTAATTTTTTTTTTCAATTTCAAAATTATTTCCCTAAATTCTTAATTCTTATGCTCATTTTGTAAAATAATTTTTCAAGATTTTTAAGTATTTTTCTCAAATTTCAATTATTTTTTTTTTAGCCTTCTTCAATAATGCTTCTCTACAATTTTTAATTATTCTCATTTTTTTAAATTAATTACTCAGATTTTCAAGTATTTTTCTCAAATTTCAATTTTTTTATATTTTAATTATTTATTTTTATTTATTTCATAACCTTTTATTAATTAGGGTACATGCATCATAAATTTGGGCGTCGAAACCGACAATCGGATCTTTTAAAAATTTTGAATAAATTCTGCAATTTTTTTAATTATTTATTTCAAATTTCATTAATTTTTTTCAACTTATCATTGTTTTTATCATATTTTAATTGTTGTCTTCAAGTTTCTAATTTTAAAATCATTTTTCAATTATTTTCTCCAATTTTTAATTATTCTTATTTTTTTTTCTTTACTAAATTCTTCTTTTATTTCCCATTAGTTTCTTCCATTTTTAATCATTTTCAATTTATTTCATAATTTCCAAATTTTAAACTAATTATCTGATATTTCAATTATTCTATTCAATTTTAAATTATATCTACGATTTTCTTGCATTTTATGTACCTGTATTCTGTATTTTTTGCAATTATTTCTCTCAAATTAAAAATTGTTCTTTTCAATTTTAAATTATGTTTATCTTTTTTCATTTATTTTCTCTAAATTTTAATTATTTTCTGCTTTTTTTTTTGTAATGAACTTCTAAAAATTTCAAGTTAATTTTCTGAAATTTTCTTTAATTTTTCTTTATTTATGTAATTTTTTCAATTATTTTCTCAAATTTTAATTATTTTCTTAAATTTTAAATTATTTATATTATTTTTTCATTATTTTCTTCAATTTTTAATCATTTATATCATTTCTGAATTAAATCTCTAAAATTTTAATTATTTATTTCAATTTCAAGTATTTTTTTCAATTTATTTCTAAGATTTTGAAGTAGTTTTCCGAAATTTAAATTATTTTATTTAATTTTTAAACATTTCTATGATTTTTTTTAAATTACTTTTGACACTTTTAATTGTATGCATTATTTTTTTTTTTTCAATTAATTTGCAAAATTTGACATTATTTTTTTAAATATTATATTTAAAATATTTACAATTTTTTATAACATAAGGTGAAGAAATTAATCGTGCGTTGTTTAATCTAGTTAGGAAAAAAAATAACAATTTTTATAATTTATATAGAACACTGTTAATAATTGTTATATTTAATAATAATTTTTACACTAAATTTATTTTTGAGATAAAAAAGATTTGGATAAAATTCAAAATATTTCTTTTTAAGCAGGTTTTCTCCATTTATACATAACCTTAAACTAGAAAGTCGTTTTTCACGCCGCAAATAAAAATATAATTTTCGAATTAATTTCACCAAATTTTGAAAGATCCAGTTGTACATTTTCTAGAAATAATAAGGTTTAGCTAAAATTTATTGTCAAATAACAATTTCGCTTTTTAAAAAATTATTTAACAATTTAGGTTTTTTCTTTAAATGAACAACTGCAATTTTCATCAAATTCTGACAAATAATAGCTCATTTTTCTTGTTAAATCATTCTCTATAATTTTATTTGTTGGGTTTTGTTAAAAAAAATACGTAAAGAACAAATTTTAAGAGTGTTGCAAGGGGGGGAATTCACATAACCTTAAAAATAGTTTTCCAAGCACCGTACAATCTATTTTTTTTCGAAAACAAAACATGTAATTAAAAATATGTTCATGTTCCCATAATTTAAATTTTATGCAGATTCTAAAACTAATTTGACATTTTAGAAATATGTATTATTTTGGCTTCAGTTTGTAAACAAAATATTGAAAATTATACAAATACACAATTTTTAATATTTTGTTCACAAACTGAAGCCAAAATAATACATATTAATTACATGTTTTATTTTCGAAAAAAATATAATGTACGGTGCTTGGAAAAGTATTTTTAACGTTATGTGAATCCCAACAAATCCCAACAAATAAAATATAGAGAATGTTACAACGAGAAATATGAGATATTATTTGTCAGAATTGGATGAAAATTGCAGTTGTTCATTGAATTCAACAAAAAAAAAGGACTTTCTAGTTTGAGGTTATGTAAATGGAGAGAACCTCCTTAAATATAAAAAGCAAGAATTGAAAAAGATTGGGATTTCTCCTGTTTTATGAACAGGAGAAATTGTAGCTGGGAATAGGTAAAGAAATTAAAATATTTTTTGCAAATCGATTGATCATGTATTAAATAGAATAACGTATGGTACAATGATTAATAAAATAACAATATACACAAAACATGTATGTGTATATCTAAATTCGCGTGTAAAATCACTGCTATCGAACGGTCAAGAAATCGACCTCGCCTATTTATACTTAATACTCTCTGCATTTCTACGCATACTCTAAGTCAACAGTTTTATACCTCAACTACATAATAGCAAGGCAAAGACTATAGTCTACAGTGGCTCTAAACCACTCGAGTATAAAAGCGCCCGTCGCATGATTAAGTTGATTTCAACTGTTTCGTGTGTCTAGATTTATCAAAAAGCTCTATAGTTGCCACTTTTAATGTTATTGCAAATTTAAAATAGTTCAAAAATTCAAAATCTGACCTCTTAAAAAATCGACACTATTTTCATTGTACAAGAAAAAATTCTTAGGCACGCGAGTTTGAGGCGGACGCAAAACAATCACATTATGTAATAGTAATTTTCATTTTCTTTTTTAATCGTAGCGACTAGCAAACGTATGTACGAGTAATTCTGCTTTTGCTTCTTTGACTTTTGCTTGATGTAACAAATATTGGGAATTCGCATTCTTACGCAATTTTAAAATACTCAATGTTCTTCCTCTCAAAATCATTTATTTTACAGATATATATTGTCATGTATTTTGTACAAAAGTGAAACTTTAAAAACAATGCTAGTTTAACTGAGCCTGAGATTCAGCAGCGATTCATCGTCATTTTTTCAAAAACTAAATAAAGTAAAAAATAAAATACGTAAAAATAAAAAACGAAGATCCATTCTCTGAGAAATCTAGGACTCTGATTATTCAGATAAATTTGATTTTACTTTCTGTAAATTGAAAATTTCTTTCCTGTAATTTTAATCGAAAAAAAAAAACAATCATAATAATGCTGGACTTACTTTTTAAACGAGACGAAATTTAGTCAAATGATTAATACTTGCAATAAATTGCAAATGCATAAGATTTCTCAAACAATAGTCCTTCAAACATCAAATCTTTGGATGAAGTGTTTTCGTTATGTCTAATTGAAATACTTTTCATTTAAAGTCTTGAAACTTAAATACTTTTCCTCAACTAATAACAATAAGACCGTAATCAATGGAATGCCTTCGGATCTTAATTTTTACGTTGAAACAATAGTGCGGAATACTAATTCTTCCAAATGCAATTCAATAATTGTTCTTCGGTCTAAAAATCGACCTATCCTGCCTTTTCCTGCTTAAATTTTGGCCACAGAGTGCCCTTTTTGGTAAAATACAATACTTCTTATAAAAATATTCTAAAATTTTAATTCATATAAATCTGGTATCAAGATTTGTACAACGTTGAATTTGTAATTTAATCAATACAGGTATAATAATTCTATGCACGTTATGTGGGTAATAAAATTTGGGTGCAAAAATATTCCCAAAAGGTACGAAATACATAAGAAACAAATTAGGAAAACGATCTAAAATTCTTTTCGATAAATCGCCGATCCTACCTTAATTCTATAAAATTAAATACACATATACTAGAAAAGTTGCTACGACTTTAGTGTGAGGCAAAATCACGAATTTCCGCACTACGTATATATATTTATATATATGTATATATATTTATAATATGTACATGTATGCGAAGCAGAAAGATGGTGAATGGAAAATGTAGACGATGACAGAGAGAGATCGAATGTTCTTAAAGAAATTTTTCGCATCTTTCGTGTAGAGAATTGTTTGAAAATTCAATCAATACTGATACGCTCGCTCTTAATATACAAAGAATTGTCGTTTTCACGAATCTGTATTATCTCGCTGATTGTGCGCTTTTGCGGAAGCTCGCTGCGCTATCTATTAACTTTACTGAAAGAAAAAAAAAAAAGTTGCCAAAATTGTCTGATGAAGAAATACATTTTAAAAATTAATACTCTTTCTGGTCTGGAATTTTAGTTGAAAATTTAATGTTGTGTAATCTAATTTTTGGGCTTCTCCATAACGAGCAAAATGCGAGCTGTATGATTCTAATCGAATGTTAGCCATAAATCTGGGACAATTCTATTCGATTTTTAGCCATCACATGTCAGACTAAAGGGAAGTAACTCGATCGTCAAACACGGTGAATATTGATTCCATGTCATTTATTTTTAACGGTCAGTCATAGAAGTACCAACGTGGTACAAAGTGTGCGATTCTGCTCCTGGGAGCAGAGAGCAATCTTGATGTAGTTTTTGTTGCAGCCTTGTTTTAGACAAAGGTTCAGAGCAACCATTTTAATGAAGTCCTTGATGGGGAGGAAGCGGCAACTGTACCCTCGCAAACGCATCACTCGATGACGTGCCACCTACTCGTGGACTCGTTAGACGTCATTCTAAAGAGAAAGCGTCGTGCCGAAGCCAGTAATGGCTTCGCTCAGTGCGCCTCACCACTGTGAGCTTTCTCAATTTCCAGAATACTACAGTAGGTTCCCGTCACGAAACCTAAGATACCAAAGCAGATGATGGCAATGTTCTTCCACAGCTTCCAGTTCCATTTACCAAGTCCATTTTCTTGTTCCCAGAATGTCACGAGTTCAATTACCGACGGGAACATTAGACCCATTGTAGAAAGACAGACAGCTCCAACCAGCGAGATGAGTGGTCCCAAATTAGGAACTGCTATTGCCACAACAACTGTCAAAATTACAAGGAGAATGCGAACCATGTATTCTCCAGCGAGCTTTCTTGAACCGAAATACTGCTTCAAATTCTTCCAAATGATTTCCATGGGCACGTAAAATTGTAGACCGTATGTGAAGAAAATAGCAATGGCAATCATTATCTTGACAGATTGGGCAAGATGATCAGTTTTTTCAAGATTGAGGGTGATAGATTCTAGTGTATTCTCTCCGTATTTCAAATAACCGAAGAATCCAACAACGCTGTAAAGTAGAACTACGAAGAACATTCCAAAGTTTAAAACTCCTGGACATCCGATGAAATGGGTGGGATTCTTCATGTTGTTCTCCAACGGCATTACCTGGAATTAAAACAAGTTTTTAAAATCAGTCATTCTTAGGTACAGTTTGTGCGTGTGAGTGTTCAGGAGGAGATGTTGCCGGTGGTCATGACCCTTCTAAGGACTTTAAATTTATAGGCGGGTAACTTAGTTTCTGCCTTTAGATGTTTGTAAGGCAAGGTTAGTTGAATTCAAACAATGGCTTCTTGCAGAGCACCAAAAGGAGTGGAATAGCACTGCTACTTGTAGGTAGGCAGTTATTCCTAGGCAAGAGCGTTTATTGAAAAGAGCAGCAGAATTCTGCAAGCTCAACAGAAGGGAGGCTAAGGTCTTAATTCAAGTATTAACTGGGCATGGGGATCCGCGCTGTCATCGACTCAACATGGGTATCGTAAATAAACCTAAATGTCAAAAATGTGGGAGGATGAAACCTCTATCCATATTCTCTGTTATTGTTCTTCGCTGTCCAACGAAAGACATAGACTAACTGGGAAAATTTTCTCAGTGGCGGATCCGGACAAGGTTTTTGGAGGTGGTATTATATACCCGCCAATGATTCTTCTTCAAAGAAGAAGATATTGCTGCAAAGAGCTTGGCTATCCTCACCTTGTGGAGAGGACTTTGGGGTCAAGACTGAGTTGTAGTTATAGGGAATGTAGAGGGACTACTTAAGCGTCCCTGGTTGCCTAACAACCAGACCCCTTTCTCTTAATAATAATAGTAAATAACTAAGTTTCTTGTGACCCTTTCATAACCAAAGACCTAGACGCGCCTGATGTAAGTAACTTAATTGAAGAAACGCTAATTATGGCTAATTATTTTTATCACAAGTCGCAAACCAACTTCAAGTTAATATTGAAAACTTATCATTAACTTTCAAAATAAACCCTTATTTTGAATTATTTTTGTAATTTGGTCTTTGAGCACTTAGAATCTTGTGCGGTAAAATCCACATATTTTGAACCCGCATACATCGAATTCCTGCACGGGAAAAATTATTGTGTAACATGCAAACAATGTTAGGGGTAGCAGTAACACTATAATCTCCTAGCAACAATTGCGCCATTTATGGATGAGCAGCAGAACTAAAGGATATGTACTGTTGGTACTCCATACTTAGGTATGGCTGCTGTCCCAAATGAAAGAGATTAATCAATTTGTGGTACAACATCAGTCTCAAAAACTGATATGCAAAATCTATCTGACGTGATGTGCAAGGAATGGATTTCATAGTATACATGTTGCACCATAATTATTACCGTGTGCGTATATAGGATACTTTTAACAGTTGGTGGAATTTTCATATGTGTATATTTACCCGAATAAATCGCAAAAGTAAAATTATCTCCATCCCTTGGAATCCGATATACTTGAGATCGTTCCCGGACATTTCCCCGAATCAATTTTACCGAATGACAAATTTACCGAATGTCTTTTAACCGAATGCTATAAATGTCACTTTACCGAATGTCAAATTCACCGAATGCCATTAAACCGAATGCTACAAATACCGAAAAAATTACGAAAAAAATTATTTTTAAAGCACAATGTTGTGGCTAATTGCTCTTAGGAAATCAAAATCCTGGCCATCTATTATATAATCAGGATAGAACTGTACAATGGTCCTTATTCGCCTTTGATGCTCTATCCACTTTCTTTTCGGAGCTGCCTTCACTTTTCTTTCTAAACTTAGCTAGGCGACAACAATCTTAGAATCTGCCTGTTCGTTTTGAAAGTCTGAGAGCATAGTAGAGGTCCGGATGATTAAGTTAAGAGCAGCCTCATGTTGATTCTAAAGGTGAGGGGGATATCAGTGGTTCGACAGTTTTTCGTCTACCTCTGCCAGGCCGACCAAGATTATGTGGATGATATTGTTCGTGTAAAGTTTGATCGAATTCTTTGATAATTACAATATTTTTTCTCCGGTTGAGGAATAAATGATGTTAATCGCGCGCGACATTCCTTTGCACGTAACCTTCTACACTCCCAATATGTTTATTTACAATGGTTGCTACGGTCCTCATTATTATTTATTCCTTTTGTACGATTGTAATAAATGAATAACTTTAAATTCGGGGAAATGACCGGGAATCCTTGAGTTTCTACTGTATTATTTGTAGCATAAATGAATGTTACATTCTGGCATAAAACTTTTTGTAATTTGGTCTCTGAGCACTAAACCTGTTCATGCGCGTGTTCAGGAAGAGGTCATGGCTACCCAAAGAGCCTCGACTTTATAGACAGATAACTTGGGGGATCATCAATTTTTGACTCCTAGTACCTAAAGAAGCTTCTCCTACTTTATTTCACTACCCCTAAAACGTTGCTTTTCCACAGGGTACAGAGAGTTCTAGTGCCTCCTACAGTGTTCACCAAAAGGTACCCGGGCAACAGTGATTTTCACAAAAAGAAATCTAGTAGTAATTTTCTGTACGTCACCTGATAGTAAACCGTTTGAGGGCTAGTAGTAGAAAGAGGGAAGCTTCTTTAGGTATCGGAAACGAAATTAAAATATCTCGATAATTTAGTTTCTTTTCGGGATCAAAACCAGAAGCGCCATAATTTGTGATTCCAGTAAATTAAAAGTCCTGAGGCTATGTTTGTTTACTAAAAAAATAACGTTGTTTTAAAATAAAGATACTTACAACACCAATACCCTCCAAAGCGAAGATTGCAGTTCCGAAGAAGAGAGGAAGTTGGGGGAAAGTAGAAAACTTGGGTACAGTATCCAAAGATGGCAAGTCATCAAAGACGTAGTAAAAGGTAATTCCCAGTCCAACTGCCACTAGAGCGTTGGCAATCATAGAGAATGGTGCTAAATACTTGAGGTTTCTTATAAGGCAGAGAGCCATCAGGAATGGTAGAAGCATCGCCATGTAAAATCTTTTGTCCCAATCGGTTTCAGCATGATAATCTACAACTTGCTTCACATTGTCGGCGACAAAGACTATATACACGCAGCAGCAACCAAGTAAATCAACTACTAGAAACGAATTTATCGTCGCTCTGTAAAAAGAAAAATATTTTTTAATTAATGTTGTGTTACTTACTACAATTAAAGAAAGATAGTCAACTCGAGATAATGAAACAGCATTCTTTGATAATAAATGAATAAATAATGGAAAGTCAACGATTGCTCGTTTCTTTCCCTCAAAAAGGAAATTATGATTTTTAGCTTTTACATATATTGTCTCCATAAATCAAAAATATTCATCGCAATGATTTGTCACTAGTTATAAAATTTCAATTAATTTCATTGAGTTTGATTAATAAGTTTGCTGCTAGAGGAAGACTGCTAATCATTCTAATTGGAAGAAAATATTTCTAATTGATGCATAATGAAAATTGGTTAGCATAAATGTTCTAATCTGATTAATTGCAATTGAACCGCCGCGTGCAAAAATCGCCTCTGCGCTAGAAACACTGTCTAATATTGCGCTTAGAGAACAAAGACAGTTTCGGCACGCAGCAGATAAATTGTTGAATGGGTTTAACTCATTTTATTTCATTTTGGAAAAACTAATGTTAATGCATTGATTAATGTAATCAGAATGCCCACCAATCTGGAAGAATCAGGGAATTTAAAAAAAAATCAGAAACACTTAGTGAAAAGCTATAAATTTCTGTTAATTAGATAGAACAGAAATTTAAACAGTGCAATGTTTTTCATCGCCTCGAAAATTGCATTTAAAAATCAAATTTGTTGAATTATCGATTAATTCAACTAACCCGATTTCAGGGTTTTTTCGGGTCCGTCATTACGGTTCAACAAAATTTGTAACCAGAATTTTTAAAAATTGAATACTGAAACGAAATTAGTCAAGAAAACGACCCAAAAACCTCTGTAAATTGAGTTACATTTCAATCAATCAAAACCTAAAATTTCAGAAAATTTTGGGTCTGTCATTTAGAATCACAAAAAATTTACACTAATTTTTATTACAGAATCTGAAAGAGCATAAATTATCACATAAGAAAGAATGGTGCTTATATTTCGCACTTTTTACTTATCTTTTTACATTTTCCCAATTAATTAAATAATCATACGTTTATCTTTTTAAAACATTCTTTTTTTCATTAAAATTAAAAAATACCATTCTTCACATTAAGAAAAATCTATTTTGTTTAGATTTTACAAATTAAATCGCAATTAAAATTTTCATATTTTTTTTATAGCAAATTTTGAAGATGATTTTTAAATTATTTTATAATTCGAAACGTTTTAAAAATTAATTTGATACTTTTTCGATGAGAAAGCAAAATTTTTTGCTGACCTGGAAGTGAAATGTTCTTTAAATAAACATAATTTTCAGCTGATTTAAGGGTATTTGATGGAGTATGGCGCCACTGGTGTAGACAAAAGTAACTCTTGTTCAAAGTCAGGGAAAACATTTTTTTGTTCAGGAAAAGTTAGGAAATTTTTAAGCAAAGATGTGGTGGGCATTCTGAATATAAATATGTTAATGTTTCATTAACATATTTAATTAAGATTATAATTAATTAACATTATAATTAATATTTAATTATATATTACAAATATTATATTATATTAAGAATATTTAATTTAAAATGTTATTTAATTGGTTTTTATATCCACAATCAACAATAAAGTTAAAAAATTTCATTTCTATGTTATTTATTGACTTAAATGTTCATAAGAGTTGGTTCCATGCAACCTATACACAATTTTGGTCGGTAGTGTATTTTTAGGTGCATGAATAATTCCTAAATCCCATTTAGCATCAATCCCATTCAGCCTAAAACTGTATAGCCTAAAATTTAATCAGCCAAAATCCCATTTAACATAAATGCACTCAGCCTAAAATGCATTCAGCCTAAAACCCATTGAACCAAAATCCCATTTAACCTTAAATCCATTAAACCTGAAATGCATTCAGCCTAAATCCCATTTATCCTAAAATGCATTTAGCCTAAATTTTATTTAACCTTAATCCCATTAAACCTAAAATGCTTTCAACTTAAATATCATTTAACCTAAAGCTAATTTAACCTAAAATTCATTCAGCGTAAATCTCATTTAATCTAAAATGCATTCAACCTAAATCCCATTTAACCTACAATACATTCAGTCTAAATCACATTAAACCTAAATTCCATTTAACCTAAAATTGTATTCAGCTTAAATCTCATTGAACCTAAAATGCATTCAGCCTTGAACCATTTGTCCTAAATCCAATAAAGCCTAAATTTTACAATATAAATTAGGTTCAATAAAATTGAGGAAAAATGATTTTAAGCTATATGCATTTTAGGTTCAATGGGAAATAGGCAAAATGCATTTTAGGTTAAATGAGATTTAGCCTAAATGCATATTAGGTAAAATGTGATTTATACTGAATGCATTTCAGGTTAAATTGGATTTAGGTGAAATGAGATTTAGGTTAAAAGAATTTTAGGCGGAATGCATTTTAGGTTCAATGGGAATTAGGTTAAATAAAATTTAGGCTGAATGCATTTTAAGTTAAATGGATTTTAGGTAAAAAGGAATTTAGGTTAAATGAGATTTAGGCTGAATAAAAATTAGGTTAAATGGACTTTAGGTTAAATGTGTCTTTGGTTAAATAGGTTTTAGGCTGAATGCAATATAGGTTAAATGGAATATAGGTTAAATGGAATTTAAGTTAATTAAGATTTTGGCTAAATGCATTTTAGGTTAAATGGAATTTTGGCTAAATGCATTTTAGGTTAAATGGAATTTAGGCTGAACGCATTTTAGGATACTTGGGATTTAGGTTGAATGCATTTTAGGTTAAATGGGATTTAGGTTAAATGAGATTTAGGTTAAAAGAATTTTAGGCGAAATGCATTTTAGGTTAGATGAGATTTAAGTTAAATGAGTTTTCGGTTAAATGAGATTTAGGCTGAATAAAAATTAGGTTAAATGGACTTTAGGTTAAATGTGTCTTTGGTTAAATAGGTTTTAGGCTGAATTCAATATAGGTTAAATGGAATATAGGTTAAATGGAATTTAAGTTAATTAAGATTTTGGCTAAATGCATTTTAGGTTAAATGGAATTTTGGCTAAATGCATTTTAGGTTAAATGGAATTTAGGCTGAACGCATTTTAGGATACTTGGGATTTAGGTTGAATGCATTTTAGGTTAAATGGGATTTAGGTTAAATGGGATTTAGGTTAAATAAGATTTAGGATGAATGCATTTGAGGTTAAATGGGATTTATAGGCTGAACGCATTTTAGGTTGAATGGGATTTAGGCTGAATGCAATTTAGGTTAAATTGATTTTAGGTTAAGTGGGATTTAGGTTAAATAGGTTTTAGGCTGTATGCATTTTAGGGTAAATGGGATTTAAACTGAATGGATTTTAGGTTAAATGGAAGTTATGTTAAATGGAATTTAGGTTGAATGAGATTTAGGCTGAATGAATTTTAGGTTAAATGTGTTTTTGGTTAAATGGATTTTAGGATGAATGCATTTTAGTTCATATGGTTTTAGGCTGAATGCGATTTAGGCTAAATGAGTTTTATGGAATATTTATGCACTGAGAAAAATGGATATTAGTGGATATTTAAATTTAACATCCAGATATTAAAACTTAGTATTTAGATATTCAAACTTAATATCCAGATATTAATATTAATATTTTTTAATATCCAGGATAATAAATTTGAATATACATTTCTCTCAGTGTGCGCATCTGTATTTTGAAATAAAGCTGAAAATAATTTTTAATGTAAAACTGATATTTTAAATTCCTAAAATGTAGAGTTTCAATTCTACAATGTAATTGTTCACTGAAATACATATAAGCCTTCAGATTCTAATAGGTTTGAAAATTGACAAAAATGTCAAGATATCCCACGTCTCAACAACGTTTAATGTAAAATATACTGCACAACTTCACCATGAAAATTCAATTTGCGCCAATTTTCAACACTATATTCGTAATCAGCGCATCAAAATACGTTAGTATACCGAGTTTCTTAAAAATCCGAGGTATCACGCTTTTGGAACTTTATCCCATAAAATTACTGTTACAAAAGGCAAACAGATACTTTGACAGCCTCTTTCTTCATTCTTAAAAATGCGAAAATGCTTACTGAATGCTTTTCAAAAGTGCTTCGATTTATTATTGATCAGCTATTGATTTTTTAGCATCATGAGCTATGTTTACATGAACTGAATAAAATTTTGAGAAATTAATAAAAAAGATGAAAAACTTACTTTGCTAGTCTGGCGTACTTTTGAACAGGCTCAGGACCAACAAGAAATGCCGCCTCAGCGACATCAGCGAATCCTAAACTGGGTGTTTGTGTCCGTCTGCAGAGTATGTGGGCGCATTTTACCAAAATGTGTACACAGTACGTGCAAACTGCCCCAATGAAAAAAGTGGCAACAAGTCCAAAGAACAGACCAGCGTTCTTGAAGGCCATAGGCATAGCCAGGATCCCGGATCCCAAACTTCCCTTAAGCAGATGGACCAAGGTATCCCAATCGGATGTTGGATGAGATAGCTTGCGGTGTTCAAAGGGGTCGTACAATGCAGCCTCTTCATCATTGGGCCTTTCCACAAGTGGTAGAGTTGAACCATTCGTAAGCGTAATCGGTACATCATTTCTCTCACACTTGTATCTGCAAAACCAGGCACATTAGATTTTCGCTCAGGCTTCATTTTCACTTAAAATTAGGTACTTAGAGTCTATGATTCTGGCACACACTGATTCTTTCATCGAACTTTATGTATATATTAGTCATTTTATCAAATTTCTTTTGCACAGGTAAATAAGGAAAAATGTGTGTATGGTGCCAGGAAAGACAGAAAAACAGGATTGCAGTCTTTGATTTAAACTTGTATAACCCAGGGGAATTAACGGATATTTTGCTTAATTTGTATTTGCAAGTATAAGATCTACTTTCTAAGTGCTGCATAATTATATACAAAATTGTAAGTATACAAAACTAGATGCAACTGAATATAATTAATGTAGTTGTTCTATGTTACGTATTGCTAGTAGCAAGCATCAGTGTAACAAAAGTCAATGTAATTTATCATTAATGAAGGAAATCAGGTGTAAAAAGTCAATTGCGTGAAAAATTGATGTGAATGAAAGCAGATCAAAGACGTGATATAGGAGATAATGCAGTGGAAAGTAGGAATTGAAAGACATCATGCAGAATGATACTTCGTACACGAATAGCACACATTTCGAACCACCCACTCGCTCATTCTCTCTTTTTTTCTCACTAGACTTTTAATGTAAGCAAAAACGATTATATTTTCTTATATACTTTTAATAACCGGATATAGTTAATGATATGTAATGAGATCAAAGTATAATATATATATATATATAGTTGTTGAGTTCAGATTTGATTCGTGCAAATCGTTTTACTTTGTAAATTGACGTTTTTATTCGTTTTGAGAAGAAATGTACGTGCATGTGCAATTCGATGATAATACGTGCATTAAATGTATATCACGTTTAATAAAAGTGGATTCGGATGTGTATAGTTGTCTATATTGATGTGTGAACTGACCGTATCAACAAAAGAACCAAGGACTATCAAGTTACCAGTTTTTTTTTCTGGTAATGCATATATAACAAAACTCAACGTGAAATCTGATCAGAAAATAAATAGCATAATGCTTGAATGTCTGGGCGATTATCGGAATATTCCCGAGAGGAGAAGTGCCTACCCCCACCACCGGGCACTACACTGAGAAAATAAGTTGACTAAATACAACCAATTTTTGATTAAATTTAGCAGAGAGAGGTTGTTGATATAGCACCTGCAAAGCACTTAATTGATTTTAGCAGAGCATATGCTCCGGTATCCTAGAAGTTTGATTGTCATCGCCGGTGTTTTGTTTGTTTTTTCCCGAGGAACCCTAACCTAGAAATAAAGCTGCTTGGCTAGAGGCTTATTTTCTCAGTGTACCGAGCATCCCAGCGCTCGGTCTGCCATTGTCTGCTAATGCGTTTTTCTATAACCTCATTAAAGACCATTAGGTCGGTAATGAGGTTTTACAAAAAATTTTTTTTTTTTAAATTTTGATATAAAATTACTTTTAGCGTTAGATTCGTAATCTGTGTTCCTTGACGATTACGAGCATATAAAATTTTTTTCAAAATTTCCAATTTTTAATGTTTTTTACTTTATAAACAAATAGTTTTCAGCCATAAAAAATTTGTTAATTTCCGTAATTTTTTAATATTTTTTTTAGGTATTTCAAATGTAAATACAGTAGGAACTCGGTTATCCGGATACATGCCTGCATCCATTAGTCCGGATAATCGAATCTCTACTGTATTTTATTTGTTGTACCACCTTTCGTGTCCGACCTTTCCATGTCAGTAAATGTCCACTTTTTTCCCTACTAATTTGAATTTTCCCTTCACACTTTTTCCAGGCTTAGGACTGGCAGCACGGTACTTCATTATGCTGGCGTGTTTAAAAAATTTGTTTTTTCGAAAAACACAAATGTTGAAATGTTTAAAATTATAACCTTTTACAAGGTCTGAAAATTAATTGTATCACAGACGTTTTCTAATCTTTTACAACTACTACAATAGTTGCTCAGCCGCAGCAAACGCATTGGCTCAAATTCGTGATTTTTATTGAAACGAGCGAGATTGATTGAAACGCTTTTAAAGTCTGTGATACAATTAATTTTCAGACCTTGTAAAAGGTTAGAAAACGTCTGTGATACAATTAATTTTCAGACCTTGTAAAAGGTTAGAAAACGTCTGTGATACAATTAATTTTCAGACCTTGTAAAAGGTTAGAAAACGTCTGTGATACAATTAATTTTCAGACCTTGTAAAAGGTTATAATTTTAAACATTTCAACATTTGTGTTTTTCGAAAAAACAAATTTTTTAAACACGCCAGCATAATGAAGTACCGTGCTGCCAGTCCTAAGCCTGGAAAAAGTGTGAAGGGAAAATTCAAATTAGTAGGGAAAAAAGTGGACATTTACTGACATGGAAAGGTCGGACACGAAAGGTGGTACAACAAATAAAATACAGTAGAGATTCGATTATCCGGACTAATGGATGCAGGCATGTATCCGGATAACCGAGTTCCTACTGTATTTACATTTGAAATACCTAAAAAAAATATTAAAAAATTACGGAAATTAACAAATTTTTTATGGCTGAAAACTATTTGTTTATAAAGTAAAAAACATTAAAAATTGGAAATTTTGAAAAAAATTTTATATGCTCGTAATCGTCAAGGAACACAGATTACGAATCTAACGCTAAAAGTAATTTTATATCAAAATTTAAAAAAAAAAAAATTTTTGTAAAACCTCATTACCGACCTAATGGTCTTTAATGAGGTTATAGAAAAACGCATTAGCAGACAATGGCAGACCGAGCGCTGGGATGCTCGGTAGTGCCCGGTGGTGGGGGTAGGCACTTCTCCTCTCGGGAATATTCCGATATGTGCCCGAATGTCTAGGTTACTATCTTTTATCGCTTTAGTTCTTGAAAAAGTTCATTAAGTTATTATCTCAAGTGATCATTAAGACACATTAATTTAAACCATTCTGTAAATTTTAATCACCTAAATCCTGATTCTCAATTGCATTAAAATGTTTGTTAATTTAATTCTCAATTTTATGGTTAGTTTCAAAAACTGTCAAGATAATAAAAACAACATCAGTTTTAATGAAAACAAGTAATTTTGACAAAGTATTTAAAATATACGGCTCTGGTCTTTTATCCAAATCAAATCAGTTCATTGCCATTGACGCTGACAATTGCACTAAATATCTTTTAAATAAATGAATATATCTTTTAAAATTTTTAGAAGCATTCAGCGTCTATGGAAGTGTAAAAATTGTGTCTGTATATCTCACACCATGAACGTGTTTGTTAGATTATGTTTCTATTTATTTCGATAGATTATAGATAATAACTAATACAACTAAATGCCAATTATCTTTACCAATGACCCGTGTCTCCTACGTGTTGTATTATTGACTTTGTAAAAACGCAATTCACATGTTCTATACGTTTCACTCGTGCAAATAATCACGCATTTTTATTGCTCTATAGTTTTGTTTATAAATTAACCGTCCTGAGCATCAATTTAAAAATATTCTGTCAACTAAACGATACAGTTGAAAATAGTAGCAATGTGCGTCAGAAGCAGCATTCAAGTTAATACTAAATTATAAAATGTCAATTTCGCAAAAGTCAGTACGAGAAAATAACTCATACATATTTTTTCATTTAATCATCAGAATTCATTGTTTAAGAAATTCTTATGAATCTTCACATGACAAGGAATGTGATGCGCTTGCGACTTTTTTCACTGTACTCGCACAAGACAACAGCTCAGCAATCATGAATAAAATCTGACTGCAATATTACAACTTGCAAAAGTGGAGCGCAGCGGTGCACAATAATCACCATAGTTGATGGCATTTTAAGACTGAGAAAAATTTCAAAAAAGCCTTTTCCTATTATAAAAAATACATTCAACACTTGTTCTTATTCACTTGCATTCAATATTCGCACAATTGTTACATTCAAATACACATCATCGACACTAGTACACTGACAATCAAACAGAAACCCTGTACCCTTAAAAATAATGTCACACAATCATTCAGCTACATCTTAAAATGCCATCAAAAACTTGTACTCTTTTTTTTAGAAATAAGCTTCTCTTAGAATCTATTGATAGTAACAATAACAACAATAATAAACAAAAACCATAGATTAAATGCAATTGCGTGAAAATTAACGGCGCATTGAAATGCATTTCCTATTACCTTGTAATGAAAGGTACTTTACAGTTACATAGGATAGGTTTACATATCGTAAAAGGTAGGTGTGTAGTAGGTACCCGTTGAGGTGCGGTAGTTTCTCTCCTTAGCTGTGTGGAGCTTTCGAAAGCTCAGACTAGAGTCTTATGTATCACGTGTCACGTGACGACACAGGTTTCACGCGTGTGTGTCACGCGCGGATTGAGGCAGCTGCAACCACCGCACTGCATCACCGACGCCCAGCGCCTCGACGCAGTACGACGACTAACAAGCCGTGTTTACTCTAATATTGCACTTCACAAAAAGGGTTACACACGTTAAACGATTAGCTGCTTTATTCTTGCATTAAAAAATCAGTATATTATTAAATATTAAATTTTGTCGAAATCGTTCGAACGAAAGGTACACAAACAGTAGAGAGTAGACAAGGTACCGTCACGTGCGTATCATAACAGTGGATGTAACAAATTCTGTCTTGTGTAGAAAAAATTCGAGATCAAAATTTATTAATCGAGTGTTAAAAGTCGGTTTTAAGTAACCCGGGAGTCATTAGCGGGGAGAAAATTTGGTTAGGGGCCATCCATAAACCATGTGGCTTTTCTTTTTTGAGAATTTTAACCCCCCTTACCCCCATGTA
The DNA here is from genome assembly GCA_037103525.1 of Ganaspis brasiliensis. Taxonomy (NCBI): domain Eukaryota; kingdom Metazoa; phylum Arthropoda; class Insecta; order Hymenoptera; family Figitidae; genus Ganaspis; species Ganaspis brasiliensis. The sequence goes on along the minus strand of JAZKLR010000159.1, from coordinate 529,071 downwards.
GCACTCTGTTACTTGTATTAGCGTTATGTTGTCCTCTCAGCGTAGCACATTGTTTGACCCCCCGCCCCCTTTAAGAGCTACAAAGTTTATGGATGGCCCCTTACATTAATTTATTCTAATAGGTGACAAGTTATCCCACAAATTGAAGAAGAAAGTCTAACAATAACAATCTTAAAAGTTTCAATGATAGTCAATTAGGGGTTATATATAAAATACGTAACATATTTAGGAGGAGTGTCAGTGAGACGCTACGCTAAATTACGTGCAAGAGGGGAGCATGACATTTTATTTAAATCATGTAAAATAGAAGCAAAATGGGTGGAAATTGGTAGGTTATATAATAATTATATTAATATAAATTAGTGCATTATTGAATTCTACGAAATACGGGGGGGGGGGGGGGGGGGTAAGATTTAATATAAAAAAAATCCCCCAGTATTTCGTTTAATTCTACAAAGTACAAAGGGGTAAGGTTTAAATAAACAAATCCCCCAGTATTTCGTATAGAATTCTACAAAGTACAGGGGGTTAAGATTTAATATAAAATAGAATCACCCTATACTTTGTAAAATTCTACCAAATTTAATAATGAAAGGATCCCCCAGTATTTTGATGAATTCTACGAAGTACAGAGGGGTAAGATTTAATATAACAAAATACCCCAGTATTTCGTAGAATTCTAAGAAGTACAGAATGTTAAGATTTAATATAAAATAGAAACCCCCTGTACTTCGTACAATTCTAACAAATTTAATAATAAAAGAAACTCTCTGTATTTTGTAGAATTCAAAAAAATTTTTAAATAAAAGAATCTCTCTGTATTTTGTAGAATTCAACAAAATTTAAAAATAAAAGAACCCCCCCCCCACCCCTCCGTACTTTGTAGAATTCTACTTAATTTAATAATAAAAGAATCCCCCAGTATTTCGTAGAATTCTTCGAAGTACAGAGGGTTGAGATTTAATATAAAACAGAATTCAACGAAATTTAATAATAAAAGAATCCCCCAGTATTTCGTAGAATTATACAAAGTACAGGGGAGTAAGATTTAATATAAAAGAATCCCCCAGTATTCCGTAGAATTTTACGAAGTACAGGGGGTTAAGATTTAATATAGTGTAGAAATTTCTTGTACATCGTAAAATTCAACGAAATTTAATAATAAAATAATCCCCCTGTGCTTTGTAGAATTGTACGAAATTTAAAAATAAAAGAATTCCCCTGTACTTTGTAGAATTCCACGGAATTTAATAATAAAAAATAATTCCCCTGTAATTTCTAGAATTCAACGAACTTTAAAAATAAAAGAATTTCCCTGTTCTTTGTAGAATTCTACGGAATCTATATTAATAAAATCAGAGTTTTGTCTGTATATTGCACAGAACTTAGAAATTTGTGTTTATTTTTTCGTTTCAAGTAGTAACAATTCCAAAAATGCTGTTTAAAAAAATTATGTATGTTTGTACGTATGTATGTATGTATGTATGTACGTATGTGTGTCCGCGATCTTTTGTCCGGGCATCACTCAAAAACGGCTTCACGGAATGAAGTTAAATCTTGCAATCTGTTAGGTATTCGCGTAACTTAAATTTATAGCCAAGCCCCATTAAAAAATATTAATTTGAACGGAAGTTATAACATTTTTTCAAAAAAATCAAAAAAACCAAAAAATTTAATAGTTTTCATTTTTTTACGTAACACTCTTAAACTCTCTGTACTTATAGCTTTTTATTTAGACAATAATTGATAAGGGATTAATAATTGAATAATAATTTCTAGCCAAACCCCATTAAAAAATATTTTTTTAAACGGAAATTATGGCACTTTTTCAAAAAAATAAAAAAATAAAGAATTATGATATTTTTTATGTTTTAACAGATCACACCAACACTCTTTGTACTTAGCATTTTTATTTTGATAAAAATAATTAAATTAATTCATACTTTAACATTAAAAATAAAATGGAAAAATAAATTACAAATTTGAATTTCATATTTCTACATAATTTAAAAAAACAAAAATTCTAATTTTTAAAATTTTTTGTTAGTTTGAAACTACATTTGACAGAGTGTTAGGTCTTGACTCAAGTTGGGTTTATAAATTTACAAAAATGAAAAATATTAATAACAACGGGAGACATACGCTATTTTTTCTGAAAATTAAAAAAATCAAAAGTTTTTCTAATTATACATTTTTTGATGGACTGATTTTAAACTTTCTACAATTGAGTATTACATGTGATTTCGTCACATTTTAACAGAATTTTTGCAAAACTATTATTCTATAACTGAGATAAAACATAAAATTGTTATCGGGATAAAAAAAATAGAAAAAGTTATAATTGTAACGAATTACTTTGAAGCATAATTGAGTGGTATTATTGAGGTCTTTGATTAAGATTTTGATGTTGGAAGGATATATTTCAGAATTACAAATTCAAAATGTCAGATTCAAATATTTGAGAGTTACTTAATAGTAAAATTAAGAAATGCAAGATTAAAATATTTAATTCAATTATTTAATAGACACAAATCAATATTTAAATAAAAAATTGTAATTAATTGAATTTAAAATTTGAAATGGGAGATACAATATAATTTTTAAAAATGTACATTTTTAGAGTTGTTTCTTTTACACAATGTTCCTTAATTGACAGAACTTTAAAAATATTTAAATAGGGAAATTGAACAATTTTTCTAACAATATAAAAATATTCTTAATTTTATCATTACCTAATGTACATGACTTCTGATATTTTTTAACTAATGTGAAATAAAAATTTTATTAAATAAAATTAATTTCATTTAATTTTAAAGTTAGAATTAAAACAGATATGCTTAATATACATTATAAATATACTCTTATGATAAATATAATGTAATGTAAACAAAACAATACAAAACTATTAATTTTCGTAAAATTTTTGCTTTTTTGGTCCTTTTTAAGTAAATTATACTTATGATTGAATATAAATAATCCTTTAATATATGACTATTCTTAAGAGATTTTTAAATTATTTTTGAAGATGAATGATTATTTACTTTGACGTGACACATCTCAGAAACAATATCGTAGAAAATAAACAAAAACAAAATAAAATAAAACATTTATGAATTTCATTAATTGTATAGATGATTTTAAGCAATGTAAAGACAAAAGTTAAAATGTATCAGTAGGAACTAAAACCCGTCGAAGCTAGTTTAATAATAAAATAATCCCCCTGTACTTTGTAGAATCCAACGAAATTTAAAAATAAAAGAATCCTTCTTTACTTTCTAGAATTTTTCGTAATTTAACAATAAAATAATACTACAGTATTTCGTAGAATTCTATGAAGTACAGGGGGGTAATATTTAATATAAAAGAATCCCCCAGTATTTCGTAGCATTCTATACGTATAATTTAATAATATAAGAATCTTCGGTATATCCTAGAATTCTACGAAGTACAGAATTATTATATAAAAACCCCCTAGTATTTCGTATAGAATTCTATGAAGTACAGGGGGGTAAGATTTAATGTAAAAGAATTCTCCAGTATTTCGTAGAATTTAACAATTAACTAATTATTAATATTATTATTATATAATCTAACAATTTCCACCCTTTTTGCTTCGATTTTACTTAATTTAAATAAAGTGTCATGCTGTTTATAAAGTGGTCATGTAATTTACTTAATTTTTTATTTTCCGCTGTACCACTTTATAATCATGTTCGCATTCCGTTATAAAGTGGCCAACATATTCTATAAAGTGGTAAATAAGATACCAATTTATAAAGTGCCCTAACCGAAAGTGTCCGGTATTACCGAATTTACCAAATTCTGACCCATAATAACCGGTAAAGTGTTACCAAAACCGTAATATTTGAATAATTGAATATTGTTTATTTAAATAATAACGCTTTACACTTTACTTCTGTAACATTTCACTACATTTTTGAAGTTGTTTATTGAAATAATACACTAGTAGTTAATTATTGCAATGAAAAGTAATTTGGAACTGTTGTAGCAGAAGACAAAATGCAAAAAAGTTAGTGCGCCATGGGCTCTCGTAATTGACATTGTTTGATATTTTATCAACATTAAGATGTAAGTAATGTTGAAGAGAGTATCTTAGATATAATATTTAGTGTTTTCTATTAAAAATTGCAACATGTTATTAAATAAAACAATCGTGAGTTGTGAAAAAAATTAAAGTGTTAACCTAACCTATAAATTATGTACAATTGCACACCAATGTGTTTTTAAATTTCTGAGTTTATCAAACTAATTTAACATTAGTCATTTATTTAATTAACAGTTTGCAGCGAAGAATTTACTTCTATTAAATTTTCCGAAAATAAGAAAATAGCGTCATATCCTTCATACGCTCCAGCTATAGAAAGGTAAATAAAATATTAAACAAAAAATAAACGCATTTAAAAGATTGTGATTGCAAACGAAGATTTCACATCAACTGAATATTGTAAATTATTTGTAAATTACGTAAAAGATAAAAATTAAGGAATTCAGTTGTATCCTTCTGCTCTTTCAATTTTACAAACTTTATTAAAAGAAATCTTGAATTATTCTACTTATTTGAGATACAAAAAGACTTTTGACGAATTTTTTTAGAGTCTTAGCAAAATATTTCAAATAATGAAACAGATATATCGATTGCCATACAAAAATTTGTAGAAGATAATTTGAAGCATCTATTTTATGCAGATCTAGACACATTAGATTTATTAAAATAGAATATTTTAAAAATTGTACAATTTGTACACTGAGAAAATTCTATCTGTAATGATTACAGAACTCCCCAATACTCAAGGGACGAAATGACCATTTTTGTTATATTTACAAATCAGCTTTGATATTTTTGGGGAATATATCTGCTAAAATTACAAAACGTTCAATAATCTGTCATAAGCTGTACTACACTTAGGGTCCAAATTTTTGTTCTGCTGTCATTACAGTATAAACAGAAAACAATTAACTTTTAAATACAGTGATCTATTATGAAGAGACAGAAAACTATTACAAAACTCATTTTATAAATCTTTAAGAGTCTTTTCGACAGTGAGTACAGCATAAGAAAGTTAATTTTACAGAACTGCCTTGTAATGTCGCGTCTGCGTCGTTGATTGTAGTGGTATTCTAGTGCAGCAGTGTTACCGTGTTATTTAATGCAGATTAATGTACGTGTGTTGATTTCTAACTACTAGAACATTTTTTTAGAATAAAATAACGTAAGTATATAATTAGGGCAAAATTTTGCATGTTTATAACAAAAATGAATGTTTTTTTCATTAACAGTGTAAGATAAAACAAATCGGAAAAGAAAGTGGTTCACGAGATTAAAATGTTCCACATTAGTAAAATCGCTTCCTTTTCCTCTGTGTTTTACATGAAACTTTTTTTGCTTTCAATTAATGCAACAAATGCAAATCTAGTAGTATATTTGGTATTTTTGAGAGGTTTTTAACAAGTTCTTAACTTTTCTTAAAAAGTGAGGTTAGGTTTCACGTGTTTATTATTGTTTTTGAACTATCTCAAAAAGACCACTACTGGTCGAAATAATCTGTAAATTGACCATTTGACAATTAAGAAATATAATATTTACTAGTTTAGAACCTTAGCTTTATCAATAAACTGTTCAAAAATGTCACTGTTACTTTTTGTGCATACCTTGTTTACGAATTTATTATAGATTTTTCACATTATTTTGCAATTAACATTTATAATTAATTTTGTAACGTATATTGAATTGCTAGACAATGTGGAAAGCTTTATAATAAATTTTTTTTCAGTGTAGTTTTATGAAAAATGGATATACCTCACTCTTCATTCTTGATTAAATCAAGTATTGATCTTTTAAATTCCGAAGATATTGAGGTAAAATATATTTTTAAATACTTAGTTTTATTTTATAAATTAATAATTACTAATATATTTCATGTGATATATTTAAAAGCAAAAATTTGTCTATTTTTGTAGAACTATCTGAAACCTAACCCGCAATTAATTCAGATTTCAAACCCTCAAATAATTGAAGTTCCAAACTATGATGTTTTTAAGTTGAATGCACAGGGAGCGGTATTTATTTGTTTTTATTTTAATATTAAAAAGTTGTTAATTTTAAAAATCTAGATTATTTATTATTTATATATTTCAGAGTATTCCAGTTAATTTTTCTCTAAAGGCTGATTCAACGAACGATCCCAATAACTCAGATGAGCTAATCGACCCTGATGATAACAGACGGTTAACAGACGGTGATAATAATCATGATAATTTAATCAATCCTAATGATTCCAAAAACGTAAATGGTGCTAATAATTCCGACAATTTAATCGATCCTAATGTTGATAATAGTTCGACAGAAATTTTTGAGAATGTGTACTGGTTGAATGCTGGAGTTTGATCAGGAATCGATTAATAGAATCGATTGAAAAAATTTCCAAGAGAACTATTTTGGAAGAAGATCGACCATTTTCACTTTTATTACCCACTTTGTCTGCTGGTAACCAATATAAATTTATTTAGAAACAAATTTTCAATTTTTTCTTACGTTAGTTTATTTTAAATTTGACTTTATAAACTTTGCTATTATATATTTTTTTGATTTTTGCTATATGTAATAAATAAAACTATTTAATTTACTTCTTTTTAGAAAATCAGGATGTTTTGATTTTTTATTTTTTAATTTACATTCTGAAAGGGGAACGTAAAAGAAAACGAAAAAGTGATTCTGAAACGGAAGAATCTTCCAATTCTACTAGCAGAGCTACTAATAAAGAGAAAAGAAACTCATACTTAATTCATGTTCCGGTAAATTTTAATAGTTTATGTTGTTTTTTGTTAATTGTTTTATGATGTATTGACCATTAATTTTTTTTGCAGGATTCTACACACTTCGAAAATGTATTAATAGATGTGAGAGCTCAGTGTGCAAAACAAAAATCGACTCTGCAACCAACTGTTGTCATAGTTGGTCCTTTAATCAAAGTAGAAAAAACTTATGTCATTGTGGATAATGTCGAGTACTTAGCTGATAATTTCTTACAGGGAGTTGATTTAGCTTTCAAATCTTTCTTCGTTTTTGACTGCGAATACCCTCAGTTTTCGAAGGCGATTTGGCAATTTTTGCAATACAGTATTTATGACATCAAAACTCCAGGAGAAAGAGTTTTAACTAGTGTTAATATTTTACTTGGGCAAGTGCAACAACTTTTAAACTCAAACGAGACACAGTCATAAAGCATTTTATTTTCTATTGTTAATAGCAAAGTTTCTATGTTAATAATTCTTAAATTCATCTAGTTTATTTTAATCTTACAATAACGTTAGTTTACATTTTTTTTAATTTAAATGAGAAGCAGTATCGTTATATTTTCAGTTTATAAAATCTCATTCTATTTTTTTCCTATCAAGTAGATTCAAAATTTTTAAAATGTTTACTTGCTTTGCGTGTAGCTGTGAATTTGTCAATAATTCAACTTTTTTATCACATGTTCGAATAACCCATTCAAATGATTTTGAATATACTTGCCCTGAATTCGATTGTCATAGAGTGTACTCATTATTCGATTCCTATTATCGACATAGAAAAGCAAAACATGATTCTTTTGATCCTGAAGGGGAAATTAATTTTGAAACCGACTTTCAGTTTTTTGAAAACCCGACTTCGACTACATTTGCATTAGATTCTGATTCTGAGTGTGACAGTGAATTTGAAAATGTAGAAGAAAGTCGAATCAGTACAGAAGAGTTGAAATCTAGTGTAAAGACAACACCTCAGGAAGATCGTGCTGTTGAATTCGTTAGTAAATTATATAATTTTAAAGATTTACCAAGAAAGAGGGTTACAGACATAATTTCCGAAGTTTCGTCATTGTTGGAAGACATTTTTGATATAGCTAAAGAGGAATTGCTAACGTCTAGTCTAGGTGGAAATATAGTTTCTTTAAATAGCGTTAAACAAATTTTGCAAAAATTTTCAAAACCTTTTGAAAATATCACGACGGAAGCGCAACGTTTTCGTAAATTCAAAGATCGCGATACTTTTATTTTACCCGAAAGTTATGTGATTGGAAACGTTTCAGCAATTAGGCAAAAACAAGGAATAAGAATTCGAGAGAATATTCCTTTAGTTGCACAATTTATCTCTTTAAGAAAAGTTTTTACCAAACTTTTTGAGATGAAAGGAGTTTTAGAAAAAACATTGCAATATAAAAATGATTTAAGTAAACACAAGAAATTAATTTTTAATATTATTCAAGGACCTCTTTGGCAAAGAAAATTAACGGGTTATGAAGAAGAAATTGTTTTCCCAATGATTATTAACTTCGATGATTATGAAAATAATAATCCATTAGGGAGCCATAAAGGAATTTCTAAGTGTGGAGCTGTTTATGTATGTCTTCCAATGTTACCTCCAGAGTTTTCATCTAAAACTGAAAATATCTTTCTGTTTATACTTTTCAATTCATTGGATCGCCAAGCCTTTGGTAACAAAATTATTTTTTCTAAAGCCATTGAAGAATTGAAATTTTTACAATCAGAAGGTATTTTTGTAAATGTCGAAAATAAAATCTTTAAAATTTACTTCAAAGTAGTATTGATAACAGGAGATAATTTAGGCCTCCATTCTATTCTTGGCTTTACTGAGTCTTTTCGTAGCAACTTCTTTTGTCGATTTTGCCTGACAGAGCATAAACAGCTTAACAATGTTTTCCATGAACGTAGTTGTGTTTTACGTACTATTGATAATTACAATAATCTATTAAAGAAAAATAATGTATCTCTTTCCGGTATTAAAGAAAACTGTATTTTTAATAACTTGGACGGCTTTCATGTAACTGACAACTTATCAGTAGACGTGATGCACGATATTCTTGAAGGTGTTTGTCGATACGATATCGCCTTAATATTGGGACATTTTATTACAAGCTCTGAAAAATTTTTTTGTCTAGAGGAATTAAATGCAGGCGTTCGCAATTTTTATTATGGAGAAAACCCTCACCAAAACAAGCCTCCAGAGATCTCAAAAGATTTGCTTTTAAAGAAAAAATGCTTAATAATGACCTCTTCGGAAATGCTAGCCTTTATTAGAATTTTATTTCTAATGATTGGTCATAAAATTCCTCGAGATAATGAGTACTGGCATTTGTTAATACTATTAAGAAAGATAACAGAAATGAGTTGTAGCTCAAAAGTCCACGCAAATACTCATGAAATTTTGACTTCTACTGTTAATGAATATCTAGCTTTGCATTCTAAACTATTTCCAAACCAAATGAAACCCAAACACCATTTTCTTACTCATCACGGACGTGTAATGAAGGAGATTGGTCCAACTTGGAAGATTAGTTGCATGCGTACTGAAGCGAATCATCGAGATGGGAAAATAACGTCGCATGTAGCAATAACTCGAGTGAATGTATGTCGAACAATCGCTATAAAAAATCAATTGTTTTTAAACTAATAGATTTCTGTCGAAAGAGACGTATCCATCTTTCATTAATGGTCCATGTCAAAGAGCAACTATTGGTTTAATTTCCACTCTTCCACAGTTTATCCACCTAATTCCAAATGCCGTAATTAACCATGAGCAAGTGACAAAGTGGATTCACTTTCAAGGAAAAAAAATTAAAAAAGAAAGCGTCATCGTAGCTTTCGAACCAGAAGGTCCAGAATTCCATATTGTTGAGAGTATTTTTTTGAAAAAAGATGACTGTCTAATAATTACAAAGCATTTTTGCGATTACTACTTTGACGAACACTATAACGCGTTTAAAATATTGAGCCAAACTTGTTTTGAATGGTCAATATTAAACTTAAAAGACGTCCAAGTTGGGGAAGTTTCATATTTAACTAGGTTACAAGATGAATTTTATTATGTAAATAAAATATGGATTTAGTTGTAATCATATCTAGTTTTAATAAAACTGTTATTTTCTTGAAAATAAAATTTGTACCAACATGCATTTATAAGTTTCTATTTATCTTTATAACCCTTTTAAAATTTTTTACATTTTCATGTTATTTTTATTTTTTTAAATAATTTATTATTTACGTTTTGTAATAAACTTACGTTTATTTTTGTAAGTCTGTTACCATATATTAAATTAAATAAAATTTCAGTTAATTCTAATTTTTATTAGTGAAAATTTCAATTTGTTCGAAATTTAATATAATTCCAATTTTAAGTAGACTTTAATTTCAATTTATTATAAATTATCAGCCCCAATATATTTCAATTGATTCAAATGTTAATCGTTTTTACCTTTAATATTCTTGCTAATTTTAACCAATTCTAATGTCAATTTGTTAAGTTAAATCGGACTAAACTCAGTATACCTAAATTTCAATTAATACAAATATCATTATTTAAAAATTCCTTCTATTATATACATTAATACACATATCATTATTTAAAATTTTCCACTACTGTATACATTAATACAAATATCATTATTTAAAAATTTCTTCTATTGCATACATAATTATTTATTTTGTGTAAGAATTTTTGTCACCTATTTTAAAATAAATTTCTCACCTACTTAATAAAGTACTGTGATATCTGTATCTTAAATTCATATAATATCATTCTCTCTTTTTTAATCGCTTTGGCTAGAGTATATATATATTTATTTAATTTTTTAAATATTCGAGAAATAATCGCTTTTATTGTCTTTTAAAATTAGACCTTGTAATTACTGAAGCAGAAAGTAATGTAAAAAAATTAAATTGTTAGTTAAAATGCACAAAAATAACGAAATACTTCTGATTCATAACTTTCTCACAAATAGTGAAAAATTCGAGACGTTAGTATATAAGAGAAGTTCTGTGTTTACTTTATATAGACATCGTATATTTGTATTAGTGCGTGCGTATTATTATGTATTAGTTTAGGTTACGTTTAGTGTTATGTAAAGCGAGCGAAGGAAAGAAATATATGTAAAATTACAACTTTAACAGTCTCAATCGTAGTTAAAAACGAACTAGGTTAATACTGAGTAAATACCAGTACAGGTAAAAATATGTCTAAAGACATAATTTTGTATTTTCAACTTATGAATGATTCCTGTTTTATTTTACAAAACTTAATGCTCTGAATGTGTAAATTACAGAACTGTCCATTAAGAAATATGCGACTCTTTATTATTGTTCTGCTCTCTTTATTTTCTTAGACAGTTTTGTAACGTATCATAGTACGTTTATATTTTTCTCCATATCATGACATAAAACTTTCTTTGACTCTTTAACACTCACTAAATTCACTTCTTTATCTATAACTCGTGTCTTATTCTGTAATTTTCCTGCTACATATATTAATTTCTCTATTTCTGTTTCTTCAAGAATAAGGAACAGTGCTTGTTTTTAATAATAAGTCAGTCTATTTAACGGTTACAGAAAGTGGTTTTTCGTCCAAGGAGTACCGTAGCAGTTCTGTAATCGTTACAGATAAAATTTTCTCAGTGTAGCAGTAAATTATGAAGACATGATTTTTCCACACAGAATAATTAATGTTATTTTAAGTAGCGGATTTTGGCAATCGAAAGAGCATTAAATTCTTTTTTAAAATAGTGCATATAACATATTATTATAAGTCGTATAACATAATTAAGAAAACGTTTGTTCTGACATAAAATTTATTGTAATTTGGTCTCTGAGCTCTTAATACTATGTTATGTTAGTAACATAATTGAAGAAACGCATATTCTACCATACACATTTTTATAATTGATCTGTTACAATTTGAAATTTGTTGGTTATGTTAGCTATGCGCGTGTTTGGCCGTGTCATAGTCCTTTTTAAAAGCTTCGAATTTATAGCAGATAACTTATAGTTTCTTTTTGTGACATTAAGCGCAACATTTTTTTTAGTATTTATATGTCAGTTCAAATTTACTGTACACCCCTGTTGGTCTTCTTTAAAACTATTCAATATGTCCGACCTTGCTGTGAAAAAAGTGCGAAAATTTTTAATCTTTTAAAAAGTTAAATTTCGAATTGTTTATAATGTTGAAATTTAAAATTACAATAGCAGAAATTATTCAATTTATGAAAAACAATGGTATTTGTGAAGATAAATCCCGACATTTTTTATAGAACTTAAATTAACTCAACGACTTTAGACACATTTGTTTTGAGACAACAGACCCCCATAGTAGTTTGCTTTCCTAATACAAAGTACTATACACTCTTTTTTTCTTAATTTTCTGTAAGACCTTACACTACGTAATAATTAACTTTATTAAATATTGACCTCGAATTTTTTCAGTGAGCTTTTTTGTCAATTGGCGTCAAGTTCGTGTTTGATTTATTGGCCACTTCACTGACTTAAACTTTAAGTTCGCAGAGTACTTTCATATAGAGCCCGAATGTAATATCTGTGCGCCCGGACTCTATACGCACTTCTGGAATCATATAAATGCACATATTATACAATAAAAGACAAAATCGTTTAGAGTTTAATATGATGAAGGTTTTATACTAAAATTATTTTTAAATTCAAAATTTTATAATTATAATCGGGCAATTTTTCCTTAAACTGTAATGGAGGATCATTTCTCAATTAATTTTACTTTTTGCGCATACCACCACCGCAATTCTTTCTTAATTTGAATCAGCTTCTTTCAAAGTATATGATTGATATTATAGATAAAAAAAAAAGAAATTTGTCAAATAAATATTAGATATTAATGTCATTACTTTTATATTCTTGGAAAGGATTCACTGAATAAAATACAGAAAGTGGGTGCATTATATTAGTTGTTTGGTTATAGAACGAAAAGTACTTAAATCGTTCTTGGCATTAAACCGCATACAATCTTTTTTATTTTGTATTATATTCTTACACTTCCTTTTAAATACGTGACATGTCAATATTATAATTTCTGAATGGAAGAAAAAACAATGACTCACGTACTGTAATAAAAAAATTTTTAATTACACTATTATAAGCGTATAATGAAGTAAAGTCAACTGTTCATAAGAAAAATCATTGTTCATTGTGATATTATTCCAAAAAATAATTCTCTTTTCTCACTTCAAGATAAGAATAAAAAAACAAGTTTTAGAAACAAATTTACATGACTATTTAAAAATAATGTTTAGTAATAAAACGCAGGAGACTTTACCACATTTTACGACATATGTCAATAATTTTTCAAACAATATGCCTCTAGGAAATATTAGAAAACCTTCATATAAATTTGATGTACATGTACCGTTTCCTATATTTGTATCTTCGAAACCATCGCTCAATGTAAAAAATACGTACTTCGTCACGAGGCATTATTTTCTACCGTACAATATGAACCGAACTTGTTGAACGACGATTAATTGAAACTGGAATGAAATGTTTTCATCGGTTATGCATAACACTAGCAACAACCCAGGTAAAGTAAACGATAAATGAGAACATGGTGTGCGTGCCGATAAGCGTTAAAATGCGAAGACAACGACAATAACTATTATAATATGAAATTATAAAACTCATTTTGCAAAGGCAGAAATAAATTTTATGCGTTTTAACAAAAAAAAAAAAAAGAAAAAATGATCATGAAATAATTTTTAAGCTAATCTGCAAGTGCTACTGCTGTACGACTATGTATTTGCTAGCGGAAATGTTTGGCAACAATAAATTATACTACACGCGTAAGCGATATCACGCGAGGAAAATGATGGCTATGATACAATCACTACATGCGTATTATATTTTTGCACGCATGAAAATAACGCAGTCTTTCTGCCAAGAAGATTAGAATTTTTCTCAATATTAAGAATGACCTTGAAACAAAGCAACAATTGATAAACTTTTTTCTTTTTTTGTTTCACTATAACTTTAGAGCTTGAAAAATAAATTGAATGCAGTAGAAAATTTCGATTAGAAGCTTGGAATTTTTAGCTATAGGAAACATGTATATGTAATACTGCTGTGTTCTTAAGAAGTTATTCTCCCCTTACGTAAAGTTCAGGGGGGGATTTAGATCATGCGGTAAAAACGAGAAACACACTTCGCTATACCATGACGTTAAATCAATAGTCTGTACTATCAAGTGCACGACACAAACTCGCATTTTGACAGTTCTTTTCTTTCTCTCATCGCTCACACCCACACACTCGTATTACCAACATACTCCCACATTTTTTTAATTTTAGTTACTTTTCCAAATTCTTGGCACTTGGCCATTATTCCCGCAACACAAATGATGTCAATTCTCTGACGTAAAAGATCAAAATTACTGTACAACATTTTCTTTCTTTGTATTTTTGTATCTTTATTTTCAAAAAAGAAGTAAATTTAGAAATCTTGGAAAAGAGTAGGGTAAATTGACAGTTGTTAATAACTTTGTTTAAATTGAATATTAACCCATACCAAGACAAAACTTACCATACTAAAATCAAACTAAACACTGATTTTGTAGGCAAATATAGAAAAAAAATATTGCCGTTATTTTTTTTGCTTACGATTTTCAATTGTTTAAATAAATTATAAAGTTTGATTTTTTAAAAACTATTTATGACAATAGATTCTACGAGAAAAACTGAGATTTTGTCCTGTATAAGAAATCAGCCAGTTATAGGACTGTTACGCTGTTCGTCCGTTATGGTATAGAGAGGTAGGTAGCTTAAGATATAGAGATAAGAAAGATAATAGGGGCAACTTTTTTTTTTAGTGTGATCCTAGTATAGTTATCTTCGTTTTGGTATTTTTATCGTTAAAGTATTTTAAGCAATGCTTTCTACAAAAAAGAATATCTATTATTTTATCATTTAGAAAAGTATAAGTAAGTGATTAAAATAATTATCTTTTTCATTACTAAAGGCTATTTTCCTAATTTATAATGATATTTATCAAAACAAACATTAAATAAGTTTTTTACTTAGAATCTTTTCATAGAGAAAGTATTTAAATCTTCACGTGTGTGCGATACATTAAGAAATATCCATATTCGTGACCTTGCAGAAAAAAAATTCAGAATAAAATACATTAAAGGAAAGAATGTTTTAATGAAAAATTCTTTAGATTACGCACAAATGAAAGTGAAGGTCAAGAAAATTTATTAAAAATAATTGTCATATTGAAGACACAACAACAAAAGTATACTTTGAAATATTTATATGAAATTTTACAAAAAAGTGGGATATTTTGTGGACTTAAGGACATCTTTGTAAACTTTACTAACTTTTTTAGGATTCACAAGGTACAGCTTTTATCACGGAATAATTAATTAAAGTTTTAATGTAGGATATTATTTTCTACCATTTTTTCCATGGTTCTTTTTTCAAAGAAAAGTATTAAAACCTTCTTTTTGAAATACTTAGAAAACTTTTGTGTTTTTTTACAACACTTTTTAGGTTTTTTAAAGCAAGATTCTTTTACACCCCACAGTATCTTTACATAGAAATTTTGTTTTGCCTAAAATAAATAAATAATAAATAATAATAATAATAATAAATAATAATAAATAATAAAAAAATAAATATAAAATAATACTTTTAAAATAAATTTATTAAATTTTTTTTGTTACAACTACTTAACATTTTTTATTCAAAAACCAAGTTTAAAGATAATAAATTTACTGTTAATAGTAAAAAAAATTGCTTTTCATCATGATTTTTTAAATACGAACATTATTCGCGAAAAAAATTGCTAAAATTAGATGTATGCTAAAAATATCTAAATAATCAATGAAAACTGAAAAATTGTCTATGTTTAAAAAGGTACAAATTATTCAAATGGAGAAAGTTTGGATATTTTTTCAAAATAGGACCATTATTTACAAAATATGAAAATATAAAATATGATAAAAATAACAAGAAAGAAATACGTATATAATCTTAATTTGAATAAATAAAAACATGAAAAGACCATTTCATCATATTTTACCCGAAAACGCTGTAGTTTATCTTTTTAGAAAATTTTGATAGTTTCAAGAAATAATGTCTGATTTCTGTATACAATACTTTTCTGACAATTGTTTTATACAATTTCCCGAATTCAGTAATTTGAATTTTAAAATTGAATTGCAGAGAAAAAAGATTATTTTAACAGATGGAAAAGTGTAATAAAAAAAGTTTAAAGTAATTAAAATAAATTTCTCTTTTCGTAATTGCTCAAAATGTTATAAGCAGTTTTTAATTGATTATTTTTTCCTTTTTTCTATTGTTTTGTGACATTTCCAAGCCAAGAGTTTTTTTTAACATACTTTAAAAACATTAAATTTTATCGATGAATTTCTTCTAATTTGGGGGCGTTCAAAAAATACGTAACGCCTACAGGAGGGAGGGGGGTCAGAAAAAATG
Organism: Ganaspis brasiliensis; assembly: GCA_037103525.1. Lineage (NCBI taxonomy): Eukaryota > Metazoa > Arthropoda > Insecta > Hymenoptera > Figitidae > Ganaspis > Ganaspis brasiliensis. The sequence continues at coordinate 512,770 of JAZKLR010000159.1, read as the reverse complement.
AACTTTTGCAGAGGGGGGTGGGGTCAAGATAGATCCAAAAAAGCGTTACATATTTTTTGAACGGCCCCTTTCGGTATTTTACAAACAGCACAATTTTATAAATTCTCTCACATTCATAAAGTGCATTGATCCAGTAATTCATCAATAATCACACATCACTTAATTTATTCATACTATACATTTCATTCGTTTCATTTATTAAATTCATTGATTCATTCCTTTATTCATACCTCATTTAATCAATTTCTATTATACCATATTCATTTCACGCACATCATTTTTTTCAGTTCATTCATAGCATTTTTTTTTAATTTCATTCATTATTCATTGATTCAGTGAACTTGTTTTATTCATTAATTTCATCAACATTCATTGTCGTGACCCACTTTATATTGATGCAATCATTCCAAAATAACTGGTTGAAAAAAAAAAACGAAAGCGTCATGGGAAGCGAAGGTATAGTTTGCAAGGTTACTAACTTCCTGAACTTGAGCACCCAGCGGATATCAGGTGGTATGCGTATATAGTGAATTGATATTATTATATAAATAAAAAAGGGAATGAAATGTGAGCATGTAAGACACATAAGAAGTAATGCACGATATATATGATCCTCGGGAATCACTCACATTTGCTAGAGCACTGACTATTTGGATTTGGCAAGAAAGCAATGGCGATGATTGGTCGTAGAAGTAGAGTAAATCGTTCGATCTACTGTTGACCGTTCGTTCGCATCGGTTTCATTAACTCAATTCTCAACACTTACTTGACAAGAACCATGTCTGACAGTTCTGTTTTCACCCCGTGCTTCTTTGGGTCGTATTCCGCTATCATCGGGCGCATAGGCGTTCTCTGCAACATACAATAATCAATAAGTATACCCCATCTAAAGTATTAAAAAGGGTTCAAGTATAGTTTGATGCTATCCACACCACTAAACTCTAACCCTGTCCTAGAATATTTAATAACATTATTCAATTCCTGAAAAAAATACTTATATATTCTATAACATGGATAGCTATTTTTTATCTGAAAAACCCTGTAAAAACACACTGCAAAAACAGGTGTCTTAAATTGTTCAAAAATGTCTTAAATTGAGACATTTTTCGTGTCTTAGACACCAAAAGTATCTTAATTTAAGACATTTTTGTCCAATTTAAGACACCATGTTTTTGCAGTGCAAGTGTCATATTTTAAGACATTTTTGTCCTCACTTTTAAGACGTTTTAAAGTGTCTTAATTTTAAACTAATGGTAAAGCATCTTTAAAATTATTAACCAATGAAATAGCTTGAAATAACTGTAAGACGCTTTCTTAATGTCTTGTGTCTTAAAATAAGACACTTAGAAGACAGCAGTTTTTGCAGTGAAGATGTTTATTATGCTGACCTATGACCAAAAAACAATTTTTTTACTCAGGGAACCAAATCATGAATTCCTTAAGCATTTTTGATCGCTGAATTCAAATCCGGAGCGGGTTTGTCTCCATAACATCGGGATTTTTTTTTTTTAACAAATTTTTGAAAATTTAAACATATTCTTATAGAGTTTTGTTTTAAAATATGACCATTATTAAGTGCAGTTAACTAACACGCAAATTTTTATTACGTGTTAGAAAAATTTTAAGACGGATAAATTTTGCAACTTACTTAAACAACCCCGAATGCAGAAATGCACACGCAAAAGTTAAAAATTGAAGAAAATACTAAAATTTGAGAAAAATAGTTTAAAAAATAGGAAATTCATTGAAGAATATTGCAAATAGTTAAAAATTCGAGACATTATTTGAGATAAACAAGACTACTTGAAACAAGATAAAAATAATTGGACATTAAAGTTAATTATGTAAATTCAATAACAAAATTAAGAAAATTACAAAATTTATTTGATATAAAAGAAAGTAATTAAAAATCGAAGAACATAATTAAGATACTTGAAAAATACAACTAAAATATAAAAACAATAAAAAAAAATTTAATAAAAATTGATGGAGCATGAAACAAGTTTTTTAATACTAAAAATTATTTGGAAACTATTATGGAAACGATGAATTTAGTGAAACTGATAATAATTGAAGAAATTAATTGTAATTTGAAGAAAGAAATTACAATTTGAAAAACAAAAATCATATTTTGTAAAAATAATTGAAAAATTTTAAAAGAAATTGAAAGTTAATTAATAAATAACGAAACTAATTTGATATTGAAGGAAATAGTTGAAACTGTTAAAGTTTTTTTGAAAACATTAAAGAAAATAATTTAAACTTGCAGAAATTGTGAGTTTAAAATTAAGGGAAAAATTGAAAAATAATAAAAATTATTAGAAAAAAATTTTGATAAATGATAAAAACAGTTGAAATTTGTAGATATTAATTGCAATTTATAAAATATAGAATATTTATGAAGTGAGAAAAAGTACCTTATTACAAAATGGTTTCAAAAAATTTAAATTCAGGAAAATAATAAAAACATTATCAAAAATTTATTGAAGAAAATAATGGAAATTTAAGATAAATAATTGAAATTTTCAGAATTAATCAAAAAATATTCAAAATAATATAAGAACTGTGAAAATCATTGCAAATGCAAAGTAATAAAATAATTAAAAATTGAAGAAAATAATTTTAATTTGTGAAAAATAATTTTGAATTGAAAAAATAACTGGAATTAGAGATAATTAATACAAAAAATTAGAAAGTGAATTATAAAATAATTGAAAATGACAAAAAGTAATTGAAAAATGATAGAAATAATTGAAAATTGAAGAAAGTAATGAAAATTTGAAATAAATAATTGAAATTTTTGGAATTAATCATCAAATATTTAAAATAATATAAAATTTGTGTAAATCATTGTAAATTAAAAAAAATAATTAAAAATTGATGAAAGTATTTGAAATTTGAGAAAAATAATTAAAGAATGATTAAAATATTGAAAAGTGGATACAGTAACATAGATTTGAGATAATAAATAAAAATTTAGGAAATCAATTTAAAAATAATTAATATATCTTATTAAAAAGTGGAGAAAAGAATTGCAAAAAAATAAAAGAAAATTAAAATTAAAAAAAATAATTGTAAGTTTAGGAATTTAATTGAGGAATAAAGTTGGAGAATAATTAAAAATTGAAGAAATTGATTGCCAAATGATAACAATAATAATTGAAAATTGAAGAAAATTATTTTAAAATCTAGGAAATTAATTAAAGAATAATGAAAGAAATAAAAATTTCGAGAAAATATTTGCAAAGCAATAAAAATAATTAAAAAATGAAGAAAATTATTAAAATTTTAGAAAAGTATTTTAAAATCTATGAAATTAATTGAAGAATAATGAAAGTAATCAAAAGTTGGAGAAAATATTTGCAAAGTAATAAAAATAATTAAAGAATGAAGAAAATTATTAAAATTTTAGAAAAGTATTTTAAAATCTATGAAATTAATTGAAGAATAATGAAAGTAATCAAAAATTGGAGAAAATATTTGCAAATTAAAAAAAATAATTAAAAATTGACGAAAGTATTTAAAATTTGAGAAAAATAATTGAAGAATGATTAAAGCATTGAAAAGTGGATACAGTAACTTAAATTTGAGATAATAAATAAAAATTTAGGAAATTAATTTAAAAATAATTAATATATCTTATTATAAAAAGTGAAGAAAATAATTGCAAAAAGATAAAAGAAAATTAAAATTAAAAAAAAAATTAAAAACTTAGGTATTTAATTGAGGCATAAAGTTTGAGAATAATTAAAAATTAAAGAAATTGATTGCCAAATGATAACAATAATAATTGAAAATTCAAGAAAATTATTAAAATTTGAGAAAAATATTTTAAAATCTAGGAAATTAATTGAAGAATAATGAAAGAAATAAAAAATTCGAGAAAATATTTGCAAAGTAATACAAGTAATTAAAAATTGAGCAAAATAATTTTAATTTGTTAAAAATAATTGAAAAACTTATAACATATATTTGTAATAAAAAATATGATTGAAATAATAATTGAAAAAATAACTAGAATTTGAGATAAATAATAAAAAATTAGAAAATTAATCAAAAAATAATTAAAAATGACAAAAAGTAAATGAAAATTAATTGGAATTAAATTTATTAAAAATTAATAATTGATAGAAATAATTGTAAATTGAAGAAAATTAATCCAAGTTTTAAGAACAATAAATTTAAAAATATTTAAATATGTCTTCAATTTTTAACAATTGTTTTCTATTATGATTTTAATTATTTGCTACAATTTTCATCTACTTTTATCATTTTTAAAAAATGTTCTTCAATTTCTAATGAATTTTTATTACTTTTCAATTTTTCCCCTTAACTTTGAATTCAAAATTTCCGCAAATTTTAATTATTTTCCTTAATTTTTAATTATTTCCTTCTATATCAAATTATTTTCATTATTTATTAATTAATTTTCAATTTCTTTCGTCATTTTTCGATTATTTTTGCAAAATATGATTTTTGTTTTTTAAATTTTAATCTTTTTCTTCGAATTATAAATTCATTTCTCCACGTTCTTATTAAGAAATTTATTTTTTTCTGTAATTTTGACATATGGAATTCCACAGGGCGACTTTTTTGCTCTATGGAAATTGCAGACGTACCATACACAAGTCACCGCCCCTTAGTTTCAAAATTTTTAAGAATCTTGAAATTTAAATGAAAACTAATCCTAAAACAGTCGTGTAGCCAGTAGATGCAGTTAAAAAATTCTGATTTTAATATTTATGACAAAATTTTATATCTTCCTTAGGGGTTGGTTTTAAGGGTGCGTTTGAATCTTAATTACTACAGAATAAGTTGCAAATTTGTCCATCTTTAAAATTTTGCAAAAATATACTAAAAATTTGTGTCCTATTACATTTGATAATGTTCGTATTCTTTAAAAAATATTCTAAATTTGTTTAAATTTTCAAAAATTTGTTGTAAAAGAAAAGCATGACGTGATGGAAACAAACGGGCTCTGGATTTAGCGACCAAAATTGCTTTAAGAATTCGTGGTCTGGTTCTATGAGTGAAAAAAATAGTATCTGTGGTCCTGTGAAATTATATCTGTAAAAATTCGTATTAGCACAAAAAGACCATGCTGCTTATTATATAAAGCTTTTAAAAACGCTTGAGAAATGGCACTTGTGTGCCAGCAGAAACTAAATCTAATTGCTTTGAGTAATGCATATAAGAATGAAACGTGAGTCATGAACAAGAATTTTTGGGCGTCCACGCATCCCATCAATTGAGATGATGTATATGTTACTACATTATTGAAATGCTGACATACCATTTGCATGAATCCTGGCGCCTAAAGTACGTTCAAATGTACTCGAGAGTCGACATATATCTACAATTATACACATCAGTAATGAGTATATAGGTATAATGGCATTCAAGCTATATAGGCAGAGAACAAGTATATCGTCGTGCCAAGAAATGCATCGCGGTTACTATGCAAAATCGCCCACCACTCTGTCTTTTTTCCAGCCAAGATATACGACATCTGAATTGCGTTCGAAAGAAGCTCGATTCAATTGTGACTCCACGGGGTACAAAGTTTTGTGGGGGCGTCTATAGTCATCTACCAAGATGTCTAACTGCACGTGCTCTAGGCGCCAAGACCTGCTCTCTTGGCTATTATTATTCCAATCTCACTCTGCTTACCGTTTCTCAATATGAGCGTCCACACATTTTGAAACAATAGTTACATCTTGTTATTCTTTAATGACCCTCAGTCATTGTATTAGTACTGATTTAAATGTTTGCACTGTCAAAAAAACTAAATTGCTACTGTATAAACATCATTTTGAAAAAAATCACTAACACTGCTCTAAGCGACAAGCTTGAATGTAAAAAATGGATGTAGAATGTCTTAAAACATGAGGAATTAAAAATTGTGTGCAACTGCTTGAAATAAGCCATTGAACGTTGCTCTGTCATTAGGAAGCGTACAAAATCTGAAAACACAATCCAATCACTGAGAAAATAAGCCTTGCAGTAATAGCTTATTTTTTCAGTTAAACTTGAAGAAGCGTAAACGAAAAATGGTAACATGATAAGCAAAATAGAGTATTTAAGTAATAATAACCATGACATGCGGTCGATCACCAGGAAAAACAGCAGAGAGGGCGTTCATCTCAACATCAGCTTCTCTATTAGAGTTTTCCATTTTCACGGCAGCTGTCTTCTCGTCTTCTTTTCAAGAAACAGCTTTTCTCTCATTTGCACACGATATTTCTCCTTACAGCAACATCATCCTAATCATCATATCTTTATCACAATATGCAGACATTAAATCACTAAACGAATTCTAAACAATTATTCTACCCTCATCACTAAACTGACTACCCTTAACTAGTATCATATCGTGGAGACATTTGCGTTGCTTTATTAGACGAAAACTGAAAGTTCGGGGGGGAAGAAGTGAACAATTGAAGTAACTGGTTCGAAGGTAGAAACTCGTTTGAAGACTCCAATGTCCGATAAACTAAAAGCGGTTCGTAATCGTGCGAACGACACGAGTCGCGCGACGCAGAAAATCGCGGATCACTGCCAAATCGTCTTTGAGAATGTCCCGAGGACGAGTCTTTATATATGCAACGAGTATGCGAAAATAGAGGAAGAGCAAACAGACTCGTTCACATCTAGCTCCCGTCGGCGTTTACCTCTTTTACGAGGTGGAAGAACATAATCTTATCCGGAGTGTGTACGTCGTATCGTCATAAAGACCATTATGTCCTGACCTTACACTAGTCAAGCATAAGTGCTTCTAAGACTGACGTAAAAGCAACTTTATTTGCTGTCCGTACGCTATATACTTGCGTTCCTTTTTCAAATAATTGACTTAGAAATCATTGCGCATCAACGGGTAAATACCAGTTTGCTAATGCAAAAATAGTTCAGGTGATGGTGATAAGTGACACTAAAAATAGTAGCCACATGGTCTTGTGATAATTCAGAATATATCAATAAATTTCCAAGAATCCATCAATAATAAACACACTAAGTTTCTCATCAAACTAATGTCATATAGAACATATACATGACAATTATTTAACAGATTATTCTATGTTTTGGTTTTTAAATGCTTTGACAACTGTATACCGAATAATTGATAAGAAAAACATTGACGTAGACAGTCATTGTTGTTTTTTTTTTCTTGAAATTGTATTTTATTGTGGAACGTAAACAAATATGATTTCATTTTGTTAGAAATTGGGAAGGAGTTGCAATACTTAACGCTTTGCAGTACAATTTTTTAAAAATAGAAAAAACATTTTTTTGCACAAATGTTAAATGTATAATCCAAAGAAGCAAAAAAGATGAAATTTAATACATTCTACACTAGTACATTTTTATGTATTTTTCTTCGCTGAATCCGAATCCGAAATCAGAATTGATAGATTGGTTCTACTTTTTGAGAAAGACTAAAAAAAAATATCAAAAGCATAAATAAAAAAAAAAATTTTTCGGGACACTACGCTAGTGTATTTTTAGGTATTTTTCTCCGATGACTCCTAATCCAGAGTCAGAATAACCAGATTGGCTAAATTTTTTTAGATAATCTTAAAAAACTGCTCAAAAACACGAAAAAAAAAAAAAAATTGCCCGGGACACTACAATAGTGTATTTCTACGTATTTTTCACTAATTACTGCAAATCCAAAGTCAACATGATCAGATTAGACAAAATTTTTTAGATAATCCTATAAAAGCGATTTTTTCGTGTTTGTGATCAGTTTTTTTTGAGATTATCTTAAAAAATTCAACCAATCTGGCAATTCTAACTTCGGATTCGGAATCAGCGGACAGGAATACGTAGAAATACACTAGCATATTGTCACGGACAAAAAAAAACATATTTTGGATTTTTTTTTTTTTTAGTTCTGAACACTTTTTTTAGATTATTTCAAAAGTTTTAGCTAATTTGATTATTCTAACTTTGGATTCAGATTCATCGGAGAGAAATACGTAAGAATGTCCCGGACAAAAAAAAACTTTTTTTGAATTTTTTTGTGTTTTTGAGCAGTTTTTTGAGATTATCTCAAAAATTTTAGCCAATTTGATTATTCTGACTTTGGATGTAAATTGAGTAGAGAGAAATACGTAAGAATACACTAGCATATTGTCCCGGACAAAAAAAAATTTTTTAGGTTTTTTTTGGGGTTTTTTTGAGCGGTTTTTTGAGATTATCTTAAAAAATATAGCCAATCTGTCAATTCTAACTTCGGATTCAGATTCAGCGGAGAGAAATACGTAGGAAAAGTCTAGCATATTGTCCTGGACAAAAAAAAAAAATTTTTAATTATTTTGGTGTTTGAGCAGTTTTTTGAGGTTTTTTCAAAAAGTTGAACCAATTTGGCTATTTTAACTTTGGATTCTTATTCAGCCGAGAAAAATACATAAGAAACACTAGCGTATTGTCCCAGACGAAAAAACTTTTTTTTTTAGATTTTTTTGGAATTTTTGAGCAGTTATTTTAGAATTATCTCAAAAAGTATAGCCAATCTATCAATTCTAACTTCGGATTCGGATTCAGCGGAGAGAAATACGTAGGAATACACTAGCCTATTGCCCCAGACAAAAAAAAAACTTTTTTTTATTTTTTTATTTTTGGGTATTTTTGAGCAGTTTTTTGAGATTATCTCAAAAAGTATAGCCAATCTGTCAATTCTAACTTCGGATTCGGATTCAGCGGAGAGAAATACGTAGGAATACACTATCATATTGTCCCAGACAAAAAAAAATCATTTTTTGGATTTTTTTTTTTTGGGTTTTGAACAGTTTTTTGAGATTACCCTAAACATTTTAGCCAATTTGATTATTCTAACTTTGGATTCAGATTCATCGGAGAAAAATACGTAAGAATACACTAGCATATTGTCCCGGGCAAAAAAAACTTTTTTCTGTTGATTTTTTTTGGATTTTTGAGCAGTTTTTTTAGATTATTAGATTATCTCATAAAGTATACCCAATCTGTCAATTCTAACTTCGGATTCGGATTCAGCAGAGAGAAATACGTAGGAATGCACTACCATATTGTACCAGACAAAAAAATTCTTTTTTGATTTTTTTTTTTGTTTTTTATTTTTGAGCAGTTTTTTTAGATTATCTCAAAAAGTATTGCCAATCTGTCACTTCTAACTTCGGATTTGGATTGAGCGGAAAGAAATACTTAAGAATACACTAACCTAGTGTTCCGACAAAAAAGAAAAAAAAATTTTTGATTTTGATTTGATATTTTGAAATTTTTTTTTAGGTTATTTCAAAAAGTAGAACTAATCTAACAATTTTGACTTCGTATTCGGATTCAGTGAAGAAAAATACGTAGGAATGCACTAATGTTGTGTCTCGGATAAAAAAATTTTTTTTTTTCGTGGCACTGTGTAACAGGTGTTCGAGATCGAAATTTGAATAAACGTCCGAATAATGGGTAACCTTCTTTTTTTTAAATTTGGTATACCTACGTATTTTGATGCGCTGATTACGATAATCTTAGTGAAAATTTTTGCAAATTTGACTATCATGGTAAAAACCATAAAAAAATTCATAAACATCTAGTTTTTTGCAATTATCTTAACAAATATTAAAAATTTCGAAAACTGTTTTTTACAAAAGTTGTAGGTGTTCTTGAGGGGTTTGGTTCCCCGAAATTTTTCTTTACAGAAGGATACAGGGGGGCTCTTTTGACACTTGTAGAGATCTTTTACCAAAATATTTCCGGGCAATAGTGATTTTTACAAAAAGAAAGAATGTGGCAATCCGCTCTACGCGCTGTTAGAGAAACTTGAATATCGATTTTCTCAAAAACTATTAGAGATTTGAAAAAGATGCACAAAACAAAAAATATGTATTTTTAGAAGGCCTACAACTTTTGTTATAAACAATTTCTAAAATTTTCAATATTTATTGAGATAATTTCAAAAAATTTAATTTTTATGGGTTTTTTATGGTTTTTACCATGACAATCAAATTTGCGTCAATTTTTACTAATATATTCGAAACTAGCGCGTCAAAATACGTAGACATACCAAGTTTCAAAAAAATCGAGGGTTCCCTTTATTCGGATGTACACAAAAAAAAAAAAAATCGAGGTCGTACTCTGCGTTGCACAGTGGTCAGGATTTGGAAATTAGAGTTCAAAATAGCGCAGAGCACGCAAATCTTATCCGATTTTTAATTACTTTTTTTAGAAATATTCGTTATTAAATTTTTAAGAGATCGCTCGAGGCCGATTTTTCAAATAAATCTTCAAAACTTTTTTATATACTTATAAACATTGAAAAAAAAAATTTTTTTCTTTTAAGTAGTCCTCATAGAAAAAATAAAGTTTATTAAAATTGTTTAATTAACAAGAATAATTAATAAATAATTTTGTTTTTCAATACTTGAATGCAAGATGTTATAAAATATTGCCTTTTTTATTTCTTTTCTTAAAGAATTTGACTATTATTTAACAAAGGAGCACTACTTTAAAAAAAAATTATTTTTAATTTTTATAAATAAATAAAAAAAATTTGAAGCTTTTTTTGAAAAATCGGCCTCGAACGATCTCTTAAAAATTTAATAACGAATATTTCTAAAAAAAAACTGTGCGTCGTGCTGTAAAGGGTTAAATATTCCAAACACTTTCTAGAAATAAGTATATTGAAAATAACTCCATTTTCAGCAGAAAATTCTATTTCCAGATTGTTATTCACAATCCAAGTTTGCTTTTGAGTTATTAAAATACTGTAAATTAGTATATTAACACTTTCGTAATGGTTTATCAGTTGATCCGGAAAAACAAATGTCTCAAATCATTAGAAACTTTTATCTTTACCTTATTTATTACTTAGTCTACTGAACAAAACATATTTTTCTAATACCCAAAGCTATTTGCGTCATATATTGTCATCTAACTACAACATGTGACATTTCAAAAATAAATGTTCCTAAATGAAAATAATGATGCATTATTTCACATTTGAACCAATTTGCAATCTTTCAGATCAAGAGGAAACCATTAAAAGCGACTTTTCGTTTCCTTGCAGACACAGTTCGAGAAAATTGGGTTAGTCGCTCGTTTCTTGAAACGGATATTTTGTTCTTGACTGTTTGTCGTGAAACGGAAGAAGAAGAATTAATTGTACCGAATCGCAGGGAACAATAAATAACTTTTGACATTTTGACAACACGGATCGCTAATGTTAGAAAGTCGTCTGCTCTCGCAATAATTATTCCTGTTTCGATTCAAACTCTTGATGTGGTTCCAGCAGGTCGATCTGGCTTCTATTTTCGAAACATGCGTCTCACTGGCAGCATGCAAAAGCCTCTTTCGATGGCGAGTAGAGATGATTATACGACTCTTGCCAAAAATTATATTTGACCTGTACCTTTCTCGTTTTCACACATATACGCAAAATAATATTTCTGTGGACAAGTCTTTCAATTTCCGCAATTAGTATATAAAACACAGAGCAAAAATTGAAATGCAAAATTGTCATGCAACATTCGGAAGAAAGTGATAAAAAATTTGGATTTTGAAATAACTTCATTACTTTTTTTTATTTATTCCGCAAAGAATATGTTTCTTTTTAATTCTCTTGATGATAATAAATCATTCCATCAGAGTAATTTTCTGATTTAAGTTTAGGGATTATATTTTTGGAGTAGCATAGGTGGACATAACCAGTTTAATCTCGTGTGTGTTTGAAGGTAACTATACAAGAGCAAGGAAAGGCAAAGAAAGAAAACAGGAAGGGGCTTTCATAGGTGAAGGAAGCAGAGGTGGAATAGCATTAAAGGATTAAAAAAACAAGGAGGCCCTGATCGAGACCTTGAAACTTAATCGAGATCACTCTTGCCTCGAATTTTTAGTGTAACTGCGGCCTTAATAATAAAATGATGTTAATGGTTAGAAGGACACATTGTTGGGAAAAACCGCCCTCACGAAGAAAGACAAGTGAAAGATTATATACGTTTTAAATGTGCATTATATGCTCGTGCACTTGACCCTGACAGTGTTAAAGATTTTATCTGAATAATTCAATAAATGCTCGCAATAAACCACAATCACTCAAGAGTATCTAATGTAAATGTTGCTGTGAATAATAATTCTAAGAAAAGGACTTTTACGAAGTTTGTAAATACTATTATGAGGACAAAACGGTATTAAATGCAATTAGGAGTTTTATATCTCAATTAGAATATTGTTTTCCGAGTATTTTTATTTTCCTAGAATAACAACTATTTACTGAGAAAACTTTCCTCTTATTATCTTACGTTAGTTTATCCTGTGTTAGAATTGCAAGTGTTGAAACTTGTGTATTTGACTCAAATAATTAATTGGGTCAAATAAATAAATGACAGTCAATTATTCGATTTGAAGTAAACAATGTTCTTTAGACGAAACGCACTTTTTACGTACAATGTGTGGATAATTTGAAAGTTACGGAAATTTTTGTATGAATGAGAAATTTCCAGATTATGTAAAACTGAAAAGCTATACATAAACTGGTTGTCTGCTCATAACAGCAATTATAAAGTTTAGTGGTATAAAAATCTTTCAAAATTGTATAGGTCCAAACCAGCAAAAAGTTCCCATAAAATTCATTGCATAAAAGTAAGCGACGTTTATCGCTTTAATTATAGCGTAAGTACACTGAACCGAATGACTCGTTCCACTAGACGATAGATTCGCAAATCATTAAATATAGTGTTAAATGAATGATACATCTGTCTTACTACTACCTTAAGTGATTTTCTACATGTTCGTTCCAAAGGTTGTTTTCTTCTACACAACAATGGAAAAATACTTTTTTTTTATCATTACGCACAAATATATCAATGCACTTTAAGTACTGAACATTCAAGTGACCTAAATTTTACATCCAATCTCGTATGGATTTTAAATTTATTTTTATCTCATTTCGTGAATAAAATTTATAGAAAAATTTCATAGATAACAAAAAGTTTATTGAATTGAAGTTTACAACTCGAAGAATATACGTAACTACATCACATAATCGTCAATGAGAAGAACCTAAAAACGTAACTTTTTCTGCACTTTTTTGATTGGCATTGAGCTCAAGAACAAACTTACTTGAGTAAGGAAAGTTTTTCATCAAATTATAAATTAGATTTCCTTGTTTTAATTAAAAAATAGCTGAATAAGTGAATCGTAATTTTGCACAAGCACATCTTTTTGTAATGTTGTTATATATATATTATCGTGTTGAGTTATTGTATGGAAATATCAGACATATTGATATTTAATACCCATTTATGTTAAAAATGCCAACATCTAAAAATGTCAAAGTATCAGGTATAAAATGTTGCTCATTAAATACCGATGTATCAGCTAACGAATACTGACATTATCAATGTCGATATCAGTAATGTCAAATTACGAGATGTCAGTGCAGATATTGATAATCTGTACCTTTCAAATTTCAGTGTACATAATCTTTTATAGAACTCTGCAAAAAATTTCTGATAGCGTCACTATAAAAAGAATGTCTTATTTTAAGACGCAACATTTTTAAGATAGCTCTTGATATATATATATATATCAACATATATATGTGACGCTCCACGGTAAAAAGGGACCTTAGCTGCAAAAGGAAAATTTTACAGGAGAAGGATTGATCCCTAATAACACAAAAAGTAAAAAAGATAAGAAATTTTTACTTTTTAATGTCAAAGAAGAACTCAAAATCTATCGCAAAACCTCAAAATCCATTTTTTGCAGTTAAGGTCCCTTTCACCGTGGAGCGTCACATATGCAGTTCAAAAAAACAAAAGTCAGAAATGTTACGCTCCTACCCCCCAAATTTCTTCCAAATTGAAAAAAAAGTTACCCCTATTTTTTTATTTTGAACTCGGTCAATATTTAGAGGTGTCACAAAGACCATGAAATTTCTCATTTATTTTGTATGGGAAAAACGCACTTTATCGTAAATTTGCAATACAATCGTTAAAAATCACTTCAATCATTAATACACCGAATAAGTTTCTAAAAAGTATTTAAACAACAGTATTCCACGATTTATTTATTAATTTGTTGATATTAACTATTTTTTTTTGCGATTTCAAAAAACCCAAAAAAATTCAAAAAATCTAAAAAATTAATAATAGTTAATATCAACAATACAGGGCTCGAACCGGTAAAAGTACTTAAAAATACGGACTTTACGGACCAAAAATTCAAAATTACGGACTTTTAAGGACTAGTTACGAATAAACATTTTGTATCCCGAAAGACTATTTTGAGTGTGATAGAATTAAAATACAGTACAAAAGTAAAAAGAAATTGTATTTTTTATGTTTAAAAAAATTTATTTCTTTGAAAATTATAGAAAATTTTATTAATATTAAATAGAAAAATATTAATCAGTTTGAGGCAAATAAGAGAACAATTATTGTAGGTATACTTATAACATAGGCACAAAAAAAAGCTTTCTGAGCATTAAAATAGACATATAAGTCTTATTATAGTACTAGCAACATTAACGCGCGCCAGAAACTTTGCATTATTACTTGTTATTAAAAACTATAAATTTTTGCAACTTCAAATAATGAAAATTAGGAGAATAATTACAAAATTGAAGAAACTAACTGAAAAATAACGAAAATAATTAACAATTGAAAACAAAACTCGAAAAATGTCTAGATAATTATACAATTGAAAAAGAATAATTTAAATAATTGAACAATAAATATTCAAATTAAACAAGAAAATTCAAAAATAAACTGTTGGAAATAATTGCAAATTGAAAAACTGAATTGAAAATCGACAAAATAATGGAAATTGAAGAAAATAATAACAATTACGAGAAATAAATTGAAATTTTAAGAACTTAATTGAAATTGGAAAAATAATGAATAATTTTAAAAAAATTACAAATGAACTGAAAAAAAATTAAAGTTGAAAACAAATTTTAACAATGACTAGATAAACACATAACCGAACAAAAAAATTGAAAAAATTAAAGAATTATAAAACTTTTAGAGAATAATTGAAAAAAGTGTACAAACAATTGAAAATTGGGTAAAATAAATAATAATTGCAAGAAATAGTTGAAAAATATATTAATTGACAATTGAAAAAAAATACTTTAAAAATATGAAAATTATATGAACAATTGTTGGAAATAATTAAACATTGAACATCTAGATTGAAAATTAAAAGCAGTAATTACAAAAAAAGGGGGGAAAATTGAAAAATTAAGAAAATAATTAGAAATTGCAAAAAGGAATTGAATTTCAAAGAATAAACTTCAAATTGAAAAAAAAAGATAATTATTGAATATAGAATAACATAATTAAACAAATGCTTTTAAAATTAAAAAATTTTATTGCGATACTCGAAAAAAAAAAAAATAATTTAAAAAAGGCGAGAATTTTTTAATATTAAAGACAATAATTTAAAATTGAAAAATGAAATTAGAAGAAAATAGTTGTAGAATTAAACAATTGTATTGAAATTGTGAAACAATTTTTATGAGTGAAAAAAATAATTGCAAATTGAATTAAACAACTGAAAAGTTAAAAATTAAATTAAAATTTGAATAAAAAATGTAAAATTGAAGAAAATATTTAAGAGTTTAAGAAAATAGTTGTAGAATTGAAAAACTGAATTTAAATTTAAAACAATTTTTATAATTGAAAAAAATGATTGAAAAAAGCCGACAATTAAAGAAAAATTATAAAGAAAAAAGTAAACTGGAAAAATAATTTAAATTTTTTAAAAATAATTGAAAATTAAAGAATTAAATCAAATTTTGAAGAAGACAGATAGATAGTTAAAAGGAAAATAACAAAATATAAAATTATCAAATATTAAAGAAAATAATAGACAAATGAAAAAAATTCGAAAACTATCAAGAATAATCGACAAGAGAACAAAATAATTTAAAAAGTTAAAGAATAATTATAAAACTTCAAGAGAATGAATGAAAATTGAAAAAAATGTTGAAATTAATTGAAAGTTGCGGAAAATGAATAATAATTGAAAGAAACAGTTTATGACGGGAATAATTAAAGAATTGAAAAAAATATCTGAAAAATAATTAAAATAATTGACAACTGATAACAAACTTCGACAAATCGCTAAATTAAAACAATATTATAATTCAAAAAATCATTTGAAAATGAAAAAATGACTATAAGTTGAAGAATGGAATTAAAATTTATATAATTTAATTGAAAATTCAAAAAAGTAATTTATAAATGCCGTGATTTATTAAATATAGCAGAAAATAATTAAAAACTGAAAAATAGAATTGAAATTTGAAAAAAAATTCAGAATTGAAGAAACTAATCGAACATGTGAATTATAGTCATAGAAATTTATTGATAATAAAAAAAAATGGACAAAAGGGAAGAATTTTTAATAATAAAGAAAAAAATTGAAAAATGCAATTGAAATTTGAAGGAAATAATGGAGAATTGAAGGAGATAGTTTTAGAATCGAACAATTGAGTTTAAATTTTAAAACAATTTTTATGAATGAAACAAATAATTGAAAAAATCAGGGAATTTTTAAATGTAAAGGAATTAAATTGAAGTTTTAAGATAATAATTGATAATTGAAGGAAAAATTACAAATTGACGAAAATAATTGCCAGTTAAAAAAAAATTCGAAATGTGTCGAGAATAATCGTTATTAGAACAAAGTAATTTTAAAAATTAAATAGTAATTATAAAAGTGGATGTAAATAATTATTATATTTGAAAAAACTTTTTTCAAATTATGAATTTATTAATTGATAATCTAAACTAAAGAAAAATGTAGGAAAAATTTTAGGAAATAAATGAAAATTGAAGAAATCAATTGGAACTTGAAGAGCATATTAAATTTTCAAGAAAATAACTGATAATTGAAAAAATGCGAGTATTATTGAATATTAAATAAAATAATTAAAAATTGAAGAAAGGAATTAAAAAATTGAAACTCAACCGTTTTTACACTGCTTAGGGTCTCTTATCTTAGAATTTACGGAATTTGTGGATTTCGAGCCCTGAACAATAAATAAATTATGGAATACTGTTTTTTAAACACTTTTTAAAAACTTATTCTGTGTATTAATGATGTGGGTGATTTTTTACGATTTTATTGCAAATTTACGATATAGTGCGTTTTTCCCATGCAAAATAAACTTCATAGCGTTTGCGCCACCTCTAAATTTTGTCCGATTTTAAAATAAAAAAATAAGAGTAACTTTTTTTCAATTTGAACAAATTTGAGGGGTAGAAGCATAAGATTTCTTACTTTTTCTTTTTTTTTTTTTTCTTTTGACAACCCTAATATAAGTACATATTAAGTAATTAACGTATCGAAATAATTCTATACAATATATTTATATCAAAATTTTATTAAAACGAAAAATATTAATAAAATTGATTATATTTTAAAATATATTCAATGTCTTATGTTCAATTAAGGTTAATTATATAATTATACAATTAACTATGATTTTAAAATGGTAAATAATATAGTTGGAACTTTTTCAAATTTGCATTAAATTGACATTGCCGCTTACATAATTTCATTTTATAAATAAATTATATAATTTAGTTATAATTTAAAGCTGAACAGCAATATACCTAAAATATACATAGATATCGTTATATTAATAAAATCAGACTAGGACAAAAACTACTTTCTCAATCAAAAATGTCTGTACAATTTAGGAATGGATACGCAGATTTTTTAACATTGGATAATTACATTTCTTATTTAGCATTGTCAGCCTTCATTTTGCTGTATTTAGAATATTTTACCAGTTTTTTATTTTGTATTAACTATAAAATAACAGTAATTTATGTTTAATCGAAAAATTATTGACTACATAGCCCAAAAAGGTGAATCTTAAAAAAATATCATTTATTTCATAATTTTTGTTTTTTTACGCGATCTAATCAACATACAATTGTTTTTATTCCGTGATTTTTTCATTAAAACATTATTTTTAATCCAGCAGATTTCACTATCTATAACAGATAGCACTCATAACTGCTATCTGCTAAAATAAAAATAACAGATTGCAGATATACCAATGCGTGCTTTCGGTTTTCTCAGTTCGTGCTATCGGATATTTTTTTACCGGGAGCACTTGATGTAGAATCTGAAGAAACTCATTTAAAGCAATTTAGACTAATTTAAGAAGTTTGCTCGTTATGTACTTAAGTCACCTGAACAAATCAGTTAGTCTAAGAAGATGCTATACTTAATCATCTGCGGACATCCCATTAATATGCAATTCATCATAATTATAGTTTAAGAGATTCTATAATCGAGTTAATAAATCGTGCTGCTGCGATTCAAGATTGGAGCAATGAAATATGAAAATCAGGTCGTTTGAGTCCTGGACAAAGATTTGCAAATTATGTGTTTAATAAAAGTCGGTTGACGCAATCACTACGAATTAACACGAAACTAGCAGCTACGTCACATCCTCATATTTTGCGGCATAGTGAGGACTCGCATAACCAATGAGGGCGCCTCATCCTCCTCCATCCCAGAAATAAATTATCGACTCAATATTGTAATCGAGCGCGGTGACCTTTTTAATTCCGTACGACCTGGACTTTGACAATGATGATTCGCATGAATTGACTTGACGCGTGCTGTGGGCAAATTCGAGCGGTCGCCGACCGCCAATGAAACAGCGACTTTTTTAATAAGCACGACTCCACTCCTATATATACAGTTCTACTATCGCGATCAAGGTCATACATTCGAGATCTCACAATTGATTGATCCAATATAGCAATCAATTATTAACGTTCAGACATACATTTACATTGAAAACAGACATACAAACGGACATACGTACATTCTCTGTATTTGTACGCACGATATATTGGGTATGAGTATTAAGGGTCGTCCATAAATAGGGTTGTAATTTTTTTATTTCGAATCTGCTAGATTGGTTCAACTTTTTGAGATAGAATTGAACAAAATTAAATTTAATTTAAAATTCATTTCCACGGAAAAAATATTGCAGATCGAATATACACCATATAATATCAGTTATGGTCAGTTGTAAGTGACTGTAACGTATATTTTAACACCATTATATTGCTCGTGCTTTTAATCGAATTTATGACCATGTTTAATTTTTTTAATGGATCTGAGCCCACGATCAGATGTATCTTGATTATACACGCGCAGTGAGAAATGTGTTAATGTGTGTGTGTATCTTCAACAGAGCACAAAGTAAGAGCACAAATGTTCCATCTCACACTGAGAGTGAATGTACCTCGCATTCAACGTTCATTAAGCCTTTTAGTTTATCAGTTACAACTTACAGAAGAAAAAAAATGTCAATGAAATAAAGAAGAAAGAACATTATTTTGTAAGATTAACAAATTTTTTTTTATGGTAATAAAATTTTCCATAAAATGTATCTTTTTTATTTTTAAACAAAAATTGTTTACAATTGTTTATTAAACGTTAAAATAACTCGTTTCTTTTAATATTCTGTAATATGTACAGTTTTTTGAATTTTTCGTCAACTTTAACAAGCTTCATAATTTAAAATTAATATTAGCAATTCTATAAACAATTTTATAAACAATGTTAAAAAAAGCTTTCATTTCAATTTGCGTCATCTTTTTTCTTGTATTAAGCATTATTAATGAAAGACAATTTTCAGTTAGTGCAATTTTCATTACTTGATAGTAGTTTTAAACACTTTTTAAAAACTGCTTTGTTTATTGTTTATTATTAGCAATTTTGTAAACAATGTTATAAACATTTTTTTAGAAAAAATCAATGTTTATGTAAATTTTTTATAACATAACAAATTAATTGTTTGTAATCTTGAATAGTACTGATGATTACTTTTAGATAACAAATTCTGTAAATTATGTTAAATTAAATCGCTAAATGTATAATTGAATAAATCAGTTTTTGTTCACTTATTTGTTAATAAAAAATGAAAAAAAAATGTAAACAATATAGTTACTGCGTAGAAACATTCTTAGACTATTGCAACAATAAATTTAATTATTATTTCTTCAATATTAGCCTACAATAAGCAACAATATGCGTTTAAAGTACAAAAAAAATTTTGTTTATCTTAACGTTCAATAAACAATTGTAAACAATTTTTATTTAAAAAATAAAAAGAAATACATTTTATGCAGAATTTTATTACTTTTAATTTAAAAAACAAATTTTAAATCGGTTAAAAATTATAGGGTAAATTCAATTTGTCCACAGGCAATTTTTTTTTTTACTATGGAGCGTCAAGAGAAAAATCATCATAACTTCTGACCTAAATCAAGTGCCCGACTTTTTTTTTTAAATTACTAATAATAAAGCAAGGAATCCTAATTTCCTAAAAAAAATACGAAATTTGACAGATAAGGATCTTTTTTTGTTTCGAAAATACTACAAAATTAGAGATAAAACATATAAAAATCCATCCATCAAAAAAATAATGTCCCTCTTCAGAAATTTTGAATCATAGTTAAAGCTTGAATTGCTTCAATTAAATGATATAATAGAGTGATTAATTTGCGGTAAGAATACAATACACTAATTTCGCAATCACACACTTCTATTTAAAAAAAAAAATGTCCGAAGAAGCATATATATGGCGCCAATTATTCGATGGAGCACGTCTTGTGTGTAAATTACACTCTTAAATTGCCCGCATTATACGCACATCAGTCTGACACTGATCACAGACCATTAAGATCAAGGTCATATATATATGTTCCAGATTAATTTACCCTTAGTCCATACAATCTTATTCTTCTCTTCGATGAGACACATTAAAAAAAAAAAAATTGCAAGAAAACATTTAGTATGAGTTCAAATTAATTATTCAGACAAGATAATTAGATAATAAATCCATAATATACTGTACAAGATAAAATCACGCATTAAATCGCGTAAGTATGTTTATGTCACGTGAAAAACGATAATATACTAAGAAAACGTGATTTACTTTATTAACATATCACACTTGCAAATTCCACATAAAAGAAAAAATAGTTTTATGTCACAATCTACGTTAGAATGAGGAAAGAAAATTAAACAGATATTCATAACTACCAATTGCAAGAAAGTGACTTAAATTACACGTTCGTTGTCAAATTAATTTTAGTTTATAATATACTTGATTTGGAATTTCCTATTGCTGAAAGTGCCATTTTGAGAATCGTTTAAAAAAAACATGGTCTGAAAAATATCGAATTCACACTCGAATATAAATATTACAAACTCATTTATGCAATTCTGTGTGTCATACAAGTTGAAAATATCCTATTTATTAATAAAAAAAAGATTTTTTAAAATTTATTTAATTATTATTTGTAGATAGATTTTAATAAAATTAAATTAGGTAAATAATTTATAGATCTGTTTTAATTTTAAAAAATAAATAATATAATTAAACTGTTAAATTAAAGTTTAATCTCTTTTAAAATGAGAAAATAAACCCAGTATGTGTTTTTAAAGAATTGAATAGGAATTTAAAATGATTTGTACCCCTTTTCTTTTATAAACATAATTTCATATAATTCAATAATTTTAAATAAAAAATAAATCGTTTTGAAAAAGTAGAATTTAATAAAAGTTTACGGTGTCTATCAAATAATCAGTTTTAAATTTTTTACCAATTTTTTTTAAGAGAATAAAAACAAATCTGAAAATGTTAGAAAAACTGTGAAAAAGTTTTTTTTAATTGAGGAAATTAAAGGGAATGTGAAAAATTATGAAAGAGTAAGAGCATTTATAATAAATTATGAAAAAAAAATTTATTAGAGAACAATTTTTAAAAATCTAACAAATTATTAACGAAATTATAAAATTACAATAATTTTAAACATGTTATTGTTTACTCAAGAGGAAAAACTTCAAAACCTTGGGAAAATTGAGAAAAAAAAAACGTTGAATAAATATTTATATTGAGTGGGTAAATTTAAATTTAAAAATATTTTTGATTCTTTAAACATCACTAAGTTTTGATTCATAGATCGCAAAGAAATCTTAAATATGCAAATTGTAGCATTTTTGAATTGTGTACAAAGTAAGTAAAAAGTATTTTTTATAAAATGTATTAAACATGACAAAAAAGTAAAAAAATTAATTTTTCTCAAAATCTTTTATTTTAGAAACCTTAATAACTGTGAACAAGATACTATTAGGGTAATAGGGTTCGATAATAGCTCAGTAGATGTGTTTTTAAAAAACAAAAATAATAAAATAATTACATTTTAATTTTTTTTTTTTTAATTTAATAAGAATTTTTATAATAAAAATGTAACTAAATAAATAGATTTGTCATACATGAAAATTTTGTTAAACAGAAACTTTGATAAATTAAAATTTGATAAAAACAAATTTGGATCAATAAAAATTAAGTTTAATGAAAATTTTTATATTTGGCTTGTTAAAAACTTCTATTTAATAAAAATTCGGTTTATTAAATCGACTCATTTTCATCTGAAAAGCATAAATTTTCATTCTTAAGCAAATACCCAGATGTATGTGTGTGTTAGTCTGTGTGTCTGTCTGTCTGTCCGTAGTAACGTCTTTTGTCGCCAGGATATCTCGAGAACGCTTCAACGGATTTCAATAAAATTTGAAACACTTATTAATCTCATAAATATCTAAATTTGGACACAGAGTTTTTTGAAAATACCCAATAAAATATTTTTAAGCACTTTTTTTATAAAAATATATCCTTTTTTGACAAAAATGTTTTATGCTGTTTTATGAATATACATTTTAAAAAAATGTCGTATTACTTCTTGGAAAAATGGTCTAGATTAAGAAAAGAACTAATTTGTTTAAATAAAGTTTATATTTTCCCGGAAATTGATAGAATTAATGACTATTTTCGTTTTTTTAACGATATTAAAATTCCCGTTTTTTTTTCTTGTATTTTATTTCCATGGAAGCAAAGTGTTTATGAAATGAACATTATTGCTTCTTTGGCACATAAAGTTCATATTTGTGCCTAGAAAAAAGTTTTTTTTTTCAATTTATAAAAAATTCGTGCTGCAAAGGGTTAAAAAAGAAAACGACACTTTGACACTATAAAGCTCAAAATGAAGGCAGACGGCCGCTTTTTCGACTAGAATAATTGTCAAGTCTTTTAATAGATATACTGGATTTAAAATTAGACTTGGTTTAATAAAACAAGAAATATAGAGATTATAAATTCAAATTTGCTGCATGAAGCTATAAAAAGTCCGTCTGATAAACAAAGAATAAGTTATCCCATTCTTGCCTATTAACTTCTTCAGTATAACTGTTGAAAATAATTCAAGGCCAGAGTCGGATCCACTGTCAAGCTGTTCTAACTCATGAATAATTCGAAATCGAAAGTTTGCCAAAGCGGAGCAGCAAATGAGGAGAAGGAAAATAACCCGATCACAAAACTCGAGTAATATCGTACACTTTTTTCTAGGCTCTATTCAGGTTCAACTTTGCTGTTGTGCACTGATATATATCAAGACCTGATTTCTTCCTCTTCTGCTTCTCTGATCACACGAGATGACGATGTCTACAGACCCACATCATCAGCAATAAAAGATTGATGGATGTATTGCCTGTGTATAAGACTACCTGGATCTTCCAAGTTTCAAGATGACAACAATTTACTTTCACCTCTTTAAAAGGAGATTCCGACAACTTTTTTTTTACATTCTTTTCCTCGTATGGAGGCTTTAATACACACTGTATATACTCGAAAGACGCAAAATGCTATAATTAATTTTTTTAGATCAAGAATGTTGGAATATTGCGTCTTAGCTGAAATGTAAGTCTGGGAAATGTTGAAATTTTGTTTCTCGGAAAGTTTGGACTTGACAATATAATAAACACCTAATTTTGGGGAAAAAAACGGATAATATTGTTAAATAATGAATAATTATGTACACTAAAAAAAAGAGTAGTAAACCTGACTACTTTTTAATTACACGGAGTAGTTCAATAGGTCCTCAATTGAATTTAAAAAGTTATATTGACTTTGAAAAAGTAGTTAAAACAACTACGAAAGTAGTTGTTTCTACTCAGGGATCACAGTACCTATTGCTACTGAAAAAGGTGAATAGGTGCGAATTTTTTCAAAAATAGGGGACAAAAAGGGGACAAAAAATTTGCTTCAACTTATGTACTTGAAGATTTTATAGGACTTTTTTATTCACAAATTTTAAATAAGGAAACATTATACAGGACTGCCAGCGGACTTGTAGATTGAAAATAGTACAAAAAAGTGACTTTTTATTTTAAAAAGGTGAATAAATAGGGAGTTTTCAAGTGAGAAAAGTGAATAAACAATAATTTGCAATAATAAACAAAATATTACTGATATTAATTTGGGGCCCGCCAGCAGGCAAATAATTAATCAGGGCTCCCCAATATCAAATTTGAAAAAAAAATTTGTTAAATGAGAAAACTAATTGGAAAATGAATTAAAAATCAAGAAATGAAGACAAAAAATTTTAATTTAAAACAAAATAATTGAAATTTAAAGAAAATAATTGAAAAATGTAAAGAATACTTGTAATTACAAGGAAATAATTGAAGCATGATAAAAATAAGTAAAATTTGACGAAAAATAATGATTCACATTTAAAAGAAAATAAAAAAAATTTACATATGTAGAAAATATGTAGAAAACAGTTGAAAAATTACCATAAAAAACTGAAATTTGGAAAAAAAAATTAATGAGAAATATAACTCAAAAAACGAAGTAAAAAATAAAAAATGTATTACTTTAATTGAAAAATTAAGGACATAATTGAAACGTGAAGAAACTAATTGAATAATGTCATAAATAATTAAAAGCAAGTGTAAAAATTAAAAATTTATAGACAACAATAATAAAAAGATTGAAGAAAATGACATTTAAAGAAAATAATTCCAAAATGTCAAAAATATTTGAATAATAACAAAAATAATAGTTGTTTGAAAAAAATAATTGAGAAATGACAAAAATACTTGATAACTGATGTAAGTAATTGATAATTTATAGATAATAATCATTGAAAAATTGAAAAAAGTATTAGAAGATTGAGGAAAATAATTCAAAGTTGAAGATATTAATTGACGTTTGAAGAAAATAATTGAAATTTGAAGAGAATAATTAAAAAATGCCAAAAAAATTAAATATGAGAAAAGGAATTGAAATTGGTAGAAAATAATTGGAAAAAGTGTAAAAAATTATAAATTTGAAGACAATACTTGAAAAATTGACGAAAAAATTGAAAAATTAAGAAACTAGTTGAATAATGAGATAAATAATTGAAAGCTGGTTTAAAAATTAAAAATTTATAGACAATAATTGAACCTTTGAAAAAAATATTGGAATTTTAAGGAAAATAATTGAAAGTTGAAGAAATTAATTGAAGTTTGAAGACAATAATTGAACCTTTGAAAAAAATATTGGAAGTTTGAGGAAAATAATTGAAAGTTTTAGAAATTAATTGAAGTCTAAAGGAAAAAATTGAAATTTGAAGACAATAATTGCAAAATGTCATAAAATTTAAATATAAGGAAAGTAATTGAAATTTGTAGAAATAATTGAAAAAAAAATTTAAAAAGTTGTAAAAAATTAATAAATTTATGAGAATAATAAAAAGGATTAAGAAAATTATTAAAATTTTGAAGAAATTTATTGAAAACTGGTGTAAAATTTTTTTAATTTCTTGACAATAAACAAAATTGAATAAAATAATTGAAATTTGATAAAAATAATTTTAAAATGCCAAAAATAATAAAAATATGAAGAAAATAATTGGAAAATGACAGAAATAATTGAATAATGACAAAAGTAATTGAAATTTGAAGAAAATAATTTAAAAAATAGCAAAACTAAATTGAAATTTGTGTAGAAAATTTAAATACTTCTGACAATAAAATAAGGATTAAAAACATAATTGAAATTTTAAGAAAATACTTGAAATATTACAAAAATAAATGAAAATTTGTGTAATAAATTAAAAAATTTATGGCAATAATTTAAAGTTTAAAGAAAATAATTTAAATTAGAAGAAAGTAATTGAAGTTTAAAAAAAATAATTGTAACTTAATAGACTAATTAAAAAAAGTCAAAAAATTTAAATATGAAGAAAGTAATTAAAGTTTCTAGAAAATAATTGAAACGTGTAGAAAATAATTGAAACGTGTTGAAAATAATTGAAAAAGTTGTAAAAAATTAATAAATTCATTACAATAATAAAAAGAATGAAGACAATTTTTAAAATTTGAAGAAAATAAATTAAAATTGGTGTAAAATTTAAAATTTCATTACAAAAAAAATTGAATATAATAATTGAAATTTGTAGAAAATAATTCTAATATGCCAAAAATAATAGAAATATGAAGAAAATAATTTGAAAATGACGAAAATACTAAGAAATATGACAAAAGTAATTGAAATTTTTAAGCAAATAATTAAAAGATGACGAATGTAAATTGAAAATTGTGTAGAAAATTTGAATATTTTTGGCAATAATTTATAGATTTTAGAATATAATTGAAATTTTAAGAAAATAATATAAAAATGACAAAAATAAATGAAAACTTGTGTAATAAATTTAAATATTCCTGACAAGAAGTTAAAGACAGAAGAAAATAATTGATATACGAAAAAAGGAAGTTCAAAATCTTAGAATTATTTGAAAATTGACAAAAGGACTTTAAATATGAATAAAAATGAAAAAGTTAATTGAAAAGCGATGTAAAAATTAAATATTTGTAGACTGTATTAAAAGAATTGATGATGTAATGTAATTTTTTTGAAAACTGAATTTTTTACACGAGAATGTATATCCAAAATTTTTAAAAATTAATTTTTGACTTCGGAATCTTTATTTGCGACCTCAAAAATCTCCAAATAAGACTTGTTGAATTTCCTTGAATATTTATGTGATAAAAGATTGCACATATTGCAATGTATTATTTCTACATATTTTTTATAACACCCGACATTTTGAAAATTTTATTTCTTTAAACATTATATCTTAAAATATGGCTAAAAATGAAGAAATTTATGACCTAAAATATTTTTAGCTTATGAATTAAAAAAGTTGGGAATTTATTTTTAAAAGTTTATTTTTCCCCATGTATTTTTAATGGGGATTTTCTATTGACTGATGCAGATTAATGTAAATTAATTGGGCTGGGTTTTTATAAAAAATTTTTCTTTATATTGAACTGCTAAAATTTTTGGCTAGAACTATAAACTGAAAATTACTGAAAATTAGAAAAAGGGGAAATAGGGGACAATTCTTTAAAATAGGGGAAATAGGTGCAACATTTTAAAATAGAGGAAAAAAGGTGAATAAGGGACAACCTGTGATCCCTGTTCTACTTAGAAAGTAGTTGGTATAATGAGATTTTGTAGTTGTCTTTGAAATTTTACTACTTAAAGTAGTAAGTTGAACTACTAATGTTTAACTGCAAGAAAAGTAGTAAAATTAAAAACCTGAACACAGTTAGATCTCTCGACTAAATTTTTTTCAGTGTAAAAATATCAGAAATATAATAATTGCCTGGTGTGAATAACATATTAGACTCGATACTTTGTTCAATTTCAAAGACAATTGCTTGTATTGGCATATATTTTGAGGTTATAAACATGAAAACATAAGTTTTAAACTTTTAATAGCAGAATGGATGCCAACCTCATAATGCGGAATTTATTGAAACTATCGGCGCCACTGGAAAAAGCTTAAATTATGGCGCTAAATTTGAAAAATTATAGTTAAGATTTATTTTTGATTATTATTATTTAAATACAAGTAATAATTAATATTTTTTGGCTAAAAAGTACCTACTAAATATTTATGTAGGTGAAAAATGTATTCTAATATTTTTTAAATACTGAAAAAAATATTTGTAATTTGAAGTATATTATTCTAATTCTGTAAATTCTATATTACAACGAAATGTGAATTAGCTAAATATTAAAGTTTATAGTTTCGGACACATTACAAAACAGATAATTTGAACATTTGTTGATTTTATCTTTTCACTTTTGTACATTTCTTGGGTTATAAAATTTTGTAAAAACAATTTTAGATTTAATCACAAATAAAATTATTATTAAAAAAAAATAATTTTAAATGCAAAAAACATGAAAAAACAATTATTTTACGAATTTTTTATCAATATTATAAAGTTTATATAGATCAATCGATTCGTTTTGAGATAAGAAATATGATTTTTATATTCATTAAGTTGTATTTTTAGCATGAAACACAATTTTGGCAAGAAACGATTTTTTTCATGAAAAAAGTTCTTCAAAAAAATTTGATTGGATGTTATCAAAAATCCCTGTGTCCAAATTTAGATGAAAATGAGTCGATTTAGACTATTTTTGAAAAAGAGAAAATCAGAAAAATCACAAAGTTTTCTCTATAAGGAACCAAAAAATTGAATTACATAAATATTATATGGAACATGAAATTTTATATTTATAAAACTATATAGGGATGTAAAATTAAATAAACACTTGAATAAAATTTTTAGAAAACTCGATTCTCAAGATTTTAGGGCAAAAAATGTAGGAAATAAGTCTAAAAAAACTTATTTCAGTTATTTTTAAAAGAAAATTTTCCTGGAAGATTTTTAAGTTAACTAATGAAAAAAAACTATTTTTTAACTTAACATATTTTTAAGGATGTAATTATAAAAAACATTTTTAACAAACTTCTTATAAACTGATTTTTAAATATATATTATTTGAAACTAATTTTTTAAGTCCGGTTTTTAGGACAATTAGTTTAGTTACTTTTGTCATTATTCAAGTATTTTTGTCATTTTACGATTATTTTCTTCATATTTCTATTATTTTTGCCATTTTAGAATCATTTTCTACAAATTTCAATTATTATTTTATTCAAACTATTGAATGCGACCTATTAATTATTAATATAGTAATTATTCTTGTTGTATTAAAATTTAATTTTATTGTTACTTGAAATAAATTTTTTAATTTTATACTCTAATGGGCTTTCACTCGTAAATAAATAAATACATAAATACATTCAATTTTTTTTATTACTATGAATTTTTAAATTTATTATATTAGTTTTAAATAATTTTCTACAAATTTCAATCATTTCTTTCATTATTTTTATTATTATCATGAGTTTATTAATTTTGTACATCCTCTTCAATTATTTTCAACAAATTTCAATTAATTTCTTTAAACTTCAATTATTCTTCATACATTTTTTATTTATACACCAGCTTTCAATTATTTTTGTCATTATTCAATTAGTTTTTTAAAATTTCAACTGTTTGATCAATTTTTAAATATTTTTAATTTTTTAAAATTTTTAATTTTATGCACCAGTTATCAATTCTTTTTTCAAATTACAATTATTTTTGTTATTGTTCATTTATATTCTTGTAATTTCAATTATTTTTGAAACTTTTCAATTATTTTTTTAAACTTTCAGTTATGTTCTTCAATTTTCAAATTATTGTCAGGAATATCCAAATTTTCAACAGAAGTTTCAATTCACTTCTATTATTTTTCAATTATTTTCTTCAACTTTCAATTACTTTTGTCATTATTTAATTATTTTAGTCATTTTCCAATTATTTTCTTCATATTTTTGTTATTTTTGCCATTTTAAAATTATTTTTCACAAATTTTAGTTATTTTATTCACTTTTTTTATTGACATGGATTTTTAAATTTCTTACACCTGTCTTTAATTATTTTCTTCATTATTTTTATTATTGTCACAAAATTGATTAATTTTTTACGCATTTTCAATTATTTTCTTCAAACGTTAATTACTTTCAATTATTTGTGTCATTATTTAATTATTTTCTTAATATTTAAATTGTTTAGTCAAGTTTTCAAGTATTGTCTTCAAATTTTTAATTTATAAACCAATTATCAACTATTTTTTCAAAATACAATTATTTTTGTCAATATTCAAATATTTTTGACATTTTGGAATTATTTTCTTTAAATATCATTTTCTTCAATCTTTTTATTATTGTCATGAATTTATTAACTTTTGGAGAGCAGTTTTCAACTATTTATGTCATTCAATAATTAGTTTCTTCATATTTTAATTGTATCGTTAATTTTTCAATTATTTTGACAAATTTTCAATATTAATGTATGAAGTTTTTTTATTTTTGACTCCATTTTTGAATATATTTCTCATTTTCTATTAATTTTTTGAGACGCATGATTAAGTTCTAAAATTTATTATCTAGAAATTACATTTTATAGAATTTCATAAGGTAGAATTTTTTTGTAGCCGAAATTTCAAATTTTCGAACTTGTTTTCAATCGAATTTAAATGAATTCGAATTTTTACCTAACAGAATGTTTAGGTCACCAAATTCATATTTAACAGAATTTTTATTTAAAAGAATTCCAATTTAAACGAATTTTAATTTAGAAAAATTTTTATTTTACAGAATTTTAAATTAATCGAATTTTTAAATACCAGAATATTCATTTGACCGAATCTTCATTTGTGCTAAATTTTAATAGAACGACTTGACATTTGATAGAAAACTTATATAGCAGAAAGTTCATTTGTACGAAATTGCAAATGGCCGACAAAGCATCCGACAAAAACATTTTGTCGCGAATTTTGAAATTGACCAATGGGGATTTTCTTAATATTTTCTGATTGGTCAATTTCAATATATATATATATATATATTTTCCTCTTCGAATTCATTCACTGTCTTTTAAGGAGGAATCGGACAATCAATCAGAACAAAAGTTAGTCCAAATGAATAATTTTGATTTTTAATATAGAAGACACATAAGTTAATGAAATTATTTTTAGTGGAAGTGTGGACACTTGTATTTTTTACAAAATGAGCCGTTAAAAATTGCTATAAAAAATTTGTTCCGATTGTTCGTCCGATTCCTCCTTAACATAAAACCCTCTTTCTCTGAGTAGATTACGCCTTTATTTGCCAAGATATATTGGTTCTGTGTAATCTCAAGAGTGTGGCTAACGGTGCATCATATATTGCACGATACAACAATATCGTGAACGTTTATAACCTACACTGTGCCAGAAATTAGAATCGCTTCTTTCCAGTCAAGGCCGACCGGCGAGCACGTGGATAGTCTGTAAAAATTGCTCACATAGGAAAAAGTATGTCAACAAATGATTAATAAATAGCGTTGACAATAAAACTATACAGAAACTGTACCATTGACATAAATAATTCTGGCATATCATTTAGCCTCTATATCAATTGACAATTTTAATCAAAATTATCCTCTAATTGGAAAATAATGTACAACTTAAAAGTACATAATATATTCAATTGGTTGGGCTTTACTTGAAATGATCCGTTAAAAAATTTTAAACAAATTTTCAAGGATTCAGAGTTGATGATAAACTTGCACCTACGCAGAAAAGGTAACACACAATGGTGCCAGACGAAAATGCGAAACACAAAGGCACCTTTTGAACTGTGTTATGTGAAAAATGAGGAATAACAAGTAAGCGTATGAATGTCGCTAATAATTTATACTTTTGAACTAGAACTACCCACAACGAACCCGTTTCTAATACATATATATACGTGAGCGCGTTACATCAGCAATCAGCATAATTACATCTAGATCCAGTTGTCTGTATATATACGTGTCGCCATAAAGACCAATAACGACCAACAGTATACAACTAACGAAATTAGTTCGTAAAAATTAGCTCAGCTTGTGCTGATTTGCACTAGTGCATAATTGTCGGAAGTGGACTTGAAAGAGTAAGTCCTATTTTAAACATGTCGTAATGCCTTAACCTTGAAACGCATTATATTTTACCAAGCAAAGGTTAATTCAACTTTAAGAAGAACCAAAGTTTTTAAGAGAAATATTAACTGAGATTTTTTTTTATGAAAGAGTCGATTTTCCATATAGTCTTTTATACTTTTACAGTTTGATTTTGTTTCAATATTTACTTCATATTGATTACCTCACCACTTCTTCGAGAGGAATTTCTTAATGAATAAATGCAGTTTGTGAATTAATCTTCAAGTTCGATAATACTGGATTTTATTTCCTTTAAAAGAGTATATATATGCATATAATCACGAGCACGAGGTTCAGGAAAACAACAGTATTTTTATAATATCGTCAACTTGCTCAAATGTGTGTCGTAATTCATGAATATGTTAATGTAACCAAACAGAAAAGTCAACAAATCAATGACTTTCTGTAACTGTATATAATAACTGATGCACAGAAGTTTACACATTATTATAAATTAAAAATCACGTTAAGATGTTTCTTTCAGATCATTGAACAATAATTGCAAATTATATCAAATTTTTAAAAACCATACAACGCTCCGTTGATACAATGTTTATTAAAAAGCCAGTGGAATAAAATGTTAATTCAAAAAAGAGTGCTATATGAGTCTTAATCAATTGTTTATGTAATAAAAATATGTTCTTTGTTGTTTTGTTATAAAAATGTATATTTCTGTTTTTAGACTACAAAGTATTTTATTGAAACTTTCATGTTCTATAAAAATTTTAACTCGTCGCGAGACAATTTTTACAGGTTATGTTGTTTCCATTTTAAAGAACGTTTTTTTCTGCTTTATGTCATTGCTATTTTAAATATAAATTTTCTCTTATTATTACAGATAAGCTATAGGTGCATCAGCTGACCATATCTGATGCCAATAAAAAGCAATATATTATAGCGTCATAGTTTTGATGGAAACTTTTACTGGTCGTTTTCATTGGATCAATACAGAATATATACTACTTTCAATGAAACTTTACTCTAAATATCCTAGATTATTTTGTAACAATGGCAAATGTTGAATTTATAAACATAACAATACGAACAAAAGATAAATTCGCTGATTGTACTAAACATATAAACTCTGCTTCCTAAATTTCAATCCCATAGAGTTTAACAAACGTTTTTGAAAGCAAAAAATTGTTTATGAAATTTTATACTTATTATATATATATATATATATATATATTCCAGACAATAAAGGAAATAAACGTTCCGATTTTCTAGGAATAATTGAGGCTACTCGAATAATTGTCAAGAGCCTTCGGACGTGTCAGAAGTAATAATGTTAAGAAGGTGAAACGTAATGGAAATTTCCGCGCCTTTGAGCGCATTTGCGCAAAATCAAACGAACGCTCTCTTCCTTTCTCTTACCTTTCTACTCGCTTCTTCTTTCTCTAACCGATGATTAACATACACGATATGGGCTTTTATTTTCCTCTCTTTGCTCTCTTCCAAACCCATGTCATGAATGAAACATTTAATTAAAACGTTGATCCCTTCAACCAAGACGTTTACAAACAATTTTTTCATTACAGTTTAGTTCAATGATACTGCGTTCACGCATTGTAAGACTTCTAACATTACTCATGAGATAAAATGACGTAAGAATCACAGAAACAGTCACGCGACTTATTATCGATTAGCTAATAAAAATAATAATACAAAACTATTTTTATTCGAGATTTCACTTATAAGTATATATAGCTTGTAAGTTTAAACGGCTTCGCGAACGTTGACACCGCCACAAAATCGATTACTCCTACTTTTAATATTTTTAAACAAATGCGACATTTTTTTATTTATAAAGAAACATGATTCTATAAAGAGCATGATTCAATTGTAATTTAATCTACTTCCAAACAGGGACGAAGATATTTAGCATGTAAACTTTGACAAACATTAACCGTCTTAAAAAAATATTTGACAATTCATTGTAACTGTTAGTGTATGAGTTTAGATGATAATTGACTGTTAAGAATCCATTTATTCCGTACACCTGCATAATTGAAAAAAAAAAATGTCCAACTTGTAAAAAGTGGTTTATCTACCATAAAAGAGCTAACTGGGCAAATTTGTCACCGTTCATAATAAAATTCGTCTGAAATGGATTATTCACCGACATGGAAATTACACAATTGGCAATAAACCGGAGCGTATTTTAAAGACTGTGTCATTCTATTGCTGGCGCTTGTAATACATTAAGTGATTTATATTAAGAAATCAATACTACCGATAAAGAATAAATGTCTATTGCGTGAGACTGCACTGAAAAAAAAATTATTTGATTCAATTAATTCAAATTATTTGAAAAATATTTACTTGGTTCAAATATTTTGTATTTAGATCTAAAAAATATATATTTGATTTAAATAACTTAAATTATTTGAATGACACTTATTTGAATCAAATAAATCGTAATTGAATCAAAAAAATAATTAATTGAATCTAATAAATGAAATTATTCAACATAAATAATAATTTATTTAAAACAATTGATTTATTTATTTCCCTCAAATCTTTAGTTTTTTGATATAAATAAAAATTATTTCACACAATAATTTCATTTTATGTATTCAAGTAAACTAAATTATTTGAAACGAATAATGATTTATTTAATGCTAATACATTATTTTATGAAAACAAATAAAAAATACTTCGATCAAATAAATATTTAATTGAAACTATAATAGTGAGTTATTTGTAACCATTAATTTATTTATTTCAGCCAAATATTTTTTTGTTTAATACAAATTATTTAAGACAATAACTTCATTTTATGGATTCAAGTAACTTTAATTATTTAATGCAAATAATGATTTATTTAATACTAATATTTTATTTTATGAAAACAAATAAAAAATACTTCGATCAAATAAATATTTAATTGAAACTATAATAGTGAGTTATTTGTAACCATTAATTTATTTATTTCAGCCGAATATTTGTTTGTTTAATACAAATAAAAATTATTTAAGATAATAACTTCATTTTATGGATTCAAGTAAACTTAATTATTTAATGCGAATAATGATTTATTTAATACTAATACTTTATTTTATGAAAACAAATAAAAAATACTTCGATCGAATAAATATTTAATTGAAACTATAATAGTGAGTTATTTGTAACCATTAATTTATTTATTTCAGCCAAATATTTTTTTGTTCAATACAAATAAAAATTATTTAATACAATAACTTCATTTTATGGATTCGAGTAAATTAAATTACTTAATGAATTGAATTGTTATTGTTCAATTTTGATTTAAATATTTAATATTCTGTTAAAGTATTTTTTATTAAATTAGTTATTTCTTATCTTTTATTGATTTCGGTCATATTAATATTAGAAAGAATTGTTTAATTTGTAAATAATAGTATTTAATGATTTCTTCATAAATTACTATTTATAAAAAGTTTAATATGGTACTAAACATATCACCAATTAAAAAAGGAAGCACCCCTTACAGACCTGATGTACCAGTAAAAGATTTTGATATTTCGCACCAGAGCTTGCGTGTACTAGTGCTTAAACGTTTGATTTGCGTGCGTAGCGTTGAGGGTTCGAATCCTCTGTAGGTGCGATTTTTAATTATAAGTATATAATTGTTTATATGTGCAAAATATGTTGTGTCAAAATTGTAAAAACCTTTATAAACAATGAATTCATTCGTTTAAAGGAATAAACAACACAAATACTAGAATAATACCTTAAAAAAATAGAAAACCAGTTACAAATAAAGTAGAACTCAAGTATGAATAATAATTTAGAATTAATTTTATGATTTTAAAATTATTTTTAAATATTTTATTAGTTTCCTAACATTCTGGCACTCGAGAATTTTGAATTAAATAAGAAGTTTACTTGAATTAGATAATTTCTAATTAGTTACAAATAATTTATTTACTTAATGCAATTAGACATTTACTTGAGAAAAGTAATTCTTGATTTAAGTCAAATTTAAATTTATTTGAATCTAATAATTTTTTGACTTGATGCAAATAGATTTCATATTTGGGCTTAATAGAAAAATATTTGACAGAATTAAAGGGATTTTAGTCAGAATTAAAATAATTATTCGTGATAAATAATTAAATACTTGATACAAAAAAATGTTTAGTTCTTTCAGGAGAAACATTTTTTCCATGCAAATAAATATTTATTTGAATTAAATAACATGAATTATTGAATTAAGTAATTTTCATACTTGATTTAAACCACTATTTATTAGTTTTAAGTATTCAATTTATTTGGTTAAAGTAATTTTTATTTGACCCAAATTACTGTTTATTTTATGCGATAAAATAAAATACTTAGGACCAGTAAATATTTATTTAAGTCAAATATATATTTAATGGATAATAGACAATTAAATGATTTACTTGGATCAAATAATTTTTATTTGATTCAAATAATTTTTTTTTTCAGTGTGCAACATCTTTTTTCCCCTATTTCTTAGTTTCTTCTTTTATTTTCGCGTACAATGAAATCAAGTGAATTTCGTGTATTTACAAAAGCAACACCTGTTTAGCTTCTCAAGGACATTCCAAAAATAACTCTCAAGTATAAATCGATAAATAATAACTGTATACAAATCTCGATACTGAGGCTGACGAACTAATCAAGCTATACATAATGCAAGAATGCAAACCTTTTAATTACTTTCGATCAAATAGCCACAAAACTCAATAAAAATGCAGAATTTGATTCGTGATGATGACTTTTTTCTTTCAAGGTGAAAATTTCTAACAGTAGGTCACTTTCGGTAATTACAATTTTTGTCGAATTTATGAGATGTTGACTTTTTTTTTAATTAATTATTCAATTTGCTTGGTTTATTGACCTTCAGTTATATTTTAATTACACAATATGCAAAAATTTGAACAAACTGGGTACCTGATAGGTAACTTTATGTATACGCTGAATTATTAGCGTTAGCCAATTTTTAAAAGTAGATTAAATTTTCAAAATAATCAAAATTAAAGTCTTTTTTTGTTTTTAATTACCAAAAAACACATTTTTAAAACATTTATTAACTCTTTATTGACTCAATTGTAATAATTACATAATAGGTAAAAATTTCTGAAGGGGCCCCTAATTCGCAAACATGTATTGAAATTTAAAATTAATGTCATATTCTTAGACTATTATATGAGAGATAATTTGCATATAAATAGTTTCTTTTAATTTTAAAAATGTCAAAAGTTATAAACAAATTAAATTTTTTGCATCATCTTTTATTCCAAATTATTGAGAATTATTAAAATTTTTATGACTTATGTATAAAAGTATAAACTTTGATAAAAATAATTTCCATCAAGTGCATTTATTTTTTAATGCAAAATTAATGATTATTTATTAGCAATTTAAAAAATAAACATGTTCTGAGTCTGCTAGCAAATTTTATTAAATCTATATAGATTTAATACGTTTTAAAAAAAAATTTACTAACAGGCAATGTTTATTCTTTAAATTCCAAATATTTTCTACAGTTTTCAATTGTCATTATCATTTTTCTTGAATTTTCCAATTATTTCCCTCACATTTAACGTATTTCCTTCAATTTCAAATTCATTTTGCATTTTATCGCTTGTTTTTTTAATTTCAATTATTTTCTTTAATTTTCAAGTATTTACGTCAAATTTCAATGATTTATTCAATTTTTTAAAATATTTTCATTATTTTGCAATTGTTTTCTCAAATTTAAAATTATATTCAATATTTTTTTCCCTAAATTTTTCAATTATTTATCTCAAATATCAATAATTTCTATCAATGCTAAATTTGTAAAATTATTTTTCTATTATTTTCTGAAATTTTAATTATTTCTTAGACTTTCAATTACTTTTTCTACTTTAAAATTATTTTCTCCAATATTTAATATTTTTATTACTTTTTAACTAATTTACCAAACTTTTCTACTATTTTTCAATTAATTTAAGAATTTTTCAATTATTATTTTTACAAATTTTAATTATTTTCTTCTATTTACAACAATTATTATTATTCTACCTACTATTTTACAACACTTTTAACTAATTCTGTAAATTGCAAATATTTTCTACAATTTTTAATTGCTTTAATAATTTTTTAAATATTATTCTTACAATTTCTATTATACTTTATCAATTTTTTTATTAATTTCCTAAATTTTTAATTATTTCTCTCAACTCTCACATTTCAATTATTTTCTTCAATTTCAAATTCCTTTTTTTAATTTTATCAATTTTATTAAAATTTCAATTATTTTCTTCAATTTTCAATTATTTACCTTAGATTTTAATTATTTCTTTCAATTTTCAAATATTTTCATTATTTTGCTATTGTTTTCTCAAATTTTAAATTATTTTTTTCAATTTTTTCACTATTTTGCAATCGCTTTCTCAAATTTAAAATCATATTC
Organism: Ganaspis brasiliensis; assembly: GCA_037103525.1. Lineage (NCBI taxonomy): Eukaryota > Metazoa > Arthropoda > Insecta > Hymenoptera > Figitidae > Ganaspis > Ganaspis brasiliensis. The sequence continues at coordinate 474,594 of JAZKLR010000159.1, read as the reverse complement.
AATATATTTTTTTTAATTTCCTAAATTTTTCAATTATTTATCTCAAATTTCAATAATTTCTATCAATGCTCAATTTGTAAAATTATTTTTCTATTATTTTCTTAAATTTTCAATATTATTTAACACAAATGTCAAGTACATTTTTTTATTTCAAAGTATTTTCATATTCCTTTCTCTGATTTGTTAGAATATTTAATATTTTTACCTTAATTTACAATTATTTATCTCATATGTCAATAATTTTTATTAATGTTTAGTTTTTCATATTATTTTTTAATTATTATAAAATATTATATTTCAAATTATTTCTTAGACTTTCAATTACTTCTACCATTTTAAAATTATTTTCTCCAATTTTTTAATATTTTTATTATTTTTTAACTAATTTACCAAACTTTTCTATTATTTTTCAATTAATTTAAGAAATTTTCAATTATTATTTTCACAAATTTTAATTATTTTCTTGTATTTTCAACAATTATTATTATTCTACCTACTATTTTACACCACTTTTAACTAATTCTGTAAATTGCAAATATTTTCTACAATTTTTAATTGCTTTTATAATTTTTTAAATAATTTTCTTACAATTTCTATTATACTTTTTCAATTTTTTATTAATTTCCTAAATTTTTAATTATTTCTCTCACATTTCAATTACTTTCTTCAATTTCAAATTGATTTTGTAATTTTATCACTTTTTTCAAAATTTCAATTATTTTCTTCAATTTTCAATTATTTACCCCAAATTTTAACTATTTCTTTTAATTTTCAAATATTTGTATTATTTTGCACTTGTTTTCTCATATTTTAAATTATTTTTTGTCAATTTTCCAAATTTCCAAATATTTATCTCAAATTTCAATTAATGCTTTAAATATTAATTACTTTCTTCAATATTCAATTATTTTACCATTTTTCAATAATGTTTTTAAATTTTAATTTAATTTTTGTATTTTGCTTTCTCATGTAGAAAGTATTATGACTTATTTTTCTTAAATTTCAATTATTTTCTTTAAATTTCAATTATTTACCTGAAATCAAAATTATTTTATATATATTTTTCAAATATTTTTATTATTTTGCAATTGTTTTCTCCAATTTTTATTCATTTTTTTATTAATTTCCTTTTCCAATTGTTTATCAGTAATTTCAAACAATTCTTTAAATATCATTTAGTTTCTTTATATTTTTCATTGTTTTTACCATTTTCCAATTTTATTTCTGGAATTTCGATTTCTGGATTAAACTTTTTGATTTTGCTTTTTCGTATGGGAAGTATTGTCACTTAGTTTTTTCAAAATTTTAATTATTTTCTTCAATTTAAAATTTTTTATCTTAAATTTAATTTATAATCATTTTCTGTTTTTTTAATTATTTTCATTATTTTACAATCATTTTCTCCAAATTTTAAAGATTTTAATTGTTTTTCAATTAATTTTCTAAATTTTCTAAATATTTATCTCAAAGTTTACTTATTTATTTCAATTTTCACTTGCCTTCATCATTTTTCAGTTATGTTTTTTAATTTTAAATATATTTTATACTTTCATCACTTATTTTTCTCAAAGTGTAATTATTTTCTTTAGTTTTGCATTATTATTGTAATTTTTAATCACTTTTTCAAATTTTTATTTTTTAATTAATTTTATAGATTTTGCTTTCTCCTTGAGGAAGCTTTGTGATCGTTAAGATTTTTGAAATTCCAAAAATAGTCTAAATTGACTCATTTTCATCTGAAATGCAAAAATTTTTCACTCTTAAGTCCATGTCCAGAAATGTATGTATGTGTGTCATATTATTTTAAAAAAAAGTCCATGTGATCATTTAGAGGAGGTAGGGGGGAAGGGTGATCAAAAAATGATTAAAAATTGTCCACATGGTATATGAACCACTTTTAATAATAATCATTAATTTTTCCTCAAAAAATAAAGGCACGTAATCGGAATTATTTTAATCTCAAAATACTTTTATCCCATAAGTCATGAAAAGTTGATTAATTACTAGAATTATTATTCAGTCTATTTTTCATTCTACTCTTTACCCATTAGCTCTAATTTTCCTTTATCACAAATTTTATTTTACAAAAATTATTTTATCATAAGTAGACATCTTTATTTTGTTTATCGATCTAATTTATTGGTTGAAATAATTTTCGTTTTACTGACACTTAACCTAGTCTAACTAGATTTTGAACTTTTTTAATCCGTTATTACAAAAGCATCATAAAGTACTTTGGTGAAATGGGATAAGCATTTTCTTTTAGAAAATAAGTAGATAATCGAGATGTTGGGAAAAACATTGTATTACAAAGTGTCGTTGACCCGATTAGAGTACATTGACGTTAAATTACACGCGAATCCCCTATAGTTATCTTTAGAACATTTAAACGAAGCCAATAGAAGGCTAAAAATCTAAAATCCGTCGCGAATTAGCCAACACGTGCATCTTTTAGCACATCATACATAGACGGAAACGTATGCATAAACATATGTATATAATGTAGATGAATGGACTATATATTGGTGCCTTCATAATCACAAATGATGCCCGGTTGAATCACGCTTATCTGTATAAGTGACATCACTTAATAGATCGGAAACCTACGTAACTTCTACTGTATACAGATAACGAAATTTCCACGTTTAAAATCCTAAAATAGCATCCATTTAATGACAATGAGTTGACTATTATACATGTAGATGAAAAAACAATTTGTGCCATTCACAAACTGATTTGTAAAGATTGAAAGTAAAAGTTCAGTGTTCTTTTAAGGTCATGTAATGAAGCAATTTGTGGGAAACCCAAACCACATTTTGTGAACAAACTATTTTGTGTATAAATTTGTTTAGAAGAATAATAATTTAGTAAACGGATATTTTATGCAATTGAATGTTTAATCAAAAATGGAAGAAATTTATACGACTATATCCTGATGCACAGAAGTTCGGTAAAATGAAAAACTATGAAAAAAAGAAGATATACTATTGTCTCCACCATAGAATAATATAAAAAGAAAATTTCATAAAAATTCGAAAATTCTATTTTAATCTAATTTAGTCAAAAATCACTAAAAAGTAAAAGCACATGTGGATTAGGGTGGTCCAAAGTTCCCCACGTAATTTACATTGTAAAAAAAAACTTCTTCGTAGAAATGGTATAACATCCTTAAAAATCAATATTTTTCAATCACCAAACTCTGTTTCTTTTCAGAATACGTCAAGAAATAATACTAAATTGTCTATTTAACTATTTTTTAATATTGACTATTTCTTATGGGATCCCCAAAAACATCCGTAAATAAGCGTTAAAAATATTTCTTGCTATTTGTTTGACTATATATAATAAATAGCAACACAGGGTTGCAACTTTTTCTTAATTTTGTAATTTTTGAAGACGAATGTAAACAATTGCTAACAACAAACTAAAAAATCTTTTCTCAATTTTGAAACTTTCAAGCTAGAAGTTACCAATTACTGTAAACATAATAAAAATAAAAATTCTACCAATTGTTTAAACAAATTATTATTGTTTAATTTCAACTTTTTATTAAATTAAACCACAGGGTTGCAACTTTTTCTCAATCACGCAATCTTTGAAGACAAATGTAACCAATTACTAACAACAAACTAAAAATAACAATTCGATTGATTGTTTAAACAAATGATTATTGTTTAATTTCAACTTTTTATCAAATTCAACTACATAGTTGAAATTTTTTCTCAATTTTGCAACTTTCAAGATAGAAGATACCAATTACTAAAAACATTCTAAAAATCAAAATTCTACCAATTGTTTAAACAAATTACATAAGACAATAATTGTTAATAGTCTATATTTATACTATTTATTAAAAGTTGTGCAAAAAATTGTCAAAAAATTGTAAGAAATATTTTTAATGCTTATTTTTGCATTTTTGGGTGTTTTTGGGGGACCCATAAGAAATAGTTAATATTAAAAAATGGTTAAATAAACAATTTGGCATTATTCTTTGAAGTCTCCTAAAGAGAAAAGAAGTTTAGTCACCGAAAAATAGTGATTTTTAAGGATTTTATACCATTTCTACGAAAAAGTTTTTTTTTGCCATGTAAATTACTTTGAGCGCTTTGAACGACCTCTAAATATTTTTTAATTTCTAAACAAAAAAGGGGTATTTTTTTACATAGAACAATCCTAGGGAGTGAGAGCATTAAAATTCCGAATTTACTTTTTTGGACCAACCTAATATGGACCCTTACATATATGTAGGTGATTTTTAAAATATTGTTTTTAATTATACGCTACTTAATTTATTCCTGGGACACCGATAAAAATAAAAAAGTAACTATTTACCTATTATCACTTGCATGTTAATTTTAGTTTGTAAAATTCCATGGAATTTGTTACTGCAAATTGATAAGAAAATCGTAATGACGACATCGATCTTTACATAACCACAGCGGAAAGTGACGACAAGTCTGCGTCTGGCTAATAAACGCGAGTTTCTTCCCTTATCACTTCCTTTTAATAGATAAGATTATCGAGAAATAATTTCATTACCAACTGTCCAATTTTAATATGCTATAATGTTTCAAAACGGCAATTTGTTGCGCTGATTACGAAAATAATGGTGAAAATTGTCATAAATTTAATTATCATGATAAAAAACATAAAAAACTACCATAATTTACGGTTTTTTGATATTATCTCATAAAATATTGGAAATTTAAAAAAATGTTTAAGACAACAGTTGTAGATCTGGTAAAACTACACATTTCATGTGCTATGCAATTTTTCATAAAAATGAATAATTACCGAGAAAACTGGAGAAAAAGTTTTGTTACAGTGCTGCCGTGAGGTTAGAGTGCCATAAGAAGTGAAACTTTTGTTTAAATGGGTACAGAGGGTTGAGGTGCCATAAAAAGTAGAACCTTTTGTTAAATCAAATGACATAGGTAACATTTGTTTCAGTTTACAAGATTATTGTTCAACAATAATAGAATGATAGACTACTTCCAGGGCTATCTTCATGGTGGTTGACACATTTTTGTATTTTTTTAGAAAACTATTGACTGTTGGTAAAATATGCGTATAACTTAAAATGTGTATTTTTGAAAGATCTACAACTTTTGTCTAACACATGTTTCGATATTTTGAATATTCTATGAGATAATAGCAAAAAACTGTTAATTATAATAGTTTTTTTATATTTTTTTACCATGATAATCAAATTGGCGCCAATTTTCACTATTATTTTTGTAATCAGCGCATTAAAATACATAACTATACCAAATTTTATTAAAATTGAGGGGGGGCCGTTTTTGGAACTTTATCCTTGACTGTTTTTTGTATTTTTATTACAAAACTATTGACTTTTGGTTAAATATACGTATAAAATAAAATGTGTATTTTTGAAAGATCTACAACTCTTGTCTAACACATTTTTCGATATTTTGAATATTTTATGAAATATTAGCAAAAAACTGTTAATTATAGTAGTTTTTTTAATGTTTTTTACCATGATAATCAAATTGGCGCCAATTTTCATTATTATCTTTGCAATCAGCGCATTAAAATACATAACTATACCAAATTTTATTAAAATTGAAGATGGGCCGTTTTTGGAACATTCTCCTTGACAGTTTTTTGTATTTTTATTACAAAACTATTGACTTTTGGTTAAATATACATGTAACATAAATTGTGTATTTTTATAAGATCTACAACTTTTGTCACAAATAGTTTTTCATACTTGTAATATTTTACGAGATAATATCAAAAAATCGTTAATTGGAGGGGGACCATTTTCGGAACTGCACCCCAATTTTTCTCCTGACTTAATTTCTAAATATTTAAACAGAGTAAGTGTGTCAATAGCTGCGTTACTAAAAAGAGCATTATCTCCTTTTTTAAATATATGAGACTGTTTGAAGATGTTTAATTTCAACCTTGTAATAATGCACTTGTTAGTGTGCACATTTTAATAATAATCAATATTTAAATTATTGTTCATTGACGCATTTGCTTCTATTATTTTGCAAAAAGATGTGGCTTTTCTGTAGAAAAAAGATTAAAACGTTAAAAAATGAAACTAAAAAGATACTTTGTGAGTCTTTAACAAAACAATTATTTTTTCGTCATTAAGCATATGTTGTTCCGTGAATTGACTGAATTATTAATCTATTATCTTAACAGGACACATGTTTCTTTAATCCACAAAGTTTCATGTATCAATTATCAATTTTCGATTATTCAGCTTTTAAGGGCATGCTGTTTAAACACATGACTGTATTTACATCATATCTTTTGCGAATTACAATTTCTAATGGATCAGAAAACAGACAAATGCACAGACATGACATTCAAGCACTCGTTTTCTATTGCAAATTTTGCACGACAAAAATAGAAAATGGAATTATGTATTCCAAGTCACGTTTTCAAAATACAGAACCTAACCTACAATTTATCTTTTACCAATATTCTGAAGCTCGGAAATAAAAACTTATTCACTTTTTCTGAATCGTTCCTGAACTCAAGTGAATCCTCATTCTTTAAAGAAAATTTCCGATTAACTCCGATTCAAATCATTTTAATTTTCCAAGTGTTTTTTACTTTTTAGAAATATGATCAACAAAAGTTTTGTATATTCGTTCAATTTAAAAAATAATGATCAAAACTAACACCTCTGCATAAAATTGATTTAAGTAGCTCAATTATTTAAAATTTTTAAATTTTGTGTAAAAATCCGCTTTCTGCAAATTTTTGATTCACAAAGAAGTTCACCAATAAGTTTTTATTTCCGGGGTAAAGAACCATTTAACAACAGATTTCACAATACAACAATAAATCGTCAATAAAAGAAATTAAATTTTTAAAAAGACCAACTTTCCATGCCAAAAAGTAAATTGAAATTAGGCAAGTTATCTACTGTAAACAACCGAAAAGATATTAAGTCGTAAATTACACCATTTTTCAAAAAGCTAGTCAAGATTATAAAATATTTTCTAAAAATTCACATTGCGATGAATTTTTCCATTAAAAAATGTTGAGTAAATATACCGTGATTAAATGTGAAAAAAAAAAAGTAATAATTCCTGGGATTTTTAAAAAAAATCTGACACTTTATAGATATGATCGTATCTCAGAAACCTTTAACTTTTCAATGAAAAAAAAAGGCTGGAATTTTTTTTAAGTATTCAAAATTTACCCAAGGAAAGTTTAAATTACAAAATTCTAAATTTTATTCATGGAAAGATAAAAGATTTTATCTTCCAATTAATTATTAATAATTTAAAAAAAATTTTCCGCACATTTTAAAATTTGTATTTCATTTTTCAACTAGTTTTCTTAAAACGATAAAATGTTAAATAATTATTATTTGACAACAAATTTTAGCTAAGTTTAATTTTGTCTGGAAAATGTACAACTGGATCTTTCAAAATGGGTGAAATTAATTTTAATAATAGCTTTATTTGATGGAAAAGTAATTTTTTAGTTTGAGGTTATGTCAACGGAGAGAATTTTCCATAAATATAGAAACTTGTTTTTGTTTTTAATATACCTTATAATTTTAAAAAATGCCTAAAGAAGCGTTTTTTATTAATACGAAAAATAAAAAATATATTAAAATTTAATTAATAATTTTAATATGACACATTAATGTTATTTAATTTAACTAATTTTTAATTTTTTTTTACAAAAGAGATTTTTCATTTTAATATCTTCAATATTATGTTTTATTTTTAAACTTATATAGAAAAAATAAAAATGATTTTATTCATTTTAAATTAAATTAGAAGTTTAATTTATAAATTTATTTTTTTTTTATTTTGAATAGATTGAAATTAAAAATTGAAATACTAAATTTTTAATTTTTATTGACTGAGTAACATTAATTAATAAAATTAAAAATCCTCCAATTACAATCAAATATATAATTATTGAATAAATTCTTGTCTTATTAAATATATTTATTTATTAATGAAATAATAATAGAAATCCTTAATATTATTCTTCCAACAACTTAAGGGTGTAATATTTCAAAATTTAATATAAAAGTAAGTATTAATAACTATTAATAATATAATAAAAAAAATTATTAAATAATTCATTTCAAAAAATAGTTCAATTAAAACATTAGTTTTGAAGATTAAAATTATAAATTTCATATTTTATTGTTTTGAAGCCAAAAAATTTTATTTTTAATTTACCAAATTAATGTGTTAATTAAACTATTTAGCTAATTTTCAATTTATTAACAATTTTTGTATTATTATTTATTAACACTATTTATAATTACATTATTTTCATATCTTTAGAAATTTTAATATTATTTTTATTAATAATTTTATACAATTATTTATTAATTATTGTATGTGAAAAAATTTTAGGATTAACTCTATTAATGTTAATAATTCAATTTAAAGGTAAAATTAAATGTAACTAATTTAAATGTAATATAATATTTTAAAAATTGATATTTATATTTGTAATATTTTTTCAGAGTTCATAATTCCTAAAATATTAAAATTTTCTATTATCTTTTGTGTAAAATTGAATCTTATTTCATTAACTTTAAATTCATCTGACAAAGAGTCATTAATTTTTATTCTTTTTTATTTTTATTATAAATTTCGAAACTAGGGTTAGGGACAAGTTTACTCGCAAGAGTAAAGTCCAACATTTAAACATTAATAGGTCCTTATTCAAATTTATGTAATATCAATTGGGAGAGGTAGGTGATATTATAATTAACATTTTAAAATAAAAATCAATAAAAATATATCAAAATCATCTAGATATATCTTGGGGACATAAAATTTAAAGGTTCAGGAACCTTTAACTTTGCTATACATAAATATTTAGAATAAAAATTTATTAAGGGATAAGATGAACTAACGGTCAATTGCGCAGTCACAGCAAAGTGCTTAGAATATTTATGGCTCGTCGTAAATAAACAGAAAAATCCTATAAGATGTTGAAAAGAAAAGCAGTTAAGTGGTTGACGGAAAGGAAGAGCGACCCCTCAACACCATAATATAACCACGCCTTAGTTTACAATAACCTATACGCAGAAAACCAAACAATGTCACCAGGAAAAGAATAATGATGTGCGTTTCAAGGCTGACAAAGGTACCGATCCCAATTTTTCGATCCTTCAAAATAAACTTGTTAGAGCTCGTTTAGACATATATTTCCAACTATAGCTATGTTTTGTTTATTCACTATATAATCTTATATAAACCGCCTTCATACCTATAATAACAAAATGGGTCTTCAAGTTTTTATTTTTTTAATATTCTTTTCATTTCCTTATTATAGAATATTGGCTATAATAGAATATATTTCATTAACCAAAGCAAACAGAAGTGTTTAAATTTCTATTACAGAGAGAAAAAAAAAGGAAAACGTAACCACTGAAGAATTTTTTAAAATTAAAATGTAATTAGAGTTTGAAACTTTTTTCTTTTAGTAAAAGTCTGATTGAAAATTCGTGTACGTAAAAACTGTATTTTTTTATGGATTTAGAACTTTAGTGCGTTTGCACATGTCATGAAATACGAAAAAAATAATTTAAAAAAAAAATGGAAATTCTTAGAAATCCTTCCACATTTTTTACTATTTTTTATCGAAAATTTTTTACAATTCTGAACAAAATTACGCAAGGTAATTAAAAAAAAACTCTTATTTAACAAAATTATGTGACGCTCCACGGTGAAAGGGACTTTCGCTGTAAACAAATTTTAGGTTATGTTTCCGTTTTTTGGAGTGAAAATACACACGGAGAATCTTTTATTTCCATCCATTGATGTTTGAGTCTTAACTGCCTGCAAAATATTGAATAAAAACTAATTTTCGTGTTACTTAATCAAGAAGGAACATTTTATCAAAGAAAAACTATCACTAAACTTAACCTAAAATTTGTTTACAGTTAAAGTCCCTTTCATTGTGGACCATCACATATTTAAATATCCTATACAAACGTCATTTTTTTAGGAGTTTTTAGCAGGTGGTCTACTCATGAATATAATTTTTTTTTTCTACCAAACTACTTATACTTACGTATTTTTATGCGCTCATTACGAATATCATCATGAAAATTGGCGAAAATCTAATATTCATAGTGAAAACAAACTACCACAATAATTAACAGATTTTTGCTATTATCTCATAAAATATTCAAAATATCAAAAAATATTGTAGACAAAAGTTGTAGATCTTATAAAAATACACATTTTATGTTGTATACATTTTTTACGAAAAGTCAATAATTTTCCAAAAAAAAATACAAAAATGTATCAACAACCATGAAAATAGCCGATAGTTTATATTATTGATAAACAATAGTTTGGTAAAGTAAAATAAATATTATCTATGAAATTTGATTTAAAAACAGGTTTCACTTTTTATGTCAACCCACAAAATTCCCGGTCATTTCCCGATTTTTCCCGGTTTTTTCTCTTGTTAACTTAAAATTTATTTTAAATATAAATATACCTACAAATGGCTACAAAAATTGAATATAACAGTTGATAAATGAAGAAAATAATTGAAATTCAAAGAAAATAATTAAGAATTGAAGAATTAAATATTAAAATTTACAAAAAATAATAATTAATAATGAAAAGAAACAATTAATAATGAAAAGAAACAATTAATAATGAAAAGAAATAATTAATAATGGAAAGAAAATTGAAGAATGACAAAGATATTTGACAATTAGAAACAAAATTAAAAAAAAAGTAAATATTAATCTACAATTGAACAATAGTTGAAAAAATTCAACAATGGTTATTAAATTCAAAGACTATAATTGAAAATTGGTCAACTAGATAGAAAATCCAAAAAAATAATTTAAAATTTAAGTTAATAATTCAAAATTGAAGAAATAAATTTAAAATTAAATAATCAAATTGAAATCAGAAAAACACAGAATTATTAAATATTAAAAAAAAACAATTGAAAATTGAGAAATAAAATTGAAATTCGAATACAATAATTGAGAATTAAATAAAATTGCTGAAAAATTGGATTGAAAAAAGAAGAAAATAATTTATAATTAAAAAAAAATGGAAAATTACAGGAATTATTTAATATTTAAGAAAACATTAAAAATTAAAGAATCGAATTGTTATTTAAAGAAATTAATTGAGAATTGAACAAAAATAATTGAACAATTAAATTGAAAATATAAGAAAATTATTGAAAATTGAAGGAGGTTTTGAAACGTGAATTAAATAACTGATAATTGAAAAAAAAAATAATTGAAAAAAGTCGAGATTACTGAATATTGAAACAAACAATTGAAATTGAAGAAAATAATTAAAAATTAAAGAAAATAATTGAAAATTGAAGAAAATAATTAAAAATGGAAGAAAGTACTTAAAATTAAATACAATATTTGGAAACAGCAGAAAAATTTAGAAATCGACGGAAATAATGGCGAATTGATGAAAATAATTTAAAAATTCTCAATTTAAATAAAAATTGAAAGTAAAACAAAATTTAAAAAAGCTGAGAATTGTTAAATATTGAAGAAAATTGAGAAGAAATTGAAAATTGAAAGAAATTGAGAAACTGAAAGAAATATGAAAAAATAATTGGAAATTGAAGAAAATAATTGAAATTTAAGAAAAAAATTGGAATTTGAAGAAAATAATTGAGAATTTAAAAAAAAATCATTGTAAAAAGCCTAGAGTTATTGAATATTAAAAAAAAATTGAAAATTAAATAATGGAATTGAATGTCGAAAATTATAATTGAGAATTAAAGAAAATAATTCAAGAATTGAACAATGGGATTGAAAGTAGAAGAAAGTAAGTGATAATTGAAGAAAAAAGAAATTGAAAAACCCAAGAATTACAGAATTTGAAAAAAACAATAAAAAATGAAGAATTGTAATTGTAATTTGAAGAAATTTATTAAAAATTGTAAAAAATAATTTGGAATTGAAGAAAATGTGATTTTATGAAAATCGTGGAATAATAATTGATGAATTGAATTCAAGTTTCAAAAACATAATTGATAAATGAAAAAAATATTGAAAAAAGTTGAGAATTATTGATTATAGAAGAAAATAATTGAAAAATGGAGGAGTTATTGAGATGTGAAATAAATATATGATAATTGAAAAAAATAGTTGAAAAAAGTCGAGAATTATTGAATATTAAATTAAATAATTAAAAATTGAAGGAAATAGTTGAGATTTGAAGAAAATAATTAAAAATTGATGGAAATAATTAAAAATTTGAAAAAAATAATTGAAAATTGAATCAAATAATTGGCAATTCAAAAAAAATAATTTATAGTTGAAGAAAGAAATTAAAAATTGATTAAAATAATTGAAAATCGTAGAAAATATTTCAGAATTAAATAAATTAATTAGAAATTGATGGAAATAATTGAAAATTCAAGAAAATAATTAGCAATTGAAGAAAATAGTAGAAAATCGAAGAAAAAAATTGAGAAATGAAGAAATAATTTTAATTTAATGAAAATAATTCCAAATGGAAGAAAATAATTGAAAATTGTAGAAAATAATTGGAAATTAAAGAAAATAATTGAAAATTGAAAAGAATTTATTATCCCAGAAAAAGATTCCCGGTTTGGCGGAAAATTCCCAGTTTTTCGAGGTCAATTTAAATTCCCGGTTATTTCCCAGTTAGTAGACACTCTGACTAATGCAGCAGTTAAATTTAACTAATTAAATAGTAAAAAACAACTAATGTAATTAGTAAATAGTAAATAGAAATCTACTAATTCTTTTAGTAGTTTAACATAACCTAAAATTGTTTTAACTAATTAAATTAGTAGTTTTTTTACTAAAGTATTAGTAAAAAGTTATACTATTTGAAATTGTAAACGAGTTTTCACTGTTAAAATGGTAGTTTTTAACACATTTCAAATTTAGATAGCAATATTTTTCATTTCTCTCGAAAACTATTTGTTTATAAAAAAATTAATTTCACATGAAATGTATACTTTGTATCAGATATACAACTTTTGTAGAAAACACTTTTTGAAATCAATTCTCTAAATCTGAATTAGTTAAAAATAACTAATTTGAAACAAAAACTCAGTCACTAATTCAAATAGTTATATATCTAGTATCTACTAATCATTTAGTAAAAAATAATTAATTATTAGTCAAATTCATTTTTAGGTTATGTCAAAATGACTAATATTTTAGTAAAATTCTGTTTACTTATTCAATTAGTCGAATTTTAACTATTTTTTAGTTATGTTTTTACAAAAAATTAGCTATTTTTTTTACTCGTAATTAGTTATTTTTAACTAATTGCTGAAATATAAACTCAGGCACGATTTTACTAATTATTGGTTATTTTTATCTAATTCAGATTTAGAGAGAATATTTTATGAGTCAATTGCAAAAAACAGTAAATTATGGTAGTTTTTTTGTTGTTTGATTTTATAGTCAAATTTTGGCGAATTTTTATTAGGATATTCATAATCAGAGCATCAAAATACGTAAGTAAACGTAGTTTCAAAGAAATCGGAAATGTATTCCATTTTAAAATATTTTCAAAAATTAGTTGTTTTATTACTACAAAGTCGTTTGTTTTATAATGAACAATAGTTATTTGGCCGAAATAAAAAGGAAAAATGCACCGTTTAAGTTTCCATTAGAAAAAAAAAAGATAAGGAAATAACTATCGGGATAGTTTTGAAAACTGTAATTAAGTATTTATCATTTATGAAAAACTAATTATTTTAGTAAAGGGAATGACGCACAATTTTCGAAAATATGAATTATATTTTTTAAAAAGTAAACAAAGGTGTATTTGTTTATCAATAATGTGACAAGGTTTAGGTAAGCGTGAAGAAATATGACAACATGCCGGGTTGTTCCGAAGTTTTAGAACACTGATAAATTCGCCAATTATCGTCCCTAATGGCAAATGGATAATCCACAAAGCGGAAAAAGTCGCGTTAGGATATTATAAAGTACTTCTTTTTTTCTAAATTGTATTCTTATCTAACATAGCATTAGTCTGTTTCGTGTTCACATGCGCCGTGGCGTTTTTCTTTTTTTTTGTGACTAGCATTATTATTAAGGGAGTCAGACTAGAATAATCCATATAAAGTAGATATCAAAGGAACTGAACTTACCGCAAAGTTACCCCCGTGAATCGGCGTCGTCCCATTATTCGTCTTGTGCGACATCACTTGTCTTCCTTTTCAGTAATTTCTCCAAAAATTTAAGCAAGCTCCGGGCACCAAAACACACTGAATCAAGAATTTTTAATTCCTTTCACACACCTACACAAGCAATTAAAAAGAAATTCTTATTTTGTAATTCTAATTGCCAATCTGACTAGATCCCTTGTTAAATTTAAGGCAAGTAATTGATGATCATTCTCTCCTTTAGAAAATGGTTGAACGATGCGTCTCGCGCGATCTTATTGTTGTATCAAAATAGTAATAGTGTGTACTAATAAATAAGGTTGGGTTGTTTTTTTTTTTTTTAAAATACCGCCGTAATTGTTCAGCGATGATCGGTACGAGTACTCAACAGAGAATGAGGAGACGAGCGAGGTTTACGTTGTGGGAGGCAGCAGTAGTGGTGGTTCTCAAACAAACCCCCTCCTTTCTCTACCCCCACCAAAAACATGTCAAGCAGCCCTTCTACGGTCGCTCGCACATGCTTTTCCCTCTCCACCTCCCCTCTGCCGGCAACACGACGCTTCTCGACGCCCGTCGTCGCCGTCGCTACCACCACTATTCCCAATGCCCCCTCTACACTCGTACCACCAATTTTTTCAATTGGATAGGTGCTCCTCACAATACTTCTTTGTGTCACCCTATAAATGTGAGCTGCTGCTGTCTACCGGTTTTTTTACCTTATCTTTTTCCAGCTCTAAATACTCCTATGTCTATATGGATTTAGAAACACACACGTGCGTTAGGTATGATCCTTTCGAGGGCTAGATTCTTCAAGGCTTAAAGGTGAGTTCAGAATAACTTTTCTCCAACTTTGAGTCCAGTCAAATTGTCGTTTAAAAAGCCTCAATAAAACAATAATTCCGATATGGCCAATTTTTTTTGGATTCGATAGGGGGATGTTTGCTGAGCTTAAATCCAAGTTTGTGACCTCTGGGGGAGGTAACTTTGTCCGCCATCTTGAAAAAATGGGTGAAAATTTGTTTTCAAAATAATCCAAAATCTATGCCATTAACGAAAAAAAACTAAGAATACAAATTCATAGTAAATAAAATTGCCTATCACTTTTGTTCAGAATATTTTTTTCCAAGTCTTTTCTTTCTCGCTAAATATTGCAAAAAGTGAAAAAATAAGAGTTTAAAAATTAAATTTTGCATCTTTATCGACTATTGTTCAATTTCTTGTAAAAAAACTTTTTATAAAAGATGAAGATAACTTAAAATTGAACAACTTTCAATTTAACTTTTTTTAAATAAAATTAATAGTTGAGGCTGGAGAGCGCAGCAAAGAGCGCAAATGCCTAAATTGCAATGCATAACCGTCTTACCAAGTGGATCTTTCAATCTCATTTTTGAACGGAATGCATTATTTTAGATCACAATTTTATTTTTTTATTCGATAAGGGGATGTTTACTGAGTTTAAATCCAAGTTTGTGACCTCTGGGGGAGGTAACTTTGTCCGCCATCTTGAAAAAATGGGTGAAAATTTGTTTTCAAAATAATCCAAAATCTATGCCATTAACGAAAAAAAACTAAGAATACAAATTCATAGTAAATAAAATTGCCTATCACTTTTGTTCAGAACATTTTTTTCCAAGATTTTTATTTCTCGCTAAATTTTGCAAAAAGTGAAAAAATAAGAGTTTAAAAAATTAAATTTTGCATTTTTATCGACTATTGGTCAATTTCTTGTAAAAAAACTTTTTATAAAAGATGAAGATAACTTAAAATTGAACAACTTTCAATTTAACTTTTTTTAAATAAAATTAATAGTTGAGGCTGGAGAGCGCAGCAAAGAGCGCAAATGCCTAAATTGCAATGCATAACCGTCTTACCAAGTGGATCTTTCAATCTCATTTTTGAACGGAATGCATTATTTTAGATCACAATTTTATTTTTTTATTCGATAAGGGGATGTTTACTGAGTTTAAATCCAAGTTTGTGACCTCTGGGGGAGGTAA
This sequence comes from Ganaspis brasiliensis, assembly GCA_037103525.1. Taxonomy (NCBI): domain Eukaryota; kingdom Metazoa; phylum Arthropoda; class Insecta; order Hymenoptera; family Figitidae; genus Ganaspis; species Ganaspis brasiliensis. The sequence continues at coordinate 458,473 of JAZKLR010000159.1, read as the reverse complement.
CTTTGTCCGCCATCTTGAAAAAATGGGTGAAAATTTGTTTTCAAAATAATCCAAAATCTATGCCATTAACGAAAAAAAACTAAGAATACAAATTCATAGTAAATAAAATTGCCTATCACTTTTGTTCAGAACATTTTTTTCCAAGATTTTTATTTCTCGCTAAATATTGCAAAAAGTGAAAAAATAAGAGTTTAAAAAATTAAATTTTGCATTTTTATCGACTATTGGTCAATTTCTTGTAAAAAAACTTTTTATAAAAGATGAAGATAACTTAAAATTGAACAACTTTCAATTTAACTTTTTTTAAATAAAATTAATAGTTGAGGCTGGAGAGCGCAGCAAAGAGCGCAAATGCCTAAATTGCAATGCATAACCGTCTTACCAAGTGGATCTTTCAATCTCATTTTTGAACGGAATGCATTATTTTAGATCACAATTTTATTTTTTTATTCGATAAGGGGATGTTTACTGAGTTTAAATCCAAGTTTGTGACCTCTGGGGGAGGTAACTTTGTCCGCCATCTTGAAAAAATGGGTGAAAATTTGTTTTCAAAATAATCCAAAATCTATGCCATTAACGAAAAAAAACTAAGAATACAAATTCATAGTAAATAAAATTGCCTATCACTTTTGTTCAGAACATTTTTTTCCAAGATTTTTATTTCTCGCTAAATATTGCAAAAAGTGAAAAAATAAGAGTTTAAAAAATTAAATTTTGCATTTTTATCGACTATTGGTCAATTTCTTGTAAAAAAACTTTTTATAAAAGATGAAGATAACTTAAAATTGAACAACTTTCAATTTAACTTTTTTTAAATAAAATTAATAGTTGAGGCTGGAGAGCGCAGCAAAGAGCGCAAATGCCTAAATTGCAATGCATAACCGTCTTACCAAGTGGATCTTTCAATCTCATTTTTGAACGGAATGCATTATTTTAGATCACAATTTTATTTTTTTATTCGATAAGGGGATGTTTACTGAGTTTAAATCCAAGTTTGTGACCTCTGGGGGAGGTAACTTTGTCCGCCATCTTGAAAAAATGGGTGAAAATTTGTTTTCAAAATAATCCAAAATCTATGCCATTAACGAAAAAAAACTAAGAATACAAATTCATAGTAAATAAAATTGCCTATCACTTTTGTTCAGAACATTTTTTTCCAAGATTTTTATTTCTCGCTAAATTTTGCAAAAAGTGAAAAAATAAGAGTTTAAAAAATTAAATTTTGCATTTTTATCGACTATTGTTCAATTTCTTGTAAAAAAACTTATTATAAAAGATGAAGATAACTTAAAATTGAACAACTTTCGATTTAACTTTTTAAATTTACAAACAATTTGATGAAGTTTAAAAAATGGAGGTGACTTTCTAGTGGAGCACTTGCGCACAGAAAAGCGATTTCAGTTACAATTTGCAGAAAAAATGTTAAAAAAACAACAAGTCATGCTTAAAAATTGTAAATTAGAAAACTACTGTGTAAACTATATATATATATATATATAGTCAATTTTATAACTCTCTTTTTTATTCCAGAAATAAAAAGTCGAATAAAAAACAATTATTTCTATAATATCTTACCGATTTTATTCTACTAACATTAAATATTAAATATAACTTTTACATAAATTAGTTTTCTAAAGCAACGCATTAAGACAAAAGTTCTAAAAAAAAATATTTGATCAGTCGAAAAACATTGCAATTGTATTTGCGTTTGTGGGTATAGTATTTCCACAGTTAGGAGAGCTCTCCAGACATAACTGTCTATGTTATTAAAAATTTTTTTTGATTTAAAGTTGTTTATTCTAAGGTTAAGTTCATTTTACTAAAAGGATTCTTTACAACAAATTGAACAATAAAAACGATAAAAATGAAAAATTTAACTTTTGAAACTCTTATTTTTTCACTTTTTGCAATGATTAGCGAAAAATAAAAGTCTTGGAAAAAAATGTTTTGAACAAAAGTGATAGGCAATTTTATTTACTATGAATTCGTATTCTTACTTTTTTTTCGTTAATGGCATAGATTTTGTATTACTATGAAAACAAATTTTCACCCCTTTCTTCAAGATGGCGGACAAAGTTACCTCCCCCAGAGGTCACAAACTTGGATTTAAACTAAGTAAACATCCCCTTATCGAATAAAAATATAAAATTGTGATCTAAAATAATGCATTCTGTTCAAAAATGAGATTGAAAGATCCACTTGGTAAGACGGTTATGCAAGGCCGTAGCCAGGGGGGGTGATAGGGGTGTTTGAACCCCCACCCGAAAATTTTTTGACAGATGTCCAAGTTTTCAAAAAAAAAAAAAAAAAGGTCATCACTTTGACTGTTTGTTGACAAAACCCCCCCCCCCCCGAAATTTTTTTCTGGCTACGGCCTTGCAGTTATGCATTGCAATTTAGGCATTTGCGCTCTTTGCTGCGCTCTCCAGCCTCAACTATTAATTTTATTTAAAAAAAGTTAAATTGAAAGTTGTTCAATTTTAAGTTATCTTCATCTTTTATAATAAGTTTTTTACAACAAATTGAACAATAGTCGATAAAAATGCAAAATTTAATTTTTTAAACTCTTATTTTTTCACTTTTTGCAATATTTAGCGAGAAAGAAAAGTCTTGGAAAAAAATGTTTTGAACAAAAGTGATAGGCAATTTTATTTACTATGAATTTGTATTCTTAGTTTTTTTTCGTTAATGGCATAGATTTTGGATTATTTTGAAAACAAATTTTCACCCCTTTTTTCAAGATGGCGGACAAAGTTACCTCCCCCAGAGGTCACAAACTTGGATTTAAGCTCAGCAAACATCCCCCTATCAAATCCAAAAAAAATTGGCCATATCGGAATTAGATATTTTTTAAGCTATTTTTTTAAGCTATTTTCTAAGCTATTTTTTAAATTAATAAAAAATCATATAAAAATTTTACACAATTTTATTATTTTAATAAATAGTTTTCGATAAATGAAAAATAATTTGTTAACAAACATATTAGGTTCGAAAATTTGTTTTTTAAAAGTTATTGTACAAAAACTGATTTTGTCCCATTGACTGCAACGCAAACCTGTCATCCAGGTAGCCGTCATTTTGAATTTCTCCCCACCCAACTTGAACATCCTTTTTTTAAAATAGTTAGACATGCGCAGTAGTGTTCTATGACAGTTTTACATGCGGAGTAGTGTTTTATAACAGGTAAACATGCACAGGAGTGTTTTAAGATAGTTAAAAATGCACAGTTGTGTTTTATAACAGTAAGACATGCGCAGTAGTGGTTTACGGTTCTCAGACATGCGCAGATGTGTTTTATTCTAGTTAGACATGCGCAGTAGTGTTTTATAGCTCTTAGACATGCGCAGGAGTGTTTTATGGCTCTTAGACATATGCAGTAGTGTTTTATGACAGTTAGAAATACTCAGTAGTGTTTCAAACATATTTCGTGTATTTTTAAATCTTATTTTATCTTTGTTGCAACAAGTTTAATTTGGCAACAGCATGAATTTTGATAATCTTTCAATGGGAAAAGTTTCAACTGAATTCCAATATAGTACACTTGAGAACGTTTTGTTTGTAAGGTAAAAATAAAATAAAAGGTGAAATAGTTTTACAAACAAATATGTATATTTAGGTTTAATTCATTTAGATACTGACTAGAAATATGACATTTTCGTAGGAGAATGATATGTTTACAAACATTATCTGGAGCTTCATTTGAGGAAAATGTAATAACTGCTAAGTATTTAGAACAATAAGGAAAGCAGATATTGTAAGAAAGTTTTTGTGCATTTTGTTTAATATTAAAAGTCATAAGTGATCTGATGCTGAAACTGCATTTTCAAATGTTTCTAAGCCTTTGTGCAGCACGTTCTAAATAATTTTTTATTGCATAAACTGACAGATTTTCTGTTATTCTTCTTATATCACTAATGTCTTATCTTGCACATAGATTTTAATAAAAATAGTTCTTTTAAAAAAAAAAAAAAATTTACCAAAAAAGTTTCCACTTTTTAAGCAAATTCAATATTTGATATTTTTCTTTCAAAATTTGTATTTTCATATTTAAATTATTTAATAAATTAAAAAAATAAATTAAGTAAAAAAAATTGTTTAATTAAGTCCAACTCGCAGTTGTCTGGTTTTTTTAATCTTTTGTTTAGTAGCACTTTTTCGGTTTTTGTTCTTTAATATGATAATTACAAATCATATTTCTGTATACCCTGGTAGATGGCCGGAACCGTAGGAGAACGAATCTGGGTTCTTTCAGAGTACTGGTTCGTTCCCGTAGGGTTCTTTGTTAAATATTGGCAAAGTATAATGAAAATTGCGCAAAAGAGTTATTATTGGGACAAAGTGTAACTTTTTTAATAAGATTGATAAGGTTTTGGGTGGTAAAACAATGTTTTTAAACAGAAAAATAAAAAAATTCTGAAATTGATACTTTAAAGGTGTTTCCACATACAGCACTTGTCAACTTTTGATAGAGTTCGCGGCAGATTTAAATATCTGCATCTGACTTGAAAAATTTAAGAGTAAAAAAAGTGTACATTTCTATAGAAATGTGCATTTAATTAAAAATAAAAATGTGTAACTTGACAAATAAAGATAAAAAAAGTGTAATTTTAAGTTAGAAATAATAAAGTGCAGCAACAAATCCTGGCAACTTGGCCTAAAAACAAATAATGTTTTTTCCTAAACTTTTTTGTTTTTAATTAGTTAATTTATTATTTCATAACTGTTTTCCTACTTTTTCTTTAAATCTTATCCTTTTATCCCACTTTAAGTATAATAAGAACATATAAACATTAAATATAACCTCAAAGTGTCACAATGTTTTTTAAATATCTCCCTAACGTAAATAAAAGTTAATACGAACAAATTAGAATTTTCCAAGTAAAATTAAAAGATATGTGTCTTTCTGATTTATAAACAAAAACATTTACTCACGAATTTATGAGTATTTCAACTTTTTCTGGAAAAATTGGAAATATAAAAACCATTTTTAATTTGACTTTTGTGACTTTTGAGACATTTGTGTCACTTATTGTCCAATTAAGAAAATCAATTTTCTTTTCTTGATTCTTATTAGATACTATTAGGTTCTTTAAAAATTCATATAAACTTTTTGAACATATTAAAAATTAAAAAAGTGTCGACTAATTCTCCAAAACTAAAGCAAAACACTTTTCTCGAAAACATCACCTACGACTTGCTCAAGATTTAATAATTTTGGTATAGGTATTATCGTTTTCAAGTTTATCATAATTTTCTTGTAACAAAAAACAAGTGCACAAAATTAAAAATCTCTAAATATACAATACTTTGCTGACCAGAAAACAAATAACAGGTTTTCAAAATATTTCAATTTTTCACCAAAAATAATATCATGAGTAAAAAATTTAATTCAATTTTTATTTTTAATAGCTCTTTTAAGCTCTTCAAAATAAAGTCAAATTATTGTCATATTATGTCAAATCCAAATATCGAAAATCTGAAATGTTTTAAGCATTTCGAGTTGTTTATAAATATGTATTTTTCTAAAATATTATTTCCTTCATGTTTCTTATATGTAATTATTTTCTTATAATTTTCCAGACAAAAAAAACAAGTGTAAAAAAATAGAAAACTCTAAATTTTTTAAAGATTGAATTTATTTTGTAGAGCTCGAAATAATATATAAAATGAAAAAAAAAATTTTTTGATGAATGTTTATTATGGTTACATTTTAGAAAAAAAATTGGAAAATCATGAAAAAATTTAGTTTTTTTTTATTTTTGTACACTTGTTTTTTTTGTCTGGTATATTACAAGAAAATTATAAGAATCTTGAAGAAAATAATATTTCAGAAAAATACGTATTTATAAACTACTCAAAATTCTTAAAACATTTCAGTTTCTCGATATTTGGAATTGACATAATATGACGAAAATTTGATTTTATTTTGTACCTAGAGCTTGAAATAATTTTTAAAAATGAAAAAGATAAAATTTGGATTACAGTCCATTATGGTAACATGTTTGAAAAAAATTTGGAAAATCATGAAAAAATTTAGAATTTACTATTTTTGTACACTTGTTTTTTTTGTCTGGTAAATTACAAGAAAATTATAAGAATCTTGAAGAAAATAATATTTCAGCAAAATGCATACTTATAAACAACTCGAAATGCTTAAAACATTTCAGATTTTCGATATTTAAGCATTTCGAGTTGTTTATAAATATGCATTTTGCTGAAATATTATTTTCTTCAAGATTCTTATAATTTTCTTGTAATTTACCAGACAAAAAAAACAAGTGTACAAAAATAGTAAATTCTAAATTTTTTCATGATTTTCCAAATTTTTTTCCAACATGTTACCATAATGAACTGTAATCCAAATTTTATCTTTTTCACTAAATTTTTTCATGATTTTCCAATTTTTTTTCTAAAATGTTAGCATAATAAACATTCATCAAAAAATTTTTTTTTTCATTTTATATATTATTTCGAGCTCTACAAAATAAATTCAATCTTTAAAAAATTTAGAGTTTTCTATTTTTTTACACTTGTTTTTTTTGTCTGGAAAATTATAAGAAAATAATTACATATAAGAAACATGAAGGAAATAATATTTTAGAAAAATACATATTTATAAACAACTCGAAATGCTTAAAACATTTCAGATTTTCGATATTTGGATTTGACATAATATGACAATAATTTGACTTTATTTTGAAGAGCTTAAAAGAGCTATTAAAAATAAAAATTGAATTAAATTTTTTACTCATGATATTATTTTTGGTGAAAAATTGAAATATTTTGAAAACCTGTTATTTGTTTTCTGGTCAGCAAAGTATTGTATATTTAGAGATTTTTAATTTTGTGCACTTGTTTTTTGTTACAAGAAAATTATGATAAACTTGAAAACGATAATACCTATACCAAAATTATTAAATCTTGAGCAAGTCGTAGGTGATGTTTTCGAGAAAAGTGTTTTGCCTTAGTTTTGGAGAATTAGTCGACACTTTTTTAATCTTTAATATGTTCAAAAAGTTTATATGAATTTTTAAAGAACCTAATAGTATCTAATAAGAATCAAGAAAAGAAAATTGATTTTCTTAATTGGACAATAAGTGACACAAATGTCTCAAAAGTCACAAAAGTCAAATTAAAAATGGTTTTTATATTTCCAATTTTTCAAGAAAAAGTTGAAATACTCATAAATTCGTGTGTAAATGTTTTTGTTTATAAATCAGAAAGACACATATCTCTTAATTTAACTTGGAAAATTCTAATTTGTTTGTATTAACTTTTATTTACGTTAGGGAGATATTTAAAAAACATTGTGACACTTTGAGGTTATATTTAATGTTTATATGTTCTTATTATACTTGAAGTGGGATAAAAGGATAAGATTTAAAGAAAAAGTAGGAAAACAGTTATGAAATAATAAATTAACTAATTAAAAACAAAAAAGTTTAGGAAAAAACGTTATTTGTTTTTAGGCCAAGTTGCCAGTATTTGTTGCTGCACTTTATTATTTCTAACTTAAAATTACACTTTTTTTATCTTTATTTGTCAAGTTACACATTTTTATTTTTTAATAAATGCACATTTCTATAGAAATGTACACATTTTTTACTCTTAAATTTTTCAAGTCAGATGCAGATATTTAAATCTGCCGCGAACTCTATAAGTTGACAAGTGCTGTATGTGGAAACACCTTTAAAGTATCAATTTCAGAATTTTTTATTTTTCTGTTTAAAAACATTGTTTTACCACCCAAAACCTTATCAATCTTATTAACAAAGTTACACTTTGTCCCATTAATAACTCTTTTGCCCAATTTTCATTATACTTTGCCAATATTTAACAAAGAACCCTACGGGAACGAACCAGTACTCTGAAAGAACCCAGATTCGTTCTCCTACGGTTCCGGCCATCTACCAGGGTACCCTCGAAAATATCGTGCAAGAACTTTTAATCTTTGTGTCTGACATGCGGAAATGTACACAGATTTACTAACCTTGCAAACTGAAAGGAGAGCAACACACTCTGGAATGTCGTTGTATTTTTTTATGTTTATGGATACTTTTTCTTTGAAAAATGCTCATCATTATCGGCGCTGACAAGCAAGATTTCTCTTTTTCCTGGAACAAGAAACAATTATTATCATTAATATATAATATTTAGAGTCGCAATAAATACTGTCTAATTTCTTTTTTTAATTTATAATTGATTTCTGGGTAATTACCGAATAGCTAATGATAAATTTAAAGAATTTAGAAAAAATTTAAAAAACCAATTCCCCACGACAGAACCTGGCTCAAAATTTGTGTAAAAGGAAGTAGTTTTTTTTTTGAAAATTTTTCATAAAAAATCAAAGTACATAAACAATTTTAAAAATAAGATTTTAGTTAATGAATTACAACAAATCTAGAAAACAATTTGTGAATAATTTTTGGCATCAATTTTTTGAATAGTTTATAAAAAATTCACAATTTAAGAAAGCGATTAAAATTGATGCATTTTTGAAGAAAAGTTTTAAAAAAACTTGAAAAATTCATATCTTGAGAACGGCTTGATAAAAAAATGTAAGAAAAATCATATACAAAAACCTTGGTTTCGATAAAACATTACAATTATTGTTAATTTTATTTGTTTAAAATTAATTATTAGAACATTTCAATACTTGATAGTTATCTGGGATTATAATATTTGACTTACTTTGAAAGAACAATTTGATCTCGAATTTGGTTCTTAAGCTTCAAACGACAAAGCTATTTGTATTTGCTGAGTTAATAAGTGCTTAATTAGTATAAAGTCTTAAATACCTTCAGTAATAAATCAAAGTTCTTTCAACATTATAAGATTTACAATTTTCTTTTTTTTTTATGTTATTAATTATTTCACACAATCTTTATTATCATAAAATTAGATTATTTTATCATATCTTGAATTGAGGCTCATACAAAGTTTTTATTTCTCAAAAGTTTGATAGTCTTTCAAAGACAAGAAAGTGTGCTTGTAGTTTGGTAAGCAAAATTTCAGTATTTCAATCTAGTCACTTAATGTTCAAAGATTATACGATTATTGTTCCAACACATACGTATTAATTTCTGTAACTTGAGATTACGATAAAGGCTCGTAAAACTACGTATAGCACATATCCTATTACATATATAGTCTTACAAATTGATAAAAAATTTACCTTTGATAAAGACACAACTGAATTATTGAACTTGAACCTTTTATCATATTTAATTTGTCTAACCTTACATACCAAGTATGCAAATTACATCATCAGCAAGATTGAGTACTTTGACTGATAACTGACACCAATTTGGTAAAAATTGTGATTCTAGTTTAGTCGTCTATTGAGTCGCTAATATAGGTTAAAATAAATAAAAATTATTTAAGTACGGTAAAATTAATAAATTTATTTGCTGATTTTCGATTATCGGAGACTAAATTTAAAAATGGCATCTGCACTGCGAATTGCTATGGAAAAATAGCTTCTAGAAAATTCTAGAAGCTTTAGAAAGAGAAAAATAATAAAGATAAAAAGATAAAAAGATAGAAAAAGATATCAATATTTAAGTAGGTAGCAAGTAAGCATCGGTTTTTAAGCCTCTCCAGGCCCAGTTTTTATGATCGGGTCGGCACCACCGTGGTTGTGACAAAAGATCATTAAGACTCTGAGAAAAGAAGTGAGATATTAGGAAAATAACGAATCTTTAAAAGCATAGAAAATTTACATTTAGAAAACTTTGAAATTAAGACATAATAAAAATTCCTGAGCACAACACTGAGAAAAAAATATTGGATCAAGTATGAAGTATGTTTGTAATCGGTTTGATGAAGTTATGTTAAACTGTTTTAAACATGACAGAAGCAGACTAGAGTTTACTTGAGTTTACGTCAAATATCTTTTCTTTCTCACAAACTTGAAATATTTTTAGAACAAGCATAAGTATGATTTCTTTCAAGGCAATCAATATAAACATATATTTTTATCCTTTGCAAAAAAAGTATTTTCTCTCTGTGAACCTGAAATTAAATTCTTTTATTTGAACAAAAAATTTCTACACTGCTGGCCAAAATTGTGGAACCACTTACAAAAATGTAATTAAAAATGTGACCGTCTTAAAATCTTGATATCTCTTTCAGATACTAGCGAATTGAAATTTTTCATAGACGATTGGAAAGCTTATAAAATTTGCCGTTAAATGGTCCTATCTAGAAGCTTTTTTAATTAATAGAAACGGAGTTTCAATGAGATAAAGAGAGGTGAATGTGTCGTTTTTTGTGAATTTCTTTGTTCAAGTTAGGTGGGCTGCATTTTCTAGAAAAGTAATTGGAAAAATTTGAAACTAAGCTAAATTAAACCTGGAACTATTGACTTTAAAATAAGCCAAAGAAAATTAAAATATATTGATTGGTTCAAAAGTTATAAGCAAATGTGTATGAAGAACATAACGCAACAATTCCTTCGTTTCCTCACCTCTCGGACTATTTGCCATGATGTATTAAGCAGCCAAAAGTGGAGCGAGCACTAAAATCGTTGCGTTTTTTCATATCATAAAGTTCCTTATAACTTTATAACCATTCAAGATATTTAAGTTTTCTTTGGCTTATTTTTAAGTTAAAAGTTCAAGGTTTAATTTAGCTTAATTTCAAAATTTTCCAATGACTTTTCTAGAAAATGCAGCCCACCAAACTTGAACAATGAAAATTCACAAAAAAAGAAAAAATCACCTGTCTTTATCACATTGAATCTCCTTTTCTAATAATCGAAAAATCATTAAAATATTATCATTAATCGGAAAATTTTATAAGCTTTCCAATGGTCTATAAAAAATCTTATTTGCTAATATTTAATTTGAATTAGTTAAAAATAACTAATTATTAGTAAAATCGTGCCTGAGTTTTTGTTTCTGCAATTAGTTAAAAATAACTAATTATTAGTAATATATAACTAATTATTAGTAAAAATATAACTAAAAAATAGTTAAAATTTGACTAATAGAATTAGTAAACAGAGTTTTACTAAAATTTCAGTAATTTTGACATAACCTAAAAATGACTATGACTAATAATTAGTTATTTTTTACCCCAAAAACATGAAGGAGCCATAGACAGACTTATAAATCTAAATTTTTCTTGATTTCTAAATTTTAAGGTCTAATTTTAATGTCTTTTTGAGGTTATGTCAAAAGTATCACATAGGGTTAAATGGACTTCAGGTTCGGCTTTAGTGACCCCAAAAACATAAAGCAGTCATAGTCAGAGTTATAAATCTAAATTTTTTCTTGATTTTAAAATTTTCAAATCAAATTTTTGGGTTTTTTGATTTGTTAAAATCCTGACGTGATGGGGTCATAAGTAGACTTTAGATTCGGCTTCAGCGACCCCATAAACATAAAGCAGACGTAGTCAGACATATAAATCTGAGTTTTTCTTGATTTTTAACTTTTGAGGTCAAATTTTGGACTTTTTTTGAGGTTATGTCAAAAGTATGGTGTGATGGGGTTAAATATACTTTAGATTCGGCTTCAGCGACCCCAAAAACATAAAACAGTCATAATAAGACTTAGAGATCAGAATTTTTCTGGATTTCAAAATTTTGGAGTTAAATTTTGAGGTTTTTTTGAGGTTATGTTAAAATCCTGACGTGATGGGGTTAAATGGACTTTAGATTCGGTTTCAGCGATCCCAAAAACATCCAGTAGTCATGGTTTGATCTCGAGCTCAAAGCATCAATTTTTTTTGTGTGCCGGTATTTTTAATCATTATTCAATGTAATTGCTAATTTGTTTAAACAAATTATTATTGTTTAATGACAACTTTTTATCAAATTGAGCTACAGAGTTTCGATTTTATCTCAATTTTGCAACTCTTCAGGCCAAATGTAACCAGTTACTAACAAAAAGCTAAGCATAACAATTTTAAAATTGTTTAAACAAATTACTATTGTTTAGCTTCAACTTTTCAAAAAATTGAGCTACAGAGTTGCTATTTTTTCTCAATTTTGACACTTTTCAAACTGAATGTAACCAGTTACTAGCAACAATCAAAGAATAACAATTTAACTAACTGTTTAAACAAATTACTATTGTGTAACTTTAACTTTTCATCAAATTGAGCTACAGAGTTTGAATTTTTTCTCAATTTTGCAACTCTTCAGGCCAAATGTAACCAGTTACTAACAATAAACTAAGAATAACAATTTTGAATTTAAGATTTTCATAATAATAAGTTGTTGATAATTTTTACACGATAATTACGTATTGCATTAAATCTTACCTCTCAAAAAATAAATGTTTAATTGGGAAAAAATTGCACCTGTGTAACTTACTTTAATAAAAAGTAGAAACTCAACAATAGTAATTTGTTTAAACAATTTGAAAATTATCATTCTAAGATGGTTGTTAGCCTCTGGTTACAATCAGCTTAAAAAGTTGCAAAATTGAGAAAAAATTGCAAGTCTGCAGCTCAATTTGTTGAAAAGTAGAAGTTAAACAATAGTAATTTGTTTAAACAATTTTAAATTTTTTATTCTTAGATTATTGTTAGTAACTGGTTACATACGACTTCAAACGTTGCAAAATTGAAAAAGAATTGCAAATCTGTAGCTTAATTTAATATAAAGTATAAGATAAAAAAATTTGTTTAAACAATTGGTTAAGTTGTTATTCTTAGATTGTTGCTAGTAACTGGTTACATTCGGCTTGAAAATTCGCAAAATTGAGAAAAAATCGCATCTCTGTAGCTCAATTTGATAAAAAGTTGTAATTAAACAATAATAATTTGTTTAACTAAATGAACAATTACATGGAATAATGATTAAAAATCAATATTTATGTTATTTATTCAGAATCTGAATAAATTCAGAATATTCTTCAGTTATTATTCAGAATTTAATAAAAGTAGTAAAAAATATTTTTTAACCATTTTTTTGTAATTTTATAATTTATGGGGTTTTTTATGACTCATTGAAAAAATAGTTTATATGAAAAAATGGGGCCGTTCATAAACTACGTCACACAAAAGGGGGAGGGGTGGAATTAGAGATTTGTGATGATTTGTGACGTTAGGGGGGGAGGGGTGTAAATAAAATGTGACGTCACATTTAAGAAATTAACTTCTGCATGGCTTCTACATAAAAAAGATATATTAGAATGGTCCAAAAATATATGGAATAAAGAGTTAGAAATGTTATTCTCTCCAACCCCCCCCCCCCTCCTAGTATATGCAAAGAAAATGTAAAAATAAAAAAAAGTGTTAAAAAATATTAGGTACTCACTTTTTTCTGACAATTTTTTGCACAATTTTCAATAAATAGCATAAATGCAGCCTTTTAACAATTATTTCATGTAATTGCTAATTTGTTTAAATAAATAATTATTGGTTATTTACAATTATCTGTAAAATTAGGCTAGACAGTTGGAACTTTTTGTCAATTTTGATACTTTTCAAGACGAGAGTAACCAGTTACTAACAACAAACTAAAAATAACAATTGTATTAATTCTTTAAACAAATTATGATTTTTTAATTTAAGTTTTTTATCAAATTAAGCTATAGAGTTGTAATTTTTTCTCAATTTAGCAACTTTCATGCTGAAAATATACTATTTACTAACAACAAACTAAAAATAACAATTGTATTAATTTTTTAAACAAATTATTATTGTTTAATTTCAACTTTTCATCCCTTCAAGTTACAGAGTTGCAATTTTTTCTCAATTAAACATGTTTTTATTTTTAGAGTGAAAAGAATGACTGTATAAGACGTAATCATCGAGTTTAAACTTTCAACAATTTATTATTATCAAATGTTCAACACAATGTTTTATTTTTACATTATTATTTGTAAATTGATAATTGTAAATTGATAAAATTTGTTTATTATAATCATTACTTCTGACAACTTTTGTTAAAAGTTTTTTCTCAATAATTAGGTTTATCAGTCAACTTTACTTCTTCAAATATAAAAAAATGCTTAATTGAAAAAATGTTGCAACTCTGTAGCCTAATTTAATAAAAAGTTGAAATTAAATTATAATAATTAGTTTAAACAATTTATAGAATAGTTCTTATTAGTTTGTTGTTAGTAATTAATATCATTCAGCTTGGAAATTTTAAAATTTGAGAAATAGTTTTTAAAAAATTAACTCTGTAGCTTAATTTGATAAAATGTTGTAATTATGCAATAATAATTTGTTTAAAAATTAATAAAAAGTTTAAATTGAACATTAATAATTTGCTTAAACAATTGGTAGAATTGTTATTTTTAGTTCTTATTGTTAGTAATTTATACCATTAAGCTTGAAAAGTTGCAAAATGTAGAAAAAGTTGTCTGTAGTTTCATTTGATAAAAAATAGAAATTGCACAATAATAATTTGCTTAAACAACTTGTAAAATTGTTGTTGGTAATTTGCGACCATTAAGCTTAAAAAGAAGCAAAATTAAGAAAAAGTTACAACTCTGTAGCAATTAACTAATAAATAGTTGTAAATAAGTAATAATAATTTGTTTAAATAAATTATCAATTGCACGCAACAATTATTAAGTCTAGATTTATGCTATTTACTAAAAATTGTGTAAAAAAATAGTCAAGGAAATAAAAAGAATATTTTTAAACGCTTTTTTGTATTTTTTCTTTTTTCGGAGTTCTCGGAGGACCCATAAAAAATACCCTCTAAATTTGAATTAGTGATTTTTATTAAATGAATGAGCGAGAAATTGGTTATAATTAAATATTGAAAATTATCACTATTATTTAGTAGAATAATACTAATTTTAAAGTAAAATATCTACTAATTGAAAAAGTAAACTTTCACTATTACAAAATAATAAATATTTCACTTTAAAATTAGTATTATTCTACTATCAATTAGTAGTTTTTTAGTAAAAATAGTGATATTTTTCACTATTTAATAATAACCAATTTCTGGGTAATTCATTAGTAGAAAACCACTAATTCAGTTTTACATAGTAGTTAATACTAAAAACTGGTTAAATAAATAATTTTGCGTTATTTTTAAAGTCTCTTCAAGAGAAACAAAGTTTGCCGATTGAAAAATATTTATTTTCGAAGATTTTATATCATGTCTAGAAAAAATTGTTTTTTCACATGGGATATTTTTAGCAATTTTTGATTTTAAGCGATCTCCAAGTATTTTTTAAATTAAAAAAATAGGTTATTTTTTTCGGTAAAGAACAATCCTAGTGAGTGACAGCATAACATTTCAAAGTTTTTGATTTTGGACTAACCTAATGTATATATTTATTACCGTTATTTATATTTCAAAAATGTGTTAACAGAAGTTTGTAAGTCATGGGTTTATTTTAAACAAAAATAAATCGTGATTGCGATCGACTTAAAGTAATTTACTCCAATAATTATAAAAAAATTATCTGTGGGGGGGGGTAATTCCTAAAGTGACGTCACACAAGGGGGGTTTTGGCATTATGTGACGATCTGTGATGTAAAGGGGGGGAGGTGGAAATAATCGTAAAAATCGTGTGACGTAGTTTATGAACAGCCCCAATGATCAAATAAACAATTTAGCAATATTCTTTGAAGTCTCCTAAAATGAAAGAAAGTCCATTGAAAAATATTCATTTTTAAGGATTCTATACCACTTCTACGAAAATGTGTTTTTTCCCCATGCATTTTAGATTTGAAACTTTGAGCGCTTTGAGCGACCTCTAAATATTTTTTGATTTAAAAAAAAACAGGGGTATTTTTTTCGATATATTTTTGTTCCTTGAAGGGCTATTCATCCCTAGAAACTTATATGATTAAATAAATAAAAAATAGAATTTAACAGAAATATATAAGATTCACATTTAAAGATATTAATTTATGATATTTATATTACCATAAATAACATAAATATTATTTTATATTCTTAAAATATAAAATTTTCATATTAAAACTTGTAGAAACACAACACTTAGAGCTCCTAAATAAAGTTTATATAAAAGTCTTTAAAAATGGTTTAGGGATATGGTTTGAAATGAAATGTATAGTCGCCACATGAGAAAATACCAAATATCAGTAAATTGTTTATGTGAAATTACTAAAATTAATTATATATTGTCTCTGAAGGGAAGAAGATGTTTCAACTTCTTTACAAAAAGAATAACAATAGACTATAAATAATATTATGCGAGTACAGTAGACAGCTGATAAGGTCATATAAAAATAGAACCAGAAAATCAATGTGAACTGAAAACCCTGAAATCTACCATCTTCAAAACTTCCCGTTGAATTCTCAAGGAAGCCCAAATATTTGTCAGCTGTGTGAGAATCGACGCCAAATGAGCCAGACATCTTGTCGCCAAGTGACCTCCAAGTTTGGTTCACGACGCGTCTTTTGCAGAAAATATATCGCAAAAGCTGTAAGGAATAATTTTAATACTAAAATGGATTAAAATAAAATGCAGTATTTTAATTTATCGAAGAATAAAATAATACATAGAAGGGTCATTCTCTCAAAAAGGGCAAATTGCTCGTTCACAATATTTTTACTAAAAAAGAAAAACTAAAAAATAATTTGTATTTTGAAAAATAATATTAACTATATATTATTATAATATTTAGTGCATTTAATTACATCACTGGAAAAAGAAAATAAAAATTTTGAACTAACTGAAATATTCAAGTTAGTAAGGTGTGAAAGACTCCACTCCGTCGTCTTTGACGTAAAAAATATTACATTAAAACAAAAATTATTCATTTCCGATTTAATATCATTAAACCAACTTTGAAGAATATTTATTTATTATTAAATTTTGCATTTAATTCATAAATTGTCAATGCAAAATATATGTATCTTTATTTTGGAAAATTAAACTACAATTTTGTGCATCAGTTTAAACTCCACTCCGTCGCCAAATACGAATATAAGTGATAAATTTAAACAAACATGTTTATAGTGAAATAAAGTATTAAAGAAGTTGTAGAGAGTAATGTTCAGTGTTCACGTATGAGTACTTAAAGACTTTTCGCAAACAAAAAAAAAATGAAGATTTAAGTGCTTTATTAAATTTTATACTGAATGTTGTGATTTAAAAACTCCACTCCTCCACCGCAGTTTTTTCTAATATTTAGTAGATAAATTATAAATATTATTAATAATTAGCAGAGCAATTGTTCCTCTTCATAAAATTTCACAAATAATATCGATAAAAATTGTTTGTTTTTATATTAGAACCAGTATATATTGAAAAATTAAGAAACTCCACTCCGTCGTCATAATTTCTCTGTTTTTTTTTCTATTCTTTATAACTTTTTAACTTCGCCTTAAATTTCTTTAAGCTTCCTTAAATTTATTCGTTCTTTCATAATTTTGTTAATCACTTTTTGATCTTTTAATAATTTTTATTCTATAATTTACAATTTTTCCAAAATATTTATTTGGTATGTTTCTTTGTATTTGTTTATAATTTAAAAATTTGTAATTCTTTAAAATACTCTCTATATTTCTTGGAGTGAGTTTTTACTCATGTTGTTATCTTATCGTTTTTTCATAATTTCTTAGATTTTTTGAAAGTTTTTTTATTTTTTCATTGTTCATTAAATGTTCTCACATTTTTTTTATTAATTGAGGTTTTTTGACCATTTATGTAATTCCTTTATTGTTTCAATGATTTTTTCCATAGTATTTCAGATGTTTTGCAATATTCATTAAATAATTTGTTTCTTCTGTATTTGTAGTTATTTTTAAAACTATTCTTAATATTTAATTCTAACCACTTTATAATAATTAACCAGCATTGTTATTAATTATTAAGCAAACAGATCCGAGAAATCCGTGAATTTGCCTGAAAATTCAAAATTATTATTCGCATATTTTTGAGATGGAAAATAAGTTAAAAATGATTGATAATCAAATTGAACTTTAAAATGTTTTTTATGTTTTTTTAAATCTTTTTTTGGTTCTGTGATATTCTTTTTCGGGAATCCCACCCACGAACTTGAACTATATATATTATATATACGTAGCTAACGTAACTGCGTCAGCAAAGTAATGAATATTTTTCCACATTCTACAAAAAATATGCATTTAATCAACTTAGAAAAAATTTGAGCCCTTTAAATCACTCTTTCTATTTGATTAAATTAAAATTGTCTGACACAATATAGCCTTACAAAAAAAGGAGGTGCATGAAAATATCAGTATATATGTAGTTATCACTTTTTTAAAATCTCTATTAAATATACTCTTTATTTTCCATAATCTTAATTTCAACTTACTTTTTACCCGAATTCTTGTTTTCAATAATAACTATTTAATTAAAAGTAATTTAATATACTTTGGTCATTTTCTTGCTAGAAGAAATATAAAGAAACTATCCATTTGAATCTTTCTTCAGAAATCAGAATAAAAAGAATACAATTTGTATATCATTTTCGAATCATATCTATATTTTTCTATAATCTCCTTAATTTCACCAATTCAATTTATTTCTATTTTTATTCAACACAATGTCTATCTTTTCTAATTCCAGAAAATGTATTCAAGTAAATCTCAACTTTATCCATTTTAATCCCTTTTCTATCCATTTCTATTCTCTAAATAAATCTATTCAAGTTTATCATCCTAATTTTTTCATCTATCCTTCAATAATATGCTTCCATCTTTTTTCATCCACAATTGAATCTGAATCCTTTTCAATTCCTCTTTTTCATATAATAAATTTGAATCCCACCTAAATCTTTCTTTATGCCATTCCAAACCATAAAGCAGTGATTCCATTTTTATCCCTGATATTCATCTTTCTTTTATATACCTTAATCTTTTTTTATCCAATCCAAATCTAAATAACAACCAATCTTTTTTTATCCATTCCAAACCTGAATAACAATCAATCTTTTTCAATCCCTTCTTTTCATATTCAAATAAATTATTTTAAATTCAAGCTAACAGTTTTTATTCCATTTTAAAACTGCGAGGCAGTATATCCATGTTTATCCTTGGTTTTTAATCTTGTAGGATATGATAGAATAGGATAGATGGAAATGACATAGAAATAGAATAGAATTTTTTTCTAATGAATCTTGATTAATGCTAAATTTTAATATTGATTTTTTCCAATCTTCTTCAATTCAAAAACTCTTTTGTTTAATCCCGCACCAATCCATTGTTATCCTTACTTCTATCCAAAACAATATTTATCTTCTCTTATCCGAAAAAATTGTATCCAAGTCAATCCTAACTTTATTCAATTTAGTCTCTTTCTATCCATTTTTATTCTCTAAGTAAATTTATCCAAAACATATTTATCTTTTCTTATTCGAAAAATATTGTATTCAAGTCAATCCCAACTTTATTCAATTTAGTCTCTTTCTATCCTTTTTTATTCTCTAAGGAAATTTATCTACGTTTATCATCTTCAATTTTCTATTCGAATTTATCTTCATTTCTCTAATTTGATCTGTTTTTATCCATGCCAAATCACGCATACACTAACAAATAAATAAAATAGTAATTAATAAACAATAATCATAAATAAAAATAAAGTATTAAATAAAGTATTCAACTAAATAAATTTTATTCCAACTTTAGTCTTTTTTTATCCCCTTTAAAACCACGATGTATAATGTATCCATTTTTATCCCTGATTTGTAATTCGGATAAATGAAAAATATGACAAATACTAATTCGGATAAGTTATTAATACAGAAAAAGATATTTTAAATAAATAAAAAGTATGGTGAATAATGATTTCGATAAATAAAATTTATGATAAGTGAAAACTGGGACATAATTTGGTGAAATCATTAAAATTATTATCATTTCCTGATTTTAAAAACCACATCTTAATTTGAGGTTATGTTAAAAGGCTGAACAACCTTAAAACGGATTGCAAATTTTCAACAAATTTAAAACAAAACAGGTTGGTTTATAAAAAATTCTTCTTTAAAATTTGTTTGCAATTTACGAGAAAAAAAAAACTAACACAATTTTTTAATTTATGCAATTTTATTATCGAAATACATTATTTACATGTTATCGAAAAAAATAATTAAAAATAATGAACTAATGCTGAATATTGAAACTTATAAAAATGTTTCTCAGCTTACTTTTAATAGAAATAATACGCTTATATTCATGAAAAAA
Organism: Ganaspis brasiliensis; assembly: GCA_037103525.1. Classification (NCBI taxonomy): domain Eukaryota; kingdom Metazoa; phylum Arthropoda; class Insecta; order Hymenoptera; family Figitidae; genus Ganaspis; species Ganaspis brasiliensis. Next base: position 438,372 of record JAZKLR010000159.1, on the reverse strand, counting down.
AATTTCAAACTTCATAAAATAAATTTTTGTTACGTGTAATTACAGTGTCGTAATAACATTAAGTTTTTTTTTAACCAGATACAAATTTTTTCCGCTTCCTCTACAGTAAAATTATCACGATCATTAAACGTGCATTATTACTCTTAACTCCTAAGAACGTTAACTTAAAACAATGTTGACTAAAGTAAATATATGCGGCTATAAAAAGATTGAATTACAATTAAGATGATAGTTAAGATAAACATTTACTAATAGTGTTCATTGTTAATTAAAATAAAGTGTATTATTTAATAAGCACAAATTTATTTATTAGAAATTTTCTCTATTAATTTCAATTAGTCAAATATTGCTAATTCCACAGTGGAAAATTGATCTAATAGTAATTCTACTACTAATAATTTAGTAAGAAAATACTAATTCAATTTACCAAAGTGATTTTGAGGTTATGCTAAAGCTCTGAAAAATGGGTCGCCTCCATTTTCTCCAAAACTCAATTGTCAGAATATCCATTTGACTGAATTTTATTAAACCAAAAGGATATTTATTAAAAATCTAATTTTGCATGTGCAAACTGCAAAATTTAAAAACTGACAAATGCAACTAAAATTGCATTTATCAGAAATCTAATTTGTCATAAGTTTCTACAATCAAAAATCTAATTTGTCCGAAATTGCATTTCTCAGAAATCTAATTTGTCAGAAACTGCATTTATCAGAAATCTCAGTTGTCCAAAAACAAAGCTAAAAATATTGTTGAGAAATGCAATTTCGGACAAAAATTAGATTTTTGATAAATTAAATTTCAAAAATGTTTTTGGATTTGTTTTTGGACAAATGAGATTTCTGATAAATCTACAGTTTCTGTCAAATTAGATTTCTAATAAATGCAATTTCGGACAAACTAGATTTTTATAAAAACTTATGACAAATTAGATTTCTGATAAATGCAATTTTGGATAAATGAGATATTTGATAATTAAAATTTCTGATAAATTAGATTGTTTATAAATGTAATTTCGAAAAAATTGGACTTCTGATAAAAACACTTTTGGTTTAATGAGATTTTTGATAAACAGTCTTTCGGTTAAATAAAATTCGGTCAAATGAAAATTCTGACAATTGAGTTTTGGAGAAAATTCAAGCAGCTCTAAATAAATTAGTATTTATAAATTTGATTACAAAAATAGTAGTTTTCTACTAATAATTAGTTCTTTTTGACTAATTATTATTAATTTAGTATTTTTTTACTAATTGGAGATTATAAATATCTATATATAAGAAAAATCACTTAGCAAATAGAGGCGCGTGAAGAAAGTTATTTCATTAGTGACAGTGCGTGAAACAAGACGTGATGTATAGTGATCAATCGTCTCCATTCTCATTGACATTAATCATTTTAAGTACGCGCAAAGTGATTAAATCTTTATTCGCATCAAGTCTGAGCAGCTGCGTGGTCCTGATCTCTAATGTTGTTAATATTTTTATCGCTTTCGATCGAGCAGCAGATCACGCAAATCGACCTTTCAATTAAAGTAAAACGATGATGGTTTAACCTAATGGAAACGCAAATAGTCACACGAATATTATTCAGTGTCTTCTTTTTTTTTTCAATATTACGCTTCCAAGAAAATTGTGTCAATATATTTTTAATTTTATTTTCCAAATCATAATTATAAATGAGAAAACTACTAATTTGCAGAAAATAATAAAAAATTGAAGAAATAAATTGAAAATTTATGAAGAAATAAAAATTTGAAAATAATAAAATATTAAAGAAATAAATTCAAAATTTAAGAACTAACTGAATTTTAAAAAAAAAAGTTGATAATAAAGGAAAAAAATTACAAAACGCGAAAATAATTGACGATTGAAAACAAAATTCGAAAAATGACTAGATTCATACACAAGCAAAAAAAAGTAATTGAAAACCTCAAAGAATAATTATAAAGTTTTAAGAGACTAATTAAAATTTGAAAAAATTGCAGGAAATAATTTCAAATCGCGAAAAATAATTAATAATTAATAGAAATAATTGAAAAATTGAAGAAAATATCTACAAAATGACTAGATTAATAGACAACTGAAAAAAAATTGTTAAAATTTAGCAAAAACTTTAAATTTAAAGAAAATATATGCAACTTGAAAAATTAAGAAAATTATAGAAATAATTGTTGAAAATAATTGCCTCTTGATTTGAACTTCATAAAACATTTTTTATGATAAATAATTGAATTATTGAAGCCTAGAATTATTGGATATCGAATAATTAATTAAAAATCGAAAAAATAATTGAAAATTAAAAAAAATAATTGAAAATTGAGGAAAATAATTAAAAATCGAAACAATCAATTAAAAATTTGAGAGTTGAATGGAAATTATAAGAAAATAGTTGATACCTAATTAAAAGAAAAAGTACAAAATGACGAAAATAATTAAACATTAAAGAGAATAATTGAGAAATGAAAAAATAAATACAATAAGTACTGATAATAAAAATTAACGTCTAAGATAATTTACATTTAAATTATAATACAAAAATACTATCAAATAAATGCCGACATGACAACAACAACAAAATAGTGCCAATTGCAAAAAAAATTCAAAAAATGTCTGGATTAATACACAGTTGAAAACGGTAAAGAAAAATTATAAAATTTTAAGAGAATAAATAAAAATTTAAAAGATTGTAGTTAATAACTAAAAATTAAAGAAAATAATAAATAAATGAAAAAAAAATAATTGAAAAATATCAGGAATAATAGCAAAATTGAAGAAAATTTTTGAAAATGACGAAAATAATTGAGAATTGAAAAGAATTGTTGGAAATAATTGCTAATTGAACAACTGGATTGAAAATTGAAAAAAATAATTGAAATTGAAGAAAAAATTGAAAATTAAATAATGGAAATGAAATTTTTCAAAAATAATTTTAAACTGAAGAGAATAATTGAACAATTGTTTTTAAAATTAAAGAAGCTTACTGATATTTGAAAAAATAATTGTAAAAAGCAAGAATTTTTTAATATTTAAGAAAATAATTGAAAAATGTAATTGAAATTTGAAGAAAATAATAAAAAATTGAAGAAATAAATTTTAATTTGAAAAAATAGTTGATAATTTAAAAAAGTCAAGTTTTTTAGAATATTGAAAAAAATTAATTGAAAATTGTAGAATGGAATTGACTTTCGAAAATTTTTTTTTCTTTTTGAAAAAAATGTTGTGAGTATTTTGCTTTTTTGTATTTTTAGAAAATTACTTAGGTAACTTTCACTTCATTTTAACAAATTTCCTTATTATGTGTTTAATAATATTGTTTTATGTTTTAGATTTTTTTTTTAATTTTATTCTTTTTACAAAAATTACTTCATTTAATTTTATACAGTTTTATTTTTACAATATTTAGAAAAATGTATTTAGGTACTTTTCTAGTGATTAATTTTATTTATTATTATAATTTGGAAGTTCTGAAATATAATTTTGTTTAATTTTACGATTTTTAAAATATTTATTTGTTTTTTTTTTCATTTATCATAACTTATTAATTTTTAAAGACTTTTTTTTCTTTTATTTAATTCTTCGTAAATTTGATCTCATAATAAAGTTTCTCATTTGATCATAATTTCTCTATTTCTTAAAAATATTGATTTTTTTCTCAAAATTGTTTTTATTTAATTCTTTATTTAAAGAAAAATATTCTTTTTTGCTTAATTTTCAAAACAAGTTTTTCAAGTATTTTTTTATCTTTAGTAACATTTCTGGATTTTTTACTGATTATCTTATTTATTTTCTTAATTTAAAAAAACATATCCGCAAATATTATAAATTTTTGAAAATCATTTTTTCCTCTCTTTTGTAGTTTCAATTTTTTGTTTTAAAAACTTTTACTGTTTATCGCGTAGTATTTTGATTTTAGAAAAGCAATTTAATTAGTCTTTCTTAAACTATTTAATATTTCGTAACATTATTAGGTACCCTGTTTCTTAATTTTCTTTCTTTTGCATTCAATGAATTTTTTAGCTTTTTTATTTTTAAAGAATTTATTCGTTTATTGTAGGCTTTTCAATTATTACATTTTTTACATCTTTTTGCTTTAATTTTCCCATTTTAATGTAAATGATCCTTAGCTTTCTTAACTGTTCATTCAAAATACTGGTTTTAACAAAAAAATTGTAATTTTTGTACTTTCTGTAAAATTTTATTTTTTCACATTTTGTTAAGATTCTTTGAAGATTTTCTCCTTTGTTTAAATTATTATTCACTAGACACTGATAAGATAAAAATACAGAATTTTTTTATTTTTTAGGGGGGCCATGAAATTTTGTTGTGCTTCAGGGCCCGTGACAGTCTTGAGCCGGCCCTGAGTATTTTTATACTATAATAATTATATTAAGTTACTTTAAAAAGTTTAAAAAATTATTTTAAACAATTAAACAAACTCGTTAAAAATTTTATTATTATACACCGTCAACCAGGGTAATTATACCCAAAAAAACTCTCCATTTTTACTAAACGCTTCATTAAAAATCAGAATTTAAAAATTTTAACTATTAATTTTTTACTTTTAATTTAATTTTAACTATTGGGTGTTGTTGTGGATATACTTCTGAAGGATTTCTGTAAGTTATGAGTGAAATTTTTTTTTTTTAAATTACACAGCCCCACAAAAAAAAAGTGTCATGTACTTTTGACCGGAATACCCTAGCCCTATGTATTTTGACGCGCTGAACACGAATCCGAAGTCCATTTTGCTCCATCACGTCATGATTTTTTTCTAACCTCAAAAAACATGTCGAATTTTGAGAGGTAGGCGATTTTTTAAAAAAATTTATGGATTTACTTCAAACTTGGTATCTGGGGGTTTTTTGGGTCGCTGATTACGAATCTGAAGTTAGATTTTCAAAATTCAAAATGGCGGATCCAATATGGCGGACGAATTTTGAAAAAATTTGAAGATTTACTTCAAACTTGGTATCTGGGGGTTTTTTGGGTCGCTGATTACGAATCTGAAGTTAGATTTTCAAAATTCAAAATGGCGGATCCAATATGGCGGACGAATTTTGAAAAAATTTGAAGATTTACTTCAAACTTGGTATCTGGGGGTTTTTTGGGTCGCTGATTGCGAATCTGACGTCATATTTTCGAAATTTTTATGAAATTTGGTATCTTCAGGTTTTTAAGTTGCTGAGTGTGATTTCGAAGCGAGTTTCTCACATTTTCAAATATGACTTCTATTACAATTTTATCATAAAATATACCTTGGTAACAGATTGGATATGTTTGGTGCAGAAGCCAAATAAGAAAGTACATTGTTCCATTCTGCATCTTATTCCTGATAAATCTTCAAATTTTTTAAAAATTCGTCCGCCATATTGGATCCGCCATTTTGAATTTTGAAAATCTAACTTCAGATTCGTAATCAGCGACCCAAAAAACCCCCAGATACCAAGTTTGAAGTAAATCTTCAAATTTTTTCAAAATTCGTCCGCCATATTGGATCCGCCATTTTGAATTTTGAAAATCTAACTTCAGATTCATAATCAGCGACCCAAAAAACCCCCAGATACCAAGTTTGAAGTAAATCCATAAATTTTTTTAAAAAATCGCCTACCTCTCAAAATCCGACATGTTTTTTGAGGTTAGAAAAAAATCCTGACGTGATGGAGCAAAATGGACTTCGGATTCGTGTTTAGCGCGTCAAAATACATAGGGCTAAGGTATTCCGGTCAAAAGTACATGACACTTTTTTTTTTTTGTGGGGCTGTGTTATGAAAACTTAAAAATGTGGGTATATTTGCCCCGGGGTTGGGGTAATTATACCCATCAAAGTTTATTTATTTATAAAATAGACTAAACAATTTTTTTATCGTTTTAACTATATGAAATCTTGTCTGTAGATAGTCTAGAGTCCAATATTAAAAAAAAGAGCTAAAAAAATCTTTTTTGTAGAAATTATTCAACTAATTCGAAAGTGAAACACTGAAATTTTACTGAAATATATTCATTAAAAAATTAAATTTTTTTAGATTAAGTAAATAACTCAATATAATTCTAGTAATTTTTCGTTACCTTCTAGATATTTTTTAATAATATTTAATGTTTTATTAATAATATTAATTTTTCAATAATATTTCGAAATTATAGTCATTTTTGTACAATTTTTAGTTTTTCAACTTCTAGTTATTTTTCACTTTCAAATAATTCTGCTTCAGTACACAGTTCTTTTTTCTTTAACTCGACTTTTCTTTTTTCTTTGTGGTAATTTTTTTTCCTTTCATATAGTTACCTTTTACACAGTTAAAAATTTTATGTTAATTTCAACATAAATCACATGTCCCAAACGGTCCACTCATAATTTGTGTTAATTTTTAACACAAGGATTTATGTTGTTTTGTTTATCGTCTGCTTGACAGAAGTAAACTATAATCGTGTGTTGAGTTAAGAAGTAAATTTAATTCAATTAGTATTGAATTTTACCTTTTAATTATTAAAATGAATTTTCAATATGAAATTTACGTTTTACAACCAATAAATAAATGTAAATTACAGTGTTATTACTAAGAAATTGGAGGTTATGTTCAAGCATCGAATGACAGTTATTAAATCAACACACGAAAAATGTTAAATTTTGATACAAAAAATTTAACAAGGACTGATGTTACACAAATACGCAAAATTTTTAACTGTGTACTCTGCCCTACAATTTTTTTTCAATTTCTATACCTAGTTATTGCTTTATTATCGAGGAACTGTTCTTTTACAGAAAATTTTCAAATACGATTTTTTAACTTATTTTTGATATATTTTTGCATTAGATTAAGTCTAAAAATCATATTTTTAGAAAATGTTTATGTATGTGTGTGTGAGTAAACATTACATTTTCATGAATATCTTGAGCCTCATAAGAGCTATTAAGTTCAATATTTTTTAATTGTTAGATCTCCTTGTCGGAGTTAATTAATTTAAAATTTTTATAAAAAAATTTTTTGACGATATTTCGAAAATAAATATACCGGCGCCTATGCATGTTTTTCTTTTAGCTGGGAGCCTTTTTTAATACGCATCTTTTGATCTATTACTAAACTTCCTAATGCGATTATATCTTATCACTTTGCATCCTCATATAGAGGAAGTTTTGTGATAGTTTCATAATCAAGATTTTCGATTTTCCAAAAATGCCCAAATGTGTGCGTGTGTATGTGTATGTATGTATGTGAATGTTTATAACTTTTTTGTTGCCAGGTTATCTCGATAACGCTTCAACGGATTTGAATAAAATTTGGAATGCTTATTAAGCTCATAAATATCTAAATTTTGACATAGGGATTTTTGAAAATACTCAACCAAATTTTTTTGAACATCTTTTATTATCAAGAATTCGTAAAATAATTCATATTTTTTCATTTAAATTTTTTTTTTTTTTTTAAATAACTTATCCAATTAACTTTTACACTATTAATTTATTTATTGCAAATTTTTTTTGCATATACAAAGAAGCTAAATGTCCACAAAATATACATAATTTTCACCTAGTTTATCACATATTGCTATTGTCGTCATTTTCTAGTTATTTCTACGCCACTGAATCCTCTCATAAATATTCGCTTTCGATAAAACAAATTATGCCAGGTGGTAATAATAATACATAATGATAATCATGGTTATGAATCAAAGCTACAGACTCGTGTGCATGAAACTTTATTAAACTGTAAATTGCACACTTGTTCTTTGAATTCGTATTATAAATTAAAGAATGGATGATAAAGTTTATTTTATGGTTTTCAACTGCACTATAAACTTATTTCACACTGTTACACCTTGGCTGTGAGCACCTTGAAATTTTCATTGGCAAAAGCAAACATCGTGTAATCATAACTGAGGTCATGGTGAGTCCAAGGTTGATGATAAATCACCTGCTGACAATTCTCCATTACAGGAACTAAATCCGGAAATTTTATTGTTAATAAAATAAACCCTTTATGACACGTTTTTGTTCTTGAATGACAAATCCATTAAAAATATCTTTCAAGAGACTTTTTTTGGGTTAGTTCGTATTTCAAGCCGATTCTATAGTCTTTCGGAAAATTTCCCGCTACATCGAATTGGCTATTTTTACACTTTGTATTTTTGATGAGCTTCAATTTATCTCCGTTTAAATTTAATTGATCGTATAAAACCGGATTAGAAGTTATTCTAAGCGCCTATTTCGACACTTCCCCAAGACTTGAGATAGCGCCACTGAAAGTGTACATTTCCTTAATCAAATCGTGACGACGCGCCATCTGTCGAAGGCGTCATTAAGCTCAAGTCAATCAAATCATGAATTGAGAGTTTCCATCTCAAATTGACGATTTTTAAATACTGTTCAAAGAGTCATTTAAAATATTTCTCAAGCAGAATTAAAATCGAAATAAGTTTATCAAATAATAGTAAAAAAAAATAGTTTTTTAATAGAAATAAACTAAACTTAAGTATAATATAGGGTATGGATTTATCTCCGTTTAAATTTAATTGATCGTATAAAACCGGAATAGAAGTTATTCTAAGCGCATATTTCGACACTTCCCCGACACTTGAGATAGCGCCACTGAAAGTGTACATTTCCTTAATCAAATCGTGACGACGCGCCATCTGTCGAAGGCGTCATTAAGCTCAAGTCAATCAAATCATGAATTGAGAGTTTCCATCTCAAATTGACGATTTTTAAATACTGTTCAAAGAGTCATTTAAAATATTTCTCAAGCAGAATTAAAATCGAAATAAGTTTATCAAATAATAGTAAAAAAAAATAGTTTTTTAATAGAAATAAACTATAAACTTAAGTATAATATAGGGTATGGATAAAAGAGTCCAAAGTGAAATAAAAGAGTGTCAAGAGATGCAGAAATGATTAAAATCTATTCTCCAAGGAAGATATATATCTGAAAAGATGAAACTGAATGAAAATTCTAAGAAGAGGAGCTGATATCTCTGAAAGAGAGAGAGAAAGAGAAAGGATTGAGCTATGGGAAGGGAGATAGAGTGAGACATAAAAAGAAGGGAATGACTCGAAATTAGCAATAAAGACAGAGCACGTGCAGGCAGCACCAGCGACGGCTTATATAACAAGTTGGGTCCGCGTAAGAATGGCCTTAAGTCTGGTCTCTTGGCGGACGCTGTCTGGTTTTTTTAGGTGCGGCCACGTCCGAGCAACCGCGCCATCCTGATGGAAATTTCCATTGCAGTTGGCACGCCAGCGCTCAGTACAGTCCATCACAAAAGTGATGATTTTACAAATCCATCCAATCAATATGACAAATGACCTCCACTTTCATCCGATATTCGCACAAAAAAAAAGTTCTATCAGCAAGATTTAGGTTTTGGCGTAGAAATCATCTTACTTCAACTTCCCAGTAGAGTTGCGAAGAAGTAATATTACCTGGAGAACGGTAATGAGAACGAGAATATAACCGACCAAAATTCTAATCGAGAATTTAAATTTTTTATTTATTTATCAAATTAAGGACGCTTATACCCTCAAGCGGTTCTCATTCTATCGGACCATGATAGTAAATATTTTTTTTTATTTCATTTCTTCTTATAATTTTGTTTCTAAATAGTATTTTGTATTTAAAATCATTACGCAAACGAATTTGATTGAAAAAAGCATTTTCCGTGGAAAATTTCAAGCTATTAAAATTTTTTCTTTCTGATTATTTCAAAAAAATGATGAATTACTAACCTTGAATAACATTTTCTTAACAACGGTACGGTAAATTAATTAAATATTGTTGCAAAAGTTGTATTATATTACAATTAAAATTATATTAGTTTTTTTTAAAAAATGTGTAGAACCGTGTTTCTTTAATTAATTAAAATATAGTCATTTTGCGCAATTTGTTGCTGTTTCCATGTAAAAGTCCCAACTTTATTAATTTTTATCTTAAAGACAGAACGGTAAAATTCAATAAAATTGTAACAGTACATGTAAAGTAATACATTTAATATGTCATTAAAATTTTATAAGAATCTGTAGAAATTGGTTTTTTGGATAAGCCTCCTTAAGTCAAATTTTCTCAATCAATGTACGAAAACAAAATCTCTAGTGACATTTTTATTAGTAATGATTTGAATTTTAATGTTAATAGTAAGAACTATATATAATAACTATAGCAAACATAAAAGACAAACTTTGCATTTTTGTTGGTCATTTAGAACTATAAATTTTTGCAAATTCAAATAATGAAAATTATGCAATTTAAAAAATAAACAATAAATATATTAAATTTAAACAAAATAGTTGAAAAATTATCGGAGCAACAGTTGCAAATAATTGCAAATTAAACAACTGGATTAAAAATCGAAAAAAATAATTAAAAATTGAAAAAAATAATAAAAAATTAAAAAAATTGTAAGAAATAATTTGAAAATTGCGGAAAAAAATTAATAATTGAAGGAAATAGTTGAAAAATTGAAGAAAATATGTGAAAAATTACGAAAATTATTGTCAATTGAAAATAAAATTCAAAAAATGACTAGATTAATAGACAACTGAAAAAAATAATTGTAAAAATTAAACATGTAATATTAAGAAAATTATAGAAATGATTGTTGGAAATAATTCCACATTTAACAACTGGATTGAAAATCGAAAAAAATAATTGAAAATTGAAGAAAGCAATTAAAAATTAAAGAATATACTTAAAGAATAAAAATTTAAAGAATATACTTCAAAATTTAAAAAAGAAATTGCAAAATGCCAAGAATTAATGAATATGGAGGAAAGCAATTGAAAACTGAAGAATGAAAATAAAAATTGAAAAAACTTCATGATAATCGAAAAAGTAATTTGTTAATATTAAAGAAAATAATTGAAAATTGAAACGTGGAGTTTAAATTAAAAGAAAATAACTGAGAATTACTTGAAGAGAATAGTTCTAGAATTGAATAATTGAATTAAAATTTTAAAACCATTTTTATGAGTGTAAAAAATAATTGAAATTATAAGAGAATTATTCAATATTGAGGAATTAATTGAAAATCGATAAAAAAAATTGAAGACTAAAGAAAATTGAAGAAAATAGTTAAAAATTGAAAAAATAAATTGGAAATTAAACAATCAAATGGAAATTTCAAGAAAATAATTTTTTTCATTGATAATCAAAAGAAAAATTATAATATGATGAAAATAATTGAATATTAAAAAAATTATTAATATATTAAAACAAATAATTAATAATTAACAAAAAAAAATCGACAAATAGTAAGAATAATCGTCATTAATACAAAAAAAATTTGTAATTAATAAATGTTTTTAAAATTGAAGGAGAATAATAAATTGCCAATTAAAAACTGATGAAAATTATGGAAAAAAATTGTAGAAAATAAATAAAGATTAAAGAAATCAAATGGAAGTTCAAGAATTGTATTGAAATAAAATAATTAATAATTGAAAAATGCGGGAATTAATTAATATTAAGGAATTAATTGAAAATCGATCAAAATAATTAAAATTTAAAGAAAATTTTTGGGATTTGAACAAATTAATTAAAAATTGAAGAAATAAATTGGAAATTAAAGAATGAAATGTAAATTTCAAGAAAATAATTGATAATTAAAAGAAAAATTACAGTATGATGAAAATAATGAAATATTGACGAAAATAATTAACTATTTAAAAAAATTAACAATTGAAAAAAAGTTTAAAAAACGGTGAGAATAATCAGTATTTGAAAAGAAAAATTCAATTGATGAATAATCGTAAAATTGAAGGAGAAAAATAAATTGTCAATTGAAAACTGATGAAAATAATGGAAAAAATTGTAAAAAATAAATGAAAATTAAAGAAATCAATTGGAAATTCAAGAATTGTATTGAAATAAAATAATTGCTAATTAAGAAAATGCGGGAATTAATTAATATTAAGGAATTAATTGAAAATCGATCAAAATAATTAAAATTTAAAGAAAATTTTTGGGATTTGAAGAAATTAATTAAAAATTGAAGAAATAAATTGAAAATTAAAGAATGAAATGTAAATTTCAAGAAAATAATTGATAATTAAAAGAAAAATTACAATATGACGAAAATAATTAACTATTAAAAAAAATAATTGACAAAAGAAAAAAAAATTCAAAAAATGTTCAGAATAATCGGCATTTAAAAAAAAATTTAATTGATGAATAATCATAAAATTGAAGAAGGAAAACAAATTGTCAATTGAAAACTGATGAAAATAATGGAAAAAATTGTAAAAAATAAATGAAAATTAAAGAAATAATTTGGAATTTGAAGAATTGTATATTGTAATTTCAAGAAAATATTTAATAATTTAAAAAATGCGAGAATTATTGAATTTTGAATTAAGTAATTGAAAAACGTATAATACAATTGAAAACGGAAGAAAATAATTGAAAATTAATGAAATAGATAAATGAAATATTAAAGAATTAAATTGAAGATTAAAGATTTAAATTGAAATTTAAAAAAAATAGTTGATAATTGAAAGAAAAGTAACAATTTTTTTTCAATTTATCATTGTTTTCATCATATTTCAATTATTGTCTCAAAGTTTCAAATTTTAAAATCATTTTCCAATTATTTTCCACAAGTTTTAATTATTCTTATTTTTTAAAATTCTTTTCCAAAATTTTTAATCATTTTCAATCATTTAGTTTAATTTTCAATTATTTATATTATTTGTTTATTATTTTCAATTACTTACGTTCTTTTCCATAATTTCCAAAAAGTTTTTTAATTATTGATCTGAAATTTTCATTTTTCTATTCAATTTTCATTTATTTATATATCAACGCTTTTCTTGTTTTTTTTTGTATCTATATTCTGTATGTTTTAAAATTATTTCTCTTAAATTGAAAATTGTTTTTCTTAATTTTAAATTATGTTTATCAATTTTCATTTATTTTCTCTAATTTTCAATTATTTTCTTTTTTTTTTGCAATTAACTTCTGAAAGTTTCAAATATTTTTCTGAAATTTTCTTTAAATTTTCTTTATTTAAAATATATTATGCAATTTTTTCAATTATTTATTTAAATTTTAATTTTTTTCTTCAGTTTTAAATTATTTATATTATTTCTTTATAATTTTTGTAAATTTTTAATCATTTTCATCATTTTCTGAATGAATTTTCTAAATTTTAAATTATTTATCTCAATTTCAATCATTTTTTTTTTAAATTTTCAATTATTTTCTCAAATTTTTCATTACACTAATTTTTTTCATTTTATTTCTAAGATTTTTAAGTATTTTTCTCAAATTTAAATTACTTTCTTTCATTTTAAAATTGTTCATAATTGTTATATTTTATAATAATTCTTATACTTCATTGACTTATAATTAATTTGTAATGATAATTATTTTGTTATTTATCCATTTTTTAAAATTTTTTTTTTAAGAAATTGATTGTGTTTTTGAAAATAGTGGGGCTCATTCAAACATCGAAAATTCTCATTAATTCTTCGGAAGGAGAATATGCTCGGTTATGTTCTCGAGAATGTAACCGGATTTTAAATTACCGAGAATTTTGCAACTCTACTTCCCAGAGTCGTCCTAAGTTCTTCAACCGTATTATTGCATAATTTTTAACAAATTATTGTTCAAATAATTCCACTGTGTACACAGTTAAAAATTTGGTGTATTTGTGTAGAAAACAGTCCTTTTTAATTTTTTTTTGTGTTAAAATTTAACATTTTTCGTGATTTGATTTTACATATTCTTCAGATGTCATTCGATTCTTGAACATAACCTCAAATATTTAGTTGTAACACTGTAATTTACGTTTACTTTTTTGTTGTAAAGCATAAATTTCTTATTGAAAATTCATTTTAAGTTCCAAAAGGTAAGATACGCTTTAAAATTATCACGATTATATTTCACTTGTACCGAGCAGACGACAAACAAAACAATACAAATTCTTATATTAAAAACCAACACAAATTTTAAGTGGACCGTTTGGAAAATGTGATTTATATCATGTTTATATTACATTTAAAAAAACTTTTTCAACTTTGTAGAAAATACGTTTATTTAAACGTTAAGAACTTCAACTATATTCAGTTAGAATCACTATAATGTCTCAAAAAAGAGGTTAAAATTTTTAACATATTTTCTTGTTTTGAGTGGACCGTTTGGAACATGTGAAATATGTTACATTTTACACAAAATTTTTAACTGTGTAATAATAATTAATCTGAGAAGCATGAAAATGTTCTAAAGCCAATTTTTTAGAATAATGATTTGATAGAATTTTTTTTGATAGAATCTTAATTTTACAGAATATAAACATGAAGGAATTTTGATTTTGCCGAAAATCAAATATACAGAATATTAATATTACCGAATCGTTATTTAGTCGAAAATTAATTTAACCGATAAGTCATTTTGATCGAAACTCAATTTGTGCAAATCGGATTTTGATAGAATATCAATTTTGAAGAATATTAACTTTGCAGAATCAAAATTTTGCAGAATGCTAATTTTATAGAATATTAAATTCTACAGAATAATAATTTGTCCGAATATCAATTTTGCAGAATATCAAATGTACAGAATATTAATTTTGCAGAATCGCTATTTGGTCGAAAATTAATTTTACCGAAAGTCTTTTTGATCGAAACTCAATTTGTGCTAATCGGATTTTGATAAAATATTATTATTGCAGAAAACTGCAAAAAAATATTTTTGTTGCGATGTTCCCATCGCTGTATTTACTGATGCCTTCGGTAAAGATTATTTTATCAAAATCCGATTCACACAAATTAAGTTTTGATCAAAATGACTTTCGGTAAAATTAACTTTCGACCAAATAACGATTCTTCAATATTTATAATCTGTACATTTGATTTTCTGCAAAATTAATATTCTGCGCTGGATCCGAATCCGAAAATTTAGTAGATAATCTCAAAAACAAAATTTAAAAGCACAAATCAAAACCAAAAAAAATGTTTTCTTTATTTCTGAAAAACTACACTCGTGTATTCCTACATATTTTTCTTCCGCCGAATCCGTAACCAAAGTAAAAATAAACAGATTAGCTAACATTTTTTAGATAATCTCAAAAAACTACTTAAAACCCCGAAAAAAATCAACATAAAATTTTTTTTTGTCCGGAACAATATGATAGTGCGTTTATACGTATTTTTCACCGCTGAATTCGAATCTAAAGTCAGAATAATTAGATTAGCAAAAATGTTTTAGATAATCTCAAAAATGCGATTTTTCGTGTTTTTGAAGTGTTTTTTTTTAAGATTATCTAACAAAATTTAGCCAATCTGGTTATGCTGACGTCAGATTTGGATTCAGCGGAGAAAAATATGTAGGAATACACTAGCATATTGTCCGGACAAAAAAAATATTTTTTGGACTTTTTTTTTGGAGGTTTTTGAGCAATTTTTTGAGATTATCTTAAAAATTATAGTCAATCTGGTTATTCCTACTTTAGATTCGGATTCAGTGGAGAAGAATACGTAGAAAGAGAGTAGCATATTGTCCCGGACAAGAAAAAATTTTTTTGGGGGTTTTTGAACAATTTTTTGAGATTATCTTCAAAATTTTAGTCAATCTGGTTATTCTGACTTCGGATTCAGCGAAGAAAAATATGTAGGAATACACTAGCATATTGTTCGGACAAAAAAAATATTTTTTGGGCTTTTTTGGGGGGGTTTTTTGAGCAATTTTTTGAGGTTATCTTAAAAATTTTGATCAAAATGGCGGCTTCAAAATATCGACAACAAATTTTTAAGTTAACTAATCTGGCTGAAAATGGTTACTTGGGGGTTTTTGGGGTCGCTGAATCTAAATCTGTAGTCAAAATTTAAAAATTCAAAATGGCGGCTTCAAACTGCAAACAAAATTTTTTTCTTAATTTTTTAATTTTGACTGCTCATTTGGATTCAGCGACACCAGAAACTCACAAGTAAGCAAATATATCCCTCAATCAGATATAAACTTATAAAAAATTAGAAATCAAATGTCTAACATTGCTAAAGCATGATGTGACAATCACTGATTTTTTTAGTAGAAAACTACTAATTGAAATAGTGGATCTTTACTTTTAATCTCTTAAAATAAGTATAGATTTCTTTACTATTTTAATTAGTAGTTTTCTAGTAAAAATTAATAGTTTTCTACTTAAAAATAGTAAAATTCTTACTATTTAATAGTAGCTTACTTTTCACTAATTCATAGTAGAAAACTACTAATTCAGATTTAGAGAGCAATATGTCACCAATTATGAAAATTTCAACATGAGAAATTATATGCTATCTTAGTGGAAAGATAATTCAAGTTTATAATTAGGGTACCATTAAAAATTATTAGCTTACTATACATATATTGTAAAGATAAAATTTTTGTCTTTTAAAAATACTTTATGTTATGTAATTCAGAATAGCTATTTTCGTTCATTCCTTTTCAACTTCTATATACCTAGATTCTGCTTTAGAATTAATTTTTAACGCCGTTTTTTTAATTATGTACAGAAACATTTTCCCCATGTTTCACTTTTAGAAAAGTTTACCATTTTTCAAATATGGATTTTTGTTTTTGAATAAACAACTACTTAAAAAAAAAAAATATTTCTATTTCGTAAAATATATTTCAGTAATAATATCAACTTTCAGCTGTCAGTCACGGGACTAATACCTTAAAATTTATTTTTAAGGAATAGTATTCTTAACTATATATACAGTCGATCTTTTCTCTTTAAAGATAAGCCGTTTTATAAACTATCCAAAAAGATAAAATGTTACTTTATTAGTAATTTAGATGAATTGTCACTTAAATAAAGCAAGTCATTCGTCTTTATGTGTATACATATATTTGAAAAAAATTCTTTTGACTTTGTTTTTAAAGTAAAAAGAAATTCAATATAATAAACAATAAACAAGAAACTTAAATGTAAAATTAATGTTACAATTAGTAGTAAATTAAAATTGAAGAAATTGTGTTAATTACAACTATTAAAAACAGATCAGTAGATTCATAGAATAATGGTTTGTATGTTGAAAGGTAATTTTCACTATCTTTGTACATTTAAAGATTAACAATTTGCTACCAAAAAGAAAAAATTACTAAATGACAAAATATCTATCAATACAAATCATTATTCAATAATAAGCACTTATACCTAAATAAGCACAAAATTAATGTAAGATTGAAAAAAAAACAAATCTCCATTCTTATTTTTTTATTTGTTTTATTTACATTCTTTGAGTTCAAGAAACGCATTAACCCATTAAGGAGGAGATGTAGAAAATTTTTTCAAGAAATATGATATTATTTTTTATTGATAAAAGATCTAGAGAATCCGTTTTTTAATAAAAAACACGATTTTTTTTAATTTATTAATTTTTTGGACCTTTTTTGATAGAGGAATATCTCTGATGGTTAAAAATAACATGTCAAAAATGGATAAGCTATAAGATAGAGATATTAACAAAATTTCATTTCAAAAAAGCGAGTAAATTCTAATTTTTTTGCAAAATTATAGTCTTGTATACAAAATCACGAAAACATTTTTTATTTATATAAAACTAGATACCTAAAGTATTTTTGGGCAGCTGATTAGGAATCTGTAGTCGGATTTTAAAAATTAAAAATGGCGGATCCAATATAGAATGATTTGAAAATTTTGCGTAAAAACAAAGTCAAAAATATTAGATTTCAACTATATTAGCTGGTTCTTTTTTTGCAAATTTATTTAACTTTTTTACATTTTTGTTTATTTGTTCGTAAATTTATTTACTCTTCGATAAAATTTCCAGATTCTATGACTTTTCATCAATATTTGTTTTTTAAAATTGTTTTAAAAATGTGTCTGATGATAAAAAATTTTGTTTCTTTTATGTTGTTAAGTTATTTATAATTTCTTTAAAAATTTTCTTCATTTTGTGAATAATTTCTTAAACTTTTTTAGTTTTAATGGAATTTGTCATTTCTTTTATATCATTTTTACTCATCTTTTTACATTTTCTTATTTTATTCTTGCTGTTTTTTATATTTTGTAGTTTATTTTCGTCTATTTCTTCTGCTTTTTTAGATTTTCTCCATTTTCAATATAATTGCTTTATTCTTATTTTATTTGGTTAATCTCTTTGAATATTAATTAGTTACAATTTACCAATAAATAACCGAACTTAAATTTATCTAATTTTCAATCAGTCTAAATTCCCATTCTTTTAGAAATTTCTTTTTATTTTTTATGAAATAAGAAAAGGAAATAAGTTTTCATACTTATTACGTTTAAAATTGTTTTTTATTTATTCCAAAATAAGAAGCTCACTCAATTTCTTTTTAACGTACTTTTTGTTTAAAAGGAACTCAAATTTAACCGATTTTTTATTTAAATTTGATTAAAAACAAATTCAAAAAGTGATAATTCGTCTAGAAAAAAATTCTATCTAATAATATTCTAAAAAATGAAAATAACAAATTATTGAGTTTTAGAACTAAATCTTGCGTCCGAATTTCTTTTCATTTTTGAAAAATTAAAAAATCAAATAAATGTGACTGGGAAATTAAAAAAAGCGACAGGTAATTAACAATCATAAAAATTACCGTCACCTTGACATAGCTTACGTACTTTTAAATTAGTAATTAAATATTATTGTTCACATTAATTATTTTGCACATATTTTCCTTAAACTTGTTTATGAGACATAATCCTATGTAACAAAATAACCATTAAATAGATTTTTTTTAGTAAAACTTCTGTTAAACATAATTTTATTTGATCGAACTTTCGTTTGACAAAATTTCTTTTGTAGAATTCTTACTTAACCCATTAACGCCGGGATGTACAAAATTTTTGCATAAAGTTTGACATCATTTATTTGTATTAAAACGTAATAGGATAAAGTTGGCTATAGGCATTTCTTTTTGCTCAAGAATCGCTCTTTTAGTTTCTGCAATAAAAAATTAATTATATTTATAAACAAACAAATTACAAGTAACTTTTTAGTTCAGCTAAAAGATATGACTATTGCGAAAATTAAAATTCAAGATGGTGCTCTCAAAATGGCGACTGAAGATGATTTTTTTGCAAAATCCTAATGAGATGTACGAAATTTTGAAAACTTTCTTATTATTAATTATACTTGTTAGTCGGGGGTTTTTGGGGGTGCTGATTACGAATCTATAGTCGGATTTTAAAAATTCAAAATGGCGGATCCAATATGGCGGACGTCTTTTTAAAAATCAAGCCAAGTTGCTTCGATTTATTTATTAAAGGGTTTTTGATGATTAAGATTCTGAAGTCAAATAATATTTTAAAAATAAAGATTGATAATGATAGCCTTTCTAAAACTTGACAAGTTCACTTAGGAAGATTAAGTTTTATCCTAATTTTTTAATTCACTGAAAATATACAATTGCTAATAAAGACTGAAAATTAAATAATTAATTTAAAAATTTTCGTAACAAATTACTATTGTTAGTTACCAACTGTTTTCACGGTGCACCGATGGATATTTTGTTTTTCTGAATATTACAATTTATTTAACATTTTAGGTGCTGTGTGTAAATAGGATATGACAACAATAAGTTCTTTAAAAATTGTTTGAATGCCAATATAATTTTTCATCTTTATCCGTAATTCGTGTAAAGTTTTGTGCATTTTTAAATGTTGATGAAAAACAATAATATTTTGTTTAAAATTTGTTTAATTATGATCAATTTAATTTTTAATGTTTATTCGCATTCGTATAAAATTTAGTAAATTTAGTTAGTTTAGATATAAATTACCGAATTTTTCGAATATTATATTCGATAAGTTTAGCTCGTTGCCTGATCCACAAAAAATGTATAGAAATTTGAAAGTTTCCCTTAATTTCTTTGCTGGATTAGAAGCTTTAATTTAAGCTAATAAAACTTCAAAAATATTAAGTGGTTCTCGAAATACGTAGAGATGGGACTGGACTAGAGTCTGACCGACATTCTGCGTCAGGTGACGGTCACCATGTTGACAAACGGACAGACTGGACAGATTCAAATTTTTATTATTTATTTGTGTTAAAAGAAATAAAAAAGTTTTTTATAGTTGTCATTATTGTTATCATTATTATTATTGTTTATATTGTCTGTTATAAACACAATTATATGTGAAATAAGTCAAATATGTATTTTTATGTGGAACATAACCTTAAATATGTTTTACTATGTTTCCTATGTTTGTATATTTTTGTTAGAAGTTTTATTCATTTATCATAAAATATTTCAATAGAATATTGACTATAATAATTAACTATTAAATTGCGGAAAATAATTTATTAATTGTGGAAAATAGTTAAAAAAATGACGTCAACAGTTGAAAAATTATTGAAGAAAATATGTGAAAAATGACGAAAATAATTGTCAATTAAAAACAAAATTCGAAGAATGACTATATTAATTGACAACTGAAAAAAATAAATATAAAAAATTAAACAAGAAATATCAAAAAATTAAAAATCGAAAGAAATAATTAAAATTGAAAACAGAATGGAAAATTAAAGGAAACATTTAAAAATTGAAGAATGGAATGAAAATTTAAAGAATATACTTAAAAATTGAAAAAAAGGAATTGAAAAAAGCGGAGAATTAATCATTATAAAAGAAAACAATTGAAAACTAAAGAATGGAAATAAAAATTGAAGAATGGAATTCAAAAATTAAGAAAAAAATTAAACAATTGTATTTAAAATTAAAGAAACTAAATGATA
Source organism: Ganaspis brasiliensis (assembly GCA_037103525.1). Taxonomy (NCBI): domain Eukaryota; kingdom Metazoa; phylum Arthropoda; class Insecta; order Hymenoptera; family Figitidae; genus Ganaspis; species Ganaspis brasiliensis. The sequence goes on along the minus strand of JAZKLR010000159.1, from coordinate 417,678 downwards.
ATCTAAAAAATAATAGAAAAAAGGCGATAATTTTCTAATATTAAACAGAATAACTGAAAATTGAAAAGTGGAATTTAATTTTGAAGAAGATATCTGAGAATTGAAGAGAAGAGTTCTAGAATTTTATTAAATAATTGAATTGAAACTTTAAAACAGTTTTTATGAGTGGAAAAATAATTGAAAAAATCCGTGAATTATTGAGTATTGAGCAATTAATTGAAAATCGATGAAAATAATTGAAAATTAAAGACAATATTTGAGAATTGAAGAATATTATTATGAAAATTGAAGAAATAAATTGGAAAGTAAGTAATTCAATAGAAATTTCCAGAAAATAATTGATAATCAAAAAAAATTACAATATGACGAAAATAATGAAATATTAAAAATAAATAATTAACAATTGGAAAAAAATTTTAAAAATGGTGGGAATAATCGGCATTTAAACAAAATCTTTTTTAAATTAATGAATAATCGTAAAATTTAAGGAGAATAATAAATTGTCAATTGAAAACTGATAAAAATGATAGAAAAGATTATAAAAAATAAATGAATATAATTGAAATCAAGTAGAAACTGAAGAATTGTATTGAAATTTCAAAAAAATAATTGATAATTGAGAAAATGCTAGAATTATTGAATATTGAATAAAATAATTAAAAGCTAAGAATGCAATTGAAAATTAAAGAAAATAATTAAAAATTAAAGAATGAAATTGAAATTTTAAGGAATTACTTGATTATTGAAACAAAAACTACAAAATGACTAAAATATTTAAATACTAAAGAAAATAATTGAGAAATGAGGAAAATAATTGACAGTTGAAAAAAAAATTCGAAATCTGTCGAGAATGATCGACAACAGAATAAAATAATTAAACAAAATTGGAGAAGAATTATAAAATTTAAAGAGAATAATTGTATCTTGAAAACCTGCTGAAAATAATAGAAAAAATTATAGATTTATTTATTAATGAAATTAAAATTTTTTGTACTGATATTTATAAATTTAAATTTTAATTAATTTAAATGCATTTTTTAAAAAGTATCTGCTTTAGAACAAAAAATATCTATGTACCAAACTTCTGATGTGGACAGAATGAAAGAATGAATAAAAGAATAAAGAATCTTGTAGATTATTATTATAGATATGATTTCTAATTTTACTTATTTAATTATTAATTCTCCAGAATTTCAATTTCAATTTTTATTGGAACAAATTTTAGTTAACATTTTAATAGTTAAAATTTTAATCATAAAATTTGGTCTGATGGAAAATTCGATGCAAATTTTTTTTTTTATAATTTAAAGTTTTTATATATTGGTTGAAATTTAAAATACCTAATATTTCTGTATTGTTAAAATTTTAAAATATTTAAAGTTTCTAATATATTAAACATGAATTGACTATTTGAGCCATTAAAAGTTTTAAATATTAATTAAAGTTTACTATTATTAGTATTATTATAATTAAAATTTGAATAATTATATTGAATTATATTGAATACTGATTAAAGTTTGAAACAATTTAAATTCATATTAATAAAATCAACTTTCTGATTTTTAATTTGTAAATATAAAAAACTAATATAATTTTTGTTTTTACCATTAGGAATCAAAATAAACATGAGTTATGAATCTTAAGGAGGTTCTATCTTAAAAAGAATTTACATCATTTTAATCAAATTTGGTTCACTGGTATCTACCAGTGTTATAATATGATGCAGTTAAATTTTTTTTCCCTTAAGGTACTTCGGAAAATACATGTAAATATATAAATATATATGACAAACTACTCAATTCCCATAAGAATCAATGTAAAATGTTAAAAACTTTTTTTTGTATAACTTTTTTCACAAGTACCTTGAGGTCTCAAAAATTTAGCTGCATCATTATAGAAGCATTATCTACTAGTAGACCAAATTTGTTTAAAATGGTAATGTTAATTATTCTATTTACGATAGAACCTCCTTAAAACTTCGGTTATATTGCAATGTTGATTAATTGAAATTTGACATAATTTAAATTTGAATCGATAGAAGTTGGGAATTTTTTAATTTGGAAAAATTAAAATTAATATTGATAGAAATTTTGGAGAATAGTTTGTTATTAATTGAATTTCGTATTGTTTGAAGAAATTTTAAGAATAAGGAAATCATATGAGTAGAAGTTTGGAATAAATGAAATTCGCATAGAAGTTAAAATATATTTTGTTCAAAAAACTATTTTAAAAAATATTCTAACTTTTGTAACGTACTAAAATAAATTTTTATTTTCAACTGAGAAACAAAACCTGATTTATTCTCTTAAATTGCTTTGTATTTATTAATTTGTAACAAAATATAAATAAAAATCAATTAACAAAATTTAATCTGATAGCAATGAATTTAATCTAAATAAGTTCATATTAGTTTACTTTCGTATTTAAACTATTCTAGTTAATGAAAAAGGTAATTCTCGCTCAATTTAACGCGCGTATATTTTGCTATTGTTGAAATAATTGAAAAATATTTAATTGGTTTGAAAAATTAATATAAAGTAACTGAATAAGGACAACTTTTTTAATTTTGTTATTTGAAAATCCTAGTTTTAAATATGCTACACATGCTAAAAATTAATTAAAGCTCTTACAATCTCGTAAAAAAAAATTTTAAACAAAATCTCTAACACAAATTTTAAAAACATTTTAGTACTCCATAAAATTATAAAATAAATTTTAAATCTCGGTAATTGAAAAACTTATTTTTAAATATGTTTACAGATTTTAAAGAAACTAATTGAAAACTGTTAAAATATCCTAGAAAAAAATTTCAACAAAAATTTCTTTTCCGCAAAAATTAAAAGTTTTATTTATTTTCCACAAAAATTAAAAGTTTTATTTATTTTTCAATTTTTAAACAGTTTCCAACTTTCCTAAAACATTATAATAAACAAGTGTGCAATATTACTTATAAATCTACCAAATTTTATGAAAAATTATCTTTCAAATGAAACCAATAAGATTATAAAAAATTCTGCATTATTTCATGTTACTTATTTTAAATTTAAAGAGATAATATTGCAATTTACACTATTTTTACAATATATGATTTTCAACTTGATATCGGGTGATATTTTTATTCAGAAATTATAGTTTTGAAACATTTATATACATTGCGTAATTAATTTATTGCATTTTAAAACTAATTAACATAATATTAAAATATGTGAATTTGCCTATTTTTATGTTACACATGATTTCTTTTTTAATCTGTATATGTACATTTAATAACTTAAAAGTGTTTGTAAAATGTATTTCTTGCACAAAATAGTGTTCTACATTATTTGCTACATAAAAACAATACATTGTAGTTTTTAAAGTTCCTGCAACTTTTCCCAAGGTTTTAGGTTATGTGACACATAATTTTAGTTAATTCATACTTTCTCACAATTTTCAAGGAAGCTTTTTTCAGAAATCCTTAATTTTTTACATTTTGTTATGAAATATACCTATCAAAATATTAAAAACAATATAAATTACCTAAAATAACAATCTGTCCACTTTGACAGGCCTGACGGACAAAGACGGAGAATTACGGACATTACGGACATTTTCTCAGTCAACTTTGTCAGGTCCCATCTCTACCCGACTCCTTTGCCTCTGCTAGTATCAGTCGGTAAGTCTGATCAAAGTTTTTGATGATATTTCACAAAAATTATACAGCATACAGCACTTTTGTAATTAACAAAGAATAGTGTATTCTTATTACAAATTTATAATACGTCACATTTGTTCACCTGTTATAAACACAAATTGGAGAACCAGTTAAGAAACCGTCGAGAAATGCACTTGAAAAACCAACCGGTGTAGGCTGTAAGAAGGCCAAAAAGGAACTGAACTGCATGATCACATCAGGCCCTAGCTGACTGACAGAAGGGAGGGAAAGCTTCCACCAACGATTCGAAGTTTATCCTTTAAACTTTTTTTAAATTTTAATTTTTTATCCTTTAAACTCTATTAAAGATTTTATGACAGGTTATGCATTGTTTCATAATATAGATCCGGCAAGGGTCCTGGTGGCATGTGGACTAACTAAAAATTTCCATTAGTAAGAAAAGGACACAGATATCTCCGTCCTTTTCTTACTAATGGAAATTTTTAGTTAGTCCACATGCCACCAGGACCCTTGCCGGATATAATGCTTACAGAAAGCCATAATCCACCTATTTAAATCTTACAAGAAAACATTTTAAACAAAGTCCACCTACCTGTTTTCTCCCAGCTCCATCTTGCTTGCCATCTTCCGACGAGTCTTCTTATCGCTTTCCGGAGAATACATTCCTTACTGGTTTTCAAAAATACTTCTTCTTGATGGGTCTATTGTCTTCCGTATAAACGGAAGATTAAAAAAGAGGAACACTCTCTCCTTTTCTTGTGCCAAAAGGTCTGCCGGCAGGACGTTAGCAAGAACCTGAGTAGCACTCGTCGTTACAGTTCTATAGTCAGAGATGATACCCATGATAACACTTTTCTGCACGGACAGTACCTTTTCACAGTTGGTCTTGCTTCTTTCTGTTCGCAGAGAGGAAGTCCACACGGGGTGCTGCATAAAGCAGATTAGAGTGGACAACACTAGCCATCAGTCTCTTTTTTGCTTTGAAACGTCCTACAATGTGCGGCATTAGGCGAGCTCAACATTCCTCACACTGGACCACTAAGGTACCCCATCTATCTGTGACCATGAGAACATCGGTCTTCTCCAGGGCCATGTGAAGACCTCTGTCATCTAGCCAGCTTTTTGTTAGTCGCAGACAGCCGTTCATCAAAATTCCAAGGGCTTTTGCGATGTCGGTAGTGCACATGATCAACGCGACATCCGCAAAACCAATAATTACCGAGCCTTTGGGTAGAACCATTCGCAGGATACCATCGTACAAAATGCTTCGTACGATTAGAAGCGATCCTATCATCGATCCTCAAGGGGTACAACATTGTATCTGTTTCTTTAGAGTACAGGTGTCATCCTCATAAATTGCTTATCTGTCGCTCAAATCATTATCCATTTTCCAAAATCGGTAGGGTGGTACTCCTTATTCCTCATCGACTCAATGAGATCCTCCCATTTTGCATTATTAAACGCGTTGCGTATGTCAATAGCTACCAACGCGCAGAAGCCTTTCTTTTTGTAGGTCCCAAATTGTCCTTTTTTTTCCTGACTAGGTCCACTAGTAACTATGAAATGAGTAACTAAAAGTAGTTTACAGTACTATGAAAGTACTGTAAACAGGCCTTTGCGGAAACCAAATTGGATATCGGATAGACTATATTCTCTCCGGTCAAATGGAGCTGCATTCTTGCAGAACCATCTCCTCTAGAAGTTTGCCCATCGTATCAATAGACATATAGGCCTTTAAGATGAGACTTTATCGAGAGGTTAGTATTCTTTCCTTAGGAGGATTACCATCTGTAATTTCCAGTCATGGAGAAACTCTCCTCTCTTTAAGCTGATATTTAAGCAGTCTAACAGAATCTGAGATGAAGGGGTGTTTGAGGATGTTGTTGCTTATCCCAACGATTCCCAAAGCCTTGCAAGGAAAATTTAAAAATGGTCTTATACTGCAACGCTATCAACCAAAATCTCTCTCTCTTTTTCATCGGGACCTACCGTCTTTGATGGACACCAACATCTTTGACCCTCCCAAGGCAAAGTTTAAGGCTCTTGATGTACCGGCAATTTGACCTACATCACGTCTAGCATAAGTCTCTTCCTGGGTCGCCCACATTTTCTCAAAAACTCAATTGTCAGAATATCCATTTGACCGAATCTTCTTTATCAAAAATTGCATTTATCAGAAATCTAATGTTTCCGAGATTGCATTTCTCAGAAATGGCATCTGTCCGAAATAGCATTTATGCGAAATTTAATGCTTCCAAAATTAAATTTCTCAGAAATCACATCTATTCGAAATTGTATTTACCAGAGATCTTATTTGTGGGCAATGTCATTTACTAAAAATCTTACTTAACAGAAATTTCAATTCCCCAATAACACCAAATATTCCATTCACATTCCGGGAATATTCCATTGGAACATTCGGAATATTCCAAAGGAATATTCCATTCATATTCAAAGCATATTCTAATGTCCTACCTTTGGAACATTCTTTAGGAATATTGCAGGAACATTGTTTTGGTATATTTCAGGAACATTCTTTTGGAATATTGCAAGAATATTCCATTGGAATATTCATAAATTTTTTAAAGCAAAAAAGAAAAAAAATTGTTTAGTTAACTCTTATTAGAATTATTCATTATTTTATTTTTACGCGTTATAACAAACTAAAAATTCTAAACGTGACGGGAGGATTCGAACCCTAAACCTAAGACCTATCTAACGATTTAACGCTCGCAGCTATTTATCGGTATGAAAATAAGAAACAAAACCGAGTTGATAAACTTTTGACTCATATCTAAAATAGTTGAAGTTCATCCAGATTTATTGTAGAATTTTCATACCGATAAAATAGCTGCGAGCGTTAAATCGTTAGATAGGTCTTAGGTTTAGGGTTCGAATCCTCCCGTCGCGTTTAGAATTTTTAATTTGTTAAGAGGTGTAAAAATAAAATAATGAATAATTCTAATAAGAATTAATAAATTTAAAAACTGAAAAATTTTTTTTCTTCTTTGCTTTAAAAAATTTATGAATATTCCAAAGGAATATTCTTGCAATATTCCAAAAGAATGTTCCTGCAATATACCAAAACAATGTTCCAAAGGTAGGACATTAGAATATGCCTTGAATATGGATGGAAAATTCTTTTGGAATATTCCGAATGTTCCAATGGAATATTCCCGGAATATGAATGGAATATTCGGTGTTATTGGGGTTATCAGAAATGTCATTCATACAAAAACGCATTTATCAAAAATCTTATTTTTCCGAAATAGCATTTAATAGAAATCTCGTTCTTAAAAAAATTAAATTATAACGAATTTCATTCATCAAAAATTGTATTTATTAGACAAAGCATTTAACAGAAATCTCATCTGCCCGAAATAGCATTTATAAGAAATCCAATTTTCCCAACATTGTAATTATCAAAAAACCCATTTATCCAAAAGTGCATTTTACAGAAATCTCATTTGTCCGGAATATTATTTATCAGAAATTTTATTTGTCAAAAATATCAATTATCAGTCATTTTATTTATCGAAAATTGCATTTATGAGAAATCTCATTTCTCTTATCAGAAATCTCATTTGTCAAGAATGTCAATTATCAGTAATCTTATTTATCGAAAATTGCATTTGGTCCCTCAAATTTAATCTTTTTCGGTACCCCGAAAAAAACTCTTAAAAGATGAGTTTCATTTATTTTGGTAACAATTTTTTATTTTTGTCCGCCATATGGAATCCGCTATTTTGAATTTTGAAAAATGAATAATATATTCGTAATCAGGGAACCAAAAAACCGTTATATACTGAGTTTTATTATTTTTTTCAAATAAAAATTTTTTGTCCGCCATATTAGATCCGCCATTTTGAATTTTGAAAAATCATTAACATATTCTTAATCAGCGACCCAAAAAGCCCTTGTATAGTAAGTTTGATTAATTTTCATAAAAAACATTAGCATTGGTCCAACATGCATTAAATTTTGTAATTTTTTGTGCAAAATCCGCCATTTTGGCGCCACCATTTTGAATTTCATGTAATAACTAATGCACATTTTTGAAGTTTAAATAGTTTGTGCCATTTTGTGCCACTTTATTGCATACTGGAAGGACGTTTTAGGTTAGAGATTTGGATTATAAAAAAAGAGTGTCGATTTTTTCGTACTTTTTTGCAAAAATCATCAGATTTTTGAAATTTTGTAACAATTAATTTTAGAGTTTAAAATCGAAAATCGGTTAATATTTACGATCTGTAGGAAGTTTTAAAACAACATGTGTCATTTTTTTCCAGTGTGGTGCGCTTTGAGCGACCTATAAATATTGTATTTTGGTAAAAAAAAGAAAAAATTAGGATATTTTTTTTAATATAAAACAATCCTAGATAATATTTCAAACTTTTTGTTTTTGGACCACCCTAATTTATTACCATTATATATTTTTTAAAGATGTGTAAACAGAGGTTTGTAAGTCATTTCTATTTTAAACAACAATGAAATCTTGATTGTGATCTACTTATAGTAATTTACTACTGATTATAAAAAAATGTAGTGACGTAGTTTATTGACAGCCCCTAATATAACTAATATAAAATGATAAACAATACCTACTTAAATTTTTGCAGAACAACTTGAGGATCACCTTTCGATACTAATATAATAAAATTAATGATAAAACATATAAAAATCTGGCTATTAAAAAATTAATGACCCACTTCAGGAATTTGGACTCAGTGTAAGAAAGATAATATAAAAAGATTTATATTATTATATTTATTAATAGATTTAATATTTATATTAGGATATTTATGAACTATATCTTCTGTAAGATTTATATTTTTTTATATTAATTTTTTTTATAAAACATTAATTTTGTAAATTAAAAATAAAGTAAATTTTTTTAGCTTTTCAAAAAAATAAAGTATTGAATTTATAATTTTTATTTCCAAAATTATTGTTTTAATAAACTATTTTTTGGAATGAATTATTTAATAATTTTTTTTATTTTATTGTTAATAATTATATTAATTTTTATATTAAATTTTGAAGTATTACCTCCTTTAGTTGTTGGAAGATTAATGCTAAGAATTTCAATTATTATTATTTCATTAATAATAAATTTATTTAATAAGACAAGAATTTATTCTAGAGTTATATATTTAATTGTAATTGGATGATTTTTGATTTTATTATTAAATTTTAATAATTGCAATGTTTCATTATAATGAAATTAATGTTTATTAATTTAAACACTGAAAAAAAGGTTTGTTTGGCTGAACAAAAATTTTGTTGGCTCAACCAAATTCTTTTGTTGATATACACTCAACAAAATTCTTTTGTTAATTATTTAGGGTAATTTCAACAAAAAAATTTGGTAGTCCCAACAAAACTTTTTAGAGCTTAACAAATATTTTGATGGCTATTATAATAAAGAAAAAAAAGTTAAACACAGATTGTGCAAATGGAAATTCCAATATTGTTTTGATTTGTTAAATAAATGAATGTTTTTAATTAAAAAATATTTAATATTTTTTTATCTTACTGTGAAATAATGTGTAGTTATAATAATACACGTAAATATTTCTAGGCATGAAATTTATTTAAAAACATGTGTTTATTTTTAATTTTTAAAACAATAATTGAAAGTAGTTTCATACTATTAAAAATGGAATTATTCCTTAATTATTTCTTATGTTAAATAAAGTATTTTCCACAAAAAAAAAACAGAATATAAAGTAGATAGTTTTATAGGTTAGGTTTAGATTCTTGAAAACAACATATTGTGCTTAAACGTTTATTAACCTGCCACGTAAGAATCTAAATATAAATTTACTCTTTTAAAAAACCATAATATTTATTCACTTATATGACTAATTATCGACTTATGTATCATTCAGCAATACATTCTGTCAATTTTGTCACTAAACATAAAATCATAAATAAGTCCCTTTTTATTATCTTTATAAAGTATATTTTATAGTTATATTTTTTTAATTTCAAAAGTTAACTTTGTAGACATTTGATTTAGTTATCACCCATTATATAATATTCTTTTTTTTTTGTTTTAAAAAACAAAAAATTCCAATTTATATCGATGTCTTTATGAAAACCAGACGAGAACATGCGTCAAACAGGATCTTATAGAATGCGCATGCGCCATCACATATTTGGTAATGCCAACAAAAGAGGAGAAAAAGACGCGCGAACGCGAACGAGTCTTTCCAAAGTGTTTATTCTGAATTCGGTTTAAATTCGTGTGCTGCTCTTGAATTTCGTGCTCGCGGAAACGCAGTGGCAGCCGTAGAGCTGTGTTGTCACGTTTATTTTACGCGAAGGTTGTTTTTTTTCGTCTTGAATACGCTTTTCAGAGCCCTAACCTCAAAACGGCGTTTGGACGCCTAGGGCCCGCAGATACGTGCGGTGACCCGATTTCAAAGAACTATGTCATCAATTGAAGGCGGGAATACAACAAATCCTCCCCCTATTCCCCCTCCTCTTCCTCCTCCTCCTCTTCCGCCACCAAATCAACAGTTTACTGCCGATGTCTTTCAGGGAGCTGACCTCCTTTTACGATTAAAAACTAATTCTGTTAATGGGAAAAATAAAAAACGTAGATTAGGCGGGTCTCAAGAATCTTTGACAAATGAGATGTTTGACTCAAACCAGATGATGGTCGACGAGCAGGATGCTTTCTTGTCTCAGGAAGCTCGTTCTTCTCAGGGCACGAGTCCTGGATCTCAGAATCTCAACGATCTGCGCTATGATGAATCGCTAAAGGGCGAATGCAAAATTATAATTCAAAGTTCTTCTGCTGGTAATCCAGCTAAAAATCTCGATCGATTAACATGCGCAAAAATCTTAAACTCTAAGTTTAAAAATCACATTGTGGAAGTTAAAAACTCTGGTTATGGTAAGTTGGCAGTATTTACCAAGTCGGCTCGCGCAGCCAATTCCATTTTAAATAACAAGTCCTTAGAGGATAAAGGCCTAAAAGCTTTTATTCCTTCTCATTTTGTCACTTCTCAGGGTGTTATTAGAAACATCCCGAATGATATCTCTGACCAAGAGTTAAAAGATAACCTTGAAATTTTAGGTTATCACCACAAAAGGTCTACCGTCATCAATGTGCGACGCCTGTCGAGGAAAAATATTAATAGTGAAACTAAAAAACCGGAATATGTGCCTTCACGTAGTGTCTTGCTTACGTTTAACACCAAATCTCTTCCCTCCAAGGTCGCTATTTTCAATGCTTCAGTGGATGTTGTACCTTATTCTCCACCTGTTAAGATGTGCTGGAAGTGCCTTAGATATGGTCACATCAGTAAACATTGCAAATCAGAAAGTAAATGCAAACAATGTGGCGAGTCAGCCCATGAAGAAGGTGCTCAGTGCTCTCTATTAAACAAAGAACCCAAATGTGTTCACTGCAAGGGTCCTCATTTGCCAAACAACCCAGATTGTCCTGAATTTAATTTCCAAAAGGATTTTCGAAGTTATGCGGTCAATAACGGCTTGACGTTTTCTGAAGCAAAGGAAGTACTTCGACCAAAGAAGTCAAAACGTACCAATCAGAGGGCTGCTACGCGTCCTCCAGTCGAATTTAATTTCAGCAATTTCCCTGAGTTCGGGGATTGTCAATCTACTCCTACTCCACAAAACTTTTCCAATCAAGCTAGGAATTCTTATTCCAATTTTTTCTCAGAAACGACCAACACCTCATCAAACAAAAGTAACCAACCTCCCTCTGTAAATAAAAAATCCTTTAACGACAAGCAAAAATCCGCCGACAACAAAAACGCAAAAAGCAAACAACCGTTTGCTCATTTATACGCAACAAGACTTCCCAGCTCTCTTCCTAAAGGTTTCGCTCTTCGCCCACCTCAGAATTCAGAAGCTTTAACATTCTCAGGTAATTACACCCAACCAAGTAATTCTAGAACCGATGATTCGCCCATCTTTTCTACTGACGCTCCTATTGAGACGTCAGCAGGGTTCAACGCCACAACAGTGATAAATAAATTAATTCTCAATCTCACCAAACTCTTAGATATACTTGCAACAGATCTGCCGCCTAATTCAGCTGAATTTAACAATACCTTAAATAATCTATCACAAAAAGTATCGCTCTTAACAAACTCCTACTCCAAGCCTTAAAATGGATTCTTTAAGCAAATTAAAAATTTTACAGTGGAATTGTCGCGGTATTTCGGGAAAAAAGCAAGACATCTTGCGTTTTCTGAAAGATTTCGACATTTTACTTTTCTGTGAAACATTTCTAAAACCAAACAAATCTTTTTTTTTAACTTCCGATTTTAACATCATCAGAGCTGATAGACCAAACTTCAATCGAGGTGGTCTAGCAATCGCAATTAGAAAGAAAATTAACTTTACTAAAATTTCAAATATCCTCAATATTGAAAACTTTTTAGAAACTCTTTCTATTTCAATAAACACAACAGCAGGCAATTTGTTGATTGTAAATGTTTATAGAGTTCCTTCCGATGACAGAAGAGTCTCGGAAAATACTTGGAAAAATCTTTTTCAGTCAGCTCTTGCAATAAACTCTTCTAGAATCTTCATTGGTGGGGATTTCAACTCACATCATTATTTATGGGGTAGCTCTCGGGCTTGCCCAAACGGAGAGACTCTCTACTCAGCTATCGAAAATTTGGACCTTATTTGTTTGAATACAGGTATTCCTACTTTCGTCAATAAACCCAACGAAAATCCGTCAATTTTGGATCTAGCATTTGTTAGCCCTCAGCTATTTACCCGCTGCTTACAGGAAGTTGGGGACGACCCAATGGGGAGCGACCACTATCCAGTAACTACTGACTTAGATATCCAAATTCCTACATCAAAATTTTTCTCACATAAATATAACTTAAGAAAAACTAATTGGAGTACCTTTTCCACTAAATTAAAAGACTCTTTAAATTCTAGATCAGAGGAAATTTCTCCTCTCACAGACCCTATTTCTAGCTACGAGGTATTTGTGGAATGTGTTGATCAGGCGATTCAATCTTCTTCTCCGCAATCCACTAGACCGAATTCAAATAGTTCCAAAAATAATAAAAAACCAAAAACTAAACCCTTCATTCCAGCGCCGTGGTGGAATGCTGAGTGCGATGATGCAGTTCAAGAAAGACGAGAAGCAACCAAAAAATTTAGGACTTCCTCTAACTATGAAAATTACATAGAATATAAAAGATGTGTAGCTAAAGCAAAAAGAATTTTTAATGAAGCTAGAAGAAAATCCTTTCAAGGATTTTGTGACTCACTTGATAGAACTACCCCTATCTCTAAGGTTTGGAGAGTGGTTAAATGTTTTAAGAATAGGTTTCTACAACCGGCTACAAGTTCCTGTTCTGCAGACACTGAAACTATCAAAAAATTGCAAGACATGATTGACGATATGTGTCCGCCCACGACTTTTTTCGATTCTTTCCCGGAAGGTTTTCGCTCAAACAGCTTTCTAGAAATGCCTTTTAATATAACTGAGCTCAACATAGCTATTTCATCCCTTAAGGAAAAATCTTCTCCAGGACTGGATAAAATCAGTAATAAAATAATTCAGACATTCCCCTTAGAATCAAAATTAATTTTATTAGATATTTATAATAACATTCTTTCATCCGGCACTCTTCCTCCTTCATGGAACAATTTTTTAACCTTCTTTATTCCCAAATCTACCCCAGGCAAATTTCGCCCTATAGCTCTCGCTTCTTGTATGCTTAAACTAATGGAAAAATTAATTTATAATAAACTGAGCTGGTTTTTGGAGCATAATCTATACCTTTCGCCATCGCAATTTGGCTTTCGTAAAAACAAGTCGTGTGCTGACAATTTATCTCTCATTTCAACCGAAATTTTCACAGGATTTGTAGAGGGCGAGGTCACAGCCGGTCTCTTTTTGGATATTAAGGGAGCTTTCCCGAGTGTGGTTCCTCAAATCTTAATGGAGGACCTGAAAGAACTTGGAATCCCTTTAACAATTGCAAAATTTATATATAATGTTACAGCGCGAAAAAATATTTATTTCAATATCAATGGTGAACTAACAGAACCTAGAATTTCCACCTTGGGTCTCCCTCAGGGATGCATCCTGAGTCCCTTACTTTATTCTATTTATACACGTAAACTTCATAGTCTCCTTCCACCAGGATGTATTATAATTGAATTTGCTGACGATATTGTCATACTAGTTAGATCAAAAGATCGTTTCCAATGTTTAAGAATCCTTCAAGACTGTATAAACGCTATATGGAACTTTTTGTTTGTCAGGGGCTTGGAAATTTGTCCAGATAAAACAAAATTGATTCTCTTTAATAAACAAAATATTAATTTAGATGATCCGCACCTACACCTTAGAATAGGCGAATCTGATATCTTTCCTTCCACTCAAGCTACCTTTTTAGGAATTATTTTGGACCATAAATTAACTTTTGATTGCCATTTCAAATACCTCATCAAAAAACTTGGTAAAACTTTACATGTCATTAAGGTGTTGAGAGGAACCTGGTGGGGAGCTCATCCTTTTATTCTTCTCACAATCTACAGAGCTTTAATACGAAGTTGTATGGAATACGGCTCGCATATTTTTAATTTTAAAAATAACACTCTTTTTAGTAAACTGGAAAAACTTAGAAACCAGGCAATTAGATTAGCCCTAGGCTATAGATTGTCCACACCTATTAATGTTATGCTGGCGGAGTCTTGCGAACCTCCCCTAAAATTTAGATTTGAATTCCTAGCTAAAAAACATATCATTAAAGTTCTTTCAAATCTTAAACACCCCTTGATAAACAAAATTGCCAATCTACTAGAAATATCCACACACAGAAACCCTTTTGGAATTCTGGACACCTTTACTCTTCTTAAGGCCTATAAAGAAGCAAAAGTCTTTGATCCTCTCATTAATAAATCCTATCGTCATTCCTACTATGAATTTCCATACAGCAACCACACTTTTAAACCTCAGGTAGTTACTGATTTAGGCCTTGTTATTAAAAATTCACCAAATCCTCCTCTCTTATTTAAAGATTTATTAGATAACGAGTTTAAGGAATTCTTGTGCTTCTACACCGATGGCTCTAAGTCTGGAAATGGTAGACTGGCTGGATGTGCTTCGGTCTGTCCCTCAAATCACTTTACACAATCCTGGAAAATAAATAATAACGCATCTATATTCTCCATTGAAGCTTTCGCAATTTTGCTTACCTTAGACTATATCAAAGAAAATAATCTTAAAAAAGTAACCATTTTTTCAGACTCGTTGAGCGCTCTGAAAAGCATTTCATCTCCTAATCCTTACAATATTAAATCCCACTTAATTTTTCTTATTAGGAATCGATTAGCTGCTCTATCTCTTTTACAGTTTGACATAATTTTGGTTTGGATCCCAAGCCACATTGGCATAGAAGGGAACGAATTGGCTGACAAAACAGCTGGATTGGCTGCAATCAACTCTCCACTTATGAATTTTGGTCTTCCAGGTTCAGATTTGGATCACTCTTTTCGAAATCAATTAAATGATAAATGCCATAAGTATTTTATATCAAGAGGCAAGAATTTTGGCTCTTTTTATACAGAGAATTTCTATCGCCCTCGAAAAAAACCGTGGTTTGCGTCAATTCACACTAGCAGACAAATATTGGTCTCTACTTGTCGAATGCGAAGCAACCACCACTCTCTTAATGAGAGTTTATTCAGGAAAAATATAATTAATTCCCCTGCTTGTCCTTGTGACTCTGATATAGAAGAAGACCTAGAGCATGTCCTTTGGAACTGCCCTAGATTTGACAATTTTCGTCCAAAATTAATTCAGCGACTCTCAAAGGCACTAAGGTGTTATGCTCCCTTCCACAGTAATATTTTCCTTTCTAATCCTTCTCCAACAATTCTTTCACACATCTTTGATTTCCTAAAACATACCAACTTAAATATATAGATTTAAATCATTCAATTTTCCCGCCTCAATATCATCGTAAATTGCTTTACGCGTGTTCCGACTTTGGAAATACGCGTTCGTAACAACCTAAACATACCGGGTCATGGCGCAATATACAGGAATGAGTCCAGTATTAAGCCAACGCATGCGTGTTTCTAGCGCATGAAAAAAGAAGAAAAGAAGAAGCCAACAAAAGATTTTAATAAACTCAAACAAAATTTTTATTAAATACTACAAAATTATTTTATAATTTAAACTGTTTTTTGGTAATTCTAACTCTGAAATTTGACAAAGCCAACAAAAAATCATTAACAAAACTATTTTGTTATGATTACATTGCTATTTTTTCAGTGAATTGTGATATAAAGTAATAATAACAGTAATTTCATCATTTTTAGAACATTTTATAATTATTTAAATAATTATCAATGAAATTAAAGTATAGGTATCGGGAAATTGACTTGTATTTGAATGAATGTTAAAATGGTATAGTTTTAAAATAATGCTGACCACGTGGTGAGCCACGTGGACTAGGTTACGTCACAGTAATTCACAATACAAATGCGCATTAACTAACTTACTAACCTATCTTACGTTACTCACTACCTTCACACACATATCTCCCACCTATCAAGCCATCATATATAATTTTGTTTCTCTCTCTGTTTCTTTCTCACTATCTCTTTTCTGTGGCCAAAGTCACTGGCACAGTACGCGATAAATTGTATGCATTTTAACGCCATGCGCATTGCAAGGGCACATGCTAGCCTTGAAATTCAAGTTTTTCTCTTTTTGTTTTCTTTCTTACTCTTTTTTTAAGAAGCAGTTCTGAATGGCCCGTCGTGGGACTTTTGCACATCTGTTATGTGGGGTTTTTACCCTACTGTTATGAACAAACCGTGAGGGGAGTAATATGTACTTCCATGAACCGAGGTTTCTTCTTTCTTTGAGATTCAAGCAGAAAAATATTTACTCTCTAAATCTGAAGTAGTTTATTATTTAACTAATAAATTTGTTACTAATTGTGATTCAACTAATATATATACTAATTCCACAACTGAAGTTTGGCTAATAGATATTTTTTGCTTTAAATCAGACAATTTTTAAAAAATGCACTTAAATTGATTTAAATTTAAATTTATAAATATCAGTTTAAAAATAATTTTAATTTCATTAATAAATAAATCTATAATTTTCAACAGTTTCCAATGCACAATTATTGTATTTAAATTTATAATCACTCTTATTTAATTTTTTTAAAATTATTTTGTTCTGTTGTCCATTATTCTCGACACTTTTCGAATTTTTCTTTCAATTGGCAATTATTTTTCACATTCCTCAATTATTTTTTTTAATATTTAATTATTTTAGTCATTTTGTAATTTTTCTTTCAATTATCAACTATTGCTTCCTCATAGAGGAAGTATTGTTTTACCCACAAATTATCGATTGCGATTTTTTGACATATCTCGACATATTTCGATCTCAGGATGTCGAAAATGAAGTTTTTTTTAAAAATGTCCGTGTGTGTGTGTGTGTGTGTATATATCCACAATACGTTTGGCCCAATATCTCGAAAACTATAATACTTAGAAATATGTTTTTTTACGAAATTATAGATCACAAGTTCAAAATGACAGAACTAACAATAAGGGACAATCTTGGCCCAAACTCCAGTTTTGTAATAAAAAATCTTCAATTTAAAAAGTAACTATCTACATTCTTTTTAACAACATATTATATATAAAAAAATAAAAACGAATTTTTTAAAATTTAAAAATTTTAATTTTTACATCTACTTAATGGTACGTAATTGAACTATGAATTTTAAATAAGAAAATAATTGAACAATAAATTCATATAAATTTTTTTAAAATTAAAAATAATGTTGAAAAGGTAGATAATGAGTTTGAGGAGTTAAGGAAAGAAAAAGAGGATCATAACCAAAAGTTAGTAGCAATATGGACGGAGATAAGAGAGATGAAAAAAGCGCGGACAGAGTGGGAGGCGAAATGGCATGTGAAACATGAGCAAGTAGTAAAAAGAGTAGAAGAGTTGGAATATGAAATGAAAGAAAGGAAGGAGAATGGCGGAAAGGATATAGGGGAGATAAGAAAGAGATTGGAAGGACTGGAAAAGGAAATGAAAAAAGAAAAGGGCAGATGGTTGAAATAGACGGAGAGGAGAGATATGAAGAAGCGAGGAGTAGAGAGATGGAAAAAAAATGAAAGAATTGGATATGCATCTGGAAAGGGTAGATAAGGAAAGAAGGCGCGTTAATTTAATAATCAAAGGATTGGAAGTGGAAAGGAAGGACGGGAAGGATGAGTTGGAAAAACGGCTACTTAGTATAGGAGCAAGGGTTCAGACAAAAATAGCAATGGGAATAGGAGAAGATGAGAGGAATAAACTAAGAATATGGTTAGTCGAACTAAAAAATGAGAATAAAAAATGGGAGGTGATGAAGAAGAAAAAGCTGCTAAAGGAAAGAGAAGAAAGAATAGAAGAAGATAGGACAAGAAGGGAAAGAAGGGTTTAGGGATTGCTAAACCAAAGAGCATGGGTAGAAAGGAGCAAAGGAAATGTGGTAAGAATAGGATGGGAGTGTATGTTAATCAATAGAGAGAAATGGAGAGTGAAAAATGGGAAAGGAAGAGTAGAGTTAAAAAGAGTTGAAAAGAAAATGGAGGGACAAAGGGAGATTAGAAAAGAGATAAAAAAAGTGGTTTCGAGAAGAGCATCAATAGAAAAGAAGGGGGAAAAAAGAAGGAAGTAACAATTGCGTTTTGGAATGTGTCAGGGCTAAAAAACAAAGATGATTAAGTTAGAGAAAGAAGCAAGGTGGTCAATTTGTAATGAAAATATGAAGGGAGATGAACAGGGAGAGTTTACTTTAAAAGATATCGGAGAAACGGTAATAGACTACGTAGTAACGGATGAGAATACGAGGAAGGGAATAAAAAAGTTTAAGGTGGCAAGAGTAGTAGGATCGGAGCACTTTCGACTAGTTGTCACAATGAGAGGAAGGGAAAGAAGAAGAAGAAGAAGAAGAAGAAGAGGATCAGGAGGAGAAGGTAAAGAGAAAAAGAGAAAGCATAAAATGGGAGAGTGGGGAGAAAAAAGACTTAGTAAATTCAGAGAAAGTATGCAGAGAGAAGAGGGAGAAGCAATGGAAGGAAAGAGTGTAGATAAATGGTTATGAGAACTAAGGAAAAGGATAGATAGAGTTAAAGACTTAAATAGGAAAAAAAGAATAGGGAGATAGAAGGTATAGCGGATGGCGGGATAAAGAGTGCGAGGAAAGTAGAAAACGAATGAGGGAAAATATAAAGGAGTGGAAGAGAGGTAGAATGGAAAAAAAGGAATATAATAAAAAGCCTAAAGAACATGAGAAACTGTTAGAAAGAAAAAGAGAAGAGGCGAGGAAAAGATTCATGGAGGTGGTGGAAAAGGCGATAAGGGAAGGAAGAGTATGGGAGGTAATAAATAAGGAGAGAAATGGTAGGAAAGAGACAAATAGAGAAATAGAGATGAAGGGCTGGACTAAGTTCTTTAGTATGAATGTATGAAAGAGTCAAAGGTAGAGTAAGAGGATAGGGCAGAAAAAAGATTGAGAAGATGGAAGAGGAAGAGATAGGAAAAGAGGAGGTAGAAGAGGCCACCGACAGGCTCAAAAGGAATATAGCCACAGGTAGTGATGAAGTGGAAAACGAGAGTTTAAAATATGGAGGAGGAAAAGTAGGGGAACAAATAGTCAATAAAGTATGGAAGGGGGAGAGATGGCCGGAAGAATGGAAGACTGGATTAGTGGTGCCACTAGTCAAGAAAGGAGAAGGGAAGAGAATAGAAGAGTATAGAGGAATAACGCTAATGCCGGTGGGTTATAAGCTGTATGCGGAGATTTTGCGAAAGAGGCTAGAAAAGAAAGTGGAAGAACTCGGATGTATTCCACACAATCAAGCAGGGTTCAGAAAGGGAATGGGAACGACGGATAATGTATACGTTTTAAACTGTCTAATAAAAAAAAATCTAAAACAGGGAAAGTTAGTAGCATTATTCACAGACTTTAAGTCAGCATTTTCGTCGGTAACCAGAGGCAGGCCTGTAGAAGGTTTTGAAAGAAAGGGGAATAGAGGAGAGTTTAATTGAAAGGGTAAAAGAGGTATATAAAGACACGAGGGTAAGAATGAAGATAGGCGAGATTGGGGGAGGAGTTTTGGTTAGGTTAAGGATTGTTACAAGGTTGTCCGCTAAGTCCCTTGCTATTTAACTTATTAATGTCGGATCTAGAGGAAAAATTATGGAGAAAAGGTTAAAGGAGGGGTGGTACTGTGAAATAGAGAGAGAATTTTTTCCTTAACATATGCGGACGATGTGGTGTTGCTGGCGAATGATGAGAAGGGTATGAGACTGAAGATGAATGAATGCGAGAAGTATGTAACAGAAAAAGATTTATGGATAAATTTGGAAAAAACGAAGGTAATGAGATTCAGATAGAGAGAGGATGGGGTGCAAGAAGGATGGAAATTGAATGGAAAGATGGTGGAGGAAGTAAAAGAATTTTGTTATCTGGGATATTGGTTCGAATGCAAGGGGGGTAGCAGATTGAATGTAAAAAAAAGGTGTGAGAAAGCAGGTAAGGTGATGGGACAAGTATGGAGGATAAGAAAAAGAAGGTTTGGGAATGATAGGAAGAAAAGAGTGTGGATGTTTGATGTGCTAGTGTGGTCGGTGATGAGTTATGGAGTGGAAGTGTGGGGATGGAAGGAGGAAAAAAGTGTGGAATGAATGCATGAGAAGTACCTGAGGTGGACGATGGGAGTAAGCCGGAATTGTCCAGGGTATGTGCTATGGGAGGAACTAGAAAGAGAAAGAATGATGATCAGGCAGAGGAAGAGAGCATGGATGATAAAAGAGAGATTAAGTTAAGGAAAGAGAAGCAGGATTGCGCAATTATGCCTGAATCAGATTGAGGACAGAGCAAAGAGGGGGGATACAGGTATGTCGGAATGGGAAAAGGAACGGAGAGATGCGTGAGAAGAAGGGCAGAAAGGAAGGGTCAAAGTAGGAAGGTGGGAGGATATGGAAGAAGAATTAAAAAAGAAGGGTAAGGTAGAAAGGTGGGAAAAAATGAAGGAGTCAAAGTATAACAGGTGGTATAAGATGGTGAAAAGCGAAGGAGCACCTGAATACTTAAAGGGAATGAAAAAGGAGTGCAAGTCGAATAGAGTGTTGAGATTAAGAATGGGAGAAGGGATGAATGCGTGTAAATATTGGAAGCATAAAGACGAAAGAAAATGTAGAGTGTGCATGTATGAAGAGGAGGAATGAGGGCATGTGTTGGATGTATGTGTAGTAGAGGAGGATGTGGAAAAAAGTTTGGGAGAGAGAGTGCTAGAGATTTTGCATGAAAGTGGAAAAGGAGAGAAATAGATGAGAGAATTATTGAAGAATAAGAGAGAGAAGATGGAATAATGAAAAGGCCAAAAATACTTTGAAGTAACTGGAAATTAAAGAATCGTGTTGAAAATAAAAATGCACATAAAGGAAACGAAAGCCCTGGCACAGAAGAGAGCAATTTAGAGAAGTTAAGAATATTATAAGCGCTACTGTATAAGAGAACGTTAGTTTAAGTGTAATTAAGTTAAGATAGAATAAATTTGTAAAGAAGATGTAAAGGGAGCGGTGGCCCTCTGACTCGTAAAGGGAGAGTAAATAAAGTATTATTATTATTATTATTATTATTATATAAATTTTTTAAAACAGTAAGTTAATTATTTTGTCTTTAAAGACGTACCGAGAATATTATTTATAACAATAAATTTTGAGTTTTTTAGAAATATATTTTCTTATTACGTAATTAAATATCAGAATCAAAACCAAATTCTTACGTAATAAATAAAAGTATTTCTTTAAACAATATTTTTAATCATTTTTAATTTTTCGTTATTATCATCAAAATTTAACATAGTATTTTAATAATACAACAATTAGAGAATTTGAAAGTAAATTCTTAACAATAATATGTGAAGCCGCGCGAGAAAAGGGACCTATCGCCTGAAACGTTAATTTTACAGGGCGAGCGTTAGAAGTTGCAGCAATGCATTGCGACCAATATAAATTCTTACGCTTCATGCTTAATAACTCAAAAAGTAATTGATGGAAACAATTTCTGATTTTTTCAAATGAAAGAGCGACTAAAAAGCTACCTTTTGGCATAAAAAAATGAAAATTGATTTTTTTCGCGATAGGTTTTTTTGCTTTGGAAGTTGCGTCAGTGCATGGCGACCAATGTAAATTCTTACGATTCATGCTTAATAACTCAAAAAGTAACTAATGGAAACAATTTTTTATTCTTTTAAATGAAAGAGCGACTAATAAGCTACCTTTTGGCATAAAAAAATGAAAATTGAAATTTTTTGCGATAGGTCCCTTTTCTCGCGCGGCGTCACATATTATTTTTACAAGTTTCAATTTAATTCGTAGATATATTAATGTTTAAAAGTTTCGATTTGTAGCTAAATAGTTTTTATGCATTTTTTTTTTAATATTTGATGTTTAATTTTTATAAATAATATCTAAGAAGGTTTTTTATTATTTTTATTACATAAGTTCTAAAATGGTTCAAAAGGTAGGTACTTTTGAAATAAGATACTTGGTTCGCCCCTGAAAGGACTGATATTCATATACTAGAAATTGAAATTCCCATACCAAGTCTAGCGCGTATGAGAGGCGTCAAAGCGTTCAACTTATATCCCAAGCGTCACGGGTTCGATCCCTATGTTAGTGCGATTTTTAATTCTTTAGGTAGTTGTAATTGTTTAGGTCTTACAAATATTATGCGAATATAATTAGGTCTGTGTAGAAAAAACAATTAAAATGTTATAAATAATCGATATAATTAAACAATGAAAAATGTAAAAATAAAGTTGAAAAACAAAGTTGTATTCTGCGAATAAAAATGAGTTGTAATAATTGGAATTAAAAAATATAGACTTTTTTTATTTACTCAAATAAATAATAATTAATAATAACAATAATAATAATAATAACAACAGTCATAATAATAGAAATAATAATTTCAGAATAAAGAATTCAAACAAATGTAGTAGTCTCTATGAGGAAGCAATTTTTTCAAAAACTGAATACCAAAAATTACTCACGCCAAATAAATACTTGAGATACAACTTGGCAGCGGTTTTTTTTTAAATTTTATTTTAAATCTTTAATCTTCAATTTAATTCTTTAATCTTCAATTTTTTTCTTTAATTTTTAATTATTTTCTACAATTGTCAATTGCATTCTTCGTTTTTCAATTCATTTATTCAAAATCCAATAATTCTCGCATTTTCTCAATTATCAAATATTTTCATGAAATTTCAAAAGAATTCTTCAATTTTCAATTGATTTCTTTAATTTTCATTTATTTTCTACAATTTTTTATCATTATTTCATCAGTTTTTAATTGACACTTTATTATTCTCCTTCAATTTTGTGATTATTATTCATCAATTTTGAAATTTTTTAATGTTTGAATGCTGGTTATTCTCACCAATTTTCGAATTTTTTTTTTCTATTGTTAATTATTTTTTTTTTTAGCTAATTATTTTCGTCAATATTTAATTATTTTTCTCATATTTTTCTTTTAATTATCAATTATTTTTTTAAAATTTCTATTTAATTCTTTAATTTTCAATTTATTTCTTCAATTTTTAATTATTTACTTTAATTCTCAAATATTTTCTTTAATTTTCAATTTTTTTTATCGATTTTCAATTAACTCCTTAATATTCATTAATTTTCGCATTTTCTTTTAATACATTTCTTCAATTTCCAATTGACTTCTTTAATTTTTATTCATTTTCTACAATTTTTTGCATAATTTTTATCAGTTTTCAATTAACAATTTATTATTCTCCTTCAATTTTATGAATATTCATAAATTAAAAAAAAAAAATTTTGTTCGAATGCCGATTATTCTCAACATTTTTTGATTTTTTTTTCAATTATTGATAATTTTTTTAATAGTTAATTACTTTCGTCATATTGTAATTTTTCTTTTGATTATTAATTTTGTTGTTGAAATTTTCATTTAATTCTTTAATTTTTAATTTTTTTCTTCAATTTACAAATATTTTCTTTAATTTTCAATTATCTTTATCGATTTTTAATTAATTCCTCAATATTTAATAATTCTAGTATTTTTTCAATAACTGTTTTCACTTATAATTGTTTAATTACGCAGTTAAAAATTTTGTGCAAATTTAAAACAAATTAAATGTCCCAAACCATCCCCTCAAAATTTGTGTTACTTTTGTGTTAAACTAACATAACCTATATGTTAATTTACACAATCTTCTTGTTAAATTAACGTAATCTTGATGTTAAATTAACGTAATCTTTATGTTAAATTAACGTAATCTTTATGTTAAACTTAACACAAAGATTGTGTGGACCGTTTTTTACACAAAATTTTTAACTATGTATGTTCTTTAACTTTTAAGTCCATTCTTTATATTTATTTCCATTCTTCTGTTTTTAACTGTTTTATTCTATATTCATTAAATCTCGGCTTTTTTCAATTACTTTTTTTCAAGTTTTGTGTATGTTCCATAAATTTCAATTCCATTCTTCAATTTTCAATTATTTGTTTCAATTTGAATTACTTTCTTCGATTTTCAATCCAGTTGTTATAGAGACTATATTGTTCTAAATGAAAAAATTTCAAATCTGCATAACTTTTTTTTTCAAAAATTGTAAAATAATTTTCAAAAATGGGTTTTGAAGCTTAAAAGTAGTACTTTATGATACCATTCAGGAAAATGAAAAAAAAATTTTGTAAGCTACAAAAAAAAATACAAAAATGGTCAAAATTGCCATTTTTCTTATAATTAAAAATTCAATTAAATCGTAACTCATATATATTATTAATATATTTTATTTCCAATATCGTTTTATGGTTTATTGTAATTCCCGTTATTTTCTCAGATTTAAATGTTTATGATTTAATAATAACATAATAATGTTTAACTTTATTAATCAATATAAATTATATTTTTATTATCCGTGTTTTTTAAATTGAAATTTGAAAACTTTCGTTTTGTGTATAAATTTGCTGTTTCGATTTACGTACATGCATTTATTTAGAATTTTTAACGTTAATTTATGCTAAAATATTAGATAGGGATGAGTTACAAAAAATGAAGAAAAAAACGTGTCGCACGCACTTGAAGTACAATAAAAATAGCTGCATTACGATTGAGATTACGATATATTTTTGTAATAATTTTTTGAAAAAAGCCTTTACTAAACAAATTTCGTAAAATTGTTATTTAATTTCATGATTTATTTTATTCGTTTATACTTATTTGTCGTTTTTAAAAAACGTTCTCTCTAAATCTGAATTAATGATTATCTATATACTAATGAATTAGCGAGAAATCGGTGACTATTAAATAGTAAAAAATTTCACTAATTTTTAGTAGAAAACTACTAATTCAGATTTAGAGAGTTAGTAAATAATATAGATGACTTCTTTAATATTTATTAAATTTTAAATTCTCTCCAAATCTGAGTTAGTTAAAAATAACTAATTTATCAGTAAATAAAAAATTAACTAAAATATAGTTTAAATTTGACTAATTCAATTAGTAGACCAAATTTTACTAAAATATTAGTTATTTCGGCATAAACTAAAAATAAATTTAACTAATAATAATTAGTGACTTTTTACTAAATGATTAGTAGAAATATAACTATTTAAATTAGTGGCTATCTTTTTGCTTTTAAATTAGTTATTTTTAACTAATTCAGATTTAAAGAATGATACTAATAATAATAGTAATAGATAATGGAAAAAATATTGTTTTATATTAATGGATTCTTTCTTAAAATTTGAAAATTAATTTTTTATTTACCTACGCTCATTTAGACTATACAAATGTAAAGATGAACGAAGGAGCAGAGACTGTACAAGAACAGTAATTGGCTCATTTGCATATGCATTGTGAATGGCTAAACTCTAAGCGAGAAGAGGGGAATAAAAACTGGATCTTAAATCAGAAGCTAGTGCACTGCAAGTTGGAATCTTTTCCTATAAAAGAAAAAAATATTTTTTTAACTTCTCAACCAGTTTTGTTTCAAGCCTACAACCTCTGTATACATTACTCTAATTATCAAATTGCAACTTAATGTTTCAATTGACATTTGAATTCTTTCAAGAAAAAAACATTTACCTTCACAAAAATGTTTTAAAAAAATATTTTTAGTGTAAAATATTATAAACTAATATTCAAATAATTCAAATATATACTTTTATTGATTTTCCATAAAAAAAAAATTATTTGAAACAAATTAATAAACTAATTCAAAAAAATTCAGTTCTTTCAAATTCACTGATCATACTCACTCAAAAATAAAAATTTGTTTTTGAAATAGTAAATAATTGAAAAATTACAATTTTATTAACAGAAAAGAATTTTTATATAAATATAGATTCAACATTTTTAAAGGGGTTTTTGGGGTTCTTAATTACGAATCTAAAGACAGATGTTTTAATTTAAAATAAAAAATTTCTTAGTTTTGTCCGCCATATTGGATATATAATTATATGTATTCATTTATTTTCTAGTTATATTTTTTAGTTCCTAAATACTTTTACTTTACAATAATTTTGTCTTTTCATTACTTTTTTTTAAATTTCTAGTTATTTTGTTAAACCCTTCACACCCAATCAAAATTGAACAATTAAAGAAACAAAAGTAAATTGATTCTTATTGTTTTTGGGATCGCTGATTACGAATCCGGTGTTAGTTTTTATAAATTCAAAATGGCAGATCCAATATGGCGGACAAAAAAATTGATAAATTGTTTAAAGCGGAATATTGCATTTAAAACTAATCCTTTTCTAAAAATATTTAATTTTTAATAGTGTTTTATATTATTTAAAAGCAAACCCCAAAAACCTCCGACTATCAAATTTCAAGCGAATCTGAACATTTTTTGAAAAATTCGTCAGCCATTTTAAATTTTGGAAAATAGAAATTAGATTCGTAATCAGCAACCCCAAAAATGCAAAAATTTCCGAGTAACAAGTTTCAGGCGAATCAAACCATTTTTTCAATTTTTCATCCGCCATATTGGATCTGCCATTTTAAATTTTGGAAAATTTTAATTAGATTTTTAATCGGCAGCCCAAAAAAATCTCTATAACAAGATTCAGGCGAATATAAATGGTTTTTCAATTTTTGGACCGCCATATTAAATCCGCCATTTTGAATTACAGAAAATTGATATTAGTTTCGTAATCAGAGACCCCAAAAACACCAGAGTAACACTTTTCAGGCGAATCTAAATGATTTTCCAATTTTTCGTCCGCCATATTGGATAGGACATTTTGTTTTTTAAAAACTCCACCGCTTTTGTAATCAGCGACCCCAAACAAGCACGAGTAACAAATTTTCGGGCAAATCTAAAAAGTTTTTTTAAAAATTCGTAAATTTTAATAATTATTTATTCTTTTTTCATCTTCATCTTTTTTAAAGATGTTGAACCCATTGACATAACCTCAAACTAAAAAATGATGTTTCACATAAAATAGAAATATTATTAAAATCTATTTTACCCAATTTTGAAAAATTCAGTTGGATATTTTTTAAAAAAAAGTTAGGTTAATTCAAAATTTGTTATGAAATAATAATTATTTAATATTTTGTGGTTTTTCTTTAAAGTTTGTCAACAATTGTAATTTGCATTCAATTTTGATAAATAATAGCTCATTTTAATCTTTGAAATATTCTCTACTAACCTGTTGTTATTTTCTTACATATTCTATCCCTTTATATACCTATTATTTTCTACTAAATTTTCTTCAATTTCTCATTATTTTTATTTTTGTCAGTAAAATTAATTTCTTTATTAATCGTTGATTTTCAGAAATTAACTAAAACTAATTAAAATGAAAAATTATAACAAATTTGGGTTAGACAGATCTTTATAATGATATTTTATAAGTAATTCTACACAAGTTGGTGTCAAAATATTTAATGTTTTTAGAGAAAGTATACGAACATATTTTGCCTATAATGATGACGTCATTCTTCATCACATGCCCATAATGTATACATATTTTTCCCTTCTAATTTTTTTTTTTTTTAATTATAAGATGCTTTTCTTTAATTTAGTTATTTTGACAATTATTGCTAAGGTTTTTTTTTACATTTTCTAGATACTTTTCCATAAATTCTAGTAATTTTCATCAATTTATAGTTATTTTGTAACTCTCTAGTTATTTTCCTCTATGTTCTAGCTTCTAGTTATTTTCTTTAATATTTAAATAATCTCTCGTTACTATTTTTTTTTCTAAGTTGCGTTTTCCTTCAATTTACATATTCTTAGATATTATTTTTATTTTCTAGTAATTTTCACTATTTTCTAGTTACTTTCTTTAACTTTGAATATTTTTATTTATTTTGTCTGTTTTTTTTATTAGATTTCTTTAATTTAGTTACTTTTGCATTTTTTATTATTTCTCTTCATTTTCAAGTTATTTTCTATAAACTCTAGTAATTTTTCACTAATTTATAGTTATTTTATAATTTTCTAGTTATTTTCCTCTATTTTCTCGTTACTACTTTTTTTTAATTTTAAGTTTCGTTTTCCGTCAATTTAGTTTTCCTTAGAATGTCTTCTTATTTTCTGGTTATTTTTCAATAAATTCTAGTAATTTTTATTAATTTATAGATGTTTTGTAACTCCCCAGTAATTTTGAAAGTTTTGAACAAACTTCTAGTTATATATTTTATTTTCTAGTAATTTTCCACTTTTTTCCACTTACTTTCTTTTTAACGTTTAAATATTTTTAGATAAAATTTCTTTAATTTAGTTACTATTGCATTTTTTATTATATCTCTTCATTTTCCATTTCTTTTCCATAAAATTTAGTAATTTTCACCAATTTATAGTTATTTTATAAATTTCTAGTTATTTTCTTTAATATTTAAATATTTTCTCTTTAATATTTATTTTTTCTTATTTTAAGTTGAGTTTTCCTTGAATGTAGATAGTCTTAGATTTTATTCTTATTTTTTAATTATTTTTCAATAAATTCTAGTAATTTTTCACTGATTTATAGTAATTTACACTAATTTATAGTTACTTTGTAACTTCCCAGTGGTTTTCAAGGTTTTGAACAAACTTCTAGTTATATTTTTTTATTTTCTAGTAATTTTTCACTATTTTCTAGTGACTTTCTTTAACGTTTAAATATTTTTATTTATTTTATCTTATTTTTAGATTTTAGTTTTCTTTAATTTAATTTATTTTTTTATTATTTCTTTTTATTTTTCAGTTTTTTTCCATAAAATATAGTAATTTTTACCAATTTATAGTTATTTTATTACTTTCTAGTTATTTTCCTCTATTTTCTAGTTATTTTCTTTAATATTTAAATATTTTCTCGTTACTATTAATTTTTTCTTATTTTAAGTTGCCGTTTCCTTTAATTTAGTTATTCTTAGAATTTCTTCTTGTTTTCTAGTTATTTTACAATAAATTGTAGTAATTTTTCATTAATTTATACTTATTTTGTAACTCCCCTAGCAGTTTTAAAGGTTTGAACAAATTTCTAGTTATTTTTTTTATTTTCTAGTAATTTTTCACTAATTTATAGTTATTTTATAACTTTCTAGTTATTTTCCTCTATTTTCTTGTTACTTTTTTTTTTTAATTTTAAGTTGCATTTCCCTTCAATTTAGTTATTCTTAGAATTCCTTCTTATTTTTAGTTATTTTCAATAAATTTTAGTAATTTTTCAGTAATTTATAGTTATTATATAACTTCCCAGTAGTTTTAAGGTTTCGAATATATTTCTAGCTATATTTTTTTTATTCTAGTAATTGTCCACTATTTTCTAGTTATTTATTTAACGTTTAAATATTTTTTATAATTTTGTTATATATTTAGATTTTAGTTTTCTTTAATTTAGTTAATTTGGCATTTCTTTTTATTTTCATGTTCTTTTCCATAAATTCTAGTAATTCCACCAATTTATAGATATTTTATAACTTTCCAGTTATTTTCCTCTATTTTCTAGTTATTTTCTTTAATATTTAAATATTTTCTCGTTAATATTTTTTTTTTTTATTTTAAGTTCCGTTTTCCTTGAATTTAGTTATTCTTAGTTTTTCTTCTTATTTTCTAGTTATTTTACAATAAATTCTAGTAATTTTTTATTAATTTATACTTATTTTGTAACTACCTAGTAGTTTTGAAGGTTTTGAACAAATTTCTAGTTATATTTTTTATTTTCTAGTAATTTTCCACTTTTTTCTAGTTATTTTCTTTAACGTTTAAATATTTTTATTTATTTTGTCTGTTTTTTTTATTAGATTTCTTTAATTTAGTTACTTTTGCATTTTGTATTATTTTTCTTTATTTTCCAGTTCTTTTACATAAATTCTAGTAATTTTTCACTAATTTATAGTTATTTTATAACTTTCTAGTTATTCTTCTCTATTTTCTCGTTACTATTTTTTTTTAATTTTAAGTTTCGTTTTCCTTCAATTTAGTTTTTCTTAGAATGTCTTCTTATTTTCTGGTTATTCTTCAATAAGTTCTAGTAATTTTTCACTAATTTATGGTTATTTTGTAACTTTCCAGTAGTTTTGAACAATCTTTTAGTTATTCTTTTCTAATAATTTCCCTCTATTTTCTAGTTACTTTCTTTAACGTTTAAATATTTTCATTTATTTTATTTTATTTATTTTCATTTAACTATTTTCATTTCTTATTTGTAGATTTTAGTTTTCTTTAACATAAATTACTTTGGCATTTTTTATTATTCTTTTTTCAATTTTAAGTTCTTTTCCATAAATTCTAGTAATTTTCACAAAAATTTTAAGTTATTTTGTAATTTAATGGTAATTTGTTCACTTTTTAGTAATTATTCTTCAGTCTTTTCTCTTTATTTTCTCATTTTCCTTTTACTTTATTGTAATAACTATTCTTCTTTTTGTAAAATAATTTTAAACTTTTAGTTAGCACTTCGCCTTCGACTATGCAACCAGAATTACACGCACCCTGATTATGTGCCAGGGTGCATAAAATTTGATAACTGCCGAGCTATTTTCACAAGTGCCTAAAAAAAACTTACATTTATAAAATTTCTAATATTTCTTTTAACGTTTGTTGGTCGAAGAGTTAAAAAAAATAAAATCCGCATTTATTTTGTACAAAAGTTCTGAACATTCTAAACTAGAAAACCGTTTTTTTCAAACTTTTTGACAGTTCTGTCCAACGGTTGGTAAAGTAGTTCTCTTTCGTTTTGCAGTGTATAGCAGACGACAACAACAAATTGTTCAATACTCTGCAGTTTATCTAGTGTCTACAGCAATGGACGTCAATGTCAGCGAGAATCTCGAAATTTGCTGAGAAGCTGAAGCTGAAATTGTGTAATATTATGGAGAATTAAAATTATTTAACAAGTAAATTGTGAGGTAGAGTTTTCTAACTAGTCATAAAACACGTGTTCTTAATTTTCGTCGATTTATAACAAAGTTTCGCCGTATAAAATAATGGACGAAGCAAGATATTTAAAAAGGTAAAAAAAATGTTTTATTCCACATTATTATTGATTTAATGTACTTTTTCTCCTTGATTTTATTCCTAAAAGTAACGTGTAATCAATAATTTGCGATACTTATTAATTATTTGGTTTTTTTTTTACGAAATCTAGGAAAATTAGGTCTGGAACGTTAGACGTTCATCCGACAGAAAAAGCTTTGGTTGTCAATTACGATGTGGAAGCTCTTATTTTAGGAGAATTAGGTGATCCAATGCTTGGAGATCGTAAGGTACAAAAACATTTTTTACTTTTTATTATTAATCGTCATTAATGTTCAATTGTCGTGTTTTAAACTTTTACCCTGAAAGAATTCTTCTAGGGTAAAAGTACCAATTACTGTTATGTGAAATCGAAGTCCGATAAAATATTGGAAAAGAAGATAAATATAAATGAAAGATAAATATTTGACTGATTTTAAAAACACTCTTGTTATTTATTGAAGTAGAAACCACTAATTAAAATTTTAAAAGAAATGATGTATTCTTAAAAATAACAAATTTATAAATAATACTCTGTGCTGGTATTACTACGAACCTGCACCAATTACTGTGTCCCAATTACTGCGACGAGAATAACGTGTATTTGAAGGTTAGGTTGTTCGCAGTAATAGAAACACGTGCATGTTCCAATTACTGCGATAGGTTGTAATTTAAACTTGAATAATTAAATAATCAATTATTTAAATGTACATCTTAATTGGCAATTGTGTTGAGTAAGGTTTTAAATAATTTTTTCAGTCAATTTAAATTAATTTTTAACTCTTAAAAAGTGCATAATAACGTTTTTCAAAACAATTGCAGTAATTGGTGCATTTACAGTAATAGGTACATCTACCCTATAATATTACTTATCGATTTTTAGTGACCTTTCGTATAAATATGTATATTTTTTTTGCAGGAATGTCAAAAAATAATTAGACTAAAAAGCTTGAATGCCGATACGAATGTAGCTTTATTAGCCAAGGAAGTTATTGAGAAATGTTCCTTAATTCACGAATCTAAATTGCACGAGGTTGAGCAGCTAATTTATTATCTTCAAAATCGACGTTCTAATAATGAAGGTAACTTTTAATTAAAAGCTTTTTTCCAGTTTTTGGCTAGTTATTTCAATGAACTATTTAACAAAAAACAGAAATTTTTAAAAACCCTGAATTTTGACTATTTTTTCGATTTCTCTATAGTTTTAAGAAACTAATTGTTTTCTTCTTTTTTAAGGATATGAGAGTAATTCACAACCTCCAAGGCCGACTTCGACGAATTCTATGAATAATGAAAATATCAATTCGGAACGAGCGGTTATCAGTAATATTGACAATTATATTGAACTACTTTATGAGGAAATTCCAGATAAAGTCAAGGGTTCATCTCTCATTTTACAATTGGCAAGAATTCCAGATAATTTATTGGAACTCGCTAAAAATGGTATTTAACTATTTTCCTTAACTTTTAATAATCTCAATCTGTTAGAGTTGCAAAATTTTTGGTAATTTAAAATCCGTATTCTCGAGAATATAACGGAGAATATTATTCTTCTGGAGAATTTATGAGGATTTTCTATGTTTGAATGAGCTCCACTATTTTGAAAGACAAACAATTTAATGAACTAAAAATGGATAAATAACAAAATAATTTTCATTACAAATTAACTATAAATTAATAATGAAGTGTAAAAATTATTATTAAATATAATAATTATGAACAGTGTTTTATTTAAATTATGAAAATTGTAATTTCTTATACCTAACTCGATTAAACAACGTGAGGTTAGTTTCTACACCTTATATTATCAACAATTGTAAATATTTTAAATATAATATTTTTAAAATAGTGTCAAATTTTGCAAATTAATTGTAAAAAAGTAATGTAAACGATTGAAATTGTCGAAAGTAATTTCAAAAATCATAGAAATATTTTAAAATTAAAATTATTTATTTTTTTATTTAAGAAATATAAACGGAATATACCCTTTAACGTTCATAATTTAAATTTAAGATAAATACTTCAAAATCTTGGAAATAAATTGAAATAAATTAGAATAATAAAAAATTGAAGAAAATAATTGAAAATTTACAAAAGTGATTGAAATGGAGATAAATAATTCAAAATTTAGAATACTAATTCAGAAATGATGAAAACGATTAAAAACTTAAAGAAATAATGAAATAATAATATAAATACTTTAAAATAATTGAAAAAATTACATAATATATTTTAAATAAAGAAAATTTCTGAATAATAATCGAAACTTTTAAAAGTTGATTGCAAAAAATAGAGAAAATTTATGAAAAAAGATTAACATAATTTGAAATTAAAAAGAACAGTTTTTAATTTAAGAGCATGTGATGGATTATGACGTCCCTCTTATAAATAAAATTTGTTCGTAAGCTTTCTCTAAAAAATAATAAATATTTAGACACCAAACTTTGTAAATTTTCTTAAAATTTAATTAAAAAGGCCTTCCTGACCCAAATTTGTTTAAAATTTGCCTTTAAATAAATTTTTATAAAAATTCGCTGCTTTTCAAATAAATAATTAAAAACTTTTTGGAAAATTCCATAATGGTCTATTTTTGACTGCGGGTTATATTATGAAATAAATAAATAAATAAAAAATAAAATAAAAAAAATTGAAATCTGAGAAACATACTTGAAAATCTGAGAAATCAATTGAAGAAAATGAGAATAATTAAATATTTAAGAAAAGAATTGAAGGATAAAAATAATTGAAACTTAAGATAATTAATCATTATATTTGGAAATTATGAAAACAAATGAAAATAATTCAAAAATAAAGACAATGATTGAAATTTGAGAAAAATACTTAAAAATCTTAAAAAATAATTTTACAAAATGAGAGTAATAATTAGGGAAATAATTAAAAAATGATACAAATAATTTACAATTTAATTTAAAATAATAATTGAAATATGATAAAAGTAATTAAAATTGCAGACAAATAGATGAATTTTTTGAAAATTTTGCAAAAATATTTAGAAATTGGTGAAAATAATAGGAAAATTACAGAATTTATTTTTAAGCGAAAGAAAATAATTGAAATATCGTTTTAAAAGTTGAAAATTGAAGACAATAATCTAAATTTGAGATAATAAGTAAAAATTTAGGAAATATAATTAAAAGATGGAGAAAATAATTGCAAAATGATAAGAAGAAATTAATATTGAATAAAATAATTTAAAAGTGAGATATATATTTGAAAATTCAGGATATTAATTCAGAAATAATGCAAATGATTAAAAATTGAAGATAATAATTGCAAAATGAGAATAATAATGGCGAATTAAAAAAATTAATTTCATTTTGCGATAAAGGATATAAAATTTAGCAATAAATAACGAAATTGTTTTGTTGTTAAAGAGAAAATAATTAAAATTTAAAAAGTGATTGAAAAAAGTAAAGAAAATAATTGAAATTTGCGAAAGGTAGATTTAAGATTAAAGGAAAAAAGTGAGAAATAATTAAAATAATTAAAAATTGCTGAAAGTAATTGAAAAATGATAAAAATAGTTGAAAATTGTAGTTTAAGTAATTGAAATCATAAGAGAAAAGAATTATTAAATAAATCTATAACTTTTTCTGTAAATTATTATTATTATTATTGTTAATAATTAATTAATTATTAATTTTTCTCTTTACATTTTATAATTATTCTTCAATTTTGTTTAATTATTTTGATCTGTTGTCGATTATCCTTGACAGATTTCGAATTTTTCTTTCGATTGTCAATAATTTTCCTCATTTCTGAATTATTTTCTTGAAAATTTAATTATTTTAGTCATTTTGCAATTGTTCTTTCAACTATTTTCCTAAAATTCGAATTTCATTCTTTAATCTTCAATTTATTTATTTAATTTTTAATTATTTTATTCAATTTTCAATTGCATTCTTTGTTCTTCCATTATTTTATTTAATATTCAATAATTCTAGCATTTTCTCAATTAAATTCAATAAAATTTCTTGAAATTTCAATACAATTCTTCAATTTTATCATTTATTTTCTACAATTTTTTCCATAATTTTCATCAGTTTTTAATTGACAATTTATTATTTCCCTTTAATTTTATAATTATCCATTAATTTGAAACATTTTTTTGTTCAAATAAAAATATTATTTTCGTCATATTGTAATTTTTCTTTTAATTGTCAATTATTTTCTTGAAATTTCCATTTAATTCTTTAATTTCCAATTTGTTTCTTAAAATTTTAATTATAATCTTCAATTCTTTAATATTTTCTTTAATTTTCAATTATTTTTATTGATTTTCAATTAATTCCTCAGTATTCAATAATTCTCTGATTTTTTCAATTACTTTTTTTCCACTCATAAAAATTGTTTTAAAATTCCAATTCAATTATTCATTTCTAGAACTATTCTCTTGAATTTTCAGTTATTTTATTCAAATTTAAATTCCACTGTTCAATTTTCAATTATTTTCTTTAGTATTAAAAAATTATCGCCTTTTTTCTACTTTTTTTCGATTATCATTAAGTTTCTTTAGTTTTAAATACAATTGTTCAATTGTTTTCTTCTAGATTCATTAATTCTCAGCTTTTTTCAATTATTTTTTTCAGTTGTCTATTAATCTAGTCATTTTTCAAAACTGCTTAATTTTTATCTTATAATTTCTTATTTTTACAAAATTTTAAGATTTTTTCTACTTTTACTTTTGATATTTGTTTTTTTTTTTGTATTTGTCTTTTTATTTTAGGATTTTCTTTAATTTTATTTTTTTATGCAAATTATTTAATATTATTTTACACAATTTTGTTATTACAACATTCACTTAACTTTTTATTTCGCTTATTTTCATAATTATTTCAAAAAATGTATTCATTGTTTCTTTTTCTTCAATTTTTACAATAAATCTACAATTTTTCTGATTTTTAAAATGTTTCTCTGATAATTTTTTAAACGCTTATTTATTTTTTTCCTGATTTAAAAAAGAATATCCGTAAATAGTTTAATTTTCCAGAAAGGTTTTCTACTTTATGTATTTTTTGGTTTTTTTTCCATTCTTGCGTAGTTTTTAAAAATAAATTATCTATTTTTTGAATAATATCTATAACTTTTTATTTTAAAGAATTTTCTCATTTCTTTTGTAGTGTGTTATCTTATCTTATTTTTTTCTTATTCCCCGAGAATTTCTGGCTTTTTTGAAAACACTTTTTCCTTGAGATTTTTTATACTTTTTTTAATAGATTTTCTGATGTTTTTAAAAATATTTTCATATTTATCAGATTTTCATTTAAAGTAAAGTTTTTGTTAGCAAGACATTGTGATAAATGAAAGTTTTAAATTCAAAAATGAAAAAAAAGCGATAATATCAAAAACTAGACTTGTCGATAAATCGATGTAATGAAAATTGGTTTAAAATGATTTTTCTAAAAAGTGAAAGCAGATAATAATTCCTGCAATTTTACGTTTGATTAAACAGAATTTAGCTAAAATCAGGTTTATGACGTATAAATAAAATGTAATAAAAAGTTATCAGACTGAGCTAGAAATCGGATAAGCAATGATTATACTTGAATAATAAAAATTGTAAATTTATTTTAGGTCACATCGAAAAACGATAAAATGATCATGCAATTTTATGAGAATTCATTTTATTAAAAAATTGTTTTTCTACAAAAAGAAAAGAGTAGAATAAAATACAATTCAAATATTTTGAAAGATGGTATAAGAAACAACAAATTTCAAATAAATAAGCATGTTTAATATTAATTTGTTAAATGTTAATTTCTAATTTTAAAATGATGAATTTTTATAAGAAATCAAAAGTAAATTGACGGTTTTGTCTTATTATGATCGTTATTAAATACATAAAAAAATTTTTTTAAAAAAATTCATATCATTTAGATCGTTAATTCGAAATCTTAAAAAATTCCATTTATTTTTAAATCTCAGTGAAAAAAAACCTATAGACAATTTAATGAAATTTGACACTAAAAATTTGTAGAAGAAATTGAGTTTATTCAAAAATAAATATTATATCTACACCTTTAAAAAATGATTTACAACTTTTAACATAAAGTTTACTTCGAGTAAACATTCTTTATATGCTGCTATTAATTTAAGATCGGAAATTTTGGTCTAATAAAAATTATATCAAACAGATTTTTGGGGATTATTCATGCGCCTCATAATTTTTTTTGTAAATAAGTGAGGACAAAAACTTAATGCTTGAGTATTAATTATTAAAATGCTTTATAAATAACCATAAAGAAATTATTAATTTAAGCGAATTTTTTACAATTTTCATAATTTCTAAGCTGCATAATTTAAGATTTAAAGCAGCAAAATTATGTATAAATCATCTATTTATAGATTTTTTCAATTATTTTCACTAATTAAAATTCGTGAATTTGATTAATAAAATGTAATTCAATTTAGATATAAATTGGTTTAAGACACCAATTAAGTGAAATTTTAATTTATTAAAATTTTCAAATTTTAACTAAAGCAAACTTTGATAGTAAAAATGTAATTATTTTGCATGTTTATTTATTTTATGTAGTTTTGATATATTAACATTTATTCGTAAATTATCGAATCTAATTATTTCATTTTTCTCATTTTTCCTGGCTGGGATTTTTTTTTGTTACTGAAAACTTTCCATTTGTTTTAAATTCATTCATCTTTTTGTAAATGTTCTGTAACTTTGTTGCTTTTTATCTATTTGTTAGCAAATTTATTTACTTTCTCGTAAAATTTTTACCGTTTCTTGAATTCTAAACAGATAATTGAAGTTTCCTTTCTTAAATTTGTCTTAATATTTTAATATTTCTTTATTCTTTCATCATTTTTTAAATAATTTCGTTTACTTTTTCAACTTTATCATTTTTTTTTAATTCCTAAAATCTGTTTTCCTTTCTCAAATCAATAAAAATTTTTAAATATCATTGATTACTTTTTGATAAAATTTCTTTTACTTATTTTCCTATATATTTTTATATTTTTATTAAAAATAACATTCCGTAAGTCATCTTTTAATTTTTTTATTGTTTTTTGTACAGTTTCTCTTTTTTTTTTTTGTTTTTGTCATTTTTTGTCATTCTCGTTTAGTTTTCATTCTTCAATTTATTTTTTATTTTTTAGATTTTAGTATTTTACCATTTTTCGTAAATTATCCTAAGTTTCTTTTCATTATTCGTATTTTTTTTATTTAGAATAAATAAATTTTAATTTTATCTTTAATTTTCTAAATTTTTTAAATTCTATCATCTTTTTGCAATTTCCAATTTTTAAACATTTTCACAAATTTATTTATTTTTGCATGGGGAAAATTTTAATCTTTTCACTAATTTTATAATTTTGTTTTGCTTTACTCATCTTTATGTGAATTTTCTTCCAATCTTATACTTTTTTTTATTCTCTTAAACTTGTATTTCTTCGTTTTAAAAAATTGTTAATTAGAAGTTTAAAATATTTTCGATTTTCTCGTTTTTTTAAAATTATTTTCATAATTATTGTTAATTTCCACATTTTTTAATAATTTCCAGAATCGTTTACATTTTAAAAAATTTGTCTCATCTCTTTTGCAGCTTTTTTCTTTCCCGATTTTTTGTTATTTTGACATTATTTCGTAATTTGTTAAATTTTTCAAAAAAGTGTTCTCCACTTGTCAAATATTTTCTCATAATTTTTATTTAAAATTCTTGCTGTTTTCTATTCCTTCAAACTTTTTGACGTTTTAAATTTCTTTCCTTTTTGGTAGATTTTTACATTTTTTACAGTCTTCCTCTTTTTTATTTCTACAGGTTATATTTTTTCTTGTCGGTTTTAAAATTTTCAAGAAACATAAGTTTGATAGAAATTTCAATTAACAGAAATTTAATTTGACTGAATTTTCATTAAACTTATCAGCGAAATTTTAAATAAAATGAGCGAAAATTTATCTTTAATTAAAGCATACAACTTTTTGGGGGCATAATTAAAGTATAAATTAATGCTTGTTTAAAAAAATAAGTCACGTTGATAAAAAGCATTAAATTCCTGTCTGTGTAAATAAAATCTAAAGTACCAATTTTAAAAAATTTTAGAATCACTATTGAGTGCTTTGGCGAGAGTTTTGAGAGAAGATTGGAGACGCAGTATCGAACTTTCCACGAACATAATTTATATATTCTTCTGCTTCTCGACCTACACTCGATTTCATAACATCGTTCTTGAATACAGAGTAAGCAAATAAATTCTAGAAATTGACATTTTTGACTTTAAAGTTCTCTTGACAAGAAAAATACAACTTTTTGTTTCAGATTGGTTCTCTGTGTATGGATATTATTGATTTTGAACTCCAGCGTTATGATCAGTGGAAAGAGGACATGGAAAAGCACCGAAGGCATTTTGAAAATAACACGGGACTATTACTTTTCCCCACTGGTAATGGAGGTGACATCTGCGACAAGAAAATAAAAATTCTAGACGATATTTGGAACGCAGATGGTCCTCTGGAATTTGAAATCAACAGTATTAATAGAAAATTCAAAGACGTTGATATTTCTTCCTTAAAGCTTCCTGAAAGCGAGGTGAAGCGTTTAAAAGATGAACTTGAGAAAAATCGCAAGAAATTCAAAAGCCTTACGAAAAAACAAGAACAATTACTTAGAGGTAAAAATCAAACGATGGCAAATTAAAAACAAAATAATCAAGGGATTTTTAATTCGTTTTGTTTTTCAGTTGCATTTTATCTGCTGTTAAACATTGCCGAGAATACGGAAGTCGAGAGGAAAATGCGAAAGAAAAATGTCATTGGAATGTTGGTAAAAACTTTGGACAGGTTTAATAGCGATTTACTCATCTTGGTGGTTACATTTTTAAAAAAATTATCCATATTCCGCGAAAATAAGGATCTAATGGTATGATATAAAAATTAATTTTAAAACTAGATTAAACAACGCGCAATTAGTTTCTACACCTTGTTTTATCGACAGTTATAAAAATTTTAATATAATATTTAAATATAAATAAAACAAGTTTTATTTATATAGCACAAAGTTTGTAAAATTTTAGAATGAAAAGAAATTGCAAAAAGTAATTGCAAATTTTGCAAATTAATTGAAAAAAAAATAATTAAAGAAATTGAAAATTAGGGAAAGTAATTTAAAAAATCATAGACATAATTAAAAATTAAATAAAATAATTTAAATTTGAGAAAAATAATTGAGAAAATTACAGAATATATTTTAAATAAAGGGAAGTTAAAGAACATTTCAGAAAAATACTTGAAGCTCTTAGAGTGCCAAAAAAAGAGAAAATAATTGAAAATTAGAGAAAATAATGAAAAAACATAAACATAATTTAAAGCTGAAGGAAAGCTTTTTTAATTAAAGTGACATAATTGCAAAAAATACAGAATATACATAAATTACAAGGTCATAGATATAATTAAATATTTAATAAAATAATAGAAATTGCAGATGAATAATTGAAAACTTTTTGAAAATTATGAAAAAGAATGAAAATAATTGAAAATGGAAGAAAATAATCAAAATTTGAGAAAAATACAATTTAAAAATCTTAGGAAATAATTAAAAATTTGAAACTTGAAGAAAATAATTGAAATATGATAAAAACAATGATATGTTAAAAGAAACGAAATTTCAGAGAAATAACTAAAAAAATTACAGAATTTCTTTTAAATAAAAAAAAAAATTAAAATTTGAGAAAAATTCTTGAAAGTCTTATAAATTAATTGAACAACATGAAAATATTTGAAAATTGGAAAAAGAATTGAAAAAATCTAAAAATAATTGAAATTTAAGATAATTAATAATATTTTTTAGAAACTATGAAAACAAATGAGAATAATAAAAAATTGAAGAAAATAATTGAAATTTGAGAAAAACAATGATAAGTTGAAAAAAAAATGAATAAAATTTGAGGGAAATAATTGAAAAAATTACAGAATTTCTTTTAAATAAAAAAAAAGTAATTGAAATTTGAAGATAATAGTTGAAAATCTTGTAAATTAATTGAAAGAAATTAGAATAATTAAAAGTTGTAAACAAGAATTAAGAAAGCTAAAAATAATTGAAATTTAAGATAATTAATAAAAATTTTTAGAAATTATGAAAACAAATGTGAATAACCAAAAAATGAAGAGAAAAATTTTTAATTTGAAAAAATACTTTAAAATCTTAGAAAATATTTTTAAAAATGAGAATACCTAATCATTAAAAATTGAAGGAAGTAATTGCAAAATAATAAAAATAATTTAAATTTGAAAAAATAATTAAATTATGATAAAAATAATTTAAATACGATAAAAACAATGATAAATTGAAAATAGTAAATGGAATTTGTAAGAAATTATTGATAAAATGACAGAATGCATGTTAGAAAATAATTACAAAATTATTTCAAAACTTAAATTAAAGAGAATAATTAAAAAAATCACAGAATAATTGAAAATCTATTAAAATAATGGAAATCTCAGATAAATAATATTAAAAACTGTTTGGAAATTATGAAAAAGAATGATAGAAATTAAAAATTGAAGAAAATAATAGAAATTTGAGAAAAATACATAAAAATCTTGGAAAATAATTTTCAAAAATGAGAGAAGTACTTGAAAATCTTAATTGAAATAAATGAGAATAATTCAAAATTGGAATAAAAATAATTGAAAAAAGCTAAGAATAATTGAAAATTAAATTAATTAATAAAAAAATTTAGAAATTATGAAAATAAATGAAAATAATTAAAAATTGAAGAAAAGATTCTAAATTTGAGAAAATACTTAAAAATCCTAAAAAACGTGAATAGAATTTCTTTTAAATAAAAAACTTAATTGAAAGAAATGAGAATACTTAAAAATTGTAAAAAAAATTGAAAAAGCTAAAAATAATTGAAATTTAAGATAATTAATAAAATTTTTTAGAAATTATGAAAACAAATGAGAATAAATTAAAAATGAAGTAAATAATAATTAATTGAAAGAAATGAGGATAATTAAAAATTGGAAAAAAAATTGAAAGAACTAAAAGTAATTTTAAAAATTTTAAAAATTTAAGATAATTAATAAAACTTTAGAAATTATGGAAACAAATGAGAATAATAAAAAATTGTAGAAAATAATTGAAATTTGAGAAAAATACAACTTAAAAATCTTAGGAAATGTGAATAGCTAATAATTAAAATTTGAGGGAAATAACTGAAAAATAATAAAAATATGATAATAATAATTTAAATACGATAAAAACAGTGATAAATTGAAAACAGTAAATGAAATTTGAGAGAAATAATTAAGAAAATGACAGAATGTATGTTAGAAAATAATTAAAAAATCTCAAAATAATTAAAAATTAATTAAAATAATTGAGTAATGGAATAATGGAAAGTTTTTAAAATTGTGACAAAAAAATGGAAATAATAAAAAAATTACAGAATTTAAAGAGAATAATCGAAATTACAGATAATAATTTAAATTTTGGAGATTGTTTGAAAAATAATTAAAATAATTGAAAAGTAGAAAAAATAATTGCAAAATGATAAAATAAAATGAAAATTGAACAAAATAATTGAAAATTGTGCTATAATAGAAAATTCAGGAAATTAAATCAGAAATAATGGACAAAGAAATGAAGATAATAATCGCAAAATGATAAAAATAATGGTAATTTAAAAGAATTAATTTAAAAGTGCAATACATAATTTAAAATTTAGGAATCAATAATGAAATTGATTTAATGTTGAAAAAAATAATTATAATTGAAAATGTGATTGAAAAATTAAAGAAAATAATTAAAATATTTTGGAAAGTAAATTT
This sequence comes from Ganaspis brasiliensis, assembly GCA_037103525.1. Classification (NCBI taxonomy): domain Eukaryota; kingdom Metazoa; phylum Arthropoda; class Insecta; order Hymenoptera; family Figitidae; genus Ganaspis; species Ganaspis brasiliensis. The sequence continues at coordinate 374,670 of JAZKLR010000159.1, read as the reverse complement.
AAGATTTGTAGAAAAAATGGAAACATAATGAAAATAAATAATTACTTAAAAACAATGACAGCTGAAAAAAAAATGAAATTTGAGAGAAATAATTGAAAAAATTGCAGAATTTCTTTAAAATAAAAAAATAATACAAATTTGAGAAAAATACTTCAAAATAGTTATAAATAATTTGAAAGAAATGAGAATAATTAAAAATTGTAAAAAAGAATTGAAAAAGCTAAAAATAATTGAAATTTAATATAATAAATAAAATTTTTTAGAAATTATGAAAACAAATGAGAGTAATCAAAAATTGAAGAAAATAATTGAAATTTGAGAAAAAAAACTTTAAAATCTTAGAAAGTGAGAATAATAATTGAACAGTGTGAGAAATAATGGAAAAATAATATTTAAATTAATATAATAATTTAAATATGATAAAAATAATTTAAATAATTAAAAAGTAGAAAAAATAATTGCAAAATGATAAAATGAAATAAAAATTGAACAAAATAATTGAACACTGAAATAAATAGTTGAAAATTCTGGAAAGTAATTCTGTTATAATGGATTAAAAATTAATGATAAAAGTCACAAGCTGACAAAAATAATATTGAAAAATTAAAATTTTAATTTAAATTCACGATAAATAATAAAAGACTTACGAATAAATAATGAATCTGATTTAATGTTAAACAAAATAATTAAAATTGAAAAAGTAATGGAAAAAATTAATCAAAATAATTGAAATTTGCGAAAGGTAAAATAAAGGTTTATGAAAAAAATCTAAAAATAAATAAAATAATTGAAAATTGATTAAAATAACTGAAAAGTAGTAAAAATATCTGAAAAGTAGTAAAAATAGTTGAAAATTGTTGTAAATAATTGAAATCATAATAGAAAAGAATTATTAAAAATTGAAGAAATTTTTAAATTACTTCAAATTTAGCATACTTGAAGCCTGAAATAATTGAATTTTTAATCAATGCAAGTGCAAATTAAATAAAATTAAAGTAAATTAAAATTGCTAAAATTTTAAAACTTGAAAACATTTGAAAATTTTGAAATATTATATAAAAATTAAAACTAAAATAACATCCGGTGACAAACTTCAGGTGTGGAATTAAGGCATGAATGAATTTCAACTTGTAAATTATTATATATAATTTAATTATTCATAGGTATAAATTTTAAATGTGTGTTATATTTTTTAGGCGGATGAAAATGTAATTGAAAAAATCCCAAAACTGCTTCAAACTAACAATTCCGACCTGCTTCTGTGCACTTTAAAACTTTTATTTAATCTCTCTTTTGACACGAAAATGAGGGTAAAAATGATCCGTGTCGGATTGTTATCAAAGCTGATCAAATTCTTAACAAATGGAGAGATAAAAAATAAATCGACAATTCTTGGATTATTGTATCATGCCAGTATGGATGATAAAGTAAAAGCAATGTTTCCTAGTACCGATTGCGTTCCTATGGTAATTATATTTTTTCGAAAAATGTTTATTTCTTTAAAAATATGTTGAAAAAATTCCCAAATTAAAAGTCTCAAATATTTATCAATTTAGTCGTAATATTCTTTAATTTCTTTTTCAGTTGACGGACTTGTTATTGACGGATTCCGATGACGATCGACATAAACCAGAATTACTCGCTTTGTGCATAAACTTAGCATTAAGTAATAAAAATGCGCAACTTATGGTAGAAAATAATCGTTTACAAAGATTGATTAGCAAGGCCTTTAGGAATCAGGACGCTTTGATTATGAAAATGATAAGAAACATTTCGCAGCACGACTGTACTAAAGAAAATTTCGTTGTTAGTATTTCTTTTGTTTTTAGTTAATATTTCACTTGGTTTCTTTTCCTTTTTTATGCTAATTCAATTATCGTTGATTACTTTTTTAAATTTTTTCATTATAAATAATCTTTTTACAAATAATCTAAATTCTAAATAATTTTTCATATGATAATTATTACTATACATAAAAATTACTCTTCACAGGAATTCGTCGGCGATTTTGCAATGGCAGTCAATCAATCGGATTCTCAAGATTTTGTTCTCGAAATTATTGGAATAATGGGAAATCTGTCATTACCAGATTTGGATTATTCTCAAATTCTTCAAAGATGTAATCTCGTACCTTGGATACGCAATAATCTTGTTCCAGGTAATTAAAAACAAAAAGATGTAATTCTTTTTTTATACTGAAATCGCTCCATTCGTGTGTGAATTGATTCAAATTTTATCTGATAACAATTTAATTTAGACAAATTTAAATTGTATTTCTAAGGTTAAGATTGATTCAAACTGTAATGAATTGAATTTACAATTATTTCTCTATGAGGAGGTAATTAATTGAAATTTGAATGAATTAAATTTAGAATCTAACAAAAATTAAAATTGCCGTAAATAATAAATTGAAGTTTGGATCGCTTGAAGAAATGAAAGAAAATCTAAAAAAAAAAGTAATGTTTAAAAATAAGTCAAAGTCTTCAGGAAAGAGAAAAAATTAGTGTTAGAAATAATGAAAAATGGAGAAAAATTTTGATAAAAATTCAGGAAGGAGACAGAAAAGAAACTTTCTGAAACTCAAAAAAATTAGAATTTAAAAGGAAAAAATTAAACAACTTTAAGAAATAAGGACAAAATTGTTAAGAATGAGAAAAATGATAACATGATAAAATTGAGTACAAGATAAATAAAATAAGAGTAGCAAAGTCTTTAAAAATTTTGAAAATTTAAGAAATTATTAAATAATGTAGAAAAAAATATTAAATAAATGTTTTTAAAAATTAGAAATTATAGGATAAAAATTAAACAATTTTAAAAAAGGTCAAACATTTCTAGAAAATAAAAAAAAAATGATACAATTTAAAAGTTATAATTAAAATTATAATTGTTTGGTTATGCCGACAAATAGTTTTAGCCTTAGTTATAAAAAGCAAATTTAAAAAAATAGAAATATTTAACTGAACATTTTTCTTTTTTTAATATGCAAATAAATAAGAAAGTCACCGAAAAAGAATGTTTATAGAATGTTATAAAAGCAAACTTTTATGAAATAATGATAAATAATTTGCGTGAAAAGAAAAAAATTAGAGAATAATTTAAAACAAAAAAAAATTAATAAACAACAAAAAATATCAGAAAAAAAAGAAGAGAAAAAGATTAATAAGCAAAAATTTTTATAAATAAATTTAGATTAATTATAATTTGAATGTTTGAATAAATTAAAAATGAGTTAACTGACGCTTGAGATCTATTTGAATTATTATAATAACTTGAAAATATTACAATTTAATAATATTATTTTTTACTTAATTTCTACGCAAAATTTTTAGATCGTATTTTGACTATATCTAGTTTAATTTTTCAAAATTTAAGAAAATCTAACATTGGCATTTTTTTGATTTATCAACAAATTTCCGGTAACTTTTTGCAAATTTCCCGATTTTTTTCTATTTCCGGTTTTTTTCATGATGTACTAAATTGCCGTCAATTTCCCCGATCTCTAAACTCCGTGTAAAATTATTTGTATAATTGTTAAAAATTCCAAATCTAAATGTCTTTTAAAAATATTTTTAACTATTAAATTTTAGGCAAAGCACAAGATGACTTGGTTCTTGAAATTGTAATTTTTCTGGGCACTTCTGCTGCTGACGAGGATTGTGCGCAATTAATGTGCAAAGCGGATATTCTTTTGTCACTTATTGAACTATTAAAAGGTTTGCATAACTTTTGATTCACCTTTTTTTTCTCAACAATAATTGCTGTAATTATTACATATCAACGGTTTTTTCCAAATCATTACTATTAATGGCATTTTTTTGAAATAATTATTACTTCTTTATTTTACAGCGAAACAAGAGGACGACGAAATGGTTCTGCAAATCATATACGTTTTTTATCAAATCTCCAAGCATGACTCAACCAGAGATTATTTGATTCGAGAAACTGGTAATGATTATTTTATAAAAGAAAAAAGTGCTTTTATTCTATTATATTTTTACTTCATTGATAATTTTTTGTTTTTTGCAGAAGCTCCAGGATATTTGATTGATTTAATGCACGACAAAAATTCGTCAATTCGAAAAGTTTGTGATGCTTGTTTGGATGTGATAGCAGTAAGTGATAAATGGAAAGAAAATTTTAAAACCGTAATATTGACAAAGAATGGGAAATTCTTTGTAATTTCAAAGAATGGAAAAGAATTTAAATTCTAAAATTAATTATTTAGAATATATTTATTTCATAGAATTTCATTAGGAAGAATCTTCTTTTGGTCGAAATTTCACATTTTCGAATATGTTTTTGCAGAAATTCTTTTAACCAAATTTCCATTTAAAAGAATTCCAATTTAAACGAATTTTAATTTAGAAGAATATTTATTTTACAGAATTTTAGGTTAATTGAATTTTTAAATATCAAAATATTCATTTGACAGAATCTTCATTTGTCCGAAATTGTATTAGTACGAATTGATCAATTTATCAATTTCAAAATTTGCGTCAAAATATTTCTGTCGGATACTTTTTCGGACATTTGAAGATTCCGTCAAATGAATATTCTGGTATTTAAAAATTCGATTAACCTAAAATTCTGTAAAATAAAAATTCTTCTAGATTAAAATTGGTTTAAATTGAAATTCTTTTAAATGAAAAGTTGGTTAAAAGGATTTCTGTAAATTGAAAATTCTGTTAAATATGAATTCGGCGACCTAAATATTCTGTTCGGTCCAAATTCGGATTAATTTATGTTCGATTGAAAACATATTCGAAAATGTGAAATTTCGACAAAAGGGAGATTCTTCCTAATGAAATTCTATGAAATAAATATTCAAAAATATTTAATTTTAGAATTTAATTACCTATACGTCCCGGGAATTTTATTAAAAGAAGATAATGACTCGATAAAATTATTTATATAATTTTTCAAATCTATAACAACTTTTTTCAGTTTCTAGTGTTTTCAAATTTTTATTAACTTTTTTTCATTTTCTAGATGTTTTTCAATAATTTCTAGTTTTCCTTGTTATTTTTCCTTATAAGTCACTTTTTTTAAATACATTTTTTTTACTTTATTGCAGTTTTTTTCAATTTATAAAAATTGTTTTAAAACTTCTAGCCATTTTCTTAGATTTTTAGTTAATTTTCTGAAATTTCAAAACAATTTTTCTACATTTCTAGTTATCTTTTTTCTTACATGATTTTTTAATCAAATGTTTTTTTTATTTCTAGTTATTTAATTGTCTATATTACCAGTTATTTATTTATTTTTTCATTCTTTATAGCGATTTCTATAAATTTCTAGTTCTTTTTCTATATTTTCTAGTTATTTTTATATTTCTTAGTAATTTTTTTACTGTTTATTTTTTTTTTTTTTATAGATACTTTTTGATTTACAATTATTTTTTATTTAATTTGTTAGTAATATTCCTAATGTTTCTTCTCCTATTTTTAAATAATTCTAATTCATTTAATAGCTTTTTTTCTTCAATGCTAACTCCCTTTTCACTTTTTAATAAAAAACTTTTGTTATTTTTTCACTTTCTAGTAAAGTTTATTTATTTTTGGGGTTTTTGTAATTATCAGATACTTTTTTTTTTATTTCTATTTATTTTCAAAGTTTTATAGTTTTTTGGTCCCATTCTAGTAATTTTTCGTTTTATTTTTAGTTCTCTTTTATTTTTTTGTTATTTTTCTTTTTCAGTTATTTTTGTTTTGTTTTATATTAACTTTTTTTAATTTTTTAAAGTATTTTTTTCTAGTAATTTTCTTCTATTTCTACTGGCTTTTCTTAAATTTTAAAATAAATTTTAGTTCAAAATAATTTTTCTCCCTTTCCCTGTTATCTTTATTTTTTTCCTTTTATTTCTAGTTATTTATCTTCATTTTTAAAAAATTTTTTTAATTTTTTAGTAAATTCTCTAAATTTCAAGACTTTTTTTAATAATATTCATTACAAAATTTATAGTTCCTTTATTCACTCTTTATCTAGTTTGAAATCTCCTAGTAATTTTTTTCACATCTTAGTTATTATTTCCATTTTAAAACTTTTTTTATTGTTAATGTTTTTAAATTGACTGATAATATCTCTGACATTTATTTGTATTTCTCCATTTTTAAATAATTCTAATTCATTCAATAGTTCTTTATTCTTCTTTTTCTCATTTGATTTTTATGTTTTTTTGTAGTGAAAAACTCTACTTTTTCAATTTTTAGTTATTTTTTAAAAATTACTCAAATTACTATCAAACTTTAGTTATTCAAATTATTTTCCAAGTTATTTTTTTTCTCAATATCTATGTTATTAGAAAATTTAATTTTTGAATTTTTATTATTTATTCACTTTTCAAAATTGTATTCGTGTCTAATTTATTTTAAAAAACTATTTATTAATTTTTCATAAACTTCCATTTATTTTCTTCAGTTTCCAGTTATTTTGTCACGTTCTAGTAATTTTTTTTCATTTTTTAATTTCTTCTATTATTTGTAAATTTTTTTTTCATTTTGAGAAGTTTTTTGAATTTCCAATAAATTGTTTGCTCTATTAGTTATTATTATTAGTTTTTAATATTTTAACTGTTTGACTCTTTTCTAAGAAGTTTTAACATTTTATCAAATTTGGCTTATTTGTTTATTAATTAATAACTAATATTTGAAAACTAATTTAACTTCTTTTAAAAATATGATACTTTTGATTTTTTTTTCAATTTTAAGGACACTTTTAACACTTTTTTTAGTCTTTTTTATTTTTTTAGAATCATTTTCTATTGTTTTAAAACTTTTAGATGTGCGACAAAGACTGGGCATCGCGAATTAAGGTAGAAAAATTTAGATCTCACAATCAGCAGTGGCTTGAAATGGTGGAATCAATTGCGATAGATCCAGCCAATTATTTATTGCCTGGAGACGACGAGGACGATAATCTGCCTCCCTTTTTAAGTGGAGATCTTCTCAAGCACACAATGTTATTCCCTTCAGGTAAATATCTTTAAATCGATTTAAAAAAAAAAAATTCTCAAAAACAATTCCCTCAATTTTCAGGAATTTCATCAACTTTCAATATTATCGATGACGGAGAATTTATAACGAAAGCTTCGTCCGAATCATCAGAAAATCCGAGTCGTCCAATCAGTCGGTGAGAATCGTTATCAAGTAAATTAAAATTTTAAAAAGAAAAGAACGAAAAGATTCTTAGATCATTAAAAAAAATAATCAAATTAATTTTAAAAAAACTAAATGATACAAACGATTAATTTTTTGCAGATACAGTCGAGATATTGATGATTTAAATGATTTAATGGCACGATCAAAGTCTCGAATTTCCGTTGGTTCAGTCAGCATTGATGATTTTTCACCTCAGCAGAATTCCAAGAAAAAATTCGCAGAATCGGAAAGCACACAAGTTTTGATATAAGATCCAGTCATACTCTCCATTCCACTGACATTATTGTTACTTATTTTCGTCCTGCTTTCTTTAAGCACTGTGCCATTTTTTAAATAATTTTACACGTCAATTTTGATAAAAGTCGAAACGTCTTAGAGATGAATTAGAATTATATAAGCGTGAATATTGAGCTGATAGCTCCAAGGAAAAATAATTTCTCATATTATGTATAATTACGCAAGAAAATATTTTTCATTTCTATTATCTAAAATCGTTGCAATTTTATCAATCATGAGGCGGACACTCTCAATATTCTAGTCAGAACTGCATTTTTCAGTATTCTTTGAATTCAGTGATTTTTTAAAAATGTATATTATAAACAATCTACTTTGAAGTACTCGAAGTTATTTTTAATCTAGGCTGTAAATTTAACTACTATTAGCGTACTTAATGGTAAAATAAAAGTTAGATTATTTACTATAGAAATCAGCATTGCATAATTTATTAAATTTTCTGCATCTTTATTTGGTTTGTTTGTTGGTTGTCTGTCTGTTTTTATTGTGGGAGTACAAACGCACGTTTTTAAGAAATACACGTAGTTTTTAATATCACATATTTACATTAACAACAAAGTAAAAAAAAATCAATTCATCGGCGCAAATGGTTTCGGTGAAATGGTATCTAAAAATTTGTTAATGAAATATTCTTGGTTTGTTATTTGAACTAAGACTTTTTCGCGTTATACACTTTCCACCAGGAAGAAGCACGAGTGTGTAACTATTATCACCATCTGTATAAAAATTGTGTTCCTTTAATTCCCAACTGACGGGACTGTCTGAAAATCCTTGCACATCCAAACTGCACCATGAAAAATCTTTTTTTAACGCATATTCCTTTATGGCACTATAAACTTTGTTGACCATTCTACGAGTAAAAAATCCTGTACTCTCAATATACTGAACTTGACTGGCTGTGGAAATTGTCGAGGAAGTATCATCATTTTTCGAATCTCTACTACTTTTCCTGAAAAGAAAATATTAGATTATATTAGGATTAAAGTTGTAAAATTCTAGGTAAATTATAAGAATTATAATTAAAAAAATTAAAATTATAATTTTTAGATTTCTACACCTTATGTTATCAATAATTGTAAATAGTTTAAATTGTAATAATATTTTAAAAAATAATGTCAAATTTTGCAAATTATGTAATTGAAAAAAAGAAAATAATGAAAACGATTCAAATTGCCAAACGTAATTTAAAAAATCACAGACATGTTTTAAAAATAAAGATAAAAATTATTTAAATTTGGGAAAAATACTTCAAAATCTTGGAAATAAATTGAAAAAGTGAAAGTAATGAAAAATTGGAGAAAATGATTAAAAATTGAAGAAATGAATGATTGAAATTGAGGTAAATAGTTAAAAATTAAGAAAATGATTAAAAATTGAGAAAATAATGAAAAAATAATATAAATAATTTAAAATTGAAGAAAATAGTTAAAATTTGAGAAAATAATTGAAAAAATTACATAATGTATGTAAGTTAAAATAAAGGAAAATTGAAGAAAATTGAAGAAAAATACTTGTAACTTTTAGAAGTTCATTGCAAAAAAAAGGAGAAAAAAATTGGAGAAAATAATTGAAAATTGAAAAAAATGAATGATTGAAATTGAGGTAAATAGTTAAAAATTAAGAAAATGATTAAAAATTGAGAAAATAATGAAAAAATAATATAAATAATTTAAAATTGAAGAAAATAATTAAAATTTGAGAAAATAATTGAAAAAATTACATAATATATTTTAAATAAAGGAAAATTGAAAAAAATTGAAGAAAAATACTTGTAACTTTTAGAAGTTTATTGGAAAAAAAAGAAAATAAATAAAAATTAGAGAAAATAATTTAAACGTATTACAATAGAAAAGAAAAATGTTTAATTTAAGAGAAATAATTGCAAAAAATACAGAATATAGGTACATAAAATTGAATTATGTACATAATTGAAATATCAGATAAATAGTTTAAAATTTGGAAATTATGAAAAGAATTGAAAATGATTAAAAATGGAAGAAAATAATAGGAAATTTGAGAAAAATATTTAAAAATTTTATAAAATAAGCATAATTAAAAATTTGCGGAAACTAACTGAAAAATAATTTTAAAATTTGAAACTTGAAGAAAATAATTGAAATTTGTTAAAAACAATTATAAGTTGAAAAAAAGTAATGAAATTTGATTTGTCGGTTTTAACGCCCAAATGTATTATGCGTGTAATCTAATAAAATTAATAAAATGTTATGAAATAAAAATAAATAAAATATTTAAAAAATTGAAATTTGAGAAAAATACTCGAAAATCTGAAAAATTAAGTGAAAAAAAGAGAATAATTAAAGATTGAAGAAAAGAATTGAAGAAGGCTAAAAATAATTGAAACTCAAGATAATTAATAAAAAATTTTGTAAATTACGAAAACAAATGAAAATTATTAAAAATTTAAGAAAATAATTGAAATTTGAGAAAAATACTTAAAAATCTTAAAAAAATAATTTTACAAAGCGAGAATAATATTTAAGAATTTAGGGAAATAATTGAAACATGATAAAAAATAATTTAAAATTAAAAAAATAATTGAAATATGATGGAAATAATTTAAAATTTTAAAAAATAATTCCCGGTTATATTCCCCGTAACTTAATATTTTTACTCAAGTATTTTTCAAATATGTTTTTGTATCTCATTAAAATAATCTTACCCCAAATAATAAAGGTGAATAGTTTTTTCAATTTATTTTTTAAAAATTGAGGTTTAAGAAATATTATATTTTTTATATTATTCATTTTCACAAATTAATCTAAATATAATTAACATATTTTCTGTTTATTATAATTTATCATTCTATTAAAATTTTTAAATTGATAAATTTCATCATATAATGTTTACATATTTATGTATATTTTTAAGAATGTTTTATCTAATTAAATCTAATAATCAGTTGGTATTATTTTTATTTAAACTATAAAATGTTTATTCGAATTTTTATTTAATCTAATTATTTCAAATATTACAAATTCAATTCATCTACAACAACTTCCGGTGAGTTTTCTTGCTGTAGTTACAATTCTAAATGTTATAAAATTAGATAATTGTCAAATAAAGATCACGTAAGAAGGTATTTTCGGATAAATGGAATTTCCGGTACTTGAAAGACAAATGAAACTTCAAAAATAAGATAGCTATTGCATTATATGATAAATTCTAATCGGATAAAAAGTTTGCCAACTAATTATTATCAGATGAAACAAAAATAAATCTAACTAAAAAGTAAACAGAATTGACATTATGATAAAGAAAACTCATTTGATGTAAAAATAAAAACAAATAAAATTTTGATAATTTACAAATGTCAACAGATTAATAATCATAATAAAAAGAAAAAATGAACCGGAGTGTTTAAATTTATAATATTTAGTTATTCAATAACATGATTTCACGTTTTTCGATTATCTAAATTTCTAATTTATTTTGAGAATTTTCAAATAATTTTGTTCATAAATTATAAAATTTTTAAAAGCCGAAACTTTTGCATCGAAACTTTGGTATCTGTCCATCTGTCCGTCCAACCAACATTCAGATCGATATTGACTCTTTTTTTGTAAATTGTCTTCAGCTTTCCGTAAACTTATGTACTTTTTTCTGGTTTTTCTTGATTTAAAGAGAAAAAAAAGTTAAGTTAGAATTTTTCTTAAATTTTCTAACATTACGATTTTTTACCTCTTTTAAAATTATTTTCATATATCTTTTTTAAAGTTCTTATGTTTTGATGTTTATGTTTATGTTCTTATGTTTATGATTTCTTTAATTTTTATACATTTCCAAAAAACTTTCAATTTTTTACACATTTTCTTGTCTTCTTTTTCCTCATAAGCACAATTTTACTTTAATTTTTCTATTTCTATTAGATTGTCTCATCTTTTTTTAATTTTCTTCAATTTTTTAATTTTTACACTGTTTTTATTTCTATTGTTTCAAAATTTATCTAAGATTTCTAATGTTTCTTGATGTAAAAAATTAGGTGATTTTTTTCTATTTTAATCTTCGTTTAGATTCGTTAATTTTTTTGTCAAATTTCGAATTTTGCACATTTATTTACGTCTTTATTTAAATTTTCAGTGTTTCACGATTTTTAAAATCAATTTAAGGAGGTTCTCTCCATTAACATAACCTCAAACTAGAAAATGGTTTTCCACACCAAATAAAATATTATAAAAATTAACTTTCTCAGGGTGTCTACTAATTTCGTCCAACAAAATTCCCGGTCATTTCCCGGGTTTTCCCGGTTTTTGTTCCTATTTTTCCCGGTTTTTTCTCTTGTTAACTTAAAATTTATTTTAAGTATAAATAGACCTACCCATTTAATGGCTTGTATAACAGTTGATAATTGAAGAAAATAATTGAAATTCAAAGAAAATAATTGAGAATTGAAGAATTAAATATTAAACTTTACAAAAAATAATAATTAAGAATTAAAAAAAAAACAATTAACAATGAAAAGAAATAATTAATAATAGAAAGAAATAATTGAACAATGACAAAGGTATTTGACAATTAGAAACAAAATTAAAAAAAATAAATAAATATTAATCTACAATTGACAATAATTGAAAAAATTGAACAATGGTTATTAAATTCGAAGAATATAATTGAAAATTGGTCAACTAGATAGAAAATCCAAAACAATATTTTAAATTTTAAGTTAATAATTCGAAATTGAAGAAATAAATTGAAAATTAAATAAGAGAATTGAAATCAAAAAAACACAGAATTCTTGAATATTAAAAAAAAAAACAATTGAAAATTCAGAAATAAAATTGAAATTCGAATACAATAATTGAGAATTAAAGGAAATTACTAAACAATTAGATTGAAAAAAGAAGAAAATAATTTATAATTAAAAAAAAATGGAAAATGACAGGAATTATTTAATATTGAAGAAAACATTGAAAATTGAAGAAAAGAATTGTTATTTAAAGAAATTAATTGAGAATAGAAAAAAATAATTGAACAATTGAACAATTAAATTGAAAATAGAAGAAAATTATTGAAAATTGAAGGAGGTTTTGAAACATGAAATAAATAACTGATAATTGGAAAAAAAGTAATTAAAAAAAATCAAGATTACTGAATACTGATGAAACAAACAATTAAAAATTGAAAAAAAATAATTAAAAATTAAAGAAAATAATTGAAAATTGAAGAAAATAATTAAAAATGGAAGAAAGTACTTAAAAATTAAATACAATATTTGGAAACAGCAGAAAAATTTAGAAATCGACGGAAATAATTGCGAATTTATGAAAATAATTTAAAAATTCTCAATTTAAATAAAAATTGAAAGAAAAATATAATTTAAAAAAGCTGAGAATTGTTAAATATTGAAGAAAATTGAGAAGAAATTGAAAATTGAAAAAAATTGAGAAACTGAAAGAAATATGAAAAAATAATTGAAATTTAAGAAAAAAATTAGAATTTGAAGAAAATAATTGAGAATTAAAAAAAATCATTGTAAAAAGCCTAGAGTTATTGAATATTAAAAAAAAAATTGAAAATTAAAGAATGGAATTGAATGTCGAAAATTATAATTGAGAATTAAAGAAAATTCACTGTTCAAGAATTGAACAATGGGATTGAAAGTAGAAGAAAATAAGTGATAATTGAAGAAAAAAGAAATTGAACAACCCAGGAATTATAGATTTTGAAAAAAAAAAACAATAAAAAATTAAGAATGTAATTGTAATTTGAAGAAATTAATTAAAAATTGTAGAAAATAATTTTAAATTGAAGAAAATGTGATTTTATGAAAATCGTGGAATAACAATTGATGAATTGAATTCAAGTTTCAAAAACATAATTGATAATTGAAAAAAATATATTGAAAAAAGCCGAGAATTATTGATTATAGAAGAAAATAATTGAAAAATGGAGGAGTTATTGAGATGTGAAATAAATAAATGATAATTGAAAAAAATAGTTGAAAAAAAGTCGAGAATTGTTGAATATTAAATTAAATAATTAAAAATTGAAGGAAATAGTTAAGATCTGAAGAAAATAATTAAAAATCGAATCAAATAATTGGCAATTCAAAAAAAAAAAAATTTATAGTTGAAGAAAAGAATTAAAAATTGATTAAAATAATTGAAAATCGTAGAAAATATTTCAGAATTAAATAAATTAATTAGAAATTGATGAAAATAATTGAAAATTGAAGAAAATAATTGTCAATTGAAGAAAATAGTAGAAAATCGAAGAAAATAATTGAGAAATGAAGAAATAATTTTAAATTAATGAAAATAATTCCAAATTGAAGAAAATAATTGTCAATTGAAGAAAATAGTAGAAAATCGAAGAAAATAATTGAGAAATGAAGAAATAATTTTAAATTAATGAAAATAATTCCAAATGGAAGAAAATAATTGAGAATTGTAGAAAATAATTGGAAATTGAAGAAAATAATTGAAAATTGAAAAGAATTTATTATCCCAGAAACAAATTCCCGGTTTGACGAAAAATTACCGGTTAATTCCCGGTTTTTCCCGGTCAATTTAAATTCCCGGTTATTTCCCGGTTTTCTCGGTTTTCCCGGTTAGTAGACACCCTGCTTTCTCCAATTTTAAAAGAACCAGTTATACATATTTTTAAAAAACAATTGTTTTCAAACAATAAATTAACTAACTTTTTTTGTAAATCAAGAGAACATTTATAATTTTTATTTAATTGTGACAAAGAATAGCTTATTTTGTTCGTTAAAACATTCTCTACAATTCTAATTATTGGATTTTGTTTAAAAGATGTATAAAAATTCATTTTTGTTTTGTTTAATAACTTTTGAATAAAATAGTTTTTAACAAAATCCAACAAATTGTAAAGAATGTATCACAAAATAAGCTATTATTTGTCAAAATAAGGTGAAGATTACAAATATTTATTAGAGTTAGTTAATATTTGATAACAAAGTTTTGCTTATTCTAATTTTTTTTTAAAAAAATGTACAATTTATTCTCACAAAATTTGGTGAAATTAATTTTAAAAACATTTCATTTGGTGGAAAACCATTTTCTAGTTTGAGGTTAAGTCAATGGAGAGAACCTCCTTAAGCTATTACGACTTTTTCCTATTTTTATTTATTTAATATCAATTTTAATTTTCTTGTATTTTAAGACTTAAACCCTAGTTCTTACAAAAATGTTTTTTTTTTAAATTTTTTAATATCTTTTTAATCTTTTTACTTGTAAAGAATTTCCCCATATTTTTGTATTAGACTTTTTACATATTTTTTTACGCTTTCTTATTTTTAAAAATGATTTTTCCCAATAATCTCATTTTTTTTAATTGAATCATAAAGTTTTAAACTATTTTTTATCAAGCTTTTTTCCTTATTACCTCAGACTTCTTGTTAAATTTGATTACTTTTTCGTAAATTTTCAGATTTTTAAAAACTGTTTTCTGAATTTTTTTAGATCTATTAATAATTGTAAGTGTATTTTTTTTAAAAAAACGAATTATCATTTTAATTGAAAGAATTTTTTTTCCGATTTTGTAGTTTCTCATCAAGTTTAAAAAAAAAATACTGTTAATGTTTTTATTACTGAATCCTCTTTTAAAAAAAGGTCCCCTTTTTCAAAATCAACATCTCTTTTTTTTACCTATAATTAAAAAAAAAAGCAACGTGACTCTTCAAAATTAATTTTTGTTCTACAAAAACTGCTTTATTAATTTCTTGTTTCTTTACAATTCTGATAATTAAAAGTCAAATATTAAATTAGAAATGAAAATTTTAAGTAACTTACAAATTGCCATCGATACTGAAAAGTCCAAGCCATTCGAAAAATTGATCAAAGTCGCAAGAATCGTCAACAACTGGCACTTGAACCGAATATCTCGTTCGGTTAACGACACTTGGATGACAAAGTGACACTTTATACCCTTGTTTATTAAACCACGAAGCTACCGACGATGGACATACCTTTTCTTCTGCAATAGTTTTAAAAGTACAAGTTTATAGTAATTTGCAATGTTTTTTTTTTAATTTACATAATAAGAGCATAACATAATTTATTACCTGGTGGGTCCCAAGCGACGATCACATCAAACTTAGTCTTGAAATTATCAAGTAAGCAATTCCTAACGCGCTCGTAATTCTTCTTTCCCGGTGCAAAACAATCCTTTTTCAAATCAAGTGTCACGACTTTACACCGGTAAAAAAAGCAACAAAAATCCAACTTGAGAAAAAAATACAAAAACAATTAAAGTGTGAGTGTTTGTGTGTGTATGTGTGTGTGAGTGTGTAAATGTATATAAAGTGGGAATTTTATCAAAATTCGAAACGTTTAAAAGACAAAAAATTTCATGTGTAAAGAAAAGATTAATTTTTCTGACTCTTGCTTAGAAAATGAGATTTTCGTCAGGAAGTGAACTTTTCCTACAGATTCATTTCGTACTTTTTCGAGCACTTTTTGAGTAATTTTAATAATACTTTTTTTTGTAAAATTAAAGACTGCGGTAAAAACGCAAAATATACTATTATAATAGATTTGTATTTTCTCGCATTAATTGGAAAAAAGATCTTGTACAATACGTGAGAAAGCTCAGAGTGTTAAGCGACTTTAAAAAAACAATTCAAGGTATTCTCAATTATTTCAAGGTCACAAAAAAGTATATCGGGGTCCTTGTTTCAAAAAATTCGTCAAACTTGTTAAATTTAAAGATAATAATAATTGAATAAAGACGAAAGAAATGAAAAATAAATGACAATAATATTGATAAGTGAAAAAATAAATTTACTATTGAAGATAGTAATTGAAAAATTGAAAGATACAATTAAAAATTGAAGAATAAAATTGAAATTTGAGAAATTAATTTAAAATTAACAATTAAATATTGACGAAAATAATTGGAAAATTTTTGAAGAATACTATTCAAAAATTGATGAAAATAGTTTAAAATTAAGAATGTTCAACCCATTGCCTAAAAACTCAACTACCCTCAAACTAAAAGATAAAATAATAATTATTTTGCAAGAAATTTTGTATATACATAATTTTCTTTTAAAAATGTACAACTGTATTGTTTAAAAGTAGGTAAAATCAATTTTAATAATATTTTTATTTTATGTGAAAAACCATTTTCTAGTTTGAGGTTATAGATCAATGAATTAAAGTCTTTGAAAAAAGAAAATAAGTAAAAATTAAAGAGAATCAATAAACAATAAACAAAATCAACTAAATAAAATTAACCTTTCAAGAAAATAAATAAAAATTTATTAAAATAATTCAAACAAAACAAATTTATAATTGAAAGTGAAAGAAATGGAAGAATATGGAAGAAAATAATTTTGAAGTAAATAATTTGGACAATTGAAATTTGTATTTTCAATTAAAAACTGAAGATACTAATTGTAAAAAAAATAATTTAAAAAATTGAAGAATATAATTGAAATTTAAAAAATATACTTAAAATTTAAGAAAAATACTTAATGACTGAGAAAAATAATTGAAAAAATTGAATAACATAATTGGAAAACAATAATTTAAATAATGGATATTTGTACTGAATAATTAAAATTTAAAGAAATTAACTGGAAAAATAAATAAATAATTTAAAAATGACGAAAATAATAGAAAAATGACAAAAAATATAGAAAATTAAAGACAATAATTAATAAATGGAAAAAAAGTAATAATATTAAACAAAATAATTAAAATTTTGAAACAAATATTTAATTAATAAGTTAACGAAATTTGAAAAATTGAAGAATATAAATAAAATTTTAAAAATCAATTTAATATCTCCATTTAAAATAGAGAAATATAATTTAATATTGACGAAAATAACTGGGAAATGATAAACAAAATTGAAAATGAGAGATAAAAATTGATAAATGAAAGAAATAATTGAAATTTAAAAAATAATTGAAAAATGAAAGAATATAATTGAAATTATTGGAAAGTAGATTAAAACATAGAGAATTAATTGAAAATTAACAAAAATATTAAAAAATTGAAGACATTTTTAAGGATGTTCTCTCCTTTGACATAACCTCATACTAAAAATGTATTTTCAAATCAAATTATCTTATTCAGAAGTTATTAAACAATAAAAATTGGATTTATATATATTTTCCTTTCAATTTTTAAAAAAATCCAACAATTAAAATTGTAGAAATTATTTGGAAAATGATCTAATATTTTCCATAATTTTGGATGAAAATCACAAATTTCCACTATATATTTAAAGAAAACCGCAAATTGTTAAATAATTATTATTTGACTATAAACTTTAGCTCAGACAAATTAGTTTTGAAAAATATACAACTGCATCTTTCAAAATTTGGTGAAATTAATTTTAATATTTTTTTCTAGTTTCAAGTTATATGTCAAAGAAGATTACCTTTTTTAATGAATTTAAATTTAAAATATAAGAATATAAAGCTTGGATTAATTGAATTTTTAATCAATGCAAATATGAATCAATTGAAGTTTGAATAAATTAAAATTTTCAAAAACGAGGAGCACTTTTTTCAAAAGTTGATAAATCCACATTTTGTTATTTCGAGAAAATTAAACAAATGCAGTTTTGTACTTAATCTCTAATTCTAAGAGTCAATTTATTATAAAGTAGAAAAACTATAGGAAATTATTTCTATAAGAAAGTTTTTTCGGCTTAAAACGATTTATTTTTAATTAAAGTTGATAATAATTAGGGAATTTAAAGATTTTTGTAATTTTTTCTAGGAAAAAGAATTATCGACAAATCGGGCTATTGTGGTACAAAAACCGCAATTTCTTTTCTATGTTTCAGCAAAATTCAAAATTTTATACAAATTTTTTTTTAACCAACTAGTCACATTGTTTACATCCTTCTAAAAGTTTACTGTAAGTTTTACTATAAAAGAACATTTTTTCTTCGAGTTATAAGAACTCAAAGTTTGTATTATAATAATTTCGAAGTCGGGGCTATTATGATACAAAATTTATTTTTGTTTATAAAATAAAGTAAACATTTTATTTTTTGCATTAACTATGTGGGAATCTTTTACTAGATATTCCAGAGTCAAATTTTTTAAAAATCGCAAAATAGTAATTACACTGAAGCTTCACTTATTTTAACCCATTCTACGCAAATCCATGACAAAAGTCGCACTTATTTTAACTTCCGTGTACTTATATACTTCTCTGATTGGCTGATCCAATAATTCGCAGCAACCAATGAAAATGTTAGTTTTGATTGGTCGACAAGTAAAAATAAGTGAGACTTCGAACTGTTAAAATAAGCGCGACTTCAAATAAGCCAGACTTTAAATAAGTGAAGTTGCAGTGTAACATTATTATAGAAATTATGTATAAAAATAGAAAGTAAAAAAAAAAATTCAAAATTTGTATTTTATGTTATTTCAATAATTAAGTGACTTAATATGGCCCATAATAACTTTTTGAGGTATTTTATGTATTTAAGCAATATTTAAATTAACTTAAAATCCTTGTAAATAATGTTATTATTATAAGTGGTTTTTGAGGTTATAATGCACCCTTTGTCAAGTTTCTCAAATTTGACTTATTTCCAATTTTCTGACAAAAAATAAAATATTTATGTGAAAAAAAAACAATGAAACTGAAGTACAGAAACTTTTTTTACTGTTTTAATAAAACGAATTTTCATAAAAAAATTAAAATAGTTTTGAAGCAGAATAACCCCGCTATGTGCTGAACTTTCAGTTTTTAACTATTTTTGTCTATGTATACTGAAGTTTCACTTATTTTAACCCGGTCTACACAAATCCATGACAAAAGTCGCACTTATTTTAACTTCAATGTACTTATAGAGAACTTGTTTGATTGGCTGATCCAATTCGCAGCAATCAATGAAAATGTTAGTTTTGATTGGTTGACGAGTAAAAATAAGTGAGACTTCGAACTGTTAAAATAAATGCAACTTCAAATAAGCGGATTTTTTCCGGATTTTTGACAAAAAGTTTATTAGAAACAATACTGTTATTTTGTTTGCAAAATATCACACTATATTTACAAACAAAAATCAAATTGATAAATTTCAACATAAATATTTTAGAAATAAAAAAACAGCTTGTACCATAATAGCCCCCGGTGTACCAGAATAGCCCCATTCGACGGTAAAATGTTAAATTATTTCCGTTAATTCCAGATTTTTTAAAATCAGGGTGTCTACCGAAACAGGATTTTCAAATTCCCGTCAAATTCCCGGTTTTCCCGGATCTAAAATCACATTTTTCCCGGATTTCTTTTATGTATGATTAACAGCTATAATATTAAAATAGTGAAAAAAAAGTTAGTGTGTAATACATAAGTTTCTAAGGTAAAATTGATATTTGAAGAAAATAATTCTAAAATGGTAAAAGTAATAGAAATTTGAAGAAAACAATTGAAAAATGACAAAAATAATTGAAATTTGAAGAAACAAAATAAAAGATGACAAAGCTAATTAAAAATTAAGTAAATAATTAAAAATTTGAAGAAAAGACTTGGAAAACGACAAAAATGATTGAAAAATGAAAAAACAAAATAAAAATTTGATGTCAATACATAATTACAAAATTGAATAAAAAAATTGACCATTAAAGAAAATAATTAAATAATTAAAAAATCATAAAATTGATAGAAATTTGAAAAAAATACTTGAAAAATGATAAAAATAATTAAAATTAAAAAAAAAAACAATTTAGAATTCACAAAAATAATTGAAAATTAAAAAAATAGTACAAATAGTCGAGAAATGACAAAAATAATTGAACCTCGAAAAAAATGAAAGATGAGAAAACTAATTTAAAAATTATGTAAAAAAATTATGATTTGAAAAAAGACGTAAAAAACGACATAAATAATTGAAAAATGGAGAAACAAAATAAAAATTAGAAATCAGTAATTGAAAAATTGGAGATAAAAATTGACGCTTAAAGAAAATAATTAAATAATGACAAAATAATTGCAAAATCTCAAAAAATTTGAAATTTGAAGAAAATATTTGAAAAATGATGAAAATAATTGAAAAATGAAAAAATGAAATGTAAATTAAATTAAGAAATTAAAGAATCCATGACAATAATTTAAAGATATAAAAAAATAAGTAAAATTTGGAGAAAGTAATAAAAAAAATGTCGAAAACATTGATAATACTTGAGAAATGACTAAATTAATAGAACATTTTAAAAGCAATTAAAGAATGAGAAAAATAATTATAAAAGGAAAAAATAATCGAGAAATAACAAAAATAACAGAAATTTGAGGAAAATAATTGAGAAAACACAAAAAATTTAAATTTGAAGGTAATATGTGAAAAATAACAAACATAATAAAAATTTGAGAAAAATAATTGAAAGATGACAAAACTAATTAAGAATTAAGTTAAAAATAAAAAATTTGAAGAAAAAACTTGAAAAATTATAAGAATAATTAAAATTTAAAAAGAAATTGAGAAATGACAAAAATAATTAAAAATAGGAAAAAATAGTCGAGAAATGACAAAAAAAATTGAAATTTGAAGGTAATACATGAAAAATAACAAAAATAATAAAAATTTGAGATAAATAATTGAATAATGACAGGAATAATTGATAATTGGTGTAAATGATGAAAAGAATGTAAGATTGAAAAAAAACTAATTGAAATTTGAAAAAAAATGAAACTTGTAAAAAATAATTGGCTATTGGTATATAAAAATTATTGATAAAAAAATTGATTAAAAATAATAGAAATTTGATGAAAATAATTGGAAACTGACAAAAATAATTAAAATTTGAAGGAACAAAATGAAAGATGACAAAACTAATTAAAAATTAAGTAAATAATTAAAAATTTAAAGAAAAAACTTGAAAATGACAAAAATAATTAAAAAATGAAAAAACAAAATAAAAATTTGATGTCAATACATAATTAAAAAATTTGAGAAAAAAATTGACCATGAAAGAAAATAATTAAATAATTGAAAAATCATAAAATTGATAGAAATTTGAGAAAAATACTTGAAAATTGATAAAAATAATTAAAATTAAAAAAAATTAATTGAGAAATGACAAAAATAATTGAAAATTACAAAAATAATCAAAAAATGGAACAAATAGTCGAGAAATGACAAAAATAATTAAAATTTGAAGGTAATACATGAAAAATAACAAAAATAATAAAAATTTGAGATAAATAATTGAAAATAATTAAACCTTGAAAAAAAATGAAAGATAATAAAACTAATTTTAAGTTATGTAAAAAATTAATAATTTGAAAAAAAAAAAACGTAAAAAATGACATAAATAATTGAGAAATGGAGAAACAAAATAAAAATTAGAAATCAATAATTGAAAAATTGGAGATAAAATTGACGTTTAAAGAAAATAATTAAACAATAACAAAATATTTAATAATATTGTTAATATTATTATTATTATTATTATTATATTATTTCTATTTAAATAATAATTGCAAAATCCCAAAAAATTTGCAGAAAATACTTGAAAAATGATAAAAATAACTAAAATTAAAAATAAAAATCAATTGACAAATGACAAAAATAATTGAAAAATGAAAAATTTAATGTAAATTAAAAGTAAGAAATTAAAGAATCCATGACAATAATTTAAAGATATAAAAAAATAAGTAAAATTTGGAGAAAGTAATAAAAAAAATGTCGAAAATATTGATAATACTTGAGAAATGACTAAATTAATTGAAAATTTTAAAAGCAATTAAAAAATGAGAAAAATAATTATAGTAGGAAACAATAATTGAGAAATCACAAAAAATTTAAATTTGAAGGTAATATGTGAAAAGGTAGTATTATACTTTGCATCGATCAAAAAATCGACTTTTTTTATTTTATTTTTGTGATCTACATTACCTCAAGAATATAATTCCCAAATTGCAGATTAAAATTCGAAGAAATAAAAAAGTTATGCGCATGTAAAAGTTATACATATGCATATCGGCTCATTACACAAAAAACTTTAAACGCGTTTTTCTCAAAACCATGTTTTTTAAACTGGCGGACAGCATAACTCGAGTTCTTTTTAATCGATTTTAAAAAACTTTAGATCAATTTCTTCGTTTTGAAATCTTTCAGGCATCCCCCCTAAATCCGATTGTCTACTTTATTATTTTTTGTTTTTTAACAACTCAAAAATGACAAAAAAATACTCATTTTTGTTGATTTTTTTTAAATTGGCGCCATTTTTTTATTTTTTAATATTTTTTATTGGGGTTAGGGGGGATGCTTAACCACATGTATCAGCTTTAAAACCACATTTGAATTTTTCAGATCGGATGTTTCTGTGAGGCTGTAGCTTGTCCGCCGATTTATAGTTTATTTTTTTTATCTTGACTTTGGCGCTCTCTAGTGATGAAACAGGCACAGAAAAAAAAATTTATTTTTTCTCTTTTGACAGACAGAAATGTCAAAAATATGATGCAAAAACTTTCATTGCTTTAAATAAAATTATCACCGAGAAAAAAATTGTTTTTTAAAGTCATCTTTGACAACTTACAAAGTATAATACTACCTTAAAGAAAAAAATTGAAAATTATGTAATAAATTGAGAAATTGATGACCATAAAAAAAAGATTGAAAAAAATTATTGAAATTTGATGAAAATAATTTTTAAATGTTAAAACTAATAAAAATATGCAAAAAAATAATTGAAAAATGATAAAAATAATTGAAATTTGATGGAAAAATTGAAAGACGACGAAAGTAATTGACAATACTGGTTTAAAAATTAAAGATTTGTAGACATTAATTAAAAAATTGAAAAAATAATTAAAATTAGAGGAAACTAATTAAACAATGTTCAAATTTATTGAAATTTGAAGAACATAATTGTATATAATAATAATAATAATAATAATAATAATAATAATAATAATAATAATAATAATAATAGATAATTATTATTTTACTAAGAAAGTGAGAAAAGTGATTTTTTTTAAAGTGAGTAATAGTGAGTGATTTTAAAAAAATAAGAAAAGTAAGTCACTGGCAGCCCTGAAAATGTTCAAATTCGCTTGAAACTTGTTACACTTTAACTATTTTGAAAATCTAACTTCAGATTAGTAACCAGGAACATGTATTAACACCGAGTAACAAGTTTGAAGTGAATTTGAGCAATTTTGCAAAATATGTCTGCCATATTGTATCCACCATTTTGAATTTTGAAAAATTGGTAAATCTGACATCATTTTCACAATCAGAGACTTCGAAAACGAGTAATAAGTTTCAAGCGAATTTAAAGAATTATGAAAACGAATTAGCTGAAATTTTAGAAATTTTTTAGAAATTCCCAGATATAATTTTTTCCCCTGCAATTTCCCGGGGTTTTCCCGGAATTCTCGGTGAGTAGACACCCTGTAAAATTAAAAATTCTTTGTTAATAATTTTTTTTAAATTTAAAAGTGACAGATTGATTTGTAAGGTTCTTAATAAGTTAAATTTGTGATTATTTTCACTTCTTTTTTTTGGAAAATGTTTTTATCAACCTTTGAAAAAGTGCCTCTCAAATTTAAAAAAAAGACTAGGAAATTTTAAATAGTTAAAAAAATTCAAATAGGTCTTGATGCCTATTGTAATTAAAGGATTGGCTTTAAAAATCAAGGTGTTATCAAGTTTTTAAAAATCGCTTATCACTCTGAAGATGATTTTACTCGTGTGATTGCTTGCTTTCGAAGCAGCAAACTCGATTTGTTGTGCACTATTTTTTTTTTCACAAATGAAATGCATTTTGCCTTAAATTCGTTTCGAGCTTGAAATAATCGTAAAAAACATAAAGCTATATGGAAATTACAGAAAACAACAATCCACATGTCGTTTCTACAGTTTAGAATCGAGTGTACAAAAAAGTGTAAAAAAATATTTAGATATCACTGTTTAGTATACTTCCCTGATAATTGTTAGTTTTACTTATAAACGGTAAAATGTAAGCTTCAGCTGTTTACACCTTAGCAAAGTGAGAGCTTTATTAAAGTGAAAATCAGCCGAGCCTCGAGTGAAAAAGCGACTTTTGTAGCTCGCTTTCGACAATTAGAGCGATTAAAAAGAGATCATAGAGCGATCAGTGCAATTGGAGCGCTTTCAGGCCAGAGACAAAGTCGGACTCGTGTCCAGATCAACATTATTCAATCTGATTTCCCTTCTGAAGACTTCCAACTCAGATGAAGAGATTCCCTGCCAACTTTCCAATTCGGAGAGTCTCCTGAGGTTGTGACAATTTTGCATGAGCAATTTGACAGTGCTCATGGACAGATCGGCGCTGTAGAGAATTTTGAGCTCCTCCAACTGGCACATGGGATTCCTCAACAAAATTCTCCTCATGGTGGCGTCATCGATTCCCGTCGAGGAGCCCAACTGGATAAACTTGACGTTTGTACAAGAGGAGAGCAAATATTCTAGATGCATATTGGCACACTCGGAGGCGCACTTGACCCTCTCCAACAATTTGAAGGGAGGAACTGGCAATTTTCTGTTCAGATGCTGGGAATTGGTCATTAATTCGAGAAACTCGCAGTTGTAAAACATGAGGCTTCTGATGTTGGGACAGAATTGACTAATGCAAACGAGGGCACTCAAGTCGATCTCGTCGACGTGCTCCAGGTGTAAAGAAACAATCTGACCTCCTTTCAGACTTAAGAGATTATTCAAGCCGTTTCTGTAGAAACTGCACGACAAGAGTTTCAGATCCCTGAGTTGATTTAGCGGAGCCAAGAGAATGCTGAGATCCTCAATTCTCTCGTCCCGAAGAATAGAGAAATTGGTGATAAAGGGACACATGTCGACTAGCAAGTACAAGTGATCAGTCGTGACGTTTCGACTCTCAAAGACTCGGAGAGGAAAGGGTGTCTTGAAATTGTCAATGCTCGTGCTGATGTACTCGAGAACGTAGCCCAGTTCATCGTATCTACCGATATTCTCCAAATGAGGATGGCCGAGGAGCAGATTGGCGTATCCGGGAATCGTGACCGATGTTCTAAAGAGCTTGATTTCTCGGAGAAGGTGGCACTTGATCAGCCAGGGGATGCTGCGATCGGTCACACACCCGGAGGCTGTCACGTCCAGCTGCTGGAGCCTGGAGCAATTCTGACTAAGGGCAAGGATGATATTGTCTGTGCAGTCGAAGCAGAGAGTGAATGAGACTAGATTCTTCATGCGTGAGACGGCTGCGATTATTATTTTTTCAATGTCCGAGGTGCTCCAACCGGCGGAGCCCGAGCCAAGATCGAGGACTTCGAGGCCCCTCATCTCGTGGAGTTTGTTGTAGAGAACGTGGCGCATTATTTTTGGCCAGGCCGTGAACTCGATGGTTCTTAGATTCTCGTGAATGACGATTTCAGTGAGACGGGTCACGACAATGTCAATCTCCGCGAGGAAAGTGGCTGTGGTGTATTCGGCCGAGTTGTACAGATTGTTCATTTCATTAACGAGATTTGTGATGGCTCGAAAAACGTGGATAGAGAGTTTGTCGTAAAGATGCCAGGGAACGCTGGAGCTGAGATGGTATTTCATGGCCTGGACGAGGCGAGTTTGAACCGACAGGAGGTAGAGTTCTGGCTTTCTTTTGGAAATTATTCTGCAGACTGACGGTCGAATGATGTTTTTACCAAAGTCAGTGACATATTCGCCGATTGATAGGAGTGCCAAGTCTTGCAGCATCGGAACTTGATGTTTCTTAGGCATTTTGTGGATTCGACTTCTGCCTGGTTGAAAACTTACCGTAACGAGACGAGTAGGGCTTGCGATCAAAGAAGGAGGGCACACCCTCGAGGCCCAGAGTTTGATAAGTTGTATGAATTAACGAGAGCACCAGATGACCTGAAGGGAGAATTGCCAGGCTGTCGTGGACGTCGATTTTCTTGTCTACTGCCAGCAGAGACAGCTCACCTAAAAACAAAAGAAACCATTGATATATCGAGTTTGTTGTACTGACCATGAAAAAAACATGTTTTATATATGAAGTTCAAGTTTACAACGTTGCAGCAACGAAAAAACTAAAAATCAAAAATATTATAGTGAACAAATATTTTATAGCGTTAAAAGGGGTGCATTGTGCCCCTGAAACTATAAAAATAGTTTCATCCCCAAAGCTCATCCGGAGCCCATGCTATAAAAGAAAAAACTGCCCCCCAAAAACAGAAAAAATTATCAAAATGCACCTAAAACAAAGAACAATTTTTTTATTGTCTTAAAAAGGGTACATGGTTCCCCCAAATCCTAAAAAAAGTTTCATCCCCAAAGATCATCCGGAACCCATGCTTTAAAAGGAAAAACTGCCCCCCAAATATAGAAAAAATTATCAAAATGCACCTAAAACAGTGAACAATTTTTTTATTGTCTTAAACGGGGTACACGGTTCCGCCAAAGCCTAAAAAAAAGTTTCATCCCCAAAGCTCATCCGGAAACCCTGCTTTAAAAGGAAAAACTGCCCCCCAAAAATAGAAAAAATTATCAAAATGCACCTTAAATAGTGAACAATTTTGTTGTTGTCTTAAACGGTGTACACGGTTCCGCCAAAGCCTAAAAAAAAGTTTCATCCCCAAAGCTCATCCGGAACCCATGCTTTACAAGGAAAAACTGCCCCCCAAAAATAGAAAAAATTATCAAAATGCACCTAAAACAGTGAACAATTTTTTTAATGTCTTAAACGGGGTACATGGTTCCCCCAAAGCCTAAAAAAAAGTTTCATCCCCAAAGCTCATCCGGAATCCATGCTTTACAAGGAAAAACTGCCCCCCAAAAATAGAATAAATTATCAAAATGCACCTAAAACAGTGAACAATATTTTTAATATCTTAAAAAAGGTACATGGTTCCCCCAAAGCCTAAAGAAAAGTTTCATCCCCAAAGCTCATCCGGAACCCATGCTTTAAAAGGAAAAACTGCCCCCCAAATATAGAAAAAATTATCAAAATGCACCTAAAACAGTGAACAATTTTTTTATTGTCTTTAAAGGGGTATATTGTTCCCTTAAAGCTTAAAAAAAAGTTTACCCATTGCAGGACTTTTGTAATGTATTATAATTATTTATTAATTCATTAATATTTACGTAACAATCAAATAAAAAATGTGATAACAAAATTGGGAGTATTACAAAAATTGTTTATTAAAAAACCTAGCAATGTACATGTAATATACCTACAATATAATAATATTTACTTAATTAATTCAAGTTGTTTCAATAGACAAAACAATAAACATAAGTTAACTAATTTAATTTGTCAATTTTGTTTCTTTTGAAGTTATTTTGTATTATTAATTAGACCATAGGTTCCGGATGTGTTTTAGGGATAACATTTTTTTAAAGTTTTAGGAGCAAATGCAGCCCTTTCAACGCAATAAAAAATAGGTCACTGAATTAGGTGGATTTTGATAATTTATTTTATCATTAGGAACCGTTTTTTGTATTAAACCATCGGTTCTTGATTTGTTTTGTGGATATAACTTTTTTTAAACTTATCGGGGAACAATGCATCCGTTTTAACGTAATAAAAAAATGTTCACCGAATTAGGTGTATTTTGATAATTTTTTCTATTTTTGGGTGGCAGTTTTTCCTTTTAAAGCATGGGTTCCGGATGAGCTTTGGGGATGGAACTTTTTTTTAGGCTTTGGCGGAACCGTGTACACCGTTTAAGACAACAACAAAATTGTTCACTATTTAAGGTGCATTTTGATAATTTTTTCAATTTTTGGGAGGCAGTTTTTCCTTTTAAAGCATGGGTTTCTTATGAGCTTTGGGGATGAAACTTTTTTTTAAGCTTTAAGGGAACAATGTACCCCTTTTAAGACAAGAAAAAAATTGTTCACTGTTTTAGGTGCATTTTGATAATTTTTTCTATTTTTGGGGGGCAATTTTTCCTTTTAAAGCAAGGGTTCCGGATGACCTTTGGGGATGAAACTTTTTTTTTAACTTTTTCGGGAACAATGTACCCCTTTTAAAACAATAAAAAAATTGTTCACTGTTTTAGGTGCATTTTGATAATTTTTTCTATTTTTGGGAGGCAGTTTTTCCTTTTAAAGCATGGGTTCCGGATGAGCTTTGGGGATTAAACTTTTTTTTAAGCTTTGGGGGAACAATGTACCCCTTTTAAGACAATAAAAAAATTGTTCAGTATTTTAGGTGCATTTTGATAATTTTTTCTATTTTTGGGGGACAGTTTTTCCTTTTAAAGCATGGGTTCCGGATGAGCTTTGAGGATGAAACTTTTTTTTAAGCTTTGGGGGAACAATGTACCCCTTTTAAAACAATAAAAAAATTGTTCACTGTTTTAGGTGCATTTTGATAATTTTTTCTATTTTTGGGAGGCAGTTTTTCCTTTTAAAGCATGGGTTCCGGATGAGCTTTGGGGATGGAACTTTTTTTTAGGCTTTGGCGGAACCGTGTACACCATTTAAGACAACAACAAAATTGTTCACTATTTAAGGTGCATTTTGATAATTTTTTCTATTTTTATGGGGCAGTTTTTCCTTTTAAAGCAGGGTTTCCGGATGAGCTTTGGGGATGAAACTTTTTTTAGGCTTTGGCGGAACCGTGTACCCCGTTTAAGACAATAAAAAAATTGTTCACTGTTTTAGGTGCATTTTGATATTTTTTTCTATTTTTGGGGGGGGGCAGTT
Organism: Ganaspis brasiliensis; assembly: GCA_037103525.1. Classification (NCBI taxonomy): domain Eukaryota; kingdom Metazoa; phylum Arthropoda; class Insecta; order Hymenoptera; family Figitidae; genus Ganaspis; species Ganaspis brasiliensis. The sequence goes on along the minus strand of JAZKLR010000159.1, from coordinate 345,616 downwards.
TTTCCTTTTAAAGCATGGGTTCCGGATGAGCTTTGAGGATGAAACTTTTTTTTAAGCTTTGGGGGAACAATGTACCCCTTTTAAGACAATAAAAAAATTATTTACTGTTTTAGGTGCATTTTGATAATTTTTTCTATTTTTGGGGGGCAGTTTTTCCTTTTAAAGCATGGGTTCTGGATGAGCTTTGGGGATGAAACTTTTTTTTAAGCTTTGGGGGAACAATGTACCCCTTTTAAAACAATAAAAAAATTGTTCACCATTTTAGGCGCATTTTGATAATTTTTTCAATTTTTGGGGGGCAGTTTTTCCTTTTAAAGCATGGGTTCCGGATGAGCTTTGGGGATGAAACTATTTTTATAGTTTCAGGGGCACAATGCACCCCTTTTAATGCCATAAAATATTTGTTCACTATAATATTTTTGATTTTTAGTTTTTTCGTTGCTGCAACGTTGTAAACTTCAACTTCATATTTTATATTTTATTGGCTTGGGGGTCATATAATCAGGGATCACCGGACCTATTCAGGGTGTCTACTAATTTCGTCCCACAAAATTCCCGAACATTTCCCGGTTTTTGTTCCTATTTTTCCTGGTTTTTTCTCTTGCAGGGATCACAGTGTTTTCTTCGTTCAATTTTAGGTGAAAAAGGGGATTTCGATTTTCAAAAAAGGGGATTTTCTTTAATAAAAAGGGGATTTTGGAAATTAATAAAAAAGGGTTATGTTAATAATTCAAGTTTTCTTTTACAAAATTTTATTGTTTCTTTTTTTCAAAACAGTTTTATTAATTAATTTAGTCTTTTTTTGTTCAATTTATTTATAAAAATTTAAAAAAAGGAGCACTTTCGGAAATACAAAAATTTATCTTTTAATAGGTTGTCTGTTCAACGACGAGAAGATAATTGTTGCAATTAAATAATTTTTAACTTCAAATGGTTTTCAAAATTATTCATTTAATAATTAGATTTTAAACAGAAAACATAAAGATTTGTGATGTAAAATGTTCTGATATAATATTAAAGAAAATAAATTGAAAATCTTTCAGCGAAATATGACAAAATCAATTCAAATTATTTTTATTTATCTCTTTTATTGTATTTTTCTATTTTAGGTATGATTCAAAGCAATTAATTTTTGTTTGGAATAAGTAAATATATTTCATAAACAATTTTTTTTCCATTCAATAAAATAAATTTGATGTATTTCAGCAAGAATACATGGTACTCGAAACATGTTTTAATTTTATCAAAAATATGACAGCAAAATTTTTATTACAAAAATATAATAGATACATTAGATAATATAATAATTTTCATAACATTTATTTCTTTTTTTAGCAGAATGTGACAGAATTAGTTCAAATTATTTTTATTAACCTTTTGTATTATTTTATTTTATGATGCAAAACTAGTAATATTTGTTTAAAACGAGTAAAAAATATTCAATAAAAAAATTTTTATTAAATAAATTAATTTTCTGTAATTAATTAAGAAAACATGGTAATAAGAATATTATTCAACTTTTTAAAATAATTTTATTTTAATTATGTTTTTTTTTCATGTTTTCTGTTTAAAATCTAAATTAATTCAATAAATAATATAAAAAAACCATTTCAAGTTAAAAATTATTTTTAAACATTTAAATTCAATAACTAATTTCTGATCATTGTACAGACACCCTAAAAAAGGATAAATGTTTGCAGTTCCGAAAGTGGAAAAATAGATACTTTTTTTAAAAAAAAGAAGGTCAAAGAGAAAAATCTTGATTTAGGTGTTTTAGGTGATAAAATCTTGATTTTAGGTGTTTTAGGTGATTTTTCTAAAAAAAAAGAGGAAAATAAGGGGAAAAGGGGAAAAAAAGGGGATTAGGTGAAAAAGGGGAGAAACTGTGATCCCTGCTCTTGTTAACTTAAAATTTATTTTAAGTATAAATAGACCTACAAATGGCTACAAAAATTGAAGATAACAGTTGATAATTGAAGAAAATAATTGAAATTCAAAGAAAATAATTGAGAATTGAAAAATTAAATATTAAACTTTACAAAAAATAATAATTAAGAATTAAAAAAAACAATTAATAATGAAAAGAATAATTAATAATGGAAAGAAATAATTGAACAATGATAAAGATATTTGATAATTAGAAACAAAATTTAAAAAAAAAGAAATATTAATCGACAATTGAACAATAATTGAAAAAATTGAACAATGGTTATTCAATTCAAAGAATATAATTGAAAATTGGTCAACTAGATAGAAAATCCAAAAAAATAATTTAAAATTGAAGTTAATAATTCAAAATTGAAGAAATAAATTGAAAATTAAATAATCAAATTGAAATTAGAAAAACACAGAAATATTGAATATTAAAAAAAAAACAATTGAAAATTGAGAAATAAAATTGAAATTCGAACACAATAATTGAGAATTAAAGAAAATTACTGAATAATTGGATTGAAAAAAGAAGAAAATAATTTATAATAATTAAAAAGAATGGAAAATGACAGGAATTATTTAATATTGAAGAAAACATTAAAAATTGAAGAATAGAATTGTTATTTAAACAAATTAATTGAGAATTGAAAAACATAATTGAACAATTAAATTGAAAATAGAAGAAAATTATTGAAAATTGAAGGTTTTGAAACATGAAATAAATAACTGATAATTGAAAAAAAATAATTGAAAAAAGTCGAGATTACTGAATATTGAAAGAAACAATTGAAAATTGAACAAAATAATTAAAAATTAAAGAAAATAATTGAAAATTGAAGAAAATAATTAAAAATTGAAGAAAGTACTTAAAAATTAAATACAATATTTGGAAACAGCAGAAAAACTTAGAAATAGACGGAAATAATTGCGAATTAATGAAAATAATATAAAAATTCTCAATTTAAATAAAAATTGAAAGAAAAACGCAATTTAAAAAAGCTGAGAATTGTTAAATATTGAAGAAAATTGAGATGCAATTGAAATTTGAAAGAGATTGAGAAACTGAAAGGAATATGAAAAAATAATTGGAAATTCAAGAAAATAATTGAAATTCAAGAAAATAATTGGAATTTGAAGAAAATAATTGAGAATTTAAAAAAAATCAATGTAAAAAGCCTAGAGTTATTGAATATTAAAAAAGAAACATTGAAAATTAAAGAACGGAATTGAATGTCGAAAATTATAATTGAGAATTGAGGAAAATAATTCAAGAATTGAACAATTGGATTGAAAGTAGAAGAAAATAAGTGATCAACTTATTTTCAACCCAGGAATTATAGATTTTGAAAAAAAAAACAATAAAAAATTAAGAATGTAATTGTAATTTGAAGAAATTAATTAAAAATTGTAGAAAATAATTTGAAATTGAAGAAAATGTGATTTTATGAAAATTGTTGAATAATAATTGATGAATTGAATTCAAGTTTCAAAAACATATTTGATAATTGAAAAAAAATATTGAAAAAAGCCGAGAATTATTGATTATAGAAGAAAATAATTGAAAAATGGAGGAGTTATTGAGATGTGAAATAAATAAATGATAATTGAAAAAAATAGTTGAAACAAGTCGAGAATTATTGAATATTAAATTAAATAATTAAAAATTGAAGGAAATAGTTGAGATCTGAATAAATTAATTAAAAATTGATGAAATTAATTAAAAATTGAAGAAAATAATTAAAAATTGATTAAAATAATTGAAAATCGTAGAAAATATTTCAGAATTAAATAAATTAATTAGAAATTGATGAAAATAATTGAAAATTGAAGAAAATAATTGTCAATTGAAGAAAATAGTAGAAAATCGAATAAAATAATTGAGAAATGAAGAAATAATTTTAAAATTATGAAAATAATTCTAAATGGAAGAAAATAATTGAGAATAGTAGAAAATAATTGAAAATTGAAAAGAATTTATTATCCCAGAAAAAAAATTCCCGGTTTGACGGAAAATTCCTGGTTAATTCCCGGTTTTTCCCGGTCAATTTAAATTCCCGGTTTTCCCGGTTAGTAGGCACCCTGCTATTGCTATTGAAAAAGGTGAATAGGTGGGAATTTTTTCAAAAATAGGGGACAAAAAGGGGACAGAAAATTTGCTTTGACTTATGTACTTGAAGATTTTTTAGGACTTTTTTATTTACAAATTTTAAATATGGAAAGATTATACAGGGCTGCCAGCGGACTTGTAGATTGAAAATAGTACAAAAAAGTGACTTTTTAATTTAAAAAGGTGAAAAAATAGGCAGTTTTTAAGTGAAAAAAGTGAATAAACGATAATTTGCAATAATAAACAAAATATTACTGATATTAATTTGGGGCCCGCCAGCAGGCAAATAATTAATCAGGGCTCCACAATATCAAATTTGAAAAAAAAATTTGTTAAATTAGAAAACTAATTGAAAAATTGATTAAAAATCAAGAAATTAAGTTAAAAATTTTAAATTTAAAACCAACTAATTGAAATTTAAAGAAAATAATTGAAAAATTCAAAGAATACTTGTAATTACAAGAAAATAATTGAAGAATGCCAAAAATAAGTAAAATTTGACGAAGAATAATGATTCAAACTTAAAAGAAAATAATTTAAAAAATGATAAAAAAAATTTACATGTGTAGAAAATATGTAGAAAACAGTTGAAAATTACAAAACAAAAATGAAATTTGGAAAAAAAATTAATGAGAAATATAATATAATATAATTAATAATATTATATAATATTATAATAAATAAATAATAATATATGAAATATAATATAATCATAAATAATTGAAAGCTAGAGTAAAAATTAAAAATTTATAGACAACAATATAATAAAAAGATTGAAGAAAATGACATTTAAAGAAAATAATTCCAAAATATCAAAAATATTTGAATAATGACGAAAATAATTGTAGTTTGAAAAAAATAATTGATAACTAATGTAAGGAATTGGAAATTTATAGAAATTAATTATTCAAAAATTGAAAAGAATATTAGAAGTTTGAGGAAAATAATTAAAAGTTGAAAATATTAATTGACGTTTGAAGAAAATAATTGGAATTTAAAGAGAATAATTCAAAAATGTCAACAAAAAAAATTAAATATGAGGAAAGGAATTGAAATTTGTAGAAAATAATTGGAAAAAGTGTAAAAAATTAAAAATTTGAAGACAATACTTGAAAATTTGACTAAACAATTGAAATATTAAGAAACTAATTGAATAATGAGATAAATAATTGAAAACTGGTTTAAAAATTAAAAATTTATAGACAATAATTGATCAATTGAAAAAAATATTAGAAGTTTGAGGAAAATAATTGAAAGTTAAGAAATTAATTGAAGTCTGAAAAAAATTGAAATTTGAAGACAATAATTCAAAAATGTCATAAAATTTAAATATAAGGAAAGTAATTGAAATTTGTAGAAATAATTAAAAAAATAATTGAAAGAGTTGTAAAAAATTAATAAATTATTATGAGAATAATAGAAAGGATAAAGAAAATTATTGTAATTTAAAGAAATTTATTTAAAACTGGTGTAAATTTATTTTAATTTCTTGACAATAAACAAAATTGAATAAAATAATTGAAATTTGTTAAAACCTATTTTTAACACGTCAAAAATAATAAAAATATGAAAAAAATAATTGGAAAATGATAAAAATAATTGAATAATGACAAAAGTAATTGAAATTTGATGAAAATAATTAAAAAGTAACAAAACTAAATTGAAATTTGTGTAGAGAATTTAAATATTTCTGACAATAAAATAAGGATTAAAAACATAATTGAAATTCTAAGAAAATACTTGCAATATTGCAAAAATAAATGAAAATTTGTATAATAAATTAAAAAATGTATGGCAATAATTTAAATTTTAAAGAAAATAATTTAAATTTGAAGAAAGTAATTGAAGTTTAAAGAAAATAATTGTAATTTAATAGACTAATTAAAAAATGTAAAAAAAATTTAAATATGAAGAAAGTAATTAAAGTTTCTAGAAAATAATTGAAAAAGTTTTATAAAATTAATAAATTCGTGACAATAATAAAAAGAATAAAGACAATTTTTAAAATTTGAAGAAAATAAATTAAAACTGGTGTAAATTTATTTTAATTTCTTGACAATAAACAAAATTGAATATAATAATTGAAATTTGTAGAAAACAATTCTAAAAAGACAAAAATAATAGAAATATGAAAAAAATAAATTGAAAATGACGAAAATACTAAGAAATATGACAAAAGTAATTGAAATTTTTAAGCAAATAATTAAAAAATGACAAAAGTAAATTGAAACTTCTGTAGAAATTTTAAACAATCTTGGCAATAATTTATAGATTTTAGAATATAATTGAAATTTTAAGAAAATAATTTAAAAATGGAAACCTGTGACCCCTGTATAATGCTTTTTGAAATTCCAATGCTATATGATTCTTATTCAAAATTCCGTGCAATAAAAGTTTTATTCAGAATTTCATGCAATACAAGTCTTATTCAATATTGCGTGCAACAAAATTAAATTCTTATTCAATATTTAGTGCCAAATATTTTTTAATATCAGCATAGACACATTTGTACAACTGTTTTGAATGTTAATTTTCACTATTATTAGAAAAGTAAACAATTTTACAATTACTGTTTCCTACTCATTTTGAATTGCTCTTTCAGAATTTGCTATCAAATTAAAAAAAAAAGAAATTGGAAACTTCAGGCATCACAGTATCTTTTATCTTTAAAAAAGGTGAAAAGGTGAATTTTCCTCCTGGAAAAGGTGACTGAAAGGTGACAAAAAATATACAAAAAGAAAATAACTGAAAAATGACAAAAATAATGAACAATTGAAAACAAATTTCAAAAAATGGCTAGACTAATACACAGCCGAACAAAAAAATTGAAAAAATCCAAGAATATCTAATTATAAAATTTTAAGAAAATAACTGAAAATTGAAAAAATTGCAGGAAATAATTAAAAAATTTCGGAAAACAATTGAAAATCGAATAAAATAATTAATAATTGTACGAAATAAAAGAAAAATGACGAAAATATTTGAAAAATTGAAAAAAATATATGAAAACTGACCAAAAAAATTGACAATTAAAAACAAAATTCGAAAAATGATTAGATTAATATACAAAACTAAAAGAAATAATTGAAAAAATTATGCAAGAAATATTAAATTAAGAAATTAAGAAAATAGAAAAATTAAGAAAATTATATAGGAATCATTATAGGAATAATTGTTGGAAATAATTACAAATTGAACAACTGGATTGAAAATCGAAAAAAATTGAAAATTGACAAATGGAATTGAAATTTAAAGAAAATAATTAAAAAAGCTGAAAATTGTAGAATATAAAAGAAAATAATTGCTAACTGAAAAATTAAAATTTGAAGAAAATAATAAAAAAAAATTAAGAAATAAATTGAAAATTTAAGAATTAAATTCAAATTTTAAGAAAGTAATTGACAATTGAAAAAAATTAGAAAACTGTCGAGAATAATTGTCAACAGAACAGAATATTAAAGAATAATTAAAAACTTCAAGAATAATTGTAAATTATAAAATTTGTAGAAAATAATTGAAAATTGCGGAAAAAATTAATAATTGAAAGAAATAATTGAAAAATGACGAGAATAATTGAAAACTTCAAGAAAATATCTGAAATATAACGAAAATAATAGACAATTGAAAAAAAAATTGAAAAATGGCTAGATTAATAGACAGCAAAGCAAAAAAATTGAAAAAAAGAATAATTATAAAATTTTAAGAGAATAATTGAAAAAATTGTAGGAAATAATTATAAATTGTGGAAAATAATTAATAATTGAAAGAAATAATTGAAAAATAAGGAGAATTATAATTGGAGAAAATATTAAAAATTGAAGAAATAAATTGAAGATTAAAGAATTAAATTAAATTTGTAAGAAGATCATTAATAATTAAAAGAAAAGTTACTAAATTACTAAAGTAATTAAATATTAAGAAAAATGCTTGAAAATTGAAAAAAAAGTAAAAAAATTCGAAAGCTGTCGAGAATAATTATTGACAACAGAACAAAATAATTTTAAAAAATTTTAAGGATAATTAGGTACAAAATTGAAGAAGAATATTGAGGTGTCAATTAAAAACTGAAGAAAATTGTAGTAAAAATTTTAGGGAATAAATTAAAATTTATGATATCAATTAAAAATTGAACAAGATAATTAAAGAATTATATTCAAAGTTCAAAAAAATAATTGACAATTGAAAAAAGACGAGGATTATTGAAAAATAATATTGAAAATTAAAGAAAATAATTGAGAATTGAAGAAAATAATTAAAAATCAGGGCTGATAAAAATCATGATTTTTTTTAAAAAATCAAAAAAATCTGATTTATTTGATCCAATTGTTTATTTCTAAGTAGTTTATTAAAGAAATGAAGAAAAAATTTTTAAAAAAAACAACACAAGAAGGAAACAGTGACATAATTATATATAAAAAAGTAGAAACTTTTTTCAAAAAATTGAACTATTTATGGACATTTTTTTACATTAAAATAATAAATAAGAAGATAATTTTAAAAAAAACGTTAAAATATATTGCTAAAGAGAACATTTTTAAATTAAAAAAATCAGAGAATTATTTTACAAATTGAATAAAAAAAGAATCAATAAAATTTTGTAAAATTAAAAAAAAATTAAAGAAAGGAAATTCTTTGAAATACAAGAACGGAACTCAAATGAGAATATTCAGTACAAGATTAAATTCAAATAATATAAAATAAAAGAATAAAAGCTTGCAAAAAAATAGAAAATTGGGAAATTTTAAAAATGTTGATAAAAGCATCAAATAGGTAAATGTTTTCAAAAATTCCTAATTATAAGGTAAAAACTAAACAATTGAAAAGAAGGAAAAATGATGACAAAAATTAAAGAATTAACTAAAACGCAAGAAAAAACTAATTGCACTTTTGATAGCAAAAACTCAGTCACTAATTCAAATAGTTATATTTCTACTAAACATTTGGTAAAAAATAACTAATTATTATTCAAATTCATTTTTAGGTTATGTCAAAATAACTAATATTTTAGTAAAATTCTGTTTGCTAATTCAATTAGTCAAAATTTAACTATTTTTTAGTTATGTTTTTACTAACAATTAGTCTTTTTTTTTTACTAATAATTAGTTATTTTTAATTAATTGCTGAAATAAAAACTCAGCCACGATTTTACTAATTATTAGTTATTTTTAACTATAATTTAAATTTAGAGAGTACCAAAAAAATGGGATTATTTGTTTTTAAAAATATAGAAATAATTATGAAAATCAACGAAATAAAAAGTTTAGTGAATGTTATAATAACGAAATTGTGTAAAATAATATGAAATAATTTGCACAAAAATTGGAAAATTAAAGAAAATTTAAAAATAAAAAGACAAATAAAAAAAAGAAAAAATATCAAAAGTAAAAGTAGAAGAAAACTTAAAATTTTGTAAAAATAAAGATTTACATATATTTTCAAGAATACACATAATAAATAAATATATTAAAAAAATATGAAAAAAATCATCGCTTTCAAAAAATAAAACGAATAAAATACTTACATTTTAACTTTAAAAAAAAAATACAATTTTGCAAAAAACAATTTTTTCAAAATTTTTAAATGCGAAAAAATTTAGTTTATTCCTAAACAGCTACAATATGTTTTAGTTTCAGTTTATTTTTTTGTACAAAATGTTCATTTTTATGTTTAATAGACTTTAAAAATGTAAAAATAAAAAAAAAATTTCATTAAAATTAAAAATTATAAAAAAAAACTCAGTCTATTGGCTTGAAAGTCTTTGATCTTGTAAAAATACATAATTTTATACTTATAAATTTTAATAAACGAAAAAATTATGATTAAATTTTAATATTTCTGTACTTTTTCGAAAAATTGTAAATTTGTCAAGAAAAAAGTTCCCCCTACCCCCCTAGGAGCTATAAAATTTTATACCTAAAGCTTTTTTTTCGTTTAGAATGTATATTTTTATGTAAAATTTTTTTTTAATATTTAAAAATCACGATTAGAAATGATGTTATATATATTTTATTGAAAATATAAATTTTGTAACCCTGCATTTTTTATTTTTTTAAATCTTAATATTAACTGAAAATTTATGAAATCATTTTTAAGTTCGTGTATGAAACCCTCCATGCGCAAGTCCGACTCGCACTTTTTTTTTGACATTTAAACTCTTTTTCTTTTTATAACTTCGCCAATTAAATTTTCATATTATTAATTTATTGATTCCACTATGAGGATGCAAATTTTTTTGCTTACATGGAAGCGAAATGTTTACGAAATGGACATAATTTTCACCTAGTTTTAAATGTATTTTTACTACTTTTTTATTTTGTTAGTAGTTTTTTGACAAATTTTGTATTTTTCGTAATTTTTTCACAGTTTGGTAGATTGTAACAAAAAAAATCTTGTCCATTTTCTTCTCTTTTTTTGTGTCATTCTTTGTTCTTTCACAATTTTTCTTATCATTCTTTGAATTCTAAGTTATCTTTAAATTTTATCAGAATTTTTCTGTTTCTAAAAATATTTTCACTTCTTTAAAATTATTGTTTAATTTTTAACCTATAATTTCGTATTTTTTAAGAACATTTATTTGATTCTTATTTATCTGATTTAATTCATAATTTCTTAATTTTTCTAATTTTTTTAAAAGACTTTCCTTTTTTTATTATTTATTTATATTTTTATTTTGATAACTTTTCTGTATTTGTTAATAATATCCATGACTTTTTTTATTTCAAAGAGCTTTTCCATTTCTTTAGTAGATTGTTTTCTTATTTGTTTAAATTCTTATGTTTTATTATTTACTCGTAGCTTTTCTGAAATTTTCTTCTTTTTGCATTATTTTATTTAGATTTAAATAATATTTTTATTTATTTATAATTCTTTTGTTTAATTTTGATTAAATGATTTTTCCATTTTTCATTATTTCTTATTAAATCATCTCATAGTTTTTCATATTCACTAAGAATTTAACTTTAATTTTAAAGTAGTAACAAATTATTTGAAAAATAAAAAGTAAGCTTGATTAAAAAAGAGAAAGGTAATTATGACTAGCATTTTGGAACTAATTACAATTTTCGTCAACAAATATTTTGATTACTAACTATATGTAATTAAATTTTAATGAATTTTCGATAAATTAAAGTTTGTGTAAATTAAGAGTGTCATCGTTTTAAAATAAATAAAAATCAACTAAAATTGTAATTAATTAAATTTAGAATTACAAAAATTAAAAGTGATATTACAATCAGAATTTTCTATTAAATTTTTAATCAATTGTAATCAATAAAATTGTTGATTAATAGAAATTTAAGTTTCGTTTGAAATGTATTTTTTATATTGTATAAAACTGCAGGAAATAATTTTCAATAAAAATGTAAAAAATAATAAATATTTCTTTTTTTTAATAATTGTTTCAATTTCACAATACAAGTTTTAATAAAAATTGAAATTTGATGTGTTTTTAAGAAATTTTCACATGAAAAAATAAGACGTATTAAGTAATTAAAGTGTAGAGCAGGAAATAAGCATAATAAATAAAAGAATAAAGGAGACAATTAGAAACAAAGAAATCCTAACCTTTCTTGACAAAGGCCTCTATGAACTCCTTGCTGACAAGTTCGTGTGGACACAAAGCATGGATTTTGTAATAATCCTTATCATCAACAAGACTGCTTTGAATTTCCTCTGGAACGTCAGTCGTCTCAGGAAGTACGACAGACACCTGGCATTTATCCAACAAGTCATTTTCACAAATTACGTAAAAATATAACCTTAAAATTGACAAATTTAAGACAGAAAGGAAAATCCACTTACAGAATGATTGAAATAATGAGTTCTGACAATGGATGGAGAGTCGTTTAGTTGATTTGATTGCTCTATCAACAATAAATGCTGTGGAGCCTTAAAGTTCCAAATTTCGGGACACAGCATTTCATCTGCAAATGTTTTTGTTGTTGTTTGCAGCCAATGAGACAATTCCTTTGTTTATTGTTTCTCTGTTGATTATTTAATTGCAGAATAATGAAAAATCAGACACATTATTTTCAAAACATGGTAACAAGCACACGTGTAACACTGCAAAGACTGCAAAGTACATATTGTAAGCAATATAAGATAATGAAGAGAAGGGAGATCAGCTGATCTTTAGTTGTAAATACACGACTCGGAGTATGATGTAATTCTAAAATTTTTCTAATATCGCCTCGGTAGCGCAGTAGGCAGCGCGTAAGTCTCATAATCTTAAGGTCGTGAGTTCGATCCTCACCCGGGGCAGTCTTTTTTGGCAGATTTTTAGTTTATTTATTTATTTATAATTCAGAAAATAAGGTAATTTGTTCGAGTTTTGAAAAGAACGGGATAATCTTCAAGTATTGGTGAAAATAATCTAAAAAAACATCTTTTTATTAAAATAAATTATCTGGCTTTTAATAATAAAAGAGATTCTCTTCATTTATTAAAAATAATCTACGAAAATGGTAAAATAAAAATACAATGAAATTATAGCTACTAACTACACTTGAATAATAAAAAATATTTTTAAAAAATTAAATATATACCAGAAAAGAAATTAAATAATTATAAAAATGCGAAGAATAAGAAAATTATAAAGATAAAAAAAACGTTTTTAACTAATCTAACAAAATATGATAAAATTACAAAAAATATCTAAAATCTTATATGAGAGAATACAAAAATAAAAAATATATATAATATATATGTATAAATGTAAGAAACTTATTCAAAAAACGAAGAAATAAAACATTGGAATTTTAAAGACCGAAATTAAAAGATTTAAGAAAAAAATTCTATAAACTAAAATTTAAAAAAGATAATTATGTGATGATGACTTAATCAAACCAAAACAGTAAAAGGAAATAATCAAATCGACACAAGGTGATCAAATCTGTGAACAAAAATGCTTTAATTGACCTGATTTCAATGTTGACGATTTTCGCTCTAAAAAAACAAAATAAGTTAGATTATATTGATTTATTAGAAATAATATAGAGTGGCACAAGTGATAAAAAAGAGATTAAATATTTTCGAAATTTATGCCACTCTATTATTTCTAATAAATCAACATCCATTAATTTATTTTGTCTTTCAAGATCGAGAAACGTTAACATATGGTCAGCCTTAAAACCAATTGAAAAATGAGCAGATTAAAAAAAACGTTTAAAAACCGAAGAATTATTTTTAAAAGTGAAACATAATATAATGTAGAAACGAAAAATTTGGTTAATAAAAATTACAGGAGTATAAGTAATTAAAATTATATTGAATTAATTATACTATATTATATTTAAAAATATATGAATTTAAATGCAATAGTAAGAAAGTCGGGGAAACTATTAAAAAATGGGAAAATTTAAAAAATAGAAATTTAAATAAAAATAGAAAACAAAATTTTATTTCCTGAAAATTTTTTAAAAAATCATGCAATAATTTTCAGAAAACGGAAAAATTTGAAAAAGGGGAAATTAAAAATACATAAAAATGCGAAAAAAGACAAAAAAGTGGAAAAATCTAGTCGAACATAAAAATAAATAAAAAGTAGGGGAGAGTGGCCATCAATGTACCGGCTTTTTTTCAAGGTCATAGTACTTATTGAATTTCACCAATTTCAAGCACTTCTTTGCATCAATATAAAACTACAACACTTATCTAGGTAATGCACACATATTATACACGATTTATTTTGATTAAATAATAAAATTTAGGATTTTTTTAAAGTAACAAGCTATTTTCATTTTCAACAACCTGGGTACACAATGAACCACCTCTATAAAAACACTAAAAATGTTCAACAATAATAATATTGCAATTTTCACTTTGTAAAAAAACTTATTTTCTATCAAATACTATAAAAAATAGTTACTTAACACTTTTTAATTGATAATGTATAACATAAATATACCTCAAATTTAAGTTAACTAGCTAAAATGGCATTTCAGTTTTGCTATGTTGAGAAAAGTACCGATAACAATGACTGTAACATGCTGTACGCATGCCTAGTTTTATAATCAAGCATACCACTCTGGAAATCGAAAATACACTGAAATTCCAGGTGGTTCATTGTTCCCCGGTACATTGAATCAACATGACATTTGCAACAAAAATGGTTTTTTATAACTTAATCCAATATTTCAAAATCATTATCTTATTAGAATATTGTAGTTAAGGCCCAAAACAAAATAAATCGTAAGTACATTTATTTTTAAATGGCCTTATTTCAATTAAAAAACGTGTTTGTATTTTAGGTAAATTTTTTCTTCAGTACATCAAAAACAGTTTTTTCCAGTTTTCTCTGTAAAGAATAGATCCACACGTCTAAAATTTATGGACGTAGTGTGTTTACGCAAACTTCATTTATATTTAAAATTAGGAGAATTTTTATTTTATTGTTTCTGAGAAAATTGAAATGGTTCATTGAAAAAACTGGTACATTGATGGCCACTCTCCCCTATATGTTTTTTTACCCGTATATTTGTAAATAAATAAAAAAAATAACAGATGAAAAATTATTTAATGCAATGAGAAAATCTTTGTTAGCAAACGGAAAAAAAGATTTTGAAAACTAACATTTAAAAAAAAACCAATACAACAAATCTATAAAAAATGCAGGCTTCACAGGCCGTCACCTATTTCCCCTAAATGTGCCCTATTTTGCGATGGGTCCCTAAAAGTCACCTATTTAGAAAATTTTACCCTAAAATCCCCTACTTTTCACGAAAGTATAATTAAAGTCAAGGTATCTAGAAATTTTAAATTATTTTCAATCTTTTTTAAATTTTTATTATTTTTTCAATCTTCAATTATTTCTATCAATTTTAAATTATTTTCTCCAATTTTCCATTTATTAAATTATATTTCAATAGATTTCCTGAATTTCCAATCCTTCATCTCAGATTCCAATTTTTTTTCTTCAATTTACAATTATGCTTATCATTATTTCTTCATTTTTTCCTTCCATTCATACTTCTTTGAATTATTATTTGATTAATTTCAGAAACTGTCAATTATTTTCATCAAATTTAAATTATTTTGTGCAACACCTGTAAGAAAAGTACCATTTATCTTGCCTGAAAAATAGACGCAAAATAGGTAATTGCTGCACATAGCAACAATGTATACTTTGCTGCATACTGTGCAGAAAAGTGCACTTTTCTGCACACTTTTCCGTCTGGTAGGTACCCGCGCAATTATTAATTAGTGCTTTACCTGAACAGGTGTTGCACAAAATAGCGTGTGGACCTCGAGCGAAAGAAGATTTTCCGTCTTCGTGCAAATTGCTGCACTCGCTTCGCTCGGGCAGCAAATTTCGCACTCGTCGGAAAACACCTCCTTTCTGCTCTTGGTGCACAATATACTATTATTCAATTTAGATGATTTTTTTCTACTTATTAAATATTTTCATTATTTTTCAATTAATTTCCAAAACTTGCAATTATTTTTTTACATTCTAATTTTTTTTATTATTTTTTCATTGTGTTTATCATTTTTCAGTTATTTTATTAAATTTCAAAAATGTTTTATAATTTTATCACTTATTTTTCATAAATTTTATTTATTTTCTTAAACTTTCAATTATTTCTATAACTTTGAGAATATTTTCTCCAATTTATAGTTTTGAAAAGTATATTTTCATACACTTTCTACATTTTTTATTTATTCATCTTAAATTTCAGTCATTTGTATTATTTTTCAAATCTTTTCATCATTTTTAAATTGGTATCTTTAATTTTTTTTATTTTTCAATTTTTTTCTCCAAATTATCAATTTTTCAATTATTTTTTAACTGATTTACTAAACCTTTAATTAATTAAAAAAAATTGTTAATAAATTTTATAATTTTTCAATTATTTTTTTCAAATTTACAATTACTTTCGGTATTTTGTAATTTCTATAATTTATCCATTTTTTTCTACAAATTGTAATTTTTAAAATTATTTTTTAATCATTTATTTCAAATTTCAATTGATTAAAAACATTTTTAATGAATTTTAGAATTATTTTTTTCAAATTTACAATTACTTTCGGTATTTTGTAAATAATTTCCTTTATTTTCAATTTTCTATCTCAAATTTCAATTATTTTTAAAAATTTATCATTATTTTTGCTATTTTTCCATTATATTTCCTTTAATTTGATATATATTTTGTAATTTTTTTAAATTATTCTTCTCGAATTTCGATTGTTTTCTTTTATTTTCAAATATTTTCTGAATTTTAAATTACTGTCTTCAATTTTTAATTTTTTAAATTATTTTCAGTTTGATTTAGTTAATCGTCATTTATTAATCTTAAATTTCAATCCTTCGTTTTCAATGTTTAATTTGTTTTATAACCTTCTCATTGATTACTTCGATTTTAAATTATCTTAATCATTTTTTAATTAGATTCCTAATTTTTCTATTATTTAGCTCAATTCTCGATTGTTTTCATCAATTTTGAATTTTTTTTCAATTATTCTTATCATTTTTAAATTAATTTTTTCAATTTTTAATTATTCTCTTAAATTTTCAGTTGTTTCTATAATTTTGCAATAGCTTAAATTTTTAATATTTCTTTTAATTTAACATTATTTTTATCTTTTTTCAATTATTTTCTTCAGTTTTTAATAATTCTCATCATTTATATTTCAATTATTATCTTAAAATTTTAATTATATCTGAAGTTCTGCATTAATTTTCTATATAATTTTGAATTATTATTTATCAGTTTTAAATTATTTTCCAAAATTTGCAGTTATTATTATTTTTTTTTTTTTTTTATTAATTTGAAAATTCTGTAATTATATTTTTTAATTATATTCTTTTTATCCTACAACTTTGTAATTTTGTCCTACCCAAATAAAATCGACGTTCTACTGTATATAATACTTTTATGTTTGTTTATAAAGTTTTTAAAGTACCCTAAAAGTTCCCTATTTTTGTATATTCAGTCCCCTATTTCCCCTAAAATATTCTTCATTGTCACTGTGATGCCTGAAAATGGTAAAATTAAAAAATAATAAAATTATAAAGTTGCACAAAAAAAATGAGCAAAATTAAAAATGTAAGGAAATTTAAATAAAATAAAGAAATTTTAAAAGAATGAACAAAAACAAAATTATCAAAAACTTTAAAGAAAACTGACATTTAAAAGGGGGAATTAAGATATGATAAGATAATCAACGAAAAAACTGTATAACAAAAATAAAAATATTAGGAATGATTAAAACTGTATAAAAATGCAAAAAAAATAATAAGTTTAAAAATAACGCGTATAAATCAAAGAAATATGATGAAATAAAAAAATTACTAAAATTATCTAAAATATTAAGAAAATTCAGTAAAATCTACAAAAGAAATGAAAAATAAAATCAGAAAGTTTAAGAAATTGAGTAATAAATTTAGAATAGAACTAAAGAAATTTGTTTAGAGACGATTTATTAAAAAACACTGAGAATATGTAGATATTTTTTTTATTTTAAATCAGATGATTTTAAAAACATGCATTTAAATTGATTAAAATTTAAATTTATAAATATCAGTTCAAACACAATGTCAATTTTATTAATAAATAAATCGATAATTTTTTCTATAATTTTCAACAGTTTTCAATATTTATTTATTTATTATTATTTATTTATTATTTATTAACAATTATTTTCTTTACTTTTTATAATTATTCTTTGATTTTTTTAAAATTATTTTGTTCTGTTGTCTCTTATTTTCGACAATTTTCGAATTTTTCTTTCAATTGTCAATTATTTTCTGTAATATTTAATTATTTTAGTCATTTGTAATTTTTCTTTCAATTATGAACAATTTCCTTAAAATTTCAATTTAAATTTTTGAATCTTCAATTTATTTATTTTTTAATTTTTAATTACTTTTTTCAGTTTTCAAATACATTCTTCGTTTTTCAATTTTTTTAATCAATATTTAATAATTCTCGCATTTTCTCAATTATTATCAATCATTTTCTGTAAAACTTAATACAATTCGTCAATTTCCAATTGATTTCTTCTTCAATTTTCATTTATTTTCTACAATTTTCTCCATAATTTTCATCAGTTTTCAATTGAGAATTAATTATTCTACTTCAATTTTATGATTATTCCTTAATTTAAAAAAATGTTTTGTTCAAATGCCGATTATTCTCACAATTTTTCGAGTTTTTATTCAATTGTTTAAAATTTTTTTTTTTTTTTAGTGAATTATTTTTGTCAACATTTAATCATTTTCATCACATTGTAATTTTTCTTTTAATTAGATATTATTTTCTTGAAATTTCTATTCAATTCTTTAATTTTCAATTTATTTCTTCAACTTTTAATTATTTTCTTCAACTCTCAAATATTTTTTATAATTTTCAATTATTTTTTTCACTCGTAAAACTTGTTTTAAATTTTTAATTCAATTATTTATTTCTAGAGAACTATTCTCTTCAATTCTCAGTTATTTTGTTCAAAAATAATTCCACTTTTCAATTATTTTCTTAAATATTAAAAAATTGTCGCCTATTTTTTCTATTTTTTTTCTATTATCATTAAGTTTTATTAACTTTAAATACAATTGTTCAATTATTCTCTTGAAACTTTATTTCCACACTGTTCAGTTTTCAATTTTTTTACCATATTCATTAATTCTCGGTTTTTTCAATTTTTAAGTATATTCTTTAAATTCCAATTCCTTTCTTCAATTTTCAATTATTTTTTTAAGTTTTAATTATTTTTTTCGATTTTCAACCCAGTTGTTAAATGAGTAATTATTTCCAACAATTATGCCTATAATTTCCTTCATTTTTCAATTTACAATTATTTTCTTTATATTTAACATTTCTTGTTTAATTTTTTCAATTATTTTTTCCAGTTCTCTATTAATCTAGTCATTTTTCGAATTTTGTTTACAATTGACAATTATTTTCGTCATTTTAACGTTTTTTTTCAATTTGTCAATTATTCTCGTCAGTTTTCAACTTTTTTCTTCAATTATTAATTATTTTCTACAATTTAGAATTATTTCCTACAATTTTTTCAATTATTATCTTAAAATTTTATAATTATTCTTTGGTTTTTTAAATTATTTTGTTTGATTGTATATTAATCTATAGACATTTTTTGAATTTTGTTTTCAGTTGTCAATTATTTTCCTCATTTTGTAATTTTTTTTCATTAATCAATTATTTTTTTAAATTTCAATTAATTCTTAAATTTTGAATCTGTTTCCTTAATTGTTTATTTTCTTCAATTTTAATAATTATTTTTTTTTATTTTCAATCCAGTTCAATTTGCAATTATTTCCAACAGTTATTCCTGTAATTATTATTATTATTAAATTAAAAAAAAAGTAAAAATGCAAAGTAATGACAAAAGATTTGTGGACAAAAAAAAACGTGTAAATAACAAACAATCTAACAAATTTTGAAAAAATGCGAAAATTAGAAAAAATATTTACAAAGTTATGAATGAAAGCAAAAATAGAAAAATGAGAGATTTGTGAGAAAAATAAAAGTGTAAAAATAAGTAAAATCCAAAAATTGTACAATTAGTAATTTTAATCCTTACTATACAGTGGTATAAAATGTAGAATATATTTTATATTTTAGACCATAAAAAACTAGTATTTAACGATGTAAAATTCACACCAAAAACTCTTAGAATAATAATTACACTGGAGATTATTTATAAAAAATACAAATTCATTTTCTTCTTCTCCTGCATTCATTAGGATTTTTTTTCATCCAGTGTTTGAATTCACCACGTCCATTTTGAATACCAAGCATTGCAGATTTCGAATAAACATCTCGTGTGACAAACGGCGAATATCCCGCGATGTACTCATCTTTTAAAGGATCATTTTTCATTCGGGCCAATCGTGAAGGTCGCTGATCAGGTCTCGGTTGATCCTCGCATAAAATAGGATTGTTCGCGTGTTTTCCGCCTTGAGGAGTTGGCAGTGAAAACTACAGAAATGAAAAAATTGTTCAAATAAATTTAGAAAGCTCTTAAAAGTCAAGATTTAATCAAATTAGAAATTTGCTCAAATAATTTGCTTTCGTGGCGCATGATTAAGTTTATCCATTATTTAGAATTTTCATTTTGTAGAATTTCAGTAGATATAATTTCCTTTCTGTCGAATTTTAATTTTCCGAATTTGCTTTCAATGCAATTTATCACACTTTTAGTTTTAGCGATTTTATACTTAATGGACTTTTTATTTAAGAGAATTCGAATTTAACCGAATTTAGATTTATCAGAATACACAATTAACAGAATTTTTCAATTCCTGAATATATATTCTTCGGACCTTAGATTTGCATAAATGGATATTTAATAGAATTCTTAAAATGTTTTTTTTCCCGAAATTCCAAATGTCAAACAAACATCTGACAAAAAAAATTAACCAATTAGAAATTATCCAGAAAATTGTGATTGGCTAATTTTAAAATTCATGCAAAAATTTTTGTGTAGGATATTTTTCCAGCTATTTGCAATTTCGGACAATTGAACATTCGGTCAAATGGATATTCTGGCATTTTAAAAATTCTACTCACTTAAAATTCTGTTGATTGAGAAATCTGATAAATGAAATTTTGTTTCAATTTGAATTGTTTTAAATAAAAAGTCGGTTAAAAATAAATTTTATAGAATAAAAATTCTGTTAAGTGATAATACAGATTTATTTTAAAACAAATTTTGAGTAATTATGAATATAGTTAAAAGAATTTTGTTTTAAAAATGTGACGAAAGTACCTTTTTTCCTCTTGCCGAAAGAGGCTTTTTAAAATTAATGTGCATATGCTGTTTGCCCTTTGCATCAATGGAAATCGAAACTTTTTTCAGTGTTTTGTATCCACAATGAGGACAGAAAGTTTTTGTTATGATGCCCGTTGTTTTAAAACAGGCGTAACATCGGAGAATAAAAGTTCGCATTTGTTTAATTACTTTTCCATCTAGGGAAGCAATATTTAATCCAATTTGCATCAGGACATTTTGCATGGCGTAATCCATTGTCAAACACGCAACAGTAGCTGGTTTTTTAGCAATTACGTCTGATTCCATTTGCTTTTTAATCACTCCAATATTTCCTGAAAAAGTAACAAGACATTTTTAATAAATATAGAGTAGAACTGCAATACATAAAATTAATTCTTAGCAAATTATTACAAATTTAAAATTTTTACACATCGAAAATGAGATTTTCGTTTCCAAAACAACGGATTTTAAAAACCAAAAGCAAAGATATTGTATGTAGAAAAAAGAAAGAATATATCTACGACAAACCAAAATAATTCACAAGATCTAAAACTTTATTTTTAATTATTTTTATTGAATAAAATGGAATCTAAAAATAGGGTTTATTAAAAAAATCTATGGGAAAATGTGAGAAAATATTGAAGAAAAGATACAAAAAGATGAGCAAATTTAAGAGAAATTAGAAATTTGAAAAAAAAGAGACAGACAACTGAAATATAAAAATAAAATAATTAGAAAAAGGAAAAAATTATTGTTAATTCAGAAATATGTATAGAAATGCAAACAAAATTACAAGAAACTGTAAAAAATCACTAAATAACTAAAAATTAAAGAAAAAAAATAGAAGGTCATGAGAAATTAATAAAAAAAATTTCAAAAATTACTTGAACATGAAAAAAAAATAATAAAGATTTTTTCTAAAAAGTGAAAATAGAAATAGAAATTTAAAAAAAGAAGAGAACTGTCTATAATTAGCTGACAATGAAAAAAAACAAAGAAACTAAAACAATTACTGGAAGTTTTTAAAAAAAATTTCGTAAATTAAAAACAAAATACTATAAAGTTATTAATTAAAAATATTTATATTTAAATACATTTAATTAAAGAGAAGTGTCTAAAAAAGAAAAATGACAAGAAAATAAAAAAGAGAACTAAAAACATTGTAAATAAATACAATTTGAATAAATAACTATAAGGCGTTAAAAACAAATAAAAATTTTAAAAAAAACTGAGATTTTTTAAAAATTAATTTTTTATATAAACATAAAATCTTCAAGGTGAAAAAATAACTAAAAACTAAAGAACAAACGTGAAAGAAATAAAAAGATAACTAGAAGATGAATAAAAGTGACTAGAAAAAGAAGAAAAATTATTTTAGAGTAAAAGTGGAATTAGAAATTGAAAAAAAAATCAGAAAATAGAAAAGAATTATTGAAAAGTGCAAAAATATTTAGAAATTTAAGACATATTACTAGAAAATTTAAAAAGTTGCTAGTAAGTAAAAGACAAAATTATTATTATAAAATTAAAAAGATAATTAAAAAGTTATAAAAAAATACTACAAAATTACAAAAATAACTAGAAAGTAAAGAAAATAATTATAAATTGATGGAAAAAAGGATAGAAATTTAAATAAAATTCTAATAAAAAATTACTGTTAAATGAATAAATAACTAGGTTAGAAGATATGTAACTAGAAATAACTAGACATTAATAAAACACATCTAGAAATTAAAAAAAGGTTTCTAAAAGAAGAAAATAATTGAAAACTGAAGATTTTGGAAAAAATTTTTAGCTGTAATTTTAAATATTCTAATTTTTATTTATATACTAAAATGATTAATTATAGTTATTTAAAATTTTATTAAACTAATGAACTTGTTAAAGTATATATTTTGAAAATATAAAAAAGGGATATTTATTTCTATTAATTTTGGGAAACGATTCAAATTTCAAAAATTAAATAGCTCGAATTATAACTAAATTTATATCTTAATACTTTATTAGAATAATAAAGTAAATTCAAATTTGAAAAAATACTTGATAATTAAAAAAGGTGAGAATTATTAAATATTGAAAAAAATAATTTAAAATTGAAGACTGCAATTTCAAATTGAAAATAATAATTGAGAAGTGAAGAAAATAATTAAAAATTGAAGAGTAAATTAAAGATTAAGGAATTCAATTAAAATTTTAAGAAAATAATTGACAATTGGAAAAAGTTTAGAAAACTGTCGAGAATAATCGACAACAGAACAAGATAATTATACAAATTAAAGAATAAATATAAAATGTACAAAAGGGTGTATCCCGTCTATGAATAAATAAATAAACTTTGATAAAAATAATTATAAATTGCAAAATTTGTAGAAAATAATTGAAAATTGCGGAAAAAATTAATAGTTGAAAGAAATAATTGAAAAATGACGAAAATAATAGACAATTGAAGTCAAAATTCGAAAATTAATTAGATTAATAAACAACAAAACAACAAAATTTTTTAAAATTAAAGAATAATTATAAAATTTCAAGGGAATAATTGAAAAAATTGTAGGAAATAATTGTAAATTGTAAAAAATAAATAATAATTGAAAAACGACGAAAATAATAATTTAAAAAAATATTAAAAATTGAAGAAATAAATTGAAGATTAAAGAATTAAATTGAAATTGTAAGAAAATAATTGATAATTAAAAAATAAATTACTAAATGACTAAAATAATTAAACATTAAGAAAAATACTTGACAATTGAAAAAAAGTAAAAAAAGTTCGAAAAATGGGGAGAACAATCGATAATAGAACGAAGTTATTTAGAAAAAATAATTAATGAATAATTATAAAATTGAATGAGAATATTAACTTGTTAATTAAAAACTGAAGAAAATTATAGAAAAAAATTTTAGAAAATAAAATAAAATTGAAGAAATCAATTAAAAATTGAAGAAGATAATTAAAGAATTGTATTAAAATTTTAAAAAAATAATTGATAATTGAAAAAAGACGAGAATTATTGAACAGTGAATAAAATAATTGAAAATTGAAGAAAATAATTAAAAATGGAGGAAATTATTTGAAAATTAAAGAATTAAATTGAAATGTGAAGAAAATAATAGAAAATTAAAGGAAAAATTACAAAATGACGAAAATAATTAAATATTTAAGAAAATTATTGAGAAATGAGGAACGTAATTGACAATTGACAAAAAAAATTCGAAATCTGTCGAGAATAATCGACAACAGAACAAAATAATTAAAAAAATTGAAGAATAATTATAAAATTTAAGGAGAATAATTTTATATTGAAAATCACTCTCTATTCATGATTTTAATCAATGAAATTTCACAGGAAGTCAGGTTAAAATTAATTTCACTATGTTTTGACAGATCCAGTTGTACATTTTTCAGAAAAAAGTAGGTTGAGCTAAAATTTGTTATGAAATAATAATTATTTAACATTTTATATTTTCTCTTTAAATTTAGTTGAAATCTGTTATTTTTATCTAATTTTAACAAATTAATAATAGCTCATTTTCCTCGTTGAAACATTCTCTATAATTTTTTTTATTAAGTTTTGTTAAGTAATTTTTTTTAAAGGGTATTAAACAAATAAAATTTGTTCTTTACGTACTTCTGAAACAGAATATTATTTAACAAAATCTGACAAACAAAATTATAGAGAATGTTTCAACGAGGAAAATGAGCTATTATTAATTTGTTAAAATTAGATAAAAATAACTGATTTTAATTAAATTTAAAGAAAAAACATAAAATGTTAAATAATTATTATTTCATAACAAATTTTAGCTCAATTTAATTTTTTTTAAAAATGTACAACTGGATCTTTCAAAATTTAGTGAAATGAATTGGAATAATATTTTTATTTCAAGTGAAATAATTATTGTTCATAAAATTCCATTAGGAAGAATTTTCTTTTAATAGAGATTTCACATTTTTGAATATGTTTTCAATCGAACATATTAAGAGAATAAAAGATATAATTAAAATATTAACAGAATTTTCATTTTACAGAAAAAATTTTAACCAACTTTTCATTTAAAAAAATTGCAATTTAAACGAATTTTAATTTAGAAGAATTTCTATTTTACATAATTCTAGGTTAATCGAATTTTTAAATACCAGAATATTTATTTGACAGAATCTTCATTTGTCCGAAATTGTATTATTACGAATTGACATTTGATAGAAACAAATGAAGATTCTGGATTTTAAATTTTCTATCAAATGTCAAATCCTAATAATACAATTTCAAACAAATGAAGATTCTGTCAAATGAATATTCTGGTATTTAAAAATTCGATTAACCTAGAATTATGTAAAATAGAAATTCTTCTAAATTAAAATTCTTTTAAATTGCAATTTTTTTAAATGAAAAGTTGGTTAAAATTTTTTCTGTAAAATGAAAATTCTGTTAATTATGAATTCGGTGACCTAAAAATTCTGTTAGGTCAAAATTCGGATTAATTCATGTTCGATTGAAAACATATTCGAAAATGTGAAATTTCGACTGAAGGAAGATTTTTCCTAATGAAATTCTATGAAATAAATATTCTAAATAATTAATTTTAAAACTTAATCATACGTCCCATAAATAATTGAGGGGCTGGATGCAATAAAGGGATATAGACGACTTTCGAAGTCCCCCGTTTCTGCCGGTGACTCGCTGTACGCGGGGCCAACGAAAGTCTCGCGTATCCCCTTATTGCATCCAGCCCCTCAATTGTAAATGATTCATAATTTAAAATGTCCCACACAATGTATAATGCGAATAATCATGTGAAGATTTTGATTTAAAAATTCCTGATAAAAATTCTGAAATTAAATTCAGATAATTTTTAATATAAAAATGATAATTAAACGGTATTTAGTAAAATTACCAGGTGTTATCCATCCCCCTTCATCATCGTCGTCACTATCTTCTTCCTCTGCGTCATTTCCAGAATCATCTCTGAATTCTTTATTTCCACAATCATTTATAGGTCTGAGAATGTCATCTACATTGCAATCTTCTTCTTCCAAAACTAATTCCTTACAGTCTAAATTTTTAAATTTCTCTGCTAAATCTAGGGGCTCTTCACATTCTTCTAAATCAGAAGGTGCAGTATCATAATTACATTCTGAAGAATCTTCGGAAATATTTTCGGATGAAATCTCTTCATCTTTTGGATCGATCTCTTCATCTTTTGGATTAATCTCTTCATCTTTTGGCTTAATCTCTTCATCTTTTGTCTTAATCTCTTCAAAATCATTTTTCTCTAATTTTCCTGTTTCCTTCAGTTTTTTAAATAATTTTTCTACCTCTTCGGTCTTACTGTCAATTCTCTTTTCTTTCTTATCAATTTTAACCTAAAAAAACAGGTTTTTGTTTGTTAAAAATTTTAGATATCAAAAATAAAAAATACAAATTATGCTGAACTCTTTCAGAAATATTGATTAACTATAATTAACAAAAAAAAAAAATAATAATAATAATAGTAATAATAAATCGCTAACAAAAATAATAATTTGCTTGATGATTAGAATTTAATTTGGATAAACTAGAGAATTGATAGACTTAATTGAGATTTGAAAAATCAATTCAAATTAATTCATAATTTAATCGATTAAAACTTCAATAAATTTAATTTTTTGATAGCTTAAAATTCTGATCAATTTAAACTTAAAATAATTTAAATTTAGATAAGTTAAAGTTTATTTTAATTAAAAATTGAGATTAATTAAAATTTATTTTAATTACAATTAAGATTAATTAAAATTTTTTAATGATTTGAATTTAAATCAATTTAAAATTAGCCTAATTGGAATTTAAATCAATCGAAATTAGGATCAGTTAAATGTGGGTTTATTAAAATTTGAATAGATTAAAATTTCTATTCATAATTGAGTTTAAAATCAAATTTTGGATTTAGATTAGACTAAAATCTCTGAATAAATTGACCTTTAGATTGAAATTGAAACTATGTAAAATTTTAAAGATTTTAAATTACAAACAACTGAAAATTGAATAAATAACATTAATGTCAATTCACAATTAACTAAATTCTCCAATAATAACAATTTTCATTCAAAATTAACGTTAATTGAAATTTGGATTTATTAAATCTTAAACAAATTAAATTTACGATTAAATTAAAGGTTTGATAAAGTTCATTAATAAAATAAAAAGGTGACAAAAAATTATCAAAATATTAAGGTGTCAAGTATTTTTTTGAAAAATATATTTAAACTTACTTTTTTAGGGAAATAAAAACCAGCGAGACATTTTGGATGTCTCCGTAATCTTGCTTTAGGATCATTAATCGTTCGGACGATTTCAGGATTAGTTTTTAAATGTTCAGTTCCGACTTTTTCCTTTTCAAGTTGATAAGTCAGAGCTATGACCTTAATATCGGTGGCGGAAAGACTCGGATAATCTCCAGTTTTCTTAGCAAATTCTGTCACTATAAAAAGAGAGAGATTTAAAGTCGTAGAGAAGATTACAATTGTAATTTGAAAAAGGAGGAGAATTATTGAGGAAAATGTAATTCAAAATTTACGAAATCAATTAGAAAATAATAGAAAAAAATACCTGAAAAATGATAAAAATAATTTGAATTTGATGCAAATAATTTAAATTATAATAAGAAAGAATTTAAATTTTACGAGAATTATTAAAAACTAGCAACATTAACAAACTTTACGTTATTGTTGGTCATTTAAAAGTTAAAACTATATAAATTTTTGCAAATTCAAATAACTAAGAAATTGAAGAATATATCTGAATAATAAAGAAAATAATTGACAGTTGAAAATAAAATTCGAAAAAGGCTACATAATTATACAATTGAAAAGAATAGTTTAAAAAATTAAACAATAAATATTAAATTTTAACAAAATAGTTGAAAAATTATAGGAATAACTGTTGGAAATAATTGTAAATTCAACAACTGGATTGAAAATCGAGAAAAAAATTAAAACTGAAGAAAATAATAAAAAGTTAAGGAAATAAATAAAAAATGTAAAAAATAAATTGAAAATGTAAGAATTAAATTAAAATTTGGAAAAATAATTAAGAATTGAAAGAAACCTTACAAAATGACGAAAATAATTGACAATTTAAAACAAAATTCAAAAATGGCTAGATTAATAACACAACCGAATAAAATAATTTAAAAAATTATTATAAAATTTTACGATGATAATTGAAAAATGAAAAAATTGTAGAAAATAATTGAAATTAGCAGAAGATAATTAATAATTGTAGGAAATCCTTGAAAAATTACGAGAATAATTGAAAACTTGAAGAAAACACGTGAAAAATGTCGAAAATAATGGTCATTTAGAAACAAAATTCGAAAAATGACTAGATTAATAGACAACTGAAAAAAATAATTTAAAAAAATAAACAAGAAATATTAAATTTAAAGAAAATAATTGCAAATTAAAAAAATTATAGTAATAATTGTTGGAAATAATTGCACATTTAACAACCGGATTGCAAATTGAAAAAAATTATTAAAATTGAAAAAAATAATTGAAAATTTAAAAACAATTAAAAATTGAAGAATGGAATTGAAATTTTAAGAATATACTTAAAATCTGAAAAAACTGATTGAAAAAGACGAAAATTAATGAATACAGAAGAAAACAATCGAAACTGAAAAATGAAATTAAAAATTAAAGAAAATAATTGAATTATTTAAAATTAAAGAAACTTAATGATAAATAATCGAAAAAAAAAATAATAGAAAAAAGGCGACAAATTTTTAATATTAAAGAAAATAATTGAAAATTGTAAAGTGAAATTTAAATATGAAGAAAATAAGTTAGAATTGGAGAGAATAGTTCTAGAATTAAATAATTGCATTGCAATTTTAAAACAATTTTTTGAGTGAAAAAAATAATTTAAAAAATACGATAATGATTGAATATTGACGAATTAATTAAAAACCGATAAAAATAATTGAAAATTAAAAAAAAAAATGAGAATTGAAGAAAATAATTAAAAATTGAAGAAATAAATTGATAATTAAAGAATTAAATGTCAAGAAAATAATTGATAAATTAAAAGTATAATTACAATATGACGAAAATAATTAACTATTAAAAAAAAAATTAACAATTGAAAAAAAAATCGAAAAATGGTTAGAATAATCGGTATTTAAACAAAAGAATTTTTAAAATTAATGAATAATCATAATTATAGTTGAAGGAGAATAATAAATTGTCAATTGAAAACTGATAAAAATTATGTAAATAATTGTAAAAAATAATTGGAAATTGAAGAATTGTATTGAAATTTCCAGAAAATAATTGATAATCGACAAAAGCCGAGAATTATTGAATATTGAATAATATAATTGAAAAACGAAGAATGAAATTGAAAATTGAAGTAAAGAAATAATTAAAAAAATTAAAGAATAGTTTATAAAATTTAAAGTGTATAATTGTATATTGAAAACTGTTGAAAATTATAGAAAAAATTATAGATTTATTTATTAATTATTTATATATTTATTTATTTATTTATATAAATTATTAATATTAATATTTATTTATTTATTTATATATTTATTTATTAATGAAATTAAAATTATTTGAACTGGTATATTTATAAATTTTAATCAATTTAAATGGACTTTTTAAAAAGTAACTGATTAGAAACAAAAAAGTATTTAAGTGCCAAACTTATTGAATGTTGAGAAATTAATTGAAAATTAAAAAAAATATTTGAGATTTGAAGAAAATAATTAAAAATTGAAAATTAAATAATTAAATGGAGAAAATTTAAGAAAATAATTAATAATTAAAAGAAAAATAACAATATGAAAAATTAATTAAATATTGATGAAAATAATTAACTATTAAGAAAAATATAATTCAGAATTAAAAAAAAAATCGAAAAATGGTGAGAATAATTGACATTTAATAAAAATCTTTTTTTAAATTTATGAATAATCATAAAATTGAATGAAAATAATAAATTGTCAATTGAAAACTGATGAAAATTATGGAAAAAATTGTAGAAAATAAGTGAAAATTGAAACAATCATTTGGAAATTGAAGAATTGTATTGGAATTTCAAGAAAATAATTGATAATTGAGAAGATGCGAAAATTATTGAATATTGAATAAAATAATTGAAATTCGAAGAATGCAATTGAAAATTGAAGAAAATAATTAAAAATTAAATAAATGAATTGCAGATTAAAGAATTAATTTGAAATTTTAAAAAAGTAGTTGATAATTAAAAGAAAAATTACAAAATGACTAAAATAATTAAATATTAAAGAAAATAATTGAGAAATGAGGAAAATAATAATTTTTACAGTTGAAAGAAAAATACGAAAAATGTAGAGAATAATCGATAACGGAACAAAATAATTTAAAAATGTTAAAGAATAATTATAAAATGTAAAGAGAATAATTATTGTACATTGAAAACTGTTGAACATTACAAAAAAAATTATAGTTTTATTTATTAATAAAAAAAAAATTATTTGAACTGATATTTAAATAAATGTTTATCAATTTAAATGTATTTTTTAAAAAGTAACTGATATAAAACAAAATAATTTCTACGTGTCAAACATCAGGTATGAACAGAATGAAAAAATGAATTAATCTTGTAGATTATTATTATAGTTTGAAGTAATTTTTAAATAAAATTTAAATTAATTAAACTTAAAAGTCAATGCAAATTCGAAATTAAGTGTAAATAAATTATAATGTTTATAAATTTAAATAAAGTTGCTATTTTAAATCGATGGCAAAAGTAATTTAGGGTTTTTATTTTCAAATTCAAGGGTGATTTCAAGGTTTCTAAGGGGAAAAAAGTTTAAGGAAAAACCCGACTATTTGCAAAAATTTCAGATTCTCAATTAGATAATAAATTATCGTAAATTACTTACCAAATTGAATGTTTTCTGGAAAAACTTCTTGTATTTTTAAATCGTAAGGTAGAACAACTAATCTTCTCAACTGTCTTTTGCTCGTAATTTCGTTTACAACAGATTGTTCGGTAATTATATTATTACCAATTTCCTGTTAAACAGTTTTTATAACATTACTTATCGCGCAAAACAATAAATAAATAGAAAAATTGGATATAAAAACATAAATTGACAGGAATAACATAACCTGCAAATATCATTCGATCTAATTACTTCTTCAGGCAAAAAGTCTAGTTTATAAAACTTACCTGTAAAGCTGCATTTTTTATAAATGCACTCGTATCAGTTATTAAATACTCCACTTTCTTTTTTGTATCCATGGTGAATTGTTTTTAAATATATGAATTATAACACGTGTTTGCATCAAAAACTTTAGAAAAACACGGATAGCAATAGCAGACGCCAAAAAATTATATATACTTTCTCACATGTCAAGAATATTGTCCACCAATCAGAATAATCGATAGAAGCTTACCGACCAATTAACATCAAGTTCGTTTGAAAACAATCTTTTAGGTTATGTTCCTCTGTTTATCTGTTTTTTTTCTCTAATACAATCTCAATTTTTGACAATTTCACCCTAAAAATCAGTGCTTTTTGCTATTTACACGTAAATAGTGAACAATGATTTTATAAATCTTGACATGAAATTACAAACTTTACTTTTAAACATATCAAAATCAAGAATTAGCAGAAAATTAAAGTTTGAACCCAAATTGTTTTCTATTTCGACTAGAATTTCAATTGATGATTTTCGCTTTTTTAGTACAGAAAAAGCAAATTTAAAAATGGTGAAGTATTTAAATCAATCAGAGGCGATAAACGTTGACAAGGAATTGTTTGAAAAATACAAATTTAGTGTGGATCAGTTAATGGAAATGGCAGGTTTAAGTTGTGCAATTGCAATTGCTAAATGTTACCCGGTTTTGGAAAATATTTCAAAGAAAATTTTGATTTGTTGTGGACCAGGCAACAATGGTGGAGATGGTTTGGTAAATTTTTATTTTACTAACACATTGTCAAATTAAATAAACATTACAACTAATTTATTGTTTAATATTAATACGTGCCGCAAAACCCTTGAAAATTAATATTAAACTAGCAAAATAAAACGCGCACCAGCGCGCGATTAGTTTTTCATACATTTTACAAATTATAAAATACAATAATAAATATAACAAATCGGTAAATAATATTTTATGAAGAAATAAATATTTTAAATATAATATTTAAAAGTCAATTAGTATAAATAAAATAAATATTTATTTAGGACAAAATTTATAATGTTTTAGAATTTTCTAAAAATTGCAAAAAATAATTGAAATTAAACAAAATAATTGCAAATTAATTGAAAAGAAGTAATTAAATCAATTAAAATTTGGAAAAAGTAATTTAAACAATCATAAAGATGTTTAAAACATACAGAAAATAATTTAAATTTGAGAAAAATACTTGAGAATCTTAAAAGCAAATTAAAACAAAATTAAATAATGAAAAATTAGAGAAAATAATTGAAAATTGAAAAAACATGGTTAAAAATTGATATAAATAAATTAAAATTAAAAAAAATAATTAAAATTTGAGAAAATAATTAAACAAATTACATAAAATATTTTTAATAAAGGAAAGTTAAACAAAATTTAGAAAAATACTTAAAACTTTTAGAAGTTCATTGAAATAAAAAAAAATAATTAAAAATTAGAGAAAATAAATGAAAAAAGATAAACATAATTTAAAATTGAACAGAACAAGTTTTAATTAAAGAGAAATAAGTAAACACTTTTTGGTAAGTATGAAAAAGAACGAGAAAAGAACGAAAGTAGTTGAAAATTGAAGAAAATAATATAAATAATGAAATAATTGCAAAGTCAGATAAATAGTTAAAAATTTTTGAAATTATAAAACAAATGTAAAGAATTGAAAATTGAAGGATATAAATTTTGGTAAATAATAGAAAAATGTTTTTAAATTTTATAAATTGCCGAAAATAATTAAAAGATGATACCGAGGATGATACAAAGAATGATAAGTTGTAAAAAATAAATGACAATTAAAAAAAAAGAAAATAACTAAAAATTGGAAAAAAGAATTGAAGAAATAAGCTAAAAATAATTGAAATTTACGATAATTAATAAACAAATTTTGAAATTATGAAAACAAATGAAAATAATTAACAATTGAAGAAAACAATTAGAATTTTAGAAAAATTCTTAAAAATCTTAGAAAATAATTTTAGAAAATGAGAATAATTAAAAATTGGAGAAAAAACTGAAGAATGCTAAAAATAATTGAAATTTACAATAATTTATACAAAAATTTTTGACATTCTGATAACAAATGAAAATAATCAGAAATTAAATAAAATATTTGAATTTTCAGAAAAATACTTAAAAATCTTAGAAAATAATTTTATAAAATGATAAAATTAATTAAAAATTAACAAAATATTTGAAATATGCTAAAAATAATTTAAGATTGAGAAAGAAAATTGAATTATGATGAAAATAATTAAAATATGAAAAATTGAAAACATTCAATAAGATTTGAGAGAAATAACTAAAAAAATCATAGAAAATATGTTTAAAAAAAATAATAATTACAAAATTACTTAAAAAATTGTAATTAAAAAGAATAATTAAGGAATCGCAGAAATTACGAAAATTGATGGAAATAATAGCAATATCGGATAAATAATTGAAATTTTTAAAAGTAATGACAAAATAATGAATATAATTATAAATTGATGGAAATCAAGAAAAATTGCAGAATTTATTTTTAAGCAAAAGAAAATAATTTAAAAAAATAATAATAATAAATTTTTAAAGCATTTTTCGAAACTTTTTTTTTACACAAATGACAATTAAAAACCAGCACAACACGACACTAATGAAAAAGGTTACCTTATTCTTTCAATTCAAATTTCAAAATATTTCCTGATAAAGAGAGTCAAAATCAATAAAATAACAGGGACTAACTTCACTTCAGTTTTTAAAACGTGGGCAGAAAAAGATGAATAAATATTAATACTAACTAACTTCACTTCAAACTTTTAAATGTGGCCAGAAAAAGATGAATAAATATAAATATTAAACTAACTTCAGGAGTTTACGGAGATTATTATTATTATATATATAAATAATAATAATAATAATTAATTAATTTTCATAAGAAAATTTCATTTTTTTGTGAATTGGTAGCAATAAGAAGAGAATCTTATAACATTAATAAAGAGAACAAACTTTTTGTCACATTTGTGCAAAAGTTTATAAATATCAAGAATAATTTGTTTAAATAAATTTTGAATAATAATTTTATTAATAAGCCAGAAACGAAATTTGCAAAATTGGGAAAAACAACCTCTTTTGATGCTTTTTTGAAGAAGTTAATAGATAGCAACAATAATTTGTTTAAATAACTGATAGAATAATAATTTTTTTATTTTTATTAATATGTGGTTGATTTAAGAAAAGAAAATTACAAAATGAAGAAAAAACTACAACTCTTTTGATGCATTTTTGATAAAGTTAATAAATATTAAATAAACAACAATAATTTGTTTAGATAATTGTTAGAATAATAATTTTATTAATATGCGGTTGTTTTAAGAAAAGAAAGTTGCAAAATTGAGAAAAAATTATAACTCTTTTGATGCATTTTTGAAAAAGTTAATAAATAACAAGAATAGTTTGTTCAAACAATTTTTAACGTCTTCATTTCATAATAATAAATATATATTTATATGTTTCTAATGAGCGTCAAAACTAACGGAATTAAAAAAAAATGCAAAAACACTAGATTTATTTGTCAGATAATAGGGAAACATCAACAATAAATTGTTTAAACAAATTGTGTAACATGTTAAAACATCAATATATTTTGATAATAATATCAATTAATGAAGAGAAAATCATTAAAAATAATAATTAATATTTTTTTTTATTAAATTCCAGGTTTTTTTACGTTTACATAGGGGTTCTTTACAGACGCATAAAAAATAGTTAATATAATTTATTTAATAAATTATAGATTTTCATTGTTTGGACATTCATGATGAAAAATATCGTTTACAGAAAAAAAGATCATTTTTTCACTATTTTATACCAAATTTACGAAAATATATATTTTTCTTATATTGGAATTCTATGTTAATTTTCAAGGGCTTTGCGGCACGTGTTAATATTAAATTAAAAAAAAAATATGTATCTCTTATTTTTTGCGAAAGAACAAAATTAGGGGATTTATGAAAATAAAAAAAAATAAAAATTTTTTGCCACTCTAATGCCTAAGTCAACCGCCTTCTATTGATTCTATGCAGTTTTTAAAATTCTGTTTCCATTCCCTTTTATTTCTATTCTTTAATTCGGTTCTTTTTAGATTATTTAATTCTTTATTTTTTTAATTAATTAAGTAATTCTTTATTTTGTTCGTTCTCTTTCTATTATTTTTTATTTTGGATCACTATCTTATTTTTTAAAGTGAATGCCTTGCAATATTTATTGCATTTTGTTGTTTATTTTTATTTTTCAATTTTCTTCTTTTCGATTTTTTTACATATTTTTCTCTTTATTGCGCTTTGTTTTTTATCAAATTTGTATTTTTTTCATTGTTTTCTATTTATGTCTTCCTAAATTCTTAATCTCAGGGATCACAGTTTCTCCCCTTTTTTCCCCTTTTTTTAGAAAAATCACCTAAAATCAACATTTTTCTCTTCTTTGACCTTCTTTTTTTCAAAAAATTTCTATTTTTCCACTTTTCGAAATGCAAAAGTTTATCCTTTTTTAGGGTGTCTGTACAATGATAAGAAATTAGTTATTGAATTTAAATGATTAAAAAAAAATTTTAACTTAAAATGGTTTTTTATTAGTATTTATTGAATTTATTTAGATTTTAAACAGGAAACATGAAAAAAAACATGATTAGAATGAAATTATTTTAAAAAGTTATATAATTTTGTTATTACCATGTATTCTTAATTAATTAAAGCAAATTAATTTATTGGATAAAAAAATTTTTTATTAAATATTTTTTACTCGTTTTAAACAAATATTACTAGTTTTGCATCATAAAATAAAACCATGCTGAAATACATCAAACTTATTTTATTAGATGAAAAAAAATTGTTTATGAAATATATTTACTTATTTCAAACAAAAATTAATTGTTTTGAATTAGAAAATATAAAAATACAATAAAAGAGATTAATAAAAATAATTTGAATTGATTTTGTCATATTTCGCTAAAAGATTTTTTATTTAATTTCTTTAACATTATATCAGAACATTTTACATCACAGATTTTTATGTTTCCTGTTTAAAATCTAATTATTAAATAAATAATTTTAAAAACCATTTGAAGTTCAAAATTATTTTAAAAAATATTTAATTGCAACAACCATCTTCTCGTGATTGAACAGACAACCTATTAAAAGATAAATTTTTGTATTTCCGAAAGTGCTCTTTCTTTTAAAATTTTCATAAACAAATTTTTTAATAAAACTGTTTTGAAGAAAAAGAAACAATAAAATTTTGTAAAAGAATTCCCCCTTTTCACCTAAAATTGAACGAAGAAACAACTGTGATCCCTGTAATCTTTTCACAACTCTATTATTCCTTTTTTGTTTTTAAATTTTATATAACTTATGAATTTCTTTTTCAGTATTTTTTTTTCTTTTCAATTATTTTATTAACCTTTTTTCATTTAGATTTTCTGTATTTTAATTTTAATTTTTTTTTTTATTAATTCCTTTGTTTTGTTAACTGTAGTATTCGACTTGCTACACTTTTTTTTCTATTTTTTGACTTTGACGTTTTTTCGTATTTAAAAATTTCTTCTCTCTTACTTCATGTCTATATTTATTACCTTTTGCAAATATCGTATATATTTTGCTTTTCCTCTAGCTTTCTAAAACTAAATTCTTTTTTTTTTCAATCATATTTTTTTCTTCTTTTTTATAAGCATATTTTTTATTTTGTTGTTTCTTCCTTGTATTTTTTCTTAAATATTGTTTTTTTTTCTCTTAGAATTTTTTTTCTTTATTATTTTTGCTAAATATTTTCAGATTTGAATTTCTCTTTCTTTCAAATTCGGGCTTCATTTAAACTTTTTTGGTTTTTTTTTAACTATATCAGGGCAAATTCCGATTTATTTTGTAAATTCGAGTATGATTACTAACATTTTTAATATCTTGATTACTTTTAATAATCTTTAATAATTATTTAAAAAAAACTTTTAAAATTCTAGGTATGCGCAAGACACCTGAAAATTTTTGGCTATGAACCAGAAGTCTATTATCCCAAGAGAACAAGTAATCGTCTCTATGAAAATCTTTTGCACCAATGTTTTGAAAACGAAATACTAGTTGTTGATAGTACCGAGAATTTCAAGGAAATTAAGAAGTATCGTGCGATAGTAGATGCTTTATTTGGATTCAGCTTTAAGCCTCCAGTGAGGCCAGAATTTTCTGCAATAATCGACATTCTAAAAAATTCAACTGTTCCTGTTTGTAGTGTGGATATTCCTTCCGGGTGGGATGTCGAGAAAGGACCGCCATCAGAAGGGGGCATCCATCCAGAAATGTTGATTTCTTTAACAGCCCCGAAACTTTGCGCACACAATTTTAAAGGAAAGTATCATTTTCTAGGTGGAAGATTCGTGCCTTCTAAACTAGAAACAGATTACGCAATGAATCTACCAAAATATCCTGGAACGGAATTGGTCGTTAAACTGTAAATATATAGATAGAAAAAGTAATTTGTTACGTTTTTATAAGAAAGAATTTGTTTAATTTTATATAGCTTTACAAAATGGATTTTGACTTTGGATGAACTTTTTTTAATTGAATGGAAATGGGAATAAGTGGAAAATAAATAATCCTTCAAAAGGAAAATGATATTGATTTATTATTGGAAATAATCTAGATAAAATTATCTTATAATTTTATTGATAAAGCAGACTATTGTTTTATTTTTTAACTAATTTCTTTAGTGAACTTAATCAGAGATATAGAGTTAAAATTAAAAACAAGAAAAACTTTTTGTTGATTCCTGAAATATAAGTCACTTTTTTGGGAGTAGAGGAATTTTACATAATCAAAGCATTTTAAACTAGTTTCAAAGTGTTCTGTACGCGATCTAAACAAGTTTTAAAAGATTTTAATTATAATTGTTCTGATACCTATTAGGGTGGCTCTTATTTACCAAGTTGAAGATAACTTTTAGATCCCCTCTATATCTATTTTTAAAATTTTTGACTTTCAAAATAATTCTTCACCATATCAATATTTTTTAAATCGGTTTAAAGATTCTTAAATTGAATTGTAGCCCGTGTTAGAGTTGCGAAGAAGTAATATTACCTGGAGAATAATAACGAGAATATAACCAGGAATGTAACCGACCAAAATTCTAATCGTGAATTTAAGTTTTTTATTTATTTATTAAATTAAGTCAAATTTTCTCAATCATTCTTTCCACACCTAAAGTTTGTTACTAGATGCTTTTCTTGTTTTAAATTTTTACATCATTTTTAACCTTTTCAAAATGTTCTCACATTTTAGATTTATAGCAATTTTAATTTCTGTTAATTTAAACTTGCATTGATTACAAGTTTAATTAAGGTATTTCTCCGATGGACAGTCCCTGCCAGAAGTTAGTATTTCAATTAATAGCAATTATTAATTAATCAGACATCGTTTTTTTAATGAACATGTTTTAAAAATGGACAAAATTTGCTAATTTTTTAACGTTTTTCAAAAATACCTTTTTTACAAGTCTATCTTTTCTTAAATTTTTTTTAAAAATGGTACAATTTAAGTAAATTTATTTACTTATTTTCTTGAGAAAAACAAACTCTACAACAACTTTACCTCGTAAGATTTTTGAAAAAGTAGATCGTTTTTTAAATAGAGCAGTTTGTTTATAAATATTTAGAAATGTTTTTAAACAAATTACTATATTTAAAAAATGGGTAAAATCTGACGAGGTGAAGTTGTAGGTTTTGTTTTTCTCAAGAAAATAAGCTATTATTTCCTTAAATTTGTACCATTTTTAAAAAAAAATTTAAGAAAAGAAAGACTTGTAAAGAAGGTATCTTTGAAAAACGTTAAAAAATTTTTAATTTAATTTTTGTTCATTTTTAAAACATTTTCATTAAATAAATATTGGCCGATATTTGATTAACTATTAATAGTATATAATAAGTTAAGAAATAAATTATATTAATTAATAATCGCTAATTACTGAAATACTGAGTTTTGACAGGGACTGCCCCTCGAAGAAATACCTTAATCCACGGTTCAAATATACTAAATTTGAAGTAATTTAAAAATTTCTGAAATTTTTAATAATTCTTTTTTTATGATTTCAATTACTTAAACTACAATTTTCAACTATTTTTATCATTTTTCAATTGCTGTCTGCAATTTTTAATTATTTTCATTGTTTCTCATTTTCTTCCTTAAATCTACCTTCCGCAAACTTCAATTATTTTTTAAAAATTGTTCAATTACTTTTTCAATTTTAATTATTTTCTCTTCGACAATAAAACAATTTAATTATTTATTGCTAAATTTCATATTAAATTGTTTATCGTAAAATGAAATTAATTTTTTGAATTCACTATTATTATTTTCATTTTGCAATTATTATCTTAAATTTGTAATCATTTTCATTATTTCTGAATTAATATTCTGAAATTTCAAATAAATATCTCAATTTTGAATTATTTTGTTCAATATTCATTATTTTTATCATGTTGCAATTATTTTCTCCATATTTTAATTGTTTTAATTATTTTTCAATTAATTTCCCAAATTATCAGTTATTATTTCAAAAGATTGTCTTTAATTTACAACTTTTTAAACCATTTTTGCATTATTTTCTTTTGCTAATTTTTGTATTATTTTCTCCAATTTTTAATTATTTTAATTCTTTTTGCATAATTTTCAAAAAATTAAATTATTTATCTGAAATTTTAATTATTTTCATCATATTTCAATTATTTTTTAATTATTTCCCTAAATTCTTAATTATTTTCTTCAATTTTCAATTATTCTCATTTTTTTCAATTATTTTCTTCAAGTTTCAAATTTTAAAATCATTTTTCAATTATTCTTATTTTTTGAAATTATTTTTAAAAATTTTTAAATATTCTTTTTCAAATTTCCCAACATTTTCTTTAATTTTTAACCATTTTCAATTGTTTGCATAATTTCGAAATTTTAAATTATTTATCTGATATTTCAATTATTTAATTCAATTTTCAATTATTTGTTTATTATTTATTTCAAGTTTCAATTACTTATGTTCTTTTTCGTAATTTCCAGAAAGTTTTTAATTATGAATTTATCTGTTTTTTTTATTTTTCTATTCAATTTTCAATTATCTACGATTTTTTTGTAGGTATTTTAGTCTGTATTTGTCTGTATTTTTTGCAATTATTTCTCTTAAATTAAAAACTGTTCTTTCCTATTTTAAAATGTGTTTATCTTTTTTAATTTATTTTCTATAATTTTTAATTATTATTTTTTTATTTCCAATAAACTTCTAAGAGTTTCAAGTATTTTTCTGAAATTTTCTTTAATTTTCCTTTATTTAAAATATATCACATAATTTTTTCTTTTATTTTCTTAAATTTTAATTGTTATCTTCAATTTTAATTTATTTATGTTATTTTTTCATTATTTTCTTCAATTTTTAATCATTTTTATCATTTCTGAATTAATTTTCTAAATTTTGAATTATTTATCTCAACTTTAATTATTTTTTTTTAATTCATCTCTAAGATTTTTAAATTACTTTCGACAATTCTAATCATTTTCATTATTTCTTTTTAATTAATTGGCAAAATTTACTATTATTTTTTTTAAATATTATATTCAAAATTGTTGCTAAAATAAGGTGTAGAATTAATAATGTTAATAAGATGCGCGCGTTGTTTAATTTAGTTAAGAATAAGAAATTACAATTTTTATTTTTTTTTATATAAAACACTGTTCATAATCGTTATATTTAATAATAATTTTTACACCCTACTTATAGTTAATTTTTAATGATAATTATTTTGTCATTTATCCATTTTTATTTCTAAACAATGTTTAAAAAAAATCCTAGGGGGCAGGTGTCGTGAAAAACTGCATTAAAAAATAATTTTTGCCTTTTTCTTGTCAAAACTAAATTTTTGAAAATTGGTAGTTATATATAATTTAAAAGTATGGAAAATTTTACATAGAAAGCACTCATAAGATTTTTAAATCCAGTGATTAGGAAAAAAGTTATTGGCAGTTGAAAATTATGTTGCCTTAAAATTTAACCCCTATAATATAGCAACCACGCATTTAACACTGATCTAACACCCTACTTTTTATATTTGTTTTTATGTACATTATAACATGTATCATTAACGAAATAAATTTTTTTTGGGGTGGCTTTTTTCCAGAGAATGCCTTATATCCCAAAAAGATTCGAAAACTTATTTTAATTAGCAATTTTATTTAAGGAGTGTCGACCGCTTGACATAACCTCAAACTAAAAAGTGATTTTTAACAGCAAATGAAACTATAATTAAAATGATTTCACCAAATTCTGAAAGATTCAGTTGTACAATTATCAGAAAAAATTAGGTTGGACCAAAATTTGTTGTAAAATAATAATTATTATATTTATTATATTTATTTGACAAAATTGGTTACTGACCCTTAAAGAAAAAATACAAAATGTTTAATAATTATTATTTTTCAACAAATGTTGGTCCAACATAATTTTTTCTAATAATTGCACAACTAAATCTTTCAAAATTTGGTGAAATCATTTTAATTATAGTTTCATTTGCTGTAAAAAATCACTTTTTAATTTAAGGTTATGTCAAGCAGTCGACCCTCCTTAATTGGTAAGAAAATAACTTCTGAATTTTAAAAAAATATATGAGCGTGGTTTGAATTTTGAAGTGTTCTCTTTTCCTTCAGTGGCGTAACTATTAAGGGGCAAAGTGGGGCAGTGCCCCAGGGCCCTTGAGCTTAGGGGGCCCTCAATCAACCCTAATAAACCTTTTTTTCTTAGGGCAAAATTTACAAAATTTTAGAATTAAAAAAATTGTAAGAAATTGAATAATGAAAAATTAGGGAAAATAATTGAAAATTGAAGAAAATAATATAAAAAGCATATAAATAATTGAAAATTTAATGAAATAATTGAAATCTCAGATAAATAGTTTAAAATTTTTGAAATTATAAAAGAAACGAAAAAAATTAAAGGATATAAATTTTGGAAAATAATTGAAAAATGATTTTACAATTTGAAACTTGATGAAAATGATTGAAATTTGAATCAAAGATTAATAAGTTGTAAAAAATAAATCACGTTTAAGAGAAAGAATTCGAAAAATTACAGAATTTTTTTTAAATAAATAAAAATAATTGAAATTTGAGATAGATACATGAAGATCTTAGAAATCAATTAAAAAAAATGAGAATAACTTAAAATTAGAGAAAAGAATTAAAGAAAGCTAAAATAAAATTAAATTTACGATAATTAATAAAAAGATTTGGAAATTAAGAAAACAAATGAAAATAATTAAAAATTGAAGAAAATAATTTAAATATGAAAGATTGAAAACATTAAATAAAATTTGAAAGAAATAATTGAAAAAATCGTAGAATATATGCGTTTAAAAAAATAAAATAATTACAGAATTACTAAAAATTTTAATTAAAAAGAATAATTAAACAATATCAGAAATAATCGAAAATTGATGAATATAATAAAATTACAGAATTTGCTTTTAAGTATAAGAAAATAATTGAAAAACCGTTTAAAAAATTGAGAATTAAAGACAATAATTTAAATTTGAGTTAATAGCTGAAAATTTAGGAAATTAATTGAAATATAATGAAAATACTAAGAGATGGAGAAAATAATTGAAAAATGAGTTTTTTATTTAAAACTTGAAGAAAACGATTGAAAAAAGATAAAAACAATGATGAGTTGTAAAAAATAAATCATATTTAAGTGAAATAATTGAAAAAATTACAAAATTTTTTTTAAATAAAAATAAAATAATTTATATTTGAGAACAATATAGGAAGATCTTAGAAACCAATTGAAAAAAATGAGAATAACTTAAAATTGAAGAAAGCTAAAATAAAATGAAATTTACGATAATTAATGGAAAAAATTTGAAATTATGAAAATAATTGAAAATAATTAAAAATTTAATAAAATAATTAAAATTTGAGAAAAATACTGAAAAATTGTAGAAAATAATTTTAGACAATGAGAATAATAATTAACAATCGAGGAAAAAATTTGAAAAATAATAAAATTCATTCAAAATTTAAAATGATTCAAATATGCTGAAAATAATTTAAGATTATGAAAAATAATTGAAATTTATAAAGAAAATAATTTAAATATGAAAGATGAAAAACATTAAATATAATTTGAGAGAAATAATTGAAAAAATCGTAGAATATATGTTTAAAAAAGGAAAGTAATAACAAAATTACTTAAAATTTTTAATTAAAGAGAATAATTAAAAAATTGCAGAAATACTCGAAAATTGATAAAAATAATAATTGAAATTTCAGATAAATAATTGAAATTTTTGAAAAATGTCCCAAAAGAATGAAAATAATTAAAAATCGGAGAAAATAATATTATTACAGAATTTATTTTTAAGCAAAAGGAAATAATGTAAAAATCTTTTAAAAAATTGAAAATTAAAGACAATAATTTAAATTTGAGATAACAACTAAAAATTAATAATTTATTAAATAATAATGAAAAAATTAAAGGATGGAGAAAATAATTGAAAAATAATAAAAAGAAATGAAAATTGAACAAAAGAATTGAAAATTGAGATATATATTTGAAAGTTCAGTAAATTAATTCAGAAATTATAAAAATG
This sequence comes from Ganaspis brasiliensis, assembly GCA_037103525.1. NCBI lineage: Eukaryota > Metazoa > Arthropoda > Insecta > Hymenoptera > Figitidae > Ganaspis > Ganaspis brasiliensis. The sequence goes on along the minus strand of JAZKLR010000159.1, from coordinate 301,998 downwards.
ATGAAAAATTGAAAATAATAATTTGCAAAATAAAAAAAATAATGGTAAGTTAAAAAAACAAATTTAAATTTGCGATGAATAATATAAGATGAAGGAATAAATAATTAAATTGGTTTAATGTGAAGGCAAAAATAATTAAAATTTGAGGAAGGTAAATTTAAGATTTAGAGAATCAATTTAAATAATTAAAATAATTAAGGATTGTAGAAAATAGTTGAGAAATGATAATAAATAGTACAAAACTGTATTTTAAGTAATTGAAATCATAATAGAAAAGAATTATTAAAAATTGAAGACATTTTTAAATCACTTTAAATTTAGTATTTTTGAAACGTGGATTAATTGAACTTTTAATCAATGCAAGTTCACATTAACTGAAATTTGAAGAAATTAAAATTGCTACAAATTTAAAATTTGAGAACTTTTTAAAAAGGTGAAATATGATTTAAAATTCTAAAAGAAAAACACATCTAGTGACAAATATCAGGTGTGGACAGAATAAATGAATTAATTATTTAAACTTGTAAACTATTATACATAACTGGGGCCCCATTTTCCTTTTTGCCCCAGGGCTCTTGCACCCCCAGTTACGCTACGGTTTTCCTTCTGGTGATGATGTAAAATTCATTCAATTGTTCTTCATAGTAGTTTATAAAGAAACCTGTAAGAAAAATACCAGGGAAAATATGGGACTTTAGTGATTTTATGAAAAGGAAATGCAACATTAGCGTCAAAGTAAAATAGCCTTTATTACATCGTGAAACGAAGAACAACAATTCTAAAATTCTATTATTGTGTCGTTTGCTTCACAAATTACGTTCGAAAGAATGTTAGTTAGTGCCCGCAGCGATCTGGGAAAATATAATCGTATATGTCTTCGTAGTACATCGATTTCAATCTACCTCGCATTCCGTTAAACATGTCCGTTAAATCTTTTTTTTTTTTTTTTAATTTGAATTTTGACCTCTCGCGAGATGTCTACTTTTTTTCATATTCGTATCTTGCTCAATCGCATTATAATGTATACGGCTAGATTGGATGCCAATACTGCACTCTTCCTGCAGAAAAAAAGGCACGAACTGGCGGAAAAGTCGGCCTAACTGTATAATATTTCTTTTATTTATTATGGATGGAACTTCGTCACAATACAATATTTTCATTTCTTTATTCCACAGTAACAAACACGACACGTTAAGGTCGCAAACGCTTTTCTAAAAGACTGCCAAATAGTGTCTTCCGTGCAACACGTCTTCTTTAAACTTTTTCTTCTTTATTTTTATACAAACCAAAAAAAAAACGACAAAATTAAACTTTTTTTTTCTCTTCTTTTTATAATAGAGTATAATAATTGTTTCTTTTCCATCATTCGACTCGATTAATAATAATATATAGATTCTTAATTTTATAATATATATTAAAACAAAAAAGAAAAAAAAAGTGGCACTGCTGACACTACGCAGCGAGCCTTAGTTCTTTTAATTTTTTTTTCTTTGCCCTTGAGTACGTATTGCATTACATTTCATTGTTATGTAAATCAAATGTATTTATGTATATAATATATTTATATATAATATATATACCAATTTAGTAAATTTATATTTTATGTCTACAAGTATACTATGCTTTATAATTACGATCTAATCTCTAAAAGAAACGGTACATTATTGTCTGTCGTATCGAATAGTAATAATATATACATTTTAATCGGGTACTTATATAATAGTCATGGAAAGCTCAATGGCATAACCACCAGTATTACTGCGTGTACTATTTTAAACGTGGAACACGATCACTTCGATAAACCAGAATACAAAACAGGGTTCCATCAATATTTCCCAAATATCTATAATATTCGTCTCCTTCACGCAATTTCAAAATAAACATGCATTTCTTAATAGAAACTTTTATTTTAATTTTGATTTATTTTATTAAACAAAATTATCTATTAGAAAAATTGTTTTGTATTTATTAGTTATTTCCGCTTTGAGGCTAAATTTTACTATTTTTTAAAAAGTTCTTAATAATAATTTATAACCATTATGTTTTTATAATTCTTTCTCGTTTATGTTTTTATGAATTAAAAATTACTAATGACGTCAAAAATTTGGTTGAAATTTTATTAAGAAAACTAAGCATAAGTTTATCAAAATTATATACAATAAAAACGGACTTTTCTTTCTTTAAAAATGCAAATTTAATTTGAGATTTTACTCAGATCACTCTAAAAAAATAAATAAATACTCCGTTAACGATACGTCTTTCTTTATCACAGCAAAAAGTCGTTTATATTAAAAATTACATTAATTAAAAAAATGCTTTTTATTAAAATTCTGCAAAACCTTCCTGTGTTTTTTTAAAAAGTAATTTTACTTACGACCTGAACAGAAAATTGTAACTTTTATTGAAATGCAACTTTGATTTGATCAAATTTTTTTTTGTATTTAAAATAATATTAACATTATTATTAATTATTTTATTTAAAAAATATAGAAAAATATAAAGTTTAACTAACTTATTTTCTGATTGTTTGTCTACCTCCTTAAAAATTTGATAATATCGTTAAAAATTACCAATAGTATAAAAATTATTTATGTGCATTTTGTCTTAAAATATTGCTCGAAAGTTGGGCCGAAAAATAAGTGAAAACCATTTTTTCATTGTGGGGAAAAAATTCTCAGATTTGAAAAAACAACTTTTACTTATTGATATAAAAACTTTATATATGAAACATTTTCTTAAACTTTTAATAAAAATTTTTATGCGTTTAGTTCAACCCATTGACATAACCTCCTAATCTTAGAACTTAGAAGTGATTTTTAATCACAAATAAAATATGATTTACAAAATTTTGAAAGATCCAGTTGTACAATTTTCAAAATAAATAAGCTTGAGCAAAAATTTGTTGTTAAATAGTAACAGTTGTAGTGGTTGTAATTATTTAACAGTTTGTGTTTTTTCTTAGGTTTTTGAGTTAGCGAAAAATTGCAAATTCCATCCAATTTTTATATAAACAAAAGCTCATTTTTTTTAAAACGTAAAAAATATAAAACTTTAAAACGTGTTATGCTTTGTTTGTCTCTTAATAATATTTTGTTTAAAAGTTATTATAAACAAATAAGAATATTTATGTGCATTTTTCACCTTTTTTCGGACCAACTTCAAAAACTGGAAATTTTCTAAAAAAAAAATTTGTCACATTAAATAAAAAACAATACATTTTTTTCATTGCGTGTAAAATTACCTTTAATATAATTACAATAATGTAAAAAATATTCATGATTAAAAAAATAAAATTATTGAAAATAATTAATAAAATATTGCAAGTTTAGCTAATATTCTAACGAATTTCGTTTAATTATAAGATTAAATAAATCTTAAGATTTTTTCTCAAGAATTCGAATATTACTTTAAAGAATAAATTTTTTTGAATATATTTCAAATAAACAAAATATTGTTAAAAATACACGAAATACAGTTACCGTTTTTCATTATTTTAAAAAAACAATTTTGTGTCGTGATAAAAAAAGTCAAATCGGCAATTTCCGACGATAGATAACATAAATGCTAAACATTGTTAATTATAATTGCAAACAATGTTTTTCTAAATTAAGAAGCTTTACAAAAATTGTTTTTTAAATTAAAACTTAATAAATGCTCTTTTAATAATATGAGATTACTCCTCCTTGATAAAATCTGTCTCAATCAAAAATCAATTTACGGAATACAGTTTATAATTATTTCTTTTTCGTTATTTAACAGGAAAAATTATATATGAATATTTTTCTTATTCCGTAATTTGATTTTCGATAAAAAAAAAAAACTATAAAGTCGAGGAAATATTAATGGACAAGTGCTTTTTAAAATAATTATTTAAAATTTGATCAGTTTAGTTTCTTCTGCGCCAATAAAAAATGCAATAAAAAGTAAAAATTGATTTTTAAAACGTCAGTTTAATTGACTCGTTGTTCATTAAAAGACAGTTTACTTTCCCGTTAAAAGAATTAAAAATTCAGGAAATTGAAACTTTTCAGTAAATTTTTATTAATAAATATATTATTAATACAATAAATAAAATAATAAGAATGATTATAAAAGTTATTTAAAAGAGTATTTTTATCACTAAATTCTCATCAAGAGAGGCTTATTAAAAGAAGATTTTATTCGATTTTGTGAGAAGTAAAATTTGAAAGAAATTTATGAAAAAAAGAAGAAATATGAAAGGAACAAAAATTGTGAAATTTTAAAAATATTACTATTGACAAGTGGAAATAAGAAAAGAATCTGATCAAATATATATATATGAAATAGTTTAAAATCGAAGTAATCGAATAAACCACTCTCGTCATTAAACTGACTTCGTCGAAATATTTGGCAACTAGGCAAGCTCGGTCGTTCACGGAAGGCATCGTATGGTGCTTAAATCGTTGCTTCAACAATTGTAACAATTTTTTTTAGGAATTACGGAATCACCAGTTTCGGTGGGAACAACAGCAGAACAGCATCGCTATTGCATGTTTAAAGAGGAATTTTATAAAACGTCTTCTAATCTCTACACCAAGAGTATCAATAGTTCATTCTATAATAATTCTCGATTTTTCGTCGATAATTATTATTCATTGTTATTAGTTATTTATTTCTTCGTTAATCTCCGACAATAATAATCGTTTTTAATGCAATAGAAAGGTGCGGCCTCCACTTTGTCAATAAGTCGCAAGACATAAATGCATTTAGAGGAATATTTCAAGAGAGAAAAAGAGAATAAGAAGAAGAAGAAGAAGAAAAAGAAGAGGAAGAAAATAAGAAGAAGAAGAAGAAGAAGAAGAAGAGGATAAAGAAAAAATGCGAAAAACTCTCGACTTTGATTCACAAAAAAGGGAAAGTGTGGCAACCGCACGAGCGACCATTTAGTTCTATCGTATTATAATTATTATATTATAATTATATAAAAATATATTTCTTAAGTGTTAACACTAATATAAATGAGTATTATAAGCATATCTGCTTGTTCGTATATTATTGTAGACACGATGCCTGTCGCGGATAACCGAAGCTTCTACGTGAGGAAGTACAAGTTCAGCATTTTGGGCAAATGCCTTTAGGCAATTAATTAATATTTATATATTTATACTAAGTGTGTTCAGAACCCATCGAAGGTACCTCTTCGCCCTTCCAAATCGCCCCTTGAGCACTTCAAAATCTTCATTTAAGAAATTGACTAACTTCTTCGAATTCTAGACTGATGCATAATCCCTAATAATGGGCCATTTCGAAAATAATCGTCTCAAATCTACGACAATTTTTTTAAAAAAATGACTTTAATGTTATAAAATCTTCTTAGACGTATTTAGATTATTATTTTGAGTTCTATGTGGTGTCATGAGAGTTTTTAAAATTTATTTTAAAATAAAACTGAAATGGGGGAGTAGAGCATACAGTGGAGCAGGTCTAAGAGTGGACCACATTAAAATTATTACTTTACTGCACAAATTTCATAAATTTTCTATTTATATAATTATCATATGATTTTCCTTGTTGCAATTTTACAAAAACAAATTTTATTCATTTTTATTTATTCTGAATTTCATTTATTAGTTTTAAAAAATTTTCATTTTTCTAAATCTTTTATTACCAGGACTTTTGTACAATCAAATTATTACACCTTAAAAAACCATTATAACATATTTTTGTTCAAAAACCAATCGTCATAATTTTTAATACATTAAATTTTAAGTCGACTTATTATGCAATTAAGAAGCAAGTTTTCAAAAGTTGATAAATCTATTTTCGAAAAAAATATAATTAAGTCAATCATCCAAGTCCAAAAAACATTCTTATATGCATAAATTTAATTGCGTATTAAAAAGAAACATTTGCCAAAAGTATCACGAAAATTTTCATTTATTTTATAATTTTTTAATACTTCTAAGTTGTTTTATTTACAGTTTAGGTTAGAATTTTCAAAAAGTTTAATAAATGGTGTTTTTCCTTCACTTAACTTTTCACGAGTAACATTAAATTAACACAAAGTTTTTAATTTTTAAATCTCAAATTTAATTTATGATATCAAAAATTGTGACGATTGGTTTTTGAATAACAAAAATAATAATAAACTTCGCTGAATGATTTTTACGAGGTTGCCAAAGGAAATTCAGGAAAAGACAGTGATTTTTAAAAAAAGTACTGGAAAAATGCAAAGAATGTCTAGGATGGATGAAAAGTTATATTTTTCTAAAATTTACTTAATATAAAAATTTACAAAATAAATTTTTGGAAATCATATTTTACACATTTCTAAAAATATTCAATGTTTGCAATCTAAAAAATTTTTTTTTTTTTGACAATTTTATAGTAAATACACGAAAAATTAATTTTAAGAATTAAAAAATGTCAGGGAAAAAGAAAAAAATTTGTCTGGAAATCAGGGAAGAAAAATTGTAATCAAATATTTATGTAGCAACCCTGGAGAAGAAAAAATTATGATAAATAGGATTTTAATATAAGAGAATTATGATGACTTAATTATCAGAAAAATGAAAACTTGGTTTTATAAAAATATTATAATAAATCAAGTTTACAAAACGCAATGATTTTTATAAATGAAAAATAGTTTTTTTGAAAAATGGTAAGGAATGGAAATTATGATTTATGATAATTATTTAATTAAGAAACATATATTTTACAAGAAACTGTATTTAAGGAATTATGTTAAACGGCGATTATCGCAAATTAAAAATCTGTAAGTAAATTGGTAAATAGATAAATTTATAATTATTAAATTTGGTTATTTGTATTTCTTAACAAAAATCTTGACATTTGTTTTAAATTATATTTTAATTTTAACCAAATTTCGAAAGATGTGGTTATATAATTTTCTTTAAAAATTATGTGAATAAAAATTTTTATTCCAAAAAATATTTATTTGGTATTTTTCTGTTTAAATTAATTTTTTTTTTTAATTTAGTAGAAATCGAAATTTTTATCCAATTTTAACAAATGGTAGTTTGTTTTTTAAAATATTGTTTGCAATTTATTCACTGAATTTGTTAAAATTATCAACTTTATTGTTTTATTAACTTTTCAACAAAATTATAAAAATCCAAGAAACAAAATTGTAGAAAATAAAAATAGCTAATGTTGTTCGTAAAAAAGCAAAACTTTGAATTTTCTTCTAAATTTGATTTAAAAAACATAAAATATAGTATAAAAACTTTATAATAACAAATTTTCACTCGAAATAATTTTTTTCTAAGAATATTAAATCTTCAGGTTTCGAAATCTGGTAAAATCAAGTTTAATGAGATTTTCTGTATTCTTAAATTATTTTTAAATTTATTTCTTTATTTGTGACACGATATGAGGGACCTAAGATGGAAAAATTTTTAGGTTATGATGAACCATAGTTTCATCTTGATTAAAAGTTTCTTTTTTTTCTTTTATTTTATATTTTAGATGGAATAAAGACTTAAACATCAATGCTTGGTATAGAGAATTGATCCTTTCAGTGTATTTTCATTCCAAAAATCACAAACATAACCTAAAATTTTTTTCTTAGGTCTCTTCATATCGCGTCACATTTACTACTTTACTTAATTATATTTCTTTCTAAAAACAACCTAATTCTAAATAATAATCACAAAACGTCTAAAAACATGTTATTTAAATAAAAAAACCGATTTCAGACAATTATTTTCAAATCCAAATTCCAATTCTCTTCAATCTGAACGCTCATTATCTTCATTTTTATCAATTCTAACGCAATATTCAATTTTTTCCAATCTGGTGTATGGTATCTTCAACTCTGTCCAATTTTTAAAATTATCGATTTCGCATTCAAATTAAAAAGTTCGAATTAGAAATTGTCTTTAAAAAAAAATTCGGAATCTGCATCAAATCTAGAATTCTACTGAGATTATAAAAAAAAATCAGAAATTGCTTTACAACTCACTATCTATTTTTTATGATTCACCTACGTTTAAAGTTACCAGTTTTTTTTTATTTCTTTTGTTTTTTTTCTTCTTAAGTTCGATGTTTTTCTCCATTTGAAAGAGAAGCGAGAGTTTTTCGTTGGGTTTTAAACTCACGATATCTCGTAATATTAATAACAATATCACTTATCACTTGTGGTACGTGTAAATAAAAAGACGAATAAACCGTTATAAAATACATTCTCGAGTAATATCATCTGTAGAGTATACTGCTTACCTAGGCGTCCGAACGAATAAATCATAGAAATGTAATTATATTATTTAATCGTACAGTATTGGAAGCATTTAATATCATACTTAGATCCTTACTAATCGGGCCTCGAATCTCGGTGAAGAAATTATTAGCGAACAACTGGGTCTCATTCTTAATCGCGTTGGAAATTATAAGAGATAAAGAGGCCTCGAAAAAGGTCTTTTCGGAATGTGCGTTGAAATTTTACCAAGAACCGATTTCTTCATTATTTTTTTTTTCCACAATTTTAGTCACTTTTTTCAATTTTACTCTCTCCATTATCTTTATTTTCTTTCTAATAATACTTTCTCTACTTTTAATCTCATTTTAGATTTTAAATCTTTCAAAAATTTCTTTGGTCTTTTTAATTATTTTTCTCAACGTTTATTAATTACATTAATAAATTTGTTTTTTCATCCCTCTTTTTGTTTTTCGTTAAAAAATTTCTTCAACGGAAGAAATCGGTTCAAATTTTTTTTTTTCTAACTTTAATATTAGTAAATGATAAGTACATAAGATTAGGTATTGGAAAGATGTTTTCGCATAGTTTTCACCGATCCACAAGGCCCTAAAAACCTCAACTCTAACAATTTTATAGTCCTTTGGGCTGAGCTGAAGAAAAACACGTTTTAAATGAGGAGGCGAGTTTTGAGATTCTTGTTTGTTCTGGCAACCGGGCAGAATTTTTACAATAAGCTCTGTTTGCAGCCAGACCAGACTTGATAATTCGGTACTACAACTCATTTGGTTTTTTTTTTTCTCCTGAATCGAGTAATCTATTAGTTTCAAAGAGCCTTTCAAATATCCGATTATTAAAAAAAAAAAAAAATTGTCCCAAAAATTATTATTTAATTTTTTATCCAAGCTTTTGAAGTGCGGGATTATTTCCTTAAATTCCAATCTCATAATATGAAAATTATTATTATCGAATTTGGCACAAATTTTATAATTCCAAGTATTATTAATTAAATACAATATTCTCATTCTAATTTCTAAACAATACAATTATTTTTGATATTATTTCCATTTTGGCGAATCATTAATTGTCATAAACAATTTTTTTCTGAAAAATCATATGCGAATATTTTAAGGTTATTTGATTTCTGGACAAATTAAAAATGTCGATTCCCCGGAAACTAAAAACTTATTGATGAGTTTGTTTCTGAATCAGAGATTCGAAGAAAGCGGATTGAAGAATTGACGTTCTGAATAGTATTAAATAGGTCCTTAATAAGTAACTGTCTATTGATGAGAAATTTAATCAATTTTGACAATTATGAATCAGTTTGTGAATTTTGAGGTTAGATTGTCATATTTTACACAAAATTAAAAAATTTTAAATAATTAAGCCACGTAAATAAATTATAAGGTGTTAGTTTCGATAATACTTTTTTCAATTGAACAAATATATAAAATTGTTGTTGCGCATATTTCTAAAAAGTACAAAACACTTGGAAAATTAAAATAATTTGAATTAATCGTAAATTTCTTTTTAAGAATGCGGATTCACTTAATCTCAGAACCGATTCAGAAAAAGTAAATAGGTTTTTATTTCCAGGGTTAATAATAATAAATTTGTATAGCAGGTCAGTTAAAAATATGAAAATTATGGTAAATAACTATTCGAATGATTTTTACAGAAGGTGGATGACTGTTCAAAAAATAGGAATTATGAAAATTGACGATTAGAACGATTTTAGTATACAAATTTTAGGTTATGTAATTTTGTCCAATGACAAAATAATAATCGGAAAAATAAAAATATTAAACGTTATATTTCCATATAACGAACATTATAAGATTGGAACTTAAAAATTAATTAAAATTTTGTTTCAACTTTTTCTTGACGAAAAAAGTAATTCTTTTCGAAGCGAAAAGAAGTTTTTTCTCGAAAAAAGTATTAAACTTCCTATTTTTAAAATTTTCATTAATAAAATTTAAAAATTTAATTTGAATCTTGGATATTTGAAGGGCTTTTTTTCTAAAATTTCTACTTTAATAGCGTTTCATAGTTAAACTCTTTTTCTCACCCGCGTGTCGATTTTTCTTAGAATTCTAAAAAAATAGGCTGAAGGCTAGCAAAAGCCTTTTCTCTCTTTAAGTTGAACTGCGCCTCGATTAAAATTAAGAATAAAAATAAGTCTCAACAAGTGTCTTATTCACAATAAAATGTATTTAAAAATATTGCTAATTATTTGTGCTTATTTGTACTAATAGTTTTGATTAAATTGCGTTTAAAAAAAAAAAGAAAAAGAAGAAGAGTTCAATTTGACACTTGAATTATTGTTCTCGGTCAGTTAGAAACATTAATATTTATCCTGCAGCAATAAAAAATATACGCTTTGAATAAATACTCTGTATAATTACAGGAAGCAACTAATGAGTTTTGATTTCTAAAAGTATATTACAAAAATATTTTGCCTTTTAGCCTCTTATATTATGAATACTTTGACTCAAAGATCAAAATCTATTTCTAAATATTGTCTATTTGACTATTTGTTATAATCATTTCTTTCAGCTTAAGCAAAACAAGAATAAAATTGTTTTCTCGGGGCGCAGTTAACTTGAAATATAATAATTTTTCGTATTGTTAGGTTTCCCCTCGGATTGGTAAAATCTCTATCATCCATATAAGTGCAATATCCATTTTTTTTCTTTTTTTTTTATAATCATAACGTCGATCATACTGACCGAATGTTTCGCACTCCCCAGCGAATGTAACTAACAAATTTGTACATTAATTAGTTCTCCTTATTATTGTCATGGTATATATAATATCTTGTTAATAAAAATAATAAAATATTATGTATATTATATCATCATCATCATCATCATATATATATATATATATGTATATATATGTAATAGATTATTGCATTATGCATTTTTGGTACCGTTACGTGTTTGGTTAATTTGTATAATCTGCAGCGATTTATAATCCTGTCATAAACTTTGGTTTGTCTTTGACTCCTTTATCGAAAATGCCTTGAGTTTAAATCGATAAATTGAGTGGTTGCAAAATGCGCGACTTTTTAAACATTTTTTTTTAAACGTCTTTCACTCGGTTTCGCTCAACTGGGGAATATACTTAAAATATAATAATATATAAAGAAAAGTCTCGCTCAACATTTCTCTCTTTGGAGAAGTGAATTTCTCGGATTATTGTAGATCCACTGAGAGAGAGAGCGACTCAGAGGTATTTTTTTTTTCTTTCGTCAGGACAGTCTTCTGTGTGAGTGTCTGCATTGTGTGCAGACCTAATGTAATATAAAAATCAAACTTAAATGCTAAGTCCTGAACAGAGTGATGCCAGCGTTACCGATGAACGAGATTAAAATTTGTAATAATAATTTGTCTCGCATCGGGGGCATTTTTTCGCCGGTAAAAAGAGGATCGGGTATGTACTTAGCTAAGTGGGTGGGCCTCGCTTTTAAGAGCGATTCGGTAATCCTATTCTCTGTAAGGTTTACAATAAGAGTACCGATGGTTCATGTGCTGGCTGTAGGAGCCGGAGTGAGAAAAGCGCTTGAGGCACTTGGAACACTGGAAGGGCTTTTCGCCACTGTGCAGACGTTTGTGCTCAGTTAGGTGATGCTTGTGCTTGAACGCCTTCGGGCACTCCTGGCACTTGTACGGCCTTTGTCCTGAAACAAATTAACAAATTATTAGACAGTCAAATCAAATATTTCAATGTTAGAATTACAGGGTGTCTACTAATTTCGTCCCACAAAATTCCCGGTCATTTCTCGGTTTTTTCCCGGATTTTCTTCCTATTTTTTCCAGTTTTTTCTCTTGTTAACTTAAAATTTATTTTAAGTACACTGTAAAAAAAGTCTGTAAATTAAAACATACTTCATGTAATTTTACACATCAATATTATTGGTTCGACGTAGTACATTTACTATGTTTCAAAAGTAATTTTACTGTATGTGACTGTGAAATTTAACCATGTGTAAAATTACATTGTCCAACGTAGGAAAGTATGACCACTACGTCCAACGTGTTTATTTACACAGATTGTAAATTTATATAAATGTGCGAATACGTAATTTTACTTTGTGGAGAATGTTAATTTACACGCGGTGTGTAATTTTCCTCAAAGGATGCAGTGCGAGATTTAATAAGGACAGTAAGGTTATGTCAAAAATGCGTAAGCGCATGCTCGAAATGTTCATATTTGTGTAAGAAAAAAAGGTTCTGAGCCATCGTCTTTTGTACTTAAATGACTTAAATGCATTTTAAACGCGTCAGCAGCATTATACAATGTATCATGTTCTATTAAAAGTTTATAATAAGCTGGAAAAAATAAAACGAAAAGTCCTGTACCGATTTTTGATCACGCGCAGTTGAAAATTATTGAGTTGCTTAAGTTAGAAAGACAGGGACTTTCCATCATCAAGCATTCGCCCGTATGCAACTTTAAACAAATAACTTCAAAACTATGTGCATAATCAAAAAATGGTAAAGGAATTCGTTTTTGTCTTTTTTTGGGCTAATTATGATCCTTTTAAAGTGTTCACCTTAGGAGCAGGAATATATGAAAATACATATTTCATAAATATTATTACCTAAATTTGTAGGTTAAGTTACACGCAAGAAGGAAAATGTGGAAAATTACATGCGGCGTGTTTTTCAACATAACGCCACCTATTTTATATTCGGGGTTTAAAATAACATGCAGATTATGTAAAATCGCACGTTGCACGTAGTGATCATACTTTCCTACGTTGGACGTTGTAAATTTCAACAGGATTTTTTTACAGTGTATAAATAGACCTACAAATGGCTACAAAAATTGAAGATAACAATTGATAATTGAAGAAAATAATTGAGAATTGAAGAATTAAAGATTAAACTTTACAAAAAATAATAATTAAGAATTTTAAAAGAAACAATTAATAATGAAAAGAAATAATTAATAATAGAAAGAAATAATTGAACAATGACAAAGATATTTGACAATTAGAAACAAAATTAAGAAAAAAAGTAAATATTAATCTACAATTGAACAATAATTGAAAAAATTGAACAATGGTTATTAAATTCAAAGAATATAATTAAAAATTGGTCAACTAGATAGAAAATCAAAAAAAATAATTTAAATTTTAATTTAATAATTCCAAAATTGAAGAAATAAATTGAAAATTAAATACTGAAATTGAAATCAGAAAAATACAGAATTACATATTAAATATTAAAAAAAAAAAACAATTGAAAATTAAGAAATAAAATTAAAATTCGAATACAATAATTGAGAATTAAAGAAAATTACTGAACAATTGGATTGAAAAAAGAAAAAAATAATTTATAATAAAAAAAAAAAAAATGGAAAATGCCAGGCATTATTTAATATTGAAGAAAACATTAAAAATTGAAGAATCGAATTGTTATTTAAAGAAATTAATTGAGAATTGAAAAAAATAATTGAACAATTGTTAAAATTGAAAATAGAAGAAAATTATTGAAAATTGAAAAAAGTCGCGATTACTGAATATTGAAACAAACAATTGAAAATTGAACAAAATAATTACAAATTACAGAAAATAATTGAAAATTGAAGAAAGTAATTAAAAATTAAAGACAATCTTTGAAAACAGCAGAAAAATTTACAAAAATTGACAGAAATAATTGCGAATTGATGAAAATAATTTGAAAATTATCAATTTAAATAAAAATTGAAAGAAAAACATAATTTAAAAAAGTTGAGAATTGTTAAATATTGAAGAAAATTGAGAAGAAATTGAAAATTGAAAGAAATATGAAAAAATAATTGGAAATTGAAGAAAATAATTAAAATTCAAGAAAAAAATTGGATATTGAAGAAAATAATTGAGAATTTAAAGAAAAATCATTGTAAAATGACTAGAGTTATTGAATATTGAAAAAAAAAAACAATTGAAAATTAAAGAATGGAATTGAATGTCGAAAATTATAATTGAGAATTAAAGAAAATAATTCAAGAATTAAAGAATGGGATTGAAAGTAGAAGAAAATAAGTGATAATTGAAGAAAAAAGAAATTGAACAACCCAGGAATTATAGAATTTGAAGAAAACAATAAAAAATGAAGAATGTAATTGTAATTTGAAGAAATGAATTAAAAATTGTAGAAAATAATTTGAAATTCAAGAAAATGTGATTTTCTGAAAATTGTTGAATAATAACAATTGATGAATTGAATTCAAGTTTCAAAAACATAATTGATTATTGAAAAAAAAAGCCGAGAATTATTTATTATAGAAGAAAATAATTGAAAATTGGAGGAGTTATTGAGATGTAAAATAAATAAATGATAATTGAAAAAAGTCGAGAATTATTGAATATTAAATTAAATAATTAAAAATTAAAGGAAATAATTGAGATCAGAAGAAAATAATTAAAAATTGATTAATATAATTGAAAAATGAAGAAAATAATTGAAAATTGTATCAAATAATTGCCAATTGAAAAAAATAATTTAGAGTTGAAGAAAATAATTAAAAATTGATTAATATAATTGAAAATCGTAAAAAATATTTCAGAATTAAAGAAATTAATTAGAAATTGATGAAAATAATTGAAAATTGAAGATAATAGTGGGCAATTGAAGAAAATAGTAGAAAATCAAAGAAAATAATTAAGAAATGAAGAAATAATTTGAAATTAATGAAAATAATTCAAAATGGAAGAAAATAATTGAGAATTGTAGAAAATAATTGGAAATTGAAGAAAATAATTGAAAATTAAAAAGAATAATTGGCAGTTGAAGAAAATAATTGTGAATTTCTGAAAGTAGTTGAATAATTGAAGAATTGAATTGAAGTTTCAAGAACGTAATCGAGATTACTCAATATTGAAACAAACAATTGAAAAGTCGAGATTACTGAATATTGAAACAAACAATTGAAAATTGAACAAAATAATATAAAATTAAAGAAAATAATTGAAAATTGAAGAAAGTACTTAAAAATTGAAGACAATATTTGAAAACAGGAGAAAAATGTAGAAATCGACGGAAATAATTGCGAATTGATGAAAATAATTTAAAAATTATCAATTTAAATTAAAATTGAAAGAAAAACATAATTTGAATAATTTCAACATAATTGCAAAAAAATTGAAAGAAATAAATGAAAAAATAATTGGCAGTTGAAGAAAATAATTGTGAATTTCTGAAAGTAGTCGAATAATTGAAGAATTGAATTGAAGTTTCAAGAACGTAATCGATAGTTGAAAAAAAATATTGAAAAAAGCCGAAAAATAGTAAAATTGAAAAAACCAGAAACTAAAACTTTACAAAAGAATAAAAAGAAATTTTTTTCAAAAAATTAAAATACCTATTTACAGATACTTATGTTTTTTCAAATTAAGAAAATAAATAAGAAAATTCATGAAAAGAATTGAAAATTTTACTAATGAAAAAAACTTTGAAAAAATTGTTTTAAAAATTAAGGAAAACATCAAGAAAAATTTTTTTAAAGAAAAATTAAATAAATAGAAATTAAATATTTTTGAGAAAAGATAAAATATTCTTAACAAGTACAAAAATGATGATAAAATGATCAATTTATTCTGAAATCAAATTTACATAAAATAGACAAAAAAAGGAACAAGAGTCATTAAACAATTATAAAATTTAATAAATTAGGGGAGCGGGACCCAAGATGGACATAGTTTCGACTTAATGCTCTAGTATCCAAACTAAATAAGATATATTAAAATTCTTTATACCGGATGAAAGTACAATATATTCAGTAACATATGACCATAGGAAATAAATTTTATTTTCAACATAAACATTTTTTAAAGCATTTTTTCTAATTGTTAAAATGTTCGATCTAAAAAAAAGTGGTCCCAAGATGGACATTTTCTTAAAAGTCACTAAAAACTGTGGTAAATAAAAAATAAACATCAAGTAACAATTCTTAAACTAATTTTTAGTCACTTTACTGTATTTATCAAGAAGTAACATTTTTAAAAACTTTAATTTAATAGCTTAACAGTAACAAAGTAATAAGATATCGAAAAATGCTTCTAACGATAACACTACATATCATGGCATAAAATAAAATTTTCAATTAGATGGCTCAAAAAATTATTGATGAAAGTGCATAATCGAATTTGAAAAATCTAGTTGTGCATTTTTCAGAAAAAGATAGGTTGAGCTAATTAGGTTGTCAAATAATAATTATTTAACATTTTATGTTTTTTCGTTAAATTTAATGAATAACTGCAATTTTCATACAATTCTAACAAATTCTGACAAAAATAGATCATTTTTCTTATTAAAACATTCTCTACAAGTTTATTTGTTATATTTTGTTAAACAATATTTTGTTTACAAAATACGTAAAGAACAAATTTTATTTATTTAATAAATTTTAAACAAAATATTATTTAATAAAACCCAACAAATAAAATTGCAGAGAATGTTTTAACGAAAAAAAAATGAGCTATTATTTGTCAGAATTGGATGGAAATTGCAATTGTTCATTAAATTTATAGAAAAAACATAAAAAATAAAATATATACTTTATATAAGCCAATTAATTAGTTTCTCAATCTAGAATCATTTTTCCAAAGGAACTATGGTTTAAAAATAAAAATTAGAGAAGTTATACAAGTTAGAAAAGGGAAAAAATTAATAAATTTCAAAAAACAGAAAAATCATAATTCATTATGCGAATTTTTGGTGAATTATATACTTTATATAGGTCAATCGATTTATTTTGAGATAAGGAATTTTATTTTTTTATTCATTAAGTTGTATTTTAGCATGGAAAAAATTTTTGGCAAAAAACGATTTTTTCGGTGATAAAATGTGTTTAATTGTAGTGCAATAAAGAAGTTTTCAGAACATTACTTTTTAATACATAACTATTTCAAAATAAAAATAAAAGCATGATCTTTACATAAGTAATAATTTATGAAAAAATTAACTTACCGGAATGTTCGTACTTATGTCGTGCAAGAGAACTGTGTTTCGAAAATGTCTTATCGCACTGGTTACAAAAAAAGAGACCTTCTTGCTCTGTTTCGATTGTTGGAAGCACATCTGCTTGAACTGTCGGTCTGTCAACCTCTACTTTCACTACTGTTTGGTTTGGATTCTGTAAGTAAAAGAAGCAATAAATTTTTAAATAAGCACTAAAGAAAAAGTTTAATTATGATTAATTATTTATTCCTTATTCCTTGTATTATCTTTGTAAAGAATATAAATTTCCAATTATTCGGATTTTTTTAAAACACCGAATAATCAACTTATCTCGATTGCAAGTACTTATCCGAATTAGAAATACAATATTTTAAGAATTACTATCAAATATGAATTAGGGCAAATTGAGCATCAAATAAATAGTAATTCTGGCATTTGGAAATTCGACTCATTTAAAATTCTGTTAAAAGGGAATTCTGGTAAATTAGGCTCAATCAGAGTTCTTTGAATAAAACAGTTGGTTAAAGAGAAATTCTGAACAATGAAAATTCTGTTAAATAAAAATTCGGTGATCTAAAAATTATGTTCAGTAAAAATTGGGGTGATTTAAATGTGATTAAAAACAAATTAGAATATAAAGAAATTCTTTAGAAAAAAATGTTAACTAATGAGTTTTAAGGAATATTAGTGAACCTTCAGGAGATTTCAAGTCAGACATAACAGTAGAAAAAGAAGGCTTTAGTAAGACTAAGACAAATACAAAACGCACGGTATTCATAGTATCTTCGTATTTGTATTTTTTTTCGATCTGAAATCTCACTTACTGTACATGATCTTAGATAAAAGATAATTGAATCTAAATGTTTAGGATTGAAAATTGTAAAAAGTTAGAAAATTAAACAAATTAAATTGAAAATTCTAATTTTTATTGACTTAACAACGCATGGAACAAACAGTTTTTCAAAAAATACATTCTTAAACTCAAATTAGACAAAGAACATTTTAAAAAATTCTTATTTGTAATTTTTAAAACCTTTTTTTTAAATTTACTGGTAAAATACCTTAATTGAATTTTGAAATTTTCTCCAATTAAATAATTTACTTCTTTTGCATTATTATTTTATAATTGATTTTAATTCCAATAAATTCTAATATTAATCAACCTCAAATTAAATCTTAGCTTAAATTTGATAATCTAACCAAACTTTTAAAAGTTCTAATTTTTATTGGTATAAACTTATATTAAAGGAATTCATAAATGAAATTTTATTTCATTATTATTTTAATTCTTAATGATTTCAGTACCTTTCCATCAAAATTTTAACCGTTAAGAACTTTAGTAAAACAAATTTATATCCATAATTAGTCATCTCTCTTGAATTTCTTTTCTTCAACTTTTAAACGATCTAAATTAAAGTTCGTTTCAATTTTAATCAAATGAAATTCAAACGATCCAAGCTTCAAATTATTAAAATGTTAATTTATTCAAATTTTAAAATCAATATGAATTTAAACTTATAAGTTTCCTTTAATTAAAATTTTGATTAATCCAATTTTCAATAAATTCAAACTTCAGTTTATCTAATTTTCATTTTTATTATCTACAATAAAACCCAACGTTAATAATTTTATCCATAAAAATTCCCAATAATCTAAATTTAAATAAAGATTTAAACTTCAAATTTTTCCAATTTAATTATTTAAATTTTAATCTTCTCAAATTGTAACTAATTCAGATTTCAGTCAATCCTAATTTTTATAAACAAAACCTTGTATTGATGAAAATTGTATTCGATTCTAAGTAAATTAAATTCATCCAAATTTTATTTCGTTATAATTTTGTATTTCATTTAATAATCGACCATTTCACTTATTTTAAAATACTCTCTAAACTTGAATTAGTTAAAAATAACTAATTATTAGTCAAAAGAAAACTAAAAAATAATTAAAATTTGACTAATTGAATTATTAAACAGAATTTTACTAAAATATTTGTTGTTTTGATGTAACCTAAAAATGAACTTAATAGTTATTTTTTACTAAATGATTAGTAGAAATATAACTACCCAAACTATTTAAATATCAAAAATGTGCAGTAATTATAACAAGAAATTTAAAATGGCGACACTAAAATATCAATTAAAAAAATTAATTTGATAGCAAACTTTAGCCTTTTTATTAAAATTATTAAAAAATCAGAGTATCCATTCCCGGATTTTGGAAATAATTTTTTTTAAATTATGACTTTAGAGGTTTAACAATTTATTATTGTTAATTTATAACTTTTATCCTAAAATACCTAGCGAGTTGTATTCTTCTTACCTTGTTAACTTTTTATTTTAAAAGTAATAAAACATTTAGAAAAATTTATCTAGCCATCACTTAAAATTGTTTAAACAAATTATTGATAATAATTATTATTAATTCATTACAAATGCTTCTAGAAAGACATAACTTGTAAAATTAGGAAAAATTTCTGTCTTTTTTTGGTTTATTTGTAAATAATCAATAATTATTAACAATAATTTTGTTTAAACAATTGCAGATGGTTGTTGTGGTTAATTTTACAGAAAATTTTTGTAATTTTAAATATAAAAAATAGTTTAATCAGAAAAAACTACAACTCGCTAGGTTGGTTTGGATAATAGCTATAAATTAACGAGAATAAATTGTATAAACAAATGAAAAATACATAAAAATATCTTTAAACGTTCGTAAATTGGCGATATGTAACAATTTTGTTGAAAAACCCTATGGGGGTTGTTTATAACCCCCATAGGGGGGTATAAAATAATTAAAAATAAATATAAATAAAATAAATAAATAAAATATAAATAAATAAATATAAATAAATAATTCAATAAAAAATAGGGGTATTGTTTTCGATTTTGAAACTTTTTGGGGGTAGAAGCAAAACATTTCAGACTTTTGTCTTTATGAAAAATAATAGTATTTATGTAGAATTTTTTAAAAACCATACAGTATGTTAATTACCGATATAAATAATGTTTATTTTCTAGTTTTGAATTAAATTGTTAATTTGAATTTGTAATACCTTTGGCACAGCTTCATTGTTGAGTATCGTACGTCTAGCTTCAGCTGAATCAGTCGTCTCTTCATCAATAACAAGAGGAGAGTCTTCAAGATCAGTGTCCGGATTGATAGATGGTGGCAGAGCAACATCTTCTTTAGGTCCACAAGGAGAAGCAGTGTTTCTACTCGACGTATCACTCTCTTTTATCACGGAAATAGTCAGTTCTTTTTTAGAGAGATCAAGCGGCTGCTCATTCATCGGTTGAATACCAGAATTCGCCAATGGAAGAAGCGCAGGAATCTTGGATTCTCGACGATCCCTCGCTCTCGAGTTTTGAAACCAAACCTAACATAAATAGGATTTTTAGTTTATGAAACCTTTAACAATGTATCATTGAATAAATGGATATTAACTGAACATTTTTAACATTAAAAATTATGACATTTTAGTACTGAAGCAAACAAGAAATTGTAGTGAATAATTTTTATGAAATTAATGACATTTTTATCAAGTTGGAAAATTATTAAATGGAAAGAAAATTAGTTATAAATTTGATTAAAATGTTCTAAAAATTAGGGAAAAAGTATCAAAAAGGGAAAACTCCAGTCGAGCAATTTCAAAGTTTAAAAAAATGATATTAAATTTGCTAGGAATTATACCAATATTAACATTTAGAATTATTTAGTAATAACGCTTCGAAAGTTTTTTTTAAAGCTTAAAATTTCTCTTTTTGGCGCTTTTTTCTTAAAATGTAAAACATTTCAGTAAAATTTGTAACTTATTTTCTTTTCGTGTAGTTTGTTTAGGGGAGAAACAACGTTAAACATTTTTTTATAAGAACCTTTATATTTTTATATTTTCGGAAATTTTGAATTCAGTATTTATTATTGTTTTTAATTTTTTGTAGCTCATCCCTAGATTTAATGATTTTCATTAACTAAAAAAGAAATTTTGTCTGTTTTGAACAGTTTTAGAAGTTTCTTTTAATTATGAAATATTACTTAAAAATCTGCCTCTTGAGGACATTTTCATCGTTTTGAATTATTTTTTCTATTTATCTAGATATTTCCAATTTTAAATATATTTTTTAATTTTCTAGTACACGATTTCTTTATTTTTAGAAAATTTTCATTTTTCAGTCAATTTTTCATATTTCTTAGTAACTGTTACTATTTATATGTAATGACTTTTTTAATCTTCAGTTATTACTTTATACACATTTATCTTTCTTTAATAATATTTTTCTCTATTTGTTATTGTTTTTTAATAACTTTTTCAACTTTGATAATTTATAGATATTCTGTTTATCTTTTAGTTATTGAAAAACTTTTTTTTAAACTTATCAACATTGGTTTTTATTTTAGTTTATTGTTTAAAAATTGTAACCTGTTTACATTTTTTCTCTATTTTTCTTTATTTTCTTTCATTGTTTGTTTTTAAAGTAATTTTTAGGTTAATTTTTATTGATTCTCTACATACTTTTAGTAATTTTCATAATTTAATTTTTCATATATTTTAAATTATTGATAATTATTTCTTCAAATTTTTAAACTTTTTTTTAGGCTTATTTATTTATTTAATTATCTTAATTATGAAGACAATTTTCTCATTTTCATATAGGTATTTATAATTTCTTTAAATTTAGATTTTCACCTACTTTCTACAAAATTCAAATATATTTTTTATTACTTACATATTTTCTACATTTTTTAATTAACTACTTTAATTTTACCATTTTTTTTTTCAATATGTTTGTTTTCCTTTTTTTGTTCATTAATTTTTTTTTTTTAAATTAATTATTCACATTTTAATAGTACTGTTTTTTCATCTTTTTTTATTTTCCTAAATATTATAAAATAAAATGTTTTACTTTTTATTTCATCATAGATTTTTTCTGAATTATTTTTCTTTCTTTTGTGTTTGATACTTTTACACTTTAAATTACAATTTAAACATTTTTATACTAGGTATTTTAATATAACAATTTTTTATTAAATTTTTACAATAGTTTTTCATTTCAACTTGTTTTTGAATATATTATTTTTAAAAATATTAATTAGGTATTTACTATTATTATTGTAAGAATATTTACTTTTATTATTATTACTATTATTAATTTTTTTTAAATTATATATTTTATATTTTTTTAGTATCTTGTTACAATTCGAAACCTCGTAATTTTTAAATGTTCTAACTTTTTGCTATTATTGTACAAAAACTAAAATATTGACTAATTATATGTTCAACTTTAAAAATTTTACATAAAATTATTAATAATTAAAATAAATAAAATCTATAAATTTCCTAGGGTTTATTCAAAATTCTTTCCCAGGTTTTTCGTGTTTTGTAACAACCTGAAATTTGTTTGTAAAATATAAATGTGGCTTGCTGAGCTTTCTACGTTCATGTTTAGAATTTTTTTTATTAATACCTTTCCTAATAAACCTTTAGTATTCTTTATTAAAAAAATTAAAAGCCTTTTTATAAGTCGCAAAAAAATATCACAGTAAAACGTAACGAGCATAAAAAAAACTAATATTACAGAATACGAAATGCAATTTGTATTGTGGTTATAAATTAAAGAATGTTTTATTTAGAAATTTTAGTTGTGTATTAACATTTAATATTTTATTTCATTATTTTAAAAATATTGTTAACTAAACTAGAGTGTATTAAACTCTAATTACTTTATTTCACGAGTTCTTTGTTCTTCTATATTTTATTTTGTATACTTGATATTTAAGCCACAAAACTTAACTTTCGAATATTTTTAGCAATTTTACGAGTCCGATAATTGGGTCACGATAATTGGATTTCTAATGTTTTTTGAGTCCGGTGGATATAGAGCAAGAAACATCTTTTTTATTCTTATATACGTGACGCTTTATGGTAAAAGAGACCTCAGCTGTAAACAAATTTTAGATTATGTCTAGTAATAGTTTTTCTTTAATAAATATTCCTTTTTAATTAAGTACCACGAGATATAATTTTTATTAAATAAATTGAAAGCAGTTAAAAATCAATGGTTTGTGGTAAGAGTTGATTCCCTTTGTGTATTTCCAGTCCGAAAATTGAAAACATAACCTAAAATTTGTTTGCAGCTAAGCTGCCTTTCACCGTGAAGCATCGCATATATATTTAAAACTATTTAACTCCAAAAAAATGTTAAGTGCCCGATAACTGGTACCTCTACCCTATTACAAACTAATCCACAATTAAAACAGAGAATATACAAAAAAATATTCCAACCTGAACGACACGAGTAGGAAACTTGATATAGTTCGCGATCATGATGATTTCCTCTTTTTTGGGTCTTGGGTTGATGGCATAGTAACCCTTGAGAACAGCCAATTGTTCGTCGTCTATCAGCGATCTTGCTCTGACCCGTCTCCCACTTTCGCTCTGAGGCTGACTCGTCTCATCCTCATCTTCAGAATCCACCTCCGAAGAATCAAATTCGGCTTTCCTCTTGCATCCCTGCCTGATGGTCGGCTTTTGATTGACCTCTTCCAATTTAATGGCCAAGCCCTCGCTCTGAGAGTCGCACTGGTCTGTCGTCGGCCAATCAGGATAGTGGGTCATTTCGCTTGAGATCTCGCTATCTTGATCCTGCAAAAGTATCAGTTTTCATCCATTATGTTGTTTCTATTGCCTGGGGGCGTCTCCAATTACAGAATTGGAAATATAATACAAACGGGATTTCACTGTCAGAGGAAATGTTGGGTTGGGCTGGGGGGAGAGATTTACCTGATAGTCGTCATCGTATTCCCTTTTGATAGTGGCAGGGGAGGACGACAATTTCCTAACATTGGCTTCCAACAACTGTTTCGTGACGGAGGTATTGACGGTTTCGAGAATGCGACGAACTGCGTCCAGTCCTTGGGATTCGGTTGGTGCTGGTGATTCTTTTCCCTCAGTTCCCTCGGTGCCCTCGGAATCTGCCGTTGAAGGACTCATCACTTCCCCGTGAGACTCGTACTGTTCGGACAAGTCGTCTCGTCTCTTCGAGTGCAGTTGGTACAGGAACTTTCTCAACGACGATTGCAAAAAGTAACTTCCCAATCCCATCATTTGTGGAAGCAGCGTAGGCACATCGTATATACCTATTGATGAAGAAACATTTTTTAGAATTATTGATGAGAATGTTGAATAACTTACACTTCCGGCCAAAATTGTGGGACCACTTACAAAAATCGGATTAAAAACATGATCGTCTTAAAATGTTGATAACTCTGTTAGATATAGGCGAAATTAAATTTTTTACAGGCTATTGGAAAGCTTATAAAATTTGCTGTTAAATGGTCCTATTTTAAAGCTTTTTCAATTAATAGAAACGGAGATTTGATGTGATAAAGACAGGTGAATTTTTCGTTTTCAGTGAATTTTCATTGCTCAAGTTTGGTGTGTTGTATTTTCTAGAGAAATAACATGACCATTTTTAAATTATTCTTAATAAAACCTTGAACTTTTAACTTTAAAATAAGCCAAAGAAAACTTAATTATCTTGAGTGGTTTGAAAGTTATAAGTAAATCATGTTAACCGGGCATGAACAATTTTTAACACGTCAGGCAGCTGAGAGTCGAACGAGCAGTCTAATCGTTGCGTTTATTCGTATAACTTTCAAACCAATCAAGATATTTAAGTTTAATTTGGCTTATTTTGAAGTTAAAAGTTCAAGGTTTTATTAAGAATAATTAAAAAACTTTTCTATTATTTCTCTAGAAAATACAACACACCAAACTTGAACAATGAAAATTCACTGAAAACGAAAAATTCACCTGTCTTTATCACATCAAATCTCCGTTTCTATTAATTGAAAAAGCTTTAAAATAGGACCATTTAACAGCAAATTTTATAAGCTTTCCAATAGTCTATACAAATTTTAATTTCGCTCATATCTAACAGAGTTATCAACATTTTAAGACGGTCATATTTTTAATCCCATTTTCGTAAGTGGTCCCACAATTTTTGCCGGTAGGGTATAAATTAAAAAATTAAGAATTTTCCTAGATATAATGGATGTATGATGGTTTTATACTTTTTACAATACATACGGGAGACCACTCAACAGTAGATAATGATATACAGTAGATAATTTTAATTTTTTGAAAAGTAAATTGACATTTTTATTTCTGCTTATTATTATTAATTTTTAGGATTAGTCTAATATAACCTAAATGTTTTTTATTGACAAAATACTCGTGTTTAACATTTAAAAATGAAGAAAACTGATTTATTGGAAAAAAAATTCCGCCTTACTTATATCCAAGGTTTTCATAAAGAATTAAAATTTCTTAGGGTTTGTAAATGTGTTATTATCAAAACCTGAAACTTAAAAAAGAATACATTCTTTCACTAATCGTTTGTTTTCTTTATTTGCAAATACTTCAGCAAATATTACATAAATAAGTTGTAACACAAAAGAATTTAGGTATGTAATTGATCATTTTGTTCATATGTAGGTTTCAAATTTCGCGCTCTATTAAGCTCATACGTTAGGTTAGGTTAGGTATCTAGCAGAAAGGACAAATGCCAAATTTTTGTTCTCAGTCGACAAAAAATGTCAAATGAATCTTCATTCGAATAATATTTTGTGGAAATATTATACATTACAGTGCGTTTTCTTAACGAATCGATTATATTTGCAAGAATACTTGTGAGCAAATGTGATTACGGGTAAATACTTGTTTTACAGCTTATATATATATTAAATTAAAAGCAATTATCTACTGTTAGAAGGACGCTTTCAATGTCGTATATTTTGACTGTGTAGTAGAAACATTAAACATACATAAATATTAAACTTTATAGGGATAATGTTTACTCTATACTTTAGTCGACAATATTAGACATGCCAAATTTTTCTTTGCATTTTATAAAATACGGCCGTGCATGACGGGCTCGATATGTGATATATCAAAGAGAAAAAATTTAAAATAAGATGTTAAAATTCTGAATTAATTTAACTTATAATTCTTTACATAACAAATCTGCATTAAGTAAAAAAAATCAGGTTCTGAGACTAAGAACTGGAAATGTGAATGATCTATTATAAATACGAAATAATAATAAAAACAAATTAAAAATTAATAACAATTTTAAATTTTTAAAAAAGAAGTTAATTAAAAAATTTTAAAAAAACAACTATATTTTAACTCCTTAAAACACCTCGAAGTAAAATATTCAAAAATAAATATAAAAAAGACTACTAAATCTCCCAAGAAAATTCCATAAAAAATCTAACCTCGTAGAACACTAACGAGAATAACCTTTAATTTTTTCAAGTGATAACAAATGATAACTACCCCTAAAAACCACCCCTAATCAAAATATTGGAAAAAATTTTGAAAAAACTATCCATTTCCAAAAAAAAAAAAATGTATTACAGTTCTAAAATTATAGAATACTCAGGTAAATGCTCCTAATTATTTCAAGTGATAACTACATCTAAAAACAAACTATATGGAAAATAATCAAAATTAATTTTAAAATAATATATCAAATTAAAAAAAAAAATTTTTTTATGAAAAATAGTTAAAGAAATGCCCTCTAATTTTTTAAGGTCATAACAAGGGTAAAATAGCCTTTAAACCTACACCTGAGTGAAATAATCGAAATTATTTCAGAAAATATTATCAATTCCAAGTAAAAAATTGTGTTCAAGCTCTAAAGACATTAAACATAGTCAGTAAGCAGCCTTATAATTTTTCAATATTATAACAAGGGTAAATTACTCTTAGAAGTCACCCCTAAGAACAAAAAACAAAAATAATTCTGAAAAAAATTATCATATTTTACAAAAAAATTAGAATCATGTTGTAAAAGCATGAAAGTTACATGGGAAGATATGCCCTAGTTATTAAAAATGATAATAAGCGTTAAATACCCTGAAAATTCACCCCTAAGTGAAATAATCAAAAAATTTTCTAAAAAAATATTATCATTTTCCACAAAAAAATTAGGTTCGAGTTCTAAAACCATAGAAGTAACATGGCAGGATAGACCCTAGTTTTGCCCCGTCAAAAAACTTTTTTGATTTCTTTTTGGGAAGGGTTTGAGTAGTTTTTTGAGCTTATCTAAAAAATTTAAAACGATACGGAAATTTTGATTTCGGATTCAATTTCAATTCAATTAATAAAATTATTTCTAGATTATTCCAGCTTTCTTGCCGGGCTAGTACTTATCCTAGTACTTAATTAAGCTCTTCTTTTTCGAAAGGGGTAAAAGAACAAATTATTAAAATAGGTGATTCTTCTTTTGTTTGCTTACTTTTCCTGGAATTTTTTTTTCAAGGTACTCAGTAATTTATTTTATTGAATGGTTGGCGAAACACTCACCTCCTCCTTCATTGTGAAGATCATGATAATGAGAAGGCGAAAGCTTGGGAAGAATAGGTAGAAAGGTATTGTTATTGGCAGCTATCATATCAACATCGCGACGAATCTGCAACGGAGGTTGACTTTTTCTCGGTCCTCTATCTACATTACTGATTGATCCTTGCCTCGACTTCTTTAGATTTACAATCAGGCATTTCTTCGAGGTCATGTGACTTGAATAGGACCCCGAGTGCGAGAATCGTTTGCCGCAGTTGTTGCATTGGAATGGCTTCTCTCCACTGTGAATACGTAGATGCTCCTGCAACAATCAAAGACAGTTTATTGCCATATTGTACAATTTACAGTACAGTCTTGAATTATTTTAAAAGACGAACAATTCTTTCAATTAATCTCAAAATTCATATTATTTTCATTATTACAATTTATTATGTATTTGGGTTGCTTGAATTTCCTCCAAAACCCAATTGACCGAACTTGCAATTGCACAAAATTTAAATGTACGAATTTGTAATTCTCCCAACTTGCATTTGTCAGAATTCGTAATTCCCTGAACTCGCATTTGTCCGAGCTTTGAAATCACCGAAATTGCATTTTTTCGAACTTTGAAATTGCTGAACTCTTAAATCCCCAAACTTGGATTTGGCCAAACTTTTAAATCACCAAACTAGAATTTTTCAAAACATTCAACTGTCTGAAATATTATTGGTCAGATCCTGTAACTTACCGCCTTCTCAAGTTTCCGAACTTAAGTTTGCCTGACCCTCGGAATGTAGATTTTCTAAACGAGTCTTCTGATTGGTCGATACATTTCTCGGTAACATTACCAGCCAATCAGAAGGCTCGTTTAGATATTCTACATTCCGTAGAAAGGTCAAATACAAGTTTGGTGATTTTAAAGTTCGGATAAATACAAATTCGGGGATTTAATTTAAAAATTAAAATTTAGAACCGATTGAAATTAAAATTTAATTTTCAACTGGCGATTTTTAAATCCGTTAAGTGGGTATTTCTGTTAAATTATCAAAAATTATTATTAAAAAATAGCTTCTTGTAGGAAAAAATATTCCGAATTTTCTGTTATAATTGCTGATTGAATAAAATAAATTATTATAAAAATTGTTAATTACCTTGAGGTGGTGTTTGAATTTAAAGGCTTTCTCGCAGTGGGGACACTTGAATTTTCGGAGACCTGCACTCTCGTCGTGGCTGATCATGTGCCTCTGAAGACGATAGATGTTGGCAAAAGTTTTATTACACACTTTGCAAGACTGTAAAATTAACAAGTTGATTTTATAAAAATTTGATAAAGCCCCATAAGTTTCCAGTTTGGAGAATTTGAAAACAAAAATTTCAACGAATTTCCTTTAAAAAAAAAATAAAAAAAATCGAGTAATTTTTCCATTTTTGTCCATAAAATAATCTTCCTTGATGAAATCCCATAATTTAATAAAAATCGAATTTTTTACACAAGATAAGCTATAAATCGAAGAGTTTACTTGCTCTCTAAATATGAATTTTTACAAATTTTGTATTAATTTCAAATCTTATTTTTATTTTTCGTCTCTTTCTAAAATATTACTGAATAATTTTAAAATACTGAATAAAATAGTTAAAATTAAAATAAGTAAAATATATAGTAAAAGTATGAGGCATTGTAATTTCAATTGTAAATTTTTATTAAAACAAACTTGGAGAGTGAGATGAAAGTGCATAGCGAGTGGAAAAATGTAAAATTTATAATTTTTTTATGCTCTTGCTTTTGTTACTAATTTTGATCACTTTCGAATAAATTTCTCAAAGTTAGTTGGTTTCCTCTTTTTTTTCTCTAACAAGAGTTTTTTTCTTTAATTCATAAATTAGAATTTTCATGTAACAAAATTCCATTTTCTTGGAGTGTTTTTTTTAACCAAATTTTCATTTTTCGAATTTATTTTCAATCGAATTTAAATAAATCCAAATTACAATTTTTTTAATTTAACGTATTATTTAGGTGACCGAATTCATTTTTAATTGAATTTCTTTTTAATCAATTTTTTATTTGAAATAATTCCAATTTAATCGAATTTTAATTTAGTAAAATTTTCATTAAACACAGTTTTAAGAGGATGCAATTTTTAAATGTCAAAATATCTATTGTCTCAAATACCTATTCAATTATTCTTATTTAATTTAAAATTATTGTTCAATGTTTTTTAATTTTAATTTTTAATTTAAAAGAAGTATTTTTATCAATTCTAAATTATTTTTTTGACAATTAAAATTGTTTTCTAGCTGATTCTAAAATTTCAATTACATTCTAAATATTTTAAAGTATATTTCTCTACTTTTCAATTATTTTTTTCTAAAGATTTTCTAATTTTTTCAATATCTTACTTGAAATTTTTTATCTTTTTGTTCTAAATTTTATATTCGTATTATTTTATATTTTCTAACAATTAAAAATTTCTTTTAACTTTTTATTAATTATGTTAATTTATTTTTGACACTTTTTAGTTAATGACTTCAATTTATATAATCTTTTTACAATTTTAAATTATTGTTTACATTTTACTTATTTTTCTCATTTTTAAACTAAAAAAAAAAAGTTAATAATATATTCTTTCACTTTTTGTTATTTTCTTAAATTTAATTTATAATCACTAATCTTTTATTATATTTGTGATTTTCGAATGAATTTCTCCAATTCTCTATTTTTTTCTTCCATTTTAAATTTTTTGTTTTCAATATACCTTTTTTTCATTACATAACTGTTAACTTCTTCTATTTTAAATTATTTTCTTCAATTTCCAGTTATTATAGTCATAGTTAGTTTTCTTCAAATTTTAATTCTTTTCTTCGAATTTCTATTACAATTTTAAATTATTTATTTCGTCTTAAATTTCTTCAGCAGTTTTGGTTTTCTCTTTAAATTTTAATTATTTTTTTCAATTTCAATTATTTTTTCTAATATATTTTTTTTTAATATAATATATTTTTATTTTTCTAATATATATTTTTTCTTATAGTTTTTAATTTTTAATTATTTTTGTAGGAATTTCTTTAATTTTTAATTTTAATTCCTTAAATTGAATCATTTTTTATAGACTTTTTTCAAATTTCTGTTTATTATAATATGTCTAAATTAAATAATTTCTTCGTTTCTCATTTCTCTCTTTAATTTAAAACTACTTTGTCTGCAGTTTAAATTACTTTTAAAAACTTATGGAAGCCGCCCAAAAGAGAATATGGTCAATTTCCAAATTGGCGCCAAAATGCAAGTGCGTGAAAATATTAAAAGAAAAGCAAATTTATATTCAAACTTATAGATTCTTCAAAAAGAGCTTAAGGGCCTACAAAATTTTTATGCAAAAAATTTGCTTGTTTTATATTTAAGTAAAGTAAATAACAAAACAAAAAATACGAATTTTTCCAGTCGCTTTGCATCATTCTTAGAGAAGACGACATTTTGACCAAAACTCGATTTACAGAATGTTTAATACACCATTTATTATATATATTGATTTATCCGAATATTTAAATTCCTGTAACTTCATTTGTCACAATATTTAACTTCCCGAAACTTTTTTTATCCGAATATTTAACTTCCAGAATATGCATTTTCCAGAAATGGTATTTATCAGACTTTCTTTTTGTCAGAATATTTAAAAAATCAAAACTCTATTTGTCAGAATATTCACCTTTCCGAAAATTCATTTGACAGAAATGGTATTTATCAGGTTTACTATTTGTCCTCATATTTAAATTTTCCACAATTTAAATTTTCAAATTATTTGACTTCCCAAATATGAATTTGTCAGATATTGTATTTATCAGACTTATTGTTTATTTGAATATTTAATTTTTCAAAATACTCAATTTTTCGATTTTGCATTTATTGGAAACTGTATTTATCAGATTTACCATTTGTCGAAATATTTAACCTCACAAATCTCCATTTCTCAGAATATTTAACCTCTCGAATTTTTGTTTGTCAGAATGTTTAAGTTCTTGAATATATATTTCTTAGAAGTTGTATTTATTAGATTCACCATGTTTCAGAACATTTAACTCACAGTAACTCCAATTGTCAGACTTTTAAACTTCCCGAATACTAAAAAGTTAGAATGTTCATTTGCCAGACACTCGGAAAGTAGATGAACAGAAAGGAGCTCACTGATTGGCCGGTAATCTTACCGGAAATATTACCGTCCAATCAGTGAGCTCCTTTCAGTTCATCTACTTTCCGAGTGTTTGGCAAATAAACATTCTAACTTTTTAGTATTCGAGAAGTTTAAAAGTCTGACAAATGGAGTTTCTGTGAATTAAATGTTCGGAAACATGGTGAATCTGATAAATACGACTTCTAAGAAATATACATTCAAGAACTTAAACATTCTGACAAATGAAAATTCGAGAAGTTAAACATTCTGAGAAATAGAGTTTTGTGAGGTTAAATATTTCGACAAATTGAGTATTCTGAGAAATGGAATTACCAGAAATTAAATATTCTGACAAAAAAGTAAGTCTGATAAATACCATTTCTATAAAATGCATATTCAGGAAGTTAAATATTGTGACAAATGAAGTTTCGGGAATTTAAATATTCAGATAAATAAATTTCCGTCTATTACACATTCTGTTAATTGAGTTTTGGTCAAAATGTCGGCTTCCCATTTTTAACGGTTGAGGTCAAGAAAAGCCTAACGCACAATGAATCGTAATCGCTAATCCTTAATCGTAAGAATGAGAGGAAGTAGGACAGACATATATCTCTGTCCTGCTTCCTCTCATTCTTACGATTAAGGATTAGCGATTACGATTCGTTGTGCTTTAGGCTAAATGTGAGAGTAGCCAAAATTGAAGCCCTTAAATTATTGTTATTATCAGGCTGGATATTGTAAGGAAAAGTGTGCATGGGAGAGGGGTTCCAGGAAATTTTCCCAACTTTAAGGATCGAAGATGGATTTGGAATGCTGATGCTGTAAAAAGAGAGTTAAGTCCTGAGGAAAAGTGTAGATAAGCCACTTACGACTTGAGAGAACTGAGCCCCGAGGTCGTGCTTATCGATGACGTAGGTCGTCTTGTGAATGTCCTCGAGATGGAGCTGTAGAACGTGTAAATTCCGACAGAGGATACCGCACTGGGGGCACCTTTCACCCTGTTTCGCCGAACCTCCTTCTCCGCCTCCACTGGCAGTACCATCCGCGCAACCGCCCACTTCCGCGTCCGCACCTGTCTCGTCCTCGCTGCACCCTGCTCAATGAAACGCCCTATATTAATTTCCAGTCATGGCGGACCTTTCATCAAAAATACTGTTAGTACTGTCAACTGCCCTCAAGCTCTGACGCCTCTAAGGTCACTCAAGTTCTCACAATTTATATGCACTTTGCGTTATAATTTGTCACTTGAGTCCACCTCCCCCTTCCAAAGTAAAATAACATTTTTCTAATAAAGAAAAAGGCAGATTTAACAACAAAATTTTACTCTTTGTTCGATTGGGGTGCATGATTATATTATAAAAAAGTTTTTTTTTTCGAATTTTCAATATTTCGAAATCCATAACTCAGAACAGCTATTTCATAGAAATACATTAATTCAAACTAAATTGTAGATGCATTTTTATCATACAGAATTTCCATTTAATCGAATATTCATATAATTAAATTTTAATTCATTCGTATTTTTATTTATAAAAATAATTATTTGAATGCATTCCATTTTTTCGACTCTTCTGTTAAAAGAAGAGCAAATGCAATTAAATTTTATTTTGCACACATTCAACGTGTAAGGAATTTATTTAAAGATAATTCAGAATTAGAGAAATAATTAATTCTTAAAAATTTAAGGCTATAAAATTTTCATTTGATAAAATTTAACATTTTTCGTGTGTTGATTTAATAACTGTTATTAGATTCTTGAACATAACCTCAAATTCTTAGTAATAACACTGTAATTTACATTTAATTTTTTGTTGTTAAACGTAAATTTCGTTTTGAAAATTAATTTTAATAATCAAAAGGTAAAGTTCAATACTCATTGAATAATATTGACTCCATAACTCGACGAGATTATATTTTACTTCTGTCAAGCAGGCGATAAAGAAAACAACACAAATCCCTGTGTTAAAAATTAACGTAAATTTTGAGTTGACCGTTTGGAGCATGTGATTTATGTTAAATTTAACACAAAATTTTTAACTGCGTGTAGGATTGATATAAAAGAAATTGTGAAGAGCTGAATTTAAACTTGACGTAAGTTTTATTTGACCGATTGATTAAAATGTCGAACATTTTTATGGCACAAATTTTAATAAATTTAATTTAAACTTGACAGAATTTCAATTTAGACGAATATATTGATATAGTCGAATTTATAATAGAATATTTATATATCTGAACTACTGTCCCTTGATCGAATTTCTATACATTACCGACATATTAAACTTGCGAATTTTCATTAATTTGATATTTCACAATGGCGACGAGTTCCATTAGTAAGACAAGGACAGAGATATGTTTATCCTTGTCTTACTAATGGAGCTCGTCGCCATCATGAAATGTCGATTAAATGGAAATTCGCAAGTTTAATATTTCGGTAATATAGAAATTCGATCAAATGACAGTTCGGTTACATACATTTTCTGTTAAATAAAAGTTCGTTCGATTATAAATTCGACTACATATCAATATTCGATTAAATTGAAATTCTGTCAAGTTTAAATTAAATTTATTAAAATTTGTCTCATAAATAAGTTCGACATTTTAAGCAATCTGTCAAATAAAAGTTACGTCAACTTTAATTCATCTCTTTACACTTTCTTTTAATAATCAATTCTAGTTACTTCAAATTTATTAAATTGAATTTCTATCAAATGAAAATTACATAATCTTAAATTTATAAGAATTAATTATTCCTCTGATTCTCAATTATCTTTAAATAAATCGAATTTTTCTTTTACATATTTGGAAAGTTAAATATATTGAATACACATTGTGACAATTTCAGACTAAAATTCGAAATATTGCCTGTAAACAAATTAACTTGGAGATCATAATTTTTATTAAATTTTAAATTTCTTTTTTTTAATTAGAAGTTTATCTTGTTAAATTGCTTGCTTTTGTAAAAAAAAATCCAAATGAATAATTGAGTCCAAATTGGTAATATTTAAACACAATATATTCCAAAAGAGATTAAACTTCGGATAATTTTCGTAGAAAAATACGTTTCTTAAAATTTTGACGATTTTTCCCTTTTTCACCTATTTTGATGATTTGTCATCTTTTTTACCTCTTTGGGGTCAAAAATATATAATTTTTTTTAAATATTGCGAAGTATGTTCATAAAATTCAGATTCAATGTTTGAATTTTTTTTTTAATTCTAAATTATTTTCTTTAAATTTTATATCCTTTATTCAATTTTCAATTAATTTCTTAATTATTAAAAAAATTCTTACCTTTTTTCAATTATTTTTTTTATTATTAATAAGTTTCTTTACTTTTAAAATCAATTGCTCAATTGTTTTCTTCAATTTACAATTTTTTTAAAAATTTCAATTCTATTTTGACAAAACCAATTATTCTTGTTAGCCCGTAAAATCATTTAAATAAATAAATAAATTCAATAATTCTCGCTTTTTTAAACTACTTTCTCCAATTCTCAATTATATTCTTTAAATTTCAATTCCATTCTACAATTTTTAATGATTTTCTTCAATTCTCAACTTTCAATTATTTTGTTCAATGGTAATTATTAATCTATATTTTGAATCCAGTTGTTAAATGTGCAATTATTTCCAAAAATTATTCCTATTATTTTCTTACTTTTTCAATTTGCAATTATTTTCTTAATTTAATAAATTTAAATTTAATAATTCTTGTTCAATTTTTCAAATTATTTTTATCCGTTGTCTATTAATTTTGACATTTTTAAAATTTCGTTTTCAATTGTCAATTATTTTCCTTATTGTTTTTTTACTATTTTCTTCAATTTTTTATTATTCTCGTTATTTTTCAATTATTCCATTCAAATATTAATTATTTTTCGCAATGTTCAATAATTTCCTACAGTTTTTTTTAATTTTCAATTATTCTGTCAAAATTTTATAATTATTCTTTACTTTTTTCAATTATTTTGTTGGGCTGTATATTAATCAAGCCATTTTTCGGATTTTGTTTTTAATTGTCAATTATTTTCGTCAGTTTGTAATTTTTTTTTTCAATTATTTATTATTTTTTCCAATTTCAAATTATTTATTCAATTTTTTAAAATATTTTTTTCACTTTTGGCAGGGAAAAATTCACTTTTTCATCTTTTGTGACGATAAAAGGTACTGTGATGCCAGTAAAATTAAATTAATTTTAAAAAATTGTTTAATAAATAAATGTTTGGCGTTTTCTAAATAGTGTAAAAATTTCCAAAATTTATTGAGTAAAAATAAAAAATATATCTTACGTAAAAAATGTGTTTATCCAGGTACCCAATGGGGTTTTACCCACTTCCCTACCCAAAGGACCTTAAGTAATTTATGGACGGTCCCTATCTGTTAAAATCGAAATAACAGATTGGAGACACCGATGTGCTATCGGTTTTCTCGATACGTGCTATCGGATATTTTTTACAGGGTTGTTGTTACTTATATAGTTATAATATTAAACAGGTACAAACGACAATAAATTATATTCAAAAATACTGTGTAGACTCGTCAAGTATGAAAGACTACACTAGCGGCCAAAATTGTGGGACCACTTACAAAAATGGGATTACAAACATACCCGTCTTAAAATGATGATAACTCTGTCAGATATAAACGAAATGAAATTTTTTATAGATCACTGGAAAACTTATAAAATTTGACGATGAATGGTACTATTTTAAAGCTTTTTTGATTCATAGAAACAGAGATTCAATATGATAAAGACAAGTGAATTTTTCGTTTTTTGAGAATTTTTATTGTTCAAGTTTGGTGGTGTGCATTTTCTAGAAAAGTAATTGGAAAAATTTTAAATGAAGGTAAATTAAACCTTGAACTATTAGCTTCAAAATAAACCGAAGAAAATGAAAATATCTTGACTGGTTCAAAAGTTATAAGTAAATGTGTGTAAAGAACAAAATGCAACAATTCCTTTGCTTGCTCCCCTCTCCGTCTATCTCCACTAGAATCATTGCGTTTTTTCGCATCGTACATTTACTTATAACTTTTAAACCAGTCAAGATATTTTAATTTTCTTTGGCTTATTTTAAAGCTAATAGTTTAAGGTTTAATTTAGCTTACTTTCAAATGTTTCCAATTACTTTCCTAGAAAATGCAGCCTACCAAACTTGAACAATGAAAATTGACAAAAAAAGAAAAATTCACATGTCTGTATCACATTGAATCTCCGTTTATATTTATCGAAAAAGCTTTTAAATAGGATCATTTAACGACAAATTTTATAAGCTTTCTAATGGTCTTTAAAAATTTCCATTTTGTTTATATTTGCCAAAGTTATCAACATTTTAAGACGGTCATATCTTTAATCCCATTTTTCTAAGTGATCCCACAATTTTAGCCGGTAGTGTATAACTATATTCTATCAGTTCTCGTACGTTTGCTAATCCAGCAAATTGATTTGTTACCTCTACAAATTTTTTTAACTAAATTTTGTTGTAGCGTCAGCAAAACGGACCGTTAGGAAAGCAAACACATTGTCACGGCTGCTCATTAAATTTCTCTAACTAACAGCAAACCAAGTCGCAAAAATCCGAAGATAACAACTAGTGATGCCGTCGATCGAGATTTTCCAAGCCCAATACAATACCAAGCCAATATTTCTAGTTTTGCTTGGTTTCATCTCGATCGACTTTTTCTTGGCTTGGTTGAAATCTTGGTGAAAGGATTCTTGAGGGAATCTTGAGTTGATCTTGGTTTTCAAGCTCAAGATTTTGACCAGATGTGCTTTTCCTTTGAAAATAATGGCAAAACGAGTTTACTCTGGATGGTGGGGCTGGTCCAGGTAGTTTTGGACAATAGCGCTATCATAAAAAATTTACTGCTTCTATTGTGGTGTGGAAATCTTGAAATTGCAAGCCAAGATCAATCCAAGACTCGATTTTTCAATCCTTAACCAAGCCAATACAAAACCAAGATTTTACTCTTGAAAACCAAGATCAAGCCAAGAAAGTTACTGAGCCTCTCAAGACAAGATCAATAAATTCTTGTCTTGAACGGCATCACTAATAACAACTAAACTATTTTTTCTCAGTGTGTGTTTTTTGGTAACGCAAAAAACAATTTTAAATTGTGATTATTTTGAAAATTAATAATAACGCTATCTGACGAGCTATATATGATTTAGTGTACTCCAAGTGGTACTCAAATTAGGGTAACCCCAACCAGATATCCACACTGAAAAAAATTCCTGACTACGTTTACT
The DNA here is from genome assembly GCA_037103525.1 of Ganaspis brasiliensis. Taxonomy (NCBI): domain Eukaryota; kingdom Metazoa; phylum Arthropoda; class Insecta; order Hymenoptera; family Figitidae; genus Ganaspis; species Ganaspis brasiliensis. Next base: position 264,104 of record JAZKLR010000159.1, on the reverse strand, counting down.
AGGAATTGACTAAACTTCCTAGTCACGAGAGGAACCCACCAAGAAATCATATTAAAAGTGACAACTTCCAATATAGTCAAAGTGACTAGGAAAATTAATTAAAGTAACTAGGAAAATAGTCAATTTGACTAATGATACTACATTTGTTTTTAACACGTGCAAATCGCTTTTTGTTTACTTTTGAATAAATTAATAGTTTATAAAGCCATAATAAATTAAGAAACCATCAAATTTTAAATTAATTCACAATAAAAAATGTTATTAAAAAAAGAAAAACAGTATCCTCAACATTCACGGGAGTTTAGTGTTGATAGATGTCTTATTGCAAACTCGAGATTAGAACCCCTGACGTTCGAATCTCAACCTTACTGGGAATGCGCGTTAACGCACTCGGCCAAGGGAGATCTTGAAGTGAAAACACATAATATCATATAGGTATTTCGGTCATAAAACAAATATTTTATTTTTTATAATATAACTTACATTTTTAATACTGGGCTAAGTTCAATTATATGAATTTATATGTATAATTTTATATATTCATATTATTAAAGTAACGTTGCAAGAATGCAAAGTTGAAACAGATAATTAGATTTGTTCTAATTTTTTAACAACAAAAAAATAAATAAATAACTTAACCTAAAATATGACATAGTATATTATATATACATATCTGGATGTTTTATTGACTAAAAATAAGATGAAAGAGCCTGTTCATCTTGAAACTTAGATTATTACCAGGACGCGTAAGTATAAAAATCGTTTAAAAACATTATAATTATAATTATTCACGTGTGTCAAACTACAACAAGTATCATATAGGTTTATTAATAAAGCTTCCTAGCTGATTTGACTAGGAAATTCAAAGTTAATATTGCTATTTTCTAATTTGTGAAATTAACCATAAGTACATAATAAAATTAACTAGGAATCCTTATTAACTTAACCAAGTTAAGATTGACTATAGGTTTTAGTTAATAATGCCATTCAAATTTTTTTCATTGCAGTTTTTTAAAGAAAAAAGTTTGAAATTCGTAATTATTCCTGAATAGTTTAATCGTTGCATGAAAAAAGTCACTTTCAGTAGAATCAGTCATATAATAGGCACAAATAGCCCTCATATTTAATATCCTATAAAATATTCGTTGTGTTCTAATTAAAGGTATATAAAGGATAGGGGCACCTTGAAATATTGACGGGCATCGAAAAGTGGCCTGTTTTCGGGGCACCCTTTAAGTCAGTCGTTTTCATCAAGGCTCACTGCGTTGACGGGGTGGAAGAGAAAGCATGATGATGAAGGACGTACGGGGGTAGTTTGGGGAATGTGGGGCGGATGGTGAAGGTCGTGGTGGCTTGGGACGAGAGAGAGAGAAAACTCTGTCATAAGGTGGGAGATGAGGGTTATTCGATTCGAGGGCACAGGGTGAAAAGAGAGAATCGGAAATCTCCAGTAGGCATTGTTCGGATCTCACCGGAATCCCTGGGCGCGTGTGCCAATGCTGGGGGTACCTCGATAAAAGTGGCACATGGCAGGGTCGTTCAACCCTGTCTAACTTTTCAGGACCCATTGTCGCTTGACGGGATTTAAATGCCATGCGATTCGCAGAGGTGATTAGCTGGGAAAACCGGTATACGCCGATTTAATTTTGTCACAGGGAACGACGACTCGTGACGCTCGAAAGCGAGATAAACAGAGATACTGGTCCATGTCTGCACGCAGAATCCAAGAGCAAAGGGAGCAGTCGACAGCAAAAGTCAAATAGGTCGCGTACCCAACTTTCCCTCATATACGGGGATTTATTATCTTTTTTTCTCAGTCGAAATAAAATACGAAAATTTCATTCTTATTCCAAATTCACGTGTGGTGTATTTTCACTCGTTAAAACTAAATTTATTCCTACTAAAAGGTTGCTATGTTTTCAAAATTTCATGACTTTTCCAGGTTTTCCAGACTATTTTTCAACAAATTCCATGACCAAATGTAAAATATATAGCACTGAAAAAAAGGTTTGTTTGGCTGAACAAAAATTTTGTTGGCTCAACCAAATTCTTTTGTTGATATACACTCAACAAAATTATTTTGTTGTGCCAACAAAATTCTTTTGTTAATTATTTAGGGTAATTTCAACAAAAAAATTTGGTAGTCCCAACAAAACTTTTTAGAGCTTAACAAATATTTTGATGGCTATTATAATAAAGAAAAAAAAGTTAAACACAGATTGTGCAAATGGAAATTCCAATATTGTTTTGATTTGTTAAATAAATGAATGTTTTTAATTAAAAAATATTTAATATTTTTTGTATCTTACTGTGAAATAATGTGTAGTTATAATAATACACGTAAATATTTCTAGGCATGAAATTTATTTAAAAACATGTGTTTATTTTTAATTTTTAAAACAATAATTGAAAGTAGTTTCATACTATTAAAAATGGAATTATTCCTTAATTATTTCTTATGTTAAATAAAGTATTTTCCACAAAAAAAAACAGAATATAAAGTAGATAGTTTTATAGGTTAGGTTTAGATTCTTGAAAACAACATATTGTGCTTAAACGTTTATTAACCTGCCACGTAAGAATCGAAATATAAATTTACTCTTTTAAAAAACCATAATATTTATTCACTTATATGACTAATTATCGACTTATGTATCATTCAGCAATACATTCTGTCAATTTTGTCACTAAACATAAAATCATAAATAAGTCCCTTTTTATTATCTTTATAAAGTATATTTTATAGTTATATTTTTTTAATTTCAAAAGTTAACTTTGTAGACATTTGATTTAGTTATCACCCATTATATAATATTCTTTTTTTTTGTTTTAAAAAACAAAAAATTCCAATTTATATCGATGTCTTTATGAAAACCAGACGAGAACATGCGTCAAACAGGATCCTATAGAATGCGCATGCGCCATCACATATTTGGTAATGCCAACAAAAGATTTTAATAAACTCAAACAAAATTTTTATTAAATACTACAAAATTATTTTATAATTTAAACTGTTTTTTGGTAATTCTAACTCTGAAATTTGACAAAGCCAACAAAAAATCATTAACAAAACTATTTTGTTATGATTACATTGCTATTTTTTCAGTGCAACATTAAAATATGACACTTTGCATTGTTGTTGGTCATTTAAAACTAATTTTTGCAAATGCAGTAAATAATGAAAATTACGAGAATAATTACAAAATTGAAGAAAACATCTGAAAAATGACGAAAATAATGTACTGTCTAATGTAATGTAATGTCTATTTAAAACCCAAAAAAAATAATGTACACTTGAAAATCAAATTCAAAAAATGGCTATACACAACCGAACAAAAAAATTAAAAATAATAATTACAAAGAATAATAAACAAAATTTTAAGTGAATAACTGAAAATTGAAACAATTGTAGGAAATATTTAAAAAATTCCGGAAAACAATTAAAAATTATTAATAATTGTACGAGATAATTGAAAAATGACGAGAATAATGTACAATTGAAAACCAAATTTTAAAAAAATGGCTAAATTAATATACAACAGAACAAAAAAAATTGAAAAAATCAAAGAATAATTATAAAATTTAAGGCTATAATTGAAAATTGAAAAAATTGTAGGAAATAATTAAAAAATTCCGGCAAACAATTGAAAATTATTAATAATTGTAAGAAATAGTAGAAAAATGACGAGAATAATTGAGAATTGAAAAAAATAATAAAAAATTGAGGAACTAGAATGAAAATTTAAGAATTAAATTAGGTATAATTTAAGAAAATAATTGATAATTGAAAAGAAAATTACAAAACGACGAAAATAATTGATAAAAGAAAAACCTAAACTGACTGGAATTTCTCCGAATAATTTTTACTATTTCGGGAGTAAATTTTACTATTTTAGAAGTAGCTTTTAGTAAAATAATTAAAACTTACTTCGGAAATTATAAAAATTGCCAGATGTGCGCAGAAATTTCGGTCAGTTTAGGTTTTACTTTTAAATAGTAGTTACTTTATCTTTTTTTTTAGTGTACACAACCGAACAAAAAATTGAAAAAATCAAAGAATAATTATAAAATTTTAAGAGAATAACTGAAAGTTGAAAAAGTTTCAGAAAACAATTGAAAATTATTAAGAATTGTAAGAAATAATTGAAAAATAACGATAATAATTAAAAAATTGAAGAAAATATCTGAAAAATGACAAAAAAAATTGACAATTTAAAACAAAATTCGAAAAATGATTAGATTAATAGACAACTGAAAAAAATTCAAACAAGAAATATTAAATTAAGAAACAAGAAAAATTATAGGAATAATTGTTGGAACTAATCACAAATTGAACCACTGCTGAAAATCGAAAAAAATTCAAAAATTAAAGAATGAAATTGACATTTAAAGAATATAATTAAAAATTGAAAAAGGTAATTAGAAAAACTAAGAACTATGAAATATAGAAGAAAATAATTTAAAATTAAAGACTGCAAATTTAAATTAAAAATAATAATTGAGAAGTGAAGAACATAATTAAAAATTGAAGAATTACATTAAAAATTAAGGAATTAAATTAAAAATTTGAGAAAATAATTGACAATTGAAAAAAAAAAATTAGAAAACTGTCGAGAATAATCGACAACAGAACAAAATAATTTTAAAAATTAAAGAATAAATATAAAGTTTAAAAAAAATTATTGTAAATTGAAAAATTTGTAGAAAATAATTGAAAATTGCGGGAAAAAATTAATAGTTTAAAAGAAACAATTGAAAAATGACGAGAATAAATGAAAAATCGAGGAAAATATCTGGAAAATGACGAAAATAATCGACAATAATTCAAAAAATAACAAGATTAATAGACAACAAAACAAAAAAATGGTAAAAATTAAAGAATTATAAAATTTTGAGAGAATGATTGAAAAAAATGTAGGGAATATTTGTAAATTGTGGGAAATAATTCATAATTGTGGAAAATAATTAAAAATTGAAAGAAATAATTGAAAAATGACGAAAATAATAATTGGAGAAAATATTAAAAAGTGAAGAAATAAATTGAAGATTAAAGATTTTAATTTAAATTGTAAGAAAATAATTGATAATTAAAAGATAAATTACTAAATGACTAAAATAATTAAACATTAAGAAAATACTTGACAATTGAAAAAGAAGTAAAAAAAGTTCGAAAAATGGCGAGAATAATCGATAATAGAACAAAATTATTGAAAAAATTAAAGAATACTTATAAAATTGAAGAAGAATATTAAATTGTCAATTAAAAACTGAAGAGAATTATAGAAAAAATTTGTAGAAAATAAATAAAAATTGAAAAAAATAATTGAAAATTGAAGATGATTAAAGAGTTACTGTATTAAAACTTCAAAAAAATAATTGATAATTGAAAAAGACGAGAATTATTGAACATTGAATAAAATAATTGAGAATTAAAGGAAATAATTAAAGATGGAGGGAATTATTTGAAAATTAAAGAATTAAATTGAAATGTGAAGAAAATAATTGATAATTGAAAGAAAAATTACAAAATGACGAAAATAATTAAATACTAAAGAAAATAATTGAGAAATGAGGAAAATAATTGACAATGGCCACAAAATTTAATTATTTTCATTTGTTTTCATAATTTCAAATTTTTTTTTATTAATTATCGTAAATTTCATTTATTTTTAGCTTTCTTTAATTCTTTTCTCCAATTTTTGTTGTTCTCATTTTTTCAATTTATTTCCAAAATCTTCATGTATTTTTCTGAAATCTCAATTATTTTTTTGTTTATTTAAAAAAAATTCTGTAATTTTTTCAATTATATCACTCAAATATGATTTATTTTTTACAACTTATCATTATTTGTACCATATTTCATTTTTTTTTCAAATTTCAAATTGTAAAATCATTTTTCAATTATTTTACAAAATTTATATCATTTAATTTTCAATTTTTTTCATTTCTTTTATAATTTCGAAAATTTTAAACTATTTATCTGAAATTCCAATTAATTTATTTAATTTTCAATTATTTATAACCTTTTCTTCAGTTTTCAATTACCTACTTTCGATTTTTTTCGTAATTCCAACAAAATTTTTGAATTTCTTCTGTTTAATTAAAAATTGTTCTCTTCAATTTTAAATTATGTTTATCTTGTTTCATCTATTTTCTCTGATTTTTAATTATTTTCTTTTTTTTCCCAATAAACTTCTGAAAGTTTCAAGTATTTTTCTGAAATTTTCTTTAACTTTTCTTTATTTAAAATATATTACCTATGTAATTTTTTCGATTATTTTTTTGCAATTTTTATCTCAATTAACAATCATTTTTTCTTAAATTTTCAATTATTTTCCCTAATTTTTCATAATTCAATTTTTTTCAATTTATTTTTAAGATTTTCAGGTAATTTTTTCAAATTAAATTTTTTGTTTTATTTTTAAAACATTTCTATGATTTTTTAAATTACTGTCCCAACTTTTTAATTAATTTCATCTTTTTTTTCAATTAATTTGCAAAAATTGCAATTATTTTGTTTAATTTGAATTATTTCTTGCATTTTTTTTGTAATTCTAAAATTTTATAAATTTCGTCCCAAAAAAAAGGTTTATTAGGGTTGACTGAGGGCCCCTGAGTTCAAGGGCCCCAGGGCACTGTCCCACTTTGCCCCTTAATAGTTACGCCACTGAATGTCACTAACTTTTGTTTTTTTCTTTAATATGGCACAATTCGTATGAAATATATATATTTAAAGCTAATATTTGATGAAATAATTAAAAGCCCGAGAATTAAGGATATTATTAAAAATAATATTTGATCGACGCCATTATCTAATTTTAATAAGGGGGAAAAAAATACGTACGTTGCAAGATAAAGCTTCTGAGTAATAATATAAGCAGATGATCAGAAGTTTTAACATAAAATTGTTTGAGTTTCGCCTGAGAGGCTGGAGCCACGTGCGATATCGTTATTAATTGGCATCGAGTGAGCGGAAGCCGAACATTTTTCTCTTGGCAAGAATCTTGCCGCACTGCCAACGAACTTTGCCCGCAGTTTGCTTTGATAAGGTTCTGAAGCGGGTCAAAGCCGTGACCTCCCTTTTGCCTTCCTATGCACACATACAGTCGCACATTATATTTTCGCACCTAGCCATGTTTTTTCTCCACATTTTTACATGAGTATACTGTCGCCAGAAAAGGAAAATAAAGAAAAAAAAAAGTAAATATATATATATATATTCTGTAAATGAAATGCACTGGCGACGATGGATAAGGAGGGAAAGAAAAATATAAACCCTTTGGGCAAAAACGGATGCGTCATACCTATAAAGAGAGCGAAAAATCCTACGCTTCAAAGAAACGAAAAATTAAGTATCGATTTTTAGGTTAGGTTTAAACAAATAAAATGTGTTTAGGATCTTCAAAAATAAGTTTTTTTTAAAATAAGTGTCCTAATTTTTATCGAATTCTCTCAATTAGTTTTCGAGCAATTAATTTTTTTCCAAAAAGGCGTTAAAAAGTTTATTTGTTAATAACTTTTTAAAGAATAATTTTTTTTTAAAACTATTTACAGGTTTTATTTCTATCATTATGTATTACTAAAATAGAAAGTTTGAATAAAATCAGAATACCCTAGATAAATCGTTGTCACACTTGAGAAAGCTTTACCCTCCTGCTTGGAAATAAAATAAATTATGACAGAAAAAATGACGTCAGAAGATGCAAATAAAAATTTTACGATGAAATAAAAGCCGTGCGGTTGCGTCCGAAGTTCGAAGGTTGCTTTATTTTCGTGAAAAAAAAAACTTGGTTGAAAAATAAAAGACCTTGTGCTTGACTATAAAATCCCAGGTGGAAGCAAGATGCGACGGAAGTGTTATACCGGAAACTTAGAATGGGTCCCAGATGTGGATTCTGTCGGGTCCGTTTCCACGTGCTTTTATGACTTTTGAAAATGTAAATTCTAAATTGAGGTAGGACCCATTCTAAAGTGCAAGCTGCATTCTCAGCCACATTTCAACTCTAATGTTTTACACGTTTCTTCGAAGAATCTCCCTTCAAACAAACGGAAATCGACCGGTATACCTAGGTTTATTTTTATCTTTATAAGAAAGCACATTCTCAGTCAGAAAATCAAAAACAATGTTCACTTTGAGACAAGATGTTTTAAATTTCAAACTCGAATTCGAGTTTCGAATTAAAGAAAACTAAAATGCATATATTTATTATTCAAATTTGAGTTGAGATTTTCATTTATTAAAATACACTATGAGAAAAAAGATTTCTTTTTACAAGAATAAAAATATGTTTACATTGATTGCATTGAAAGAAATCGTTTTTATGCTTGTTCCAATAAATACAATATATTTGGCGCAAACTCTGGTCTGCTTCTGTCATGCGCAAAACAATTTAACATAACCTCAAATTCTTGAGTACAATATTTTATATTAGGACCATTATAATATAATAGGGATTGGAATGGAAATCGATTAATCGGTCGATTATTTTGGTAGTGTCTGTTATAATCGATTAATCGAGCTGCAAAATCGATGTTAATCGATTAATATTTGAATTTTAATAAATTCTATAAGATGAATAAAAAATTCTCATTTATCACCCAATCTTTAAATCTGTAAAAAAAAACAATCTAAAATAGGTATTGGGTAAATTTCTAAAATATATCTTGTACTATTTTTTACCTTGTAATTAATTTACTTTGTTTTTATTATACATATGTATATTTGTAATTCCCTATTTTTCATTTTCTGTTTTTATTTGAACTTCATTCTCTTATTTCTTTATTGCATTATTTATGTTTCATATTTCTTTTGTTAAGTTTGGAGATATAATTTTACCTCTAAAAATTGTGATTTAGTTTGTCTTTATTTAGTTGTTTGTCGTCCAACAATGAAATGTTTTTTCTTTAATAAATAAATTAATAATTCTTTATTGTTTGGTCCAAAAAGCGTTTGCATTTTCAACTGTTTTTAACTGTCAAAAACAAACTAAAATCAACTGAGACAATACCGCGCTCTACAGAAGTCGGAAAAAATATACACAAACATATACATAATAAGCCTAACGCACAATGAATCGTAATCGCTAATCCTTAATCGTGAGAATGAGAGGAAGAAGGACAGAGATATATGTCTGTCCTTCTTCCTCTCATTCTTACGAATAAGGATTAGCGATTACGACTCATTGTGCGTTAGGCTATACATACATTTACATTACGTCATTCGATTAATCGAATAGCGTCGATTTTGCGAATTTAACAACGATTACCATTAATCGATATAAGTTTATAAGCATAATTCACAGTTGAATAGTTGATCCAATGCATTTTTATATTGGTGTAAGAAAAGTTTTTTCTCAGTGTATAATTATTTCTGTTTATCATTGGAAACGCAAAACATTTTAAATTATAACCAAAATCTAAAGTTGAACAAGGAAACGGATTTAATCTGAAAATTGTCAAATTATGTAATCCACTCCTTATCGTTATAAATGGATTTCATCTGAGACTTATTATAGATAAGATTATGCGAATCTCGTGAACTGAATACGAAGAGAACGCGTGGTATGTCTGTCTACGTTACAATAAGATCACTATCTCGAGGTCCAGTATATGGATAACAAGGCGATATACACCATGACGTCAACGGAATGTGGAAACAGACATTGTAAATTGCAAATAATAAGTGCAATCTTATATCTGGAACGCTCCTCTGATTTATGGAGTCCTATTTCCAGAAGTTTCCAGACAACGTTTCCAAATTATGTGCAATCATTTCCGCTTTCAATTTCAAGTCAATAGAAACTCAGTAAATTTTTTTATTTAAGGGCATGTGATGAAGTATGACGTCACTGATATAGGCAAAATTTGGCCGTAACTTTTCTCTTAAAATGTTCAATATTTTGTCACGAAACTTGATACAATTGGCAAAGAAAACTAACCACCGCGGGCTGCGAGGCGCCACTTGTCTCAAAACAAATATGGCCGACGTCAGAGAGGTTTTTTAAAGACAGAACAATGTAGCAGTTGGTTTTCGTTGTTTATTCTTCCAATAAGTTATTATTTTCTAAATTTTAGCATTAAAAATTATGTTAGCTTTAAGCTTAAAGTAGTTTATTTTCTTTTTGCAAAGCTACTCCGTCATCTAGGAATATGATAGAAGGCCAAAATGTAGTTAATTCTGGCATATAATAATATTATGCGGAGTCAGTGATAAAACTACGGAAAAACTAGAAATTTATTCTCTGTGACTTCCAACCAGTGCATTAAATTCAGAACCACACACAATTACTAGTGTTTTTTTAAATTAATATTATTAAAAGTGAAGTTTGTATACAGAAAATATGACTTGTTCTTGTAATACGGGAGAAAATTCGGAATTTTTGTTCAAATTCCATTTTTTTCACACAAAATAAATAATTATCAATATTATAAAATTATCATTCACTTCTAAAAACAGTTCAAAATCTTGTTTTTTTTTAAAAAAATACTGAACTCAGTGAATAAACATTGTCAAGTTCCACTCTGATGTCGGCCATATTGAATAGTTCACAGAGTAACCGATAGGGGCGTTTCGTAAATTTAAACTGCCTAAAGTGTCATTAGTAAGGTCTCCAGGGGTGGCGACTTGTAAATTTTTGCCATCAGCAAACTTCGAGGGGGGGGGGAGGGGGAGAATAAAACAATAATAAATTAAACAGTTTCTTAATTAGCGTAATTATTGTAACGCAAAAGTTGACAATTTTATTTGATTTCGAGTACATTTTCGGAATTAATAACCAAATAATCATAATAATATAAGATTTGTGAAAATCATTGCAAGTTAAAAAAAAAAATTTTAAATTGACCAACTTAATTGAAATTTGAGAAAAATAATTGAAAAATGATTAAAACATTGAAAATTTGAGGAACAAAAATTATATATTTTAAAATAATTGAAAAATGTTGAAAGAAATTGAAAGTTAATTCATAAATAATGAAACTAATTTGATATATTGAAGGAAATAGTTAAAACTAAAAAAGTTTTATTTGAAAAAGTTAATACAAATAATTGAAACTTCCGGAAGTTAAATTTAAAATTTGTGGGAAAAATTGAAAAATAATGAAAATCTTTGAAGAAAATTTTTGGAAAGTGATAAAAACAGTTGGAATTTTTTTATATTAATTTCAATTTTAGAAAAATAATTTTAAAAAAATACAGAATATTTGTGAAGTAAAAGAAACTACCTTATTACAACATGATTTCAAGAATTTTAAACTTAGGAAAATAATTACAACATAATAGAAATAATCGAAAATTGAAGAAAATAATGGAAATTTGAGATAAATAATTGACATTTTCGGAATTAATCAACAAATATTAAAAATAATATAAAATTTGTGAAAATCATTGCAAATGAAAAAGATAATTAAAAACTGACGAACGTAATTAAATTAAAACGTAAATTAATTGAAAAATAATTAATATATCTAATTAAAAGGTGGAGAAAATAATTGCAGAAATATAAAAGAAAATGAAAATTGAAAAAAATGTTTGAAAAATTAGATAAATAATTGAAAATTGAAGAAATTGATTGCAAATGTATAACAATAAAATTTGAAAATTGAAGAAAATTATTAAAATTTGAGAAAAATGTTTTAAAATTTAGGAAATTAATTGAAGAATAATGAAAATAATTAAAAATTGGAGAAAATATTTGTAAAGAAATAATAATAATTAGGAATTGAAGAAAATAATTTTAAAAATTTCAACATATATTTGTAATATAAGAAAATAATTGCAGAATGATGAAAATAATTTTAAATTGAAAAAATAACTAAAATTTGAGATAAATAATAAAAACATTTGAAAATTAATCAAAAAATAATTGAAAATGACAAAAAGTGATTGAAAATTATTTGAAAAATAAATTTAATAGTAAAATAATTGATAGAAATAATTGTAAACTGAAAAAAATAATAAAAATTTTTAAAAAATAATTTTAAAAATTACAGATTATATTTGAGATAAACAAGACTACAATTACAATTATATATTATAATTCTTCGAAGTTCAATTAATTTGAAATTTTATTCTTCAATTTTATAATCATTATTTTTCATTTTTCCCTTCATTTTTAAATTCTATTTCTCCAGTTTCAATTCTTTTCTTTAATCTTTGAGAATAGTAAATTTTTAACAATTCTTTTCTTTTATGATTTGAATTATTTGCTACAATTGTCAACTATTTTTATCATTTTTCATAAATTTTCTTTAGTTTCTAATTATTTTCAATAATTATCAACATTTTAAGACGGGCATATTTTTAATCCCATTTTTGTGTATCACAATTTTGGCCGGTAGTGTAAATGTTTCTATGTATGTCCTCAAGTAATGAAAATGAGGCTTCAAAAGTTGATAAATCCGTATTTTGTTATTTCGTGAAGTTTTAATAACAAACGATGTCTATCATAATAACCACTAAAGTTAATTTTAAGATAGAAAGGTTATTAAGATAATTATGGGTAAGGCCCTTAATAAGTAACATTTGAGGTTTATAGTTGTTTGCAAAATAAAAACCAAACACCTAAATTAATAAATAATTAGCATTAATAATATTTAATATTGTCGTTAATAGTAATAATGAGAAGCAGAATACCAATAGAAATAATAATAAAGCTGATTATAGACTAAAACAAAAGCGTCGACTTTAATTGGATTGACTTTATTCTCAATTGAAAGACGTCAATTCGAAGATGATAATGGCACTTCATTTTTCTTTTCTGCAACCCGGGATTTATATCTAGAAATGATAAACGCAGAAAGTGAAGAACAATGGGTCAAATACGTGATATGTAGCGGATAGTGTCATCCTTCTTCACCGGAGCGTATACTGCAAAATGAATCACTAATAAATTGACTTGCGCTAATTAACCACAAAGAAAATATCAAAACTAATATTTAATGCGCCATTATCCTTCAAGAGAAAAAAACACTCAAATAAAGAAACTTAATTGTAACAGAAGGTTGAAAAATTCATTTTTTATATCCAATTCTTTCTTTAATAAAACTTTAAAATTATATTGTTATATTCATTAATGTAATTAATAATTATATTATATTTTTTATGATAATTAGTGTATTACAGCATTATTGAAGTCAATATCTTCAAAACCTAATATAAATAATAATATTGATGCGCTGATTAAAAAAATGATAGTGAAAAATGTCGAGAAGGTCATCTTCAAGGTCAAAACCATAAAATAAACTCATAACAATTTGGTTTTTTGTATTTATCTCCAAAAATGTAAAATATATAAATTGTAGACAAAATAATTTGCTTTCTCATAGAGAAAGCAATAGTTGAAAATAATACAATAAAAAAAAGAAATTTTCAATTTTGTTAGAAATAAAGAATATCCATTAATTCTGTCAACTTCCAGGGAAACATATATTTTATTGTAGATCAATTAATTCGTTTTTTAATCTAGAATATTTTTGCCAAAGAAACCATGGTTAAAAACTAAAAATTAGAAAAGTTATAGAATGAAAGAAATGTTAAATATGTTAAAAAACAGAAAAATCATGAATTATGCGAATTTTTGGAAAATTATATACTTTATGTAGGTCAATTAATTCGTTTTGAGACAAGCAATATGATTTTTATGTTTATTAAGTTAAATTTTAAGCCAAAAATTTTTTTTTGGGAAAAAACGATTTTTTTCGATGAAAAAAGGTGCTAAAGAATTTTGGACTAGGTATTTTCAAAAATCCCTGTGTCAAAATTTAGATAATTATAAGTTTAATAAGCTATTAAAATTTTATTAAAATCAATTGAAGCGTTCTCGAGGTATCGTGTTGACAAAAAAGTTAATACACGCACGCATGCACATATACACACACACACACACATCTGGACATTTGCTTACAAATGAAAATTTGCACTTCTTAAATGAAAATGAGTCGATTTAGACTAGTTTTGGAAAATCGAAAATCTTAACAATCACAGAACTTCCTCGATGAGGAAGCAAAATTATGTGTTTTTGCACGCATCACTGTAAATATAAAAGATATCAAAAAATTATTTTAACAAAAGTGTCAGATCTTATTGAAATACATCTTTTATGTTCTACACATTTTTTATCAAAAGTCAATAGTTTTCGAAAAAAATACAAAAAAACACCAACCATCATGAAAACAGTTGATTGTAATATTATTACTGAACGATGCACTTGTAAATAGCACTGCTTAAAAGAAAAAAATTAAAAGCACTGCTATTTACATATTTTGATTCGCTGATTACAAAAATGACCAAAAAATTGGCGATTTTTGAAGGCACTCGAACTCCCCTGTATACGTCGCAGGTTGCCGCGCGGCAATTTGCAATTTTTTGCATTTTTCTCGAAAACTATTCATTTTTATAAAAAAAATGAATAGTATATAAAATAAGTATTTCAATAAGATCTACAACTTTATTCACAACATTTTTCAAAATTATCTATATTTTTTAAGATAAATCCAAAAAAACTCATTTTTATGATTTTTTTACAGTTTTCACCTTGAAGATGACATTGTCGACAATTTTCACTATTATATTCGTAATCAGCGCATCGAAATACATACACTGAAAAAAAAAATTATTTGGATCAAATAAAAGTTATTTGATCCAAATAAATGATTTACTTGTCTATTATCCAATAAACCTGTATTTGAACCAAATAACTATTTATTAGACCTAAGTATTTTATTTGATTGTATTAAGTATAGACTAATTTGTATTAAATACAAATTACTTGAGTCAAATAAATGGAATAATTGGAGCTAGTACATAATGTTTTGAATCAATTATGAAAATTATTTCATTCAAATAATATTTTATTCAACCTGAGTATTTTATTTTATCGCATTAAATAAACAGTAATTTGTGTCAAATAAATTAAATATTTGGAGCTAGTAACTAATATTTTAAATCAATTATGAAAATTATTCCATTCAAATAATATTTTATTCGACCTGAGTATTTTATTTTGTCACATTAAATAAACAGTAATTTGTGTCAAATAAATTAAATATTTGGAGCTAATAACTGATAATTTAAATCAATTAAAAAAATTATTTCATTTATATTTTTAAAGCAAAAAAATATTAGTTTGCATCAATAAAATATAACCCCTCTCTTGTTTTTGAGTTTACTCTTACTTAATGTTATTATAAGTATGGTGATTTTCATTCATAACATTCTTATTATTTATTTAAATACTGATTATTTTACACTTATTCACTTATATTTAGTTAACACTTAATATAACCTAACATATAAACTATGAAATAAAATTTCGCAGGGATGGTGGGATTGAGCCCGCGACGCACGCAATACGAGACTTTTACGCTACCCACGAAGCCACGCTGACTTGACTTCAAAATTACAAAAACACCTATTTAGCCTTACACATTAGTTACAATAAATTATTTACTTGATCCAAATACTTTTTATTTGTTTTTGAAAAAGAAAATATTATAGCATTAAATAATTTGTTTTACTATGACTCATAACATAATTTAATTGTGTTAAATAATTTTTATTAACGTTAAAAACTCAAATATTTCAGGGAAATAATTAAATGAAGAGTTTTAAATAACTCACAAATTTCGTTTCAATAAATTATTTATTTGACTGAAATACTTTTTATTTGTTTTTATAAAATAATATATTAGCATTAAATAATATATTATTTATATTAAATAATTTGATTTACTACGACTCATAACATAATTTAATTGTGTTAAATAGTTTTTATTAACGTTAAAAACCCAAATACTTGAGTGAAATAATTAAATGAATAGTTTTAAATAACTCACAAATTTCGTTTCAATAAATTATTTATTTGACTGAAATACTTTTTATTTGTTTTTATAAAATAATATATTAGCATTAAATAATACATTATTTATATTAAATAATTCGGTTTGCTTTAATCCATAAAATAAATTAATTGTGTCAAATAATTTTTATTTGTGTCCAAAAACCCAAATACTTGAGTGAAATAAATAAATGAATAGTTTCAAATAATTGAGCATTTGTATTAAATATATTCGTTTATTAGATTAAATTAATTATTTACTTGATCGAAAGAAGATTTATTTAGTTTAAATAAACGTGATTCAAATAATTCAAGTTATTTGAATCAAATACATATTTTTTAGATCTAACTAAAAAATATTTGAACGAAGTAAATATTTATCAAATAATTTGAATTAATTGAGTCAAATAATTTTTTTTTTCAGTGTAAGTGTACCAAGTTTTAGAAAAATCGACATGGGGTATTCGACTCGGAAGTTTATCCAAATTTTCATGTAAAAATGTAAACAATCAACAGCTCCATCAGAAGATTAGGAAAATGTCAAGAAAAACTAAATTTTGAAAATAACATGATTTAATAAAATTAAAATCTTGTAATTTTCTTAACATCAAAATTAATTACAATAATACCGAGACTCGTAAAAAGTGCACGTTTTTCTTTATTTAGTTTTTGGGTCTTGGAGAAGCGATAAATTTAGGGCTCGTCCTCTCTATAAATCTCGGCGAAAGTTCGAGTCGGATCCTGGGGAGGAAGTTGCTAATTTTTTTCTTCGCGCGTGCAATGAAACGCAATCGATGCTCGCTTGCTTGTTTCGTGGGCAGAAACGGAAACTGAATCACTGCACAAGTGACTTTAGTGTCTAGTTACTACACCAGTGTATACAGTATTATATATACATATATATGTATGTTGTGTATACTATATAGTATAGGTATCAGAAGTGGAATCACGCGGTGGATAAAGGTTCGGACTAGTTCGGACATGGCGGCCGCGCCCCATCAAGCTCAATGACCTCACCGAGGAATCGTTTACTTCACGCGTAGGAGATCGCGCGTGGCCGCTTCTCATTTCAAGATGCTGCGTGCGTTTCCGAAATAAATGCCACATTTTTCAATATCAAACAATCTTTTTCGCAAACCTTTGCATGTAAATCAGCAATGATCCCAGTCAAAGAATAGGACGAATAATGAAATATGCACACAAAAAAAAATAAAGTTCCCTGATCTGGGTATATGAGACCCATATTTTCCTTTATATTATGATGCGTTGAGTTTGGGCCTAACCTTAAAAATACCAAAAATCCAATAAAATGGCTTTTTTGTTTGTTAGAAATTGACCTGAATTGATCCGGGGCTCTTGAGCATAGGAGGCCATTGGTCAACCCTAATAGACCTTAAAAAAAAAAAAAATTCCGAAAACTTTACTAATTGTAGTAATTTAAAGTTTGACTAAATTAAACAACGAGCGCTGACGCGCGATTAGTTTATATATATCTCAAATATGATATTTAAAAATAAATTTATACACTGAAAAAAGAAATTATTTGACTCAATAAATTCAAATTATTTGATAAATATTTACTTCGTTCAAATATTTTTTAGTTAGATCTAAAAAATATGTATTTGATTCAAATAACTTGAATTATTTGAATCACGTTTATTTAAACCAAATAAATCTTCTTTCGATCAAGTAAATAATTAATTTAATCTAATAAACGAATATATTTAATACAAATGCTAAATTATTTGAAACTATTTATTTATTTATTTCACTCAAGTATTTGAGTTTTTGGACACAAATAAAAATTATTTGACACAATTAATTTATTTTATGGATTAAAGTAAACCAAATTATTTAATATAAATAATGTATTATTTAATGCTAATATATTATTTTATAAAAACAAATAAAAAGTATTTCTGTCAAATAAATAATTTATTGAAAAGAAATTTGTGAGTTATTTAAAACTATTCATTTAATTATTTCACTCAAGTATTTGGGTTTTTGAGACAAATAAAAATTATTTGACACAATTAATTTATTTTATGGATTAAAGTAAACCAAATTATTTAATATAAATAATATATTATTTAATGCTAATATATTATTTTATAAAAACAAATAAAAAGTATTTCAGTCAAATAAATAATTTATTGTAACGAAATTTGTGAGTTATTTAAAACTATTCATTTATTTATTTCACTCAAATATTTAAGTATTTAACGTTAATAAAAATTATTTAACACAATTAAATTCTGTTATGAGTCATAGTAAATCAAATTATTTAATGCTAATATTTTCTTTTTTAAAAACAAATAAAAAGTATTTGGATCAAGTAAATAATTTATTGTAACTAATGTGTGAGGCTAAATAGGTGTTTTTGTAATTTTGAAGTCAAGTCATCGTGGCTTCGTGGGTAGCGTAAAAGTCTCGCATTGCGTGCGTCGCGGGATCAATCCCATCATCCGTGCGAAATTTTATTTCATAGTTTATATGTTAGGTTATAATAAGTGTTAACTAAATATAAGTAAATAAATCTAAGATAATCAGTATTTAAATAAATAATAAATAATAAGAATGTTATGAATGAAAATTACCATACTCATAATAACAATAAATAAGAGTAAACTCAACAACAAAAGAGGGATTACATTTTATTCATGCAAACTAATATTTATTTGCATTAAAAATATAAATGAAATAATTTTTATAATTGATTTAAATTATCAGTTATTAGCTCCAAATATTTAATTTATTTGACACAAATTACTGTTTATTTAATGTGATAAAATAAAATACTCAGGTCGAATAAAATATTATTTGAATGAAATAATTTTCATAATTGATTTAAAACATTAGTTACTAGCTCCAAATATTTAATTTATTTGACACAAATTACTGTTTATTTAATGCGATAAAATAAAATACTTAGGTTGAATAAAATATTATTTGAATGAAATAATTTGCATAATTGATTTAAAACATTATATATTAGCTCCAATTATTCCATTTATTTGACTCAAGTAATTTGTATTTGATACAAGTTAGTCTTTACTTAATACAATCAAATAAAATACTTAGGTCTAATAAATAGTTATTTGGTTCAAATACAGGTTTATTGGATAATATACAAGTAAATAATTTAATTGGATCAAATAATTTTTATTTGATCCAAATAATTTTTTTTTTCAGTGTATGAACAAATAAATAGATATTCAGGACAAAATTTATGAAAAATCGTAGAGATGTTTTAAAAATAATGAAAATAATCTAAACTTGAGAAAAAGACATGAAAATCTTAAAAATAAATTGAAAAAATTGAATAATGAAAAATTAGAGAAAATAATTGTAAATTGAAAAATAAATGATTGAAAATTGAAAAAAGTAATTACAATTTGAGAAAATAATTGACAAAATTACACAATGTATTTTAAATAAAGGAAAGTTGAAGAAAATTTCAGAAAAATACTTAAAACATACTGAAGTTACTTGAAAAAAAGAAAATAATTAAATCTTAGAGAAAATAAATGAAAAAAGATAAACGGAATTTAAAATTGAAGAGAATAGTTTTTAATTAAACGGAAATAATTAAAAACTTTTTTAAAATTATGAAAAAGTACGAAAGTAATTGAAATATTGAAAATAATTAAAAAGTGGATAAAAGTATTGAAGATAACTAAAAATAAATGAAATATGGGATAATAATTAATAAAAAAAAAAAAATTCAAAAATTAAGAAAAAAAAAATAAAAGTTCACTGAGAAAAAAGTTTGGTAAAAATTCCTGTGCTGTTCACTATAAAAACGTCATAATTGACAGTCTCCGAAATTTTACCGTGCTGTCTTACAATTTTTACCGGATTTTCTAGTAAAAATTGTGGGAAATCCGGTAAACATTGTAAGACAGCGCGGTAAAATTTCGGAGACTCAATTATGACTCTTTTATAGTGAACAGCACAGGAATTTTCACGAAAATTTTTTCTCAGTGTAATTAACAATTGAAAAAAAATAATTTAAATTTTAGAAAAATACTTAAAAATCTTAGAAAATAATAAATTTTAGAAAAGGATAATAATAATTAACAATCGAGGAAAATAATTGAAAAATGATTAAATTAATTCAAAACTGAAAAAAATAGGTTAAATATGCTGGAAATAATTTAAGATTGAGACAAAAATTAAATATGATAAAAATAAATTAAATATGTTAAATTGAAAACAGTAAATAAAATTTGAGAGGAATAATTGAGTCATAGAATACATGTTTAAAAAAAGAAAAAAATGTACAAAATTAATTTAAAAATTTTAATTAATGAGAATAATTTAAAAATAGCAGAAATAATCGAGAATTGATGACAATAATAATTAAAATTTTAGAAAAATACTTAAAAATCTTAGAAAATAATATTAGAAAATAAGAATAATAATTAACAATTGGGGAAAATAATTAAAAATTGAAAAAAGTAATTGAAATATTCTGAAAATAACTTAAGATTAAAAAAAAATTGAAATATGATGAAAGTAATTTAAATATGAAAAATTGATAACAAAATAAGATTTGAGGGGAACAATTGGAAAAACCATAAAGTATATGTTTAAAGAAATATAATAATTACAAAATTACTTAAAATTATTCAAGTAAAGAGATTTATTAAAAAACCGCACAAATAATGGAAAATTGATGAAAACAATTGAAATTTCAGATAAATAATTGAAATTTGTGATAATAATTGCAAATTTAGGAAATTAATTGAAAAATAGTGAAATTATTAAAAGATGGAGAAAATCATTACAAAATAATAAAAAGAAATGAAAATTCAACATAATAATTAATTAAAATATTTGAAAGTTCAAGAAATTAATTCAGAAATTATGAAAATGATTAAAAATTGAAGGTTATAATTGCAGAATGACAAAAATAATGGTAAATTATAAAAATTAATTTAAATTTGCGATGAATAATGTAAAATTTAGGAATAAATAATTATATTGATTTAATGTTAAGGCAAAAATAATTAAAATTGAAAAAGTAGTTGAAAAAACTAAAAAAAATAATTTAAAAAAAAAAAAAAAAAACACTTTATTGACTTTTCGGAATTTTTTAGGTTAGGTCCAAACTCAGACCCTCTGGATCAATTTTGATGGCGGATTTTAAACAAATTTTAAAAGAAAAAAAATTCTATGAAATAGGAGAACGATTTTAAAGTGAGAATTTTTAGTACAAGATTAAATTTACATAATATAGAATAGAAAAATAATGACAAAAATTAAAGAATTAAATTAAATGCTAGAAAAGAGTAAGAAAATTGTAAATTGTAAAAGTGCAAAAAATAAATAAAAAAGTGCTAAGAATCTTCTAAAGAATTAAAATTAATAAAAAATAAAATAAAAAATGTATATAAAGTCGAATAAAAATTTCACAAAAGAAACTAAAAAATTTTATTTTAAAATAAAAAAGTTTAGGAAAATTAAACCAAATTATTTTTATATTATTACACTTAATACAAGTTCAACAATAAATTTAGAAAAATATAGAAAATCTAAAAATTTTATGAAAAAATAAGTAAGTTTGAAAAAAATTGACAAGATGTGAAAAGAAATTGAATAAATTGACAAAAAATGAGCGTTTTTATTTTTAAAAATATGGAAATAATTAAGACAATCAACGAATTCAAAAGTTTAGTGAATGTTATATAATAAGAAAATTGTGTAAAATAATATTAAATAATTTGCATAAGAAGGAAGAAAATTCAAGAAAATCCTGAAATAAAAAGACAAATACAAAAAGAAATATCACAAGTAAAAAAAGTAAAAATCTTAAATTGTTGTAAAAATAAGAAATTATAAGATAAAAATTAAACAGTTTCAAAAAAGTAAAATCCGAGGTGATCAAAATTCATCCAAAATAGGGCTACGTGGTTTATGGAAGACTTCTAATTGAAATTTAAAAGTTTAAATTTGTTATCTTCATACTAAAAATTTGTAGATCTTAGATATTATGATCATTTGTATTGGCACAACTTTTTAAGTTTTATAAAGAATAAAATAATAAAATTGAAATTTTCAAGATTTATCCACATTTTTTTGGGAAAATTACCAAATATTTTTTTGGTAAAAATACCAAAATTTTGAAGAATTTCTAAAACTTTTGGTAAAAACACTTTTCCTAAAAAGTTGGAAATTTTCTGAAGAATTTAGGGAAAATTTCCAAGGTTTTTTTGGTAAAAATGCCTAAATCAGAAAGAATTTCCAATACTTTTGGTAAAACACTTTACCCAAAAAATTTGGTCATTTTCCTAATATTTTTGGGAAAATTACCAAATATTTTTTTGGTAAAAATACCTAAATTCGGAAGAATTTCCAATACTTTTAGTAAAACCACTTTACCCAAAAAAGTTGGAAAATTTCCTAATACTTTTTGGAAAAATACCAAATACTTTTCTAATAAAAATACCTAAATTTCAAAGAATTTTTAAAACTTTTGGTAAAAACACTTTACTTAAGAAAGTTTACAATTTTCCGTAGAATTTAGGGAAAATTTCCAAATATTTTTTTGGTAAAAACAATTTACCCAAAAAAGTTGGAAATTTTCCTAATATTTTTGGAAAAATAACCAAATATTTTTTTGGTACAAATACCCAAATTTGGAAGAATTTCTAAAAATTTTAGTAAACACGCTTTACCCTAAAAAGTTAGAAATTTTGCGAAGAATTTAAGAAAAATTCCCAAATATTTTTTTGGTCAAAACACTTTACCCAAAAAGTCTGGTAAATTTCTTAATATTTTTGGGAAAATTACAAAATATTTTTTTTGGTATAAAAATACACAAATTTGGAAGAATTTCAAAAAAAAATTGTAAAAACCCTATACCGAAAAAAATAAAAAAATTTCCCAAGAATTTAGGGAAAATTACCGAAGGTTTTTTTTTAGGTAATGATACCCAAATTCGGAAGAATTTCCAATATTTTTGGTAAAAACACTTTACCCAAGAGAGTTGGAAAATTACCTAATATTTTTTGGAAAAATACCAAATATTTTTCTGATAAAAATACCCAAATTTCGAAGAATTTTTAAAGCTTTTGGTAAAAACACTTTACTCAAGAAAGTTTAAAATTTTTTGTAGAATTTAGGGAAAATTTCCAAATATTTTTTTGGGTAAAAACAATTTACCCAAAAAAGTTGGAAATTTTCCTTATATTTTTGGGAAAATAACCAAATAAATTTTTTGGTACAAATACCCAAATTTTGAAGAATTTTTAAAAATTTTAGTAAAAACGCTTTACACTAAAAGGTTAGAAATTTTGCGAAGAATTTAAGAAAAATTTCCAAATATTTTTCTGGTAAAAACACTTTACCCAAAAAATTTGGTCATTTTCCTAATATTTTTGGGAAAATTACCAAATATTTTTTTTGGTAAAAATACCAACATTGAAAGAATGTCAAACAAATTTTGTAAAAACAATATACCGAGAAAAATTTTAAAATTCAGGGAAAATTTCCAAAGATTTTTTTGGTAATAATACCCAAATTCGGAAGAATTTCCAATATTTTTGGTAAAAACACCTTACCCAAGAAAGTTGGAAAATTTCCTAATATCTTTGGGAAAATTACGAAATATTTTTTTGGTAAAAATACCGAAATTTGGAAGAATTTTCAAAACTTTTGGTAAAAACACTTTACCCAAAAAAGTTGGAAACTTTCCGAAGAATTTAGGGAAAATTTCAAAAGGTTTTTTGGTAAAATTACCATAAATTGGAAAAATTAACAAATATTTTTCGTGAAGAACCACAACTTGTGTAAAATTACCAAGAATTTTTGGGAAAACTACTTAACCTAAAACAATTGGAAAAATTACACAAAAAGTTTTAGATAGATAAAAATAAAACTAGGTGAGAATTATGTCTATTTCATGGACATTTCGCTTTCAAGTAAGCAAAATAATTTGCTTCCTCATAGAGGAAGCAAGAAATTAATAATATATATGTAAGTTAATTGGTGAAGTCATTTAAAAATGAAGAATTTTTAATGCAAAAAAATGTAAAAATATGGATATTTTTACGAATTCTTGATCAATTATAAAAGTTATATAGGTCAATCGATTCGTTTTGAGATAAGGAATATGATTTTGGTATTCATTAAGTTGTATTTTTAGCATAAAAAAAGTTTTTGGCAAAAAACGATTTTTTTCGACAAAAAAAGGTGCCCAAAAAATTTGGTTGGGTATTTTCAAAAATCCTTGTGTCCAAATTTAGATATTCATGAGCTTAATAAGTCATCCAAATTTTATTGGAATCCGTTTAAGCGTTCTCAAGATATCTTGTACCCAAAAAACGCTATACACGCACACACACACATCTGGACATTTGCTTAGGAATAAAAATTTTCGCTTTTTAGATGAAAATGAGTCGATTTAGACTATTTTTGGAATATCGAAAATTTTAACGATCACAAAGCTTCCTCTATGAGGAAGCAAAAGAATTATTTAGAGTTAAGAATATTTACTTCACTGATTAAATCAGTGGTTAAATTAGTGAGATTTCGCTGATTTTAATTTAGAAAGTACATTTGCTAAGTTGGAGCAGAGTTTGAATAAACTTATTTTAGTAAAATAAAGTATAGAAATTTTCGAAAATTTAAATAAGGAAGCGTTTAGAGATAAGTATTTTAGAACAATGTGTGAAAGAGTAGAAATGGAGATGAATAAATTTTGAATCTTTGGAGTTTGAAGTACCTACATATACAACAGAGCGTCGACTGCAATGGTTAGCATGTTTACGCGAATCAAGAGTGAATTTTATCGAAGTGGAAACAATGAGAAAATTAGCCGATTTGCTGCAGTTAGCGCTCAACGAGCCACAATAATATTCTGTTCCCGACATGCCAACAAATGTTTTGGACATCCCGACACATGAAATTTTATCATCCACTAATGGCACCTGCCACTGATATTTCAATAAGTCATATTAACATTTACGACTGCTTTAAATGTATTTCACAAAATGTATCAGTATAAATTTCATAAACTCGAGAAATAAAGAAAATAGAAGCAAATTTTGAAAAAATGTTATAAAATCCATCGGATACTATACATGAACAACAACATCTATATTTAAGTTGAATCTATTAATTTAGATGGAAACTGTCAGAGAAAGATTAATTTTATAACAAAGTAAACAAATGTGAGGACAAGAATTAAAATATTTTGTCTTAAAAAAAGGTTCGTTTGAATAAAAATAGCAGTTTATAAATAGTTTGGACTTGGAACGCCTGAAATATCGTACCTGGTGGCAAAGACCTGAGATATTTCTCGAATACGCAGAAGAATTATACTTTGTTTAAAGTTTGCTTAAGCATATGCCGACCATGCAGAAATATCATTTAGCTGCATTTTAACCTTTCCGCTGTAATATAATACCTGCTTATATATCGTTTGTTATGGTATTCGAATTACTGACCCACTCATATGACCTACGTGAAGGTGTGCCGAATATTCAACTGGGAATTTTTCTACGAATCTTAATGATTCATTCTCCACGTATACATAGTAAAAGATGAATCATTTTATTACGAATTTCTTAAAAAGAATGAAAATTTATTTATTGTAAATAAAATAAAAAAAAAACATAAGCTAATAATTTTTCTGTGTAAAATTTCGAACGAATATTTGCTATTTTATAAATTGTTACGGCATTATACCAAACTGCTGAGAATTTTAATGACTTTTGATCTTAAGAATCATAATAACATTAATGACTAAAAGGATTCTTCCACTTGCCATTAAATGTTATAGAGTAACAACAAAAGAATGGAAATTCAAAGGCTATATAATCCTGCCTAATCCTCTTATCCACCTGCTATTTTCAGCCTTTATGGCACGATGTTCGCCGTTCTTTACGCCTCAATGCTAAATTCAATATATAATCCCAACTCGCAGAATATCATTCCACCCCTTGCAAAAATGCTGATGACAAAATTGTGTAAAGTTTTAACTGAATTTGGACCATATACATTTTAAAAAATTCAGTTATATTTTAATCATGAAAAGAGAGTGATCAAAAGTAATTTTAACCCTTTTATTAAACGCACGGTAAATTAATTTATCTTATAGAACTATTCAATATGGCTGCCGCCGTTGTGGAATAATTATAATGTACACTGTAAAAAATAATGGAAAATTTTCCATACAAATGTAACGAATTTTTTCAATATTTGGTATGGAAATATGTTTTTCAGTACATCAGTATGGAAAAATTTCATGACATTATGGAAAATATTCATTCTTATAGTAAAATACCCAATTTCGGTATGGAAAAATTACCTTACTACAAAATTCCATACATGGGTATGGAAGAATTACAATACATTAGAAAATAATTTCATACATGTTTGGTAAAATTACAATTTTTTTAAAACAGTAATAATGATAAATTGTATGAAATTATAACTGCATAATTTTTACAATAGTTAATAAATATTTGTTTTATTAGTTCTAAGAACAATTCTGCAGTTTTAGTATAAGTTTATGAATATTAAATATTCATGTTGTAATAAAGAAACTATAAATAAACAAAAAAATTTAAGTAATTTTACTTCATTGTAAGATATATTTCAAGTAAATTAAATTGGTACACATTTATTTTCTTCTCTTAGACAAATAAATTTTAAAGAATTATAACCAAATGAAATAATTTGAAGACAAGATATGATTACGTGCTAGATAGCGTAATTTTATAAAACAATTTATTTCTAAAAAACTTTAATTATATAAATTAAATAAATTCTATTATTTAAATAAAAATTCCCCTCAATATATTATATGTAAATAATTTTTATAATTTACTTTTGTATTAAATATTATTGAAATTAATTATTTAAATAATATTTTATTTTTAAATAATAATATTAAATTAAAATTATAAATAATAATTATAATAATTATTTGTTAATTTTGTTTACATATTTTGCAATTATTATATTAGAATATTCATTTATAAAATTAATTTGGTGTATTTAATTAATTTGGTTGTCTGAATGGTTAAGAAGAGATTGGGCACTTAGTCGAGAAGAGGTTATGTTCAAAGTCATTATTTTGCTTTTTGGAATAGAAAAACTATTATACTGTCATTTTTTCATTTCAAAAAGTAAAATAAGTACTTCAAAACGTGTTTAATCCTTCTTAAATATCCAAACAATGTTGTAATTTAAATATAAATTTTTTTAATATTGAAACCTCGATTAATAGATAAAGGAATATAAAGAAAAGTTCTGTGGACTAGTATAACAGATCATTGTATTCCTACTCTCTAAATCTGAATTAGTTAAAAATAACTAATTATTATTAGTAAAATTGTGGCAGAGTTTTTGTTTCAGCCATCAGTGAAAAATAACTAATTATTAGTAAAATATGACTAATTAATTAAATCATTTTTTAATTTGGAATATTTTTTCCAAAGGAACTATGGTTAAAAAATAAAAATTTAGAGAAGTTATAGAGGGATCAAAATTTTTGAATGTCAAAAAAACAGACACTGAAAAAAATGTCGTTTTTAGTCGTAGCAACAAAAATTTGGTTGATCCAACCAAATTTTTGTTGATACGACTAAACATTTTTTTCAGTGGAAAAATGATAAATTATGCTAATTTTTGTTTATGTAGGTCAATTGATTTGTTTTAAGACAAGGAATCTAATTTTTTAATCTATTAAGTTGTATTTATAGCATGAAAAACATTTTTGTCAAAAAACGATTTTTTCGATGAAAAAAGGCGCTTGAAAAAATTTGAGTGGGTATTTTCCAAAATCCCTGTGTCAAAATTTAGATATTAATGAGCTAAATAAGCCTTTTCAATTTTATTGAAATCCGTTGAAGCGTTCGCGAAATATCCTGATGCTAAAAAAGTTGCTTCACACACACACACACACACACACACACACACACACACACACACACACATGTATATCTGGACATTTGCTTAAAAATGAAATTTTAACTTTTTAGATTAAAATAAGTCGATTTAGACTAAAGCTCAAATTTTCATTCTTCAGCAAATGTCCAGAGGAATGTTTGTGTGTGTGTGTATGTGTATGTGTATGTGTGTGAAGCAACTTTTTTTTGTCACCAGGATATTTCGCGTACGCTTTAACGGATTTCAATAAAATTTGGTAGGCTTATTAAGTTCATAAATATCTAAATTTTGACACAGGGATTTTGGAAAATACCCACTCAAATTTTTTCAAGCACCTTTTTTTATCGAAAAAAAATCGTTTTTTGTCAAAAATGTTTTTCATGCTATAAATGCAACTTAATGCATAAAAAATTATATTCCTTGTCCCAAAACGAAATGAAAGTATATAATTCTACACCAAAAATTCGCATGATAATTTATCATTTTTTTGTTATTTTGACTAAATTTTGTTCCCCCTATAACTTCTCTAATTTTTATTTTTTGACCATAGTTCTTTTGGAAAAAATATTGCAGATTAAAAATCGATTTAATTGGTCTACATTAAAGTATATATTGCCCTGGAAATTCATGAAATTAATGGCTTTTTTTTATTTTTAACAAAATTGAAATTTTTTTTTTTTTATTAATTAATATATTGCTTTCTATAAAAGGAAGCAAAGTGTTTATGAAATGAAAATAATATTCACCTATTTTTATTTATTTTTAATTACAAAATATCTGATTTGTGAAATTATTCTTTACTTGAATGAATTTTTACGTTAATATTCTCTGAATTTAAATTAATTTGCTTATTTGTGTATTTTTAGTAAATTGGGAGAATTGAGGCGACAATTTTTTGCCATGAACTTGCTAATGGGATCGTCAACTATGCACATATACATATATAATAGAACAATACGCATATATGCGCGTGAAAAGCAATTATTGTAAAGACTCTTGGCCTCACAATATACCGAGCACAGATGCAAATATTTGCCAATTTGATTAAAATAATGGTTGTAATTAACTAAAAGGGAAGCTGCATTTTACAGTAAACGACTCTGTATTTTTCAATTTTTTCTAATTCAATTTAAATGTCATTTTTTATTTATATACATTTGTTTCGTTTATTACTAATTCTATCTTTATGTAATTTAATTATTAAAAAATGAACTAAAATAAATGAAAATAAATATTTAAAAAATTAAAATTTTACAAATAAATCTGAATTCCTTATTTAAAAAAAAAAAATCATGATTTTTATCAGCCCTGAATGTGTAGTACATTATTGTAGCTTTTTTATTGTTCTTTTATTATACATAAAAGTGTAAGTGCAAAAATGTATAACTTTTTCAAGCATACATTTTTTCCGTGAATTTTGTTATATTTAAGAAATAAAAACATTGAAGACGACTTGCAGAGCATCATATGAAAATTTGAAAAAATGAATGTGCGTCAGTTCATGTCATGCTATGTGTCACCCCATATGGACATGTGCTGATACAAAAACGTGTTTGCATCTGCATGAAATCCCTCCGGATGAAATTTCCACGTTCAGGGCAGCATCCAAATTTGAATTTTCATATTTACTTTATATGGTAAAGGTAAACTTTACCCAAAACATTTTTTCCGTGCGCTTCACAGGTATAACATAAATAATGTACTTTTTTAATAACATATATTTTTAAATATCTTTTTTAGATATATATATTTTTTTAAATAATATTTTATAATATTGTGTGTGTGTGTGTATATTTGTGTGAGTTAGAAATTGTAAAGTTTGTGAAAACTTCAAATTAAAATAGACAATTTTTTTTCATAGTATGATTTCTAAATATTATAACAAAATATATTCAATATAATATTTCAATGCGTATATAAAACGCAATTAAATAACATCAAAAATATTACCTGAATAACAAGAATTTGTTTAACAAGTTTTTCATTCGTTTTTTTACTATAAACAATATATAAATATTAAATATACAAAAAACGGAAGAAAAACTGTATCAATAAATCGTTTCAATTGAAATTTAGAAAGAAATTGTGGAATCATGCTGAAAACGTCGCAGCGTTGAATGACTTCAACATATTGCACAATTATAGGAATGCACATTTACGAGAAATATAATTCAAAAACATATTGTGTAATGCTTCAATATTTATCTGTTTTGTTATTTTCATATTTCGTATTGTGAACGAGTTTAATGAAATTGTTATATACTTTTGTTTATTAATCTGTATATTCTAACGTGACATTTGATTTCCCGACAATTATTATTTTCATTGAGATGTGTTATACAATAATAATTATTATCAATTGGAATTAGATATAACTGATTTATCGGCAATCACCTATTATTCCAAGAATTCTGATTGATTTCTTTATAAATAAATTGTGACGTATATTAATTTCAAAACCATAATAATTAATTATTTATCAAATTAATCTAGTGAAATCAATTTTGTTGTAAATTTGTTAAAATTTGATCTATATAGAAAAATATAAAAAAGATTTATTTGGTAATTTTATTTGATCAACATTTTCAGGCATACATTTTCAAGAAACCAAGAATAAAGTCTGCTAAGACTGATACATTTCTGACCACAAAAGATAACAGTTTTATTAAAAATAACATGAAACTTGTTACAATACGAAAGAAATAAAAAAAATCGTATTTGTCTCTTTTATTATAAAAAATAATCCTGATATACTTAAATTCCATCTAAAGATTAGTTTACAAAAACTTCATTGTTTACTTAAGGAGGTTTATCCAAAAATTGATTTTGAACAGATTATTATAAAATTTTAATGACATATTAAATGCATTATTTTACAGGTATTGTTACAATTTTATTGAAATTTACCATTCTGTTTTTAAGATATAAATTTACAAAGTTGGGAATTTTACATGGAAACAGTAACAAAACGCGCAAAATGACTATATTTTAATTAATTAAAAAAAAACGGCTTTACATAATAAATTAATATTAAATTAATTTACTGTACGGTTGTTAAGAAAATGTTATACAAGGTTAGTAATTCTTCTATTTTTTTATATAAACAGGATCTCTAAATCTGTATCAGTGAAAAGTGGGCTACTAATTTAATTGGTGAAAAATGCTACTAATTTTTAGTCAATATCTACAAAAATTTTAATCGAAAAAGAAAAAAATACTGAATCAAATAATTGAAATTTTACTAATAGTTAGTAGAAATACTTACTAATTTAAATTAATAACTTACTTTTCGCTCAATTCATATTTAGAGACGAGTTACGTTCTTTTTACAATTTTAAAAATAGTAAAAAAAACAAACTAAAACTTTAAGTATCTACAGAGTTCAGAATTTAAGCCAAAAAAAGTTTGCTCTCATTTATATTCAGAAAACATCAGGTATATGGTTTGGTGACCCAACTCCGAAGTTCTCTTCAAATGGAGACGCATGACTATACTCCCCACATTTTAATTTAAATAATGTTCATGTAACTTAAAGTCAAGTTTTCTCATACAATTCTATTATAATTTTTTTTACTTGAATTATCATTTAACATAATCTCTATTTAATATACACTACCGACCATAATTGAATGGACACCTTGCGGAGCGCGATTAAAAATTTGAACTGTGATAAATCCACAAAAAATAATCCTAAAAAAATTCTCAATATTGATTCGGAAAGCTTATAAAATTTCTAAAAAGATGATTGGTATCCGAAAGCAATAGCTTAAACAGTTTTTTAATTATCACAAGGGAAATATTAGGTAATTTTTCAATTTTTAAGAGTTTCTAACTTTAAATTCAACTCTTTCCCTAAGCGAGAAAAATTGAAACTTTGTACGCATAATTATTGTCTTTTCCCCTTTAATTTGAGCTTTATAAATTTTTTTTTAGAAATTTTTTAGAAATGTTAAAAAATGAAATCAATTGAATCCTTATTCTTAATCATACAAACATTGTTAGCATTTTAATTCTTTTGGATTAAAATGAATCAAACTGACTAAATAAATATAAATTCCGAATTCCTTTAATCTGAACCAATAGAATTTTTTTCCACTTTCGTGAAACTATTTTAATTCATTTCAATTCACACCTTCTTTCTGTGCAATTTCAAAGATGATGCTATACAGCGTTCAATGAACTGGATGATACAACTAACCTTTGTTATAGAAAGTATACACAAACCTAAAACAATGTCTATGCAGTTTGTAAAAAAAAAAATTCAGACAGCACGAACTGAGAAAACCAAAAGCAGATCATGTGCAATCTGATATTTAAATTTTAGCAGATAGGAATCTTTTAAAGTTATATCTGTTAACTATATAAAAAAGTGCAATCTGTTGGATTAAAAATAGAATTTTAATGAAGAAACAACGCTTTAACATAATAATAATAATTCAAAATATTTGTACATTAATAAGGGGGCGTGTAAAAATGGTAAGAAAGACAAAATTACGAAATAAATGGAATTTATTTACGATTCAAATTTTTAGGTTGAGGGCATAGTTCATATACCACGTGGACAATTTTTCAGACTTTTGACCCCCTCTTTGTGAACATTTTTTCCCAGACCTCGCCCCCCCCCCCCCAAAAAAACAACATTTAATAAAGAAACTTCAATAATTTTTCTATAAAAAAACCCCAAAAGAGTTATATTTTTATACCGATTATCCATTATCTCTTAAGGTAAATGCGTCAATAATCGTCACCGTATACTTTAGTAATGGACAGTTGTTCATCCATAAATTTTGTTTAAATAATAAACAAATTTTTTTATTGATTTTTAGCTAAAATGACGTTATTTGAACCAGCCAAACATTTAAAAAATAGTTTTTAAAGAAAGAAAATAGTAAAAAACAAAGATTATGAAATTTTTTTATGATTCACACTTTTAGGTTATGTAGTTAATAATTTATGAAGTATTTCGATTAAATATAAATTATTGCAGACATTTTATGGTTAATACAAAATAAAAAAATTATAAAATATTCTAAAAACAGTAATATGAAAGCTGACAATGTTAAATAACAAATAATGTAATTATCTAATGTTCAAAAATCTGCATATCCGTTTCTAAATTATACATACATTTTGGATTGGCTAGGGCAAAAACTATTTTCTTAATCGTAGTCAGTCAAAAATGTCTGTATAATGTAGGAATGGATATGTCGATTTTTTAACATTAGATAATTACATTTGTTATTTAACATTGTCAGCTTTCATATTGCTGTGTTTAGAATATTTTATCATTTTTTCATTTTGTATTAACCATAAAATGTCCGCAATAATTTATATTTAATCAAAATATCTTGTTTTTCTATAATTTTATTTTTATGCTTTATTACAAGCTTTAATATATTTTTATTATTATATAGGGGGAAAACGGGCAAAATAAGAGATATGAATTATTTCGCCCGTTAAACAAAAAAGAATTACTAAATATGTGTCTCAAGACTTGTATACACTGAATATTATAACATTTCACAAAAGAAAACAAAAATGTATCACGATAATAATTTCCTAAATGAGCGGGAATTTTTGAAAAATCTAATAAACTACTTTGAATATTACATTCGTTAATTTGTATGTACATTTTCTATAAAATTTACGTAATTTGCATTATGAAAATGTATATCTTTTTTAACAAGATAATTTAAACAATATGAAGATTAAATCTGGATCTGACAAGAAAAGTTGCCTCCTAGAGAAATACAATTTAATTATTACTAGCAAAACAAACATTGCATTGTTGTTGGTCATTTAAAACTATAAATTTTTACAAATTCAAATAATGAAAATGACGAAATTGAAGAATATATCTGAAAAATGACGAAAATAGAAAACAAAATTAAAAGAATGGCTACTTAATTAAACAATTAAAGAAAAATAGTTTAGAAAATTAAACAGTAAATATTAAATTTAAACAAAATAGTTGAAAAATTGTAGGAATAACTGTTTGAAATAATTGCAAAATGAAAAACTGGATTGAAAATCGAAAAAAATAATTGAAATTGAAGAAAATAATAAAAATTTTGAGGAAATAAATTGAAAATTTAAGAATTACATTAAAATTTGAAAAAATAACTTATAATTGAAAAAACAAAAATTACAAAATGACGAACATAATTTACAGTTGAAAACAAAAATTCAAAAAATGGCTACATTAATACAAAACCGAACAAATTAATTTAAAAAATCAAGTAATAATTACAAAATTTTAAGATAATAATTGAAAATTGCGGAAAATAATAAATAACTGAAGAAAATAGATAAACATTCACTAGAATAATAGGCAATTAAAAAACAAAATTAAAATAACTAAACAAGAAATACTGAATTCTTATACTAATAATAATATTTTAAATATAATATTTAAAAATCAATTAATATAAATGACATAAATATTTATTTAGGACAAAATTTATAATATTTTAGAATTAAAAAGAATTGCAAAAAATAATTGAAATTAAACAAAATAATTGAAATTAAACAAGATAATTGCAAATTTTGCAAAATTATTTGAAAAAAAATAAAATTAATTAAAAATTGGGGAAAGTAATTTAAACAATCATAAAAATGTTTAAACATAAAGAAAATAATTTAAATTTGAGAAAAATACTTAAGAATCTTACAAGTAAATTTAAACAAAATTGAATAATGAAAAATTAGAGAAAATAATTGAAAATTGAAAAAACATGGTTAAAAATTGAGATAAATAAATTAAAATTAAAAAAACAATTAAAATTTGAGAAAATAATTAAACAAATTACATAAAATATTTTAAATAAAGGAAAGTTAAACAAAATTTGGGAAAAGTACTTAAAACTTTCAGAAGTTCATTGGAATAAAAGAAAAAAAATTAAAAATCAGAGAAAATAAATGAAAAAAGATACAAATAATTTAAAATTGTACAGAACAAGCTTTAATTAAAAAGAAATAAGTGAAAACTTTTTGGCAATTATGGAAAAGAACGAGAAAAAGAACGAAAATAATTGAAAATTGAAGAAAATATTATAAAAAAATAATATAAATAATTAAATAATTGAAAAGTCAGATAAATAGTTAACAATTTTTGAAATTATGAAACAAATGTAAAGAATTGAAAATTGAAGGAAATAAATTTGGAACATAATTGAAAAATGTTTTTAAATTTTAAAACTTGATGAAAATAATTAAAATATGATACAAACAATGATAAGTTGTAAAAAATAAATGACATCTAAGTGTGTTAATTAAAAAAACTACAGAATTTTTTTTAAATAATAAAGAATAAATAATTGAAATTTGACAGAAATACATGAAGATCTTAGAAATCAATTAAAAAAAAGAAAATAACTAAAAATTGGAGAAAAGAATTGAAGAAATAATCTGAAAGTCATTGAAATTTACGATAATTAGTAAACAAATTTTGAAATTATAAAAAGAAATAAAAATAATTAAAAATTGAAGAAAACAATTGAAATTTTAGTAAAATTCTTAAAAATCTTAGAAAATGAGAATAAATAAAAAATGGAGAAAAGACTGGAAGAATGCTAAAAATAATTGAAATTTACGATAATTAATAAAATTTTTTGGAAATTATGAAAACAAATAAAAATAATTAAAAATTGAAGAAAATAATAGAAATTTGAAAAAATTTTAGAAATTAATTTTATAAAATGAGAAAAACTAAAAATTGAAGAAAAGTTTGGAAGAAAGCTAAAAATAATTGTTTACGATAATTAATAAACAAAATTTGAAATTCTGATAACAAATGAAAATAATTGGAAATTGAAGAAAATATTTGAATTATCAGAAAAATACTTAAAAATCTTAGAAAATAATTTTAGAAAATGAGAATAATAATTAACAATCGAGAAAAATAATTGAAACATGATAAAATTAATTCAAAATTGAAAAAAATAATTAAAATATGCTGATAATAATTTAAGATTGAGAAAGAATATTAAATTATGATGAAAATAATTTAAATATAAAAAATTGAAAACATTCAATAAAAGTTGAGAGAAATAACGAAAATTGATGAAAATAATGGCAATATCGGATAAATAATTGAAGTTTTTATAAATAATGACAAAATAGTGAATATAATTATAAATTGATGAAAATCAAGAAAAATTGCAGAATTTATTTTTAAGCAAAAGAAAATAATTAAAAAATCTTTATATAATGGAAAATTGATGACAATGATCTAAATTTGAGATAATAATTAAAAATTTAGGAAATTAATTGCATGTGTACATATTTTAAACTTCTTCAAAAACCATAATAAATTTTTAAAGCCTTTTTCGAAACTTTTTTTTTACACAATTAACAATTAAAAACCAACACAACAAAATAAAATAACAGGGACTAACATCACTTCAGTTTTTAAAACGTGGACAGAAAAAGATGAATAAATATAAATACATACTAACTAACTTCAGGAGTTTATACGGAGATTATTATTATTTAATTAATAATAATTTTCTTATTTTTTCAATTTGCAATTATTTTCTTTAAATTTAGTATTTCTTGTTTAGTTATTTTAATTTTGTTTTTTAATTGCCTATTATTCTAGTGAATGTTTATCTATTTTCTTCAGCTATTTATTATTTTCCGCAATTTTCAATTATTATCTTAAAATTTTGTAATTATTACTTGATTTTTTAAATTAATTTGTTCGGTTTTGTATTAATGTAGCCATTTTTTGAATTTTTGTTTTCAACTGTAAATTATGTTCGTCATTTTGTAATTTTTGTTTTTTCAATTATAAGTTATTTTTTCAAATTTTAATGTAATTCTTAAATTTTCAATTTATTTCCTCAAAATTTTTATTATTTTCTTCAATTTCAATTATTTTTTTCGATTTTCAATCCAGTTTTTCATTTTGCAATTATTTCAAACAGTTATTCCTACAATTTTTCAACTATTTTGTTTAAATTTAATATTTTCTGTTTAATTTTCTAAACTATTTTTCTTTAATTGTTTAATTAAGTAGCCATTCTTTTAATTTTGTTTTCTATTTTCGTCATTTTTCAGATATATTCTTCAATTTCGTCATTTTCATTATTTGAATTTGTAAAAATTTATAGTTTTAAATGACCAACAACAATGCAATGTTTGTTTTGCTAGTAATAATTAAATTGTATTTCTCTAGGAGGCAACTTTTCTTGTCAGATCCAGATTTAATCTTCATATTGTTTAAATTATCTTGTTAAAAAAGATATACATTTTCATAATGCAAATTACGTAAATTTTATAGAAAATGTACATACAAATTAACGAATGTAATATTCAAAGTAGTTTATTAGATTTTTCAAAAATTCCCGCTTATTTAGGAAATTATTATCGTGATACATTTTTGTTTTCTTTTGTGAAATGTTATAATATTCAGTGTATACAAGTCTTGAGACACATATTTAGTAATTCTTTTTTGTTTAACGGGCGAAATAATTCATATCTCTTATTTTGCCCGTTTTCCCCCTCTCTATAAATCTCTAGCGGGCGAACTAATTTATCGCTCTTATTTCGCCCGTAAACGGGCGATTTAGACACTCCGTAAAAAAAATTCAAATTTTACAAAACGTGGGGGTAAGATGGGGTACCCCCTGGGGGCAAGATGGGGTAGTATAAAAATCAACCTATTTTTGCCTACAAATTTCGCAAGCATTTTATAAAATAAACTAAAAAACCAATTTAATTCGTAATTTTAATTCTCCCGCATGTAAAATTAAATTACAAAGCTAACCTCAAAAAACGATAACATTTATAATAAATAGGTATTATAAATATTGTGTAAAATCACCAAAAGAAGATATTTTTTTTCATAAAAAAAAATGATTTGTTTTCAGTACCGTATCCTTCCCTCACTTCCTCTACCCCGTCTAGCCCCCACATACGGAATTCCATTAAAAAATTAATTTCTAAAAATTAAGTTTCGAAACGAAATAAACAAGTGCTTAACTTCAAGTGTAATCGTTGTTGAACATAAAAAAAATTATATAGTATATAAAATGTTATTAAAATAACAAACACGTTTTAAATAAACTGCAAAAATGATAAGAAAATCGTCAAAAACAGTTTTTTTCATGTAACAAATAAAAAACTCGGTTTTGCGACTTGATCAATTAAAAACTATTGTAACAGTGCTATGTTATGCAAAAAATGATCATGAATGGTTAATTAGTTTGTTAATTAAGGCACCTCCCCTATATTAACTAGATGGCATAAGAAAGTGGTAAAAAACAAAAATTATGAAATAAAGGAAATTTTTTCTACAATTCACACTTTTAGGTTAAGTAGTCAATAATAATTTATGAAGTATTTATTTTTTAATTATACTAATCTGAAATTCGAAACCAATGTGATTTTCCATTGAATTTACGAGCGAAAGGAAATCCAACGGTCGCAAATTGCCAAAATTCTTTCATTTGAAGCACATGTGAAGTGTCACGAGACTAACATATTGCTTTAAATTACGTTTTCAGATTTAATTTATTAGTTTTTTATTTATTTGTTTTTATTTATTTTTTTAATAGTATTTGTGCGGCCCTGAAGCCGGAGAACTACCTTAATTCTATATTTAATTAAGTAACAAATGTTTCAAAAAAGACTTTTTCATAAAATACTGATTGCCAGAGATTATTATTATAATAAACAAGATAATTTTAGTTTTATAGAGCTTCAAACCTTAGGTACCCCGTCTTGCCCCCACCTCCCCTACAATTGTTTATAACAATTGAAGAGTGATTTTTTCATTAAAACACTAATTTTAATCCAACAGATTTCATTATCTTAGTTAACAGATAGCACTCAAGACTGCTATTTGTCAAAATCGAAGTAACCGATTGCAGATACCTATGTGCTTTCGGTTTTCTCGGTTCGTGCTATCGGATATTTTTTACAGGGTAGTTACTTTTTCGCTTAACAACAGATACATCCAGATTTATTCCAAAACATTGTTTCTTGGCATAGATTTTAAAGTCAAAACACGTCCCTATGTCGGCTTTCATGTTTTTTTTTTTGCGAGAGTCTGTTTGCTAAAGTTGAGAAGAGAAATACGCACCTCTGAACACGTTTCGCACAAGAGTCATGCTCATATTCACGTGCGCGGATTCCTAGCTGGTCCTCGCGCCTCCAGTATTCCAAGGGACGTGGTTCTCGTGTCCGGCAGCGCTCAGGGGATATCCTGTGTCATATCTGAATATCCTTCGTCGTGCGGGACGACGTCGTCGCCGTTCTCACGGCGACCCTTGTTTTTTGAACCTGAGGAAAGCTCGAGCGCGTGGTGGAATCGCGTCGCCGCTTCGCGATCTCGTTAGCGCCTCCTGGCGCTTTTTCTCGTGGCGCGACAGAACGGAGAACGTATAAGCGGCGACGGGCTCAACGTCAACGGCACCAAACCCGGACATTAAGCACGACTTGTGCCCACCAACATGAATCACAACTCGCTTCGGCGTTACACTTGATGAAAAAAAATTCTGCAATCAGCGATGAGGAACTTGCACAACTTTTTTTTTTTTTTTTTGAAAGAGACGAGCAGTGTATTTTGCGTGAGTATGGATCACAAATGGCTGCTGCGGGACGAGAAATGATTCACTATATTAGTTGAGGTTGGGCGTCCATCCGTGATCTTTCTTTATTCCACCTTCCTTTTGATTGAGACAGACGAGGAGAAAGAGAGAAGAGGAGAGCGACTGTCGTATCCTTCGCTCGCACGAATACTATTCACTCTCACTAATTATTTCAGAACGCACCAGCACAACAATCGCTTCACCAATTAATAATACCTGTCTAGAAAAAAATGGAAAATTTCAATCTCATTTTGGACAAACTGATTTTGTGGAATCAGTTAAACAACACCCAGTCCACTGCACATGCACACTTGATAAACTTTTGATCGAGGAGCAGGAGGGAGGGATTTTTGGGGTTGAATTATAGAATATAAAAAAAGGAAGAGAGAAGAATAAGAAATGAAATAGGGAAAGACCGGTGTTAGGGCATGGCAAGGCAAGAAATGTCGGTGTTGCTACTGGCGAGAAGTAGCACCGGTACGTTTCTAACTAACACACAGAGAGAGACGGATTGGGACTGCTGGGTTTACTATAGGATGGGATGGATGGCGATGGCGGCGAGAGCAGCAGCCACCGCCCCCATGCTTCTTTCTCTTTACCTCCCCCGCAGAATCCCCTTCTCCAGCTGAACGTCATCCTCCCACCCGGGACTTCCCCTGATCCCTTCTCGTCATAGTATTCCTATTCCCGGTGTTCCCCTCTGTTAGTCTGCTACTCTGCTGGGATGTACAAATGTAACCCAGCATCTCCCTCTCTATTATTCTCCCCTTTTATCGTCACCCCCACCTTTGGTCAGTCGCCACGTATATCGTCATCAGGTCCCCTACCTGCGCGTGTCGACGAGTTTACTACAGCGGTCGACGCCAGGAACGTATCGATACAGTTTCTTATCTTTCCTATACTGGATGCTGCAAACTTTCTTGGATTAGGCAGTTCTAGTAATTAATTGTCGAGGTGCGATACTATCGGGAAATTATTGGCAAGGGGGATAAATTACACACACACACACAAAAAAAGTTCTGTTAAATGTGCCATTAATACTCGAGTCGATAAACGATAAAAATGCTCCACTACATATAACTGCTTTACTTTTCTACAGATTAAGAATTTTTCTCTGTATCCTATATATCGTTTCCAGAATGTCGCGCTGTTCACTCACAAAACAAGCCATTAACCTTTATTGTATAGATAGAGGAATCCTCTAATCTCAAACAAATTTTCATTTTGATATACTTGTTTCCAAGAGGAGTTCTTTTACTGATAAGAGGTGAATCCTTTCATTGGTACACGGAAGAACTTTTGGTTTTAATAGTTAATATTATAATATGTATTTTTACAAAATTTCGATTGTAAATCAGGATATAACTGTAAAATGGTATTTTATAC
This sequence comes from Ganaspis brasiliensis, assembly GCA_037103525.1. Lineage (NCBI taxonomy): Eukaryota > Metazoa > Arthropoda > Insecta > Hymenoptera > Figitidae > Ganaspis > Ganaspis brasiliensis. Next base: position 223,387 of record JAZKLR010000159.1, on the reverse strand, counting down.
TATAGGACTAGAAGAATATACTTTTTTAAAAGTTAATGTTTATATATTTTGAAATTAAAATTTACTATTTAAAACTGGAAAGATTGCTTTTTTTAAAAGGAAAATGAAACTAGGAAAAAGTATAATCTAAAAAAAATAATTAAAATTATTTAATTTTTATTAAATAATAATTTTTATAAAAATATTTACAAAAATAGGTTAAAAATATTACTGTATTCAATAGGAAGCAACAATAAAATAAGTTCATCTTGAACATCTTACTATTAAAAAGATTATATTTCAAAATAATGCTTTCCCCCACAGCACCGAAAATTTCCTGAAAATTTATTAAAGATTTATTTGCAAACTTCGGAATATTTAGGTGCGAAGCTTAGTGAAAATTGTGTAAAGATTTAAATGTCCCGATTAAATAAATGTTTATCGTAAAAGTTGACTGAAGATTTAAATTAAATTTTCGTGAAATTTTCGTCGCGAAAGTTTACTGAACATTTAAATTACATTTTCGTGAAATTTTCGTCGTGAAAGTTTCCTGAACATTTAAATTACATCTTCGTGAAATGTTCGTCGTGAAAGTTGACTGAATATTTAAATTAAATTTTCGTGAAATGTTTGTCGCAAAAGTTGATTCACCATTTAAATTAAATTTTCGTGAAATGTTTGCCACAAAAGTTGATTCAACATTTAAATTAAATTTTCGTGAAATTTTCGTAGTGAAAGTTAACTGAAAATTTAAACTGAATTTTTGTGAAATGTTTGTCGTAAAAGTGGATTGAACATTTTAGTGAATATTTGATAAATGTTGAGCGGAATGTTGACCAAATAAAAAAAATTATGTTAAATAGAAGGGGAACAAGTAAATTAAACAGTAATTAAATTAATATAAACACATTTATTAAATAAAATTTTGAAGATTCTGTAACGTTTTACAAATCCTTAATCTAATACAATCTTTCAAGTTACAATTTCCTGTGTGTTCTATTTAATATAATTTTTTTTATTTGGTCAACTTTCCGCTCAACATTTAGCAAATATTCACTTAAATGTTCAATCCACTTTTGCGACAAACATTTCACAAAAATTCAGTTTAAATCTTCAGTCAACTTTCACGACGAACATTTCACGAAGATGTAATTTAAATGTTCAGGAAACTTTCGCGACGAAAATTTCACGAAAATTTAATTTAAATCTTCAGTCAACTTCAGGCCCGGATTGGCCATTCAGGATACCGGGAAAAATCCCGGTGGGCCGACGCCAGGCGGGCCGGTATTTTTGTAGGTCTAATTAATAATTTAATTTATGTAATTAAATTTCATTTAACTTTCAATAACTCTTTTCTATTTTCAATTAATTTTACAACATTCAATCATTTTCGGCTTCTTTCTATGTTCTTTTCAATCACAGAAATTGTAGAATTTCAATTAAATTGTTCAATTCTACAACTATTTTTTACAATTCTTATTTATTATTATCTTTAACTTTCAATTCCATTCTTCAATTTTCAATTCCATTCTTCAGTTTTCAATTATTATTTTTTTCTATGTTCAAGAATTCTAGACTTTTTCAATTACTTCTTTCAATTTTTAATTACATTTTTTAAATTTCCATTACATTCCTCAATTTTCAATTATCTCCTTCAATTTTTTCAACCTCAATAATTCTCAAAAAATTTTATAACTAATCTTTAACTTTTTAAATTATTTTGTTCTCTTGACCATTATTTCTTAGTGCTTTACGATATCAAGACGATATCATATTTGAGCAATATTGATATTGATCTCAAAATCTCTTGACCATCCAAAAATGTTCTCGAGTTGATAATATCGACCTAAAATAACTAAAAAATGACGAAAATAATTGACAAATGAAAAAAATTGGAATAATGACAAGATTAATAAATCGAGAATTGACAAAAATAATTTAAAAAATTAAAGAACAAATATAATATTTTAAAAAAACAATTGGAAATTAAAAAAGGAAAAAATTACAGGAATAATAATAATTGAAAAAATTTTAATTTTAAAAAATTGACCTGGATTGAAATTTGAAGAAATAATCACAAATTAATAAGAAGAAAATAATATTAAAAATTGCCAAAATAATTAAAAAATGAAGAAAATAATTGTGAATTAGACAGAAAAATTGAGGAATTAAGGAGTTAAATTGAGATTTCAAAAAAATTATTGATAATAAATAATTTACAAATTACTATATTAATAAATAAATAAATAGTATAAAAGAGTGAAAAAGCCCAGGATTGGTGAATATTTAAGAAAATAATTGACAATTAAAAACTGAAGAAAACTGTAGGAATAATTATAACAAATAATTGAAAATTGAATGGGATTTCAAAAAGTTAAAGTTGGTTGAAAATCGAAGAAAATAATTTTAAATTAGAAGAAATAGTTGAAAATTGAAGAAAAAAATTCAAAATTAAAGAAAATAATAATTGTGAATTTAAGAGGATAGTTGAAAAATTGAATTGAAAGTTCAAGAAAAATATTGTTAATTGAAAAAATCATCGAAAAAAGCCGAGAATTATTAAATATTGAAGAAAATAATTGCCAATTGGAAAAAATTCTAAACATGGCAAGATTATTAAATTAAAAACTGACAGAAATAATTTTAAACAGAAAAAGATAAACATGAAATTAAAAAAAACTAAAAAAGAAAGAAAATGATAGGAATAGTTCTAGAAACAATTGAAAGTTTAATTGCATTTTGAAAAATTAAACTTTATTAAAATTTGAAGAAAATACTTCCAAATTGAGAGAATAATTGAAAATGAAAAAAAGTATCAATAAAAGACAAGAATTGTGAGTGGATACAAATAATTAAAGAATTAAAGAACTGAATTGAAATTTCAAGAAAATGATTAATAATTGAATAATATGAAAGAAAATAATTGAAAAAAGACGAAAATAAAGGACAATTGCAAAAAATTCGAAAAATTGCAACATTAAAAAGTTTACATTTCAACAGAATTATCTTAAAAGTTAAGAATGTAAATTAAAATTTAGAACAGAAATAACTAAGAATAAAAATTGAAAGAAAATTACTGTAGTAATTGTAGAAAATAATTGTAAATTTAATTGGATTATAAAAAATTGAACTGGATTGAAGTTCTTGGAAAATAATTGCCTATTGAAGGAAACAAGTGAAAATTGAAAAAATAATTGAAAAAAATCGAGAATTATTGAATATTGACTGAAATAATTAAAAATTTAAGTAAATAATTGAAAACTGAAAAATAATTGAAAAAATAAGAATATTTGAAAACTGAAAAAGTAATTGAAAACTGAAAAAAAATAATTGAAAAACCGACAATGTTTGAAAATCGAAGAAAATAATTGAAAACTGAAAAAATAATTGAAAAAACGAGAATATTTGAAAACTGAAAAGAATAATTGAAAAAAACCGAAAATATTTGAAAATTGAAGAAAATAGTTGAAAACTGGAAAAACAATTGAAAAAATGAGAATTATTGAATATTGAAGAAAACAATTGAAAATTGATAAAAATATTGAAAGAAGCCGAAAATTATTGAATATTAAAGAGAATATTTGAAAATTGAAAAACATGATTAAAAATTAATTAAAATAATTGTGAATAGAAGAAAATAATTGAGATTTGAAGAAAATAATTGTAAATTAAAGAAAGTAATTGGGTATTCAAATATTGAAAAAATGATTTTCAGGTGAATGAAAGCCGACTTTTTTTATGCTAAAGGGGGCAAAGTAGATAGAAATTCATTCTGAGCGATTTTTAAAGCCGGGGAATTCGCTAAAAAACTTTTTATTATATTTATTTAATAAAAATTGTCCATTTCTTGATTGAAGATTAGGGAATGATTTTAAAGGGTTGTTTTTGACGCTGAAGGGGTTAAGGTAGATAGGAATACATTCAGAGCAATTTTTAAAGCCAGGAAATTCTCTCAAAATTTTTTTATTATATTTGTATAATAGAAGTTGTCCATTTTTTGTCCTTTAAAATTGGTTAAAACCAGATTGAGGTGTTCATTAAACTAAGAAATTACTGCTGCTTTCGTACAAATGGCAGTAGAGAATGCTACTGTTCAAGAAATTCCTAATAATTAAATTATTGATAAGTTTTAATAAAATAATTTAATAATTTAATATTTTTATATTTTAGTTTTAAATTTTAATAAAAATTATCAATTATATAGACAGGGGCCGCTTTGAATATCTTTCCCGGGCCGCTTTTAATTCCCAATCCGGCCCTGGTCAACTTTTACGCTAAACATTTATTTAATCGGGACATTTAAATCTTTACACAATTTTCACTAAGCTTTGCACCTAAATATTCCGAAGTTTGCAAATAAATCTTTAATAAATTTTCAGGAAATTTTCGGTGCTGTGGGGGTTGTTGAAATTCCATTAACTATTGGAAAATTGGCGGCCATGACAGTTTAACCGTTGTGCGCGTCTTGTCACTGTTGATTTGCTTATTCGGATTATATAATTTCTCTCTTAAAAGAAACGATTAAATCATTAACGTTGTCGTAAAGTGGGTGAAAAATAACACAATAAATACTTTCTACGTGATAGTTTTATTCAATATAAACCGGTTATATCATGTAAAAACTTTTAAGTGAAGTTTGAATTTGGCGGATGTCAAACTTCAACTATTGTTGACAGATGGAAACTTGTGATTTTTGTGGATTTTTCTCAAAAGTGGTAATGTATTATGTCGATTAGTATATAAGAAAACTTTTCCCTTCAAACATTATATGTATTGTGCGATTCGTTAAGCATATATATGTGCGTGCGTATTATCGTTAGTGTTTAGGTTATGTTAGGATTTCGTTTGTGACGGTAATTGTGTTTATATGTATATAAAAGTGTTAAAAATATATGGAATGTCAATTACCACAGGTAACCTATAATAATATAATAATCATGAAGATCGGTTTATTTGCCTTTTTATAGGAATTACTTATTAATCTCGATTTTACTAATTCCAAAACTCAATAGCAATTTTCCCAACAAAATGTCGATTCAAGTTTCTTTTAACATTTCCTATCGAAAATAGTAAATATTAAATAGAAATAGTAAATTCTGAAAATATAACGATATATCCTGGTTTCCTATCGAAATTTTGTAAAAATAAATACTATAATATTAAGTATTAAAATCGAAAGTCTTTCCGTGTAGAAGGTTTGGATAAAGTTACGAATACGATTTTTATGAAACTACGTATACTTACGTACTTTTTATGCGATGGTTACGAAAATGATAGTGAAAACTGCCAAAAAAAACCCCTGTTTTTTTTCATTAAAATTTTGACCATAAATTCTTATTAACATAAGCAAAAATTCCTATAAGTTTCAAGGATGCTAAACCGTACTGTCAGCTAGGAGAATTTTTTTTCTAAAATAATCTATATTGCTTACAATTTGAGATTGTTAGTGTGCATTAATTATTGATTTTATATAAAAGGACTTACTTTAGTTGAATTCATTGCACTTCATTTGTTCGTAAACTTGCATGCCAACAATCTCAAACTTTAAGCAAAAAATTATTTTGGAAAAAAATACGTGTCCTTTCATTTTTCATATAGAATAACATATTTTGGAGGCAGTTAAATCTACAACTTGAAGTTAGTCTGCCTGCATGATTTGAAATGGATTTAACCTTATACAAAAGTTGTAGGTCTCGTAAAAATAGACTCGAGACGAGACGGACCATTTAACTCGTCTCGTTCATTCGAGACGAGACGAGACCAAGAGTCTCGAGTCTAAACTGACTATTAGAAAAACTAATATTACTTGAAATTTTGTGAAACAAGAATGAGTCAAACAATCGGAAGAAAACTGAGTCTACTTTATATTAACTCAAATTGTCTCATATTTAAATAATAAAGCAATTTAACTTTTATTGCCATTTGATTAATGGTTAAATAATTTTTTTAATATCATAATCAATTGAAAATTGCTTTTGAATAAAAAATACAATTTTCTGTTATAGGAAATGATTGTCAAATTTTAGATAATTATCTGTAGATTATTTCTTATAAATGTTTATAAACAATCTTATCAGGGATGCCACAAATATTATTAATTAAATAATAATAATCTCCGTAAACTCCTGAAGTTAGTTACTTTTTATATTTATTCATTTTTTCTGTCCACATTTGAAAGTCTGAAGTGAAGTTAGTTAGTATTAATATTAATTGATCTTTTTCTGTCCACGTTTTAAAAACTGAAGTAAAGTTAGTCCCTGTTATTTTATTGATTTTGACTCTCATTATCAGGAAATATTTTTGAATTTGAATTGAAAGAATAAGGTAACCTTTTTCGTTAGTGTCGTGTTTTACTGATTTTTAATTGTCATTTGTGTAAAAAAACAGTTTCGAAAAATGCTTTAAAAATTTATTATGGTTTTTGAAGAAGTTTAAAATATACACATGCAATTAATTTCATAAATTTTCAGTTGTTATCTCAAATTTAGATTATTGTCATCAATTTTCCATTATATAACAATTTTTTAATTATTGTCTTTTGCTTAAAAATAAATTCTGGAATTTTTCTTGATTTTCATCAATTTATAATTATATTCATTATTTTGGCATTACTTTTAAAATTTTCAATTATTTATCCGATATTGCAATTATTTTCATCAATTTTCGATTATTTCTGCGATTTTTTAATTATTCTCTTTAATTAAAATTTTTTAAATAATTTTGTAATTATTATTTTTTTTAAACATATATTCTATTTTTCAGTTATTTCTCTCAAATATTATTGAATGTTTTCAAGTTTTTATATTATTTAAATTATTTTCATCATAATTCAATTTTCTTTCTCAATCTTAAATTATTTTCAGCATATTTCAATTACTTTTGTCAATTTTTAATTAATTTTATCATTTTTCAATTATTTTTTTCGATTTTTAATTATTATACTCATTTTCTAAAATTATTTTCTAAGATCTTTAAGTATTTTTCTGAAAATTCAAACATTTTCTTCAATTTCTAATTATTTTCATTTGTTATCAGAATTTCAAATTTTTTTTATTAATTATCATAAATTTCAATTATTTTTAGCTTTCTTCCAGACTTTTCTTCAATTTTTAGTTTTCCTCACTTTATAAAATAAATTTCTAAAATTTTTTAAGTATTTTTCTCAAATTTCTATTATTTTCTTCAATTTTCAATTATTTTTCTTTGTTTTCATAATTTTTAAAAAAATTTATTAATTATCGTAAATTTCAATTATTTTTAGCATTCTTCCAGACTTTTCTTCAATTTTTAGTTTTCCTCATTTTATAAAAGAAATTTCTAAAATTTTTTAAGTATTTTTCTCAAATTTCTATTATTTTCTTCAATTTTTAATTATTTTTCTTTGTTTTCATCATTTTTAAAAAAATTTATTAATTATCGTAAATTTCAATTATTTTTAGCATTCTTCCAGTCTTTTTTCCAATTTTTAGTTATTCTCATTTTTTAAAATTATTTTCTAAGATTTTTAAGAATTTTTCTAAAATTTCAATTGTTTTCTTTAATTTTTAATTATTTTTCTTTGTTTTCATAATTTCCAAAAAATTTTATTAATTATCGTAAATTTCAATTATTTTTAGCATTCTTCCAGTCTTTTCTTCAATTTTTAGTTATTCTCATTTTCTAAAATTATTTTCTAAGATTTTTAAGAATTTTTCTAAAATTTCAATTGTTTTCTTTAATTTTTAATTATTTTTCTTTGTTTTCATAATTTCAAAACTTGTTTATTAATTATCGTAAATTCCAATTACTTTTAGCTTAGTTCTTAAATTCTTTTCTCCAATTTTTAGTTATTTTCTTTTTTTTTTCATTAAATTCTAAGATCTTTATGTATTTTTTTTCAAATTTCAATTATTTTTTTTCTTTATTTAAATAATTTAAATGAATCATATTGTAATTATTTTCGGCAAGTTATAAAATTTAAAAACATTTTTCAATTATTTTCCAAAATTTATTTCCTTTAAATTTCAATTCTTTAAATTTGTTTCATAATTAAAAATATTTTTAACTATTTATCTGACTTTTCAATTATTTCATTATTTTTATTATTTTCTTCAATTTTCAATTACTTTCGTTCTTTTTCTCGTTCTTTTTCATAATTGCCAAAAAGTTTTTACTTATTTCTCTTTAATTAAAATTTGTTCTGTTTAATTTTAAATTATGTTTATCTTTTTTCATTTATTTTCTCTAATTTTTAATTATTTTCTTTTTTTTCAATGAACTTCTGAAAGTTTTAAGTATTTTTCTCAAATTTTGCTTAACTTTCCTTTATTTAAAATATTTTATGTAATTTGTTTAATTATTTGTTTTAGTTTTAATTTATTTATCTCACTTTTTTTAACCATGTTTCTTCAATTTTCAATTATTTTCTCTAATTTTTCATTATTCAATTTTGTTTTAATTTACTTTTAAGATTCTCAAGTATTTTTCTTAAATTTAAATTATTTTCATTATGTTTAAAACATTTTTATGATTGTTTAAATTACTTTCCCCAATTTTTAATTGTTTTCATTTTTTTTCAATTAATTTGCAAAATTTGCAATTATTTAGTTTAATTTCAATTATTTTTTGCAATTTTTTTTTAATTCTAAAATATTATAAATTTTGTCCTAAATAAATATTTATTTTATTTATATTAATTGATTTTTAAATATTATATTTAAAATATTTATTTCTTAGTATTAGATAAATATTATTTACCGATTTGTTATATTTTTTATTGTATTTTATAATTTCTAAAAGGTATGAAAAACTAATCGCGCGCTGGCGCGCGTTTTATTTTGATAGTTTTATTATAATTTTCCCTGACTTTTACCTGATTTCCAGACCAATTTTTTTCTTTTTCCCTGACCTGGAAAATTGGTTTTTAAAACCAATTTTCCGTATATTTACTATAAAACTAGATTATACAACGCGCGCCAGCGCGCGATTAGTTTCTGAGGCTTGTGTTAGCGTCAATTATAAATATTTTTAATATAATATTTAAATATGAGTAAAACAAGTTTTATTTATAAATAACATTTTAGAATTGGAAAAAGAAATTGAAGATAATATAATTGAAATTTAAAAAATTGCATATTTGGAAATATGTAGTTGGACTTCAAATACTGGGAAAAATTAAAATAATTACAAATTTTGCAAATTCATTGAAAAATAATGAAAACAATTATAAATTGAGGAAAATGACTTAAAGATCACAAAAATATTCTCAAATTGAAGAAACTAATTGAAAGTTGAGAATAAAACTTAATAATATTATAAATTATTTGAAGAAATGAGAATAATTAAAAATTGGGGAAAATAATTGGAAATGTCAGAGATTAATTAAAAAAAATAAAAATGATTAAAAGTTTGAGAAAATAATTGAAAAATGTATTAATAATAGAAAATTAAATATCATAATGTAAATTTGACAAAAATAATTGAAAAAATTACAAAATATATATGAAATAGAAGAAAATAATTGAGTTTTCAATAAAATTATTGAAAATCTCAGAAATTAATTAAAAAGAATTCCAGAATATATATTGAATAACAGAAATAAATTGAAATTTTGAACCACAATTTTAGAAATTATGATAAATAATGCAAAAAAAAAAAATTCGAAAATTTGGAGAAAATGTTTTCACTACCAATAAAATGGGAAAATAATTGGAACTGAATAAAATTAATTAAATGTTGAAGAAAATAATATTGCATAAGAAGAAAATTAATGAAAAATCATTTAAAAGTAATTAAAGTTTGAGAGAAATAATTGAAAAAATTACAAAAATTATTTAAAAAATAAAAAATAATTGAAAAATGATCTTAAAATTAGAATCAATAGACAACTAAAATTTTAGAAAATTAATCGAAAAATAATAAAAATGTTGAAAAATTGGAATAAATACTTGCAAAATGAAATCGTTGAAAAATTATTAAAAATTGAAGAAAGCAATTCAAAGTTGAGGTAATTAATTAAAAATTCAAATTTGAGAAAATTAATTGAAGCATAATAAAAATAATTAAAAATTGAGACCAATAATTTTAAGATGATATACATAATTTAAAAACGAAGAAAATAATTTTAATTTAAAAAAAATAATTGAAAAAAATACAAAATATATTTGAATTGCAGTGGAAAAAAATAATTGCATTATGATGAAAATAATGGTAAATTGAAAAAAAAGATAATTGAAATTTTCGTAAAGTAAATTTAAGACTTAACGAAGAAATTGAAAAATAATGAAAATAATTAAAAATTGAAGTTAATAATTGAAAAGTAATGAAAATGTTGAAAATTTTAGTCGGAATCATAATAGACATTTCCATGTACACTAAAATTTTTTGTAAATTCAAATTTAATTCTATTAATATAAATTATAGCTTGAAATGTTTTTGGGAGCAAATTAATTGATATTTAGATCATTGGAAATTGAGATGGAAAAAATTTCGAAATAATTATTTTTAATGAAAATCTAAATTAGTAGTTAAGAATCAATATATATTAAAGGTTTAATTTAATGAAGTTTGAATTCCCTAAAAATTTTATTTTATAAGTCTTTAAATTATCTAAATTTTAATCAATCCTTGCGCTTTTATTATTCTGAAATCTGAATACATTTGAACATTTAAATTTTTCACAATTTTAATTTTTTTTGTAAATATAAATTTCACTTAATTTTAAATTCCATTAGGCCCAATTTCCATTGATTTTAATTATTATTTTTAAAATTTGTACTGATTGAAGCTTTAATTATTAATATATACAATGATTATTTTTGTATAATTAGAAGTTTTTATATAATGGTTAATGTTTAAAATAATTTAAATATGCATTGTTAGATTTTAAAAATGTGTAAAGTTTATAATAGTTCAAATTTGGATTAATAAAAATTTTGATTAATTAAACTTTAAAGAAGTAAAAGTTTAAAATAACTAAAGTTAATTAAAATATGAGTAACTTTGTAGTTACTATATACTAATTAAAGTTAAAATCGTATTAAGTTTATTTATGTTAGTTTATGAATGTAGGAAATTAAAATAATTAGGTAATTGAAAAAAAATGAATATGAATCTTAAGACTTTAATAAATAAAAATTTGAATTAATCCAATAAATCGAAGTTAAAATAAACTTGAGTCAACATTTCGTTGAAAACTGTTTTAAGTTTGGAACTATTTAAATTTGAAAAAATTAAAACTTGAGTTGTTGGAACTTTTGAAGAATAGAAAATATCCTCAATATATTTATCTTAAATATTAAGTTTATTTGAATAACAAATTACGTTAATTTATTAATCTTATTTGTATTTAACAAAATTTATGGTTGTAAATGACTAGAACAATGCAATTATTTTCTTTAATATTGAATTATTTTAGTCATTTTGTAATTTTTCTGTTAATTAAAAATTATTTTCTTGAAATTTTAATACAATTCTTCAATTTATACTTATTTTATAAAATTTTATCCATAATTTTTATCAGTTTTCAATTAATGTATTATTCTCCTTCAATTGTATGATTATTCATTAATTTAAAAAAAATTTTTGTCCAAATCCCGATTATTTTGACCATTTTTCGAATTTTTTTAAATTGTTAATTATTTCTTTTAATAGTTAATTATTTTCGTCATATTGTAAATTTATATTTTAATTATCAATTATTTTCTTGATGTTTCCATTTAATTCTTCAATTTTTAATTATTTTTTCTAATTCTCAAATATTTTCTTTAATTTTTAATTATTTTAATCGATTTTCAATTAATTTCTCATCAACATTAAACAATTCTCGGATTTTTCCAATTTATTATTTTTTTCGTTCATAAAAAATTGTTTTAAAACTTCAATTCAATTATTATTACTGCTGTTATCGCCTTTTTTATTATTATTTCGATTATCATAAAGTTTCTTTATTTTTTAATACAATTGTAAAATTATTTTCTTTAAATTTTAATTCCACTATTCAACTTTTATTTTCATTCTTCAGTTTTCAACTCTTTCCTTCAATTATTAAATATTTTCCGCAATTTTCAATTATTTCCTACAAATTTTTTAAATGTTCAATTATTATCTTACAATTTTATAATTATTTTTTCTTTGATTTTTAAATTATTTTGTTTGGTTGTGTATTAATCTAGGCATTTTTTGAATTTTGTTTTCAATTGTCGAATATCTTCGTTATTTTGTAATTTTCGTTTCAGTTATCAATTATTTTTTCAAATTTTAATTTAATTCTTAAGTTTTCAATTTATTTCCTCACCTTTTTACTAGGTATTTTCTTCAAATTTAATTATTTTTTTCGATTTTTAATCCAGTTTTTCTATTTGCAATTATTCCTAACAGTTATTCCTATCATTTTTCAACTATTTTGTTTAAATTTAATATTTGTTAATTTTTTAAACTATTCTTATCAATTGTGTAACTATGTAGTCATTTTGGAATTTTTTTCAACTGTCAATTATTTTCGTCATTTTTTACATATATTCTTCAATTTCGTAATTTCTATTATTGCAATTTACAAAAATTTTATAGTTTTAAATGACCAACAACAATGCAATGTTTGTTAATGTTGCTAGTAAACAATTAATTTTCATAAACAAAATATTTCTATCAACAAACTAAAAAGCAATTAAATTTTCAATTGTTTTATTTTTTAACATACAAAAACTTTGAGTTAGACTAACGTTTCTTTTGAATATTTTAAGAGGTCTTGGACCCTTTTAGATGAAAAATCCTTAAAGTTACAAGCGCATTTAAAGTTAGAACTGTCAAAGCCCAAATTTTGAAAAAAACCGAATTTAATGTTCAAGATTATCATTAGCTTCTATGCATTTTAAAAATTAAAAATAAGACTATTTTGTTTTTAATTATGATAAAGTTATGCTAAACGCGTGGCTCGACTTGGGACATTACGTAGTTTATTTTTCATCAATAAAAAAAAAAATCTGATCCTTTTTTAGAAAAGTACAAATATCTCGAAGAATAAAATCGCCAAAGTTGGCCCTTTTCATATGGACGTACATATATTTAGTAGATTTTTATCTACTGGATATTTTAGTCGCTTTTTACTATACACTAATAAAGTTCAATTTAAATTTAATTAAAAATAGTTTCTAAATATAAACAATAAAAATAATTTTCATTTTTGAAATAATTATAATAAATGAACCTCGAAGGTATAAGTGCGCCATATTTATACACCTCAGTATATGTTATTTCGAGGTAAATCCGATAAAAAACCATAAAAATTATACTTTTTTTTGCATCTATCTCTGTAAGTATGAAAGATCTAAAAAATTAATCAAAAGTTTTAGATCTCATTGAAATACTTATTTTATATTTTATACATTTTTTAGGGGTCGTCCATAAATCACGTGTGCAAATAGGGGGGGGGGGGGGGTCATGAAAATTATCACGGTTCATCACCTGGGGATTAGGGGGTTTTCCGTCTTGTCACGTGATATTATAACTGTAAATTTGTATTAAAAATTAAATTATTGATTTTGTTAATTCTATACATAATGGGTCATTTTTTGGATTATTTTCATTAAAAAATTAGATTTGCTTGGAATAATTTTCTTTGAAATCTTTATTGCAGTATAAACATACGTATTTTTTGTAGTTTGTCGTTTGATAAAAATTAGTGAAGTTATAAATTATTAAAATAATTATAAATTCGATATTTTCAAAAACAGGTTACTTTTTGAACTCGTTTTTCTCCGTAAATAACAAAAAATTAATAATAATACGCTAAATGAAATTTATTTGAAATTTCTCGAACTTTCGAAATGAATAATATAAAATAATTAATATGAAGAGAAAATACCTAAAAAATTAATATTATAAATTTAAAAAGTGTTTTTTCTCAAAGAAAGATGTTATCGATTTTTTTTTTGTTTCGAAATAATCTTCTGTAAATAAGAAAGTTTTTCCCGTTTATGAGAAAATGACATTTTTTTCGTTGAATTGTGATTTATAATTTTTTAGCTCATTGCATTCTAGAGGTAAATTTTATAAATGTATAATGTAGTAACTATAAAAACGTATAATATTATATGAAAAAATAAAGAATATAAAACGCCCTTTTAATGTTTAATTTTATTATACTGCCCAAACATGTTTCATTGTATAGAAGCTTGATGACTGTATATTGTATATAATAAAAAAATAAAATAAAACAAATAATCTATATATAGAAACAAATTTCAGTAATCTTTCGGTGTTAAAGGACAGCGATTGTAAGAATTTTTTTCTTTTTTTTTTGGGTGCATACAATTTTGAAATGCTGTCAGTTCACATGCTAGTTTCCAAAACTAATCTCTCGAGCGAGAAGGTTCACCGGAAACTTTGATATCGCCTTCTCTCTTGATTAAGAGATATCTTCGTTTTGAGAGAGAGAAATGGCTGTGGCCATCGAGTAGGACAGTCAACATTTGTCATTCAACTATAAAATACATAACTGTGAGGGACCTTTACAATTTCGGGTAAAACAAAACTTTGTCATACAACGCATCACTTTGTTTATAAAATATTTGTAATTCCGCAAAATATCCACATTCGAATATTTGAAATTAACAACTATAATTGCTACTTTTTATATGTATGGAGCGTGTGCATGTTGAGGTAGAGATCTATTATCTATATATAAACTAAAACATAAGTAACACATGTGTATTGTTGTTATACGTTTGACAATGAATTAATTCAAGTAAGTAACTCCAATGGGGATAGGTAATCACGTTGCGTCTTTATTTATCGTTTCAGAAGTTAGCCTTTAATGAAGAATTATGACCCTCATGTAAATAGACATGTCATAAAAACCTCGAAACACTTAAGTTTTAATTCAGTTCGATAAGTAAAATGCAATCTATGTAAATTGATGAAAACATATGTCAACAATAATTTGTTGGAAAAAAACTCGAAATTCCTAAAAAATTGTTTTATATTATCTTTAATTAAGAAAAGATATGGTTTTTAATTTTTTCAAACTGGATGATAAATCTTGTTACATTTTTCAGCATTCTCATGTTTCTCTATATAATGATAAATTCATATATCTGTATACAGTGAAGAGATAAAGTGATAGTGAGGAAACAAACTCATATCACCATCGACGAGATTAGTAATTATTTAAGTGTCCTACATCTAGAAAGTAGATAACGGTCCAACAAGTTTGGATAATTTCTGGTAGTAGACGTTTCGTAGAATTATCTGAAAATTAGTTTCCTGATGAAAAGTTTCAATGTATTCTATATAGTCTGTTATGAGGTCAAAATTTACTTCGCACAATATTTCTAAATGGATTAAAATATATAATAATAGTATTATTATATCATGTAATAATTGATATAATAATATATTAATTGTTTAACTAATTTTTTACTCACCAGTCTGGAATCAATTCCTAGCTATGGTTCATCCTTAATGTAAACTTGTCGATTTGTGCCTTTATTATTTTGAGTTTACATTCTTTAATTTTATTAAAATATTTAAATTTTAAAAGTCATTTTAATTTTAATTTATATTTATTTTGGTTTTTGGGTTAAACTGCAGTTTAGAAACGTAAGCCTTGAAGTTGGTTGTAAGTAGATCACATATTTTCAGAATTGCAACCTAACAACAACGAAGTAGGTACCGAGGGATTATCTAAGATTATCTTACTCCCCGGTAGACTTGCAAAATTCTCGGTAATTTAAAATCCGCTGAAATTCTCGAGAATATAACCGAGAATATTCTTCTTCCGGAGAATTCATGAGAATTTTCTATATGTTTGAATGAGCACCACTATTTTGAAACACAAACAATTTATTGAAATAAAAATGGATAAATGAAAAAAATAATTATAACTACAGATTAACTATAAGTTAATGGAGTGAAAAATTATTATTAAATATAACAATTATGAACACAGTTTTATGTAAATTATAAAAATTGTAAATTTCTTAATACCTAAGCCTAACTAGATTAAACAACGCGCGCTGGGGCGCTATTATAGTTTCTACACCTTATGATATCAACAATTGTAAATATATTAAATATAATATTATTTTAAAAAAATAATGGCAAATTTAGCAAATTAATTGAAAAAAAATCATAAAAACGATTAAAATTTTTGACAGTAATTTAAAAATCATAGAAATGTTTTAAAATTAAAGAAAATAATTAAAATTTGAGAAAAATACTTTAAAATCTTAGAAATAAATTTAAACAAATTAGAATAATGAAAAATTGAAGAAAATAATTGAAAATTGAAAAAAATGATTGGAATTTAGATAAATAATTGAAATTTTAGAAAATTAATTCAGTACCTAATAATGAAAATAATTAAAATTTTAAGAAAATAATGAAAAAAAATATAAATAAATAAAAATTTAAGAAAGTAATGAAAAAATAAATATAAATTATTCTAAAATTGAAGAAGATAATTAAAATTTGAGAAAGTAATTGAAATAATTACATAATATATTTTAAATAAAGGAAAATTAAAGAGAATGTCAGATAAATACTTGAAACTTTTAGAAGTTCATTGCAAAAAAAAAAGAAAATAATTAAAAATATTAGATAAAATTAATAAAAAAAGATAAACTTAATTTAAAATTAAAAAGAACAATTTTTAATTTACGATAAATAATTGCAAAGAATATAGAATAAGTAAGTACCTAAAATACAATAAAATCGTAGATGTAATTGAAATTGAATAGAAAAATGAAAATTTCAGATAAGTAATTAAAAGCTTTTTGTAAGTTATGTAACACAACGTAAGTATAACAATTGAGAATTGAAAAAAATAATAAACAAATAATATAAAATTTGAAAATAAAATTCAATAATTGAAATATCAGATAAATAGTTTAAAATTTGGAAATTATGAAAATAATTCAAAATGATTGAAAATTAAAAAAAATAATGGTTTTGAGAAAAATATTTAAAAATTTTAGAAAATAATTCTTGAAAAAAGAATAATTAAAATTAAAAAGAAAATAATTGAAATTTGAGAAAAATCTTATAAAATAATTTTACAAAATGAGAAATATAATTAAGAATTTAGGAAAATAATTAAAAAACGATGAAAATAATTAAAAGTTTTAAAAAATCAGTGAAATATGATGAAAGTAATTAAAATTTCAGAGAAATAACTGAAATTTTTGAAAATCACGCAAAAAAATAAAAATATTTAAAAATTGGAGAAAATACTAGGAAAATTACAGAATTTATTTTTAAGCAAAAGAAAATAATTGAAAAATCATTTAAAAACTTGAAAATTGAAGACAATAATTTAAATTTGAGATAATAACTGAAAATTTATTAAATTAATTGAAAAATAATTAAAGTAGTTAAAAAGATGGAGATAATTGCAAAATGATAAAAAGAAATGAATATTGAACAAAATAATTAAAAATTGAGATATTTGAAAGTTGAAGATGTTAATTCAGAAATAATGAAAATGACTAAAAATTGAAGATAATAATTGCAACATGAAAATAGTAAAGGTGAGTTAAAAACAATAATGATATTGTTTTATTGTTGAAGAGAAAATAATTAAAATTGAAAAAGTGATTGAAAAAATTAAAGA
Organism: Ganaspis brasiliensis; assembly: GCA_037103525.1. NCBI lineage: Eukaryota > Metazoa > Arthropoda > Insecta > Hymenoptera > Figitidae > Ganaspis > Ganaspis brasiliensis. The sequence continues at coordinate 205,821 of JAZKLR010000159.1, read as the reverse complement.
AAATAATTGAAATTTGCGGAAGGTAGATTTAAGATTTAAGGAAAAAAGGGATAAACAATGAAAATAATTAAAAATTGCAGCAAGTAATGGAAAAATAATAAAAATAGTTGAAAATTGTAGTTTACGTATAAGTGAAATCATAATAGAAAAGAATTATTAAAAATTTCAGAAATTTTTAAATCACTTTAAATTTAGTATATTTGAACCGTGGATTAATTAAACTTTTATTCAATGTAAGTTCAAATTATCAAAAATTTGAAGCAATTAAAATTGCTATAAATTTAAAATTTGAGAACATTTTGAAAAGATGAAATATGATGTAAAAATTTAAAGCAAAAAAACATCTAGTGTTAAATTGCAGATGTGGACCGAATATGTAAATTATTATATATAATTTTTATTTTTAACATTGAAATTATAATATTATATTATAATTTGAAGTGTAAAATAAAATGCTTGATATGGTTTAAAAAAAAAATTATGAGAAGAACATCCTGAATTTTTTAAAGTAAATGAGACATTAAACAAAGTTTTATTGGCAAAATATAGTAATTTATTGTGTTTTTTTTAATTAAGTGTACGGTACCAATTTGTGCACGCTTATGTTCAGATCGACCCAATTTGGGGAAATAGGTGTAGCAATTAGTGCACAAATTTATAATTATACTCAATTTTAACTAACTTATTAAAATAATTCAATTTTATTTATTTTTATAAATTCATTTATTAATAAAACAAAATATTCCAAATAAAGTGAAAATAATAAAATAAGTTATAATAATAATTATAATAATGAAGTAAAATAGGGGAATAAAGTACGTTGTTAATTCGTCAGAAGATATATATTCAAATATTAAGCACTTTATATTAATTACAATAAGTTGTAATTAATATATATGTGTATACTCACATATTAAAATGTGATATGATAATATGTGATAATATGTGAATATTATTAATAATTCTCACATAATTTTGTTTAGTTATTTATCAATAAAATAACTTGGCGCTAGAGTTTTATTTATTTCTTTAAATTAACGTTAATTTTAAATTTAAAACATTAAACCAGAAAAAATACGTTATAAGGCAAATATTCATGTATTCGTCTACACCCACAATCTAGTATACAATATTATAGCCTGCAACCTCGCCTGCAACTTTTATTTAAAATATATTTCACGATATCTATAAAAACGAAAACACAAAAGTACGTATAATTTTATTATGTTCAAAAAGTGTATCATGAACTTTTAATTATACTTGATATGTCATAAATTAGTTTCATTTTAGCGCTTATTACTCAAATCGTCAATTAAGGCAAGAATGTCAGCTCGAAATTCTTCTTTTGAATGTCGTTAAGAGGCTCTCAATTTACCACATTCAATTAACGTACAAATCGAAAAGTTTAAATTAATGTGGCATTCTGTTCTTCATCTTCCTTGTTACTGTTACTCCCGCAGGAAGAGCCAGGATTACGAGTGGAGAGGGGATGAACAGGGGTTAAGGAAGAAACAAGTTGAAGAGAGGAGAAATAACGGCGTCCGATACTATTATTAGTATGCAGCTGCTTGTGAATTACTGAATGAACCAAGTACCGTCTCTGAACAATGCAAAATGAGTGTAACATTCTAAACGAGAGGCGGCAGACAATGTTCATTAGACACGACTATCGTAACTCATAATAAAATTCTCACGAGCCAGCAATTCCCCAAATTCGACAGCAAAAATTTCTAATGATCATTGTCCCATTTCAGCAATCAATCTCGTACCTTGTTTTACGAGAATGAGTCAAATTTCTCGGTTCTGATGAAATGAAAATCAAATTGGAAAAGGATACATTTTTTACTGTTTCTAAGATTATATAAATAGGTAAATACAAGAATTACTGCGGGCAAGTAAAGTATGACACGCCTCCTTCTTGTCCCACTTCCGTCTGCGAACCACTTACGTTGCTTCATTGGTAAAACTCCGCCTTCGCAACTCCAGCTGCGTTATGTAAAACATTTATCTTTATTTACTTTTAAATTTTACGTTTGTTCTTCTTATAGTAATAATTTGGCCTATTTCATGTATTTGAAGCACTACTTCTCCCTTTTTAATTAGAAAAATTTATTATATCTATTTAATTTCGGTACACTTTCTATTTCTAATTGGGAATAATTTAGAAAAAAATATGTTTTTTATAGAGTGTGCTGAAGGCATGTGTATTTCTATGTCTGTCATTAACTCTATAGAATCATATAAGCACGTGCAAAAATATATAGCTTCCTACATGGGTTCCCATATGAGATTACATAACAAATAGGAACACACATGGGTTTCTATATGGAAACCTATATGGTATAGCTTGATCAACATATGGTTTCCGATAGAATCCAATGCGGAATCTCATATGGATCCCCATATAGAAATCCATATAGGTTCTAAGTCGGATCCCATATGGGAATTCGCAACAGGGTAGAAACTTTACTAAAAGATTTCTTCGGTTACAATCAAACTTAACCTGGTAAACTATCTGGAAATCTGGAAAATCTCAATAGCGGCCGATGTACACATTATGGAATCCTATTTAAAAATATCCCTCTTTTGTTACTCTCTGAAAAAAAGTCTCACTTTCGAAAAAGAATGGATCTTATGACACGCTCTTCCCTTATGTTGGTGTCTGCGTAGAAGTTAGTTGTCATTGCGACGAGCTTCTGCGCAAAAGCAAGAACATAAGCTAGCTTATAAAACAGTACTTTTTATATGTTGCATATCTGAAGGTAGACGGTGTAACCAGTGTCTACTTATAGATACGCTACAGGCCAAAATTAAAAGACCACTTACAAAAATCGGATTAAAAACATGACCGTCTTTAAATGCTAATAATTCTGTGGAACAGCCTAAATCCCATTTTACCCAAAATTCATTCAGCTACAACCCATTTAACCTAAAATGCATTAAGCCTAAAACCCATTTAACCTAAAATGCATCATTCAGCCTAAATCCCACTTCACCTAAAATGCATTCAACCTAAATCCCATTTTACCTAAAATGCATTCAGCCTAAAACACATTTAACCTAAAAGTCATTCAGCCTAAATTCCATTAAACCTAAACTGCAATCAGCCTAAATCCCAATTAACCAAAAATGCATTCAGCCTAAAACTTAATTAACCTAAAATGCATTCAACATAAATTCCATTATACCTAAAATACATTCAGCCTAAAACCCACTTCACCTAAAATGCATTCAACCTAAATCCCATTTTACCTAAAATGCATTTAGCCTAAATCCAAATTTACGAAAAATGCATTCAGTCTAAAACCCACATTACATAAAATGCATTCAGCCTAAATTCCATGTAGCTTTAAATGCATTCAGTCTGAATCCCATTTTATCTCAAATGCATTCAGCCTAAATCCCATATTACCTAAAATGCATTTGGTCTAAATTCCATTCTACCTAAAATGCATTAAGTCTAAAACCCATTAAACCTAAAATGCATTCAGCCTAAATCCCATTTAACCTAAAATTCATTCAGCCTATAACCACCTTCACCTAAAATGCATTCAACCTAAATCCCATTTTACCTAAAATGCATTTAGCCTAAAACACATTTAACCTAAATGACATTCAGCCCAAATTCCATTTAACCTAAACTGCATTCAGCCTAAATCCCAATTTACGAAAAATGCATTCAGTCTAAAACCCACATTACATAAAATGCATTGAGCCTAAATTCCATGTAGCTTAAAATGCATTTAGTATAAATCCGATTTTATCTAAAATGCATTCAGCCTAAATCCCATTTTACCTAAAATGCATTCACCTAAAACACATTTAACCTAAAAGACATTCAGCCTAAATTCCATTTAACCTAAACTGCATTCAACATAAATCCCAATTTACGAAAAATGCATTCAGTCTTAAAACCCACATTACATAAAATGCATTCAGCCTAAATTCCATGTAGCTTAAAATGCATTCAGTCTGAATCCCATTTTATCTAAAATGCATTCAGCCTAAATCCCATATTACCTGAAATGCATTCAGCCTAAAACACATTTAACCTAAAAGACATTCAGCCTAAATTCCATTTAACCTAAACTGCATTCAACCTAAATCCCAATTTACGAAAAATGCATTCAGTCTTAAAACCCACATTACATAAAATGCATTCAGCCTAAATTCCATGTAGCTTAAAATGCATTCAGTCTGAATCCCATTTTATCTAAAATGCATTCAGCCTAAATCCCATATTACCTAAAATGCATTTGGTCTAAATTCCATTCTACCTAAAATGCATTAAGTCTAAAACCCATTAAACCTAAAATGCATTCAGCCTAAATCCCATTTAACCTAAAATTCATTCAGCCTATAACCCACTTCACCTAAAATGCATTCAACCTAAATCCCATTTTACCTAAAATGCATTCAGCCTAAAACACATTTAACCTAAATGATATTCAGCCCAAATTCCATTTAACCTAAACTGCATTCAGCCTAAATCCCAATTTACGAAAAATGCATTCAGTCTAAAACCCACATTACATAAAATGCATTGAGCCTAAATTCCATGTAGCTTAAAATGCATTTAGTCTGAATCCGATTTTATCTAAAATGCATTCAGCCTAAATCCCATTTTACCTAAAATGCATTTAGCCTAAAACACATTTAACCTAAAAGACATTCAGCCTAAATTCCATTTAACCTAAACTGCATTCAACCTAAATCCCAATTTACGAAAAATGGATTCAGTCTTAAAACCCACATTACATAAAATGCATTCAGCCTAAATTTCATGTAGCTTAAAATGCATTCAGTCTGAATCCCATTTTATCTAAAATGCATTCAGCCTAAATCCCATATTACCTGAAATGCATTCGGTCTAAATCCCAATTTATCTAAAATGCATTTAGCCTAAATCCCATATTACCATAAATGCATTCGGTCTAAATTCCATTTTACATAAAATGCATTAAGTCTAAAACCCATTAAACCTAAATTGCATTCAGTCTAAATCGCAATTTACCTAAAATGCATTCAGCCTAAATCTCATTTATCTAAAATACACTCAGCCTAAATCCCATTTAACCTAAAATGCTTTCAACCTAAAACCCATTAAACCTAAATTGCATTCAGTCTAAATCGCAATTTACCTAAAATGCATTCAGCCTAAATCTCATTTATCTAAAATACACTCAGCCTAAATCCCATTTAACCTAAAATGCTTTCAACCTAAATTCCATTTAACCTAAATTGCATTCAGCCTAAATCCCATTTTACCTGAAATGCATATAGTCTAAAACCGATTCTCTATTTGGCAGAATATTCAACTCTCCGAACCCTCTTTTGTCCTAACTTTGAAATTCTCGAATCTTCAACTCTCAGAATTGTCAACTCTCCGAATCACCATTTGGCCGAACTTTTAACACTCCGATTACTCAGCATACAGAATCTCCATCTGTCAGACCAAAAAAATGTTGAATTTCTAAGAAAGCTTTCTGATTGGCTGATAATTTTTCCGGGAACATTTCCAGCTAATCAGAAAGATCCTTTAGCAATTTTACATTCTTTTTGTCTGACAGATGGAGATTCTGTATGATGATTAGTCGGAGTGTTAAAAGTTCGGACAAATGGAGATTCGGTGTCTAGAATATTCGGACAAATGGAGATTCGGAGAGTTGAATATTCTGAGAGTTGGAGATTCTAGAATTTAAAAGTTTGGCCAAATGGTGATTCGGTGAATTGAATATTCTGAGAGTTGGAGATTCGGGAATTTCAAAGTTAGGACAAAAGAGGGTTCGGAGAGTTAAATATTCTGACAAATAGAGATTCGGAGAATTAGATATTCTGACAAATAAATTTCGGACTTTTAGAGATTCAGACAACTGAGTTTTGGGCTAAACGATGGCACCCCTAGGTAAAATGTGATTAAGGCTGAATGCATTTTAGGTAAAATGGAACTTAGGCTGAATGCAATTTAGGTTAATTAAGTTTTAGGCTAAATGCATTTTAGGTTAATTGGGATTTAGGCTAAATGCATTTTAGGTTGAATGGGTTTTAGGCCTAATTCATTTTAGGTAAAATGGAATTTAGGCTGAATGACTTTTAGGTTAAATGGGTTTTAGGCTGAATGCATTTCGACGGGTGTTACGAAAAAAAAACAACTCTATTTCGCGCTTGCACGAAAACTAATACTCCTGATTTTTTAATCGTAAAAACAAATTTTTGGGTCAAAAAACACATTAGTTATATTTATTTTCGACTAAATGTTATAATACAAAAGAAAAGTATCAACAAAACTAATTTCTTTATATAGAAAACATCAAATGAAAACTGTGTTTTTGGTTAGAATTTCAACGAAAGGGTTTTTTTTTCGTGCCGAGTCTCAACTGTGTTTTTTTCATACCACCCGTCGATTTTAGGTCATATAAGATATAGGCTGAATGCATTTTAGGCTATATGGTTTTAGGGTTAAATAGTATTTAGGTTGCATGCATTTTAGGTAAAATGGGATTTAGGCTGAATACATTTTAGGTAAAATGGGATTTAGGCTGAATACATTTTAGGTAAAATGGATTTTAGGCTGAATGCATTTCATATTACACCCATGCTCATAAATGCTCTCTTTCCGGTTTATTGTTAGAACAATAAACAAACAATAAACCGGAAGGACAGCATTTATGAGCACGGGTGTACTTGGGATTTAGGCTGAATGTATTTTAGGATAAATAGTATTTACACTGAGAAAAAAGATTTCTTTTGACAAGAATAAAATTATGTTTACATTGATTGCATTGAAAGAAATTATTTTTATACTTGTTCCAAGAATAAGATATTTGGCGTAAACTTTCGTCTGATTTTGTCATGCGCAAAACATTTTAACATAACCTCAAATTCTTAAGTCTACAATATTTGATACTAGGACTGATTATAAGCATAATTCATACTTGATCCAATGCATTTTTGCATTGGCACAAGGAACGTTTTCTCCCAGTGTAGGTTGAATGCGTTTTAGGTAAAATGGGATTTAGGCTGAATGCATTGTAGGTAAAATGGCATTTAGGCTGAATGAATTTTAGGTTAATTAAGTTTTAGGCCGAATGAATTTCTTATTACTTGCGATTTAGGCTGAATGTATTGTAGGGTAAATGATGCATTTTGGGTTAAATTGAATTTAGCCTGAATGCATTTTAGGTTGAATGACTTTTAGGGTTAATTCATTTTAGTAAAATGGGATTTAGGCTATATGCATTTTAGGTGAAATGGAATTTCGGCTGAATGCATTTTAGGTTAAATAGGATTTAGACTGAATGCATTTTAAGCTAAATGGAATTCAGGCTGAATGACTTTTAGGTTAAAGTGGATTTAGGTTGAATGCATTTTAGGTAAAATGAGATTTAGGCTGAATGCATTTTAGGTTAAATGGTATTTAGGCTTAATGCATTCTAGGTTATATGGTTTTAAGGTAAATGGGATTTAGGTTAAATGCGTTTTAGGTGAAATTTGATTTTGGCTGAATGCATTTTGGGTTAAATAGGATTTAGGCTGAATGTATTTTATGTAGAATGGAACTCGCATTTGTCTCTTTTCAGACCCTTTAACTCACTGACTATAGACCGAATCCATTTCAAATCATGCAGGCAGTCCGATGGTGCATTGAGAATTAACTTTATATAAAAGTATGTTTTTCTGCTCGAAAAATAAAGAGACACGTATTTTTTTAAATTTTCGTAACATTTTTTTTTTGAATTTTTACGATTTTTTAAAGATTTTAACAAAAAAATAAGTTTTTTATAAATTTTTTCTTTAAAATCTCGTAATTTACACAATTTTTAAGCTTTTTAGTTGCTCTTTAGCGCATTCTTTTCTACTTTTTATGCTTTTTAAAAATTTATCAAGATAAGTAAAAAATATTGATAAACAAAAATAATACTTTGATTTTTTAAAAAAACTAAAAAAATTTTTATCTCAAAAAAGCCACCTTTTTTTTCTTGAAATTTTCAGGGTTTATAGCTACTTAAGGGCATGTGATGGATTATGACGTCACTGGTATAGGCAAAATTTGTCCGTAACTTTTCTCTTAAAATATTGAATATTTTTTTATGAAACTTAGTAGAATTACTTAAAATGTCATTAGGAAGGTCTCTCAGACCCGAATTTGTTTAAATTTTGGCCCAAAATTAATTTTGGAACATTTTCGAAAAAATGCAAACTTTTATAAAAATCAATTTTGAGACAAAATTCAAACAAACTCGGGTCTGAGAGACTTTCCTAATGACATTTTAAGTAATTCTACCAAGTTTCATAAAAAAATATTCAATATTTTAAGAGAAAAGTTACGGACAAATTTTGCCTATACCAGTGACGTCATAATCCATCACATGCCCTTAAGTGTACTACTCACCACAAAAATTTCATTTGGTATTTTTTTGTTTCTTGGAAGAAAAAAATTATTTTCTATTTTTTCGTAAAAACCTCTTAAATTTCCCAATTTTCAAGATCGAAAATCGTTCCTTGTGCCCTTTGTTTACATTTTTAATGCTCTTTTTAAAAATATCATAAAAAGTAATAACAGCTGATAAAGAGCAATATTATCCAACTTTCTTGGAAAAACGGAAATGCTGTTTTTAACTATTCTTTTTTGACGTTACATTAGTTACATTAGTTCTATGAAACGAATTGTATTTACCAATGTGGAAATTTTATATAATAGCAAATTGATTACATCCAAATAGCTAAATTTTCTAAAACTCAACATTTTTCAATAAAAAGATCTTCAACCTAAAAACAACATTTCCGTTTTTCCAAGAAAGTTGGATAATATTGCTCTTTATCAGATGTTATTACTTTTTATGATATTTTTAAAAAGAGCATTAAAAATGTAAACAAAGGGCCCAAGGAACGATTTTCGATCTTGAAAATTGGGAAATTTAAGAGGTTTTTACGAAAAAATAGAAAATAATTTTTTTTTTCCAAGAAACAAAAAAATACCAAGTGAAATTTTTGTGGTGAGTAGTACACTTAAGTAGCTATAAACCCTGAAAATTTCAAGAAAAAAAAAGGTGGCCTTTTTGAGATAAAAATTTTTTTAGTTTTTTTAAAAAATCAAAGTATTATTTTTGTTTATCAATATGTTTTACTTATCTTGATAAATTTTTAAAAAGCATAAAAAGTAGAAAAGAATGCGCTAAAGAGCAACTAAAAAGCTTAAAAATTGTGTAAATTACGAGATTTTAAAGAAAAAATTTATAAAAAACTTATTTTTTTGTTAAAATCTTTAAAAAATCGTAAAAATTCAAAAAAAAAATGTTATGAAAATTTAAAAAAATACGCGTCTCTTTATTTTTCGAGCAGAAAAACATACTTTTATATAAAGTTAATTCTCCATGCACCATCGGACTGCCTGCATGATTTGAAATGGATTCGGTCTATACGCAAGTATCTGAATTTGCATTTGCCTGACCTACGGAATGTAGCATTTCTAAATGAGCCTTCTGATTGGTTGGTAATGTTTCTGAGAAATTTACCAGCCAATCAGTAGGCTCGTTTAGAAATTCTACATTTCGAGGGTCAGACATATGCAAATTCGGATACTTCTGATAAAGTCAAGTTCGGGGAGTTTAATGTTCTGACGAATGCGAGTTTGGTGATTTACAAGTTAGGACAAAAGTATAAGTTCCGGGATTTAAAAGTTCGGACAAGTGCAAGTTCGTTGATTTGAAAGCTTTGATAAATGCAAATTCATAAAGTTACATATTCTGACAAATGGAAGTTCGGAGAGTTACAAATTCGGACAATTAAATTTAGGTTAATTGCAAATTCGGTCAATTGGGTTTTGGCGGAAATTGATCAGGTGATCCAATATTTATTTCTCCATTTATTCATAAAATGCTCATATAACTTAATTTTAATTGCTTGTCGCGGATAAAGGAAGCATTAAAAAATGTAATTTTCCGTAAAATGCATGAAAAGTATTGTAAAATGAGTAAGTTGTGAATAAAAAACATCTGATCTGGTAAGTTTCACATTTCCAAAGAATAAAACGTTGATACACTCCTGGCTGATGTTCGTCAAGTGAGGTCGTAAACGGGGCTTCACGAGATGAGTCGAAGGTGGCCGATTCGTCGGGAAGTAGTTTTGATAGGGGTCGCCCTCACCTCTCCCTCAGAGCTTTCTATTCATTGAGTGGAGGGGGTTTCCCAACTAGTGGACTGTGTATAGATATACCCCCTTTTTGTTGCCGCCCATTAGGCGCCGCCACGGCGTGATTCGCAACTGTGTTTCTTTATCTCGGGCACAACGTACCGGTGTCGCGACTCAACGGAATTCTGAGACACGACGCTTGGCGATTCCTCTCTGCCTCTCTCTGTTTCATCGGTACAAATACAATAAAGAAACGTGAATCATCTCATCGTAGCCATGACGTGTTTATGTAGGTACATGGAGCGATAATGATAATGTCCAAAATATACGTACCATCTCCTAAAGTTCTTTTGTTTCCTCTCGCTGTAAATAAATCTACTGACACAGGTGGAAAAAAATCCTTGATTAGATGATGATAAAATAGGTATCATTATGAAAATGTTACACTGCAAAAATAGGTAACTTCTTGATATCTTAAAATAAGATGTAAAATTGTACACTGAGAGAAACGGATAGTAAGATTTTGATGTTAAGAAGGTTATGTTATACGGTATTATCATTATGCTACTGGCTACCATCAATGATGTTAAAAAAATATAGTTATTGTACCCCGTACTATCAAGATGTTACTCCGTATAATCTGGTGGTAACTTTTACTATCTAGATATTCTAGATAGCTGTCCGTATTTGTAATATTAAATATGGTTACCGTGAACATCATTATGTTACCCATAACTATAATTTTCAATCAGTGTAAATAGTATATCTTATGGAATAAGATATGTTAATGTTCATATTAAGATATCCTTTATTATTAACATCTTAAAATGAGATACTTTAAGTAACTAAAAAGTGACTATCATAACATCTTAAAAAAGCTACCAACTTAAAATAACATATACCTACTTCTTTTTTCAGTGTAAGCGTCTCCATTATTGTAATTGATTCTCAAATTGTACGCTTTTAGTATTTTCTTCTTTATATAACTATACACGGTTTTACTAAAATGGGGATTGTACTTTATGATTAAGTAAACTTTTTAATTCAGTTCACTATTGGCAACATTCCAAAGCTATAGTAATCGAACGATGAGGTCAATGCTGGGTCAGAATACTGGGACAGATTTATGCTTTTTAGAAATTTTTCTTTCTAAATTTAGCTTTAAGGGCAAGCTCGTATTAAGAATTTTTATTTTATGAAATTGAATAAGTGTCAAAGTGTCATTTTTATCCCTTAGGTCTTACAAATCTATTATTTTATGAAGATAAGTATTTTCATAATATTGCAGTTGGAAACTGAAAAATTCTTTAAAACAATTTTCTGAGTTGCAATGAATAAAAACACGAAAACATCTTTGAAGATTATCTATTTCTTGTTCAATTTGATTGTAAAAATGATTGTGTCAGTAATCATCAGAAACCACGATATACAATGTATAATTGAAGATAGGACTGAATGTTCCTCACAATGATCAATGGGATGTTGTCAGTCTTCTTTTATTTGCCATTTAATAAAGCCAATGTGTTACATGTCAATTTATTAATATCTGTACACTGAGAAAAAAATTCTTGACTGACAAAAGTGCGCTGCTTTTGAAGCCTATAATATTAATGATGCTTTATAAAGTGTGTCTTGAGAGTTATTTCATTTTTAAAATTTTTATTCGAAGTATTGTTTTCTGAATACTGTGATGGTATATAAAATTTAAAAAAAATAATAATTTGAAAGGCTAAAACATCTTTTTTGATAAAAAAGATTAAAAATTAGTCAATCAGAAAATCTTTCAAGATATTTAATAAAAGATATTAGGATATAATATTTTTTTTAAGTGATTACCTGCTGTTTAGAAAAGTCTGTTTCTTTGAAAATACTTTCTGCACAAAAATAATATTTTCTATCAGAGAATTCTTTTTGTCAGAAAATATTGTTTGCCATAAATTATACTGTCGGTCAAAAAATACCATCGGTCGCATGCCACTCGAAAGCTAGTTGTTAATATATGATGATTATTATTATTATTATTAACATTATGAAATCCCGACTTGACTGATTAAATGAAACATTTTTTGTACTCTGAATGAGTAGTTATAATTTGATGTCAATAAGAGAATGAAGTAAGTATGTATATCAGCGAAAAACTGAAATTGACAAGGCGAATGATTGCTCTCATTTTTTTTTTCATGTACCTTCGATGGTAGAAAAATTCGCTTTTCGACGAGAGACTATCTTAAAGTTTATCGAGTTGAAAGACGTCAATAAGCAGAACGTGAAATATCGTATTACGGTATGAATCTGAGAGCAACAAAAACATTAAACCATGAACACATCAAGTCAATTCTGTGATCTAGGAGCCGGAGGCTAAAGGTCAAAAGCGATATTTCTTATAGGTGGGCTGTTATCTAGAATCATTCGAGTTATTATTGACAAACTCATCAGCCTTTTTGTTCACTATTTTTGAACTATTCGTTATACATTACAATTACGAAACAATTTCCTGTCCTGGAAAACAAGAAATGTGATTAAGTTTATTATAAGAATAATAGCTTTAATTATAGATTTAAAAATGATACTTAAATTGAACCTAAATGTTCATAATCTCTAAAATCGTATAGCCCAGTATTATAGATTAAAAAAACATGTTTTTAAACACATTATGAAGTTTAAACCGAGGATTAAACTAATTTTTTAGGTTGATTACAATTAGAATAATCTGAAATTAAAACCAATTAATAAATTCAATTCAGAATTGTTTACAATCTTCTGCAATAAAAATTCTTAACATAAAAAATAGTGTTGGTTGAAATTTCGGTGTATTTGAATTTAATAGATTGAAGTTTATATTTAAATTATAATATTTAAATCGTTTAAATGTATAAGGGTTATTAAAACTGATTTCGAATTCAACTCGTTTACATGAATTCATTTTATAGATTTATTAAATTCCAGATAGATTAAAATTCCAATCAAAATGTTTTAAGTAATTACATTAAATCAAGTTAAAATGATGACGGTCTGTGATCCGTGTATTTCGAGGTGTATTTGGTATTAATTTTGTTTAAATAATTATATTTATGCGGTTTATGTAACATTTTAAAGGATTTTTTATTTCTTCTACAGGATTGGGTATTTTTTAAATAGGATTGTTTTAATAAATTTTTGAGCAATCTACAACTGTCTGATCTGGTCAAATAACATTATAATTGTTTTTAGTAAAAAAATAACTAAAAAACAGTTAAAATTTAACTTATTGAACAGAACATTACTAAAATATTAGTTATTTTGACATCTCGGACATAATCTAAAAATGAATTTAACTAATGATTAGTTATTTTTCACTTAATGATAAGTAGAAATACAAACTATTTGAATGAAAAATTTGAATTATATAAAACTTTATACTTTCAAATTAGTTATTTTTAAGTTAAATATCTAATTCTAATTTAAAGAGAATGGTAGTTGAATTTTTAGGCGAAATCTCAATCGTTAAATTCAATTAATTAAAATTAAAATTATCCATTAAAATTAGGAAGTTCTGGACATATTTACGACTTGGACTTTAACGCCTAATATATTACATATCTGGGTGATTTTCAAGCAAACTTTTCAAATGGGATGATCATATAGTTAAAAGTTAGTCAAGCATAAAGATTAGAATTTACAAATAAAGCTAAATGTCAAACATTTGCCATGGAGTCATATATCTATTGTGCTCAGATGTTATTGTTTGCTCATCGCTCAAATGCACAAAATGGACAAAAAATTTGTCTAGCAGGATTATTGGGATTTTCCCTTAAATTTTTTTTTTGGGGAAATCCAGAACGAGTTATAAATTCTGCCTTTGGTTTGAATTTTTGACATCTTGAGAAAGGACCACACTCTGAAAAAATTGGTGTGTGAAATTGCCATTCAAAAATCAAGTAGGTATATTCGCGAAGGAATTTATAATTTATACACTTTCGAAAAATCCTAACATAAACCTTTAGGCTCGATTTTATAGGTCCATGATTATAAAAACCCTTTCATGCAATAAAACAATAAAACAAGCAAAACTGAAATGATTGCTTCCTACAAAAAAAAACTGCTTTGTAATTTAGTAATATATACTTAAATAATAATAAAAATATTAAATTTGTTTATTTTTTAAAAAGAAATTACTTATTTTCAATTTTCATAATATTTAGTATTAATAACGTAATAAATTGTTTATTGGCATATTATGAATGTAACGGTTAATGTTTTTGTTCTTTGAGTAATTATACAAAAATACAAATTCTTCAAATAAAATTCACAAAAATATGAATTCGTTATAAAAATTTACAACTGTATAAATTTTTTGTGTTTATAGCAAAGTTAAAAATTGATTTTCTATTCATTTTTTTTATCGAAAAAAGACAAGAATGCCAACACAAAAGTGGTTTTATTGTCCCTTTCAATATCTTAATCCGCCTTTAACTTTTATTATCTCTACGGTGCCGCCTTAATTTTTTTCATTATACTTGTACTTTGCTACCGAAAAGGGACAAAGCATTATTTGTTGCTGAATTTGGAGATTAGAATGCCTGTGAAAATAAGATTATCTTGTTAAATCTTAACGAGTTCTCAGGCTCAGAGATTTCGACTTTGAAAATCACATATTGACAAAAGTCAAAATTGAGAATATTAACGGATCATTTAAAAATCTTATCATTACAAGATATTTGTTATTTGAGAAAAGCAGTTGTCAATTGATAAAAGAATTTGTAAAAAATAACAGAAAATCACTGTTTTGTATATAGATAATAATATTTCTTCGAGTATTTCTCAAATATTTGTTCTAGACAGAATTTTTTATAAAGAAGGTATAACTTCTTTGATTATGTGTTCAAATTATATTTCAAACTCGATTTTAAATAATTTTCATGATTTAGAATTTAATGTTAACTTAATTTTGTAATGACTATAATTTTACGGTCAACTTTAAAAATGCAATAGTTGTAGATTTGGAAACTAATTATAAAAAAAGACGGATTTCTGAAATGATACACCTAAAAAGTA
Source organism: Ganaspis brasiliensis (assembly GCA_037103525.1). Taxonomy (NCBI): domain Eukaryota; kingdom Metazoa; phylum Arthropoda; class Insecta; order Hymenoptera; family Figitidae; genus Ganaspis; species Ganaspis brasiliensis. The sequence continues at coordinate 190,656 of JAZKLR010000159.1, read as the reverse complement.
ATGATTTTACCATTAATAAAAAAGATGATATACAATTTCTCAGCAATACTTTTGCTTTTTTTTTATTTTGTGATCATTTAAGTGTTCTTATTGTTTAATTTTATTATTTTTACTTTGATTTTAACATTAAAGTGGAGCCAGTATCATTTTGACACATGACTTAATTTTAGATTGTTATATTGTACAGAATGGAAATGTTATTTTGTACAACTGCTAAATGTTATTTTGTACAGTTTTGAAAAATGAATTTGTTATTTTGTACAATTTTTTAAAAAAGCAATAAAACATTGGAAGTACAATATTTTAGCTTTTTTAAAGAATTGTACAAAATAACAAATTCATTTTTCAAAATTGTACAAAATATCATTTAGCAGTTGTACAAAATAACATTTCCATTCTGTACAATATAACAATCTAAAATTAAGTCATGTGTCAAAATGATACTGGCTCTTAAAGTGACCTGATGATGCTGGCGAATTACACGGAAAAAAATGAATTAGCTACCGCAGCTAAAAAATTTAGCTGATACTTATTTAGTCACCACAGCTAAATATTAGCTAAGATAGCTAAAACGTTTGCTACGACAGCTAAAAGTTAGCTGTGGTTCCTAATATTTGTAGATATCATAGCTAAAAAGGTTTAGCTGTCCCTATGACAAATAACTATTTTTAGCTGTGGGATCCACTTCTGTTAGCTTCCACAGCTAACTTTTAGCTGTCTTAGCTAATATTTAGCTGTGGTGACTAAAAAATTGACTGCTAAATTTGGTTAGCAGCAGCGGCTAACTTTTTTTTTCCGTGTATGCTACCGGAACGTCGTCATAATATAAAAATAGTGGGTTCTATTTTTTATTCCTTTCTTCCAAAATCGAAAAATAAGTGTTTCTTTATATAATAATAGAAGGAAAAAATACTATTACTTAATTTTGTAATAATATATTATTGATACTATATTACACACTTAAAAAAATGTTACAAAAATTTAAAATACAATTCATACTTAGGTAATTTATAATTTTTACAAATAATATTTTCAACTACTTTTTTTAAAAATTTATTCCTAATGAATTGATATGTCAAAAGTGTTTGACAAATAAAGTTTATACTTTGCATGAATATTGTCATTTTCGATTATTTTGTGTTAAATGATAAAGAAATTATATTTTTTTGGAAAACATTTTTAATTCCTTTTTGAGTCATGATTAAGCAATTACCGTTGTTTCATCGGGCTAAAAGCCTAAACTAAACGTTTCTCGGTACATGTATATATTTTGTATATCTTTCTTTCACTCATCATCTGTTTTCTCGGTTGCCTTTGGTTCTCATATTTCAGCAATGCAAAGGCAAAAGTACGAGCAATCGAGCACCCACTCGAGAGCCTGTTTATCACGTAGTATGTGGCAAGGTGAGGAGGCCTTGGACCTCCCGTTGCTTTTTTAAATCTCCATAAAAACAGAGCTTAACTTTTCTTGTATAAATATATCCGTATAAATATAATTTTAGTAATATTAGATTTTTATTCAAAGAAAACATCTAGATGTATTCAGAATAATTATATAATAATAATAATAATAAATTAATTTTTTAAAAATGATGATGTTTGGGATATTCCATAAATAAAAAGAGTAGTCTACTTATAGACACATTACACTACAAAATTCAATTTACCTTTTGACGAGATATTACATTTTTCATACAAGAGAAACCAATTTACTCTTTACTTTCACACGAAAAAAAAATTAATTGTAAATTTTATTAAAATCAGTGGCGTAACTGGGGGTACAAGGGCCCTGGGGCAAAAAGAAAAATGGGGCCCCAATTATATATATTTTTTTTTTTTAAATTTAAATCATATTTCACCTTTTTAAAATGTTCTCAAATTTTAAATTTATAGCAACTTGCCATTATTTTTGTCATTTTGCAATTATTTCCTTTTGCTTAAAAATAAATTCTGTAATTTTATATTGTTTTCTCTGATTTTTAATTATTTTCATTCTTTGGGCACAATTTTCAAAAATTTCAATTATTTATCTAAAATTTCAATTATTATTTTCATCAATTTTCGATTATTTCTGTGATTTTTAAATTATTCTCTTTAATTAAAATTTTTAAGCAATTTTGTAATTATTTTCCTTTTTTAAACATATATTCTATGATTTTTTCAATTATTTAGCTCAAATTTTATTTACTGTTTTCATTCTTTCATTCTTTCATATTTAAATTATTTTTCTCTATCTTGAATTATTTTCAGCATATTTAAATAATTTTTTGAATATTGAATTAATTTTATTATGTTTCAATTATTTTCCTCGATTGTTAATTATTATTCTCATTGTCTAAAATTATTTTCTAGAATTTTTAAGTATTTTTCTCAAATTTCAATTATTTTCTTTAATTTTTACTTAATTTCAGATGTTTTTATAATTTCCAATTTTTTTTATAAATGATCGTAAATTTCACTTATTTTTAGCTTTCTTCAATTTTTTTCTCCAATTTTAAGATATTCTCATTTTTTCCAATTTATTTCCAATATCTTCATATATTTTTCTCAAAATTAAATTATTTTCTCTTTATTTAAAAAAAATTCTGTAATTTTTCCAATTATTTCACTCAAATGTGATTTATTTTTTACAACTTATCATTGTCTTTGTCATATTTCAATGATTTTCTTCAAGTTTCGAATAAAAAACTCATTCTTCAATTATTTTCTACAACTTTTAGTATTTTTATTATATTTCAATTAATTTCCTAAATTTTCAGATACCTCAAATTTAGATTATTGTCTTTAATTTTTAATTTTTTAAACGGTTTTTCAATTATTTTCTTTTACTTAAAAACAAATTCTGTAATTTTATATTATTCTCTCCGCTTTTTAATTACTTTCATTCTTTTGGCTTAATTTTCAAAAATTTTAATTGTTTAACTGAAATTTCATTTATTATTTTCATCAATTTTCTATTATTTTAGAGATTTTTTAATTATTCTCTTTAATTAAAATTTTTAAGTTATTTTGTAATTATTTTCCCTTTTTAAACAAATATTCTACGATTTTCTCAATTATTTTTCTCAAATTTTATTAAATGTTTTCAATCATTCAATATTTAAATTATTTTCTTCATAAATTCACATTATTTTCAGCATATTTAAATGATTTTTTCAATTTTAAATTAATTTTACGATTTTTCTATTATTTTCCTCAATTGTTAATTATTATTCTCATTTTTTAAATTATTTTTTAAAAGTTTAAAGTTTTTTTTCTAAAATTTCAATTATTTTCTTCAATTTTTAATTATTTTCATTTGTTTTCTTAATTTAAAAATCTTTTTTTTTCATTATCGTAAATTTTATTTATTTTTTGCTTTCTTCAATGCTTTTCTCCAATTTTAAGTTATTCTCATTTTTTTTCAATTATTGATTTCTAAGAACTTCATGTATTTTTCTCAAATTGCAATTATTTTTGTTTATTTAAACAAAATTCTGTACTTTTTTTAATTGTTTCACTCAAATGTGATTTATTTTTTACAACTTATCAATGTTTGTTTCATATTTCAGTTATTTTCATCAAGTTTCAAATTGTAGAATCATTTTTCAGTTATTTTCCTAAATTTATATTCTTCAATTTAAAATTTTTTTTCATTTCTTTTATAATTTTCAAAATTTTAAACAATCTATCTGAGATTTCAATTATTTCATTCAATTTTCAATTATTTATATGATTTTTTATAATATTTTCTTTAATTTTTAGTTACTTTCGTTCTTTTTTGTCATTTCCAAAAAGTTGTTAATTATTTCTGTTTAATTAAAATCATTCTCTTCAATTTTAAATTATATTTATTTTGTTACATTTATTTTCTCTAATTTTTAATTATTTTTTTTTTTTTTCAATGAACTTCTGAAAGTTTTATGTATTTTTCTAAAATTTTCTTTAACTTTCCTTCCTTTTAAATATATTATGACATTTTGTCAATTATTTCCTCAAATTTTAATAATATTTTTCAATTTTATATTATGTATCTCAATTTTTAATTTTCAATTATTATCCCTAATTTTTCATTACTCAATTTTTTTCAATTTAGTTTTAAGATTTTCAAGTAATTTACTCAATTTTAAATTATTTTCTATATTTTTTAAACATTTATATGAGTTTTTAAATTACTTTTGACAATTTTTAATTGATTTCATTTTTTTTTCAATTAATTAAAAAACTCAGCAATTATTTTGTTTAATTTTAATTGTTTCTTGCAATTTTTTTAATTCTAAAATTTTATAATTTTTTTCCTAAAAAATAGGTTTATTAGGGTTGACTGAGGACCCCTTGAGCCCAAGGGCCCCGGGGCACTCCCCCACTTTGCCCCTTAATAGTTACGCCACTGATTAAAATGCTTTATAATTTAGGGAAAAAGTGCCAGAAAGTGAAATTTTCATACAAGAAATTTTAAACTTAAGAAAAACCAATCGAATCATTACTAAGTAATCTTTAATCTTAAGTTCCATGTAATTTTGAATAAATATAGTCAATGTTTTCCAAATTTTATTTGGAAATATATTTGTTTAGCAAATAAAAGTGAGTAAAAATTCCCTGAAGTGTAACAAAAAGTTTTTAAATTTTCAAAATATTTATTTGACAATATAAAAATGAAAACGTCATTATGAATTTATTATTATAGACGGTTTAAAAGATGTTTCGAAAAAATTATATTTCACGTAGTTATACAATACAATATTGAAATTTTTATAGTGCTTATATAATTGACAAATTAATATCTTGGGAATAGAATGATCGGATTTTAATTAAACTTGGTATAAGTATAAAGTAACTGTAGTCTTCATTTAAATAATAAACATTTCTAATATTGTTAATATTTAATCATTGTATTTCAAAATTAATTGTTTAAATTTCTTCCGAGAGATTTTCTTTCACATTTTTTAATAGTAATTAAAAACTTTTTTTTAAGCTATTAAGGGGTAACACTACTGCAAACTCGCAAAAAAAAAGTTTCTTCAAGAATTTTTTTTTTAATGTAAGGAAAGGAAAAAAAGGAATCGAAATTGACCTTTTTTTTGGAGAATCACCCATATATTGCAAAAAAAACAATTTGTATTCACTTTTTTCGTATAGTTTAATGAAAATCGAGAATATAAATTGTGACGAAAATGGAGTTTTTATCTTGTGAAAGAAGGATCGTAAAAAGTTACATTATCTATTTAATTATATGCGCAGATATTTTTCTTGAGCATGCAATTCTACCGTGAAAATTGTGAGAACGTGAGAATTAACGAAACAAGCTTCAAAGCGATTTAGCCAGAGACAGGTCTAGGTAGAACGAAAACGGATCTGAAAACCGAAAGCCGTGTGGACAAAAACCTGACCTCTCGAACAACTGTGCGCCATGTGTGCGCCACTTGTGTACTCTATCTCTGTCTCTCTCGCCCTTTCATTTTTTATCTTTCTCACGCTACCTCTCAGTTTCTGTCTCCAATCCAACGCCCTCCCATTTTGTCTAAAGTTCGTCTTCTCCTTCTTTATCCTCCTCCAACTAAAACTATAACGTCCATAACTAGGTCCTCAACATTCAGCGCACTTATGGAAGATCCGGCCTCAAATCCAATTTTTTTTTAGATTCTGGCAATCGAGATGATAGAATACACAATACGGGATAGAATACAAAGAATACGGGTATAGAAATGTATTCAACTTAATTTTGTTACGTTTTTATCCTTAAGTAATTTTGTGAATCTGTTATTCAATTATTATTATACTTGGGGTATACTATGCAAAAAACACCAAACATTTGTGTACGTCCGCATAAAAAGGGCCTACTTTGGCACTATTGAACTTATCTATATTACCATATTCTTCCTTAAATTTCGAAAATTTTAAGAGGTCTTGGAACCTTTTAGATGAAAAATTCACAAAGTTACAAGGATTCAAAGTTAGAAGTGTCAAAACCCTAGTTTTGAGAAAAACAAGTTTAAGGTTCAAGATTACCATTAGCCCCCATGCATTTTAAAAATTAAAAATAAAATTATTTTGTGTTTTTAATTACCATAAAGTTATGATAAATGCATGATTCGATGTGGGATATTGCGCAATTTGTTTTTCAGCAATAAAAAATAATTTATTTATTTATTTATTTAGTTCATAGACGGGTAAAAAAACCCATTAATACATAAAATATATAATTTACAAATCAATCGCTATATACATGTTCGCTTCATTATACATTTTATACTAATAAAATTTAAACGAATCAAAGCAACAATGCTCAATAATTTGAAATTTTTTTTTAAAATTAATATCATTATACAAGAATCACATTACCTTTTATCTTAAAAAAAGGGAAAACTTCCTTGGAAAAACTGACAAAATGGTGACAAAAAATAAAAGAAAAAATTTTTTTAAAAAATATAAGAAAATAGTAAAAAATTAAAGAAAATAATTAAAAAATTTAAAAAAATCAATAATTCAAAAAAAAGAAAAAATTACAAACGGACGAAAATAATATTGAAAGCAAAATTCGAAAAACGGCTAGATTAATACACAGCCGAACAAAACAATTGAAAAAAGTAAAGAATAATTATAAAATTTAAAAAAAATATAAGAAAATTGAAAAAATTGTACGAAATTATATTGAAAATTGCGAAAAATAATTAATAATTGAATGAAATGATTGAAAAATGACGAAAAATAATTGATAATTGGAAATGAAATTTAAAAATGTCAAAATTAATAGCCAACGGAAAAAAATAATTAAAAAAATTAACCAAGTATATTATTAAATTTAAAGAAAATAATTGCAAATTGAAAAATTAAGAAAATTATAGGAATAATTGTTGGAAATAATTGCACATTTAACAACTGGATTGAAAATACAAATAAATAATTACCATTGAACAAAATAATTGAAAGTGTTGAAAATTGAAGAAAATCATTAAACATTAAAGAATGGAATTGAAATTTAAATATAAATATAAAATATACAAATATAAATATTTAAATATAAATATAAAATTTAAAAAAGTAATTTAAAAAAGATGAGAATTACACTGTGTTACAAAAAATGACGAACAAAAATGACTTTTAATCGGACTTAGCCTAAATTCTTCGTCATGAAAAACTAAAAAAAATAGTGTATTAAATTTTCTCCCAAGCCTTAAAATTTCATTTTAGAGCTAAAAAAACAGTTTTTCTGCAGTTTTTGTATTAAATATACTGTTACTTCGTCATTTTTGGTCCAATTTCAAATTTTTTTTTCTTAATTTAAAGCTGAAAAGCAAGACTTTCTATACCTAATAAAGGTTTTATGTTTTAAGCAAAATTTACGATAGAAAAAGCGTAAAAAAGTTTGAAAATTGTCAATTTTTTTTTTGAATTTTTTTAACTTTAGCAATGGTTAACGGATCAATTTTTATTTAGAATGTTTTTTTCTTTGCCGAATTATTTAAAGCGTATATTTAATTCTGCTTCGAATGAGCTTTTTTTAAATTAAATTGTTAATAAATTGATTGTGTTGTGCATTTTTTGTCTTTACTTTCGCGGAAAATCAATGCAATGTTAAAAAATTTTTGTAACATTGTTAATTTTAAAAAATTTTACCGAAATTTACTAAAATAAGTGTAAAAAAGTAGTTAGAAGATGATAAAAGTACCACTTGCAACAATTAAAGAAGGCAAAAAAAAGAAAATACTGTTTTTTGCTTTAAAAAAATACTGGGAAATTAAAGACAAAAAATGCAATAACTCAGTCAATTTATCACCAATTTAATTCAAAAGAAGCTCATTCGACGCAGAATTAAAAATACTTTAAATAATTTAACGCATAAAAAACATTCTACATAAAATTGATCCGTTTATCATTGTCAAAATTGAAAAAAAAAAATTTACATTTTTCAAACTTTTTTACTCTTTTCTACTGTAAATATTACTTTAGCTCTAAAATGAAATTTTGGGGGTGGGAATTTAATACACTTTTTTTTTTAGTTTTTCATGACTAGCAACATAGGCTAGGTCCGATTCAAAGTAATTTTTCATTGTCATACAGTGTTATTGAATACATTAGAAAATACAATTAAACACTGAAAAATGGAATTAACTTTTGAAAAAAATTGTAAATTGAAGAAAAAAATTGAACAATTGAATTTTAAATTAAAGAAACTGATTAATAATAAAAAAAATAATTGAAAAAAGACAAGAATTTTTTTAATAATTAAGAAATTAATTGAATGTTGAAAAAAGGAAATCAAATTTAAAGAAAATAATCCAGAATTATAGAAAAAATTCAAACATTGAATCTTGATTTTTATGAACATACTTTGAAATATTTACAAAAATATTATATATTTTTGACTCAAAAAAGGTGATAAAATTGAAAAAAGGTGAGAAAGGGTGAAAAGGTGACTGTCTGTGATGCCTGCTTTAATAAATTCTTTAATAATAAACTGATAAATATGAGACTTTATAGAAATCATCTTTACCGAGTTCTTTACCTTAATATACTTCATTATTAAAAACAAGTATGTTTGATATTTATTTTTGGCCAAGTTATTAACGATTGTCAATTTACCAAATTAGGCTCGAAATTAGGCATTTTACCCTGCTCTCTCCTACAAAACGTGTTAAAAAAAATCTAAAAATTATTTTATAATTTCATAAACATTTTGCTTCCGTATCAACAAAAAAGTTTGTTTCCTCATGGAGGAAGTAATAAATTCATTTTTAAAATGGTTTTAGGTTATTTTTAAGAATCCTTATGTCTGATTTCAGATTTTAGTATTGAAAATGACTATACCAAATTTTAAATTAGTAAAAAAGAAATTCCCTTCCGTGTTAATACATATATGTGAGAGTAAAATTCAATCTTTGGAAGGTCGTAAAATACATAAAACACGTAAAATTGGTTTCTGTATTTATTTATTTGGTCATTGCTACGTTTCGATGAACTGTTGTGTCATCCTCATCAGGCTCAATTAAAAATTCGGCGTTACATAATTAAAAATTTATTTTATTTTAAATTTTGATTTATAATTATGTAACGCCGAATTTTTAATTGAGCCTGATGAGGATGACACAACAGTTCATCGAAACGTAGCAATGACCAAATAAATAAATACAGAAACCAATTTTACGTGTTTTATGTATTTTACGACCTTCCAAAGATTGAATTTTACTCTCACATATATACCAAATTTTATTGGAAACTGTTTATCTGTTTTCGAGTTATCGTGTTCATAAGAAAAAGCATACATACATATAATGGTCATTCAATCAGGAACGCATATAACACATTTTTAAATAGAGGAAAGTTTTTTGGAAGGAGTTTAAATTTTATTTGCATTTTAAAAATTTGTAAATTAGAAGAAATTCAAAACTTTCGGTATCGAGAAGCAAAAAGAAGTCAAACGCGAGGTCAGAAGTAAAATCCCTATTCTGAAGAAAAGACGAGAAAAAATCAATTTTCCCCTAAAAATTCATCATCATTTTATCGGAGGATAGAACTTTTTCTTGATGTATATATAGGTATACCAATTGAGGACAGAAAAAGTTTTGATGAGACTTTGTGAGTCGAAAACCGAGTCGAAAACGAGCTTCGGCTCCTTGTAAAAATCCTTTATCTTATGTGCTTTTATAGTGCCTATACTTACATATACTTTCTACCACAACCAAACTTTCATTCCTTTTCCTTTTTCTCAAGTGCCACAAACTGCAAGAGTTCTGTGTTATTCTTATTGCGTCAGTAACTCTAACGATCCTGGCACCGAGTTGTGTATTATGAGGAGAGCGTGTATTGGTCACATAAAATTCGTCATCGGTGCTTCCTAAGACAATATAAACGTTTTTAACTCATTATTTAGGAGAAAGAAATAAGTAACTAGTTTTTATAACAAAGAAGCAAAAAAAGGACTTTAATAATTTTCAACTCAATTATTAACATATTAACAAAATGTATAAGAGGAACGTATGATAAAGTTTTAAAAGTAATTATTTAGAATATTTATTTCATAGAATTTCATTAGAAAGAATCTTCTTTTAGTTGAAATTTCACATTTTCGAATATGTTTTCAATAGAACATAAATTAATCCGAATTTTGCCCTAACAGAATTTTTAGGTCACCGAATTCATATTTAACAGAATTTTCATTTTTAGAAATCCTTTTAACCAACATTTCATTTAGAATAATTCCAATTTAAACGAATTTTAATTTAGAAAAATTTTCATTTTACAGAATTGTATGTTAATCGAATTTTTAAACACCAGAATATTCATTTGACAGAATCTTCATTTGTCCGAAATTGTATTAGTACGAACTGACATTTGATAGAAAACTTAAAATGCAGAATGTTACATTTGAATGTCTAATTTTGTCGAATTTAATTAGTATTTAAAGATTTGAATAATAAATTAGTTACTTATTGTCATTTAACTAATTCAACTAATTTTTATTACCATAAATTTGTACAGAATAATGACATTTTTACCTTATATTTATAAATAAAAACAAAAACTTCATATATAAACTATATTTATTTATTATTTAATTATTTAAGAAAATACTTACATACTTTTCAAAGTGCAATTTAGGAATTCGACTCCACGAGATTTTTAAAACATTTCGGAGTAAAAGTCATATTTTATCGAATTTTTAACCATAAATAAAACCTTTCTATCTTTAACGGTTTAAAAGATATGGCCGTTTAAACAATTGTAAACGAAATGTTTTTAAAATCTCATGGAATCGAACAGGAACTAAATTCAAAAATCTGATTCTAACCTAAAATTTGCCTTCACTTTTTATTTAAATTGCACTTTCTAAATCCGAGTTAGTGACTTTAGTGACATTAGTGATTTTCTACTAATGAATTACCGAAAAATCGGTTCCTATTTTATACTTTTAATTATTAGTTTTCTACACAGTTACAAATTTTGTGTTAAATTTAAGATATTTCACATGTCCTAAACGGTCCACTCAAAACTTTGTGTTAATTCAACACAAGAAAATATGTTGAATATTTGTACATAAATTTTAACCTCTTATATTTTACACATTATATAGTGATTCTAACTGAATATATTTAAAGTTCTAAACGTTTAAATGAACGTTATTTCTGCAAAGTTGAAAATTTTGTTTTAAATTTATTATAAATTACATTTTCCAAACGGTGTTTTGTTTTGTTTATCTACTGCTTGGTATACAAGTCAAATATAATCGTGATAATAATTTAAAACGTATAGATTTTATGCAATTTTGTATTTTACCTTTTGGAAATTAAAATGAATTTTCAAAAAGAAATTTATGCTTTACAACAAAAAAACAAACGTAAAATACAGTATTAACACTAAAAAATTTGAGGTTATGTTAAAAAATCGAATGACATTTGAAGAATGTGTAAAATCAACTCATCGAAAATGTTAAATTTTAACACAAACAATTTAACAATGACTGTTTTGTACACAAATACACAAAATTGTTAACTGTGTACTAAAAATTAATAATTTTACTTCCACATAGAGGAAGTATTGTTTTACCCTCAAATTATCGATTGCGTTTTTTTGACATACCTCGACTTATGTTTTTTTTTTCGTTTATTAAAGATTATCTAAAACATTTTAACTAAACTGACCATTTTGACTTCGGATTCGGATTTGAGCAGAGAAAAATACGTATAGAAATGGGTGATTTTCAATGAACACGTAAATTTGAGAAGACATAATTTCAAGAAAATAAAAAACGATTTTAACAATTTTTTCATTTATATATATTATTTAGGATATAATTTTCACCAATTAAAAGACAAATGTTTAATAATTGAATTCAATTTTCAAAATTTAAATACTTTACATAATCTTTTAATAATACTCTAAAAATTCTTACCTTTATCAACGTATCTTTTTATTATTTTGGAATTGTTTACATTGCTCTCATTGTCAAAATTTTTAGGTTCATGCTGTTATTATATATTGCACAGTTTTTTGTTTTTGATATTTTGTCATAGAAGCAGGGGACATTACATTCCAGGGGACGTTACATTCGGATAATATTTCATATTTATTGGGCATAATATTTAAATCTTGGATTATAAGTTTGGCATCTTAAAAAGTTTGTATATTTCAAGTTATTAAATATGTCAGGGGAATTACATTAAAAAAGATACTTGTACGTTTTTTTATAATTATCTTTTTTTAAAAAAAGTAAGTGTTCGTGAATAAATTAATCACTACTAAGTTAAAGATAGAAACATTTTCTTCAAAATTTATCTAATGCAAATTATTTTTAAGTGAATATTTTTTTATGTGACATTATATTAATCACTGAGTCTCTATAAGAAAAGAGAAAAGTCAAGAACGCTTTAAAGACAGCCAGGGGACATTACATTTTACAGTTAAATCAATTTCTTACTTTTTAAAAAATAAATATTTATAATTCTTAAAAATCGAAATTTGAATATCAATAATCATTCGATATAGTATTAAATTGCTTTCCACTGAAATCTATTTTTTATATGAAAAAATCATGTAAGACCACGATTTACACTTTCATTGAAAATCACCCAATTATACACTATAGCTTATTGTCCCGGTCAAAAAAAAATTTCGGGTTATTTTTTCTTGTCTTGTAGCAGTTTTTTTTTTGAGACTATCTAAAAAATGTTAACCAATCTGGTTGTTCTGACTTCTGGTTTCCACAGAAAAATGACAAATTCAAATTAAGAGAGAATCAGTTATATTTTTTTTTCCATGAATAATAGTCAACCGTAAAACATTAAATACCGCAATTATTTAGCTTTCCTAACGAACGATTCAGGTAGAAAAAGTTTCTTTAGGCTTGTGGGGTGGACAGATTGAAACAGAGGCCATGGGGGAGATGTCGCTGGGGGGTTTTAAAACATATAGTCCGAATTGGAGAAGAGGTTGCTGATAGGGGGTATACGCGCATGATAAAGTAGGTGGGGAAAAATCTAGACAGAAGAGTACTAAACAGGAGCAAAAGTGTGTGTGCTTTACCTATGGTCCTAAGGCTATGGTCGCCATATGGGCAACAGCCCGAGGGTTGTAAACGTGCACCTTCAATTTCCCACCCTGCATGCGGGCCAGATTTTATTGCCTTGCTCACTCACACCTTCACCCCACACAAAATTCTCTTCTTATATACATATATATATGCAGTATGCACTGAACGTGCTCCTCGAAAAGCACATGTGAATAATGCTTATATATGCCTCTATACGTTCATAGTTTGTACGTAGACCAAGAGTTGACCATGAGAACCTTATAAACTAAAATCTCTCATCTTGTTCCACAATTGGCTTGATGCTCTCAAGCCGCAAGGATTAAACTAAAGCAGTTTTTTGAACAAATAAAATGTTGCTATGTCGTCGCCGACATTTTCAGAATAAGAACGGATGAAAGTCGCAAAAAAAACGAGAATTATGTTTTTTGGTTCCATACAATTCGACTAACAATAAAGATTAGTAAAGAGAAAAGTAGCAACTACTTTTAACACGATAATCTTATGGAAATTTTGGTAACATTCATAAAAATTTGGTCTCGAATTTGGTTTAAACTGATCAAATTGTTTTAAGTTTGTGTTCTCAATATAATTGAATTAATATGACATATAATATCAAATATTAATGCTATACTTTTCATGGTATTATTATTATTATTATACTGTTGATGTTGTGTATATTATCTTGTAAGCCATTAACATAAATAACACAAGTTTTTTTTTAATTTGAATTAGTTAAAAACAGTGCCGTAACTATTAAGGGTCAAAGTGGGGCAGTGCCCCGGGGCCCCTGGGCTCAGGGGGCCCTCAGTCAACCCTAATAAACCTATTTTTTAGGAAAAAATTTATAAAATTTTAGAATTAAAAAAAATTGCAAGAAATAATTAAAATTAAACAAAATAATTGCTGATTTTTAAAATTAATTGAAAAAAAAATGAAATCAATTAAAAATTGGCGAAAGTAATTTAAAAACTCATATAAATGTTTAAAAAATATAGAAAATAATTTAAAATTGAGAAAATTACTTGAAAATCTTAAAACTAAATTGAAAAAAATTGAGTAATGAAAAATTAGGGATAATAATTGAAAATTAAAAAATGAGATAAATAATATAAAATTGAAAAATATTATTAAAATTTGAGGAAATAATTGACAAAATTACATAATATATTTAAAATGAAGGAAAGTTAAAGAAAATTTTAGAAAAATACATAAAACTTTCAGAAGTTCATTGAAAGAAAAAAAAAAAATTAAAAATTAGAGAAAATAAATGTAACAAAATAAATATAATTTAAAATTGAAGAGAATGATTTTAATTAAACAGAAATAATTAACAACTTTTTGGAAATTACGAAAAAGAACGAAAGTAACTAAAAATTGAAGAAAATATTATAAAAAATCATATAAATAATTGAAAATTGAATGAAATAATTGAAATCTCAGATAGATTGTTTAAAATTTTGAAAATTATAAAAGAAATGAAAAAAATTTTAAATTGAAGAATATAAATTTAGAAAAATAATTGAAAAATGATTCTACAATTTGAAACTTGATGAAAATAACTGAAATATGAAACAAACATTGATAAGTTGTAAAAAATAAATCACATTTGAGTGAAACAATTGAAAAAATTACATAATTTTTTTAAAATAAAACAAAAATAATTGAAATTTGAGAAAAATACATAAAGTTCTTAGAAATCAATAATTGAAAAAAATGAGAATAACTTAAAATTGGAGAAAAGCATTGAAGAAAGCAAAAAATAAATAAAATTTACGATAATGAAATAAAAAAGATTTTGAAATTAAGAAAACAAATGAAAATAATTAAAAATTGAAGAAAATAATTGAAATTTTAGAAAAAAAACTTTAAACTTTTAAAAAATAATTTAAAAAATGAGAATAATAATTAACAATTGAGGAAAATAATAGAAAAGTCGTAAAATTAATTTAAAATTGAAAAAATCATTTAAATATGCTGAAAATAATGTGAATTTATGAAGAAAATAATTTAAATATTGAAAGATTGAAAACATTTAATAAAATTTGAGAAAAATAATTGAGAAAATCGTAGAATATTTGTTTAAAAAGGGAAAATAATTACAAAATAACTTAAAAATTTTAATTAAAGAGAATAATTAAAAAATCTCTAAAATAATAGAAAATTGATGAAAATAATAAATGAAATTTCAGTTAAACAATTAAAATTTTTGAAAATTAAGCCAAAAGAATGAAAGTAATTAAAAACCGGAGAGAATAATATAAAATTACAGAATTTGTTTTTAAGTAAAAGAAAATAATTGAAAAACCGTTTAAAAAATTAAAAATTAAAGACAATAATCTAAATTTGAGGTATCTGAAAATTTAGGAAATTAATTGAAATATAATAAAAATACTAAAAGTTGTAGAAAATAATTGAAGAATGAGTTTTTTATTCGAAACTTGAAGAAAATCATTGTAAAAATAAATAAGTTGTAAAAAATAAATCACATTTGAGTGAAATAATTGGAAAAATTACAGAATTTTTTTTAAATAAAGAGAAAATAATTTAATTTTGAGAAAAATATATGAAGATATTGGAAATAAATTGAAAAAAATGAGAATATCTTAAAATTGGAGAAAAAAATTGAAGAAAGCTAAAAATAAGTGAAATTTACGATCATTTATAAAAAAAATTGGAAATTATAAAAACATCTGAAATTAAGTAAAAATTAAAGAAAATAATTGAAATTTGAGAAAAATACTTAAAAATTCTAGAAAATAATTTTAGACAATGAGAATAATAATTAACAATCGAGGAAAATAATTGAAACATAATAAAATTAATTCAATATTCAAAAAATTATTTAAATATGCTGAAAATAATTCAAGATAGAGAAAAATAATTTAAATTTATGATGAAAATAATTTAAATATGAAAGAATGAAAGAATGAAAACAGTAAATAAAATTTGAGCTAAATAATTGAAAAAATCATAGAATATATGTTTAAAAAAGGAAAATAATTACAAAATTGCTTAAAAATTTTAATTAAAGAGAATAATTTAAAAATCACAGAAATAATCGAAAATTGATGAAAATAATAATTAAAATTTTAGATAAATAATTGAAATTTTTGAAAATTGTGCCCAAAGAATGAAAATAATTAAAAATCAGAGAAAACAATATAAAATTACAGAATTTATTTTTAAGCAAAAGGAAAGAATTGCAAAATGACAAAAATAATGGCAAGTTGCTATAAATTTAAAATTTGAGAACATTTAAAAATGTGAAATATGATTCAAATTTTTAAAAGAAAAATATATATAATTGGGGCCCCATTTTTCTTTTTGCCCCAAGGCCCTTGTACCCCCAGTTACGCCACTGGTTAAAAATAACTAATTTGAAAGCAAAAACTCACTTTGAAACACTATTTCAAATAGTTGTACTTCTACTAGTCATTTAGTAAAAAGTAACTAATTACACAGGCACACAAAAAAAACTTCTTTGGCCGAGATACTACACTAGTATATTCTTATGTAATTTTTCTTCCGGTGTCCGAATCCGAAGTCAGAATTGCTGGGTTGGCTAAATTTTTGGAAATAATCTCAAAAAACAAAGTCTCAAAAAAATTCAAAAATACCTCGAAAAATACCAAAAAACCAAAAAAAATTTTTTTTTTTTAGTCAAGACACTACACTACAAAAACTGCTGTCTTCCAAGTGTCTTATTTTAAGACACAAGACATTAAGAAAGTGTCTTACGGTTATTTCAAGCTATTTCATTGGTTAATAATTTTGAAAGAAGCTTTTTCATTGGTTTAAAATTAAGACACTTTAAAACGTTTTAAAAGTGAGGACAAAAATGTCTTATAATAAGACACTTGTTTTTACAGTGTATACACTAATGTATTTTTATGTATTTTTCTTTGCCGAATATGAATCTGAAGTTAGAATTAGCAAATTGGCTGAAATTTTGAAAAACTGCTGCACAGTTAAAAATTTTGTGTATTTGTGTAGAAAACAGTCCTTGTTAAATTTTTTGTGTTAAAATTTAACATTTTTCGTGTGTTGATTTTACACATTCTTCAAATGTCATTTGATTCTTGAACATAACCTCAAATTTTTTAGTAGTAACTCTGTAATTTATGTTTATTTTTTTGTTGCAAAAGCTTAAATTCCTTATTGAAAATTCATTTTAACTTCCAAAGATAAAATACAATAGTAATTGCATAAAATATACACGCTTTAAATTATTATAATGCGTAAAATAAGAGGTTAAAATTTGTGTACAAAATTCAACATATTTTTTTGTGTTGAATTAACACATAAGTTTTGAGTGGACCGTTTGGGACATGTGAAAAATGTTAAATTTAACACAAAATTTTTTACTGCGTGTCTTCTAAGTGCCTTATATTAAGACATTTTGGTGTTTTTTTGTACCTAAGACAAAAAATGTCTTATTTTAAGACACTTATTACGTTTTAGATATACAATAAAGACACCAACATGTCTTAAAATAAGACACTTTCAAGACACTTGTTTTTAGAGATATAGTTTGTAAAAGATACTTTATCTCAAACCTCGTACAAGATTATCACTTCTTTTTCCATCAACTTTAAGTTATAACTAAATTTCAAGTTTTTCTAACCCATGGATATAGATAAATATCCAAATGCTCGTATAGTTTGAAGCTCTCTTTCGATTTTCCAGGAACACCCTGTTTCTTCTGGTTTCAATCAGCAGACGCACGATTTATCGTGTGCCTACCTCGAAACTTGACGACGTCGACAAGTCCCAGATAACGAACCGTTGACTTATTTATGGGTTACATACTATCCGGTGATGAACAAAGGTATTCTTACACGTATGCATCATGATTCGAGATTCGTTCGTGCCAAGATGATGGAATAGAAACGTCTTCGTGTTCAACACTCACAACAGTATATAGATGTACATATGTATGTCTGAATTAAATATGAGTTATTTTGTTGAAACAGACGTATTTATCAACTTGGAAAATGTGCTTTCAAGTTTCAGGAAAAAAGTCTAATTATAGAAACTAGTTTCAATGGTTTTATTATATTCAGGGAGAGCATGTGTTTTGGAAACTAGAAAGAGTAAATTTAAGAGTTTACGGTTTAAGCTTTAAGAGATGTACAGATTTATCGATTGCTTTCCCTACTCAAATAACGAACGAATCGTCCCAGGGGATCAACAAAGCTCACTAGGTTTCTGTAGAGACAGAATGAAATTCAACCTTTGTTAAACATTTTGAAAAAAACGTGAGCACTTGTTGTTTTTGTTAAAATACCTCTATAAGATATATCCGTTTCTTTGCTTCTGGGTACTAATATCTGAAATTATCAATTTCAAATCTAGATGATGAATATCAGTAGTGTGAGCAAATAGCAATCACATCAGTCATATTCATGATTAAAAAATAATCTACCTCACACTGAAGAAAATAAATTGCTGTGACAAAATAAAATAACGGCATATATTACAATAGGTTTACGTTAGTTAAGGATGTATGCACTGAAAAAATAGGTTTGGAATGCATATAACAAAAGTTTTGTTGGCTCAAATAAATTTTTTTAGTAATCAAAACTTGATCACATTGGGTTCAAAGGCGATTTTGAAAAATCACTAGAGAAGTGACAATATATTTTTTGAGATACATTTCACATGTAATTGTGTTTATAACAGACAATAAAAACAATAATAATAATAATGATAACAATAATAACAACTATTCGAAAACGATTCCCAAAATTTCAAATCGATGCCTTCTCTAGTTTAGGCTTAAGAAGATATCGATTTGAAATTTTGGGAATCGTTTTCGAAAGTCATAAAGTGTGTCATGAATCTTTGACTTATTAGGAATTTTAAAAAACAATTATATTATTAACAAATTAAATATGGGAAATACGGTAGAATTTTATATTTTAGTCCCAAGATCTGGAACATGATCTTAAATAACACTAGTTTACAGCCAAAGTGTACATTTAATGCCACTATTTTTTTTTATGTACTATGGTTCTCTAAACTTAAAAATGACATTAAGAAATTTTTCTATGGATATGTTTCCGAAATATGAATTTTTAAAATTTTTTTACGTTTTTTTCGAAGGTGACTTCACATTTTAGGCCGTATCTCGAATTACAGACGTCCGATTAAGTTTTTCTAGGTGTCAAATTAAAGGTAATCAAATTCCAAACAATCACTTTTAACATTATTTTTCAATCGGTTAAATATTTTAAGTGATATAGTCTAAAAAAAAATTTTAAATTTGAGTTTTTGGCCCAAAATCTGAAAAACAAATTCATTCTACCGCCATGCAAAAATAGAAAACGTCAAATTATGTCCAGTTTTAAATTTTTTACATATATGGCTCACTTTTAAGAAGAAAAAAATGTATGGATGAAAAAAATCTATGGATAATTGTTGAAGTTATAAGCTAGGGTACTGAAATTCTCGTTTTACGCCATTTCGGTATTTTAGCTCCTTTTATAGTGATTATGTTGATTAATTTAATGAATACCATTTCTAATTAGAAAATGGACTTTTTTCACAGATTTCAAATAATTTTCAGTGCTTTACTAATTCAAATTTGACTGAAAAATTTTTTGGAGTTTTTGACAAAAATTTCTGAAGAGGCATAAATTGATTAAAATCTGCTTTTTTGACAAGTTGAATCAGATGCGCAGAGGTTTAATTTTTGTTAAATTTTGTTCGTTAATAGATGAAAAAGTTTGAAATTAGATATCAAAATATGAAAAATAAATTATATTTGACTGAAAATTTTTTGGAGTTTTTGACAAAAATTTCTGAAGAGGCATAAATTGATTAAAATCTGATTTTTGGACAAGTTGAATCAGATGCGCAGAGGTTCAATTTTTGTTGAATTTTGTTCGTTAATAGATGAAAAAGTTTGAAATGAGATATAGAAATATGAAATTAATTTTTTTTTTTAAAAAAATATGCCCGCAGCAGCCCTCAGACGAAAGTCAATGGTTTTTCTCCTTATAAATTAAAAAAGAATCAATTTTCCTTGATTTCCCATTAAAGAAAAATATTCTTAACTACTTTGTGTAATATAATACAATTTATGCTTTTCAAAACTTTGCGCATCTGATTCAACTTGTCAAAGAAGCAGATTTTAATCAATTTATGCCTCTCCTGAAATTTTTGTCAAAAACTCCAAAACATTTTTCAGTCAAATATCATTTATTTTTTATATTTCTATATCTTATTTCAAACTTTTTCATCTATTAACGAACAAAATTCAACAAAAATTGAACCTCTGCGCATCTGATTCAACTTGTCAAAAAAGCAGATTTTAATCAATTTATGCCTCTCCAGAAATTTTTGTCAAAAACTCCAAACAAATTTTCAGACAAATATTTTTTATTTTCTATATTTCTAAATCTAATTTCAAACTTTTTTATCTATTAACGAACAAAATTCAACAAAAATTGAACCACTGCGCATTTGATGCAACTTGTTAAAGAAGCAAATTTTAATCAATTTATGCCTCTTCAGATATTTTTGTCAAAAACTCCAAATAATTTTTCAGTCAAATATCATTTATTTTTCACATTTCTATATCTAATTTCAAACTTTTTTATCTATTAACGAACAAAATTCAACAAAAATTAAACCTCTGCGCATCTGATTCATCTTGTCAAAAAAGCAGATTTTAATCAATTTATGTCTCTCCAGAAATTTTTGTCAAAAACTCCAAAAAAATTTTCAGTCAAATATCATTTATTTTTTATATTTTTATATCTAATTTCAAACTTTTTCATCTATTAACGAACAAAATTCAACAAAAATTGAACCTCTGCGCATCTGATTCAACTTGTCAAAGAAGCAGATTTTAATCAATTTATGCCTCTTCAGAAATTTTCGTCAAAAACTCCAAAAAAATTTTCAGTCAAATTTGAATTAGTAAAGCACTGAAAATTATTTGAAATCTGTGAAAAAAGTCCATTTTCTAATTAGATATTGTATTCATTAAATTAATCAACATAATCACTATAAAAGGAGGTAAAATACCGAAATGGCGTAAAACTAGAGTTTCAGTACCCTGGCTTATAACTTCAATAATTACCCATAGATTTTTTTCATCCATACATTTTTTTCTTCCTAAAAGTGAGCCATATATGTAAAAAATTTAAAACTGGACATAATTTGACGTTTTCTATTTTTACATGGCGGTTGAATGAATTTGCTTTTCAGATTTTGGGCCAAAAACTCAAATTTTCTATTTTTTTTTTGGACTATATCACTTAAAATATTTAACCGATTGAAAAATAATGTTAAAAGCGATTGTTTGGAATTGGATTACCTTTAATTTGACACCTAGAAAAACTTAATCGGACGTCTGTAACTCGAGATACGGCCTAAAACGTGAAATCACCTCCGAAAAAAACGTAAAAAAATTTAAAAAATTCATATTTCGAAAACCTATCCATAGAAAAATTTCTTAATGTAATTTTTAAGTATCGAGAAGCTTAGTACATAAGAAAAAAATAGTGACATTGAATGTACATAAAATTTTTTTTTTTTTTGTAAACTAGTGTAATCTATTTTTGGTTAGTTGATTCGTTATTTTTGGTATAATTAAATATCTTTTAATTTCAATTTCCAAAGAATTTATTAATTTGTTTTTCAGTTTAATTGGTTGAATGTTTTTTTTAAAATTTTTTTGAGAACAGAAATGATGAAATGAAACGTGAAAAATGACATGAAATTATGACAAAAGACAGGTTAATCCGCCATGATTCTTTTCTTTATTATCACGTGACTCACGTAACTCTCGCACTCGTACGTTTTTTTTCTGCTCATGCGCACTTCGTTGGATTTATCTCGCGCTTATTTGAAATCATGTTTTAAAAATATACCTCGAAATATACTAAAAATGATTCTTCAATTCACAATTATTATAATTATTATTAATATAATTAATTGTTTATTTTTTAACTGAAATTGTAAGAAAGTATAATTTCTTTGGATTTAAAAGCTTTTAGAAACATTTAAAAAAAACATTCAATTATTTATTGCTCTAGGCAGGCAATTTACCCAAAAACACACACGGTGAAAAAAAATTAGCAGCCAAAGCTAAGACTTAGCTACCTTAGCTAACTTTAATTGCTATTATATGGATAGCTAATTTTTTAGCTAACACAACTATTAATTAGCTTTCACAGCTAATTTTGTTTGCTGAAACAGCTAAATATTAGCTACCACAGCTAAAAAGTAGCTATCCATATAGTAGCTAACTCATTTTTCTCAGTGCACGATGTAATTAAACTGACTATTTTAATTTTAGAACTCATTTTTATAAATTAAATCAAAGTGTTTAAACAGCTAAATGAACACATTCTGTTTTGAAAAAACATTACCTTTCGAATCTCGGTAAAGATTTGGAACGCATATAGCGCGCTTTTGGAGATTCTATAGTTTGTAGAAAAATTCATATTCTTTGTACATAAAGTATACTTTTATTCGTTGTCACATTTACTTTTGATTTCGAATGATTGGATTGTAAATGATATTACAGATTAAGAGAGACGTGGAGGAAAGAGGGGTGGGGGGAGGGGGTAATGAAATTATAACAGCCTGTAACATATGTGACTATTTCCACGTGATAAGCTATGACAAGGTTGGAAAGGGTCAAAATTTCAATGAAGGGGAATCAGTTAAAATGATTAGAAACTCACGAGCAAAAGTCATTTATAAATGAAGTATATATATAAATTTGTGTAACAAAAGGCGCGAAAAGAATGAGTCTTATTTCGAGTCTTTATTCCTAGGATTTAATTGAAAAGCAGGTCGACGTCAAGAATCAGGTTGGTAGGCACTGGTGGGTCTTTAAACCAATATAATGAAGCGAGATTTAAAGGGATCGAGCGGTTACACGTTTTAGGAAGGTGTGCACTGCAAAATGCTACGATGGATATTGGATGGATATATGTATGCTGGGCAAGGGTGGTCCAATCGTTTGGGGAGCAAAGCTAAGCCAGTAATGCAATAACTTGAATAGAAACGCACGCAGCCGGAAAGAACATAGCTTTCCTACCTTACCCCTCTTGGCTGGCTCGAATCAGCAAATGCGAATGTGCATATTACGTGCAACGTGGTGAGATGAACGTGCCGTATACCATAGTTGAGGGTTGTTCGAGGGGGTTCGTCCCACTAGAAGGTACCAAACTACGAATACGAATCTCAACAGTGTAGAATTAACGACTTCAATTCATATAACTATAGGGTTTAACTTTCTAGTTAACTTTGTCCCTATAGTTTGTAATGTTTTGTTTCCATTTTAGTTTGTTTAAGTTGTTTTAATTAGACTCTTTGGGCGATTTTATAGAACATTTCCTACTGGGTCGAGTCCATACCAAGTGATCACACCAATTTCAGTCATATTAAGTAATATTTACGAAATTGATATTTTGGGTTCCTTTAGGAGTAAAAAAAATAAATTTTAATTATTTTTAAAAAATTCAAAATATTTTCGAAAATATTCAAATTCGAAATTTTATGTACTATTTTTTTTGTGTTATCATAACTTCTGTAATTTTGAAGCAATTGAGATCATTTTTTTTTAAATTACTCGTATTTAAATACTCTTTCAAGAAAAATTATAATAATTAAGAAATTGTTTATAATTAAATTTTTATTAAAAAAATTAAATTATTTATTTAAACAAAATCTAAAGTATATCATCGTTCTTTTTCAAAAAATTCATAAACATAGCCTATAATGTGCTTAAAAATTTAAGCCAAAGAAAAAGATGGTATGTATTATAGTTTTTGAGAAAAAAATTATTAAGTTATGCTAGCGCGGCGCGGACCGGTGTCACCGCTACTCAACGCGTAGTTCCGTAGTAACCGAAATGTATGTATATTTTTACATAATGTAAATATAGTTAGTGTATTATATTTAAATTATAAGCTTCAGAAAGTCACACTAATCTTTTCATAGTACATGGACATCAAACTTTAGAATTAAAAAAATCGGAGAAAATAATTAAAGTAAAAAAAAGTAATTAAAAAATTGGTAATTTATAGAAAAATAATAAAAATAACTAAAAATTGGGAAAATTATTAAAATTTAAGAATAATAATTGAAAATTTGTTAAATCAATTGAAAAATAATTAATATAATTAAAAACTGGTAAAAATAAGTGAAAATAAGTGAATAATTAAAATAATTTAAAACTGAAGAAAGAAAAATAATGGACTGGTAAAATTATCAAAATTCGCGATGTTCAGGGGTGTTAATTTTTTTTCTTATCCAATTTTAGACCTAAAATTATGGGGTAATGTCAAAAATAGAGAAACAAATAATTTGCGGAGTTTGAGAAATTTATTCTAAGAAAAACTTAAATTTTAAAAATTAAACCTCTTTCACAATTTTCATTTTTTCCATCGACAATTTTTTTGTGGGATTTTTAAATGATTTTCTACAATCCATCGTATGGATTTTGAAAAATAAAATTTCGAAAATGACCAAAAAAATATTGTTTTTTAATTTTTATGTAATACCATAATTCTACATCTTAATTGATGTAAGAAAAAAAATGACACCTCTGAGCATCAAAAATTTTGTTGAGTTAAAATTTCAACTATCTCTCCCCTTAAAGAATGATAAAAATAGTTTGAAAATAGTTGAAAGAAGCAAGTTTATAACGACCATTAAAAACAATCAAATTGTTACTCCTCTTGACTTATACGAGTGGGCAAAATCCAGTTTAGAGAAAATTAATGTAGAATTTTGTAATTACGCAGAATATGAAAAGAAAAACAATTGTTAAGTGAAAGATTTAATCAAGCTATGACCATTAAAGGTACACAAAAATTTCATTCCTTCGTACCCCTTGAGAATAAAATTGAAACAAAAATTTTTTCAAATTCTGTGCACAGCACAATTTGTAAAATAAAAAAATAAACATGACGATTAACTGTATTTATATTATGTAATAATATACATACATTTCGGTTACTACGGAACTACGCGTTGAGTAGCGGTGACACCGGTCTGCGCCGCGCTAGCATAACTTAATAATTTTTTTCTCAAAAACTATAATACATACCATATTTTTCTTTGGCTTAAATTTTTAAGCACATTATAGGCTATGTTTATGAATTTTTTGAAAAAGATCGATGATATACTTTAGATTTTGTTTAAATAAATAATTTAATTTTTTTAATAAAAATTTAATTATAAACAATTTCTTAATTATTATAATTTTTCTTGAAAGAGTATTTAAATACGAGTAATTTAAAAAAAAATGATCTCAATTGCTTCAAAATTACAGAAGTTATGATAAAACAAAAAAAATAGTACTCAAAATTTTGAATTTGAATATTTTCGAAAATATTTTGAATTTTTTAAAAATAATTAAAATTTATTTTTTTTACTCCTAAAGGAACCCAAAATATCAATTTCGTAAATATTACTCAATATGACTGAAATTGGTGTGATCACTTGGTATGGACTCGACCTACTACACTATTTATTCCGTTCTTTTTAGTAATTTAGCTTATAAGTTTAAAGATATGGGTATAATAGCATAAAAATATACAATTTGGAGGGAAATACACTATAGCGGACAAAATTGTGGGACGACTTACAAAAATAGGATTAAAAACACGACTGTATTAAAATGTTGATAACTTTTTCAGATATTAGCAAATTAGAATTTTTCATATACCATTTGAAAGTTTTTAAAATTTAACGTGAAATGATCCTCTTCTAAAGCTTTCTTGATTAATAGAAACGGAGATTCAATGTGATAAAGACAGGTGATGTTTTCTTTTTTTGTGCATTTTCTTTGTTCAAGTTTGGTAGGCTGCATTTTCTAAAAAAGTAATTAGAACATTTTGAAATTAAGTTAAATAAAACTTTGAACTTTAAGCTTTAAAATAAGCCAAAGAAAATTAAAATATCCTGCCTGGTTCAAAAGTTATAAGTAAATGTGTGTAAAGAACAAAACGCAACAATTCCTTTGTTTCCTCCCCTCTCTGTTTGTCTACACTAGAATCGTAGCGTTTTGTTGCATCGTACATTTACTTATAACTATTGAGATAGTCAAGATATTTTAATTTTCTTTGTCTTATTTGAAATCAATACTTAATGACTATTTTTTTTAAAAAGAATATACACTGCCGGCCAAAATTATGGGACCACTTACAAAAATAGGATTAAAAATATGACCGTCTTAAAATGTTGATAACTTTGTCAGATATTAAAGAATTGAAATTTATCATAGACCATTTGAAAGTTTATAAAATTTGCCGTGAAATGATCCTCTTTTAAAGCTTTTTCGATAAACAGAAACGGAGATTCAATGTGATAGACACAGGTGAGTTTTTCGTTTTTTGTGAATTTTCATTGTTCAAGCTTGGTAGGCTGCTTTTTCTAGGAAAGTAATTGGAAAATTTTGAAATTAAGCTCAATTAAACCTGGAACTATTAGCTTTAAAACAAGCCAAAGAAAATTAAAATATCTTGACTGGTTCAAAAGTTATAAGTAAATATACGATGCGAAAAAACGCAATGATTCTAGTGGAGACAGACGGAGAGGGGAGGAAGCAAAGAAATTATTGCATTTTGTTCTTTACACACATTTTCATGTAACTTTTGAACCAGTCAAGATATTTTAATTTTCTTTGGCTTATTTTAAAGCTAATAGTTCAAGGTTTAGTTTAGCTTGATTTCAAAATTTCCAATTACTTTCCTAGAAAATGCAGCCTACCAAACTTGAACAATGAAAATTCACAAATAACGAAAAATTCACCTATCTTTATCACATTGAATCTCAGTTTCTATTTATCAAAAAAGCTTTAAAAGAGGATCATTTTACGGCAAATTTTTTGAACTTTCCAATAGTTTGTGAAAATTTTTAATCCGCTAATATCTAAAAAAGTTATCAACATTTTAAAATAGTCGTGTTTTTAATCCTATTTTTGTAAGTGGTCCTACAATTTTGTCCGGTAGTGTAAATCCTTTTTTAAAATAATAGTCATTAAAGAAATTCTTAAATTAAATCCGTACCAACAAACGATGAATAAGTAAAGATAATTAGTTAACAATACGCAATGAAAAAACTGGAGTGTTAAATTTCCAGGATTAGAAAATTGTTCAATTAATCAGACATTACATATTACACTCTACTATATTTTTCCTTTGGTAAATATGACTCGTAGATAATAATTTATTTTACACTCTAGAATGTTGTGAGTCAGATATTCAATTGTACACTGAAAAAAATGTTTAGCCATATCAACAAAAATTTAGTTGAGCCAACCAAATTTTTGTTGATCTGACTAAACATTTTTTCAGTGTAACCGAATTTTCAATGATATATAAATAACGATAAACACAATTTCTCAGCTTGATGGGTACATTTTTTTTTCTTAATTTGGTTATTAACAAAGAAGTATGTAAATTCATTATCATTAACCTTTTAAAGTTGAAGGCAAAGATTTTGTCAATCAAATTTTTGTTCTGGCATTAAGGGGTTAATATTAAAATATTTAAATAATAATTAAATCTGCCTTATCAAAAATTGTAAATTTAATTAAGATCTTTTAAATAGTTTTAATTTGATTACTAATTTTATTTATATAATTTAAAAATTATAAACAAGACTTTTTATGATTTTAAAGATTTTGATGTTTTCAATTATTTCTAAAGTTACTTAAAACTTGTGATATTCTCATAAGCTTTCTTGAATTTATAGAAAATCTATTATTTAAATTTTTGTATTTTTAGTGCTTGTACTAATACTATGAACCTCACTCCCTTTTAGAGTTGCTTTTTAATTCTAAAAATTTAACTCCCAACTCCAGGAGCCGTTAACTCCCCAGAACTTTGCCTATAACAATAAACATGATTATTTCTCACATTTTTAGTATCTAAAAATTATTTTGTACATCTGAAAGTATATTTTATTGTATATATAATGATTGTGCTATACACGGTAAAAAATTTATGAACGTGGATACAAAAAATTATTAATATAATTAAACTAAGAAATTTAACTCAGTAGATTGCTCAAATCGTTTATTCAGTTTAAATCAATGTTTAATTTGAAATATGCTATTTATATTTTTGCTTGCTTAACTAAATTGAATATTGTTTATGGTAAATACAGGTTTATTATCTTTAAAGTACAAATGAACAATTTATAAAAAGGCAATACTCATTCATGAAATAGTCATACTATTTTTCGGTATATATACATCAAATACCTGAAACAGTGATATTGAATATCAGTGAGTATTCACTTTTAGCTTACTTCATAAATAAGAGAAAAAGCTATAAGTCGATATATCCAATTTTCTAATATAAAAACATTTAATCCTGATATTTCAAGATTAATTTATTTTCATTATTGTTGATTACAATAAATTTTGTCCATCCAATGTTTTGTTAATGTCGTCACGTGGTTTAGTCGGTTTAGTCTATAGCAGACAGTCGCGTGGGAGCAGTATATTAATTGCTAAATTTCTTTTTATTTATACAAGTCTATTAAGATTTAATTTTAATATTCTTACTTAGTTTCTTGTTGGTACATTATCAGAGGAAAAATGTGTGATGCATTTGTAAAATCTCTTTGAATTAAATGGAATTTGGAGAAATACATAACCTCTTTTAAATCGATCATTTTTCTTGATTTTTAAATATATACTTTACAACTTTAGATTTGAGGGTTGTTGTTGCTCCTAAAAACTGTAAATGAATTGATCTAGCACAGTGGCAAGAATTTTTTTCTACTTTCCGAATAACTTTGATTCGTTATCATGAGTGCAAAAAAAAGTTCAAATTTGTCGGACAGTATAATAAGTACATCTCTGACGTAAATAATATGTATATAATTATATATATATATTTGTTCAAGTTATCTAAAAGTATTAAAATATTTATACCAAAGCACATAATTTATTTCAGAAGTTCAGATGTTAAAAATGTGTGATTTATGTTTGAAATATTTATGACAATCTAATCCCAAAATTTTGAATCCGATTCATAACTGGCAAAATAGGAACAATAAATATTTTATTAATCGGAAATCACTTATTAAAGCGAACTTCTATTCAAAACTATATTCAGAATGTCATTTCGTCAATCAACATTCTTATATAAAATTATGACTCTTGTTAAATGGGTTTTTTTTAAGATCTCAAATCATAGATTTGCATCATAATTATATATGCATCTTACTTTAGTTATATGTTGATAATGACTATTTCGATGATTCCCAATATCACTATTTCAGACATATCGAATTTATACCCTATTCATAATGCATCTATAATATAGTTAAATATGTTAAGAAATGTCATTTTCACTATTGTAGCGAATTTGGATTATCCATGGCTCCAATCTAGCTATAAGTTTACCTATTACAGTGAATACTTTTGATAATTCATGAGAACTTTTTTTACCGTGTAATAAAATAATTTTGATACAGAAATTAAGGAATGAAACAAAATTTTTTGGAGTTTCCTTAGAAACATTTAAAAATACGATAAAAAATGTACTATTTAATGCTAACCATGCGGCTTAATGATAATAATTTATAGCGAATTTTTAATTCTGTATCTTTTTCTTTTTGTAAAGCGCTTTATGTGCCAAATAAATAAAATGTCAGTTGTGTCTCCTCAAAATTCTGTTTCTTGCATTTTGTTATTTTATTTTTAATAAATTTGTGTTAAATTTACTTTTTACATTTAGTTGATGAAGATTTGATACTGAATTGACATTTGTAAGCTGATTTTATTCTCGTCATTTAAACAAAAATTGTCAGTAAAATCGTTCAAAAATGTCAATGGTGTCCCTTAATATTCTAATGTTTTTTTGGTCTTCAAAAGTATACAGTTTATGGCAAAAATCATTACAATTATTTTTTAAGTCATGTTTTCTCCCCGAATCACTATTACTCAATGGACTTTTCCTATTTTTTTGTACTTTCACCAAAAGCATAAATTATTCATAAATATATTAGGATCCGCTACTATGACAATGAAATTAATGACAAACTGTTGGAAATGATAGATGACTGTACAGAAAAAACCTAGCCTCATTTCTGATGTGTCTCAACTGTAGCCAATGTTAGAAACTGCATAAACTGTGGATGGTTGATTTTTGCTAAGCGACTCTATATAATTTAAGAGTAAGTTTTTTTCAAAATTGTCAAGGAAAACAATAATGAATATACATTAGGAATAAAATAGAACAAGCTGAATATTGAAATCAAAATATATTAGGCTGATTCCAGAAAAAAATCGAAAATGGCTTCACCGAGTTCATCAATTTTTTTTGTACTCATTATTGAATTTTTTTTTCTCAAGCCGTATTTTATGGCTTATTTGGTTAAAATATTATAATGGTCCCCAACTGTTTTGAGTTTGATATTTTTCAATGGAATATAAAGGTAAAATTTAGTGAGGGAATGATGATGAGGGAATGACGAATCGAAACAAAATGACCATAACCTCAGAAACATAACCTTACTTCCCTATGCACTGTGAACAATGCGATATAAACACTGGAAACATGTGCAAATACACTATGATTAGTAAATTAAAATGTGTTTACCTATTTATAAATCAACATGAGGGAATGACGTGAAGAAATGTATTTTTTAAAAATCTCATTGATAAATTAGTTTTAACAAAATATCCTTTCTACAAACGTTCGCTGCAGTATAGGTTGTCAATAACAATGTTGCCATTTTTCAAAAAACTTAAGGTGGAACTTGGTAGGCATTAAAACTTTACTGCAATCACACTGTTTCAAACCGGTGAGGGAATGATATGTTTTTCAAGGACAAATTTTGAAGTATATTTAAAAATACTTCCATTTGCTGTTTTTAAATTATAAACTCGTGTAGATACAGTTAATACTATCTTATATAAATAAAAAATAAAATAACAAACAATTAGTAAGGAATTTTACGTTTTAAGTTAATGATTCTCTTCGAATTCAGCAGTTGGGACATAGTGAGGGAATGATTTTCAGGGTACTCTCTTGGACATATCTTCTTTGTTTATCATATAAGAAATAAATTTGTTTCATAAATTCGTACATCTAGTATAGTAGTATTATTAAAAAAAATGACTTTTCATAACCAACAATCCTGATTTTCAGAAATCATTAAGGACATCAATTTCGATTTTTTTCTGGAATCAGCCATTAAATGGTCCTAAAAAAACTGAAATTACAAAAAGTGTCAAATTCTTTGAAAAAGACAAGAGAAAATCATAAAAAATTTCTTTTTATGGTGACTCTACTCTATACATTATGTCCATCTCGAGATTCTCAATCCCAAAAGTCACCTGCAAGAATTACTTTCAGCTATAAATAGCTCCCCCAGATTTATTTTTCACACACACACACACACACTCTCTATTGCTATTTCAACAGCAAATCGATCCCTTTCCTTCTATAACATTGTGTACACACATATTCTTTTTCCGAGTAAAAGAAATATAGAGTTAAAAAAGTGCCGGGGAATGGTAAAAAAAAAAGTGTCGGAGAGATTGTGAAAAAAGTGATAGAGAAGGAATTCAAAAAAAGAGAAGGTAGAAAAAGGAGTGAGAGTATGAAAAATAAAGAGAGAGAGAGAGAGTGACTATTGGAAAATATGAGAGGGCATATATGGGTGTAGAGTGTACAATGTACATATGAGAAGGTGGATGAAAGTGCACACTGCACATATATATATACATTTATATGTGTTTGTAAGGAACACATTTTAGAGAGTATTTAAACAGGGGGAAAGAGGAGCCAAGTAAGGGCGAGACAGGAGGGTGAAATCGGGTCCCCATTGTGCTCAGGTGTGAGGCGTGTGCAGGGGGGCTTAAGGGAGAAGATTTGCACACGCGGCACGAGTCGCTAACAAAGGGATGGAACAGATTGGAAGCCATTCATTCATTCGCTCGTCCGTCTTTTTCCCTGTATTTGACTGGGTGCATCAACCACCCACCTCTCCCCAATTTTCCCTTACCTTCCATTACCTTCACCGACACGCGCACCGGCTCATTTACACGTGTGTGCACATTTGCACGAACCGTCGCATTAATAACAATGATAACTTTCCCGATTTAGAAATGCGTGTGACTTCCAACGAATCTCTATTCAATGCCCCAATATAAATTAATATTAATCCCTTTTTTCCTCAAATCTTCTGCTGTAACTGAATTGGAATTGACTCGTGCTATTTTACATTTGGGTACACCTATATCGGGTCAATGCCTAACTCGAAATTGGAAAAATCAAACATTAGAAGTAGGGGAGAGTCGGACAAAATTAAATAATAATCTCTCTAAATCTGAGTTAGTAGTTTTCTACTATGAATTAGTCAAATTCATGGCTCATTTTTCTCTAATTCATATAGTAGAAAACTACTAATTCTTAGTAGAAAATTACTAATTCTTAGTAGAAAATTACTAATTCTTAGTAGAAAACTACTAATTGAAATAGTGAAACTTTACTTTTCAAAAAAGTAGATTTTTTTACTAATTTAATTAGTAGTTTTCTACTACAAGATTAGTAGTTTTCTACTAATTCTTAGTAGTTTTCTACTAAAAATTAGTAAAATTCTTACTATTTTAATAGTAGCTCACTTTTCGCTAATTCATTAGTAGAAAACCACTAATTCAGATTTAGAGAGATAATCTCCGTAAACTCCTGAAGTTGGTTAGTATGCCTCTCTAAATTTGAATTAGTGGTTTTCTACTAATGAATTAGCGAAAAGTGAGCTACTATTAAAATAGTAAGAATTAGTAGAAAACTACTAATTAAATTAGTAAAAAAATCTACTTATTTTATAAGTAAAGTTTCACTATTTCAATTAGTAGTTTTCTACTAAAAATTAGTAGTTTTTTTTACTAAGAATTAGTAGTTTTCTACTATATGAATTAGAGAAAAATGAGCCATGAATTTGACTAATTCATAGTAAAAAACTACTAATTCTTAGTAGAAAAATACTAATTCAGATTTAGAGAGATGTATTTATATTTATTCATTTTTTTCTGTCCACGTTTTAAAGTCTGAAGTGAAGTTAGTTAATATTAATATTTATTCATCTTTTTCTGTCCACGTTTTAAAAACTGAAGTAAAGTTAGTCCCTGTTATTTTATTTTGTTGTGCTGGTTTTTAATTGTCATTTATGTAAAAAAAAAAGTTTCGAAAACTGCTTTAAAAATTTATTATTTTCAGTTATTATCTCAAATTAAAATTATTGTCATCAATGTTCCATAATATAACGATTTTTTAATTATTTTCTTTTGCTTAAGGATGTTTATCCAAAAAACCATTTTCTACAGATTCTTAAAAAATTTTAATGACATATTAAATACATTACTTTACATGTACTGTTACAATTTTATTGAATTTTACCGTTCTGTTTTTAAGATATAAATTTATAAAGTTGGGACTTTTACATGGAAAAAGTAACAAAACGCGCAAAATGACTATATTTTAATTAATTAAAAAAACACGGTTCTACAGATTTTTTTAAAAAACTAATATATTTTAAACTGTAATGGAATACAACTTTTACAATAATATTTAATTAATTTACCGTTCCGTTGTTAAGAAAATGTTATTTAAGGATAGTAATCCTTCACTTTTTTGAAATAATCAGAAAGAAAAAATTTTAAAAAGTTGGAATTTTCAACAGAAATTTTTTTTTTCAATAAAATTTGTTTGTGTAATGATTTTAGCTACAAAATACTATTTAGAAACCAAATTATAAGACGAAATGAAATTAAAAAAATATTGACTAACATGGTCCGATAGAATGAGAACCGCTTGAGGGTATAAGCGTCCTTAAAAATAAATTCAGCAATTTTTCTTGATTTTCAACAATTTATAATTATATTAATTATTTTGTCATTACTTTTAAAAATTTCAATTATTTATCAGATATTGCAATTATTTTAATCAATTTTCGTTGTTTCTGCGATTTTTTAATTATTCTTTTTAATTCTCTTTCTCTATAATTTTTTCAGTTATTTCTCTCAAATTTTATTAAATGTTTTCAATTTTTCATATTTAAATTATTTTTATCATAATTTAATTTTCATTCTCAGTCTTAAATTATTTTTAGCATATTTCAATTATTTTTTTCCAATTTTGAATTAATTTGATCATTTTTCAATTATTTTTCTCGATTGTTAATTATTATTCTCATTTTCTAAAGTTATTTTCTAACATTTTTAAGTATTTTTCTGAAAATTTAAATATTTTCTTCAATTTCTAATTACTTTCATTTGTTATCAGAATTTCAAATTTTTTTTTATATTAATTATCGTTAATTTCAATTTTTTTTAGATTTATTCCAGATTTTTCTCCCATTTTTAGTTATTCTCATTTTCTAAAATTATTTTCTAAGATTTTTAAGAATTTTTCTAAAATTTCAATTGTTTTCTTCAATTTTTAATTATTCTTCTTTGAAATTTACGATAACTAATAAACTTTGTTTGGAAATTATGAAAACAATTATTTTTAGCATTCTTCCAGTCTTTTCTCCAATTTTTAGTTATTCTGATTTTCTAAAATTATTTTCTAAGATTTTTAAGAACTTTCCTAAAATTTCAATTGTTTTCTTCAATTTTTAATTATTTGTTTTTATAATTTCAAAATTTGTTTATTAATTATCGTAAATTTCAATTATTTTTAGCATTCTTCCAGTCTTTTCTCCAATTTTTAGTTATTCTCATTTTCTAAAATTTTTAAGAATTTTTCTAAAATTTCAATTGTTTTCTTCAATTTTTAATTATTTTTATTTTTTTTTATAATTTCAAAATTTGTACATTAATTATCGTAAATTTCAATTACTTTTTAGCTTATTTCTTCAATTCTTTTCTCCAATTTTTAGTTATTTTCTTATTTTTTAATTGATTTCTAAGATCTTCATGTATTTTTTTTAAATTCCAATTATTTTTTCTTTATGGCTCAGTCCAACAAAAATCGTCTAGAGCCAGTTGCTCGATGATTTTAAAAAACCTGAAATTAATATATAATATTTTAGTACACAATTTAATTACCATTTAAGGTTTTACATTGCTGTAAAATTACAACAATTTTACAATGACGCAGTAAAAGCCGTTATAAAATGGAAAATATATATAATATGTATTTTTTATATTACATATTCACATAACATATCTAAATAAATGTAAATTGTTAGAAAATTACTCACCTAAATAGTTAAATTGCGATTTTTTCGTCCTCGCACAGTGTTTAAATCTTCTTTTTCTTTTTCGAATATCTTCTGTGGAGAAAAATGAAAACACATAAATCCTTTTGAGTCTTCTTAATATTACAATCTTAAACTTATTTCACGAAAAAAATCTGATGGGTTTTGTCTCTTTACTAATTTATTTAACTTTAAAAATTAAGTGAAACTAACCTGGTTTTCAAAGGAATTTTGTTTTGATGTTAGGTTTGAAGTTAATGGGAAATTTTAAGGGATTAACTTCAAACTTAGAAAGTAAACTTACTAGTAAGTACTTATTAGTTATAAAAATAAGTTGTAACACAAAAGGATTTATGTAACTAATTGAGGGCCCGGATGCAATAACTACGTTTTCGCTCGAAGGCCTAGAGACTGTCTCCTTTTTCACAAGATAATTTGACGGGAAAATTATCTGGAAAAAAAGTTGAAGGAAATTGAAATTTAAAAATTGATATCAATAGAGGAGATAAAGACGCACATTTTTTCTTAATAAAGTTTTTTTTGTCAGACTATTATTTAGTTGAATAAAAATTAAAAACTAATTTTTTTTAGACATTGAAAATAATTATATTTTTACAATCAACTCGTGATATCTCAGAGTCATATGGATAAAAAAAGTTGCAACTTCACCTGCATAATTAAAAAACATTGCAGATCCTAATAAAATGGTTGTAATTATGAAAAAATTGTAATTTGTTATTGATTTTTAATAATAATGTAGTCGCTATCATTACTGTGCTTTACTAACTTTGAGCAAAAAATCTCTGTTACAAAGTTTCGAATTTTAAAGGTTTGAATTACACAAGTTGTTCAGTAAGGTATTAAAAACTTTTACCAAAAAGAATTTTTTCGATTCATTAAATATTTCAGCTTTTATAAACAATTTTGTTTGAAGCTACTGCGCGTCACGCGTTAACATTTGGTCAGCTGACTGGCTGAGCTCTAAGCCGCGAGCGGAACAAGGAAGGATGCACTCCGGAGTGGCTATGGCGAGAGAGAGAAGGCGAAAATAAAGTGTTTTTACTGTAGAAATCAACTTTTTTATTGTCTATTTAAATATAACTGTTAATAATTTCTTCGAGAGCGGCAAGGACTTTTAAGAACAAAACATTTTGTTTTTAATTTTTGTAAAACCAATTTTGCAGTACAAATTTCATTATTTAAACACTTTTGAAAACAAATAAATAGTAAATAGAAAATAAAAAGGTTGATTTCTACAGTAAAAACACTTTATTGTCGCCTTCTCTCTCTCGCCATAGCCACTCCGGAGTGCATCCTTCCTTGTTCCGCTCGCGGCTTAGAGCTCAGCCAGTCAGCTAACCAAATGTTAACGCGTGACGCGCAGTAGCTTCAAACAAAATTGTTTATAAAAGCTGAAATATTTAATGAATCGAAAAAATTTTTTTTGGTAAAACTTTTTAATACCTTACTGAACAACTTGTGTAATTCAAACCTTCAAAATTCGAAACTTTGTAACAGAGATTTTTTGCTCAAAGTTAGTAAAGCACAGTAATGATAGCGACTACATTATTATTAAAAATCAATAACAAATTACAATTTTTTCATAATTACAACCATTTTATTAGGATCTGCAATGTTTTTTAATTATGCAGGTGAAGTTGCAACTTTTTTTATCCATATGACTCTGAGATATCACGAGTTGATTGTAAAAATATAATTATTTTCAATGTCTAAAAAAAATTAGTTTTTAATTTTTATTCAATTAAATAATAGTCTGACAAAAAAACTTTATTAAGAAAAATGTGCGTCTTTATCTCCTCTATCGATATCAATTTTTAAATTTCAATTCCCTTCAACTTTTTTTCCAGATAATTTTCCCGTCAAATTATCTTGTGAAAAAGGAGACAGTCTCTAGGCCTTCGAGCGAAAACGTAGTTATTGCATCCGGGCCCTCAATTGCTTATTTTGTTCATATGTAGGTTTCAAATTTCGCGCTCTTTTTAAGCTCATACGTTAGGTTAGGGATCTAGCAGAAAGAACAAATGATAATTTCTTATTCTCATTGTCAGTCGACAAAAAATGTCTAATGAATCTTAATTCGAATAATATTTTCTTTAAATATTTAGATTACAGTGCATTTTCTTAACGAATCGATTATATTTGCAAGAATTCTTGTGAACAAATGTGATTACAGGTAAATACTTGTTTCACAGCTTATATATCTTAAATTAAAGGCGATTTTATCTACTGTTTGGAAAAAATAGATAAATATCCAATTCTATGGTGAATTTGACTATTGCCTTGCTTAATTGAATATATTAACTTTATCTTAGTAATAAAACTTTTATTAATTACTTCAATTTGAAGTCATTTGATGTATTAGAATTTTTCACTTTGGGCAGTCTCCCCTGCATCTTTTAATATAGTATATTCTACTTTACTATTATCATTATCAGAGAAAAGAAAGACCCGATTATTAAACTCCCTAAAAGTATTTCTGGCTCAAAAAGTAAATATTTTTGCACGTGATCATAGCGACTGATTTTCTAGCAGTAACAACAAGAGGAGATTCATTGGAGGTTTTTAATTGAGGCAAAGTCCGAGGCGCTTGAGTATATATATATATACATTATACATATATGAGAATAAACATTAGTGCGTTGCTTGAACATGTATGTCGTGATTAAAGTACAGCGTTCTCCTTCTTGTATATAGCTGATGACCAGGCTCATCTTCTCACGAGGAATGTATGACGGTCGCACTTTGATATCGGTGCTGATTGACCCCACGGACAATTTGAAAGATTGCTCTAGAGCAGTGTGCGGATAGATCTGTCTTGTATCAGCACATCGCTCATACAGTGAAGCCTTCTATTCCTAACATTAATAACTGTAAACAACTTCAATCTTTCTTGTGTCACAGTTTTAAGTTGCAGCACTTTAAACTTCAAAAATACACGTCTTTCTTGTAATTACACTTCTGACGTCATTAAATTCGGTAAATTTATTTTAAGCGCATGTGATGGAAAATTACGTCACTTGTATAGGCAAAATTTGTCTGTAAACTTTCTCTTAAAATACTACATATTTTGACACTGAATTTTGTGGAATTATTAGAAATATCATTAGGAAGATTATGAATTTCCATATGGAATCCAAATCGGAACTTATATGGATTCCTATATGGGAATTCATATGTGGATCCACATATACAAAAAAACACATTATACCAAAAACTTTGTTTTACTTTGCAATATTATATCTTTTAGATCATAAAATCATTTAAATTTAACGCTAATGGTCAGATTAACAGTTTAAAAAAGTTACTTTAGATCGTTATGTCACTTTGTCAAATGATAGTATACATATTGTCAATTTGTATTGACTTACCAACTTGTAAGTTGTGAAATATAAATGACACTCGAGCGTGTATCTCAAATGATCGTGTCGCGTTTCTTTTGCTGTTTTCTTCCGGGGTACGATATAGAAATCATATTGCATCAAAGGAAAACCTTTTCCGTATTTCTTACTCTTGTTCTTACTGTAATATCGTTAAACACAAAATAGCACAACCATCATTTAATAATCCTTTATTGTCTTTTTTATAGTCAATCTTCATCTAGATCAAACCTTTTATGTAATTCCATGACTCCATCTTCAATTTTTAACATTCCTTCTACCTTCTGATCTTAAGTGGATATGTATACGTATATTATTATCTTTAAGAAATAAACAAGTTAATTAATCGTAGAAAAAACTTAGACTATGTTTTTACACCTAATGCATTAAAAACAAATTGTATTCTCAAAATTGCGAATGTAGTAAAATCAGTGACAAAGAATACTTATACCTTAATAGTATTCTTGTTCCCATAACCAAAATTTCTTATTTAATGTAATTAAAAAAAAATCTTTGAGGTCTTATTGAACCAGGAACCTTAGTTAAAAGTAGTCAAATCTACTAAGAATTTTTTTAGTGTAGATTTTGGGGGTCTCTTCGGCACCTAACATGACTTTCATTACTTATAAAAAAAGAATTAATCTATCTCAATTTTGGAGGCCCCGATGAATCACATCGGTCACATCCCCTATTGTTACGCCACTGTTTAAAACTTCTATGAAGTAAAGGCTTTATTCATAATTGCGTGCTAGAAGATATAGAAAGACATCTTTGAAGTCAATAAAACAAATTTTAACCTTTACAAAGTTATATTAATTTATCACATTTCGAGGTAAACTGTCTAGACTGGGCCTAACAATTGGTTAGATTGTGTCGGCTCAAAATCAAAAAGAAGTCTGAATTACCTGTCATGAGTCATGTAAAGAACGATATATATAACTAAAGTACCTAATATGGGGGCTTGGTAGGCATTGAACTGATTAAAGCCAGTAGAGCTTATTAATGTTGAAGGACACCTTAAAGGCAATAGGTGGACACGAGAGAATCTTAATGATCATGCGGGCGCCACGGTGAGCGTTCGTTCAATTTAAGTGTAATTGTTTAATTGAGATCCTCACCGGAGGCGCTTTAGTCTAAATTGGCATCTGCTGTTTTCAGCGACAAGCTTAAAATATTATTTTCAAAAAAATCCAGAGTGCAAAATAGCAATTGGTATGATTGACTTGTTTATGAGAAATAAAGTCGTGTAGTAGACGACAATAAAACAATATAGCATATCAAATGACCTAGGGAATTTATTTATTAAATATAATAATTATTATAGTATGTGAACAATTTTATATAAGTATATATATCCAGAGTGCATTATTTTGATTCACAACAAAAAAGCGAATTTTAAGTACCACTATACAGTTAAATTTACTCAAGATTTTTGTTATTTTGATATGTGAATAGACCTCATGTGAGACCAATAAACATATTATTAGCATGTATGTTGGCCAAACTAAGTTTATTGGAGAGTAACTGTAATACGCATATGTTGAAAATGAATTAATAAACAGTCATATACATAGAGAAAATAAAAAGGAATTGTTGTATTTACTATCGAATTGCTAACATAGAGCTACCAAACCTCAATTGTTGTTACAACGGTTTTGTTTTGTTGTATCAACAATAATAAGGTTTGTTGTCATGGCAAAATCTCAAATGGTTTTGTTCTTACAACAATCCCAAATTGTTAAGACAATAAAAAATGTATTACAACGACAGAACAAAATTGCTAATTCTATATTAACAAATCTATTTTTTCTGTTTAGCTTTAAAGAAACCTTAAAGAAATGTAAAAATATCAATAATTGTTGAATTTAGACATGATTTTTCCAAACATATGTCATTTGGATATTTTTGTGAAATAACTATGAAAGAGAAATTTTAATAGCTTGAAATTCTCAACGGAAAAAAATGTTTTTTACAAAATTCGTTTGTGTGTAATGATTTTACCTATAAAATACTAAATTAATAAACTAAATTATAAGAAGAAATGAAATTAAAAAGATATTGAATATCATGGTCCGATAGAATGAAAACCGCTTGAGGGTATAAGCGTTCTTAATTAATTCTTAAAATTCGAAATATTTTCTACATTTTTCAATTGTCATTATTATCATTTTTCTATAATTTTTCTTGAATTTTCCAATTATTTCTCTCATATTTAACGTATTTCCTTCAATTTCCAATTCATTTTGTATTTTATCACTTTTTTCAAAATTTCAATTATTTTCTTCAATTTTCAATTATTTACCTCAAATTTTAATTATTTCTTTCAATTTTAAAATATTTTCACTATTTTGCAATTGTTTTCTCAAATTTAATAATATTTAATATTTTTTTTTTAATTTCCTAAATTTTTCAATTATTTATCACAAATTTCAATAATTTTTATCAATGCTCAATTTTTAAAATTATTTTCCTATTGTTTTCTTGAATTTTCAATTATTTACCTATCACAAATTTAAAGTATATTTTTTTATCAAATTTCTCACTTTTCTCTCATTTGTGTGAATTTTCAAAATTTTTTAGTCAATTACCTTAATTTACAATATTATTTATCTCATATTTAAATAATTTATATTAATTTTTAATTTTTCATATTGTTTTTTAATTATTTTCTTATATTTTAAATATAGGTATATTTTGTAATTTTATAAATACATTTTTCTGAAATTTTAATTATTTCTTAGACTTTTAATTACTTTTACCATTTTAAAATAATTTTATCAAATTTGTTAATCTTTTAATTAATTTTTAACTAATTTACCAAACGTTTGTATTATTTTTCAATTAATTTCAGAAATGTTTTATTATTATTTTTACAAATTTTAATTATATTCTTCTATTTTCAACTATTATTATTATTCTACCTAGTACTATTTTACACCACTTTTAATTACTTCTTTAAATTACAAATATTTTCTACAATTTTTAATTGCTTATATCATTTTTCAACTATTTTTCTTACAATTTCTATTATATTTTTTTAATTTTTTGTTAATTTCTTAAAATTTCAGTTATTTCTTTCTCATTTCAATTACTTTCTTCAATTTTAAATTCATTTTGTAATTTATCACTTTTTTCAAAATTTCAATTATTTCCTTGAATTTTCAATTATTTCCCTCAAAATTTAATTAATTCATTAAATATGAATTACTTTCTTCAATGCTTAATTGTTTTTACCATTTTTCAATTATATTCTTTAATTTGAATTAAATTTTTTGATTTTGCTTTCTCATATAGGAAGTATTATCCCTTATTTTTCTTAAATTTCAATTATTTACCTCAGGTTTTAATTACTTCTTTCAATTTTTAAATAGGTATGTTCATTATTTTGCAATTGTTTTCTCAAATTTTAAATGATTTTTTAGTAAATTTTCCAAATTTACAATAATTTTACTCAAATTTCAATTAATTCTTTAAATATGAATTACTTTCTTCAATGCTTAATTGTTTTTACCAATTTTTCATTGTTTTGTTTAAT
Source organism: Ganaspis brasiliensis (assembly GCA_037103525.1). Lineage (NCBI taxonomy): Eukaryota > Metazoa > Arthropoda > Insecta > Hymenoptera > Figitidae > Ganaspis > Ganaspis brasiliensis. The sequence goes on along the minus strand of JAZKLR010000159.1, from coordinate 148,520 downwards.
TTTGATTTAATTTTTTGATTTCGCTTTCTCATATACGAAGTATTGTTACTTATTTTTCATAAATTTCAATTATTTACCTGAAATCTCAATTATTTTATTCAATTTTCAAATATTTTTATTATATTGCAACTGTTTTCTCCAATTTTTAATTATTTTTTTATTAATTTTCTAAATTTCCAATTCATTCAATTTCAATTAATTCTTTAAATATCAATTACTTTCTTTATATTTTTCAATGTTTTTACCATTTTCCAATTATTTTCTTTAATTTTGATTAAACTTTCTGATTTTGCTTTCTCATATGGGATGTATTATCACTTATTTTTTTCAAAATTTTAATTATTTTCTTCAATTTTAAATTATTTATCTTAAATTTAATTTATAATTATTATCATTTTTCAATTATTTTCATTATTTTACAATCATTTTCTCCAAATTTTAAAGATTTTAATTGTTTTTCAATTAATTTTCTAAATTTTCTAAATATTTATCTCAAAGTTTACTTATTTATTTCAATTTTCACTTGCCTTGATCATTTTTCAATAATGTTTTTTAATGTTAAATATATTTTATACTTTCATCCCTTATTTTCTCAAAGTGTAATTATTTTCTTTAGTTTTGCATTATTATTATCATTTTTAATCATTTTCTCCAATTTTTATTTCACAATTAATTTTATAGATTTTGCTTCCTCCTAGAGGAAGTTTTATGATCGTTCAGATTTTCGATTTTCCAAAAATAGTCTAAATTGACTCATTTTCATCTGTTATGCAAAAATTTTTCATTTTTAAGCTAATGTCCAGAAATGTGTGTACGTGTATCATATTATTTTAAAGAAAAGTCCACGTGGACATTTAGAGGAGGGCAGGGGGGTTCGTCAAAAGTCCACAAGGGGGAGGGAGGGGGGGGGTCAAAAAGTGATTAAAAATTGTCCACGTGGTATATGAACGACCCCTAATATAGCGCCTACAATATATTCTTTGTTACCATACCAAACTTATTTGCTAATATAACAAAAATATAGTCAAATTATTATGTTAACAATGCTTAAATAGTTAAATTAGAAGCCTATTTCTTATTTTAACAATCTTTTTGTTATCTTACTTTTCTCCGTCGTTAACAAATTTTTTGCCATCATAACAATTAAAAAAAAATTGTATGCGTTATACTGAAGAAACAAAAGTGATAACTGTTTAATTTTTTATATGTATTAACTAACAAAAATGGTTAATTTATAAACCCGAGTCGAAATTTTGAAGCTACTTTGAAGCTCATGAGGAACTTTAGCTTCTACTTAACGACTTCTTAATTTTTAGCCTCTTCCTTACTTCTAATAATAATATTTCCTTCTACTTTACGTCTATACACATATTTCATTTTTCCAATCATTAAAATTAGCAGCTCTTTTAAAGCTCCACATTCCTAGTTATAAAGAAATGAAAATTTTTATTCTACTTTAAACCTGCAAGTGAAACTCAGTCATTTTTTCCATTGAAATATACTTTTTTATTTAACATATAAGAAAAACGGGAGTTAAACTAACTTTTTCTTAAATTATTATTGTTCCTCTGATTAGCCCTTAAGAGGAAAAAATTTTAATCTATAACCAAAACCCAATAATTTGTAAAATTAGGGAAAATGTGTATCTTTCTAGATGCACTTGTAAAAAAATAACAATTATTAACAATAATTTGTTTAAACAATTTCGAGTGGTGATTGTTGTTAATTATGATGAATATATCTTATTTTTTCAATATAAAAAGTAAACAAATTAAAAAACTACTACTTGCTAGGTGTTTTTAAATGTTATAAATTAACAATAATAAATTGTTTTAAAATATAAAAATAATAATTTATGGTCAATAATTTTTATTTTTCTAACCAGAGCCCAGTAATTTATTTGTAAAATTAGGAAAAATTTGTATCTTCCTAGGTGTATTTGTAAAGAATTAGTAATTACTAGCAATAATTTGTTTAAAAAATTAAAATTGATGAAAACAAAATTAAAAAAATGTATATAAAAAGTCCAGAAAAGAAAATTAAAAATCCTTCAGAAAAAAAAAGTTTGGGCAAATTAAACCAAAAACATTTTTATGATATTACACTGAAAGCAAGTCCAACAATAAATTTAGAAAAATAAAGAAAATCTAAAAATTCTATAAAAGAATAAGTACTAAGTTTGCAAAAAACCTCGCCAAAACTATCCAAGATTTAAAAACAAAATGATTAGGTGCATTAATAAAAAAATAAGCGTATTTATTTTTAAAAATATGAAAAAACTTATGAAACTCAACGAAATAATAATAAATAATAATTATTATTTATTATTTATAATTTATTTATCAATAAAATAAAATGACAAATACAACAACAAAAAATATCATTAGTAAAAGGAGAAAAAATCTTTAAATTTTATAAAAATAAGAAATTATAAGATAAAATTTAAACAGTTTCGAAAAAGAAACTGAATTAGAAACTAAAGAAGAATTACAAATATTATAAGACTTAAAAAAAGGATTATTGTGAATATGAAAAATAATTAATATTATTTAATTATTTTGCATTAACTAATGTGTCTTTAAATTTGAATTAATTGACATTTAAAAGTTTGAAAAAATTGGAATATGAGTTTATTGACGTTTGGAATTTATTTAAATTATAATGACCTAAAGATATAAAGATTTAATATTATTTTTTGCTAGCTTTATACCAAAAATTTGTAAATCGTAGGTATTTTGATTATCTATATTAGCCCAATTATTTAAATTTTATAAAGATTAAAATATTAAAATTGAAATTTTAAAGATTTATCCACAAATTTGTGGTTTTTTTTATGGTTTGTGATTTTTTACATGCAGTATTAGACATCCGGAGAATTGTAAAGTTTTTTTTTTATTTAAATCATGATTTTAATGCAAATGCTTCAATGATTTAAATCAATATCAGCCTGTAACTTGACAATAATAAATTGTTTAAACAAATGAAAAATACATAAAAATCTCCGTAAACATTCAGAAATTGGCGATATGTAACAATTTTGTTGAAAAGTCCTAAAAAAACTATTTGTAATTTGTATCATAAGGACACTGAGAAAATTAAATATTAAGTTCATAAGCGTCGGTAGCGTAGTGGTTAGTGCGTTAGATTATAAGTGCGTAGGTCGTTATGTCGTGGGTTCGAATCCCCACTTGCGTTATAATAATTTATTTAGTAAGTTTAGACTATTTCCAGCTTGTGTGTATTATGTGTGACGAATTCTAAAAGCGCATCAATTTTGAATATTTATTTTATATTTTTTTTTATAATTTCATTCATATTAATTTCAGTTTTATTCGCAAAAACAGATTCTTTCTTTATTTAGACTTTAGAAGATCAATAAAAAGGGGGTCTTGAGCGTTAAAAGAGGCCTTAATATAATTGAATATTAGCTTCTACTTTAACGCTCTCATCGCAAAAACAGGAAATTTCTTCCAATAATAGCACCAAAGTAGAAGCTAAATTGTATTGAATTTGCTTCTACTTTAAACCTCTATTTCCTAAAAATTTTGGACTATGTAGCGTTAAAGTAGCCTCAAAATTTCGAATCGGGTAACCATGAAAACGAGCATGGAAATGATGAAGGTGAATGATATATTCATAAGAGTTAATGTAACCCGAGAAAAGTAGTAATCCTTATTAAATCAACCATTTGCATTCTGGTTATAATGTTGCCATATTTTTTTTCAGTATATATTAAAAAAAATCTTTTTAATCAAGGAATATATCCTGAGTTATTATACTATACATGAGTAATTCATTTGCGAGGGATTTAGCGTGGAATTGTAGCTTTTATTGGGGATATATTTTTGCGAAGGATGTAAGGAAGGGATCATCCAAGTGCTACGCCAATGGCTAGAACTCGACTGAGATGACTCATGTACAATCTCGCAGGCTCCCTATACGTTCTCGTATCGCAGTCATGTACAATAGAGAATAGTAAACGCGGTAAAGGTAACTCGCAATGGCCACGATCGAAGCCCGAAGCTACGAGCTTGCGGCACAGAGATGGGGTTTTCTCGGGCACCCCGAGAGCCCGCGGGCACGTGGCTCTGACTTCACCCCACGCATACATCTCGTGGCTAGCAAACCAATTCCATCCCTCCTGCAGAGCGTTCACCTAACCCTTATTTCTTCGTTTCTTCATATCCTAGATAGAAATACTAGGTCTCTTTTACATATTCACAATGGGACATACGGAAAATAATTAAAGTCACTGAATTATTTATGCATTTAAAAAAGCACAAATTTGACGTATAAAGAAATATAGGTATTATAGGGATTATAATGTCCATTAGGGTCTTGAAAATTGGATTTACTTTCTAACTGCACATATTTTCCCAGGAAATTATATCTTATTCTAATTCATTTAATTGATATTGTTAATAAATAATAGAGGATTTAACATTTACAACTTGTTTTCTGAAAACAGGGTGCGTCTACACGGAAAGACTTTTGATTTTAATACTTAATATTATAGTATTTATTTTTACAAAATTTCGATAGGAAACCAGGATATATCGTTATATTTTCAGAATTTACTATTTCTATTTAATATTTACTATTTTCGATAGGAAATGTTAAAAGAAACTTGAATCGCCATTTTGTTGGGAAAATTGCTATTGAGTTTTGGAATTAGTAAAATCGAGATTAATAAGTAATTCCTATAAAAAGGCAAATAAACCAATCTTCATGATTATTATATTATTATAGGTTACCTGTGGTAATTGACATTCCATATATTTTTAACACTTTTATATACATATAAACACAATCACCGTCACAAACGAAATCCTAACATAACCTAAACATTAACGATAATACGCACGCACATATATGTGCTTAACGAATCGCACAATACATATAATGATTAAAGGAAAAAGCGTTTTCTTATATACTAATCGACATAATATACATTACCACTTTTGAGAAAAATCCACAAAAATCACAAGTTTCCATCTGTGAACAATAGTTGAAGTTTGACATTCGCCAAATTCAAAATCCACTTAAAAGTTTTTACATGATATAACCGGTTTATATTGAATAAAACTATCACGTAGAAAGTATTTATTGTGTTATTTTTCACCCACTTTACGATAACGTTATAATGATTTAATCGTTTCTTTTAAGAGAGAAATTATATAATCCAAATAAGCAAATCAACAGTGACAAAACGCGCACAACGGTTAAACTGTCATGACCGCCAATTTTCCAATAGTTAATGGAATTTCAACAAAGCATTATTTTGAAATATAATCTTTTTAATAGTACCTAAGATGTTCAAGATGAACTTATTTTATTGTTGCTTCCTATTGAATATAGTAATATTTTTAACCTATTTTTGTAAATATTTTTATAAAAATTATTATTTAATAAAAATTAAATAATTTTAATTATTTTTTTTAGATTATACTTTTTCCTAGTTTCATTTTTCTTTTAAAAAAAGCAATCTTTCCAGTTTTAAATAGTAAATTTTAATTTCAAAATATATAAATCTTAACTGTTAAAAAAGTATATTCTTCTAGTTCTGTAGTATAAAATACCATTTTACAGTTATATCCTGATTTACAATCGAAATTTTGTAAAAATACATATTATAATATTAACTATTAAAACCAAAAGTTCTTCCGTGCAGGTAACCTTATTCTCTCTTGCTTTTAGAACCGCAAACTGTGAACGCTCCTTGCGTTTCTCACTCTATTATTGTATTTATCTATCCCAGGTAAATTCTATAACTTATTCTCTCTTACTTTCTGAAAATCATAGCAGTATATCTATATCTATAACTAACTGATTTCTTATATAGGACTACACTGAGAAAAAAGTTTCTTTGATTCTAACGTAATATTGGTCAACCAACAAATAAGTTTAAATTAAATATATTATGTAGTTAAAAGAAATATATTATTTTTTAGATGTAGTAATAAGTGTTTGTTTTTTCTGATCGTATAATTTATGTCCATTGAAATTTACCAATAGAAACATCTCATCTTGTCTAATATACTGGATTTCATTTTGTCAAAGTATTTTTATAAAATATCTTCATTATTTATGAATTATTAAAACATTCTTCTATATACGAATCTGTAATTTCATGGAATAAACTTCTCAAATATATTAGAGATTCTAGTTCTTTCTTTACTTTTAAAATATTATTCTTTAAGTTCTTACTTGAAATTAAAAGTAAATTATTTGAAATTACTTACTGGTAATGTATTCTTTGTAGATTTATTAAAGTGGTCCAAATTGGTATTTGAATCCGAGTGATAATTGTGTCTCTTAATCAAAGAGAAATTGTACTCAATTCTCACCTTTTCTTTTTCTGTTTTTTTTTTCTTTTCTTTTAACTTCTATTATTAATTCTAATTTTTATTCTTTAGCATCAAAAACAACCATTCAAAATCATCCCCTAAATTTTATTCAAAAAATTAACAGTTTTTATTAAGCAAATAAACTGAAAAAATGTTGAGAGAATTACCAGACTTTAAAAATCGCTCAGAATGTATTCCAATCTACTTACCCCCTTCTGCATAAAAAATAACCTTTTACTATCATCCCCTAAACATGAATTCATAAAAATTGACTAATATTCTTAAAAAAATAGACATACTTTTAAGGATTTACAAATTTTAAAAATTACTAAGATTTAATACCTATCAAACATACCCTACCAGCATCAAAAACCACCCTCTAGTATCATCGCTAATATTGAGTCCAAAAAACTAACATTTTTTTTAAACAAGAAAACTAAACATTTTTTGAAGGGCGGTTTTTAATGCTAAAAGGGGTAAGTTAGAAGTAATTTCTGAGCGATTCTTAAAGCCGGGGAATTCTCTCAAAATTTTTCTAGTTTATTTGTTTATTAAAAATTGTTCATTTTTTGGATTAAAAATTAAGGGATGATTTTAAAGGGTGTTTTTTGAGCTATTAGGGGTAAGTTTCATAGGTATTTATTCATAGTGACTTTTAAAGTTAGTGAATCTTCTACAGAAGGTTTTATCTACTTGTTTAAGAATATTTGTCAATTTTTTTAAATTTGTGTTTAGAGGATTGGGGGATGCGATTAACCATTTTATTTCAATCTCGTAGTTATTGTGACTAATAATTCATAGGTTTTCGTTTAATTTTCGCACAATTTTTACATTTTTTGGAGGTTTTTAAGCGATTATGTATGATATTTTTCAATCCCTTAGCGGAAATGAAAAACACCATACAACATCAAAAAATTGATGTTTTGATGAAAATCTTAAGCAATAAAAAAGTCTTTTTTCTTGAAAATTAAAATACGCACGAGGGTGGTCGAATCGAGAAAGAATGCCCCAATAATAAAAGTTTATTAAAGAATCATGTCTTTAAAACATGGAAAATTTGTCTGTTAAATTATATCTAATGTTTCACCGAAGAATAATGTAATTTGAAAATTTATATAAATATCATAGATGATCACGATGCGAATTTCTGTTAAAACACCTGAGTAGCCTATTTGTCTTAATATTTCAAGAATCTCTTAAAAGCACCTATTATACTCAATCCTATAAAATAAAGCATATAAGCGAATAAAAGCCATTTCATTAATCGTTACTCCAGACTTCGGAGAAGAACATTCATCCGGGATGTCGTAAAATGATAGAGATACCAGATGAATCCGTTTAACTTTAACTCAAAAAGACTGTTTGTTACAGTGATTTAAAAAAGTGTATGATCAGATTTCTTGTAATCTAAAGCAATGCAAGGTCTAAATAAATGAATTATTATCAATTATGATTATCAATTGACATGTTACCATCAAATATTCCATTCACTTCTTTAATTTATCAAAGAGCAAATTAGAAGTATTCATATAATTAAAAAATATTTCATCTACATATTATGATAATTAATAAAATTCCCGTGGTTATATATACATACCGAAATTAAGTCAGCGTCCTTATAAACAAAATGATTAAAATCAATCGAAATTGACCCCACAGGTTACTTCCAATTAAGAAAGCCTGTTGATATTAGCGCTTTTATGAGGTAATTCAAAGGTCGATTTAATGTCTTACTGAAACAATTAGTCAGGCTGTGTAGTCCCAATTTTCTAATACCCAATTAATGTCACATATTTTTATATTTAACATATATTTTAAAAAATATTGAAATTTACTAATTTTGTAAAAGGCATTTTAGTAACTTTTCTAGATTTAGAAATGTGTTATTTAAATTACAGAAAAAACCTGGATTTATTTTTGTTGCACTAAAAAAATTTTTTTTTTTTTTAATTTTCAAAATAAATTAATTGAATGACTCAAATTGAACCGAGGTCACCGAAGAGGTTCATTTTTTACGCGTTTCAAATTGCGTATCGAATTCAGAACATTTATTGAATTTAATCTGAGGTTTTCTCAGTCATGTCTATGTGAATACATGTGTATGTGTGTGACGCTCTTTTATGAACGTGTTAACTCCAAAACGGTTTAACGGATTTTTTATGAAATTTGGTATGGTTATTCTATCTATCAAAATTTAAAATCAAACACAAGAATTTTTAAAATTTATTTAAAAAATGTTATAGTTTTTTCTTTTTATTTCTTTTTAATTAATCTTTTTGATGCAAAGGAAAACATTTTTTCATATATTAAATCTGCAAATAAAATCTAAGTAGTGAAATAAAAGATAACAAAAAATAATTAATATAATATAAAAATTTAACCCAACAGTCCGAAATGTGAAATGTTTCGTCATGGAATAATGTTCTCGATAGTGTTTTCAAGGTATTACTGAAAGAGTGAATAAAAACTTTGTTCACTTTTGCTATAGGATGTAACTACTCAGCATATCGCACTCCTACCAACTTTTTTTAATTGGCTGTTTCTGTTTCCGGCTGACTTGTTAACTTTAAATTTTACAAACATATAAATCATACTTCCTTATTAACTCGTTTTCTAAGTCTGAGGAAAATCGAATTTTTTAGAGAAAAACCTTATTAAGGTTGAATTTTATGAAATGAGTATAGTTAATAATTAAAAGTATTACCTATTTTTCAGTGGAAGAGTGAACAATTTTTCTTCAAAAATACATGGCTCAAAATTCCCAAAAATTTATTTAAAACTGTTTACAGCTACATGGAACCTATTGACTCTAATACCCCTTAGTACTTGTTTAAAAAAACAAAAACATCATTCAAATATGTTTGGAAATATAGTTAAAACTGTTTAGGACTAGTTTCGATCTGTTTTGTTTAAAACGGATTTTAGTTTAAAACTAATAAAACACTATATAAAACAGTTACACTGCAAAAACAAATGCAAACAAATGTCTCAAATATGGGGGCACAAGACACATATTGTGTCTCACTCTGAGACATATACGTCTTAAAGTGTCTCATTTTGAGACATATTGTCCCAGAAATTTTTACAGTGTAGTCGCAGAATTAAATTAACCGCAATTCAGAAGTTTAGTATTGTACAATATATACCTGAACCAACAAGAATTTTTTCAGCATAGATGTTTTCTGCGTGTACAATTTATTAGATTGTAAACTATCTTTCACAATACTTATTTCAATGACAAAAGCATTTAAGTGCATTCTGCACAGCGATCAGATATGTCATTCATCCTTAAATGAGTTCCATTTCTCTTGCCAATTCCCAGGGATAAAGGTTATTACTCGTCTTTTCTCAATGGCTCTGACTTTTTTTTTTACGATTTGCTCCACTTTCAAAATAGCCTTTGTCAGAAATTATTTCTTCACATTTATCCATAATTTTTAATCGTCACACACTTTCCATAAACATCTTATATTTGTAATTCAAACATATTAACATGTTCCATCCATGCGTCTTAAATAAAAATTGCTACTTCTATATTCCCCCTCCATAGAAGGGCTGTGAAATATGAAGAAAAAATTGCTAAACAAGAAGCAAGACTAACAAAGCTTTGTTGGGTGGAGAAGATGAAGCTAGGTGAAAAGGATAGGTACTGTGAGGAGAGGAAGATATTTTACAATGGATTAGGTTGGAGTACTATGAACGTTGAAATAAATAAGGACATGGATAGAAAAGTATACATGGAAGTTTGGGAAAGAAGAAGAGATATTGAAAGACAGTGGGTAATAGAAAAGATCAACGAAAAAACTTATAATCCGAGGTATAGAACAGGAATGGTAGATGGACTACCTAAGTATCTTAGGAAATATGATAAAGGTAGGGAACAAGATGTTATAGCAAGAATTAGATGTGGTAACGTAGAAAAAATAAACAGGTATTGGTTAGATGAAAAAGATTGGATATGCAATCTATATAAAGAAGGATGGTGCACCTTTGATCACTTATTACAAGAATGTGAGGTTACAAAAAAATGGACTGATAAGTTTTTAGAAGATGAGATTGATAAAGTACAAATATTGATGGATGAAGAGGGTAGAATAGATGTAGGTAGAGTTTTTAAAAATATTGTAAATGAAATCAAGGCAAAGGAAACAGAAGAAAGAAATATGTGATAATTTGAATAGGGTATATAAGCATAAAGAAATGTAAAATTTAGACAATATATTGTAAAATATGGCAGGGACGCTGGACTATACGGAAAGAGAGCTATCAGTTTTTTCTACATAGACATTGATATATAATAACATGAGTTGTACTTAATGTTGGTATTGTAATGAGAATGAATGGATGGGATAAAGTAAATGTCATGTAAACCAAGTCCGTTTCTGACGAATTTTTTGGAATTCTCTAATTCCAAATAACTCCAGAAATATTAGTCTCAACTTGAGAGAATTATACAGCAAAGAACAAAGGCCTCATTTCTAAATGCTTTATCTGAAGATGGAGCACTGTTTGGAGAAGTTTCATCACTTATATTCTGATTAATTAAAAAGATGCCCGACCCTTATCTCAAGAAGAGCTTCTGTGACCTATTCCATTCTTTGGAGGACTTCACTCAGAAATTCGTTCCAAGTTCCAAGAAATTGCTCATCTATAAAAACTTGTATATCTACGCCTATAAATCACAAGGTTTTCTTAAGCTGCGCAAGTTTTTGCCAGTTATTTGTGAGACGACGTCCTTGACTCGAAATCCTTGAGTGGAAGCTGCGCCACCCTCTGAACGAGAAGAGGACGAAAAGTCGATGTCCACGATGAACAGAAGAGAGTCTACGACAATGTGCTCGGCCAATGCATCAATCCAGTTTCAGTCTGCATCTGTACGTATTTACGGTAGGACCCCTATATGACATCATCCCCCCTGTCGTACGCCTGGTTCGTTTCGCTGGGTGACTTCTGTCGCCTAACTCTAAGCACCCCTGCTTGGGCTGCCACCTCCCTTTACCTTTAATCTTTATCAATCCACCCAGCAAGCAGGCAAACCGAATGCCCGACCAACTGAACCAACGACGGACGGACGGACGCCACCGCGCATTATTTACGCCCGATAACATCCCTCTCCTACACTTAAGGCTTATATTCTGCTCATAGCTTATATCTATCACTTCCTTTCCATTCCTTCCTGACTTGTCCATCTCTTCCATTTCTAGTCCTCAAAGAGGCATCTCTTTTACGAATTCCCAGTTTCTTTTTCGTCATTCTTCATTCATATTTACCATAAAAGAGGAGATTTATTTTCAAAAGGTATATATGGGATATTTATTGGAAAAGTATACACTGTAAAAAATTTCGGAAATATATCCGTTTAAATATCAGGAAATATTTCCAAAATGTTGGAAATAATTCCGAAATTTCGGAAAAACACAATAATTCCAGTAAAATTGGGAAATTTTTCCGGAAAATAGGATATATTTCCCACATCGATGGATTTTTTTCCAGAACATAGGAAATAAATTCTAATTTTAAATGGAAATATTTCCGAAATTCGGAAAAATTAAAAAGTTCCGAGCAAAATAGGAATTTATTCCTAAAAAGTGGAAAAAATTTCCAAAAAAAGTGGATTTTATACCAATCATTCGGAGATAAATCCCAGTTCATACTGGAAAAAAATCCGAAACATTAATGGAAAAAAATATCTCCAATTATTATTGGAATTTATTCCGGAAAGAAGGAAATATTTCCAAAGTCAATGGATTTTTTACCGGAACAGTGGAAATAAATCCTAATTTTTATTGGAAATATTTCCGAAATTCGGAACAGTTAAAAAGTTCCGAGCAAAATAGGAATTTATTCCTAAAAAGTGGAAAAAATTTCCAAAAAAAGTGGATTTTATACCAATCATTCGGAGATAAATCCCAGTTCATACTGGAAAAAAACCCCAAACATTAATGGAAAAAAATATCTCCAATTATTATTGGAATTTATTCCGGAAAGAAGGAAATATTTCCAAAGTCAATGGATTTTTTACCGGAACAGTGGAAATAAATCCTAATTTTTATTGGAAATATTTCCGAAATTCGGAACAGTTAAAAAGTTCCGAAGAAAATAGGTATTTATTCCTAAAAAGTGGAAAATTTGCCAAGAGATTCGGATTTTACTCCAATTATTAGGAGATAAATCCCAGTTCATACTGGAAAAAAATCCGAAACATTAATGGAAAAAAATATCTCCAATTATTATTGGAATTTATTCCGGAAAGAAGGAAATATTTCCAAAGTCAATGGATTTTTTACCGGAACAGTGGAAATAAATCCTAATTTTTATTGGAAATATTTCCGAAATTCGGAACAGTTAAAAAGTTCCGAAGAAAATAGGTATTTATTCCTAAAAAGTGGAAAATTTACCAAGATATTCGTATTTTACTCCAATTATTAGGAGATAAATCCCAGTTCATACTGAAAAAAATTCCGAAACTTTAATGGAAAAAATATTTCTAATTATCATTGGAATTTATTCCGGAAAGAAGGAAATATTTCCAAAGACAATGGATTTTTTTCCAGAACAGTGGAAATAAATCCTAATATTTATTGGAAATATTTCCGAAATTCGGAACAGTTAAAAAGTTCAGAGCAAAATAGGTATATACTCTTTAGGAAATATTGGAATTTTTCCGTAAATTGGAAAATTTTCCGAACTAGTGGATTTTTTTCCTAAGGTTAGGAAAAATCCACTATTTCCAAAAAAAAGTTGGAACATATTTCTAAAGATTGGAAAAATTTCCGAATACAGCTGATTTTTTCCCAAAAATTCGGAAATAAATCCCAAGAATTGGTGGAAAAAATTCATTTTTTAAGAAATAATATTTTCTTTAAATAATTGGAATTTTTTCAAAATTTTGGAAAATTCTCCTAACGCAATGGATTTTCTTCCAGAAGTTAGGAAATAAATCCTAAGTCTAGATGAAAATAATTCTGTAGTTCGGAAAAATCCACCTACTAAAAATAAAATCTGAAATTATTCCTATAAAAAGATTAGAAAATTTTCCAACTATAATTGACCCCCCTCCCCAATTTTCGAAACTAACTTCTACACATTTCATTCACTCAAAAACCACAATTGGTGCACTAAGGATACAACATATTCTTTAGCAGATAATTTTTGCAAGGTCTTTGTCTAACATAAATTTAAAAAAAAAATTAAACAACAATTAACAAAATCAATTGAGAATCCTACAAAAATGTTAAATGATAAATCCAATTAATATATCATAATCTACTACTTCTACCAAAATCAACCACTTACCTTCATAAGGAAATTTTTGAAAAAAAAATACATTTACATTATTAAAAAGAACTTCAAATTCAATTTTTAATTGATTTTTAATTTAAGGTTTTTTAAAAAAAAACTTTTTTACGGAGGTAAGTAGTTTATTTTGGTAGAAGTAGGAGATTATAATTGATTATAATGTATTAAGTAGATTATTATGTATTAATTATAAGTAGTATGTTATAATGTATTCATTAGATTTATAATTTAAAATTTAACAATTTTTGCAGGTTTCTTTATTCATTTTTGATTGTTAATTGTTGTTTTAAATTTGTGTGTCGAAACATGTTGTCGAATGAAAATAAATGAATAAATGAGTTAAAAGAGAATTTATTGTGTATATTATCGAAAAAAGGCATTGTAAAAATTATTTAATAATAATAATTAAAGATACGAATTGTAAAATTATTTCAACAATATATTTTTTTATTAAACATTTAAATATTGACATTAGTAAAGATAATTGTCAATTATTTTATGTATTCAAAGTGAATTTTTATTGCACGTCATCAAAATGATTTTTCTCATGAACTCGATTATGGAGAAAGTAATAAAAAAAAACTTGAAAATTTATAATAGGAAAATAAAAGTTGAATATTTTTTTGAAAGTTGAAATTCACAATTAATTTGATAAATAATGCAAAAACAGAAAATTTATAATGTAAGAATAAAAATGATTTTATGTGTTAATTTTTTTTCAAATAACCAATGAAAAATTTAAATAAAAAGCACTGTTTTGATGTTTTAATTACGAATGGTTCTTTAAATTTCTGATAAAACATTTACTTTATTATATACATCAGAACTTTTGCTTTAATGCACATTCTTATCATATTTAATTATGATACCTTTACAAGGTGAAGAAACATTTTTTTTAAATAAATTTTTTAAATGTTGTAGATGTAGTCAATTTTTTTTATTTAATAAAATCCTTGTCCAAGATTTTAGATCTGAAATCTCATTCAGAAATCATAAATTTTATCTCTAAAGTTTGTAGAAAAATTTTGAAATTGTTATTAAAAAGAAAGTATTAAAAAAGTTAACTTTACAAAATGTGAATAAAACTAAACTTTTATTGTGGTATACAGTAAAGGGGTCATTCCAATTTTGGAGCGCCGCACGAATTTTATCCCGAAACTTGGATGCGACTAGAACCGCCCCTGTGTATACATTTTATTCTGCTAACACATTTCAAATATATAGTGTTGAACCTCACCAAGATTTCTTGAAAGCATCCTATCTCGGCACCGTGGCCGGGTTCGTTAATGCGTTGCGTCTGTTAGGCTTAGGTTAGGGTTAGGTTTAGGAGTTCGAATCCTTTAATAGCGGTAAGGATTAATTAGCGTTATAAGCGTGCGTTTACTTGTTTAACTAATAAATAATGTCAATAACAATGAGTAAATAAAGAAGCCGCTGTGAAAATATTTTTAAAATCAATTTTTTTTTTATTTATTAAAAATTTTTTTCATCTGATTGTCGGTAATGTATTTTTATGGAAAAATTTCCAAAAATTTAATTGGAAATTTTTCCAAATGTAGTCAGGCAGCTGCAGTTCCAAATAGTTAGGAAAAATTTCCGATGAAAAGGTTGGAAATATTTCCGAAAGTAGTCGGGCAGCTGCAGTTCCAAATAGTTAGGAAAAAATTCCGATGAAAAGGTTGGAAATATTTCCGAAAGTAGTCGGGCAGCTGCAGTTCCAAATAGTTAGGAAAAATTTCCGATTAAAAGGTTGGAAATATTTCCGAAAGTAGTCGGGCAGCTGCAGTTCCAAATTGTTCGGAAAATTTTCCTTCTTTTTATTAGGAATTTTTTCCATTTACTTGACGGCAATATATCCAACGTTTTTTTAGGAAAAATTTCCTTACTATTTGGAACTACAGCTGCCCGACTACTTTCGGAAATATTTCCGAAAAAATTTTTACAGTGTAGATGAAACTATTTATATGGTCGATTCTTGCGTAACTGCCCGATTTCAAGATAAGTTTTGGTAAAAAAAAAATTTTTTTTATTCAATGTTTCTCTGCACTTATTTTTCTTATTAGGGTATAATATAATTATATTTTAAACGATTTTACTACAACTATATTTATACGAGAATAATAGCAAATTTTTGAAAATTGGCTGCCATGTGGAGCTGAACCGCATCCTTTTATTGCAAATATATTGTACAAAATAAAAATTTCTTTTTGATATTTTGTTAAAAAGAAAATAAATTCATAAATTATTTAATATTCTAACAGTATTTTAGATATTAGTTAACATATATAAAATTTTATAAAAGAACAGCAAATACAATATTTAATAATGAATATTTCGTTTTATTTTTTGGATAATTTGAAATGGAGATCGAGCAGTGTAATCCGGCATTGCTAAACTACTTTATAGAATAATATTTTAAAAAACCACCACAGATAAAAAAGTTTCTCTGCATGAAGGACACTGAACACTTCATATAGGCCATGGAGCTGAAATTTTACGTGATACCATGGAGCTGAAATTTGACATTCATTCTAACCTCACTTCTACAATATTGCACTGAAAAAAATACTGTGATGAGATTAGACATTTGAGTATGGTTGACAGGTTATGTAGGAGTTTGACATAATGCATCGGTGCGCCACTGTCCATTTTACCTAACCTTACAATATGACTCGCGGTTTCACACAGCCGTATGGCTAAAACACCAATACGTATGGCAGTTCCCAAAACAGCAATAAAATATTGCCAATCTGCCCATAATTATCGCAGTTCCACGGAAATATTTTTTTCAGTGTGCAAAATAAATCTATTCCTTTTGCAGATCGCTTGTTTCACATGAAAACTTCAAGAAAATGGTAACAATACTATCAAATAGTTGTTACAGTAATATAATAGTAATGACATGGAACTGAACGCTTTTTTTGTACACATGCGATTTTCACAAAAATAATTTTTTCTTAAGTAAAAATTTTTCTTTTTTTAAAACTTTTTTCACATGTGATTTAGTGCTAATGGATCAAAATTGAGATTTAACTTATTAGAAGGCGAAATAACTAAACACATGACACCTTAATTATAAGTCTACAGATTGCGTTCAAAAATTGGAAAAATTGAGGGACATAATATTTGTACAGATTTTTAAGTATGAAAAAGGTATTATGAAGTGCAATATAAACCTAAATTGTTCATAAATATAGACACTTTATGCTTGAAAAAGGCTGAGTTATAATAATAATATTTTCACCGAAAATTATTCAATTCAAGTTAACATTTTGCAAAAGGGACACGCCACGGAGCTGAAATTTCAGCAGTTATAGTGCAATATAATAGAAGTTATAATATATATATTTATGTATATTTGGTTTTCAGTTACTCTCATATATACCTTTAAAATTCACTAATACACTTCAGAATATATTTTTAATTTAGGTGTATTTTTTCAACGCGGCCAAGTAAGGCAGTTACTTAAGAATCGCCCATATAGGATGAGTAAAAGTTGAATTTTCAAACAAATTTAAACTTAAGTGAAAGACAGATTCCCATCCGAATTATAATACCGTCATTATGGTACAAAAACCGCATTTTTTTGTATTCTATACTTCACCAAAAATCAGAATTTTATACAAACATTTTTTTAACTAACTAGTCACGTTGTTTACATCCTTCTGTAAGTTTACCATAGAAAAACATTTTTTCTTCGAGTTATAAGTTGAACTCAAAGTTTGTATGGCCTGTAATAATTTCTCAGTCGGGGCTATTATGGAACAAAATTTATTTTTGTTCAGAAATTTTCGAGGCTTTTTTCCGAAGTAAATGTAAATC
The DNA here is from genome assembly GCA_037103525.1 of Ganaspis brasiliensis. Classification (NCBI taxonomy): domain Eukaryota; kingdom Metazoa; phylum Arthropoda; class Insecta; order Hymenoptera; family Figitidae; genus Ganaspis; species Ganaspis brasiliensis. The sequence goes on along the minus strand of JAZKLR010000159.1, from coordinate 131,052 downwards.
TCTTTTTTTATAAAAACTCTCCTATTTATTTGGAGGCGACTACATGTTTCGACACATTATGTGTCCTCTTTAGGTCAATAAATAAATAACTACTTAAAAATAACAGCCAAGAATTAGTAAAGGAGACCTAGAAATTAATTAAATAAATTTACAAAATACATGGGGCATTCCATTTCTAACCGACCCCCTTCAGAAACAATTGCCAATATGAGACCATTTTTAAAAAATTATTTCTTCTACTTACAAAGGTCAAATTATTTTTGTAATTAGCAGTTTTAAGAGAAAAAGTTCTAAATTTTACATTGATAAAAATAATTTTGTTCAAACATATGTAAGTTATATGCAAAATGTAGTTTGAAAGTTAACCTTTCAAATACCTCAAAACACGTTGTTTCAGATTTATTAAAAATATATCTTAAAATAAAGCTTAAATATTTTAGTTTTTATTTCCGTAAAGCAGATAGTGGACATTTCAGGGGATTTTGAGCAATTCATTAAAATTCCTAGTCATTTCAGGGGTTAAAATATGTATGAATTGAGAAACATTTTTTTAGCAGAGCGGCATTTGTTTTTTTTAAATTTTGTATTTTATTAACTTTCAAATTATGTATATATAATTTGAATTTGAAGACTAATAGAATAAAAAATTAAACAGAAATGATATTTAAATAATAAATAGAAATGAAATGATATATATATATAACTAATAAATATATTTATATATAAATAAAATTATATATAGTTTGAAAGTTAATAAAATCCAAAATTTAAAAGAAAACAAATGCCACTCTGTTCAAAAAACGTTTCTCAATTCATACATATTTTAATCTCTGACATGACTGTAAATTTTAATTAATTTCTCAAAATCCCCTGAAATGTCCATTATTTACTTTACGGAAATAAAAACTAGAATATTAAGCTCTCTTTTAAGATATCTTTTTAATAAATCTGACACAACGTGTTTTGAGATATTCGACAGGTTAACGTTCAAACTACATTTTGTATATAAATTAAATATATTTGAACAAAGTTCTTTTTATTATTGCAAAATTTAGGAATTTTTCTTTTAAAACTGCTAATTACAATAGTAATTTGGCCTCAGTAGGTAGAAGAAATATTTATTTAAAAATTGTCTCAAATTCGCCGAAATTAGCAATTGTTTTTGAAGGGGGTCGTTTAGAAATAGAATGCCCCACATACAAAGATGTTACATCTGAATAATATGAGAATATTATGAGAACTCACCTCCATTAGGAGGTTCCTTTTTAAAAATATTTTTACATTTTACATTTTTAAGTTAAAAAACAATGAACCTGTCATTTGACATTTGACTCTCAGATTATAGGTTAGGCCATTTTTTGATATAATCGATAATACCTAACTACTCTAACGATAAATGAAGAAAGTCGATAGTCGATGAAAGTCGATAATCGAAGATTTAAATTAATTTTATGGAGATCTATCTGCTGGATAGTGAAAATATATTAACTGGATGGTAAAAATATATTAAAATTTATTTGTGTGTATAAAATATGAGTATGTCTGACTTAACCTTAATATATCATTATTAAAATTAACTGTTGACGAAAGATGTTTTTGTATATAAATCATTTCAATATATTTTCGTTTAAATTCATTGCTTTCATGATTTAATATTTTAACTTTCGAAAAATCAAAATCATGTTTATATTCGATTGCATGACAAGCAATGCCGGTATTTTTCTTTTTGTTTGTAATATCTCGTTCATATTCGGTGAGTCTATTTTTTAAATGTCTCTTTGTTTCACCAATATATATTTTATCCACACATTTTTTACAAGGCATTTGATAAGTAATATATGTTTTTTGTAAAAATGGAACTACATCCTTATGATTTTTTAATAAAATATTTTTTTGCGAAGTATTATTAATTGAAAAAACTAAAGTGCTATTTGTTTTATTGAAAACATTATATAAAATTGTTAGTGTTAGGTATTGTCAGGTATTATCGATTATTTCAAAAAATGGCATAACCTATATAATCTGAGAGTCAAATGTCAAATGACAGGTTGATTGTTTTTTAACTTAAAAATGTAAAAATATTTTTAAAAAGGAACCTCCTAATGGAGATGAGTTCTCATAATATTCTCATATTATTCAGATGTAACATCTTCGTATGTATTTTGTAAATTTATTTAATTAATTTCTAGGTCTCCTTTACTAATTCTTGGCTGTTATTTTTAAGAAGTTATTTATTTATTGACCTGAAGAGGACACATAATGTGTCGAAACATGTAATCGCCTCCAAATAAATAGGAGAATTTTTATAAAAAAAAAGATTTACATTTACTTCGGAAAAAAGCCTCGTAAAATTTCTGAACAAATTAACAAAAGCGAAGTGTAGAAAACGTTTTAACAAAAATTTATTTTTGTTTATAAAATAAAGAAAACATTTTATTTTTTGCATTAAACTATGTGGGAACCTTTTAATAGATATCCCAGAGACAAATTTTTTAACAATCGCCAAATAGTAATTATTTTTATAGAAATTGTTTATGAAAATAAAAAGTTAAGTAATGAAAATTTTCAAAATATGTATTTTATGTTATTTTAATAATTAAACGATTTAATATGGTCCATAATAACGTTATGAGTTATTTTATGTCAAGCAATATTGAAATTAACTTAAAACCCTTGTAAATAATATAATATTAATATATAAGTGGTTTTTGAGGTTATGATGCACCCTTTGTTAAGTTCGACAAATTTGACTTATTTCGAATTTTCTGACAGAAAAAAAAACGCATTTACGTAACATAAACAATTAAACCAAAGCACGGAAACCTTTTTTACTGTTTTAATAAAACGAATTTTCATAAAATAATTAAAATAGTTTTGTACCAGAATAGCCCCGCTATGTGCTCAACTTTTAGTTTTTAACCATTTTTTTCTGAAATTCTTAATAAAAAGTTAGCCCATCACGTGAATATAGTCCCAACTAAATATTCAACACGTACCTTAAATATCTTTTACATTGAATTTGTCAATATTAAGATCGAAGCAAAATTTTAGAGAACTTCCAATTTTTTAATAAAATTTGTATGTGTATATTAATTTTTTCCGGATTTCTGACAAAGAATTTATTAGAATAAACAATACTGTTATTTTGTTTGTAAAATATCACACTATATTTACAAATTAAAATCATATTTATAAATTTCAAAATAAATATTTTAGAAATAAAAAACCAACTTGTACCACAATAGCCCCCAGTTTGTGTACTTTTTTTATAAATTTTTTTTAATGAACAAAATACAAAGCTCGCTGCATTATTAAATTAATTTTTAATTGCTTAATTTAAACTTAAAAGCTTGCAACTTTTTAAAAAGTAAAGAGAAAAACAATTAGACTGTTATAATTTAATTTATTTAATTTAATTGATTGTTTATACAAGTTTCTATACAATAAAAAAATTGTTTAAAATCAACTTTTCATTAAATTCATCTAGAATCATGTGATTTTTTGCAATTTTCATGGAATAACTGTAAAGAAGTTATACACAATACGCAATACCCATTTAATTGTTTAAACAATTTTAATTTGTATAAACAATTTAATTTTCTTATATTTTTGAATTTAAATTTTTTTTTAAAAGCTGTCGATTCTTGATTCTTGATTCCTAAGTTTTCAGTTATTATCTCAAATTTAGATTATTGTCTTCAATTTACAATTTTTTAAACGACTTTTCAATGTTTTTCTCCAATTTCTAATTATTTTCATTCTTTTTGCCTAATTTTCAAAAATTTCAATTATTTATCTCAAATTTTAATTACTTTCAACATATTTCATTTATTTTTTAAATTTTAAATTATTTTCTACATAATTCAATTATTTTTTTCAATTTTAAATTATTTTTATCATTTTTCAATTATTTCACTAATTTCATATAATATATATTTTTCATGTTGTAAAATTATCTTTTAATATTTTTCTTAAATTTTAATTATTTTTTCAATTTTTACTTCTTTTTTTTAAATTATTTTCTAAAATTTTCAAATATTTTTCTCAAATTTACCATTATTTTCTGCAATTTTTAATCATTGTGAATTCTTTTCATAATTTCCAAATTTTAAATTATTTATATTATATTTCAATTATTTAATTCAATGTTCAATTTGTATATATTATTTGTTTATTATTTTCTTTAATTTTTAATTATTATACTTTTTGGAACCTATATTCTGTATTTATTGCAATTATTTCTCGTAAATTAAAATTTTTTTTTTTCAATTTTAAATTAAGTTTATCTTTTTTTATTTATTTTGTCTAATTTTTAATTATTTTCTTTTTTCTTTGCTAGAAACTTCTAAAAGTTTCAAGTATATTTTTCTGAAAATCTCTTTAATTTTCCTTTATTAAACATTCATTTTATTATAATTAAATAACAATTTTCATAAATTTATTAATCTTATTTGCATTTAAAAAAAATTTTAAGTTGTAAATGACCAAAAACAAAGCAATGTTTCTCGCGTGCCTAGTTGCTAATATAAAATAAATATTCCACATTTAAATGATAATTTGGCTTCTTAGAAATCTTTTTTTCTTTTAAAGTTTACGTTAAAACTGCACTTGCATTTTTTATAATAATAGGGTAAATGTACCAGTTATTAGACAAATTTTAATTTTCTATGATTTTAGAATATAAAACGACTTACTAATTGTCTGTAATACTTTTTATTAAAAAAGTTGAAAGCTGTTTTATATACCACAGTCAAAATATTATAGTAATACGTAAAGAGGATTAAAAGAAATAGAATATTACGATTTACGAAATCTGTGATTTATAGACATTTTTCTTAACAAAAAGTTAGGAAAATGACATTTTTCAAAATTGTATAAAATTATCATTTTATAGTTTTTCACCATGAATCTGTGATATTCTGGTTTAGAATACTTTAAATTAATCCTGCAAACAAGAAAATCGAGGTTTTAATAATTATTTTGTAAGTTAATTAAATATCGGATAACTGGAGCAATTTTTTACTAAGTGCCACTTATTAGATTCAAATAAACTAATGAATAGATTAATTCTTTATATTGTGATTATAAATTAAAATAATGTTTCTTTATAAACATGAGTCGTGTATTAACATTAACTGTTTTAATTCGTTATTTAAAAAAGTCTAAAGACATGTTCTAAACTTGATTCTAACTTAAACCTTGTTTGAATTATAAACATGAGTTTTTTTCTACCTTTAATTATTTTATTTCATTCTTTCTTTGTTTCACTATCTCTTAATAGATTTTTTAAATTTTATTATTCTTGATAATTAACCCACATCACTTAATTTTTAAATATATTGTACATTTTAAGAGTCCGATAACTGGGGCACAATAACTGGACTTCGAATGTTTTTCGAGTCTAATAAATGGGGCATATGACTTATCTTTTTATTTTCTTTATATTTTTTTCAAATTCAGCAAAATTTGTTACATGCACTATAGTACTAAATGTCCAATAACTGGTACCTCTACTCTATTATAATTAAAAATAAGAAATACGATTAGGTATCTCTTAAGTAAAGTGTAATTCAGATAGTACGTATAATTTACTGATTTATGTGATGCTTTTTGCCTATTTCGTTCTGAAGCAAATACGTTGTTAAAACATAAAGTATAAGAGACCTGAAATGTAAAGGGAAACGCTAGTCTCTCACGGTTTTTTGTGCGTATCGACCTTTATACTCCTACCGCTTCAGCCACTTATTCTTTCCTCTTACCCCTCAACCCATTTCACTGACGGCGTAACGCGCTTATCAACGCTAAAGCAATTAAGACCCAAGAGCCTCTAAAGTTAAATTCTTGGAGGATGTGAGTAACATCCCAAGTAAACTAAACTTCCACACATACAAATGCATTTCAATTTAAAAGAATTTAATTTTTAACATTATTTCTGTTTAACTTTTCTAAGCTTTAATTTTGCAATCATTGCTAAATACATATAACTAAATAATATAAATTGATATCTTTCAATTTTTCATTCTACTTTATGAACTTTTTTTTTAGCTATTTGTTATTATTAATATAGAATTTTTGTTCAAATCTGTTACAGTTTTGAAAAAAAAATTCAATTTTAATAAATATTTATTTATATGTGAAAGTTTAAAAGGGTAGAAAAGTATTTTTTTTTAAATGTCAAGAGAACTGAAAGCTTGAATTTGCAAATATTAGGAATTACTTAATAGTGACTGATTATACAGAAGCAAAGTTATCATAAGTTGTAAAGGTAAAAAAGGTGAAGCGTGGGTGGAGTCAGGAGAATATGAAACCATCCATAGCCACACCTTCTATTGATCATTCGTCTATTCTACAGCAGTGTTATAATCTTTCACCTGCACTCCCTGCAGGAAAATCCAATCCACCTGCAGATAGAATTCTCCAACTTCTACCCAACATCCAATCCATCGTCGCTTTTAAATTTTAAAAGAAGCTTCTACCTCGCATGCGCCACAATCAAGAGTTTCATCTTGGTTAAATTCTTAGTGGCATTTAAACCATTTCTTGTTAAAATTTTATCAGATCTGTAGAAGAAAAATAAAGAATTTATGTATGTTGAAGTATTTTTAAAAATAATATGATGAATAGAATAAGAAAATACGTATAATTATATTTATAATAAAAATTATTGAATAATAAATAAATAAAATAATCTTTTAATGAATGTCAAAATGTCATATAATTACAAAAAAAAAAGGTAAAAGAAATGTTTCAGGTAAAAAATCTGAAAATTTAGAAAAGAGATATGTAATGTTAATTATATAAAACTATAGCAATATTAATGCGAAACAAACTTTGCATTCTTGTTGATCATTTAAAACTATAAATTTTGGCAAATTTAAATAATAAAAATTACGAAATTGAAGGATATATCTGAAAAATGACGAAAATAATTGACAGTTGAAAAAAAAATTCGAAAAATGGCTACATAATTACACAATTGAAAAAAAAATTTAAACAATTAAATATTAAATTTAAGCAAAAAAGTTGAAAACTTATAGGAATAAACGTTGGAAATAATTGCAAATTAATCAACTGGATTGAAAATCGAAAAAAAAAAATTGCAATTGAAGAAAATAATAAAAAATTGAGGAAATATAATGAAAATTTAAAAACGAAATTAAAATTCGGAAAAAATAATTAATATCTGATTATAAAAAAAATTACAAAATGACGAGAATAATTGACATTTGAAATCAAAATTCAAAGAATGGTAGATTAATACACAACCGAACAAAATAATTTAAAAAATCAAAGAATAATTATAAGATTTTAAGATAATAATTGAAAATTGAAAAAATTGTAGGCAATAATTGAAAATTGAGGAAAATAATTAATAATTAAAGGAAATAGTTAAAAAATGACGAAAATAATTGACAATTGAAAACAAAATTCGAAAAATGATTAGATTAATAGACAACTGAAAAAAATAATTGAAAAAATTGAAGAAGAAATATTAAATTTAAAAAATATAGTTGCAAATTGAAATGACATACTTTCCGTGCATGTAAGACAAAAAAATAATTGAAATTGAAGAAAAGAATAAACATTGAGGAAATAAATTGAAAATTTAAGAATTAAATTAAAATTTGAAAAAATAATTTATAATTTAAAAAAAAATTGCAAAATGACGAAAATAATTGACAATTGAAAACAAAATTCCAAAAATGGCTAGATTAATACAAAACCGACCAAAAGAATTGAAAAAATCAAAGAGTAATTACAAAATTTTAAGATACTAATTCAAATTTGAAAAAAATGTAGAAAGTAATTGAAAATTGCAGAAAATAGTTAATAATTGAAAGAAATAATTGAAAAATGACGAGAATAATTGAAAAATTGAAGAAAATATTTGAAAAATGACGAAAATAATTGACAATTGAAAACAAAATTCGAAAAATGATTAGATTAATAGACAACTGAAAAAAATAATTGAAAAAATTGAAGAAGAAATATTAAATTTAAAAAATATAGTTGCAAATTGAAATGACATACTTTCCGTGCATGTAAGACAAAAAAATAATTGAATTGAAGAAAAGAATAAACATTGAGGAAATAAATTGAAAATTTAAGAATTAAATTAAAATTTGAAAAAATAATTTATAATTTAAAAAAAAATTGCAAAATGACGAAAATAATTGACAATTGAAAACAAAATTCCAAAAATGGCTAGATTAATACAAAACCGAACAAAATAATTGAAAAAATCAAAGAGTAATTACAAAATTTTAAGATACTAATTCAAAATTGAAAAAAATGTTGAAAGTAATTGAAAATTGCAGAAAATAGTTAATAATTGAAAGAAATAATTGAAAAATGACGAGAATAATTGAAAAATTGAAGAAAATATTTGAAAAATGACGAAAATAATTGTCGATGGAAAACAAAATTCGAAAAATGACTAGATTAATAGACAACTGAAAAAAATAATTGAAAAAATTAAAGAAAAAATATTAAATTACAAAAAAATAATTGCAAATAGAAAAATTAAGAAAATTATAGGAAGAATTATTGTTGGAAATAATTGCACATTTAACAACTGGATTGAAAATTCACAAAAATAATAAAAATTGAAAATTGAAAAAAGCAATTAAAAATTGAAGAATGGAAATGAAATTTAAAGAATAAACTTAAAAATTGATAAAAAGTAATTGAAAAAAGACGAGAATTAATGAATATAGTAGAAAACAATTGAAAACTGAAGAATGGAAAAAAAACTTGAAAAATGGAATTCAAAGTTAAAGAAAATAATTGAACAATTGTATTTAAAATAACAGAAACTTAATGATAATCGAAAAAAATAACTGAAAAAAGCGATAATTCTTTAATATTAAAGAAAATAATTGAAAATTGAAAAGTGGAATTTAAATTTCAAGAAAGAAACTTAGAATTGTTTAGTTCTAGAATTGAATAATTGAATTGAAATTTTGAAACAATTTTTAATAGTGAACAAAATAATTGAAAAAAACCGAGAATTATTGAATATTGAGAAATTAATTGAAAATTAATAAAAATAATTGAAAATTTATAAAAATAATTGAAAATTAAAGAAAATATTTGAGAATTGAAGAAAATAATTAACAATTGAAAAAATAAATTGGAAATTAAAGAAATAAATGGAAATTTCAAGAAAATAAATAATAATTAAAAGAAAAATTACATAATGATGAAAATAATTAGATAGTAAAGAAAATAATGAACTAATAATAAGAATAATTAAAAATTGAAAAAAAATTCGGAAAATGGTGAGAATAATCGGCATTCGAACAAAAAAAACTGTTAAATTTTTAAATTTCCTTTAAAACTAAAGGAGAATAATAAATTATCAAATAAAAACTAATGAAAATTATGGAAAAAATTGTAGAAAATAAATGAAAATTAAAGAAATCAATTGGAAATTAAAGAATTGTATTGAAATTGCAAGAAAATAATTGATAATTGAGAAAATACGAGAATTATTAAATATTGAATAAAATAATTGAAAAACGAAGAATTTAATTGAAAATTGAAGAAAATAATTAAAAATTGAAGAAATAAATCGGAAATTAAAGAATTAAATGGAAATTTCAAGAAAAAAATTGACAATTAAAAGAAAAATTACAATATGACGAAAATAATTAAATATTGACGAAAATAATTAACTGTTAATAAGAGTAATTAACAATTGAAAAAAATTCAAAAAATGTTGAGAATAATCGGCATTCGAACAAAAAAAAATTTTAAATTAATGAGTAGTCATAAAATTGTCAATTGAAAACTAATGAAAATTATGGAAAAAATTGTAGAAAATAAATGAAAGTTGAAGAAATCAAATGGAAATTAAAGAATTGTATTGAAATTGCAAGAAAATAATTGATAATTGAGAAAATACGAGAATTTTTAAATATTGAATAAAATAATTGAAAAACGAAGAATTTAATTGAAAGTTGAAGAAAATAATTAAAAATTGAAGAAATAAATCGGAAATTAAAGAATTAAATGCAAATTTTAAGAAAATAATTGATAATTAATAGAAAAATTACAATATGAAGAAAATAATTAAATATTGACTTAAATAATTAACTGTTAATAAGAATAATTAAAAATTGAAAAAATAAATCGAAAAATCGTAAGAATAACCGGCATTTGAACAAAAAAAAATTTTAAATTAATGAATAATCATAAAACTGAAGGAAAATAATAAATTGTCAATTGAAAACTAATGAAAATTGTGGAAAAAATTGTAGAAAATAAATGAAATTTGAAAAAATCAGTTGGAAATTAAAGAATTGTATTGAAATTGCAAGAAAATAATTGATAATTGAGAAAATGCGAGAATTATTAAATATTAAATAAAATAATTGAAAAACGAAGAATGTAATTGAAAATTGAAGAAAATAATTAAAAATTAAAGAAATAAATTGAAGATTAATGAATTAAATTAGAATTTTAAGAAAATAGTTGATTATTGAAACAAGAATTACAAAATGACTAATCGAAAGAGAATTTCGAAATCATTCGACAATAATCGACAAAAGATCAAAATAATTAAAAAAATTAAAGAATAATTATAAAATTTAAAGAGAATAATATGTATATTAAAAACTGTTGAAAATTATAGAAAAAATTAAGATTTATTCAATTATAAAATTAAAATGATTTGAACTGATATTTATAAATTTTAATATTAATTAATTCAAATGCATATTTTTTAAAAAATATCTATGTGCCAAACTTCAGGTGTGAAAACAAAAAATGAATGAAGGAATGACATAAATTGCCGATTATTATTATAGATTATGTAAAATCTTATCATACATAAAACTAAATTTACATAAATTTTACAAAGACGCGACTTTTGGATAATTATATAATAAAAGTAGTTTAGAGGTTCCTGTCAGTGTCACAGATTAGATAAAAAATAATTAAATTTGTATCAACGATAAAAAGTGGTATTTTGGTCTCTCAAAAAATCAATAATAGAATTTTCAAAAATCATCTCTTAAATACGTCCACCTTCTAAAATACAAATTAAAAAAAAATTATAATTTAATGTGAGTCAAGAGAAAAACTTAATCACGGATCTTTCAAAAAGCGATGTTTCATTTTTAATAAATCCCTTGACCGAAAACAATTCTTAAATTGACTGACCTTGGCAAAAAAAAAATGTTAAATAAAATTAGGCATTTTTTTAAAAAGAAAAATTATACAAATATTCTTTTAAACTATTCTCAAAAATGCACTGCTTGATTTTTTAATACAATCATTTAATATAATAATAATCCCTAAAAAGTGTCACTTAATTCATTTTTAAAAAAATCTATACAATTTGCTCTTTTCTTTAAAAAAATATTGTTTATCTCGTTCGTGGATCCTAAAAAATGTAACTTTTTATCAGCGTCTCCGAAAACCCTTCAATAACAAGTTTCAACCGAATTTCAAATCATAAAAATTTAATTTTTTCATCCGCCATATTGGATCCGCCATTTTGAATTTTTAAAATCTGACTTTAGATTCGTAATTAGCGACCCCAGAAACCTCAGGGTAACAAGTGTTAAGCAAATTTCATTAATTTTTAATTTTTGTGATATGTGATGAAATTAAGGAATATTGATTCCTTAATGTAGGAGTTTAATAAAATTTTTTGCAAGAAATATCAAATTGTATTAATTTTTTTAAAAATGAATTCAGTGAGACATTTTAAGGGCTGTTTCTGTATTAAAGGATGAAATCTAAAAATCAAATGATGCATTTCTGAAGAATTTAAAAAATATTTATAGAGTCAAATCATTGATTCTTGATCATTGATTTTTCTTGATGTTATATTTGAAAAAATCAATTTTCCATGGATTTTTTTTAAATTGTGAGAAAACGTTATTTTATATGTGCCTTCTATTTGGTTAAAATTGCAGGACCCTTTATCATCTAAAATTTGAGATATTTATGTTCGAAATTTCAATTTTATATGAAAAATGATAAAAAATTGAAATTTCTAACATTTCTTTCGATAATTGGACAATAACGTAGAGTTTAAAGATAACAGAAATACGAGATGCACAATAAAAGAAGTAATTAATTAAAGCTTTATTACAATTAAAATTAGAACATTGTTTCTAAAACGTATAATTGATAACCACTCAGTCATTAAACAAATGAATGTCACAAAATTTCTTTATCATGTACAAATTTTAAGAGAGATTCAATTTCTTTAAGATTTTTGAAACATTGTTTCAAACTTTGATCAAAATTAAACTTACTATTTTGAAATATCGACTTCTTATAAATACAATCATAGAAATTAAAATCTTTTTTATTTAGGAAAAGTCCTTTCAAAATTTTGTTTTGTTCACTTAAATTATTCATAAAATTATGCAACAATAAAATAATAGAATCAATAAAATTCAGGTAGTCTGGAGTCTTCTCAGAAAAATTTTCAGATACCTCTTTAACTCTTTTTTTAAAAATTTTTATTGCCGTCATGCACCACAGATAAAGCCTCTTAAGTTTCTGCAACAAATATAATCTATGAGTTTTCTGCATCATCTGAAATAAAATATGTATTTAAGCTAAAAATTTGTCAGGTAAGTTGATAAATTAATTTCAATTCAAATAATTTCGAAAATTTATTTAATAAATAAATTTTTTAACCAACCCTAATACAAAAGATAAACATACCATTAATATATCGTTTTATGTAATTAATTTCTTGTTTTTCAATTATTTGATATTTACATTTGAAATAAATTAAAATTTAAAATGAAAATTAGCAGGAGAATTATCAGGGAAGCTATGTTTTCAAAATTTCGCAATTCCATGATTACAAAATTGAAGAAAATATCTGAAAAATAACAAAAATAATAGACAATTGAAAACCAATTAAAAAAATGGCTAGATTAATACACAAACAAACAAACAAAATTTTAAAATTAAAGAATAATTAACAAAATTTTAAGAGAATAACTGAAAAATTTTAAAAATTCTAGGAATTAATTGAGAAATTTCGGAAAACAATTGAAAATTGAAGAAAATTATTAACAATTGTAAGAAATAATTAAAAAATGACGGGAATAATTGAAAAATTAAAGTAAATGTCTGAAAAATAACAAAAAAAATTGACAATTAAAAACAAAATTCGAAAAATGATTAGATTAATAGACAAATGAAAAAAATAATTGAAAAAATTAAATAAGAAATACTAAATTAAGATATTAAGAAACAAGAAAAATTAAGATTATTATAGGATCACAATTTAATGTAAGAAAATAATAGACAATTGAAAAAAAATTAGAACACTGTAAAAAATAATCGACAATACAAAAAAATAATTTTAAAAATTGAAGAATTAATATAAAGTTTAAAAAAAATAATTGTGAATTTGCAAAGTTTGTAGAAAATAATGAAAATTAATTAATAATTGAAAGAAATAATTGAAAAATAACGAGAATAATAATTGGAAAAAATATTAAAAATTAAGGAAATAATTTGAAGATTAAAGAATTAAATTGAAATTGTAAGAAAATTATTGATAATTAAAAGAAAAATTACTAAATAACTAAAAGTTTTAAACATTAAGAAAAATACTTGACAATTGAAAAAAAAAAGAATTAATTAAAGAATAATTATAAAATTTAAGAACAATAATTGTAAATTGAAAAATTTGTAGAAATTAATTGAATATTGCAGGAAAAAAATTAATAATTGAAGGAAATAATTGAATAATGACCAGAATGAATAAAAAATTGAAGAAAATATCTAAAAAATAACGAAAATAATAGACAATTGAAAAAAAAAATTCGAAAAATGACTAGATTAATAGACAAAAAAAAATTGAAAAAATTAAAGAATATTTATAAAATTGAATGAGAGTATTAAGTTGTCAATTGAAAACTAAAGAAAATTATAGAAACAATTTTAGAAAAGAAATGAAAATTGAAGAAATCAATTGAAAATTCAAGAAGATATTTAAAGAAACAAGAAAGATTAAGAAAATTATAGGAATAATTGTTGGAAATAATTACAAATTAAACAACTGGATTGAAAATCGAATTAATTGAAGAATGAAATTGAAACTTAAAGAACATATTTAAAAAATTATTGAATTTTTTTATTACAATTTAATATTTATTCAAGTTTAATTTTTTATTAAATTGAAAAAAATAATTTAAAAAATTGAGAATCATGGAATTTACAAGAAAATAATTGAAAACTGAAGAATGGAATCAAAATTTGAAGAAAATAATAAAAAAAAAATGAAGAAATAAATTGAAAATTTAAGAATTAAATTCAAATTTGAAAAAATAACTGATAATTAAAAGAAGGTGAGAATTATTGAATATTAAATAAAATAATTGAAAATTGAAAACTGCAATTTCAAATTAAAAATAATAATTGAGAAGTGAAGAAAATAATAAAAACATGAAGAATTAAATTAAAAATTAAGGAATTAAATTACAATTTCAAGAAAATAATTGACAAATGAAAAAAATTTGAAAACTGTCGAGAATAATCGACAACAGAATAAAATAATTTGAAAAATAAAAGAATTAATATAAAATTTAAGAACAATAATTGTAAATTGAAAAATTTGTAGAAAATAACAGAAAATTGCGGAAAAAAATATTATAGTTGAAAGAAATAATTGAAAAATGACGAAAATAATAGAGAATTGAAAACAAAAATTTCAAAAATGACTAGATTAATAGACAACAAAACAAAAAAAATTTTAAAAATTAAAAAATAATTATAAAATTTTAAGAGAATAATTGAAAAAATTGTAGGAAATAATTGTAAATTGTGGAAAATAATTAATAATTGAAAAATGACAAAAATAATAATTGTAAAAAATATTAAAAATTCAAGAAATAATTTGAAGATTAAAGAATTAAATTGAAATTGTAAGAAAATACTTGACAATTGAAAAAAAAGTAAAAAAAGTTTGAAATATGGCGAGAATAATTGAAAGCAGAACAAAATTATTGAAAAATTAAATAATAATTATAAAATTGAATGAGAATATTAAGTTGTCAATTAAAAACTGGAGAAAATTATAGAAACAATTTTAGAAAAGAAATGGAAAATTAATTAAGTTAAAATAAATTTGAGTCAACATTTCGTTGAAACTGTTTTAAGTTTGGAACTACATATTTTAAATTCGAGAAAATTAAAACTCGAGTTAGAACTTTTGAAGAATAGAAATAATCATCAATAATAGTTTGGAACGATTGAAGTTCATATAAATTATAGAAGTTTGAATAATTTTTGTTAAAAAACTATTCTTTCAACAAAAATATTTCAACTTTTTGTAATGTCTCTGCCTACGATATTTTCTCCTTTTATTTATTTTTTTATTATTTTTTTATTTGTAAATATAAAATTGAAAAAATTCGTGCTCTTTTGAAACATTTTTTATTTACTTTTACTTATTTGTCTATTTTTTGAAGTCGGGAGCGATTTTAATTTACATAGAATGAAAGTTATATTTATCTAAAATATTAAGTTTATTTGAATAACAAATTTCATTAAATTATTAATCTTATTTGTACTGGCAAAAATTTATAGTTTTAAATGACCAGAAACAATCAAATGTTTTACATGGATTATGTTGCTATAATTTCCAACAGTTTTCAATATACATTTATTCTTTTTAAATTTTATAATTATTCTTTAATTTTTTTAGATATTTTGTTCTGTTGTCTATTATTCCCGACAGATTTTAATTTTTCTTTCTATTGGCAATTATTTTCCTCATTTCTGAATTATTTTTTTGAATATTTAATTTTTTTAGTCATTTTGTAAATTTTCTTTCAATTATCCATTATTTTATTGAAATTCCAATACAATTCTTCAATTTACATTTATTTTCTTTTTATTTTATCCATAATTTTTATCAGTTTTTAATTGACAAGTTATTATTCTCCTTCAATTTTTTATGATTATTTATTAATTTAAAAAAAAATTCGAATATCGATTATTCTCACTATTCTTTGATTTTTTTTCAATTGTTACTTTTTTTTATAGTTAATTATTTTCGTCATATTGTAATTTTATTTTTTTAATGTCAAGTATTTTCTTGATATTTTCATTCAATTCTTTAATTTTCAATTATTTTTATCGATTTTCCACTTCCTCAATATTCAATAATTCTTGGATTTTTTCAATTACTTTTTTCACTCATCAAAATTGTTTTAAAATTTCAATTCAATTGTTATTATTATTATTATTATTATTGCCTTTTTTCTATTATTATTTCGATTATCATTAAGTTTCTTTCATTTTAAATTTAATTGTTCAATTATTTTCTTTAATTTTTAATTCCATCTTTCAATTGTTCAATTATTCTTCAATTTTTAAGTACATTCCACAAATTTAAATTCAATTCTTTAATTTTTAATTATTTTTTTTTATTTTAACTATTTTTTTCGATTTTTAATCCAGTTGTTAAATGTGCAATTAATTCCAATAATTATTCCTTCAATTTACTTAATTTTTAAATTTGCAATTATTTTCTTTAAATTTAATATTAATTGTTTACATTTTTCAATTATTTTTATCAGTTATTAATCTAGGCATTTTTCGAACTGTTTTTTTTTATTGACAGTTATTTTCGTTATTTTTCACATATTTTCATTAATTTTTTAATTATTCTCGTCATTTTTCAACTATTTCTTTCAGTTATTAATTGTTTTCCGCAATTTTCAATTATTTATTATAATTTTTTCAATGTTCAATTATTATCTTAAAATTTTTTTATTATTCTTTGATTTTTTAAATTATTTTGTTCGGTTGTGTATCAATATAGACATTTTTTTATTTTGTTTTCAATTGACGAATATTTTCGTCATTTTGTAATTTTTGTTCCAGTTATCAATAATTTTTTCCAATTTTAATTTAATTCTTTAATTTTCAATTTATTTCCTCAACTTTTTATTATTTTTTTCAATTTCAATTATTTTCTTCGATTTCCAATCCAGTTGTTCAATTTGCAATTATTTCGAACAGTTATTCCTATAATATTTCAACTATTTTGTTTAAATTTAATATATATTCATTGTTTAATTTTTTAAACTATTCCTTTCAATTGTGTAACTGTGTAGTCATTTTTTTAATATTCTTTCATTTGTCAATTATTTTCGTCATTTTTCAGATATATTCTTCAATTTCGTAATTTCCATTATTTGAATTTGCAAAAATTTATAGTTTTAAATGACCAACAACAATGGAAAGTTTGTCTATGTTGCTAGTTAAAGAATAATTATAAAATTGAATGAGAATATTAAGTTGTCAATTAAAAACTGAAGAAAATTATAGAAAAAAAAAAAATTAGAAAATAAATGAAAATTGAAGAATTGTATTGAAATTTAAAAAAAAATTATTTATAATTGAAAAAAGACGAGAGTTATTTAACTTTGAATAAAATAATTGAAAATTGAGTAAAATAATTGAGAATTGGAGAAAATAATTAAATATGGAGAAAATTATTTGAAAACTAAATAATTTAATTGAAATGTGAAGAAAAGAATTGATAATTGAAAGAAAAATTAGAAAATGACAAAAATCATTAAATATTAAAGAAAATAATTGTGAAATGAGGAAAATAATTGACAGTTGACAAAAAAAATTCGAAAGATGTCGAGAATAATCGACAACGGAACAAAATAATTAAAAAAATTAAGGAATAATTCTGAAATTTAGGGAGAATAATTTTTTATTGAAAATCACCCTCTATTCATGATTTCAATGAAATTTTACAGGAAATCAGTTTAAAATGACTAAATTGTCAGTAATTTTTCACTGATTGATATAGATGAAAATAATTTTTAATTTCAGTAACAGCATTGAAAATTTCATTTATTTTCTATTGATCAACCAGGTAAATGTCACCGACAATTTAGCAGTTTTCAACTTATTTCAAATGAAATATAACTGATTGAAATCCTAAAAAGTGAAATTAATTAAATTAATTTTTTAAAACATTTTATAAAATTCCTTGACTTTTCCAGGTTTTCCAGAACCGTAGCAAACCTAATTATTGAATTTCAATATAATACTTTTTAAAAAATAAGTAATAAAAATGTGGTTATATATTTAATTTTTAAATATTTCTTTGCATACCTGAAATCTCTGAAATTTTGTCTTAAAAACTTTTTAAATTACAGCTGGAAATGTTCTTAAAAAACTTTTAAATTTTCCGAGCTGTTTCTTTTATATTCTCGAGAAATTAATTTTTTAATTTTGTGTTGTTTCAGAGTTCAGAAATTAATAAGAAAAAAATTATAATTCCATCGGTTGAGACGCTTTATTTTTTTAAAGATTTTTTATTTCCTTTATTTTTTATGTCCAAAAGACGAATTTTGTCATTTCATCATTAACTAATTTTATTTTGTCTTTTAAGAGCGAAAAACGTCAACATTGAAATCATGTAAGAGGATTTTTCTTCACAGATTTGATCAGCTTTAAATTAAAAATCCAATAATAATAATAATAATAATTTAAAAAACTAAAAATTACCTGGAAATGTTCCAAATATGTGGCAGAATAATAAAGTTATAACCTAACTTTTGCAAATTGAAAAAAAGCATGTATTTTCTTCCATGACAATTGTCAAAAGTAAACATTTAACACAATGTTATTGTGTACATTAAACAATTTTTAGACAAATATTAACTTAAGTTTTGAAACAAAAGATAAAATTTAGTAAATTATTAGGCATCACAACTGTCATAAACTTGTTTTCTTTTCCGTTGTTGTCGTTTTCCTGAGAAATTTAAAACTTATTTTATGTAAGTTGGTGCTACTTCTATGATTCAAAATGGCGTTATTCCGCGAGAATTCAAAAAAGTAATAAATGAATGATGTAATTGTAATGTATTTATATTTAATTGATGTAATTATATGTAAATAGGACGATAATTCAAAAAAAAATTATAGAATGGTTCACATGTTGCATCGAAAAATGGAAAAAATGGTAAAAAATGTAGTTGTTTGGTAAAAAAAAAAAAATTTTTTTTTGTTCACGTCAGTAAGGTTGGTGTACCTGAAAATGAACATGGCAAATTTGCCACGAAAAGTTTTTAAATAAGTTCCCAGTAATTATAAAATTAACATTATTGACTTTATTAAACTAAAAAATCCAGTTGGACAATTTTTAGAATAAATTATTTTGACAAACAACTGGATCTTTTTTTAATTTAAGCAACAATCATCGTCATAACATTATCTAGAATCTTTTTAATTTAATCCTAACTTTATGTCGTTGAGGTTTAAAAAGTAATTGTTACTTAATAATTTTTTAAAATTTGTCCAATAAAGGTTTTCTAAGAAAAAAAACTGTTTATAAAAATTAACATTCCTTCAAATTTAAAGATGAAGCACAAAAAGTTAATAATACATTATTACTTGACAACAAATTGTAACAAAAAATACTTTCTTTTTTAAATTGTTTAACTGAATCTTTAAAAATTTAGTGAAATTAATTTTATTCTTAGTTACTTCTAAGCAAGAAGACTAGACTTCTTGCTTCTAAGCCTTTCAAAAGACACTTTTTAATTTGAGGTTATTTTTGTCAAGTTGAATATCCTTGAAATTTGAATAAATTAAAATTTCAATCGATTGAAATTGAAATCAATGAATGTCTCGTACAATTAAATTAATTCAAATTAAGGTTTATTGAAATTTAGATTAGGTCATTCGGGAAATTAAAACTTTAATAAATTGAGTTGTGGATTAAAAAATCAAAAGAAAAATTAACAAATAATTAACAGAATATGTGAAAAAGGTGTATTAAATATATTTTTTGTTGTATTGTAAATATTTTTACTTGTTTATTGAGGGTTTTCTCAATTTAATTTTATATTTAACAAAATAATATTTAAAAAATATCGATAAATAAAAATAGTTACAGAGTAAAAAAGAATTTTAAATCGTAGCAAAAAATATGACAGGATATTTGAAATATTAAACATTTAATGAGCAGGATATAAAAACATAACATTTCACATTTTCAACAATTTATGAAGATTGAAAAAAAATGTAAACTTATCAATTAAATATCACCTTAATATTACCAAAAAATACTCATAATAATTAATTCGGAAAAATCACTGTTTTATTTATCTAAACAAAATTAATAAATGTACAAGAATTAAATTTCGAACATGTAATTTATTATCCATGTAATATACTGTTCCTTAATTATAATACAATAGTATGTAATTTAGATTACTTCTTCTAAAAGGTAAATATGACTTATAATTTTTTTTTAAACACAATTTTCTTTGAATTTCAAAATAAATAATTAAAGGAATGATTTTTATTACTTAAATAGTTATTGCGAGGAAGTCGTGTTAATAAAGCAAAGTATAATAACTAGTAGTGTTAAGTAAGTACAAATGAATATATATCTAATGATGTAATAATACATGTCCCGCATTAAAAAATCAAGCCCGAAAATCTCCCGTGCCAGACACAAAACTTTTACAAAATCATAAATTCCGTCTTCATAACTAAATAACGTATAAAACATAAGCATAACAGCAAACGAAAAACTATTAAACAAACTGAACGTATTCACATTCACAGTAATGTTTATCAAAATAAATGTCATCTATTTAAAAATAAATCCTTCAAGGGTTCTTGACGCTTTTTCGAAAAAAACTACAAGTCCAAGATTTTTACTTCGTTAATTTCGGTTTAAAAAATAAAATAAAATCTCGTCTTAAGCTTAAAAGGACCTTGCACTTGTGTGTTATTGGCTCGAGATCATAAAACAGCCGAGCCTTCTGCTGTATAATACTAAACATTCAATTATGCCGTTTTTTTTTTTTTTTTTTTTGTTAAGGTAAAAAAAACTCGACGTGACATTAAAATCGATATCTATTTCAAAAAATATAATGCGTGTTGTTTGGCACAGGTGCTAAACGTGGAGTAAGAACACGAGGAGTTCGGGGTGTCGATCGTGACGAGGACATTGACCTAGGGGTCATGTGAGCACTATTTACCGAGAGCAAATTCTTCCTCAAGGGTTTCGCTGGTGTTCGAACTGGAGTTTTCATATTCCTTCGTTCTAATGCATTCTCTAGCATTTGCTCTGACAATATGGAGCTTCGAAGCTCCTCTCTTTCCTCCAAGTGTTCCTGGAATTTACCGTATGAAGAAATACTGAGATTTGCCTTGCTTCCTTCCTGCTTCAGTTTCTGCTTCCTTCCTGATTTTGGTGTATTCGACTTATTGAGACCCAATAAGTTTTTCTTTGATATCTAAAAAATTAATCAGAAGAATTTTAATACTTTAATTTTTATTCTACAAAAACATATTTTCTAAAAAAATTCTAAGGTGGTTTAAATCGAATTTCTTTAAAATATAATCAGTATATAAAATCTCCAAACGTTTATTTGTAAGTAGTTTATTAAAGAAGTGAAGAAAAATTTTAAAAAAACAACACAAGAATGAAACAGTGATATAAAAAAGTAGAAACTCGTTTCAAAAAATTAAACTATATACGGAGATTCTTTTAAAATTAAAATAACAAATCAGATGATAATTAACAAAACGTTAAAATATATTACGAAAGAAAACAAAATTTTAAAATTAGAAATGTTAGAGAACTATTTTACAAATTGAATAAAAAAAAAAAAAATGAATAAATTTTTGGAAAATTTAAAAAAAGTTAAAAAGAAAAGAAATTTTATGAAATAGAAGAACGATGTTCAAATGAGAATATTTAGTACAATTTGCAAAATTCTCGGTAATTTAAAATCCGGTTACATTCTCAAGAATATAACCGAGAATATTGTCCTTCCGGAGAATTTATGAGAATTTTCTATGTTTGAATGAGCTCCGACTATTTTGAAACACAAACAATTTATTGAAATAAAAGTGGATACATGAAAAAAAAAATACTTTTCATTATTAAATATAACAATTAAGAACAGAGTTTTATATAAATTATAAAAATTGTAATTTCTTATACCTAACTAGATTAAACAACGCACGCTGGTGCGCGATTAGTTTCTACACCTTATATTATCAACAATTGTAAATATTTTAAACATAATATTTAAAAAAATAATGTCAAATTTGGCAAATTGAAAAAAAAAAACATGAAAACGATCAAAATTGTCGAAAGTAATTTAAAAAATCATAGAAATGTTTTAAAATTTAAAAAAATAATTATTAAATTTGAGAAAAATACTTCAAAATTGTAGAAATAAATTGAAAAAATTGCACCAGTACTCTGTTTTATTTACGCTTTGAACAATGTATTCACCAATAAAATTTATATTTTTGATGTGTTTTTTGACTCCGAAAACTTATTCTGTAAAAAGCTAGTTAAATACATTGTAGCCTTGCGCGACCAGAATATGTAGATAATGTTATAAGACTTTTTTCTCTTTTACAACTTATAATATTCTAAAATGTTTGTATTTTTATTGCCCATAAATGGTTTTTTTAAAATCAAGGGCTATATTTTTGGATCAAAAAAAAAAAATAAAAAAATAAAAATAAAATAATGAAAAATAGGAGAAAATAATTGAAAATTGAAAAAAATGATTGTAACTGAGATAAATAATTAAAATTTTAGAAAATTAATTCAGAAATGATGAAAATAATTAAAATTTTTAAAAAATAATATAAATAATTTAACATTGAAGGAAATAATTAAAATTTGAGAAAATAATTGAAAAAATTACATAATATATTTTAAATAAACGAGAATTAAAGAGAATTTCAGAAAAATACTTGAAACTTTTAGAAGTTTCAAGAAAAGAAAAAAGAAAATAATTAAAAATGAGACAAAATAAATGAAAAAAGATCAACTTAATTTAAATTTAATTTAAAATTGAAAAAAAACAATTTTTAATTTACGAGTAAATAATTGCAAAAAATACAGAGAATAGGTACCTAAAATACAAGAAAAGTGTAGATATAATTGAAAATTGAATAGAAAAATGAAAATTTCAGATAATTAAAAACTTTTTGGAAATTATGAAAAAAAAACGTAAGTATAATAATTGAAAATTGAAGAAAGTCATAAACAAATAATATAAAAATTGAAAATTGAATTAAATAATTGAAATACCAGATAAATAGTTTAAAATTTGGAAATTATGGAATAAACTCAAAATGCTTAAAAATATAAGAAAATAATGGGAAATTTGAGAAAAATATTAAAAAATAATTTTACAGAATGAGAATTATAATTAAGAATTTAGGGAAATAATTGAAAAATGAAAAAATAATTGAAAATTGAAAAATATAATTGAATTATGATGAAAATAATTTAAAATTCTAAAAATAAGTGAAATATGATGAAAGTAATTAAAATTTCAGATAAATAATTGAAATACTTTGAAAATTATGCAAAAAGAATTTAAATAATGAGAAATTAGAGAAAATAATTGAAAAGTCGTTTAAAAAGTTGTAAATTGAAGAAAATAATCTGAATTTGAGATAATAACTGAAAATTTAGGAAATTAATGGCAAAATAATTAAAAGATGGAGAAAATAATTGCAAAATGATAACTACAAATGAATACTGAATAAAATAATTAAAAAATCAGATATTTGAAAGTTCAGGATGTTTATTCAGAAATAATGAAAATGATTAAAAATTGAAGATAATAATTGCAAAATGAAAATAATATTGGTGAATTAAAAAAGTTAGTTTAATTTTGCGATAAATAATAAGAAATTTAGCAATAAATAATGAAATTGTTTTATTGTTGAAGAGACAATAATTAAAATTTGCGGAAGGTAGGTTTAAGATTTAGGGAAAAAAGTGATAAACAATTAAAATAATTAAAAATTGCAGCAAGTAATTGAACAATGATAAAAATAGTTGAAAATTGTAGTTCAATTAATTAAAATCATAAGAGAAAAAAATTATTTAACATTTCAGAAATTTGTAAATCACTTTAAATTTAGTATATTTGAACCGTGGATTAATTAAACTTTTAATCAATGTAAGTCAAATTAACAGAAATTGAAAGAAATTGAAATTGTTATAAATTTAAAATTTGAGAACAATTTGAAAAGATGAAATATGATGTAAAAATTTAAAGCAAAAAAAAACAGCTAATAGCAAACTTTAAATGTCGACAGAATGAAAGAATTAATGAATGAAAGAAACTTGTAAATTATTATATTTAATTCTTATTTTTAACATTGAAATTTAAATCATTACTAATTAAAATGACATAGAAAATGTTAAAAATACTAAATAAATAATAAAAGGGAAAACATTTAATGAAGAATGGGAAAATAAAAACTTTGAAAAAAACTAAGAAATGATGAAAAAACGATAAAATGACAAAAACTATATTAAAAACATTAGATATCACAAACGCAAAAATGAGTAAGTTGTAAATAATCTACTTTAAAATGTGAAAATTAATAACAAAAAGAAAATGTAAAAAAGATAATTTTTAAAGCCTACAAAAAATAAATAGGTAAATTTTTTAAAAATAAAAAAAGTTAAGAAAATTATTAAGAAAATAGACGGAAAATTAAAAAATATGGTTATATAATGTCTTAAAATATTAGAAAGTTTTTTAAAAAATGCTTAAATTGTTTTTTATTAAATTAAGACACCGAGCGATGATATACGAAAAATTTAACAAATCAAGAATTAAGACTGCAAAAGAATAAAAAGAATTTTTTTTCAATTAAAATCTTTACGAATATATGTTTTGTCAAATTAAAAAAATAAATAAGAAAATCAATATAAAAATGTTACAATTTTACCATGATGAGAATGGGCTTTAAAAAAAATTGTTCTAAAAATTAATGAAAAAACAAGAAAGAAATAAACAAATAAAAAGAAATTAAACATTTTTGAGAAGAAGAAAAATATTTTTAAAAAATAGAAAATTGATGATAAAATAAGAAATTTATTTTAAGATCAAATTTATATAAAATAGAAAAAAAGAAGAGTCTTAAAAAAAATTATAAAAATTAATAAATTATTAAAAAATACAGAAAAATATACGAAATAAATATTTCGAAAAATTTGGAAATTACAAAATAGAAATTAACGAGATTATTAAAAGTTTAAAAAGTGATTAACAAAATTATGAAAGAACGAATAAATTTAAGAAAAATTGAAGAAATTTAAGGCGAAGTCAAAAAGTCTCAAGAAATAGAAAAAACAAAGAACATCAAATAAAAAATAATAAAGCAATATTTGAAAAATGAAAAGAATATTTTTTAAACTTAAGGAGGTTCTCTCCATTTACATAACCTCAAACTGAAAAATCCTGTTTTACCCCATATAAAAATATTATTCAAATTAATTTCACCAAATTTTGAAAGACCCAGTTATACATTTTCCAGAAAAAATTAGGTTGAGCTAAATTTGTTGTCAAATAATAATTGTTTAACACTTAATGTTTTTTCTTTAAATTTAACGAACAACTGCAATTTTCATTCAATTCTGACAAATAATAGCTCACTGTTATCGTTGAAACATTCTCTACAATTTTATTTGTTGGATTTTGTTAAATAATATTTTTCTTAAAACTTATTAAATAAATAAAATCTGTTCTTTACGTACTTTTTAAACAGAATATTATTTAACAGAATCTAACAAATAAAATTGTAGAGAATGTTTCAACGAGAAAAATGAGCTATTATTTATTAAAATTGGATGAAAATCACAGATTTTAACTAGATTTAAAGAAAAAGAATAAAATGTTTAATAATTACTATTTAACAACAAATTTTAGCTCAATCTTATTTTTTCTGAAAAATGTACAACTGGATCTTTCAACATTTGGTGAAATTAATTTGAATATTTTTTTTTGGGTGAAAAACGACTTCTTAGTTTGAGGTTATGTAAATGGAGAGAACCTCCTTCATAAGATTTTTAAAGAGGACTAACAAATCTTTCAGGCCGTAAAAAGAGAATTAGATATCCCAATTACTTAAAAAGTTATTACACTTATAAGGTTTTTTTCTTAAAATTTAAATAAACGAGAGTTTTGACTTCAAAAATTAAAATCTTTTTGACTCCCTGGAAAAATTTTATTCCGCTAAACAACAAAATACGTGTCGTCTAAAATTCTTTGAAAAATAACTTTTTGGAGATAAAATTGATTTTCAGTTCCGACCATGTCCAACTTGCCTGAATTGAAATGAATTTGGTTTGTAGAAATAAATGCTTATTTTTAAAAGGTAGACAAATATAAAGTAACTCACTCTTCCACTACGTCTGGCTTTAGTGCTTATAACTGCAGTTCGATTCTTTTCCCCGCTCATGTTGCGTTTCTTAGAAACGGTAGTACTATTCGGAGACGAATCGTAAGGCAATTTTCTTTTAGCTCCTGTTCCAGCCGGTGTTCTCACTCGAACACTCATTCCAATCGGTGTTCGTTTCGAGGTACTAAGTGGCGTTTTTTTTGCGGACTTGTCCTTTGCCTGCTTCTAAGCAAATACAAAATTAAAAACTTTTCTTGCACAAACTCCAAATCATCTTTAATTTTTTTTTTATTAATTAAAAAAAAAAAAAAAAAAAAAACTTAAATCTTGGTTACCTACTCTTGCCATTTTCATATTCTCCTTTTCTTTTTCATAATCGGCTTTAATTTGATCCAAGTATTCAATGACTGGTACACCTTTAATTGTAAATATGTCTCCACTTTCAAGTCCATATTCCTCAGTAGCTTGCAGTAGCTGCTCTTCAATTTTCGGTAATTTCTGTTTTTAAAACAACACAAAAAATAATTTCAACTCAAGATTTAATATCTAAGTATAAGTGTAAAACAACCTAAAATCTATAATAATAATCCACAAGATTCATTCATTCATTCTTTCTTTTATTCTTTCATTCTGTCTACACATGAAGATTTAAAAATGTCAAAATTCCATGACTTTTACAGGTTTTTTAGAACATTTTTCATCAAATTCCATGACCAAATAAAAAATAAGTAGCAACATTAACACGCGCATTGTTGTTGGGCATTTAAAACTATAAATTTTTGCAAATGCAATAAATAATGAAAATTACGAGAATAATTACAAAATTGAAGAAAATATCTGAAAAATGACGAAAATAATGTGCAGTTGAAAACCAAATTTAAAAAATGCTAGATTAGTACACAAACGAACAAAAAAATTGAAAAAATCAAAGAATAATTGTACAATATTAAGAGAATAACTGAAAATTGAAAAAATTGTAGGAAATAATTAAACAAAAACAATTAAAAATTGAAGAAAATTATTAATAATTGTAAGAAATAATTGAAAAATGACGAGAATAATAGAAAAATTGAAGAAAATATTTGTAAAATGACAAAGAAAATTGACAATTAAAAACAAAATTCGAAAAAGCTAACTGAAAAAAAATAATTGAAAAAATTAAACAAGAAATATTAAATCAAGAAATTAAGAGACAAGCAAAATTAATAAAATTATAGGAATAATTTTTGGAAATAATTACAAATTGAAAAGCCAGCATTGAAAATAGAAAAAAAAATGAAATTGAAGAATGAAATTGAAATTTAAAGAATATAATTAAAAATTGAAAAAAGTAATTAAAAAAGCAGAGGATTATGAAATATGAAAAAATAATTGATAATTAAAAGAAGGTGAGAATTATTGAATATTAAATAAAATAATCTAAACTTGAAGTCTGCAATTTAAAATTGAAAATAATAATTGAGAAGTGAAAAAAATAATTAAATTTTTGAAGAATTAAATTAAAGATTAAGGATTTGAATTGAAATTTTGAGAAAATAATTGACAATTTAAAAAAAAAATAACTAGAAAACTGTCGAGAATAATCGACAACAGAATAAAAAAAATTTTTAAATTAAAGAAAAATATAAAATTTAAGAAAAATAATTGTAAATTGTAAAAATTTGTAGAAAATAATTAAAAATTTCGTGAAAAATTAATAGTTGAAAGAAATAATTGAAAAATGACGAGAATAAATGAAAAATTGAAGAAAATTTCTGAAAAATGACGAAAATAATAGACAATTGAAACAAAATTCGAAAAATGACTAGATTAATAGACAATAAAACAGAAAAATTGTGAAAATTAAAGAATAGTTTTAAACTTTAAGAGAATAATTGAAAAAATTGTAGGAGATAATTGTAAATTGTGGAAAATAATTAATAATTGAAAAAAATAATTGAAAAATGACGAGAATAATAATTGGAGAAAATATTAAAAATTGAAGAAATAAATTAAAGATTAAAGAAGTAAATTGAAATTGTAATAAAATAATTGATAATTAAGAGAAAAATTACTAAAAGGACTAAAATACTTAAACATTAAGAAACATACTTGACAATTGAAAAAATAGTAAAAAAAAGTTCGAAAAATGGCGAGAATAATCGATAATAGAACAAAATTATTGCAAAATTAAAGAATAATTATAAAATTGAAGGATAATATTAAGTTGTCAATTAAAAACTGAAGAAAATTATAGAAATTTTTTTAGAAAATAAATGAAAATTGAAGATGATAATTAAAGAATTGTATTGAAATTTCAAAAAAATAATTGCTAATTGAAAAAAGACGAGAATATTGAACAATGAATAAAATAATTGAAAATTGAAGAAAATAATTGAGAATTGAAGAAAATAATTAAAAATGGTGGAAATTATTTGAAAATTAAAGAATTAAATTGAAATGTGAATTATTTTCTATTGATCAATTAGGTAAAATTTACCGACAATTCATCAGTTTTCAACTTTTTTCAAATATAACTGATTGAAATCATAAAAAGAGAAATTAATTAAATTAATTTGATAAAAAATGCATTTAGATTGATTAAAATTTATAAATATCAGTTCAAATAATTTTAATTTCATTAATAAGTAAATCTATAATTTTCAACAGTTTTCAATATACAATTGTTCTTTTTAAATTTGATAACTTATTATTTTTAAATTTTTTAAATTATTTTGATCTTTTGTCGATTATTCTCATCAGATTTCGAATTTTTCTTTCGATTGTCAATTATTTTTCTCATTTCTCAATTAAATTCTTTAATATTTAATTATTATTTTAGTCTTTTTCTAATTCTTCTTTCAATTATCAAATATTTTCTTAAAATTTCAATTTCATTCTTTAATCTTCAATTTATTTTTTAATTTTTAATTATGTTCTTTAATTCTCAATTCTTCTCGTCAATTTTCAAAATTAAATTCTTCGTTTTTCAATTATTTTATTCAATATTTAATAATTCTCGCATTTTCTCAATTATCAATTATTTTCATGCAATTTCAATACAATTCTTTAATTTTCAATTGATTTTTTCAATTTTAATTTATTTTCTACAATTTTTTCCATAGTTTTCATTAGTTTTCAATAGACAATTAATTATTCTCCTTCAGTTTTATGATTATTCATTAATTTAATTTTTTTTTGTTCAAATGCCGATTATTTTCATCATTTTTCGATTATTGTTCAATGGTTAAGTATTTTTTTTAATAGTTAATTATTTTCGTCAATATTTAATTACTTCCGTCATATTGTATTTTTTCTTTTAATAATAATCGATTATTTTCTTAAATTTCCATTTAATTCTTTAATTTTCAAGTTATTTCTTCTCTTTTTAATTATTTTCCTCGATTCTCAAATATTTTCTTAAATTTTCAATTATTTTTATCGATTTTCAATTAATTCCTCAAAATTAAACAATTCTCGGATTTTTTCAATTATTTTTTTCACTCATAAAAATTGTTTTAAAATTTCAATTCAATTATTCAATTATAGAACTATTCTCTTCAATTCTCAGTTATTTTCTTCAAATTTAAATTCCACTTTTCAATTATTTTCTTTAATATTAAAAAATTATCGCCTTTTTCTATTATTTTTTCGATTATCATTAGGTTTCTTTAATTTTAAATACAATTATTTTCTTTAATTAATTATTTCATTCTTCAAGTTTCTTTCCATTCTTCAATTTTCAATTGTTTTTTTCAATTTTCAATAATTTTTTTCAATTGCCTATTAATCTAGTCATTTTTCGAATTTTGTTTTCAATTGACAATTATTTTTCGCAATTTTCAACCACTTCCTACATTTTTTTAAATTTTGAATTAGTATCTTAAAATTTTGTAATTACTCTTTGATTTTTTCAATTATTTTGTTCGGTTGTGTATTGATCTAGACATTTTTTGAATTTTGTTTTCGATTGTCAATTATTTTCGTCATTTTGCAATTCATTTTTAAATTATAAATTATTTTTTCAAATTTTAATTTAATTCTGAAATTTTCAATTTATTTTCTCAATTTTTATTCTTTTCTTCAATTTCAATTATTTTTTTCGATTTTCAATCCAGTTGTTTAATTTGCAATTATTTGCAACAGTTAGTTCTATAATTTTTCAACTTTTTTGTTTAAATTTAATATTTATTGTTTAACTTTTTAAACTATTTTTTTTCAATTGTGTAATTCTGTAGCCGTAGCTATTTTTTGAATTTTGTTTTCAACTGTCAATTGCAAAAATTTATAGTTTTAAATGACCAACAACAATGCAAAGTTGCGTTAATGTTTTTAGTAGATTACATAAAATACCAAGATACAAAATAATTGAAAACAAAACAAATATCCATCTGATACATGGACATTTAATTGTATTTTTATATAGTAAAAGGTCGTTTTGCACTTAAAGTAGTAATATTTAATTTAAATTTGTTCAATATTAAAGTTTCAGTTTAGAGAATATTCGAAAAAGAAGGGAATTTTAATAAGCCACGAACCTTTGTCGTGTTTTTTCTTTCTTTTTCTTCAGCCAATAATTGGCCACCACGGTTGTGAAAACGGTCGGGATCGTTTGCTCTTTGATCAAGCTCTTTCATTTTCTCCCACAGGGTTTCCCACTCCTGGAGTAGATCGAATATCTGCCTGTAATTTAATATATTTAATAATAAATTTTATAGAGAAGAGACAGAGAAGAAAAAAAATAAATTTGTGGTGTGATAAAAGAAAACCTTACTTGTGTTTTTTATAAAATTTGCGTAATTTCTCTGCCTCCAATTCGTGGAGCATGAGTAAATCTTCTGTGTAGGTTTGTGAAAAAAATGGCATAAAAGATCTTCTCTGAGATTCACTGAACTCGCACAAATCCCACAACGATTCCAATTCTTCTCTCACTTTTAATACGTATTTTCCTATATTTTCACTCCTTTTATCTTTGCAACGTTTAATTTCCATGTTTAACTGTAACAGATTAATTAAAAAAAAAAATTTATTTCAATTTGAAATTGGTCAATTGTAGTATTAAATTTTACTGCATTTAAATAAAATTATTGGATCAGTGCTTTTTGTAGCATTTTAGGTAAAAAGGAATTTTGTTATTTTGAAAATAAGGAAAGAAAGTAAATCTACAAAAAAAAGCGAAATGTAAAGAAAATATTTTTAAACAGTCTATAAAAAAATTTAAATACTTTACAGTCTGCCTGACATTTAATTTAATAAAAATCAAATAAATTACCTATGTCGAATAAACGAGAAAATTTCAAAAAATGTCTTCAAATTCATAATTAAGAAAATTAGGTAAAAGCAGCGAAAGAATAATAAATTATAAAAAAACAAGAACGTAAGAAGATAAAAAAACAGTCTATTAAAAAAAAAATGAAAAAATTCTTTGAAATAAAAGAAGTTATTGACTTTATTAAAGAAATGAAGAAAAAAACACAAAAAGAAACAGTGACATAAAAAAAATATAAGAAAGTAGAAACTCTTTTCAAAAAAATTAAACTATTAACGGATATTTTTTTTAAATTAAAAAAATAAATAAGAAGATATTTAAAAAAACGCTAATTAAAATATATTACTAAAGAGAACAAAATTTTAAAATTAGAAAAATTAGAGAATTATTTTACAAATTAAAGAAAAACAAAATGAATAAAATTTTAAAAAAAATTTAAAAGAAAATAAATTTTATGACTTAGAAGAACGATGTAAAAATAAGAATATTTAGTACATAATTAAATTTACATAATGTAAGATAAAAGAATAAAAGTTTTCAAAAAAGTAGAAAATTAAGAAATTTAAAAAATGTAGATAAAAGCATCGAATAAATGTTTTTAAAAATTCATAACTATCAGATAAAAACTAAACAATTTAAAAGAAGGGAAAATGTTTCGAAGAAATTAAAAAATGATGACAAAAATTAAAGAATTATTTATTTGTTGAATAAATAATTTAATAACAAATTTATATCAAGATAAATAAAAAGTTCACAAAAGAAATTTAAAAATCCTTTAAAAATAACAAAGTTTAGGCAAATTAAACCAAAAATATTTTTATAATATTGCACTGAAAACAAGTCCAATAATAAATTTAGAAAAATAAAGAAAATCTAAAAATTTTATGAAATAATAAGTAAGTTAGGAAAAAATAGACAAGATGTAAAAACAAATTGAATAAATTTTAAAAAAATGAGCGTAGTTATTTTTAAAAAATAGAAATAATGTAGAAAATCAACGAAATAAGAAGATTAGTGAAGGTTATAATAACAAAATTGTGTACAATACTAAAAAATTTGTATAAAAAGAAGAAAATTAAAAAAAAATCTAAAATAAAAAGACAAATACAAAAAAAAATCAAAAGTAAATTATCAATTTTTTGAATATTATCATCAAAATGTTTAAAAAAATTATTTCCTCCTGATACTCAAAACTTACTGCAGATATAGTTGTTACATTGTGACCTTGATATTTCATTAGAAAAGATTGACAATATTCTTTGGGTTCATCGAGATAACTCCAAAGAGCTTCAAGTTCATCTCTTTTTTCAGCGACCTGTTGTTTTGCATCTTCTACCTGAACTTTTAGATCGCTTCTCAGGTCTTTCAATTTTGACATATTTTCTGCATTGTAAGTAAAATTATCATAATCGTTGCAAACCAGCCTTTCAAAATCTAAAGAAGGAGAAATATTCATTTCTTCCATTAATTTTACAACTGATCTTCGTAAATCTTTAAACAATGTGTCCAATTGTGCCTAAAATACAAAACCAATTACATAAAGACTCATTTTTTATAATATCTACTCTAAAATTCTTTTTTAAATTCCTTAAATTGTGGGGGAAAAAATTAGAAATTCTCACCTTTTCACGTTCCTGTATTTCCAAATAATCACTAAATTGCTTAAGGTCTTCCTCGCTAGGCATTTCTTTATTTAAACCAATAGGCCTGGTTCCAAGTTTCTTGCAAACAATTTCTTCCTGTGGAATTTTGGATTATTTTATTTTAGAAAACTTAATTAGTAAAATAAGAATTTAATTGATTCACAATTATTATCATTGAAATAAATAAAAGATCTAGTCACAAAAAAACAATATATTGCTGGAAATATAATTTTTAGTAATTTAGAAGAGCTTTGAGTTTAAAAAATTGATTTACTTCAATTTCTAAATTTATTAGAATTATTATAAAAAATAGTTTTACCCGCGCTCGAAGTTTATTTAAGCACTCCAAACGTCGTTCTTTTATCACTTGCATTTCATGAACTTGTGCTCTCAATTTGTCTTGAACATCAATTAGAGGTAAGTGCTCATAATCTGGATTTGTACCCGGAATATCTTCTATTTGCAATTCCTATTAGAAAAAATTTGTTACAATAAAGTAAAAAGGAAAAAAATTTTTAATTAAAATCATAATTAACTATTGCATTTAATCATCAACAAACCTTAGCAAGTGCATTTGCTAGTTCCATTAAATCCTGCACTCCCTGCAAAAGTGTGTTCTTTTTCTCTTCCAATTCAAAAATCATCTCGCTCATTAATTCCTGAAAATTTCATTAAAATTAACAATAATTTTAGAACTTTAATAAACATTTCGTTTTTGTGTACACGTTAAAAAAATAATAAAAAATAAAAGAAAATAAATAAATGAACAAGTAGATTTCAAAAGTTTATTTATTTAATACATAAAAGTTGAAAGTAATTTTAGGTACATTGGACAATTTTGATGAAAATTCACCAATAAGTAAATTATACTAAAACATTGATTAACAAATTTATTTAAAAACAAATCCGCAATCATGTGATTATTATTTATGAAAAAAAGTTAAACTTCATTTTTCTTTAAATCCAAAACTATGCGATAATATATGAAAAATGGCAAAAAGAAATAAAATTAAGAATTTCAAATAAACAAGAATGAAAAAGCAACAAACAGTGAAAGAAGTAAAAAAAGGGAATTGAAAACATGAAAATCTTTTTATTTAAAATTTTTTACAAATAATGAAAAGGGTCAGAAAATTGACAAAATTAAATTAAAAGTTGATACAAAAAAGAAAATTATCAAACTAAATGACGAAATCAACGAAAAAACGAGAAAATTTTCTAAAAGATCTTAAAATATCTGAAAGCTTATAAATTAATTTTGAAGTCTACAAAAAAATGAGAAAATTGAGAAAAACAAGAATTTTTTGTAATATTACAAATATTAGACAAACACTGTAACTAAAGAAAACTACTAAATTAAATAATACAATTACAATTAAAAAAATTCTGAAAGATTTAAAAATATTCAAAATATTGTGAAAATATGAAAAAAAAAAAAGGGAATTGAAAACATGAAAATCTTTTTATTTAAATTTTTTAACAAATAATGAAAAAGGTCAGAAGATTTATATAAAAGCTTATGAAAGAATGTTAGAATAAGAAAGATTAGAAAATATAAGTTCTCAAAAAAGAATGAGAAATTTTAAAAATAAAAAAAATATATATATATAAAGTTAAGTAAATACCAAATAATAAAATCAGAAAATTCTTTAAAGAATAAAAGAAAAGTTAAAAGTTTAAAACTTATGCAAGAAAAAAGGAAATTTAAAAAGAATAATTGAAAATTACTTCGAATGATCGTAAAAATCTTGAAATAATAGAAAATTTAAGAAAAAATCCTAAAAATTTGAATGAAAGAGAATATAGGAAAGTATATTTTACAACAAAAAAATGAAAACTTTCAAGGAACGAAAAAATATAAACATTTTACAAAATTGAAGAAAAAAACCTTTGCAACGTAAAAATTGTTAAAAAAATAACAAAAAATTCGAAGACTAAAAAGAGGGATGAAAAAATAAGAAAATCTTTCAAAAGAATCTAGTAAAATACGAGAAAGTTAAAAAAGTACAAAAAAATATCTAAAATCTTATGAATAATTGCAAAAATAAGAAAATCGGTTAAAATTTACTAAAAATTGAAAAGATATAGAAATATAAGTAAAAAATTTGCAAAATATTGAGAAATTAATTAAAAACAAGAAGGTTTATTTAAAGCATAAGGAAATTAAAAAATAGAAAATGAGATTCGAAGGATGAAAAAACCCACAAATATTATAAAATTTGGAAAAAAATTATAAGTAAAAATTAAAAAACGTTTGAATAATGTACGAAGACATTATTAAATTAAAATTAAATTGTACTCGAAAGTAAAATGCAACTTAAGTGAACAAAAAATTTGAGAACTTAAAACAATGTATACAAAATTTTAAAATCATTAAAAACAGTCAATTATTTAAAAAATGGGAAAATAGGGAAAAATATTGCGAATGAAAACAAAAATAAGAAAATCAGTAAAAAAACTACTAAAAATTAAGAAATTTTAAATAAATAACTAAATACTAAGGAAGTAAAGAAACATTTTTAAAATAAAAAATATACAGAAATTATTTTAAAAATGCTGTAATTGAAATTGAAAACCAGATAGAAAAGAAATTTAAAAGTACGTAAAATCGTAAATTGTCAAAAAAGATTAAGAAAATAATCTAAAACCTTCAAAAAAATTAAATTACTCCACAAGGAATAAATAACAAAAAGGAAAAAAATTAATACTAGGTGAAACTCGAAACACTTTTTAAAATTTAAAGATACTTTTTCAATTTATGAAATAAAAGAAATAAAATTGCAAATAAGAAATAAAATGAACGAAACATATAAAATTTTCTAAATTTTTTCAAAACAAAAATTCATTTGTTTATAAATTAAACAAACATATTATTAATTAATGAAGTTAAATATTGGAAAAATTATTTTTATTCAAATTAGTATGTGAACTATTTTCTATTTATTCAAATTTGTATTTAACAAAAATTTATACAGCACGAATTATTTATTTGACAGACTTATTATTGGACATAATGTTCATTTTACCGAAATTTCAATTATTATTTGAATTTTTTCAAAAATTGTTAAAAAAAAAAGGAATTACCGAAAACTACGTATTAATGAAAACATGTCAAAAAGTATGAAAAGAAAGGAAAATATAATAACAAGAAAAAAATCTTTAAAAAATGGGAAAATTTATATATTATAAATAATAAATATTAATAATAAATAAATAAATAATAAATAAATATTATGAAAATTGAAGGAAAATCAAAAATTTAGATTTCAAGAAAATACAGAAATTTATCAAGAGGCTAAATGATAAAAAAATCACGAAAATTATTATTTTTACTATTATATCTTTTTTTCTTGTTATTTTAATGTTTTCGTGTATTTCTAATATAAATTCAAAACTTTTGTTTAGTTAATATTTCAATCACAAATTCGTTTAAAATGATTATAAACAATCTTTTTAGGCATTTCTTTTAAGACATTTTCTGTTTTTGGTGAGTCAATTTTTCTAGAAGGTTTCTAAATTTGTTTCTTATTTTCATCACAAGTTAAAAATCGTTTTTTTGTCTTTTTATTTTTTAAAATCTAAACTTATGAATATTATTTTATATCATAAATTACAAATTATTATTAATTATTAAAGAATAATACTAACAATAAATACTAATTCATAACAGATTAACGAATATTATTTTTCTAAACATAAATTCCAAATTAATATAAATTATTAAAGAATACAAGAAATGAATTGAAATTTTCGAGACAATTTTTTTCCGTTTGTCTTTTTCAAATTCTCTTTCTTTCCCTTCAAAAAGTTATTAAGTTTTTTGTTTTACAAAGCGCTTTCTTAAAATCTTTTTTTTTTTGCCTTTAAAATAACACAAATACGATTTTTTATTAAAATTTTCCAAGTTACCTTAAATTACTTTCGACTCTTGATACGTACTTGCTAAAAAGTATAAT
Organism: Ganaspis brasiliensis; assembly: GCA_037103525.1. Classification (NCBI taxonomy): domain Eukaryota; kingdom Metazoa; phylum Arthropoda; class Insecta; order Hymenoptera; family Figitidae; genus Ganaspis; species Ganaspis brasiliensis. Next base: position 93,997 of record JAZKLR010000159.1, on the reverse strand, counting down.
TTAAAAATTATAATAAGCATACTTTTATATGTTTGTGAACTTCCTGACAATATAAAGATCTGGTGCTATCACTTAAACCCATTTCTTTCCAAATATCATATAATCGCTTTAGATCTGTTCTAACAGTGTTAGAAATATTTTCCACTGCCATTAATTGCATAGTTTCATCTCTGAAAAGAACATAAAATTAATTATCTTAATTTCTAATCTTGAGGAAAATTAATACTTATGAAATTTAATAAGTATTTTAATCTCAAGTTAATTAAAAAATTTGTAAAACTAATAATAAGCTTAAATTTATTTATTACTGTTGAAAATTTTTGAGAAAAGTTTGTTTAAAAATGTTTCTCTTCAGATTTTAAATGATCTGTAATTTATTTTAGTGATAAACTTCTAAACAAATTCACCGTAAAATTCCTTGAACTTTGTTATTTATTACCCAAAAAAGTGTTTTTTTATAAACAAATTAAAATATTCAATTCAAAATTGTATGAAAATTTAAATTCTGAAGAAATTGGAAAGATTTTTATCGAGAAAATAACAAAATTCAAAAACTTTTTGAGCTCTAATATAAGTTTTTATTTATTTATTAAAATATAATGTAAATATTAAAAAACTTTTTTTAAATAGTCTTTTAAACACTTTCAAAAAATGAAATTCATAAAACAAAATAAATACAAAATTAAGTAAAAATAAACATTTTTTAAGTTTTCTGAGATTTTCTTAAACATTAATTCCAAAAAATAAAATAAATCTACACTTTTTATTACATTAAGTAAACAAAGAGTGTGCACAGAAACATAACCCTAATTTTAATTTTCGGCATCATCGCAGGTAAAAAGAAAAAGGGCAAAAATTATGTATTCATGCAATCATTCGTGATGAAACCTGCAAAAGACGTTTTTAATTCACCTGATGCCATACTAAAAAAACTGTTCTTAAAAGTTTTATAACAGATTTCTTTTTGCTAGGATCATTGGCCAAAATACGTTTCTCAATGAGTTTTTAGAAATATTTCTTTCCCGGATTAGATAAAGTTCAGAAGAAATTCACAAGTAATAAAAGAGGAAGAAATTCCTTGAAATCCGTTGATAATGCAACGCACTTACCCATTTGTGTAGTCAGTCATTTTTGATAGATTCCTTTCTCTAAAAAGCACTGCTAACAAAATCTCATAAACTTCTCAACTTGGAACTAATTTGCTTGACACTTTTACTTTTCCTGTACATTAAAATAACATAAATATCACTTAAAAAGTATAACAAACTCGCGAGACGGTTCTAAACTCACAAACGTCTTTCTTTTGAATTAATAACAAACTGCGATTGGTCAAACGAAAACCCCTCCTTTTCTGTGACGTGTGTTCCAAAACGCACTGAAAATCAGCCTGCCTCATTATTTGTCCAAAGTTTCGGCGCCTTATTTGAAAATATTCAGAGTTATGTAAAAAAAAAACACATTGTCATAGAAAAATATATATATACTTGTCTTTTGTTATTCCAAAATTCCAAAAGAGAGAAAAGAGATAACCTAATGTTATAAAATGTATTTCTCCGTAAACAAATAAAGGAATAAAAAACTTGGTTCATGTAGGTTAGTTTCTAAAAAAAAAATCTAAATAAACTTGTCATATTCTAATTGAAATAAAACAATTTACAAAATAAAGGTGTTTTCTTTTCTTTTAACAATATTTGTAAACTTATAATTTGAATAATTTCCAAGTGAATAAGGCGCGACCAATCGAAATAATCTCTTTCTTACTTGACTATTTTTCCCCTCTTTTGATTGGCGTTTCCGTTCTATTCGCGCTTCTAATTGCAGTGTTAAAATACAGTGTATTTTCGAACGATTTAATTTCGGGAATCAAAAAGGAAGACCCGTGATTCCTTTGGTGTTGAGGTTTTGCAATTTTGCATCAATTTTTTTCCGATCCCGTGCGTGATTAACGGGTAGGAAAGTGTGTCATTTTCTTAATTCTCTTATGATATTTAACGAGTGAGCATCACTTCGAAGTCAGAATCACAGACGTAAGTAGAAAATACGAATATTCCGGAACGCGAGTGACACGAAGGTTACAACATCGTGCTCTGGAGTTAATTTCAGGCCAATGTCAATTCTCGCGTGCCAATATTTCAACTTTCTCGGATAATTGTCACGATATCGGGCCAATTTTAATGCTTGATTCAATTTCTCTTTTCAGTTATAATTTTTACAAGTTGTCAAAATCTCGTGGTGCCTGATCTTAAATTAATTTTAATCGATTACACCCACACGTCTGTCAGCACCTAACCCTTACGGCATTTACTTTATACTCCATTGTCAAAAACATTTAAATCGCATGGGAGGCATCCATTTTATATTGTTCATCACTTAGTCACATTATAGTTTTACGACGTATTGTAAATAACAAACCTATCCAATTTAAATCATACTTTATTACTTTCTCTAGATTTAATTTATTCGTCATCACTTTTTTGCGAGATTATGCTCGAATTGACGGTTCAGGTTAAACATAATTGCTAAATAAACAATCTTATCGCTGGTTTGCCGAATCTGTCTTTCTTTTTTTTTAATACTAATTTTTTTCGTATCTTGTATTTAGATTGTATTTTTAGACACAACTTCGTATTGAATTTTTTGTTGGTTGTTTTGCAATAATCTGTGTCAAAATATTGTAAATATAGGGATTTTATTATATATAATTGGTTCTTGATTTTATTTAATAATATTTATTTGTAAAGAAAAGAAATAATTCAAAATTTAGTGTATTTTATTAAACACCTTAGTGCTAAATTTTATAAAATATATATTTTGTTAAAAGTTAGTTAAAAAATGTTTAGTCATCATGTTTGATAAAAAATATTTGTAATTAATTTTGCTTTGTTGGGGATCAATTTTGTACTAAATTTGGAATTTATAAAATGAATTTTCTATTTTTACCAGGGCCGATAAAAATCATGATTTTTTAAAAAGAAGTTTTTTTTATTTATTTTTATTCAAATCGAAAATTGATTTATTTTAAATATAGAAAATCAGTTTATCAAGTTTACAAATGTTTATTTGTAAGTAGTTTATTTTTTAAACTGAGAACATTTAATAAGAAATAATGAAGAATAAAACATTTAATCAAAATCAAACAAATTATGTCGAATAAATGAGAACATTTCAAAAAATTATTTTCCGGTTTATATGTTCGCAAAATTAAGAAAATTAGGTAAAGCAACGAAAAAATGATAAATTATAAAAAAAAATAAAAACGCAAAAATATAAGAAAACAGTATTAAAAAACGAGAACATTCTTTAAAATAAAAAAAGTCATTATTAAAGAAGTAAAGAAAATTTCTTTAAAAAACAACACAAGAATGAAATAGTGACAGAAAAATATATAAAAAAGACTTTTTTCTTTCTTTTGCAAAGAAACTCTTTTAAAAAAATTAAACTAATAAAGGGCATTTTTTTAATTTGAAAATCCTTTAAAAATAAGAAGTTGAGGAAAATTAAACCAAAAATATTTTTATAAAATTACACTTAAAACAAGTCCAACAATAAATTTAGAATAACAAAGAAAATCTAAAAATTTTATGAAAAAATAAGTAAGTTTGAAAAAAATAGACAAGATGTGAAAACAAATTGAATAAATTTACAAAAAAAATGAGTGTATTTCTTTTTTAAAAATGGAAATAATGTAGAAAATCAAAGAAATAAAAAGTTCAGTGAATGTTATAATAACAAAGTTGTGTAAAATACTAAAAAAATTGTATAAAAAGAAGAAAATTAAAAAAAATCCTAAAATAAAAAAACAAATACAAAAGAAATCAAAAGTAAATTATCAATCTTTTGAATATTATCATCAAATTATTTGAAAATTTGACGATCCTTAAATTGACTTATTTTTAATGAAATAAAAATTCCTTTAAATTTTAATAATTCTCTAAATATTTTAATTTTAAATTCATTATTTACATTTATTATGCTTAAAAAGAAGGAAAATCTTAAAATTTGGTATAAATGAGAAATTATAAGATAAAAATTAAATAGTTTCGAAAAAGTGAAATCGCTTAGAAATCTTGTAAGGATTAAAAAAAGGATTATTGTAAATATGGAAAATAAATAATATTATTTAATCTTGATTTAGTGAAATTCATTTAAATTTGAATTAACTGAAATTTAGAAGTTTAAATAAATTGGAATATGAGTTAATATGTTTGGAATTTATTTAAATTATAATGCCCCCAAAATTTTAAAATTTAATATTATTTTTTACTATCTTAAAACCAAAAATTTATAGATCGAAGGTATTTCGATCATTAGTATTAGCACAATTTTTTTAATTTTATAAAGAATAAAATTCAAATTTTCAAGATTTATCCATAAATTTCTGGATTTTTTTTATGGTTTGCGATTTTTCACATACAGTATTAGATATTCGGAAAATTGTGAAGTTTTTTTATTTATTAATATTATTATTTATTTTTTTGACTATATTTTTTTCCAAACTTTATGTTAATTTTATAAAACATCCATTCAAATACATCAATTTATTTTAAATAATTTTTTCTTTTTGTTTTTTTTTTTTTTAATCATAATTTTCTTTTAAACTTTATGTTTATCTAATAATAAGGATGTTAAAACGTATTAAAAATGAGTAAAATTTAGTACATTGTGAAAAAAATATCGGGAATTTGAAAAAGATTCGAAAATTCAAAGATTCCAACTCTGAGTAATTCAGAATTTATAAATGACGGGACAAAAAAGTTTATCTATAACTAATTTTATTATTCTTCATTTTTCTCGTTTTATAAAAGACCTTTTTTATGGAAAAAAAATTAGGAATTCGCAAAAAGATAAAGAATATCAAAAGAATTGCCCAATGAGAGTATGTATTAGAAAATCATTTTAAACAAAGTTGCAATTGAGACATAAATTTAAATGTAATTTGGATAACAAACCCAAGAAAACTTCAACAAATTAGTATTTAAAGAATTAAAAGCATGTAAAATGGAAAAAAAATGAGAAGACTAATATGAAACATATTAAAAACAAGCTAATATTTAAAAAAAAATCTGTAAATCCTGTAAACTAACATGATAAAATTACCAAAAATATCTAAATTATTGAATTAAAAAATAAGAATTTTTAAGAAGTTCCTGGTATTCGTAGAAACATTCTGAAACTTGTAATTTCACTTTTACATTTTATATATTTTTAGACGTTTTTCATGTTATTTTTATAGTTCTTTTTGTAATTTTTCACCCTTTTTCATATTTTGTTAATTATTTTTAAAAATCTTTTTTTTTTCATACTTTTTTTCTATTTTTGCCTCTTTTCAAAAGTCCTTTGCATTTTTAATAATTTAATTTCGTCATTTTTAAAATAATTTCTTTTATTTTTTTCATTTCCTTTATTTCTTTTTTACACTTTTTTTATCTTTCTATATTTTTTAATCTTTTAGTACATTTTCCCGTAACTTTCTTATTTTTTAATTCATTCATAAAATTGTTGATACTTTTGGTAATTTTTTCCCTTCTTTCATATTTTGTTAGATATCCTTTTTTAAGATTTATTTAGATACTTGCTTTTATAATGTTTTTGTCTTTACATTTCCTATCATTTGTTCTTTTGCATTTTTGCCTAATTTCAATTATTTTGTTTCTAAAATTTATTTTTATATTAGGTATCACATGGATTCTTGATTTTATTTAGAAAATTTATATTTTTTCCTAAATTTTTAAATATTTTAAAAACTTTCCTTTTTATAAAATGATTTTCAATCTTTTATTTCATTTTCCTAATTTTTAAAATAATTTTAAACATTTTCCTTTTTTTATATATAATAGCTTTTATTATTTATATTTATTATTATTATATTTAGTTATTACTATATATAATCAATTTTAAAAAAATAATTTTAAACATATATTGTTTTCTTTTGTAGACTTTTTTCTTTTTCTTTATATTCTAATCTTTTAATAGATTTTTCCCCAATTTTCTTATTTTTAAATTCATTCATAAAATTTTAGACATCTAGGTAATTTTTTAAAAAATTATTTATTATCTTTTTAGACGTATTTCTTATTTGATAATATTTGTTTTTAATTTTGAATTCATTCTTAAGAGAAATTATGGTATTTTCTTATATTTTCATATTTTATAAAAACTTTTTATAATTTTTTTGCACTTAACGAATGATTTTTTGTTTTTTCTTTTAAATTCGTTGAATTATTTCATAAAATTTCTAATTTGCTAAGAGATTTTTGTTCTCTTCATACTTATAATATTATTTTGTTTAGTTTCTTTATTTTTGAAATAATTTTCTTAACTATTAAATATTTTACAGTTTTCTTATTTTTTATACGTTTTTAGCGTTTTTATTTTTTAAATTCTTGTATGATTCTAATTTCGCCTTTATCATTTTAATTGTTTAAATTTACTTTTACCATTTCTTCGTAAAATTTATAGCAGTGCTTCTTGATTTTTTTTAAAAATGTAAATTCTTTGCGTGTTTCTTTAAATTTTCTAATATTAAAGATTTTATCGTTCTTTCAAACTTTTTGTTAAACATTTTTTAATTTCCTTATTTTATAAAACCGTTTAATTAACTATTTTATTTTCAAAGAATTTTTTTCTTTCTTTTGTAGTCTCTGTACATATTCTTAAAAATGTACTTATCTTATTATTTAATATTTTCTCATTTTTTAGTAGAATTTTATCAGTTTTTAATAATTAGGTAGATTTTTCAAAATATTTTCTTTTTTTTTTCAAATAACTTTTCATTCTATTTTATTAAATGTTCTCACTTTTCGTCTTCTTTCAAACATTTTAACTTTTTAAACAAAACTTTTTACTTTATTGTAGATTTTCCAAATTTGCCGGACTCTTGTAATTTATAAATTTTGTAAAATACAAATGTACTGAATGATCTTATGATTATAAATTTTCTTTGATCAAATAAAAAAAAAGTTCATTGTATTTTATGGCCTGTTCGTACAATTGTTAAAAACCTCAAATTAAAACAAAAATTGATAAATATTCACAGAAAATTGTATCTATTAAAACATAATACAAAATTTGATTAATTGTGTACTGAATTTTTTATATTAAATAATGATATTAGAAAGATGCATTCATATTTTGTTTTAAAATGCAAATTTAAATAGAATATTTCAAAATGTTTAGTAAAGAAAATCTCAAATTATCAGCAGTTCCAAATCAGCAGATTAGTTTTTAATTAAATTTAAAATTTTTATATAAATTATTGAAATTAAACATTAATTCTCGTTTTGTGTTTGCAGATGTCGACTGGGCCGACTCACAAATATCGTTACAAAAATGTGGGCCTCGATTCGCAGGAATTGAGAAGACGAAGAGAAGAAGAAGGAGTTCAACTTCGGAAACAAAAACGGGAACAGCAACTATCGAAAAGGCGAAATGTGCCCAATATTGTTACTGACGATGATAATGTTTCTACCACAGACGAATATCCCACGGTGACTGCACCTCTGCAGGTGAGTCAGATGAAAAAAAAAACAGAAAAATGTTTATTAACATTTATGTTTTATTATGTTTTTATTATGTTTTATTATGTTTTAAACACTGCGCTATTAGTATCACTGAGATTAAAATATAAATTTCTTTCAGCAACCGGTAATAACTTCAGAAATGGTTCAGGCTTTGTACAGTGCTAATGTAGAAGATCAATTAGCGGCGACACAGAAATTTAGAAAGCTATTATCCAGAGAGCCAAATCCACCAATAGACGAAGTTATACAAACAGGAATTGTTCCACGATTCGTTGAATTCCTTCGAAATAACGAAAATAATACTTTACAAGTAAGATTTAATTCTCTTTTTAGATCTTAGCAGGGCTACGTAGATTTTAATTTTATTATTATTGGTGCTTATGATTTTTTATCCCAGGGGAGATAATTAAAAATGTTTAATGATAAATTAATAGATTTTATAATAGTTATTTTTAATTTAAACTTTAATTAGTGTTAAACGTAAATGTTAAATTTATAAATGGATTTATACAGATAGAAATAGTTGCCTTGTTTTTTTTATTAAAAGTAATGTTTGGTTATAGTTCGAAGCAGCATGGGCGTTGACAAATATTGCGAGTGGAACGTCTCAACAAACACGTATCGTTATAGAAGCTGGTGCTGTACCCATGTTCATAACACTTCTCGGTTCCTTAGAATATCCAGATGTCCAGGAACAAGCAGTATGGGCTCTAGGAAATATCGCAGGAGACAGTCCCGAGTGCAGAGATCATGTTCTAAACAATGGCATTCTTTTGCCTCTCCTACAGTAAGATTTTCAATTTATATTGTAAAGCAATCAATTTTTAAATGCTTTTTTTTAACAATAAAATTGTAATCTTAAGGGGTTACTCACAGTCACAGAGCGAAAAAATCATGATTTTTTTAAAATATAAGCAGTATATAAAATCTCCAAATGTTTATTTGTAGTGCAATTCCAAATGAAATTTACGTTATTTTCAGGCAGGTTAACGGCGGGCAATGAAACTTTAGAATTTTATTATATTTAAAATGACTAATAAATATTTAGGTCAAAATATTAATTAGTTGACGAGAATTGAAATTTCGAAAAAAAAATTTGAAATAGCAGTATCTTTTGTTCTATCAGTCGTTTTATTTATTTTAAAATGCTTAGAAAAATATAAGGAATATTTGTATTTTAGGGTAATTTTTTATAATTTTAATATTAAAAAAGTTATTAAATAAAAATTATGTAACTTTTAAGCAGCCAGAAAAAATCCAATGACTCAAATGCTAAAAGGAACTTATCTGTGTTCTTTCCAAGATTCTAAAAGAAATTAACTTCACAGTTACTTTCTTGATATTTAATTTTCATAAATTGTAGATTTAAACATTGGAGATTTATTAAAATTAAATATCAAGAAAGTAACTGTGAAGTTCATTTCTTTTGGAATTTTGAAAAGAACACAGGTAAGTTCGTTTTAGCATTAGGGTCATTGAATTTTGTCTTGCTGCTTAAAAGTTATATCATTTTTATTTAATAACGTTTTTAATATTAAAATTATAAAAAATTACCCTAAAATAGAAATATTCCTTATATTTTCTGAGGTTTTTAAAAAAAAGAAAACCTTGATACGACTGATAGAACGGAAAATATTGCTGTTTCAAATTTTTTTTCGAAATTTCAATTCTCTTCAACTAATTAATATTTTGACCTAAATATATATGTAAAACATTAGTCATATTAAATATAATAAAATTCCAAAGTTTCATTGTTTGCCGTTAACCTGCCTGAAAATAACGTCAATTTCATTTGGAATCACACTGTAAGTAGCTAATTTTTTTAACTGAGAACATTTAATAAGAAAAAATAATGAAAAATAAAACATTTTCTCAAAATCAAATAAATTATGTCGAATAAATGCAGGCTTCACAGGTGTCCCCTATTTCCCCTATTTTTTAGAAAAATATATTTAAAGTCAAGGTATCTAGAAATTTTCAATTATTTGCAATCTTCTTTAAATTTTTAATATTTTTTCAATCTTCAATTATTTTTATCATTTTTATTTTATCTTCTCCATTTTTTAATTTATTAAGTTATGTTTCAATAGATTTCCTGAATTTTCTGTCCTTCATCTCAGATTTCAATTATTTTCTTCAATTTACAATTATTTTTATCATTTTTTAATTTTTTCCTACAATTCATACTTATTTGTATTATTAGTTCATTAATTTCATAAACTGTCAATTATTTTCATCAAATTTCAATTATTTTCTTCAATTAAAATTATTTTTTCTACTTACTAAATATTTTCATTATTTTTCAAATAATTTCAAAAACTTGCAATTAACTTTTTAATATTCTAACTTTTTCCATCATTCTTTCATTGTGTTTATCATTTTTCTGATATTTTATTAAATTTCAAAAATGTTTTGTAATTTTATCACTTATTTTTCATAAGTTTTATTTCTTTTCTTTAATTTTTAATTATGTCTATGATTTTGAAAATATATTCTCCAATTTTTAGTTTTGAAAAGTATTTTTTCATACACTTTTTACATTTTTAATTTATTTATCTCAAATTTCTGTTATTAGTATTATTTTTCAATTATCAATTATTTCCATAATTTTTAAATTGATTTCTTTAATTTTTCAATTTTCTTCTCCAAATTGTAATTTTTAAAATTATTTTTTAACTGATTTACTAAACCTTTAATTATTTATTTCAAATTTCAATTAATTAAACAAAATTTTAATGTATTTTAGAATTTTTCAATTATTTATCTCAAATTTCAATTATTTTTTAAAAATTATCATTATTTTCGACGTAGTTCAATTATTTCCTTTAATTTGGAAATCTTTAGTTTTTTTCAATTATTCTTCTCTATTCTCGATTTCAGTTTGTTTTATAACCTTTTCATTGATTTCTTCGATTTTTAATTACCTTCATCATTTGTTAATTAGTTTCCTAAATTTTCAATTATTTTTCTCAATTCTCGATTGTTTTCATAAATTTTAAATTTTTTACAATTATTCTCATCATTTTCAAATTAATTTTTTCAATTTTCAATTATGTTTTTCAATTGTCAATTATTTTTTTTTATTTACCAATTGTTTTTCTCAATTTTTAATTATTCTCATCATTTATATTTCAATTATTTCTAAAGATCTGCATTAACTTTCTATAATTTTGAATTATTATTTATCAGTTTTAAATTACTTTCCACAATTTGTAGTTATTTTTTTTTCTTTTTTTTTAATATTTGAAAATTTTGTAATTAACTTTTTTAATTTCATTTTTTTATCCTACAACTTTGTTATTTTGTCCTACCTAAAATATTTCCCCTAAAATATTCTTCATTGTCACTGTAAAGCCTGTAAATGAGAAAATTTCAAAAAAAATATCTTCAAATTCATATTATCGCATAATTAAAAAAATTAGATAAAAGCAGCGAAAAAATAATAAATTATAAAAAAAAAAAAACAAGAACGTAAAAAGATAAGAAATCTTTCCCTTAATCTATTTTCAATTACAATTAAAATGATCGTTTTTATTGATTTATTTATTGGTAAACTTTTCTTTATGAAGTTTATTTACTTTTAAATGATGATTATTTAAATTCTGAAGATCATGAGCTTCAACTTTAGTCAGTTTTAATTTTAATTAGATGAAATACTTATTGAGTCGAGTTTTAATCGCTCCAAGTTTAAATAACTTTAATTCTAATGAGCTTTCAATTTAATCGATGAAATATTCCATTTATATAAATTTTTAATGCTTAAACTCATCCAAATTTAAATGATTTAAATTTCAGTTTCTTTAAATTTTAATGAAAATTAAACTTAATCGATCAGAATTGGAATTTACTTAAATTTTAAAATATTCAAACGTTATTCTATTCAAATTTCAATCAATCCAAATTTCATTCCTATCTGAATGTTACTCAATTCAATTTAAAATCAATACTAATTTTTATTTATCAAATTATTTATCGATTAAAATTTTTATCAATTCTGAATTTAATCCATCCAAATTTTACTCGATTGAAATTTCATTTAATCCATGTTTTTTTAATCAAAAAAAATGAACGAATTAAAATTTTAATTATGAATAAAATTGCGAATAACTAAAATAAATTAATTTATATTTAATTTTTCTTTTTGCATTTTTTAGCCAATTTTTTTTGTGTTGTTTAAATTGCCTGTTCAAAATTTCATAATTTTCAAGTTGTTTCTAAAGTTTTTTTAGAAAACATGATTTTAAAAAACTTATTTTTTTGTCAAAAAATTAAAAAAATTCTTTAAAAAAGACAACAAAAATGGTGTTAATAACTTAAAATAATTTTAATTAATAAAAAAAACTTTAATTTCAGGATTCTTTCAAAAACGACACGTCTTTCTATGACACGTAATGCTGTCTGGGCACTTTCAAATCTCTGTCGGGGTAAGAATCCAGCTCCAACATTTTCGCAAGTAGCACCTTGTTTACCAATTTTGGCTCATCTGCTCAATCACGAGGATAGCGACGTTCTTGCCGACACTTGTTGGGCGCTTTCTTACTTAAGTGACGGACCCAATGAAAAGATTCAAGCTGTTATTGATGCAGGGGTTTGCAGGCGTCTCGTTGAGCTGTTAATGTAAGTTCAAATTAAAGAATTTATTAAATTTTATAGGCTTTGTACTAAACAATACCACTTGAAGCCAAATTATTTTCTGTCATATTATATTTTATTCAAAACTATTTTACCAAAATTCTTTTTCAACTTTTATTATTAATTATTTTATAAATTTAATCGCGTTCCTTTAATTGATTTTTATTATTTATCTGTCAAGTTAATATTGATATAATTTTAGCTTTAATCAAGCCAATTAATCAATTTATATTAATTTCAGAAAATAATTAAAAAATTTATTAATTTCATATTTTTACTAAAAATGTCATTATCATTTAATTATTACTTAATAAAATCAAGAAAGAATCTATTAAACTTTAATGAATTACCTTTATTATTTTTTTAAAGAAAATATGGGATGTAGATCTATAATAAAGCCCTTATTTTATAAATATTTAAAGTCTTTATTTTCTTTATTTTTTCTTGACATTTATTTGCAATTAAATGAAATGGTGTTGTTGGAAAAATTTTAAGTAAAACATAGTTTAAATATAAAAGTAACCTTGTTAAATATAATTTATCCTGTAAAATTGTCTTATTTGGAATCATTTTTCAAAATAAAAATTTAATTTTCTTTTTAAAGGCACGAACAAAACAACGTAATCAGCGCAGCATTACGAGCTGTAGGCAATATTGTCACTGGAGACGATGTACAAACTCAAGTGGTGTTAAATTGTTCAGCACTACAATGTTTGCTCCATTTGTTGGCATCAAATCGCGAAAGTGTTCGCAAAGAAGCGTGTTGGACAGTTTCTAATATCACCGCTGGAAATCCTCAACAAATTCAAGTTAGTCAAGCTCACTTTTTAAATTTACTCCAAATACGTTGATTTTTTTATTTTTGTTTAATTGAATTTTGATTCTAATTAATTATTATGTTTTATAGGATATGATTATGAAACTGTCAATTTGGAAGAAAATAATTTTTGAATTAATAAATTGGAATTCAATATTTTTTTAAATTAAGACAATTTTTTAGTTTTAAATTTACAGGTTGACCACCAGTCAGCAGGGCTCGAACTAGCTCCGTAAATCCCGTAAAAGTCCGTAAATTTACTTATGGTCCGTAAAAGTCCGTTTTTTAAAAAAAAGGTCCGTAAAGATCGTAATTTGTTTAGAAAACTCCGCTAATTCCGTAAATTATACGATAAGAGGCCCTAAGCAGTGTAAAAACTGTTACGTTTCAATTTTTCAATTCCTTTCTTCAATTTTTAATTATTTTATTTAATATTCAATACTCGCCTTTTTTCAATTATGAGTTATTTTCTTGAAAATTTAATATGTTCTTCAAGTTCCAATTGATTTCTTCAATTTTCATTTATTTCCTACTATTTTTCCTAGAATTTTCTTTAGTTTAGATTATCAATTAATAAATTCATAATTTGAAAAAAGTTTTTTCAAATATAATTATTTTCATCCACTTTTATAATTACTCTTTAATTTTTAAAATTACTTTGTTCTAGTAACGATTATTCTCGACACATTTCGAATTTTTTTCAACTGTCAATTATTTTCGTCAATTTGTTATTTTTCCTTCAATTATCAATTATTATCTTAAAACTTCAATTTAATTCCTTTACATTTAAAAATTCCCTGATTTTTTCAATTATTTGTTTCACTCATAAAAATTTTAAAATTTAAACTCAATTGTTCGATTCTAAAACTATCTCCTTCAATTCTCCATTATTTCCTTCAAATTTCAATTGCATTTTTCAATTTTCAATTTTTTTCTTTATTATTAAAAATTCTTGCCTTTTGTCCATTTTTTTTATTATCAATAAGTTTTTATGACTATAATTCACATGTTCAATTAGTTTCTTCAATTCTGAATTTTTTTCAAATTTCAATTCTATTTTTCAGTTTTTAATTATTTTCTGCTATATTTAATAAATCACGACATTTATAAATTACTATTTTAATTTTCAATTAAATTATATAAATTTTAATTTCATTTTTCAACTTATAGTAATTTTTTCATTTTTAAATGATTTTTTGAATTATAAAATTGTTTTAATTTAGCGATTTGTCGAAGTTTCTTATCAGTTGTCAATTATTTTCGTTATTTTTCAGATATTTTTTTCAATTCTTTAATTATTCTCGTCATAAACTGTTTCTTTCAATTATTGTTCATTTTCCACAACTTTCAATTAATTTCAATAATTTTTTCAATTTTCATTCATTCTCTTGAAGTTTTATAATTATTCTTTAACTTTTTAAATTATTTTGTTCTCTTGTTGATTATTCTTGACAGTTTTCGAATTTTTTTCATTTGTCTATTATTTTCTTTAATATTTGATAATTTTGTATTTTGTTATTTTCCTTTTAATTATCTATCTCGATCTGTCTTCTTCAAAATTTGATTTAATTCTTTAATTTTCAATTATTTTTAAATAATTTTTCCAGTTTACTTTTTTGTTTATAATTTTTCTTTAATTCTCGGCTTTTCTCAATCATTTTTTTCAATTATAAAAATTGTTTTAAATTTAAATTCAGTTTTTCAATTCTACAACTATTTTCTTAAACTCTTAAATATTTTCTTCAATTTTACATTTTTTATTCAAATTTTAATTTAATTTTCAACTTTTCAGTTGTTTAATTCAATTTGCAATTATTTTTTTCACTCATAAAAATTGTTTCACAATTTCAATACAATTGTTTAATTCTACAACTATTTTCTTCAAATTTCATTTTTCAATTTTAAATTATTGTCTTTAATATTAAAAAATTCCCGCCTTTTTTAAATTATTTTTTCGTGTTTAATTATGTTATTCTATATTCAATAATTATCTTCTTTTTTCAATTTTAAGTTTATTCTTTGAAATTCAATTCCTTTTTGCAATTTCTAATTATTTTCTAAATTTTTCAATTTTCCCCCCTTTTTTTTGTAATTACTGCTTTTAATTTTCAATCTAGATGTTCAATGTTTAATTATTTACAACAATTGTTCATATAATTTTCATATTTTTAAAGTATTTTTTTTCAATTGTCAATTAATATATTTTTCAACTGTTTCTTGCAATTATTATTTATTTTACCCAATTTTCAATTGTTTGCACACTTTTTTCAATTATTCTCTAAAAATTTTTTTAATAATTCTTTAATTTTTTCAATTTTTTTGTTCGGTTATGTGTTCATCTAGTCATTGTTAAAATTTGTTTTCAACTTTAATTTTTTTTCAATTCTTTTGTAATTTTTTTAAAATTATTAATTATTTTTCCAATTTCAATTCAGTTCTTAAATTTTCAATTTATTTCTCGAAATTGTTATTATTTTCTTCAGTTTTCAATTATTTTCTTCAATTTCCATTATTTTGTCGATTTTCAATTCAGTTTTTCAATTTGCAATTATTTCCAACAGTTTATTTTTTAATTTTCTTGTTTAATTTGAATATTTATTGTTCAATTATTTAAATTATTCTTTTTCAATTGTATAATTATCTAGACATTTTTCGAGTTTTGTTTTCAATTGTTAATTATTTTCGTTATTTTTCAGTTAGTTTCTTCAATTTTGTAATTATTCTCCTAATTTTCATTATTTGAAGTTGCAAAAATTTATAGTTTTTAATAATAAATAACAATGCAAAGTTTCTGGCGCGCGTTAATTTTGCTAGTACTATAATAAGACTTATAGGTCTATTTTAATGCACAGAAAGCTTTTTTTTGTGCCTATGTTATAAGTATACCTACAATAATTGTTCTCTTATTTGCCTCAGACTCATTAATATTTTTCTATTTAATATTAATAAAATTTTCTATAATTTTTAAAGAAATAAATTATTTTAAACATAAAAAATACAATTTCTTTTTACTTTTCTACTGTATTTCAATTCTATCACACCCAAAATAGTCTTTTGGGATACAAAATGTTTATTCGTAACTAGTCCGTAAAAGTCCGTAATTTTGAATTTTTGGTCCGTAAAGTCCGTATTTTTAAGTACTTTTACCGGTTCGAGCCCTGCAGTCAGGGAAAATACGAAAAGTCAGGGAATTTGTAAAAATTCAGAAAATCAGGCAGAAGTTGGAAAATTTGAAAAAGATATATTTAATTTTTTTTTTTTTTGGGAGGAAGAAAGTAAAAATAATATTAAATTTTATTATCTCCAACCATTTACTTTCTATTAATTCGCAAATTAATAGTTATACTTTTTCTATTTTTATCGTCTCTTTTTTATTTATTTTCATATTAAAAAAAAATGTTCCGGTACATCTTTGCATTCCTTTAAAGTTATTCTTGTTTTCTAGACTTTTTTCTCCTGTTTGTAATCATTTTTTAAGTTCATACGTAGTTTTAATTCTTTCTTTTTTTTGACATAACCACTTTTTTTTTTTTTAGTTTCGCTCAACTTTTTGTAAACTTATAAAATTTGTTTTTTCATATTGTTTATTTTTTCTCAAACTTACTTACTCTTTCGTAAAATTGTTAGAATTTTTTGACTTTTAAAAAATAACTTTTGTTAGGATTGCTTAAAAAACTCGTCTAATGTTATACAAGTTATTTCGTTTATTTTTTTCTAAATTTTTATGTTTTTAAAGAATTTCTTCATTTCTTTTATAGACATTTTTATTTATTTTCTTACATTTGTTAAAAATAATTTCTTAATCATTTCATAGTTTATTAAATTCTTTACAAAGATTTCTCTGTACACTTTAAATATTTTTATTTTTTTTTTAATTGAATGTTTTTAGTTTTTCTTATTCTCTTTCAAATTTTGTGACTTCCCCTGAAATTTTCTTCATATTTCTTAAATTTTTTTGTATTTTTCATAATTTTTGTTTTTTATCATTCTTTAAAAATAAGGGGAACAAATTCTTTTGGTTAAGGAAAGTAAGAAAATTGTAAAACGAAGATGTGGTGTTGTGTGCACTTTGTAAATTAAAATTAGCTTGCTTAGTATAATCAATGAATAATAAGTTTTATATTTTATCCCATGTATATTTATTTTATACATCTATTTAGTTTTAAAAGCTTTACATAATTTGTATCTTCTTTTTTTTCAGGCTGTCATCGAAGGAAATATTTTCCCCGTTTTGATAGATATTTTAGGAAAAGCTGAATTCAAAACACGAAAAGAAGCTGCATGGGCAATAACAAACGCGACGAGTGGCGGCACACCTGAACAAATTCGTTATTTGGCCGAGCAAGGATGTATTTCTCCGCTGTGTGATCTTCTGACTGTTATGGATACAAAGATCGTACAGGTGGCTTTAAATGGCCTAGAAAATATCCTAAGACTTGGAGAACAAGACGCGACTTTGCACAACGGTGTAAATCCTTACGCAGTTCTTATCGAGGAATGCTATGGTAATTATTTTTGTTTATTAATTTAATATTTATAATAAAAATTATCAAGGCTGTTATTGATTTAAATCATTGGCAATTTTTCATTAAAATCATGATTTCAATCAATAAAACTTTACAATTCTCTGAATGTCTAATACTGCATGTAAAACATCGCAAACCATAAACAAAACCCACAAATTTATGGATAAATCTTAAAAATTTCAATTTTAATATTTTAATCTTTATAAAATTTAAAAAATTACAGATGATCAAAATATCAACGATTTACAAATTTTTGGTATGAAGATAGCAAAAAATAGTTTATTCAATTTTTTTTCACGTCTTGTCTATTTTTTAAGAGATTTTTTGCAAACTTACTTATTCTTCCATAAAATTTTTAGATTTTTTTTCTTTTTGTAAATTTTTTGTTGGACTTATTTTAAGTGTAATATTATAAAAATGTGTTTGGTTTAATTTGCTTAAACTTTTTTATTTCTAAAGGATTTTCAAGTTTCTTTTGTGAACTTTTTATTTATCTTGATATATATATATATATATACAATATACATGTCAGTTTAGGGTGTCCTTACACTTTTTTTTCACCTGTAAAACCTTAAAATCACTTCGAATCTATTTTTTTATTTCCAAGTTTTTCAGTAAATTTCTTCATTACTCAATCATTTTTAATGTTTTATTTCACTTCGTTATTTTTAATCTTCAATCGTTTTATTAAATTTTTATTTATATTTTTGAAATGTCAACTGTATTTTTCAATTTTTTCATTAGTTTTCTTAATTTTTTCTTGACCTGTCAATATTTATTAAAATTTTGTTAATTTGGTGTTTTTTCGTTATTTTACAATTATTTTCATGAATTTTAAATTATATTCTTAAAATAATGTTCTCCAATATTCAATTAGTTTTATTATTTGTTATTTAGCTTTGTCATTCTTTATGTTCATTCTTAAATTTATTTCTTCAATTTTTTTATTATTTTCATACAAATTTGAAATAGATGTTTTAATACTTTAAATTATTGTCGTCTATATTAAATTTTTCATTTTTGAATAATTTTATTATACTTTTATTTCTTTCTTTAGAATGCCAATTTCATTTTACAATTTTTTAAACAATTTTTTTCAATAGACTTCGTCTTTCAATTATTTTTTTCTAATTCAAATATATTCTTTAATTTTATTAATTATTTTTTTCAAATTACATTTATATCGTTCAATTTTTTCAAATAATTTTTTTTTTTCACTTAATCATTTTTACAATATATTTTTTAATTACTGTCGCCCTTTTTCAATCATTTCCTTCTTTTTTCAATGTTTTCAATAGTTTTCTTTATTTTTTCTTCAATCTTTCAATATCTATCAAATTTTGTTAACTTTCTAATTTTTTTTCGTTATTTTACAATTATTTTCTTAAAATGCTATAATTTTACTCCGATATTCAATTAGTTTTATTATTTTTTATTAAGCTTTGCCATTCTTTATGTTCTTTTTTAAATTTATTTCTTCAATTTTTAATTATTTTCATGCAAATTTCAATTAGATGTTTTATAATACTTTTAATTATTGTCGTCTATATTAACTTTTTCATTTTTCAATAATTTTATTAAATTTTTTTTTTCCTTGGAATGTCAACTGCATTTTACAATTTTTAAAATTTTTTAAACCATTTTTTTCAATATTCTTCAACTTTTAATTACTTTCTTCTAATTAAAATATATTCTTCAGTTTTATCAATTATTTTCTTAATTTTTAATGTTTTTTACAATTTCAAATTATTTTTGTCAAATTACATTTATATTGTTCAAGTTCTTCAATTATTTTTTTTCACTTAAATTTTTAATAGTTTTTCTTCATTTTTTCTTTAATCTTTCAATATCTATAAAATTTTGTTAATTTTCTAATTTTTTCGTTATTTTACAATTTCTTTTTAAAAATTATATAATTTTATTCTTCAATATTCAATTATTTTGATTATTTTTTATTTAGCTTTGTCATTCTTTATGTTCTTAATAAATTTATTTCTTCAATTTTTAATTATTTTTATGCAAATTTTAATTTGATGTTTCAATACTTTCAATTATTGTATTATTGTCATATGTATTACATTTTTCATTTTTTAATAACTTTATAAGGTATATATATTTTTTTTTTCTTTGAATGTCAATTGCATTTTACAGTTTTTTCCATTTTTTCAACTATTTTTTTTCAATATTCGTCGACTTTCCATTATTTTCTTCTAATTCAAATATATTCCTTAGTTTTATCAATTATTTTCTTCAATGTAAAATTTTTTTTCAATTTTCAAAATTATACATAATATATTGTTCAATTTTTTCAATTAATTCTTTTTTTTACTCAATTATTTTTAGAGTATATTTTTTATTTACTGACGCCATTTTTCAATTATTTTCTTCTTTTTTCAGTTTTTTTAATAGTTTTCTTCATTTTTTCTTCAATCTTTCAATATCTATCAAATTTTGTGAATTTTCTAATTTTTTCGTCATTTTACAATTAAGGTAACGGTACCTATACTCTATCAGTACCTATAGTCTATCAGTGATGATTTAATTGAATAAAATTAATTAATAGTTTAATAATATTGATGCCAAATACTACTTCGAATATTACAAGATTTATTTTTACGAATGTAATAAAACTATTAATTAATTTTGTCTAATTGAATCATCACTGATCGACTATAGGTACTGATCGAGTATTGGTACCGTTACCTTATTTTCTTAAATTTTACATTATTTTCTTAAAATTATATAGTTTTATTAATTTATTTCTTACATAAACATATATTAAATTTTATTCTTAAATATTTGATTAGGTATTTTAATTATTTTTTATTTAGCTTTGTCATTCTTTAGGTTCTTTTTTAAATTTATTTCTTCAGTTTTTAATTATTTTCATGAAAATTTTATTAGATGTTTTAATACTTTAAATTATTGTCGTCTATATTCACTCTTTCATTTTTCAATAATTTTATTATATTTTTATTTATTTCCTTGGAATGTCAATTGCATTTGACAATTTTTTCAATTTTTTAAACAATTTTTCTTTAATATTCGTCTACTTTCAATTACTTTCTTCTAATTCTAATTCAATTAATTTTGTTTTCACTCAATCATGTTTAGAATATATTTTTAACTATTGTCGACATTTTTCAATTATTTTCTTTTTTTTTCAATTTATTTTTCCAAATTCTTATTATTAATGCAAATTACAATCAACAATTTCAGCATTTTCAATTACTGTCTTTTATATTCAATTGTTTTTTTAATTTTTAAATTTTTAAATTATATTGGTTTTTTGTTTCAATTATTTTAATAAATTTTTTGGTTTTTTAAATTTTAATTATATTTTTTAATTTTTAATTATTTTCTTCTTTTTCTCCTGTTTTTAAGGATTCTCCTTAATTTTCAATTATTTTTCCTTATCTCAAAACGAATCGATTGACTTATAGTTTATAATTGTTATAATAGTTAAAGTTTATAATTGATCAAAAATTCGTAAAATAATTCATGTTTTTATGTTTTTTGCTTTTAAAATTCTTTTTTTTTTTAATGACTACTCGAATTAACTTTTATATTATTAATTTATTGCTTCCTCCATCAGGAAGCGAAATGTCTATGAAATGAACATAATTTTCACCTAATTAAAATTATTTTCTTTAACTCTTGGACCTATATTCTGCAAATATCGCTCCTTTATCCATTTTTATTTATTTGTGAACTCAGTTGATCTAAATTGTAATTAATTTACACTTCAATTTATCCTAATTTTTACGTTATTTCAGGCCTAGACAAAATAGAATTTCTTCAGTCACATCAAAATTTGGACATTTATCAAAAGGCTTTCGATATTATCGAACGTTTCTTTGGATCCGAGGAAGAAGACACAAGAATCGCTCCTTCCGTTGATGCGCAGAGTCAGCAATTTCAATTCACATCTCCAGATTCTACTCAGATACCGATGCAAGGCTTCCAGTTTTAAATCATCAATTTCTGATATTAAAAAGTGTCAATATATCCTACAACTCATTCACTATTTGGTGAATTAAAAGAAAATCAGGCAATTCGCGTCCTCAATTGCGCGATTCCTTCCAAAAAAAAAAAAATAATAACTACCGAGAGAGCAATCCGGGATCGTTTTGTTAACCAGTTAAGTAAATTTACATCCGTGCTTCAGGTTCTATAGTTTCCGAGTCCATAATCTTTAATGAATTATCTTTATTTCTCATTCTACTCAAATCTATTAACTCACTCTGTCAATTTACAAAAAAAAATTGTAACTTGTCAAATTATAATTCGCCTTTCTTAATTTCGATTTCTAAATTTAAATTAATCCAAGAGACTCGTCGAAGAAAAAAAAACAAAAACAAAAAAAAAATAATAATAAAATAAAGGTTTCATTAAAAACCCTTAGACTTAAGTAGAAACTGTTAGGTACTAAAAGAAATACACACCTACATACACTGGGAAATGATCGATAAGTCACAAATGGTGATACTGAATTTTTTTTTTAATCCATTGATCTTTATATGAATTATTATTTGAATCGAGATTTTTGAAGAATTTACGCGAAATTGAAAGTTTTAATTGTGAGACAATTTAAAGGTCTTTCAAATTGAAAGAAATGTCGAATGTTTTTAAAAAACATTTTCTTTTTTACATTTTTTTGCAAGTTTTATATTAAAAGAAAAAGAAAAAAAAGAAAATAAATAATCACAGCCCCACAAAAAAAAATAAAGTTCTGGGTATAAGACCAATATTTTTCTATGTATTTTGATGTGTTGAATTCGAATCCACCATCAAAATTGGTATTTTGGACTTAACCTCAAAATCAATAAAATGGTACTTTTTGTTCGATAGAGTCTGAACTGGACGTAAAATTTATATGTACAAGTCTAGGATCAATAAAAAGCTTGATTTATGACCTTAAAAACATTTTTTTAAAAATTGTTCTACGATGATTTCTAACGAAGTTATGATGTTTTACTTAAAATATGACTTTTTTCCAAATGTTCAAAACACATCAATAGTGAGTTATGGAAAAAAATGATTTTAAGTAAACCATCATAACTTCGTTAAAAATGATCTTAGAACAATCTTTAAAAAAGTGTTTTAAAGGTCATAAATCAAGCTTTTAATTGATTCTAGCCTTGTATAAATTTTAGGTCCTGTTCAGACTCTATCGAACAAACAGTATCATTTTATTGATTTTGAGGTTAGGTAAAAAATCAGAGCCGCTGAACCAATTTCGGATTCAGCGCATCAAAATACATAGGAAAATATTGGTCTCATACCCAGATCCGAAAACCTTTTTTTTTTTCGTGGGGCTGTGATAATTCAAATAATAGTGGATTTTTTAATTTAATTGAGTATCGTCATTAAATGAACTACTAAAAAGTTTGAAAAGAGCGGTTATCGATAATAAAAGCAAGAGAGCAGATACACAATCAGTTGACGTTTATAGACTGACTCTGAATTACGAAAACTTGCATGACTTTGCAAGACAGTGAATGACTGAAGTACGCGACTACGTAGCCAATACGGACAACAATACGCAACGCGGTACTCAACTCTACACTAAGTAGGAAACATGACCAATTAAACTTTTTTACTGTAAATATCTCGTAATTTGAAAAAAAGCTCGTTCTGTACAGAATGCCCTTGCGATTAATAGTTGAACGAATCGAAAGTGAGATCAATGCGTTTGTCAAATTCAACTATTTTTAACCACAAATGCTTTATAAAAGGCCTCTACTAAATAATTCGTCGCTGTTTATAAATCGTCTTCTCGTAAAAAAATAAAAATAAAGAAAGATGTATGCGTTAAAAGAAAAAGGGCTAAACAAAAAGAAAGCGCTTTTTTTCCCCTCGATTTAATGGAAATTAAGGCGACGAGAAGTCTGGACATTCTGTATAAATGGTCTGTGACTGTATAAAATGTATTTATTATTTAGGTTCGACGATACTATACTATATTATACGAGCACTATACATAGAAAAAAGAACGTACTCTTAGTTACCGACTTTTATTTCGACGAAGCTATTAAATCATTGTACTAGGGAATCACTCGTTATCTGTTGCTTTGCTAAACTGTTTTCTTAGTACTGCTAACAGTGTAATGAGGCCTCGTTGTCAATTGACAATGCCTCGAATTATTTTCGGAAGAAGCCCGAATCGCTTGTCTTCCGAGAAAATAAAGAGAAAAAAAAACAAACAAACAACTGAGAGAAGTCTACGTTTATTATGGATTAAATCCGATTCAGTGATTTTTAAATATCTAGGTCTAGGAATTAATTTTGTTGTACAAAGTTGTTGTTGACTGGCAGCGAGGTATTTTTTTTTTCTAATTTTTAAGACGGTATCTGTAACTTTACGAGGACTGCCGACTGTTACACAACGCCAATAGTTTGTTCGATCAAACGCTATAATTCATGATATACTTTTATCGATTCTTGCGAAAATCCTTTTTAAAAAATTTCCATCCCTTCAGTGATTTACTACTTTTAAGGCTGTTCGAACTATTGACATTTTAACCCAGGAAAAACAACTTTTTCAAATCACTTTCTCGTTTAATTGGGATTATATATATATGTATAATTTTAAATCTAGAAATAAAAATTTAGTTTTTTTTTTTTTTTTTTTTTTTTTTTTCGTAAATGCAAAAATTAAAAAAAGTTTCAGGCTGTGTAAATGGTTCGAATCTCCTTAAAGTTTATAAACTACAATCATCAATTAATTTTTATACATCTTTCAATTTCAGGCATGTTTAGATGAAATTTTTGTTTTAATTCTTTTTTAAATTATGGTAATCGTAACAGGAGCAAATTACTTATCAATTAAGATGAATATGTCAACTAAAAGAAAATGCTCTGTTGAAAAATCTATACTAAAAAAAATTTTGTTTTTTGTTTTTTTTTGTTGAAAATTTACACTTTTGAAGTTTCTTAAACCGTCAGTGTAATCGATTCAAAGGCATTGCGTTCTCTCTGTATAATTAAGAAAGAAATAAAGTTGATTTTATTGCGTTAGAATTTTAATTTAGACTGTGCAATTAGTAATAGATTTCGATAAAAGTTATATATTATTTGTAATGCCTTACTGAAAGTAAAAAATTCGTCTAAAAAAGAAAATTTGTGTCCACTTTTCTTTTATCAGAGTGTCCAACACATTTTTGTTTTAAAATTCCTCTGATTTTTACACTTTTTACTATTTTCTTGGGTTTATATATGAATTAAATTTTTCTTTTAGTTTTAATTTCTCAATCACAAATTTGTTAAAAATGATTTTGTTTTAAACACTTTTCGAACATTTTTCTCCTGACTTTCTGAATCTCTTAAAATTCCGTAAGTGGGCACCCTGTTTTTATTGAAAAAAAATATAGGTAGAAAAATACATCTTTTATTGCAATAAATTACAATTTAGATACGAAAGCTCGATTTTATTTGCAACTAAAGAACTTAACATTATAAAGATGCTTTTGTTTTAATATAAAAAAAAATTTTTTATAAATAACATTTTTAAATTAGTCGAAAACAAATTTTTATAAATATTAACAATAGAGAAATAAGTTTCTTTAATTAGTCGAATAAGTATTGGTTATAATCTCACTCTCATGTTTATATATATTAAAAATTCGCTTTCATAATTTCAAATCGAGTCAAAATTTACGGAAAGCAAATTACATATTTTAAACAGCTTTGTACAAGAAGTATTAAAGTTACTATATGGCCAGAATTGTGCGATTATTAATTAAATTAAAGAATCGAGTAAATTAAAGGTTGGAATTAGTTGTAGAATTTTTTTATAAATGTAATTTAAATATCATTGAGGAGCGTAAAAATATAGTTTAAGATGAAGAAGGGAAGAACAAAAATTCGACCCTTAAGAAAAAAAACTGAAAAAAAAACTTGTACAAAATTAATCATTTATATTTTTTAAAACTAAATAAATATCCCGTAATAAATAGGAACCGACAAAAATCTTCTAGAAAAAAAAAAAAAACAAAACAACAATATTTCAATGACTATTTGTAAAATAAAATAATATTAAAGAATTAACCTTTTCGGTCATTTTAAAATAAAAGGTTTAAACTTAAGACAGCTTTAAATCTTTGCGTCTTGAGAATAAGTTTCGTTTCTACGCTCCCGCTATTAATTAAGGGAATTTGTTTTCAATTACCAGTAATTAATAGTATTTTTAAATCTACATTGCATATTGACTTCAGGTTTGACTGAAATAATAGGGCCGTCTGTGATTCTAGTTATTAAAGGCATCAAAGAATCTTCTTTAATTCTTCCAGTCAAGTTGGACTTGAGTTTATTTTCTATGAATTCTAGAGGATTTGTCGAGTCAATATATCCTTCTGCTTTAACAGTAATAACGTAAATGGCCTCTTGAACCAAAGGATTCTCTCTATCACAAATGAAATGAAAAGCATTTAGAGCTTTGTCGTTTATGCTAAGAAAGTCCCAGAATATCTGAAAATAAAGAAATATTTTTATTTTGTTTTATTTAAAGAGTTAACAAATAAACAAAAATAAGTCGATTTTAATATATATTTTTAAGTATATTTTTTAATATTTCAAAATCAACTTTGAAAATGCGTTTTAATTTATTCGATTGAGTTATTTTATAAATTGCAGGCTTCACAGTGAGAATGAAAAATATTTTAGGGGAAATAACATTTTTAAATGTAATAATTATGAAAACTTAATTTTTTCTCTTATTTCATGAAAGCTGAAAAAAATTCTTAAATAGAATGGGAGGTTGAATCAATTGAAATTTGAATAGATTAAAAATTGGATAAATTTAAGTTCGGATTATTAGTATGTACATTAAGAATAATAAATATTTGAAGAGATAAAATAAAATAAAAATAAGGCAATACATTGAAAAATTGAGAAAATCTTCAAAAAAAGTTTACTAAACTATGAAACTAATACAAAAAGTCAGGGCTGATAAAAATCCTGATTAAAAAAATAAAAAATTCGATTTCTTTTACTTAAATTGGATTTTTTTTTATTTAAATCAAAAATTGATTTTTTTTTAAATATAACCAGTATACATGTAAAATCTCAACATCTTTATTTGTAAGTAGTTTATTTTTTAAACTGAGAACAATTAATAAGAAATAATGAAGAAATAAAACATGTAATAAAAATTAAATAAATTGTGTCGAATAAATGAGAAAATTTCAAAAAAATATTTTCAAATTCATATGATCGCAAAATTAAGAAAATTAGGTAAAAGCAGAGAAAAAATAAATAAATTATGAAAAAAAATAAGAACTTAAAAATATAAGAAAACAGTCTATTAAAAAAATAAAGAAAATAATAAAAACACATCACAAGAATGAAACAGTTACATAAAAATATATAAAAAAGTATAAAATGTTTTCAAAAAATTAAACTATCTACAGACATTTTTTTTAAATTGAAAAAATAAATATGAAGATAATTAAAAAAGCCTTAATATATATTATTAAAGAGAAAGAAATTTTAAAATTAGAAAAATTTTACAAATTGAAGAAAAACAAAATGAATAAAATTTTGGAAAATTTAAAAAAAATGTAAAAGAAAAGAAACTATATGAAAAAGAAGAACGATGTTAAAATGAGAAATATTTAGTACAAGATTAAATTTACACAATATAAAATAAAAGAATAAAAGCTTTCAAGAAAGTAGAAAATTGAGAAATTTAAAAAAAATAGATAAAAGCATCAAATAAATGTTGTCAAAAATTCGTAATTATAAGATAAAAACTAAACAATTTAAAAGAAGGAAAAATGTTTCTAAGAAATACTAAAAATTTAGAATTAATAAAAATAAAATAAAAAAATGTATATATCAAGATAAATAAAAAGTCCACAAAAGAAATTAAATAATCCTTTAAAAATAAAAAAGTTTAGCGGTAAATTAAACCAAAAACATTTTTATCTAATATTACACCTTGAACAAGTCCAACAATAAATTTAGAAAAATAAAGAAAATCTAAAAATTTTATGAAGGAATAAGTAAATTTGCAAAAAATAAACAAGATGTGAAAACAAATTGAATAAATTTACAAAAAAATGAGCGTATTTATTTTTAAAGTATGGAAATAATTAAGAAATTCAACGAAATGAAAAGTTTAGTGAATGTTATAATAACAAAGTTGTGTAAAATAATATTAAATAATTTGCATGAAAAGAAGAAAATTACGAAAATCCTAAAATAAAAAGACTAATTAAAAAAATATATATATTAAAAGTAAAAGAAGAAAAAAATCTTAAAATTTTGTAAAAATAAAAAATTATCAGATAAAAATTAAACAGTTTCGAGAAAGTGAGATCTCTTAAAAGTATTGTAAGAATTAAAAAAACGATTATTTTGAATATGGAAAATAATTAATATGCATTTAATGCATTTAAATTTGAATTAATTGAAATTAAAAATATAAACAAATTGGAATATGAGTTAATTGATGTTTGGAATTTATTTAAATTACAATTACTTAAAGATTTAATACTAAGAATTAAATACTTAAAACTTCAAGAATTTATTACTATTTTTTGCTATCATGATACCAATAATTTGTAAATCGCAGGTATTTTAATCATCTGTATTACCGCAATTTTTTTAATTTTATAAAGATTAAAATATTAAAATTAAAATTTTCAAGATTTATCCACAAATTTGTGGTTTTTTTTAATGTTTGCGATTTTTTACATGCAATATTAGACATCCGGAGAATTGTTAAGTTTTTTTTTTATTATTTAAATCATGATTTTAATGCAAATGCCCCAATGTTTTAAGTCATGATTTAAGTCAAAGTGATATAAATCAATAACAGCCCTGCTTTGGTCTAATTTGTAATTAAGAATTAAATAAGTTTAATAATAATTTGCTCATGCAATAAAAAAGAAGAATTTTGAAGTTTAAAATACAACATTCATTTAAAGAAATTTAATTTGGTAGACTTTTTTAAATAAAAATAACGTAGGAAGTTTTGAAACAAGAAAATTTTAATTATTAAAGAATGAAGATATTATTTTAAAAATGTGTTTAGACACTTATAAAATATTTAAAAACGGTGCTTCTTTTATTTTTAATTATATAATAATTGATGATATTTTTTTATTTATTATTATTATATTACTTATTATTTTACTTTTATAATAAAAGGCAATTAATAATTAGATACATAAACTAAAAACTCATATGATTTATAATTAATTTAAAAATATACATTTTTTTCAAGCGTAACTGATTTAAAACAAAAAAATATCTAAGTAATTAGGTATATTGCAGTTTTGATTAATTAAAGTTTGAAATAATTTAAATTTAAATAGATAGAAGTTGGGCATTTTTTAATTTTGAAGAATTAAAATTTATATTCATAGAAGTTTTGAAGAATGGTTTGTTTTAAATCAATTTTGTATTGTTTGAATAACTTTTAAGAATAAGGAATTTTTATCAATAGAAGTTTGAAAAAAATTAAGTTTGTATAGAAGTTTAAACATATTCTGTTCAAAAAACTATTAAAAAAAAAATATTCTAACTTTCTGCAAAAAAAAAATTAAAACTTCATATTTGCATAAAAACGTGATGTACTGATAAATTTAAAAAAGTAAATTTGTAATTATTGTAATAATAATAATAATAATAAAAGAATAAACTTCTTTTTTTGAGTAAACTAAATTTTTGGTAAGTTACAATTAATTAAATCGATTATTTTACAAATTCCTTAAAATTGATTGATATTTATATTATTGGAAATTAAGAGCTTAAAATGTTTCAATTAATTCTTTATTAATAGAAGTCAAAATCAAGAAAAAAATTTAGAATCGATAAATTCAAGTATTAATTGATTGGAGTTTGAATTAAATTTCAGTTTGAATTGATTTGAAATTTCCAAATTTCCATAAATTGAAACTGATAGTTTTCTAATTATCAAATGACTTCAAGTTCCATTGATTCCAATATTTATTGATACAAATTTTAATCCTTAATAGTTGAAATTTTAATCATAAAATTTGGATTGATTAAAGTTTTGATGCAATGTAAATTTTTTATAATTTAAAGTTTTTATATATTTATAATTCATAGTTACTACGAATTAAAGTTTGAAGCAATTTAAATTTTTATTAAGACAGTCGAGATTAAAATTTTTATTTTAAAGGTGAAAGATTGAAATAATTGCACCATTAGGAATTAAAATAAAAATGAATTATAAATCTTGAAACTTTGGTTATATTGCAATTTAGATTAATTGAAGTTTGAAATAATTTAAATTTGAATCGATATAGAAACTGGGAATTTTTTAATTTGTAAAATTAAAATTTATATTGATAAAAATTTTGAAGTGTTATCAATTGAATTTCGTATTATATTGTTTGAAGAAATTTGAAGAATAGAGAATTCTTATCAATATAAATTTGGAATAAATTAAGTAATTAAGTTTGTATAGAAGTTTAAATATATTTCGTTCAAAAAACTATTTACAAAAATATTCTAACTTTTTAAAAACATACTATAAAAATTTTTATTTTCAACTCAAGAAGAAAATCATTTTCATTCTATAAAATTTCTTTCTGGTTTATTAATGTGTAACAAATTTTAATAAATAAAAATTAATTCACGAAATTTCGTCTGATAATAATTAATTTAATTTAAACAAGATCATAGTTTATTTTTTGTTTTTAAACTATAGATTAAATTTTGACGCATACTTACGACAGATTTTCGTTCAGGAATAACGGAACGCAATTTCTCAATGACTTCTCCAGTGTCATTTTCTAATTCCGCAGGCTTTACTTTGAGACTTTCTTCAGTTCCAAAAGCCATTCTGCCTAATTCACCAATTGTCAAAGCTAAGCAGTTCATAAGATCTGTTTGATCTGCAAATAAGACAAAAATCGAGGGCCTTTGAGGATTATTAATTACTTCTATAATTCCTGAATATATTTCCGCCCAGATTTTGTTCTCCTGATTTCGAAATTCTTTTTTCAAAGAACGTATTTCCTCTGCTACGTGCTTCAAAGCTGTGTGTTTGTTAAGATTATTTTCTCTTGCAGAAGTTTTGTAAACATTTGGAATAAGAACAAATACGATCGTGAAAATAATTAAACACGCAATAACCAAGAATGAAGTACTAGGAAGTTCGTTTCGTTTAGGATGTTTGGTGCTTTTATTTACACTTCCATTTAAACTTCTGTTATAAATTTCTATTGTTTCATTGCCACTTTGGTTTACTGGCACATTTAGACTTTTGTCCTTGGCTGATTGTCTCTTCCTTACATTATCTGGAATGGTTTTATTGTGTATGTCAGGTGACGAGGATGTGGACAAAGAAGACCTTGCATAGGATTTCGAATCTTCTTCCGTACTACTCTCTTCACTGTTGGACGAATACGAGTCTTCAAATTTATGGTTATATTGAATCTTTCTCTGTGGCATTTCATCGGAAAATCTCGATAACGAGGCTCTAGGTGCAGGTTTTCGTGGAAAATTTGTTGCTGTTGTATACTGGTTGTTCTAAAAGCATAAAAATAAAATAAGTATTTCGAGTTTATTTAAATCAATAAACATGTATAACAGTTTCTTTTTGCCAAATTGCTAGAACGTCACTAAATAAACAACAAATGTATTGTTTTAGAAGTCTGCTTAATACTGAACATGAATTTTATTTATATCAAAAATCTTTGCATCAAAAACTATTAACAAAAATGTAAATTATACAGTACTTGTAAATAAGGATCATGTAACATATCCACTGTGTTGACACAATAAATTAATTTACGCAGTAACTCAGAAAAATGTTTAAAATATGTAGAACTTTATAAAGATAATATTTATTTATATTGTTAACTAGGTACAAAAAAATTTCCAGTGTTTTTATTTCAATAATTCGACAAAACTTGACGTTGACAGGTTGTTTTGATATAAAGTATAAAAACAGAATTGGGGAATAGCCAATAGCCGTTGAGAAATTAAAGAGAATGAATAACGGAAAACAAGGATGGGTACATACTGTATATTTTACTGGTATATACTGTAACTTACGGTATTCTAGGTTACCTACGTATGTATAGAAAACTTAAGGGCGCAATTACATGTCTGCGTCGAACGCTGCGTTTCTGCGTTGAATAGTAAGAAAGAGAAAGACAGAAATATAGACACATCTTTCTCCCTCTCACCATTCAACGCAAAAACGCAACGTTCAACGCAGACATGTAATTGCGCCCTGATAATGGCGCAGTCCAAAGGCCTAAGCAGATAGAAATACGGTTACGGGACCAGAGCATGAGACAGAAAAGGACAGAAACAGTCTCTGTCCTTTATTATCTCATGCCCAGCTCCCGTAACCGTATTCGTTGTGCTTTGGGCTCAATGCGGTGGTTAGTAGAATAGAGTACAGTACGCTTCCATTTATTTGACCTCCATTTTAAATGAACTTCCATTTTATTTGAACTTTTTCGTACATTTTAAATGAACAAAATTATCCCCACCACACATGTGCACGTAAGGGGAAATGTTACATTTCCCCTTTGTTTTTGGTATTTGTGTAAAGAGTGGGAAGGGTCAATTAAAATGTTTCATCCGGTCCCGACGAGGTCAATTAAATGGAAGCGTACTGTATTTTAATGTGACGTCACAAATCAAGAAGGTTAGATCATTTTGTAAGGAAGGTTAGGCGCAGTCCCAAATTTACATTGAGCTATAAGGGTAAAGGTACGCTCCCACTTAGTTTGTCTGCCTGCACGCGCATGCAATCGACATGAGATAGAAGAAGACAGAAATAGAAATTTGCATGTTTTGTCTTCCTTTATCTCATGTCGATTGCATGCGCATGCAGACAGACTCCGAGGTGAGAGTGTGCCTTAAAATCCCATGTGAGCAGCAGACAGCGCAAAACCTAAAGCAGAAAATCATGAGAGTGAGAGAGACAGTGATATCTACCTACCTCTCTCACTCTCATGATTTCTGCTTTCGGTTTTGAGCCCAAAGCACAACGAATACGGTTACGGGAGCAGGGCATGAGATAATAAAGGACAGAGACTGTTTCTGTCCTTTTCTGTCTCATGCTCTGGTCCCGTAACCGTATTCGTTGTGCTTTGGGCTTTGCTCTTCTGCTCACATGGGATTTTACCCATCTACCGTTTACCATCTACTGTTTCTGTCCTTTTCTGTCTCATGCTCTGGTCCCGTAACCGTATTCGTTGTGCTTTGGGCTTTGCTCTTCTGCTCACATGGGATTTTACCCATCTACCTCTCTCACTCTTATGATTACTGCTTTCGGTTTACGCTTTCTGCTCACATGGGATTTTACCCTAAAGGGATTTCTAATATAAAAGATATTTTAGACTAATTTATTTAAAAATTGCATAAATTGTTGCTATTAGAAGATAGAATTATGTTTTTTTACATTTTTATAATGTATTCATATTTCTTGTCAATTAATTAAATTTGTATTTAGAAGCAAAAAAAAAAAACGATCACTCTGACAGAACTTTCTAACCTATTTTGAATTTTCCACTATTTTCTTTTGCATTTAAAAATAAAGCAGATAATCGATAACAAGTATGATTTTACTACAAAGACGTAAAAAAATATGTTATATCTTTTGCCTTCAATAATTTTAAAAGTATTTTATGGAATTGTCATTAAAATCACTTTTTATCAAAAATCCCAATATAACGTAATGTAAATTTGGGTCCGAGACTAACCTTCTTGACAAAATGACCTAACCTTCTTGACTCGTGACGTCACATTAAAATACTCTAAAGTAGAATAGATTTCAGACAATCAAAATTTAGTCTCTAGCGGTAGAGTAATGTTTTCCGATAAGATATAAATTATGATTGGATGAAATTTATTCCACTATTCTACTATCCACCGCATGGGACTGCGCTTAGTGAGAGTGAGAGATACGAAAGATATTTCTATTGTTCTCACTCTCATGATTTGCTGTTTCGAGTTGTAATGAGATAGAAAAGGACAAAGTATATGTGTGTCCTTTTCTATCTCATATTAAAACGCAACTTGCGCAACGTAAAACGGTGTCATGGGATAGGAATTCAATGTGAATTCACAAAAAAGAACTTTTCTGTCTTCTTCTAATCCATGTGCCATTGCATGGAATTTTCAAAAAATCCAAAAGGTCGAATCTCCAAATGGTCGAATGTCTAAATGGACGAATTTCGAAATGGTCGAATTTTCAAATACATAGTCGAATTTCCAAATAATCGAATATTCATTTTGTCGAATTTCCAAACGATTAAAAACCCTTTAAAATGTCGATTGTCTATTTTGTCGAATATCCAAATTGTCAAATATTCATTTTACCGAATTACCAAATTGTAGAATATCCACTTTGTCGAATCTCCAAAATGTCGAATGTCCATTTTGCCGAATACTCAAATATCGAATATCCATTTTGTCAAATTTCCAAATTGTCGAATATCCAAATCGCCTAATTTCCAAATGTGCGAATGTCCAAAAGGCAAAAGGTCGAATTTTTTATTTTATACGAGTTTCCTATATGGGTCATTCCATGTGAAAAGGCAAATGACTTTGTCCACTCGTGGTTTCAAGGTATTGCAAAGCTATATAGATTAAAATTTAGCATTTTTAATGTGCAATCGAATGCCGAGTGGTTCATTTTGACATTTTTAAAATGGCGGTCACCACAGACACATAAGTGCCACAATTTAAAAACTTGCGTCTTTAAAACTTTAAAGAATCTTACATCTTGTGACTACAAAAATTTAAAACCTCTAATTTAAATGTTTTGGAGGTCGCTAAATACGAATCCAATGACAGAATTTAAAAATTCAAAATGGCAGATCTAATATGGCGGATACATTTTTCAAAATTTAATACATTCAACTGAATTCAGCTGAAACATCTTACTCGGGGTTTTTGGGGTCGCTGAATGGGAATCCAATGTCAGAATTTAAACATTCAAAATGGCGGATCCAATATGAAGGAACATTTTTTTTAAAAATTACTAAATTCAGCTGAAAATTGTTACTTGGGGGTTTTTGGGGTCGCTAAATACGAATCCAATGTCAGAATTTAAAAATTTAAAATGGCGGATCCAATGTGGCGGACATTTTTTAAAAAATTATTGAATTCAGCTGAAAATTGTTACACGGGGGTTTTTGGGGTAGTTGAATACGAATCTAATGTCACAATTTAAAAATTCAAAATGGCAGATTCAATATGGCGGACATTTTTTTTTAAAATTACTGAATTCAGCTGAAAAGTGTTCTCGGGGGTTTTTGGGGTCGCTGAATACGAATCCAAGGCTAGAATTTAGAAATACAAAATGTCGGTTTTAATATAGCAGAAAATTTATGAAACAATTAGAAAACGATTAAATTCAAGTTTCAAGAATTCACCGGCAGTTCCAAAAATTCAAAAAAACCACGGTTTTATTCCAGTGTCAGATACGACATTAAAAATAAAAGAATATTCCAATGCTAAAGTGTGTGCTACTTTTAAATAATAAATAGATAAAAAATAAATTACAATCAGTCCTCTTCAGGACTTCTCTTTGATAAAAAAATTTTTTCTAAGCGCGTCATTTAGTTATTTTAGTAGATTTATTTACGACTTATTCAGTTCACATTTACTACTTTTTAAATTTTACCAACAAATGCGTAATCAGCGACTTCAATAACCTTCTAGTAACAATATTCAGCTAATTTCAGTAATTTTTGTAAAAATTTTCCGCTATATTGGATCTGCCATTTTGTATTTTTAAATTCTAGCATAGGATTCGTATTCAGCGACCCCAAAAAATTCCCGAGTAACAATTTTCAGCTAAATTCAATATTTTTTTAAAAAATGTCCGCCATATTGAATCCGCCATTTTGAATTTTTAAATTCTGACATTGGATTCGTATTTAGCGACCCCAAAAACCCCCGTGTAACAATTTTCAGCTGAATTTAGTAATTTTAAAAAAAATATTCGCCATATTGGATCCGCCATTTTGAATTTTTAAATTCTGACATTGGATTCCCATTCAGCGACCCCAAAAACCCCGAGTAACATGTTTCAGCTGAATTCAGTTGAATGTATTAAATTTTGAAAAATGTATCCGCCATATTAGATCTGCCATTTTGAATTTTTAAATTCTGTCATTGGATTCGTATTTAGCGACCTCAAAAACATTTAAATTAGACGTTTTTAATTTTTTTAGTCACAAGATGTAAGATTCTTTAAAGTTTTAAAGACGCAAGTTTTTAAATTGTGGCACTTATGTGTCTGTGGTGGCCGCCATTAAGAAAATGTCAAAATGAGCCACTCGGCATTTGATTGCACATAAAAATAATAATAAATTGGACAAGTGAGCGAAATTTAAAATCATAGACCTTTTCATCTCGAATAGAAAGTAATGAATGCGCATGAGCAAAGAGTCGGTCATGTGGATATTCGCCGTGTATTCCGGAGATTCGACAATTTGGAAATTCGTCAAAATAGATATTCGACATTATGGAAATCCGACAAAATGGACTTTGGACAATTAGAAAATTTGACAAAATGGACACTCGATATTTGAGTATTCAGCAAAATGGACATTCGATATTTTGCAGATTCGACAAAGTGGATATTAGACCATTTCAAAATTCGTCCATTAGGAGATTCAACCTTTAGGATTTTTGGAAAATTTAATGTACTCGGGAAATTCCTTCTCATGAGACGTTTCAAAGTTTCAATGAAACGTTTCACTGACTCACATCTTTATCTTCAAGAGTAGTGTTCTAAAATTCTCGGTAAAATATAATCCGAGAAGGAAGGGAAGAAAATTGCGGTAAATTACCGAGAAGACGAGAATTTATGAGAATTAACGAGAATATTTGTTTTTATGGTTTTTTAATTTGGTTTAATGCTTTAATTATATTATTTTATAATAAATAGGTTAAAGAAAATGCATAGAAGAGTTATTTAAATTTTAGTTATATAATTTATTAATTATATTATATAATTGAAACAACGAATATGTACATAAAACTGTAAGATCAACGTTTCTATAAACAATTAAACATATATCACACTTTTAACAGTATTGAAACAGTCTTTGCGATTTGCACTTTCCGTTAAAATTTAAATAATAGGAAAAAAGAGATAGCCATGCCAAAGTCATTGAAAAAGTTACTTTAAGATTAATTTTATTGAATGACTTAAATCTATAAAAATCTGGTAACTCTCTATAATATTCTTAAGTTTACGCCCAACAATAAATGAATGCGAAAAGTAAAATAGAATATACCAATCAAAAAAGGAATTCCAATGTGACAAATTAGTTGATTCGTCTATTCTATTTCACTATTCCTCCAATCCACTGAATGTGTACAAATTCTTGTCATTTAAACAGTTTTTGAATCTTCTCATAAATTCTCCGAGAAAAAACGATCCGGTAATTTACCGCAATCTTCTTTCTCTTCTTGACGTAAATTACCGCCTTTGGAACACTACTCAAGAGTGAGTTGAGACATGTTTCCCCTTCTACTACCTTTGCGGGTTTCCGGAAACGGAAGTGAGAGTGGCAGTGATGCGAATTGTATCATTGGTCGAAAAAAACATTTGTTTTAAAAGCATTTAAGGAGTGTCGACTGCTTGACATAATATCAAACTAAAAAGTGATTTTTAACAGCTAATTAAACTATAATTAAAATGATTTCACTCCCGTGACTTTACTTTTGTCTCATTCTACTACAGAGTAGTGGCATTTTGTCTCGTTCTCGCACTAGTTATGTGCCCATACCGTCCAGGATACATAATTAGGACGAGAACGAGACAAACTTATGCCACTTTGTACAAAAAAAAGGAAATATTTTTTTTACATATTTCACAAGTTTTTACATAAAATATATTTCTACGCAATTTACGTAAAAAACTTAAGTTTAGGCCTAAACAGATAGAAATACGGTTACGGGACCAGAGCATGAGACAGAAAAGGACAGAAATAGTCTCTGTCCTTTATTATCTCATGTCCTGCTCCCGTAACCGTATTCGTTGTGCTTTGGGCTTTACGCGTAACTTTACATCCCTGCAGTACGGTCAGGGTTGAGAATGTGTAATAATCTAAAGTCTCTAAAGCGTAAAGCCCAAAGCACAATGACTACGGTTACGGGAGTAGGGCATGAGATAATAAAGGACAGAGACTGTTTCTGTCCTTTTCTGACAGGTGTTTTCTGCTTAGGCCTTAAGTGATATACGTAACAGCATGATCCAACAACTAGAAGGTCTCGCCGCACGCAAGTAAAAAAAAGTGGTCCAATCAGAACCCCAGGGCCAGCGTCCGCCATGTTGGGCTATTTAGGCGCTGGCTTTTGAATGAAATACATAAAGGAATGTAAAGAATAAAAACTAAAAATGATGAATTAAAATAAGTTTTAATTGATTATTGCTCGAAACGTAATATATTAATAATATTAGTATTATTAGTGTAATTATTATTAGTATATTCATATGTAGAGTAAAGAAGGAAATTATTAACAGAAATAACAAAATTTGTATAGTACAAAATAACACATTTTAATTTATTAAAATGAAAATAAACCATAAATTTAATACATTGATTGCAGCTATTATAAAAATGCATAAGATAAATCTAAAAATGTAGTAAGAATAATAAATGTTTCATATTATTAGTAAATGGTGCTGAATTTGAAAAGTTATAATTTATGTTATGAAAAATTATACATAAAAATTCTACATGAATTTTTTATATTTTTTTTTTTTTATCACAAAAGTTTTTAATTGGTTTTTGAAAGAAACAAATTGTGAAAAATGTCTAAATTCAATAAAAATATTTTTAAGTTATTTTTAAAAACCCTTGTATATATCTGATTCCAGATTTTAGTAATAAAAAGTGAAAGTGACATGTGAAGTGACGTACATTAATCGTAGCCAGTACTAGTGCAATACTGGCAAATTACTGTACTGATAATTACTGTATAAAAGTTTATTATATTAACGTACGAATTTTTGCATACGTTTGAATGCTTTTCTTTGAACACTATCACACAACTTTTTATTACAAATTCGTAATCTTATGTGCGTTCTTGTACGTACTAAACATAATAAAACTTTTATATCGAACATATCGAACATCCATGTTCCAATAACGTTCCAGAACATTATTTGGCCGACATGAAACGTTCTAAAAACGTTCTTCAAACGTTTTTAAAACGTACATGGATTTTTGCCCACTGGGTTGTGTAGGGGAGAGTGGCCATCAATGTACCGGGTTTTTCTCAAGGTCATAGTACTTATTCAATTTTACCAATTTCAAGCACTTCTTTGCATCAATATAAAACTACAACACTTCTCTAGTTAATGCACACATATTATACACGATTTATTTTGATTAAAT
Source organism: Ganaspis brasiliensis (assembly GCA_037103525.1). Lineage (NCBI taxonomy): Eukaryota > Metazoa > Arthropoda > Insecta > Hymenoptera > Figitidae > Ganaspis > Ganaspis brasiliensis. The sequence continues at coordinate 55,143 of JAZKLR010000159.1, read as the reverse complement.
AATAAAATTTAGGATTTTTCTAAACTAACAAGCTATTTTCATTTTCAACATCCTGGGTACACAATGAACCACATCTATAAAAACACTAAAAATGGTCAACAATAATAATATTGCAATTTTCACTTTGTAAAAAAACTTATTTTCTATCAAATACTATAAAAAATTATTACTTGACACTTTTTAATTGATAATGTATAGCATAAATATACCTCAAATTTAAGTTAACTAGCTAAAATGGCATTTTAGTTCTGCTATGTTGATAAAAGTACTGATAACAATTGCTGTAACATGCTGTACGCATGCCTAGTTTTATAATCAGGCATACCACTCCAGAAATCGAAAATACACTGAAATTCCAGGTGGTTCATTGTTCCCCGGTACATTGAATCAACATGACATTTGCAACAAAAATGGTTTTTTATAACTTAATCCAATATTTCAAAATCTTTATCTCATTAGAATATTGTAGTTAAGGCCCAAAACAAAATAAATCGTAAGTACATTTATTTTTAAATTGTCTTATTTCAATTAAAAAACGGGTTTGTATTTTAGGTAAATTTTTTCTTTAGTGCATCAAAAACAGTTTTTTCCAGTTTTCTCTGTAAAGAATAAATCCACACGTCTCAAATTTATGGACGTAGTGTGTTTACGCAAACTTCATTTATATTTAAAATTAGGAGAATTTTTATTTAATTGTTTCTGAGAAAATTGAAATGGTTCATTGAAAAAACTGGTACATTGATGGCCACTCTCCCCTATCTAACATTATAAAATAATATTTATAAATTTATTTTACTTTATTTTTTTGAAGCCTTACTTCTTAACATTCCTTTATGCATTTTAAATCTCAAGGTAAAAAAAATTAGGTATAAAAACTTAGAAACTAATTTCTATTATTTATTTATGCAAATATTATTTCAAAATTTGAAACACGCTGCCGCTAATATCTTAGCATCCAATGAGCTTCAACGTAGCCAAGTCAGCTGACTTATTTAAAATGGCCGTCGTTGGCCCGAGCGCAGTGCGCTGTAAATTTCGGACCGAGATCGGCGAGACCTTTAAGTTGTTGGATCATGCGTAACAGTATGCATTTGTGTTAATGTGTATTGTGTTGTATATTCAAGTGTATTAGTATGCGCGTATACATGCATACAATGATAATTATAAAGATTTTTATACAAAACGCTCGAAAAGACCAAATTAGAGGCGATGCGATTGATTCATTATTTCTACAGTTCTTACCAAAATAACTCGCGAATGTCTCTTGAGTTAATTAATTAAAAAAAAATATGTGCGAATAAAGGTATTACTTGTATTTTCAAAAATGTGCACCGGTCCTTTAAGGAAAGTTTTTCACTGGGGGCCACTTACCGCACTAGGTTTGTAAAAAACAAATGATAATTTTAAATTAAAGTTCTTAAAAAAACACTTTTTTCTCGATTTTTTAAAATTGCTTAGATATATCTTCTTCTAGTTGAATAAATAAATCAAATACAGATAATTTCAAGGTTATGTGCCTGATGTTTATTTGTTATTTATGAAATTATGCGCAACTATTGTGCGCATTTACTCAAAATTTAAATATGTTCATTTCAATTTATTTACATAATATTAAAAAATTATTTTATTTACTATATTAATCGTTTACATAAAAAAAAAATTATTTTTTACTTCACCTGCAAAATATTGTAAAATGAAACCAACTCTTGAGAAACAAAGGAATTATTGATAAATTATGATAACAGCATTAAGAATTTCAGGTTTTAATTCATTTTTTGTTAACTTATTTTATTAGCTAGCTATAATATACTTAATATTATTTATTTATAAAAAAAGTTAAATTTATTATTGTATATTGTTATCAAAATTTTTGCCATTAGCTATACATAACTATTATATATAAAATAATTATGTTAATTATTAAATCAAGTATTCTTTAAGAAATTTTATTAGTATCTATGAAGTACGTATTTCACTCTTGTGAATGTGTTACTTTAAATATCACCTCATTTTTATAATAGGAATCTCTTTAAACAATGGAAATATTCTTTTGAGATATCGTGTTTATTGATCTCGATTTTTCTTTTGTTAGAAGATGATTAATGAATTTCCACTCCTTATCATTGATTAAAGAATATATCCAGTAGCCAAGAAACATTTTTTCTCTCTTTTATCTTGCTTTCAAAGAAGGTTTTGCTTTCAAAATCCTTTTGTCTATTTTTTCTTTGCATTGTTGTTCTTTCAACAACAAACGTCATGGGTCGCTACATTTGATATTTTCAATATTTCTTTGTAATTCTCAATATCGTTTGTCAACTTTTTCGAAGTGTCGCTGCACTTTATATTCGTTATCGTTAGCTTATTCGTTAAAATTTCTTCAGCGCATAAAGTTTCCCTAAGAAAAAAGAGAAAAAATTAATAATATTAAATTTAAGATCTCAAACTATTCAGAAAAAGAGCAAGAATTATAATTCTCTATTTACCTAATTTTAATTATAATTCTCTAGACATTAAAGAATTAATTTATTATTATTTTTTAAAGTCATAATTTACCATTCACTTCTTCGAATAAATGGATAAACTCTAGACAAATTAAAGCTATGAGAAGATGCAGCTAGGCATAAAGTATAAGCTCCCATATTTTTCCAAATTAGCCAATCTCCAATTTCAAATTCAGGTAGCAAGACATTTTTCAGAATACAATCCAATTCCTCGGCCGTTTGTCCCCACATGGTGCTGGCGAATTTTTCATTATTATCAGTCTGCAGGTTTTAATTAACTTTATTTAATTTATAATTTAATTCATATTAAAAATGAGTAAAAACAATTTTGTTACAAAATAAGAAAAGAATTTTAAAGTTTAGATAATGAAATCTTATCTTTTGATCCAATTTACTTCTATTATTGTTAATTTAAATTTTTCTGTATCTATAGATTTGTTATAAACTTACTTTTCGTAGGGAAAAAGGAAGTCTGGCTTCTAGCCCCATCATCTCATCTTTAAATGATCCAAATACACCCTCGTTTATGTAATAAACATACTGTTCTTGATCTTTGTGAATAATTTTTTTTTTACTGTGCACATGTGCCACTAATTTGAAAGCCGATGTTACATAGTACCTTCCAGGCTCACTAATAATTTTTATCGATGAATCGACATCCTTCAATGCGTCGTTTATCACTCCTGCAAACTGCATTAATTTTCAGTAAATAAAAGAAAGATAAATGCATCACTAATCGGTACCTTAAGGATGTTTAACCCATTGACATAACCTCAAACTGGAAAATAGTTTTTTACACCAAATAAAAATATTCAATTTAATTGATTTCACCAAATTGTTTGTTAACAATTGTAATTTTTATTCAATTTATTTTTAGGCAGGTTAACTGCGGGCAATGAAACTTTTGAATTTTATTATATTTGGAATGACTAATGTTTTACATAAATATTTAGGAAATATTTATGTATATAAATATAAGAAATCATTCTATTTCAGGACAATTTTTTATAATTTTAATATTAAAAAAGTTATTGAATAAAAATTATATAACTTTTAAGCAGCCAGAAAAAATTCAATGACTCAAATGCTAAAAGGAACTTATCTGTGTTCTTTCCAAGATTCCAAAAGAAATTAACTTCACAGTTATTTTCTTGATATATAATTTTCATAAATTGTAAATTTAAACATTGGAGATTTATTAAAATTAAATACCAAGAAAGTAACTGTGAAGTTCATTTTTTTTGGAATCTTGAAAAGAACACAGGTAAGTTCGTTTTAGCATTAGGGTCATTGAATTTTGTCTTGCTGCTTAAAAGTTATATCATTTTTATTTAATAACGTTTTTAATATTAAAATTATAAAAAATTACCCTAAAATAGAAATATTCCTTATATTTTTCTGAGGATTTTAAAAAAAGGAAAACCTTGATACGATTGATAGAACGGAAAATATTGCTATTTCAAATTTTTTTTCGACATTTCAATTATCTTCAACTAATTAATATTTTTACCTAAATATATATGTAAAACATTAGTCATATTAAATATAATAAAATTCCAAAGTTACATTGTCCGCCGTTAACCTGACTGAAAATAACGTCAATTTCATTTGGAATCGCACTGTATTAGCTTATTTTTTAAACTGAGAACATTTAATAAGAAAAAATAATGAAGAATAAAACATTTTCTCAAAATCAAATAAATTATTTCGAATAAATGCAGGCTCACAAGTGTCCCCTATTTCCCCTATTTTTTACAAAAATATATTTAAAGTCAAGGTATCTAGAAATTTTCAATTATTTGCAATCTTTAAATTTTTAATATTTTTTCAATCTTCAATTATTTTTATCATTTTTATTTTATCTTCTCCATTTTTTAATTTATTAAGTTATGTTTCAATAGATTTCCTGAATTTTCTGTCCTTCATCTCATATTTCAATTATTTTCTTCAATTTACAATTATTTTTATCATTTTTTAATTTTTTCCTACAATTCATACTTATTTGTATTATTAGTTCATTAATTTCATAAACTGTCAATTATTTTCTTCAATTTAAATTTTTTTTTCTACTTACTAAATATTTTCATTATTTTTCATAAATTTTATTTATTTTCTTTAATTTTCAATTATTTAAATATGATTTTGAAAGTATTTTCTCCAATTTTTAATTTTGAAAAGTATTCTTTCATACACTTTTTACATTTTTAATTTATTTATCTCAAATTTCAGTTATTAGTATTATTTTTCAATTATTTCCATCATTTTTAAATTGATTTCTTTAATTTTTCAATATTCTTCTCCAAATTGTAATTTTTAAAATTATTTTTTAACTGATTTACTAAACCTTTAATTATTTATTTCAAATTTTAATTAATAAAAAAAATTTTTAATGCATTTTAGAATTTTCAATTATTTTTAAAAAATTATCATTATTTTCGACGTAGTTCAATTATTTCCTTTAATTTGGAAATCTGTAGTTTTTTTTCAATTATTCTTCTCAATTCTCGATTTCAGTTTGTTTTATAACCTTTTCATTGATTTCTTCGATTTTTAATTACCTTTATCATTTTTTAATTAGTTTCCTTAATTTTGTCTCAACTTGATTTATTTTGCAGAATGTACAACTGTTTCTTTTAAAATTGTGTGAAATCAATTTTAATAATATTTTAATTCTATGCCAAAAACCATTTTCTAGTTTGAGGTTATGTTAAGTATAAATATTGTTAAGTATAGAAATTATATTCATTAGAGTAAAGCCAAAGAAAAGTATCTGTTATCAATTTTCATGATATTGAATTATAGTTAATTATTTAATCGTAGATATATTAAGTTCAAAATGTGCAAATGCGTACCACAATTTTTTTCTCTTTTAATACTTTTTTTTGGGTAAATCTATTTTTTTATTACTAATTTTACTCAAAATCTACTACTTAAATGCTACTTTTTTTCAATATTGTAAAACAGTTGACAGTATTTTAAAATGTTTATTTTTCACGGCAGTTCATCGAACTCAAAATTTCTCATCTTAATATTATAAAATTCAGAGAAATAAATTGCTATGTACATTTATTGTGAATGTTAAAACATTTTAATAAATTACTTAAATAATGAAAAAAATTATCAATTGCAAGCTCATCTTTAAATTTATAAAAATTGGTTCAATAAGTATCTGGAAATAATATGATCCACAAAAATAAAACAAAGTCTTATTTTTTATTAAAAAAAATCTTTTTTAAACTTTTAAAGTTATTTAAACATAAAAATAAGCATTTTGTACAAAAAAGTAATCTAAAACTATAAAATATTGTTTAAAGAAAAAAAAAAAATTTTCGGTAAAATTTCAATTTAAAAAAAAAAAGCTATGATAGTTGGTTTAAATCACAATTTTTATGGTTTTATAAAAATCTCTATATAAAATTTCACATTTCTGCCAATTTCAAGCTTTTTAGGATAAATAGGCTGAGCTCAAGCATAGGGGTATTTTGTAATTTTTCATTAATTACTTTTGAAAACATAGTCCAGCAACGTTCGCTTTATTTTTTCTGTAATCTACACGTAAAAATATCCAAGTATACGAAATTGCAAACCTCTAGGTTAAATAGTTTGGGATGATAAGGGGGGGAGGGGGGATAAAAAGGTATTTTAATGCATTTTTAAAAAAAAAATCTTGTTATTTTCTTGACAACGCTATGAACATCATGTTCAATTATGTTTGCTGTAATTTTCCTGTAATCTACACGTAAAAGTACATATATGTGTACCAAATTTCAATTTTTTATATCAAATAGTTTGGCTGCCGGGGGGGGGGGGGGGGGGGGTTATTTTGGGCGACAGACAAACGAGTAAAAACAAAAGGGTTCCGTTTTGACAGTTAGTGTCCAGAATCCTAAAAACGTCAATGTTTTGTCATACGTATATGTAAGCCTCCTTAGGAATTCTTATAGTATATCTGTTAGGAATTACACTAAATTAATTCAAGACACAATCACTTTTTTGGGATTATTTGATACGTAGTAGTTACACTGAGAGAAATAGATACTACGGGATACCATCTAGATGGTACCAGATACCATATCTGATCTTAAATATACGGACAAGAATCTAGATGGTACGAGATAGCATCTGTATGGTACGGGTTAGCATCTGATAGCATCTGGATGGTACGATGTAGCATCTAGATGGTACGTCGTAGTATCTCTGATGGTAGAGTGTAACATAACCTCTCTACCATCAAAGATAGTAAAGTTCTTACCATCTATTTCTCTCAGTGTAAAAAGATTTAAATACAGAGAACAAATGTCTATTAATTATGTAAAGGCAATAAGGAACACTTATAAAAGTTGTTTAATATCACATAATAAATGATTATAAAATATTTTTTACATTTGTTGTTGATTGCATCGAATTCCGAAATAAACAATTCTTATTTAATATTAGATTAAAATAATAGTCTTTGAAGATTGATATGATCCAGTAAACTCTGGATTTTCCTTTTGATCTAGAGATTATAAGAAACTTCAAAAATAGATATGGAAATTTAAGAAAAGAATATAAAGCTTTAAAAAGGATGATATGATGTTCCAGATTTGTGAGATAATCCTAAGATAACTCTGCTTTAAAGTATGTTAAGGCAGAGAATAAACCAAATCTTACGAACGATCAATCTACTTGTCCAGAATGTCCCATGTGAGACTGATTATGAATTTGAATTTATAGAAAATGAACAATGAAGAAATTCATTAGATCACTTTAGATAAAGTAATAACTAGAACCATGTGTTTTAGATTCTTGCGCAGTTTTGTTTGGAAATATGACACTCAACAGCTGGTACAGAGCGAACCCATACATTTGTTGCACTCAGAATGAGTAAAACTCGGAGTAAAATAAAAGAAAGCAACTTTTTAAAAGAAACTCTTAGATTGACTTTTACCAAAAAAAACTGAGAGATTTTGCAAAAATCATTCAATTTTAAATATTGTCTTAGAACAAAGATGATTTGTCTTCACAGATCTTAAAGAAGATGGTTCATTTATTGAAACATTTAGGTTAGCTAGTAAATCGGGAAAACAGAATCCTGTCAAGAGTTGGAATTTCTAGGGATCACTTGGGGTGATTGAGAAAATTTAATAAAGTTGACGGAGACCTACACAGAGAAAAATCTGTTGCGATTATTGTTTGAAATTATTTGTGCATTTTTTCCATAATTCTATTGATGCTACATTTCTAACAGAACGTATAGTTATTGCTCGGGCTTGGCCTGAAAACTAGGCGGACTGGCCTAAAATTTAGGTGGATTTGTGTAATTTTGGTATAGTTAGTGTCTCTGCTATATTCATAGCATCTACTCATGCGATAATCGCAACAGATTTTTCTCTGTGTACCTACTGCAAATGATGGGCAACTATCTTAGCGAGCGGTAGATCAAGTAGGAGGGCAAAACATTTTAGATTCACAAGAAGATGACTTGTGGAGCCCCCCCAAGGGTCAAAGGTAGGGCCATTCATGTGGAACGTCATGTATGATGAATCCCTGCGGATGAAACTACCTACGGACACAAAATCATTCGGCTTCGCGGACGACAAAATTATCGTATGCTTTGTGCAAACTACAGAAGACCTTGGCATAAGGGTCAATGAAACTCTGCGACGGGTCAGGCGCTGGATGGACGCCAATGGTCTGGAAATTGATTTAAAAAAGACCGAAGTGCTGCTCGTCACAGACCGGAGATTCTTTGTTGCTCTACCTATTGAGATTGATGGGACTGAAGTAAAATGGAGAAACACTATAAAGTACCTAGGCGTTGAGTTGGATAAGAAGCTTAACTTCAACCAACATTTAACATTTGTGACGATCTAAGCCATCCAATGTGGAGGAAATATTTCCCGACTTATGCCTAACATTGGTGGTCCCAGGGAAGCAAAAAGGAGATTAGTAGCGAGTGTGGTACACTCGAGATTGCCATATGCAGCTCCAGTGTGGGCATTATCCCTAAAAAAACATGCCATGTCTATGAGACTACTTTCAGCTCAAAGAATAGTACCTGGGGAATCTACCGGAAGGTGGACTTACCGTCTTATTTCCCACCTAGCTAAATGGCTAGAAAGAGGGCACGGAGAAGTTAGCTATTACCTGACACAGGCGCTAACAGGTTATGGTTGTTTCAACGAGTATTTGAAAAGATTTAAATTAAGAAGAGAGGGATCGTGTTTCTATTGCGACGCCCCCGTTAACACCACAGTGCACACCCTCTTTGTTTGCAGATATTGGGAGGAGGAAAGGTGATATATGTTTCGGGTGGTGGGCACTGAGTCACCCCCGAAAACATGATTGACCTTATGTTAAGGAATGTGGACTTGTGGCAGCACGTTGAATCCTTCATTACTCAGTTAATGAAAATCAAGGGCATCAATAGTCGCATAGGAAGGAATCAGGGTTAATCTGGAGACAATGGAAGGAAAGAAGGTAGGGAAGAAGTCCGTATAGAATCCTCCACCAGACATCACTTCCAAGTCCGCCGTTGATCGGTGAGGTTTCTTACCCCCTTCGATTTGTCGGCTGATCGATATCTGATGCTGGGCTGAGGGACGTATGGGTATGAGTGGAGTTAGCACTCGGCGATGTTGGTTGCTTAGTTCAATCGTCCTGCTGAGAGTTAATACTCCTATGAAGCGAGGAAAGTTAAGTGGGTATTACCCAGAGCCAAACTTACGGGGAATATTTATCCAACTAAACTATTCTCTGGACTCGAGTTCCACACACGGGGACCATCCTCTTTAAATTATGTTTGTATCATTCATTGTAAGATGTTCCTTATGGTGCATAAATACATTTTCCAAACCTCGTAGAAAAAAAAAGTTGACGGAATTCAAGGGACAAAAGATTTTGAATTTGATGGACGATTTACGAAAACAAGACTCCTGCTTTTTTAAAATAAATTCCATGTCTCTAAGGTCATTTGACTTTTGCCAATTTTGTTAATTCCAGAGGACGTCTTTATTACCGTTTTCTTAAAAAATTCATCACTCGTTTCAAACAAAGGAGACTTCGACAGAGTAATCCGTTACTCACCAAGTAAAGGCAGAATTAAATTGGTGGTACTAAGCCACATTATCAACCTCTTTACAATTGACCGATTACCAATTTTTTAGAAAGGATGCAACAGATTTGGGCTAGGATACTTAATTGGACAACAGTTTTATATGTTGGTCAACTGGTCTCAGAGACAAGGGAGATGGCATTCGAATCTAATAGAGATGAACGCTGTCTATCTGTCAATAAAGCGACAATCACATTGTCTTCTTAAACGTTCACATTCTTCTACAGACCAACAATCAGACTTTAGTTTCTTACATTCAGAAAAAGGGAAGCACTAGATCCTTAACTTTACTTTTCATCTGGGAATAACTCTATCAGCGGCTTATCTCCCTGGGAGATACAATGGCGTAGCAGATAACTTATTCAGGAAGTGATTACTTCTAGAGTGGCATTTAACAACCACATCCACAGAACAAATATTTTAATGATGGGGTATTCCAGAAGTTGACCTCCTAGCCTTATACCAAGAGCTTTAGCGTCCACCTCAGTGTAGAATTAGTAGATACGTATGTAGATATGTAATACAGATGTTTAGATTTAAACAATAGATTTTTCAATATTTCTCATTAAAATTGTTAATAGCACAGTTGGTTTCAGAACTCAAAGATATGGTTGTGTGAATAATAATTCCAAATGGAGCATTCCTCCTTCAATTAAGACTCAAGCATAAAGATGACGCGGTGAGGCAATCCAGAATATTCGATAAGCCCACACCAAACGGCGGGAAGATAATAATGATAGTGCGATTCCAAAACAATGACCTTGTTCTCACAGTAGGACATAAACAGTCATTTATGAAGCAAATTTTCAATTAGCATGAATCAGATAATGCGATATTCAAATGACCCCTAAAAGTACAATATCACAACAAAGCGAATGATAATGATCTCTAATAACTGTTCCTCAGAATAAATTTCAACCGATTTAAAACTCCGAACCATAATGTCTTTAATCATCGATCAGCCGCAAAATGAATAATAATGTGCCCAAATAATTCGATTCATAGTACAAAAGTCAGCACTTTAAATTTGAAAATTAATAACTGCACTTAGAGGCAACGCAGAATACTTAAATACAATAAGTCATTTCATATAAAATTTAAAATTGCGACAACTTGCGAGTAATTCCATTTTTACATCACATAAATTTATAAGGATTCAAATCTTTTACATTAACAGTCACTTGAAGAAACTAAAGCTCCGTTATAAACCAAGTTTATAAACTCTAAAAACATTGAAATTGACGCGGCAAAATCAAGAAAATTTAATAAATTCAAAGGACATTGATGAAATTCGTAAATGCGTTTTACGACTATGTTGACTTGTTGACTGGCAGAAATGTCCAAAGTTTACATTTATAATTTATTAAAACTAGGTGCGAATTCTGTCCATTTCATGGACACTTTGCTTCCAAGGAAGCAAGATAATTTGCTTCCTCATAGAGGAAGCAATAAATTTATTTATAATATAAAAAATAATAATTTAATTAATTTAATTTAATTTAATTTTTTCCACTATACTACATTTTTGTTGAAGGAAAATGAATGGACAATGAAAAAATTTAAGAAATTATAACAAATCAATGAAATTTATTATTTTTTTAAGAAAAAAAAGCAATAATGTTCTAAACAATTAAAGGTAAGTTACTTAATTTTGAATAGCATATTCGTTTTTTAAAATAGAATTTTTTGTTTTAAAAAGGAACTGTGGTAAAAAAATAATAATTGTTAGAAATTTTTTGGCAAAAAAAAAGAGATTTTTCGATGAAAAAAAATGAAAAATCATGAATTATTACGTGGGTTTTTAGTCAATTATTTTTAGTCAATTCATTTTGATACAAGGAATATGATTCTTTTAATTCATTTGTTTGAATTTTTAGCAAGAAATTTTTTTTTGTCAAAACACGAGATTTTTCAATAAAAAAAAATTAAAAATTATGAATTAATACGTGAGTTTTTAGTCAAATATAAAAGTTATATAGGTCACTCGATTTGTTTTGAGACAAGGAATATGATTTTGTAATTCGTTTGATTGGATTTTTAGCATGAAAATTTTTTTTGTCAAATCGCGAGATTTTTCGATGAAAAAAAATGAAAAATCATGAATTATTACGTGGGTTTTTAGTCAATTATTTTTAGTCAATTCGTTTTGATACAAGGAATATGATTCTTTTAATTCATTTGTTTGAATTTTTAGCAAGAAATTTTTTTTTGTCAAAACACGAGATTTTTCAATAAAAAAAAATTAAAAATTATGAATTAATACGTGAGTTTTTAGTCAAATATAAAAGTTATATAGGTCACTCGATTTGTTTTGAGACAAGGAATATGATTTTGTAATTCGTTTGATTGGATTTTTAGCATGAAAATTTTTTTTGTCAAATCGCGAGATTTTTCGATGAAAAAAAATGAAAAATCATGAATTATTACGTGGGTTTTTAGTCAATTATTTTTAGTCAATTCGTTTTGATACAAGGAATATGATTTTGTAATTCGTTTGATTGAATTTTTAGCATGAAAAAAATTTCCAAAAACGAGATTTTTTGATGAAAAAAACTGAAAAATCATGAATTATTACGTGAGTTTTTGGTCAATTATATACTTTATATAGGTCAATCGATTCGTTTTGAAACAAGAAATATGATTTTTTCATTCATTTGTCTGAATTTTTAGCATGAAAAATTTTTTTGCCAAAAAACGATATTTTTCGATGAAAAAAGGTGCTCAAAAAAATTTGATTGGGTATTTTCAAAAATCCCTGTGTCCAAATTTAGATATTTGTGAGCTTCATATGTCATCCAAATTTTATTAAAATCCGTTGAAGCGTTCTCGAGATATCCTGGCGACAAAAAATTTACCACATACACACACACACACACACATCCGGACATTTTCTCAGGAATGAAAAGTTGAACTTTTCAGATGAAACTGAATCGATTTACACTATTTTTGGAAAATCGAAAATCTTAACGATCACAACGCTTCCTCTATGAGGAAGCAATAAATGTCAAGAAATTTACTGTGAACTTCATTTCTTTTAGAATCTCGAAAAGAACTCAGATAAGATCGTTTTAGCATTTGGGTCATTGAATTTTTTCTGGCTGATTAAAAGTTATATATTTTTTAATTAATAACTTTTATAATATTAGTTAACCTGTTCGAAAATAACGTAAATTTCACTTGGAGCCACACATATGTTAAATAAAATTTATTTATTTTTTTAGAGAAAATGAAACAGAATTTTTTAAAAATTATAGGGTCAGTTAGGGTAATTCCGAACAAAATTCTTAATTTTCACGAATATTTTATTTTAAAAGGCAATGCTTTCGGTTTTCTTTTGCATTAACTTGTTACTATACTTCTCTAGAATAATTGCACTTGAACAAATATTAAGAGAATTATCTTAAGGTTGGTAAAAAAAGATTTCTGAGCTCGCTGAAAATTAATCAAAAATCAGACTTTTATATTTAAAAATGGCGGACAAAATACCCCTATGATGGAGCTCAGCCTATTTATCCTGAAAGTTTGGAAATTGTCAGAAATGTGTAATTTTATGAAGAAATTTTTTTAAAACCTTCAATAAATTCTTATTTTGAAATTATTTTTATAAAAATTTAATTCACTAACATATTTAGAAAAACTGTATGTACTCACATCCTGAATATTTGCCTCAGCATCTCCGGGGAATCCCCCACCAATGTCAATAAGGCACACTTCATTACATCCCATTAATTTTGCATAATCGATTAAATTATTGCAAATCTTAATTCCTCGACTGTAGGCTGTTAATTCTCTACAAGGGGTACCGACATGGAAACTGAATCCGTGCAAATGAAGTCCCAATTTTTTCGTTAAATTAATTAATTCTTTTGCTTCGTGGTTCGGGTCACAACCGAATTTGTTGCCTAAATTTATATCCGATAGTTTTGCGTCGCAACGTATTCGAATCACTATTCTACAAAAGATTTATTAAAAAGACAATTTAATTCCCAATATAATTAATTGAAAACATCCTTAATGTATATATATACATATATATTCAATAAAAAACGAGTTAAAAAGTAATTACTCACTTTGCTTCTGGAAATAGATTCTTAATTTTATGTAATTCATTTGGATTATCAGCTGTCATTCTTTTAATTCCGACTTTTTTAGCATACTTGATATGTGAAGGGAATTTTACCGGATGAGCAAAAATTATCCTTTCTCCAGTCACTCCACACTCCATAACTTGCATTATTTCTTGCTTAAATTAAAATAAATGCAAAATAAAAAATACATTTTTTTATGAAGTGGTTTAGTTTTTATTAGCTTTAATTAATAAAATTTTGTTTTGGATTGTGAGGAAATAAAAAATGTGATTTGCAATGAAATACCCAAATTAAATTTTTTAAGAAAAAATTAAAATTAAATTTCTTTAAACCATTAGAACTCATAATTGAATAAAAATTGAAGATTTTTGACATTTAGGAAAGATTTAGAGAAATGAGGTATATGATTTTTATTTATATTTATGATTGTGATTTATAAGAAAAAATAATACATGTTGACTTAGAGGATTGATGATTATTTCTCATCAATAATTATTTATTATTAACACTTAAAACTAAAAATATGAAAATTGGAAAATCGTAAAAAATAGAATTCGAAGTACAAATACTGTTGGAAATTTCATATCATTTTTGAATTTTTTTATAATAAAAAAGTACGTATAAAAACAAAAATTTGAAGATTAAAATTGATTATTATTAGCATTTAGAAAAAAAGTATAAAGTAATATATTTAAAAATTGTTAGTAAAAAAAATATCTCATTTATTGAAAAAATTACAAAAGTCGCTTTTATGAAATAAATAAAAAAAATAAAATTAAACTGATTCCACGGAATACATGAAAAATTTAATGATTTTGAATTAAAAATTATAATTATTAAGTACTGTAATTTTTTTTATTCAGTTTCTTGTTTTTAAAGAATCGGATAATTAAGCAGACTATTACAATTACGGAAACAGTTTCCAAGTAATAAACGGAATTAATTAAATCAGAAAAAAGTATTAGTTTCGAACTGGTAATTATTCTGTTTCTTTTTATCGACAATTTTTTTTAAACTCACCAATGAAGCACAATCAAAATTTCCATTCAGTGCGGCTAAAGTTTTAATAACAATTGGATTTGAATTGCATTTCACGGCTGAAATTATAATTTATAATTAATAATATTTCGTGATGATTTAGAGAATTTTTTTTTTTTTAATACGCACCAAAATGCGGAGTCACTCTCGGAATTTCTTTTAACCACATTTTATGTTTTTTTATTACATCACTAACATTGAAAACAAAAAAGGAGTCTTCGTCTTTTTGAAGTTTACTTATTTTTTTAATAATTTCTACATCGGTCATAGAATCGTCTACAATTTCTACGTCTGTAACCTGTGACCAACTCATTTTGTTGATAAGAGTTTTTTTTTTAAAGAAGGAAAAATAACGGAAAGTATGATGGTAGTTAATGAACAACTGAGCCTTCTTGAGATGCAACGCTTTGTTTTTGATAAAATGTTTTTCCCCCTGAATTCACAAGGGACACTCGAGGTTTGTGTTTCTTCGATTCTGATTGGTTCTAAGATTTCTGCAATTACCAAAGCATTTTTTAATTTTCAATTCTGACTTAGAAAATCACAAGTGTCTCATGAATTGTGCAAAAGATTGCCTGTTCTTCATTATATCCTTTTTTTCTTTCTGTTAATAGAGTAATTCGAAAGACAAAACTCATTTACTGAAATTATTTATTTCCATTATTCCTATTATCACATCAAAGAAGACTTGATTATCTTTTTAAAACGAGATCTGATGCTACACAGCTTTTAAATATTTGTGTTTAACATTCATTCTCCTGCAGAGATTATTTTACTACTGAACAAAGATTTATTTTGATACTGACAAAGATTTATTTTACCTTTTATATATTTCTGTCTGCTCAAATATATAATTATATATGTTTTGTGCGATAATTTTTTGTTAAACCTTGATTCCTTATTCTTTAGGGATTAACCGGTTTTAGCGTAAATTGCAAAATTTATTTCCGAATTGAACATAAATTTGAATTTTTATTATTGGTATTTGTTTTTTATGTGTGCTTTCGATAAAAAAGTAATTAATTTTACATTATTAAAATTTCCGTTTATGTCTGTTCATTTAAATCATTCAGTTTATCGTTATTTCATTAATGAAATTTCATTGATTTGAATGTTTTTTCGAAGCAGGCATTTTTAAGGGCATGTGATGGAGAATGACGTCACTGGTATAGACAAAATTTGTCCGTAACTTTTCTTTTAAAATATTAAATATTTTGTCATGAAACTTGGTAGAATTATTTAAAATTAAGGTCTCTTTGACTCAAGTTTGTTTGAATTTCGGCTCAAAATTGATTTTTAAACAATTTCCTGTTTTTCGAAAATTTTCGAAAAATTATTTTTGAGCAAAAACCCAAACAAACTCGGGTTAGAAAAACCTTCCTAATGATATTTTAAGTAATTCTACCAAGTTTTGTGACAAAATATTCATGAGCTTAACCTTTGTCAGGAAAAATTATGTAGATGAAATAATTTACATATTTCTATTTTTATAAATTTGTATCAAGAATTTTATCCGTCAGATATTTAAAATTTTTATAAAGACAAAGGAGTACGCATTTATAAGGCCATTAACCGATATAAAAATAAATGCGAATATTTTGGTCTTATATCTAAATTTATTTTGTTTTAATTTTCAAATTCCACTAATATTTCTCTAAATTAACAAAAAGATTTCGATTTATTATTAACAAATAACAAAATTTGTTTCTTTATTGAAAAACATTAATTATTTTAAATTCCTTTTTTATTTTACATAATATTTTTAAAATTTATGTTTCTTAATTCATTTTTATATTTATAAAATTTCTAAATTTATTTTGTTTCAATTTTAAAATGCCACTAATTGAGAAAAAAATTTCTCTAAACAACAAAAACATTTCGTGTTTGTCAGTGTTAAAATGTCTCAAGAAAATAAGAGAAAGGATTATGATAATAAAAACTCATCAACAAAAAAATAAAAAAATTAAACTTATTTATGATCTAACATTTTCGACATCCGAATTTCTGGAAAAAATATTCTAATTAATGATAAATTTGCGTAAACAATTTTCTTGAAAAAAGTATTATAATTAAATATAATAATTTTATTATTTACAGATCAGTAATCTGTTATATTGATCAAGTTGAAAAAATTCAAACTCTTTTAGCGACAAATTATACTAAAGAATCCATTTTATTTAAATTTCTAATTAATAAAAACAATGGTACAACAATTTTTTGTACTTCCTGGAATGATAACGTAACGCATTTTTCATCTTTAATAAAACTTAAAAGATTACAAAAATTAAAACCATATTACATAATTTAAATAATTTTTTTTTTATTTAATTTTTTTTAATTAAATCTTTCATAATTTTAGAAAATTATCTTTGAAAATTTAACTGTGAAATTTTCGACAGTTTATAACCAAGGAAATCTGCAATATGAATTTCTTCTAAAAAATTATACAAAAATTACGGATTTAGAAGGATTTAAAATTTTACACAGCGATAAAACAATAAAAGAAATAAATTTTGACATAACAGAAGTATTACAAACCACAGGGTGGATCAAAATTACAGGCTATTTAAGAGACGAATTTTTTTATTAATTATTATAATTTTCAATATTCCGGTAGTATAACAAACGGAAAAATAAAATTAATTGTATCAATTTCTAATTTCATAGAAGAAATCAAATTTAATCAAGGTCAAAAATTAAATGTCACTGGATTTCTCTCACATCTATATTTATAAGTATATACAGGGTGTCCGGAAAGTCTGGAAACGGTCAAATATCTCGGAAACTATTAATTTTAGAAAAAAAAGTTTTAAACAAAAGTTGTGCAGTAATAAAAAATCTATTATGTGAAGTTTTAAGAAAAGGGGCCCGGGGCCCAATGTAAGGCCCAAGGAAGAAAAAGTTGTTTTTTGTACCAAAAATCATTAACTTTCAACTGAATATTAATAATGCCGGTGATTTTACGAAACCAGGCATGTGTGACACATGCCCAAAATATTGGGCCCAAGGCCCAATGTAACATTAAGGGTACATTATGTGCCTCTCGTAAATCTGTTTAATTGCCATAAAGTCAATATTGCATTCCGCATAATTTTCCAAACAAATAATCAGAGTTGTGTACCATGCAAAATATTCTTGGGCCTCAGGCCCAATGTAAGAACCCAGGTGAAATGAATAATTTCGGTAAAAGAAATCTCAAAATTTTTAGTGAATATTTTCGGTCATCGTGATTCTTTGAACTACTACATGTGTGATACATACCCAACATATTGGGCCCAAGGCCCAATCTGACATACTGGATCAATTACGTGCATTTCGTAAATAAGTTTAATTACCATAAAGTCAATATTGCATTCCACATAATTATCCAAACAAACAATCAGAGTTGTGTACGACAAAAAAATATTCTTGGGCCATGGGCCCAATGTAAGACCCAAGGTAAAATCAATGTTTTCGGTAAATAAGATCTCCAAATTTAAAGTAAATATTTTCTGTCCTCATGATTCCTTAAACTAGGATATGTGTGATACATACCCAACGAATTGGGTTAAAGGCCCAACCTGACATCCTGAATAAATTCCGTTCATCACGTAAATAAGTTTCATTAACCTAATCACGATAATGCGATTTGCAAAAATTTCCAAACAAATATTCAGCATTGGGTACCACTTAATAATATTCTTGGGCAATGTGCCCAATGTAAGACCCAAGGTCAAATCAACGTTTTCAGTAAATGTGATTTTAAAATTTTTAGAGAATATTTGCTGTCATCGTGATTCCTTGAACAAAGATATGTGTGATACATACCCAACACATTGGACCCCAGGCCCAATATGACATCCTGGATAAATTACGTGCATTTCCAAACTTCTAATAAATTTAAGATCAGCATACAGTATTTTTCAATCAATTAGTCTAACACAAAAAAATGTTTAGACTCAGAAAAATTACTGACAGCATTAGGTGGAGAAAATTTGTAGAGGGGGTGGATTTTAGGGGATGATCAAGGTAGGTCATCACTTCTCATCAATCTTAGATGACCAACAAATATTTTCCAATCAATTAACATGACCCAAAAAAATTATTGCGCTCAGAAAAATAACTGAGAGTGTTAGGTGTAGAC
This sequence comes from Ganaspis brasiliensis, assembly GCA_037103525.1. NCBI lineage: Eukaryota > Metazoa > Arthropoda > Insecta > Hymenoptera > Figitidae > Ganaspis > Ganaspis brasiliensis. The sequence continues at coordinate 36,297 of JAZKLR010000159.1, read as the reverse complement.
AATTTGTACAGAGGGTGAATTTTAGGGGATGATCAAGGTAGGTCATCACTTCTCAACAATCTTAGACGACCAACAAATCAATTAACAATCAATTAACATGACCCAAAAAAATGTTTACGCTCAAAAAATTACTGAGAGCATTAGGTGGAGAAAATTTGTAGAGAGGGTGGATTTTAGGGAATGATCAAGGTAGGTCATCACTTCTCATCAATCTTAGATGACCAACAAATATTTTCCAATCAATTAACATGACCCAAAAAAATTATTGCGCTCAGAAAAATAACTGAGAGTGTTAGGTGTAGACAATTTGTACAGGGGGTGAAATTTAGGGGTTGATCTAGGTAGGTCATCACTTCTCATCAATCTTAGATGAACAACAAATATTTCCCAATCAATTAACATGACCAAAAAAATGTTTGCTTTCAGAACAATTACTAAGAGCGTTACGTGTAGATAATTTGTACAGGGGGTGAATTTTAGGGGATGATCAAGGTAGGTCATCACTTTTCATCAATCTTAGATGATCAACAAATAGTTCTCAATCAGTTAGCATCACCCAAAAAAATGTTTACGCTCAAAAAAATTACTGAAAGCATTAGGTGAAGAAAATTTGTAGAGGGGGTGGATTTTAGGGGATGATCAAGTTAGGTCATCACTTCTCATCAATTATAGATTACCAACAAATATTTTCCAATCAATTATCATCACCCAAAAAAATGTTTGCGCTCAGAAAAATTACGAAATGCGTTAGGTGTAGATAATTTGTACAGGGGGTGAATTTTAGGGGATGATCAAGGTAGGTCATCACTTCTCATCAATCTTAGATGAACAACAAATCAATTAACAATCAATTAACATGTCCCAAAACAATGTTTACGCTCAAAAATATTACTGAGAGCATTATGTGGAGAAAATTTGTAGAGGGGGTGGATTTTAGGGGATGATCAAGTTAAGTAATCACTTCTCATCAATCTTAGATAATCAACAAATATTTTTCAATCAATTAGCATCACCCAAAAAAATGTTTGAGATCAGAAAAATCACTAAGAGCGTTAGGTGTTGATAATTTGTGCAGGGGGTGAATTTTAGGGGATGATCAAGGTAGGTCATCACTTCTCATTAATCTTAGATAAACAACAAATCAATTAATAATCAATTAACATGACGCAAAAAAATGTTTACGCTCAAAAATATTACTGAGAGCATTAGGTGGAGAAAATTTGTAGAGGGGGTGGATTTTAGGGGATGATCAAGTTAAGTAATCACTTCTCATCAATCTTAGATGATCAAAAAATATTTTTTAATCAATTAGCATCACCCAAAAAAATGTTTGAGATCAAAAAAATTACTGAGAGCGTTAGGTGTTGATAATTTGTGCAGGGGGTGAATTTTAGGGGATGATCAAGGTAGGTCATTACTTCTCATCAATCTTAGATGACCAACAAATATTTTTGAATCAATTAACATGACCCAAAAAAATGTTTACGCTCAAAAAAATTACTGAGAGCTTTAGGTGGAGAAAATTTGTAGAGGGGGTGGATTTTAGGGGATGATCAAGGTAGGTCATCACTTCTCATCAATCTTAGATAACCAACAAATATTTTCCAATCAATTAACATGAACCAAAAAAATGATTGCGCTCAGAAAAATAACTGAGAGCGTTAGGAGTTGATAATTTGTGCAGGGGGTAAATTTTAGGGGATGATCAAGGTAGGTCATTACTTCTCATCAATCTAAGATGACCAACAAATATTTTTGAATCAATTAACATGACCCAAAAAAATGTTAACGCTCAAAAAAATTACTAAGAGCATTTGGTGGAGAAAATTTGTAAAGGGGGTGGATTTTAGGGGATGATCATGGTAGGTCATCACTTCTGATCAATCTTAGATAACCAACAAATATTTTCCAATCAATTAAGATGACCCAAAAAAATGATTGCGCTCAGAAAAATTTCTAAGAGCGTTACGTGTAGATAATTTTACAGGGGGTGAATTTTATTGGATGATCAAGGTAGGTCATCACTACTCATCAATCTTAGATGACCAACAAATATTTTTGAATCAATTAACATGTCCCAAAAAAATGATTGAACTCAGAAAAATAACTGAGAGTGTTAGGTGTAGACAATTTGTACAGGGGGTAAAATTTAGGGGTTGATCTAGGTAGGTCATCACTTCTCATCAATCTTAGATGAACAATAAATATTTCCCAATCAATTAACATGACCAAAAAAAATGTTTGCGTTCAGAAAATTTACTAAGAGCGTTACGTGTAGATAATTTGTACAGGGGGTGAATTTTAGGGAATGATCAAGGTAGGTCGTCACTATGATTGATGAGAAGTGATGACCTAAGTTAATCATCCCCCAAAATCCACCCCCTCTACAAATTTTCTCCACCTAATGCTCTCAGTAATTTTTTTGAGCGTAAACATTTTTTTGGGTGATGCTAACTGATTGACAAATATTTGTTGTTCATCTAAGATTGATAAAAAGTGATGACCTAAGTTGATCATCCCCAAAAATCCACCCCCTCTACAAATTTTCTCCACCTAATGCTCTCAGTAATTTTTTTCAGCGTAAAATTTTTTTTGGGTCATGTTCAGTGATTGGCAAATATTTGTTGATCATCTAAGTTTGATGAAAAGTGATCAATCCTACCTTGATCATCCCCTAAAACTTACCCCCTGTACAAATTATCTACACCTAACGCTCTTAGTAATTTTTTTGTGCGCAAACATTTTTTTGGGTGATGATAATTGATTGAAAAATATTTGTTGGTCATCTAAGATTGATGAGAAGTGATGATCTACCTTGATCATCCCCTAAAATTTACCCCCTGTACAAATTATCTACACTTAACGCAGTTAGTAATTTTTCAGAGCGCAAACATTTTTTTGGGTGATGATAATTGATTGGAAAATATTTGTTGGTAATCTATGATTGATGAGAAGTGATGACCTAAGTTGATAATCCCCCAAAACCCACCCCCTCTACAAATTTTCTCCACCTAATGCTCTCAGTAATTTTTTTGAGCGTAAACATTTTTTTGGGTGATGCTAACTGATTGACAAATATTTGTTGATCATCTAAGATTGATGAAAAGTGATTACCTACCTTGATCATCCCCTAAAATTCACCCCCTGTACAAATTATCTAGACGTAACGCTCGTAGTAATTTTTCTGAACACAAACATTTTTTTCGGTCATGTTAATTGATTGGGAAATATTTGTTGTTCATCTAAGATTGACGAGAAGTGATGACCTACCTAGTACAACCCCTAAATTTTACCCCCTGTACAAATTGTCTACACCTAACACTCTCAGTTATTTTTCTGAGCGCAATAATTTTTTTGGGTCATGTTAATTGATTTGAAAATATTTGTTGGTCATCTAAGATTGATGAGAAGTGATGACCTACCTTGATCATCCCCTAAAATTCACACCCTGTACAAATTATCTACACCTAACACTATCATTTATTTTTCTGAGCGCATTTATTTTTTTGATTTATGTTAATTGATTGGGAAATATTTGTTGTTCATCTAAGATTGATGAGAAGTGATGACCTAACTTGATCATCCCCTAACATTCGCCCCGCGTACAAATTATCTACACCTAACGCATTTAGTAATTTTTCTGAGCGCAAACATTTTTTTGGGTAATGATAATTGATTGGAAAATATTTGTTGGTAATCTATGATTGATGAGAAGTGATGACCTAAGTTGATCATCCCCTAAATTCCACCCCCTCTACAAATTTTTTCTACCTAATGCTCTTAGTAATTTTTTTGAGCGTAAACATTTTTTTGGGTGATGCTAACTGATTGAGAAATATTTGTTGGTCATCTAAGATTGATGAGAAGTGATGGCCTACCTCGATCATCCCCTAAAATTCACCCACTGTAAAATTTATCTACACCTAACACTCTCAGTTATTTTTCTGAGCGCAATCATTTTTGTGGGTCATGTTAATTGATTGTTAATTGATTTGTTGTTCATCTAAGAATGATGAGAAGTAATGACCTAACTTGATCATCCCCTAAAATTCACCCCCTGTACAAATTATCTACACGTAACGCTCTTAGTAATTTTTCTGAACGCAATCATTTTTTTGGGTCATGTTAATTGATTGGAAAATATTTGTTGGTAATCTATGATTAATGAGAAGTGATGACCTTACTTGATCATCCCCTAAAATCCACCCCCTCTACAAATTTTCTCCACCTAATGCTCTCAGTAATTTTTTTGAGCGTAAACATTTTTTTGCGTGATGCTAACTGATTGCGAAATATTTGTTGATCATCTAAGATTGATGAGAAGTGATGACCTACCTTGATCATCCCCTAAAATTCACCCCCTGTACAAATTATCTACACCTAACGCTCTTAGTAATTTTTCTGAACGCAATCATTTTTTTGGGTCATGTTAATTGATTGGAAAATATTTGTTGGTAATCTATGATTGATGAGAAGTAATGACCTAACTTGATCATCCCCTAAAATCCACCCCCTCTACAAATTTTCTCCACCTAATGCTGTCAGTAATTTTTTTGAGCGTAAACATTTTTTTTGGTGATGCTAACTGATTGAGAAATATTTGTTGGTCATCTAAGATTGTTGAGAACTGATGACCTACCTTGATCATCCCCTAAAATTCACCCCCTGTACAAATTATCTACACGTAACGCTCTTAGTAATTTTTCTGAACGCAAACTTTTTTTTTGGTCATGTTAATTGATTGGGAAATATTTGTTGTTCATCTAAGATTGATGAGAAGTGATGACCTACCTAGATCAACCCCTAAATTTAACACCCTGTACAAATTGTCTACACCTAACACTCTTAGTTATTTTTCTGAGCGCAATCATTTTTTTGGGTCATGTTAATTGTTTGGAAAATATTTGTTGGTCATCTAAGATTGATGAGAAGTGATGACCTACCTTGATCATCCCCTAAAATCCAACCTCTCCACAAATTTTTAATTGATTTGTTGTACATCTAAGATTGATGAGAAGTGATGACCTAAGTTGATCATCCCCTAAAATCCACCCCCTCTACAAATTTTCGACACCTAATGCTCTCAGTAATTTTTTTGAGCGTAAAAATTTTTTTGGGTCATGTTCATTGATTGGCAAATATTTGTTGATCATCTAAGATTGATGAAAAGTGATCAATCCTACCTTGATCATCCCCTAAAATTTACCCCCTGTACAAATTATCTACACCTAACACTCGTAGTTATTTTTCTGAGCGCAAACATTTTTTTGGGTGATGATAATTGATTGAAAAATATTTGTTGGTCATCTAAGATTGATGAGAAGTGATGATCTACCTTGATCATCCCCTAAAATTTACCCCCTGTACAAATTATCTACACCTAACACTCTTAGTTTTTTTTCTGAGCGCAAACATTTTTTTGGGTGATGATAATTGATTGAAAAATATTTGTTGGTAATCTATGATTGATGAGAAGTGATGACCTAAGTTGATAATCTTCCAAAACCCACCCCCTCTACAAATTTTCTCCACCTAATGCTCTCAGTAATTTTTTTGAGCGTAAACATTTTTTTGGGTGATGCTAACTGATTGAGAAATATTTGTTGGTCATCTAAGATTGTTGAGAACTGATGACCTACCTTGATCATCCCCTAAAATTCACCCCCTGTACAAATTATCTACACGTAACGCTCTTAGTAATTTTTCTGAACGCAAACTTTTTTTTTGGTCATGTTAATTGATTGGGAAATATTTGTTGTTCATCTAAGATTGATGAGTAGTGATGACCTACCTTGATCATCCAATAAAATTCACCCCCTGTACAAATTATCTACACCTAACGCTCTTAAAAATTTTTTTGAGCGTAAACATTTTTTTGGGTGATGCTAACTGATTGCGAAATATTTGTTAATCATCTAAGATTGATGAAAAGTGATGACCTACCTTGATCATCCCCTAAAATTCACCCCCTGTACAAATTATCTACACGTAACGCTCTTAGTAATTTTTCTGAACGCAAACTTTTTTTTGGTCATGTTAATTGATTGGGAAATATTTGTTGTTCATCTAAGATTGATGAGAAGTGATGACCTACCTAGATCAACCCCTAAATTTCACCCCCTGTACAAATTGTCTACACCTAACACTCTTAGTTATTTTTCTGAGCGCAATCATTTTTTTGGGTCATGTTAATTGATTTGGAAATATTTGTTGTTCATCTAAGATTGATGAGAAGTGATGACCTACCTAGATCAACCCCTAAAATTCACCCCCTGTACAAATTGTCTACACCTAACACTCTCAGTTATTTTTCTGAGCAAAATCATTTTTTTGGGACATGTTAATTGATTCAAAAATATTTGTTGGTCATCTAAGATTGATGAAAAGTGATGACCTACCTTGATCATCCCCTAAAATTCACCCCCTGTACAAATTATCTACACGTAACGCTCTTAGTAATTTTTCTGAACGCAAACATTTTTTTTTGTCATATTAATTGATTGGGAAATATTTGTTGTTCATCTAAGATTGATTTAGAAGTGATGACCTACCTAGATCAACCCCTAAATTTCACCCCCTGTACAAATTGTCTACACCTAACACTCTCAGTTATTTTTCTGAGCGCAATAATTTTTTTGGGTCATGTTAATTGATTGGAAAATATTTGTTGGTCATCTAAGATTGATGAGAAGTGATGACCTACCTTGATCATCCCCTAAAATTCACCCCCTGCACAAATTATCAACACCTAACGCTCTTAGTGATTTTTCTGATCTCAAACATTTTTTTGGGTGATGCTAATTGATTGAAAAATATTTGTTGATTATCTAAGATTGATGAGAAGTGATTACTTAACTTGATCATCCCCTAAAATCCACCCCCTCTACAAATTTTCTCCACATAATGCTCTCAGTAATATTTTTGAGCGTAAACATTGTTTTGGGACATGTTAATTGATTGTTAATTGATTTGTTGTTCATCTAAGATTGATGAGAAGTGATGACCTACCTTGATCATCCCCTAAAATTCACCCCCTGTACAAATTATCTACACCTAACGCATTTCGTAATTTTTCTGAGCGCAAACATTTTTTTGGGTGATGATAATTGATTGGAAAATATTTGTTGGTAATCTATAATTGATGAGAAGTGATGACCTAACTTGATCATCCCCTAAAATCCACCCCCTCTACAAATTTTCTTCACCTAATGCTTTCAGTAATTTTTTTGAGCGTAAACATTTTTTTGGGTGATGCTAACTGATTGAGAACTATTTGTTGATCATCTAAGATTGATGAAAAGTGATGACCTACCTTGATCATCCCCTAAAATTCACCCCCTGTACAAATTATCTACACGTAACGCTCTTAGTAATTGTTCTGAAAGCAAACATTTTTTTGGTCATGTTAATTGATTGGGAAATATTTGTTGTTCATCTAAGATTGATGAGAAGTGATGACCTACCTAGATCAACCCCTAAATTTCACCCCCTGTACAAATTGTCTACACCTAACACTCTCAGTTATTTTTCTGAGCGCAATAATTTTTTTGGGTCATGTTAATTGATTGGAAAATATTTGTTGTATATATCTATATCTATATATATATATATACAGGGTGTCCGGAAAGTCTGGAAACGGTCAAATATCTCAGAAAATATTAATTTTAGAAAAAAAAGTTTTAAACAAAAGTTGTGCAGAAATAAAAAATCTATTATGTGAAGTTTTAAAAAAAGGGGCCTGGGGCCCAATGTAAGGCCCAAGGGAGAAAAAGTTGTTTTTTGTACTAAAGATCATTAACTTTCAACGGAATATTAATAATGCCGGTGATTTTACGAATCCAGACATGTGTGACACATGCCCAAAATATTGGGCCCAAGGCCCAATGTAACATTAAGGGTACATTATGTGCCTCTCGTAAATCTGTTTAATTACCATAAAGTCAATATTGCATTCCGCATAATTTTCCAAACAAATAATCAGAATTGTGTACGACGAAGAAATATTCTTGGGCCTTGGGCCCAATGTAAGACACAAGATCAAACCAATGTTTTCGGTAAATAAGATCAGAAAGTTTTTAGTAAATATTTTCTGTCGTCGTGACTCCTTAAAATAGGACATGTGTGATACATACCCAACATTGTACCCAACATTGTCACATTGTGCCCAAGGCCCAATGTGACATCCTGGATAAATTGCGTGCATTTCGTCAATAGGTTTAATTACCTTAAAAGGTCAGCAATGCGCTCCACAAATTTTTCCAAACAAATAATCAGAGTTGTGTACCATGCAAAATATTCTTGGGCCTCAGGCCCAATGTAAGACCGCAGGTGAAATCAATGATTTCGGTAAAAGAAATCTCAAAATTTTTAGTGAATATTTTCGGTCATCGTGATTCTTTGAACTACTACATGTGTGATACATACCCAACATATTGGGCCCAAGGCCCAATCTGACATACTGGATCAATTACGTGCATTTCGTAAATAAGTTTAATTACCATAAAGTCAATATTGCATTCCACATAATTATCCAAACAAACAATCAGAGTTGTGTACGACAAAAAAATATTCTTGGGCCATTGGCCCAATGTAAGACCCAAGGTAAAATCAATGTTTTCGGTAAATAAGATCTCAAAATTTAAAGTAAATATTTTCTGTCCTCATGATTCCTTAAACTGCCCAATGTAAGACCCAAGGTCAAATCAACGTTTTCAGTAAATGTGATTTTAAAATTTTTAGAGAATATTTGCTGTCATCGTGATTCCTTGAACAAAGATATGTGTGATACATACCCAACACATTGGGCCCCAGGCCCAATATGACATCCTGGATAAATTACGTGCATTTCCAAACTTCTAATAAATTTAAGATCAGCATACAGTATTTTTCAATCAATTAGTCTAACACAAAAAAATGTTTAGACTCAGAAAAATTACTGACAGCATTAGGTGGAGAAAATTTGTAGAGGGGGTGGATTTCAGGGGATGATCAAGGTAGGTCATCACTTCTCATCAATCTTAGATGACCAACAAATATTTTCCAATCAATTAACATGACCCAAAAAAATTATTGCGCTCAGAAAAATAACTGAGAGTGTTAGGTGTAGACAATTTGTACAGAGGGTGAATTTTAGGGGATGATCAAGGTAGGTCATCACTTCTCAACAATCTTAGACGACCAACAAATCAATTAACAATCAATTAACATGACCCAAAAAAATGTTTACGCTCAAAAAATTACTGAGAGCATTAGGTGGAGAAAATTTGTAGAGAGGGTGGATTTTAGGGAATGATCAAGGTAGGTCATCACTTCTCATCAATCTTAGATGACCAACAAATATTTTCCAATCAATTAACATGACCCAAAAAAATTATTGCGCTCAGAAAAATAACTGAGAGTGTTAGGTGTAGACAATTTGTACAGGGGGTGAAATTTAGGGGTTGATCTAGGTAGGTCATCACTTCTCATCAATCTTAGATGAACAACAAATATTTCCCAATCAATTAACATGACCAAAAAAATGTTTGCTTTCAGAACAATTACTAAGAGCGTTACGTGTAGATAATTTGTACAGGGGGTGAATTTTAGGGGATGATCAAGGTAGGTCATCACTTTTCATCAATCTTAGATGATCAACAAATAGTTCTCAATCAGTTAGCATCACCCAAAAAAATGTTTACGCTCAAAAAAATTACTGAAAGCATTAGGTGAAGAAAATTTGTAGAGGGGGTGGATTTTAGGGGATGATCAAGTTAGGTCATCACTTCTCATCAATTATAGATTACCAACAAATATTTTCCAATCAATTATCATCACCCAAAAAAATGTTTGCGCTCAGAAAAATTACGAAATGCGTTAGGTGTAGATAATTTGTACAGGGGGTGAATTTTAGGGGATGATCAAGGTAGGTCATCACTTCTCATCAATCTTAGATGAACAACAAATCAATTAACAATCAATTAACATGTCCCAAAACAATGTTTACGCTCAAAAATATTACTGAGAGCATTATGTGGAGAAAATTTGTAGAGGGGGTGGATTTTAGGGGATGATCAAGTTAAGTAATCACTTCTCATCAATCTTAGATAATCAACAAATATTTTTCAATCAATTAGCATCACCCAAAAAAATGTTTGAGATCAGAAAAATCACTAAGAGCGTTAGGTGTTGATAATTTGTGCAGGGGGTGAATTTTAGGGGATGATCAAGGTAGGTCATCACTTCTCATCAATCTTAGATGACCAACAAATATTTTCCAATCAATTAACATGACCCAAAAAAATTATTGCGCTCAGAAAAATAACTGAGAGTGTTAGGTGTAGACAATTTGTACAGGGGGTGAAATTTAGGGGTTGATCTAGGTAGGTCATCACTTCTAAATCAATCTTAGATGAACAACAAATATTTCCCAATCAATTAATATGACAAAAAAAAATGTTTGCGTTCAGAAAAATTACTAAGAGCGTTACGTGTAGATAATTTGTACAGGGGGTGAATTTTAGGGGATGATCAAGGTAGGTCATCACTTTTCATCAATCTTAGATGACCAACAAATATTTTTGAATCAATTAACATGTCCCAAAAAAATGATTTTGCTCAGAAAAATAACTGAGAGTGTTAGGTGTAGACAATTTGTACAGGGGGTGAATTTTAGGGGTTGATCTAGGTAGGTCATCACTTCTCATCAATCTTAGATGAACAACAAATATTTCCAAATCAATTAACATGACCCAAAAAAATGATTGCGCTCAGAAAAATAACTAAGAGTGTTAGGTGTAGACAATTTGTACAGGGGGTGAAATTTAGGGGTTGATCTAGGTAGGTCATCACTTCTCATCAATCTTAGATGAACAACAAATATTTCCCAATCAATTAACATGACCAAAAAAAAGTTTGCGTTCAGAAAAATTACTAAGAGCGTTACGTGTAGATAATTTGTACAGGGGGTGAATTTTAGGGGATGATCAAGGTAGGTCATCACTTTTCATCAATCTTAGATGATTAACAAATATTTCGCAATCAGTTAGCATCACCCAAAAAAATGTTTACGCTCAAAAAAATTTTTAAGAGCGTTAGGTGTAGATAATTTGTACAGGGGGTGAATTTTATTGGATGATCAAGGTAGGTCATCACTACTCATCAATCTTAGATGAACAACAAATATTTCCCAATCAATTAACATGACCAAAAAAAAAGTTTGCGTTCAGAAAAATTACTAAGAGCGTTACGTGTAGATAATTTGTACAGGGGGTGAATTTTAGGGGATGATCAAGGTAGGTCATCAGTTCTCAACAATCTTAGATGACCAACAAATATTTCTCAATCAGTTAGCATCACCCAAAAAAATGTTTACGCTCAAAAAAATTACTGAGAGCATTAGGTGGAGAAAATTTGTAGAGGGGGTGGGTTTTGGAAGATTATCAACTTAGGTCATCACTTCTCATCAATCATAGATTACCAACAAATATTTTTCAATCAATTATCATCACCCAAAAAAATGTTTGCGCTCAGAAAAAAAACTAAGAGTGTTAGGTGTAGATAATTTGTACAGGGGGTAAATTTTAGGGGATGATCAAGGTAGATCATCACTTCTCATCAATCTTAGATGACCAACAAATATTTTTCAATCAATTATCATCACCCAAAAAAATGTTTGCGCTCAGAAAAATAACTACGACTGTTAGGTGTAGATAATTTGTACAGGGGGTAAATTTTAGGGGATGATCAAGGTAGGATTGATCACTTTTCATCAATCTTAGATGATCAACAAATATTTGCCAATCAATGAACATGACCCAAAAAAATTTTTACGCTCAAAAAAATTACTGAGAGCATTAGGTGTCGAAAATTTGTAGAGGGGGTGGATTTTAGGGGATGATCAACTTAGGTCATCACTTCTCATCAATCTTAGATGTACAACAAATCAATTAAAAATTTGTGGAGAGGTTGGATTTTAGGGGATGATCAAGGTAGGTCATCACTTCTCATCAATCTTAGATGACCAACAAATATTTTCCAAACAATTAACATGACCCAAAAAAATGATTGCGCTCAGAAAAATAACTAAGAGTGTTAGGTGTAGACAATTTGTACAGGGTGTTAAATTTAGGGGTTGATCTAGGTAGGTCATCACTTCTCATCAATCTTAGATGAACAACAAATATTTCCCAATCAATTAACATGACCAAAAAAAAAGTTTGCGTTCAGAAAAATTACTAAGAGCGTTACGTGTAGATAATTTGTACAGGGGGTGAATTTTAGGGGATGATCAAGGTAGGTCATCAGTTCTCAACAATCTTAGATGACCAACAAATATTTCTCAATCAGTTAGCATCACCAAAAAAAATGTTTACGCTCAAAAAAATTACTGACAGCATTAGGTGGAGAAAATTTGTAGAGGGGGTGGATTTTAGGGGATGATCAAGTTAGGTCATTACTTCTCATCAATCATAGATTACCAACAAATATTTTCCAATCAATTAACATGACCCAAAAAAATGATTGCGTTCAGAAAAATTACTAAGAGCGTTAGGTGTAGATAATTTGTACAGGGGGTGAATTTTAGGGGATGATCAAGGTAGGTCATCACTTCTCATCAATCTTAGATGATCAACAAATATTTCGCAATCAGTTAGCATCACGCAAAAAATGTTTACGCTCAAAAAAATTACTGAGAGCATTAGGTGGAGAAAATTTGTAGAGGGGGTGGATTTTAGGGGATGATCAAGTAAGGTCATCACTTCTCATTAATCATAGATTACCAACAAATATTTTCCAATCAATTAACATGACCCAAAAAAATGATTGCGTTCAGAAAAATTACTAAGAGCGTTACGTGTAGATAATTTGTACAGGGGGTGAATTTTAGGGGATGATCAAGTTAGGTCATTACTTCTCATCATTCTTAGATGAACAACAAATCAATTAACAATCAATTAACATGACCCACAAAAATGATTGCGCTCAGAAAAATAACTGAGAGTGTTAGGTGTAGATAAATTTTACAGTGGGTGAATTTTAGGGGATGATCGAGGTAGGCCATCACTTCTCATCAATCTTAGATGACCAACAAATATTTCTCAATCAGTTAGCATCACCCAAAAAAATGTTTACGCTCAAAAAAATTACTAAGAGCATTAGGTAGAAAAAATTTGTAGAGGGGGTGGAATTTAGGGGATGATCAACTTAGGTCATCACTTCTCATCAATCATAGATTACCAACAAATATTTTCCAATCAATTATCATTACCCAAAAAAATGTTTGCGCTCAGAAAAATTACTAAATGCGTTAGGTGTAGATAATTTGTACGCGGGGCGAATGTTAGGGGATGATCAAGTTAGGTCATCACTTCTCATCAATCTTAGATGAACAACAAATATTTCCCAATCAATTAACATAAATCAAAAAAATAAATGCGCTCAGAAAAATAAATGATAGTGTTAGGTGTAGATAATTTGTACAGGGTGTGAATTTTAGGGGATGATCAAGGTAGGTCATCACTTCTCATCAATCTTAGATGACCAACAAATATTTTCAAATCAATTAACATGACCCAAAAAAATTATTGCGCTCAGAAAAATAACTGAGAGTGTTAGGTGTAGACAATTTGTACAGGGGGTAAAATTTAGGGGTTGTACTAGGTAGGTCATCACTTCTCGTCAATCTTAGATGAACAACAAATATTTCCCAATCAATTAACATGACCGAAAAAAATGTTTGTGTTCAGAAAAATTACTACGAGCGTTACGTCTAGATAATTTGTACAGGGGGTGAATTTTAGGGGATGATCAAGGTAGGTAATCACTTTTCATCAATCTTAGATGATCAACAAATATTTGTCAATCAGTTAGCATCACCCAAAAAAATGTTTACGCTCAAAAAAATTACTGAGAGCATTAGGTGGAGAAAATTTGTAGAGGGGGTGGGTTTTGGGGGATTATCAACTTAGGTCATCACTTCTCATCAATCATAGATTACCAACAAATATCTTCCAATCAATTATCATCACCCAAAAAAATGTTTGCGCTCTGAAAAATTACTAACTGCGTTAAGTGTAGATAATTTGTACAGGGGGTAAATTTTAGGGGATGATCAAGGTAGATCATCACTTCTCATCAATCTTAGATGACCAACAAATATTTTTCAATCAATTATCATCACCCAAAAAAATGTTTGCGCACAAAAAAATTACTAAGAGCGTTAGGTGTAGATAATTTGTACAGGGGGTAAGTTTTAGGGGATGATCAAGGTAGGATTGATCACTTTTCATCAAACTTAGATGATCAACAAATATTTGCCAATCACTGAACATGACCCAAAAAAAATTTTACGCTGAAAAAAATTACTGAGAGCATTAGGTGGAGAAAATTTGTAGAGGGGGTGGATTTTTGGGGATGATCAACTTAGGTCATCACTTTTTATCAATCTTAGATGAACAACAAATATTTGTCAATCAGTTAGCATCACCCAAAAAAATGTTTACGCTCAAAAAAATTACTGAGAGCATTAGGTGGAGAAAATTTGTAGAGGGGGTGGATTTTGGGGGATGATTAACTTAGGTCATCACTTCTCATCAATCATAGTGACGACCTACCTTGATCATTCCCTAAAATTCACCCCCTGTACAAATTATCTACACGTAACGCTCTTAGTAAATTTTCTGAACGCAAACATTTTTTTTGGTCATGTTAATTGATTGGGAAATATTTATTGTTCATCTAAGATTGATGAGAAGTGATGACCTACCTAGATCAACCCCTAAATTTTACCCCCTGTACAAATTGTCTACACCTAACACTCTCAGTTATTTTTCTGAGTTCAATCATTTTTTTGGGACATGTTAATTGATTCAAAAATATTTGTTGGTCATCTAAGATTGATGAGTAGTGATGACCTACCTTGATCATCCAATAAAATTCACCCCCTGTAAAATTATCTACACGTAACGCTCTTAGAAATTTTTCTGAGCGCAATCATTTTTTTGGGTCATCTTAATTGATTGGAAAATATTTGTTGGTTATCTAAGATTGATCAGAAGTGATGACCTACCATGATCATCCCCTAAAATCCACCCCCTTTACAAATTTTCTCCACCAAATGCTCTTAGTAATTTTTTTGAGCGTTAACATTTTTTTGGGTCATGTTAATTGATTCAAAAATATTTGTTGGTCATCTTAGATTGATGAGAAGTAATGACCTACCTTGATCATCCCCTAAAATTTACCCCCTGCACAAATTATCAACTCCTAACGCTCTCAGTTATTTTTCTGAGCGCAATCATTTTTTTGGTTCATGTTAATTGATTGGAAAATATTTGTTGGTTATCTAAGATTGATGAGAAGTGATGACCTACCTTGATCATCCCCTAAAATCCACCCCCTCTACAAATTTTCTCCACCTAAAGCTCTCAGTAATTTTTTTGAGCGTAAACATTTTTTTGGGTCATGTTAATTGATTCAAAAATATTTGTTGGTCATCTAAGATTGATGAGAAGTAATGACCTACCTTGATCATCCCCTAAAATTCACCCCCTGCACAAATTATCAACACCTAACGCTCTCAGTAATTTTTTTGATCTCAAACATTTTTTTGGGTGATGCTAATTGATTAAAAAATATTTTTTGATCATCTAAGATTGATGAGAAGTGATTACTTAACTTGATCATCCCCTAAAATCCACCCCCTCTACAAATTTTCTCCACCTAATGCTCTCAGTAATATTTTTGAGCGTAAACATTTTTTTGCGTCATGTTAATTGATTATTAATTGATTTGTTGTTTATCTAAGATTAATGAGAAGTGATGACCTACCTTGATCATCCCCTAAAATTCACCCCCTGCACAAATTATCAACACCTAACGCTCTTAGTGATTTTTCTGATCTCAAACATTTTTTTGGGTGATGCTAATTGATTGAAAAATATTTGTTGATTATCTAAGATTGATGAGAAGTGATTACTTAACTTGATCATCCCCTAAAATCCACCCCCTCTACAAATTTTCTCCACATAATGCTCTCAGTAATATTTTTGAGCGTAAACATTGTTTTGGGACATGTTAATTGATTGTTAATTGATTTGTTGTTCATCTAAGATTGATGAGAAGTGATGACCTACCTTGATCATCCCCTAAAATTCACCCCCTGTACAAATTATCTACACCTAACGCATTTCGTAATTTTTCTGAGCGCAAACATTTTTTTGGGTGATGATAATTGATTGGAAAATATTTGTTGGTAATCTATAATTGATGAGAAGTGATGACCTAACTTGATCATCCCCTAAAATCCACCCCCTCTACAAATTTTCTTCACCTAATGCTTTCAGTAATTTTTTTGAGCGTAAACATTTTTTTGGGTGATGCTAACTGATTGAGAACTATTTGTTGATCATCTAAGATTGATGAAAAGTGATGACCTACCTTGATCATCCCCTAAAATTCACCCCCTGTACAAATTATCTACACGTAACGCTCTTAGTAATTGTTCTGAAAGCAAACATTTTTTTGGTCATGTTAATTGATTGGGAAATATTTGTTGTTCATCTAAGATTGATGAGAAGTGATGACCTACCTAGATCAACCCCTAAATTTCACCCCCTGTACAAATTGTCTACACCTAACACTCTCAGTTATTTTTCTGAGCGCAATAATTTTTTTGGGTCATGTTAATTGATTGGAAAATATTTGTTGGTCATCTAAGATTGATGAGAAGTGATGACCTACCTTGATCATTCCCTAAAATCCACCCTCTCTACAAATTTTCTCCACCTAATGCTCTCAGTAATTTTTTGAGCGTAAACATTTTTTTGGGTCATGTTAATTGATTGTTAATTGATTTGTTGGTCGTCTAAGATTGTTGAGAAGTGATGACCTACCTTGATCATCCCCTAAAATTCACCCTCTGTACAAATTGTCTACACCTAACACTCTCAGTTATTTTTCTGAGCGCAATAATTTTTTTGGGTCATGTTAATTGATTGGAAAATATTTGTTGGTCATCTAAGATTGATGAGAAGTGATGACCTACCTTGATCATCCCCTAAAATCCACCCCCTCTACAAATTTTCTCCACCTAATGCTGTCAGTAATTTTTCTGAGTCTAAACATTTTTTTGTGTTAGACTAATTGATTGAAAAATACTGTATGCTGATCTTAAATTTATTAGAAGTTTGGAAATGCACGTAATTTATCCAGGATGTCATATTGGGCCTGGGGTCCAATGTGTTGGGTATGTATCACACATATCTTTGTTCAAGGAATCACGATGACAGCAAATATTCTCTAAAAATTTTAAAATCACATTTACTGAAAACGTTGATTTGACCTTGGGTCTTACATTGGGCACATTGCCCAAGAATATTATTAAGTGGTACCCAATGCTGAATATTTGTTTGGAAATTTTTGCAAATCGCATTATCGTGATTAGGTTAATGAAACTTATTTACGTGATGAACGGAATTTATTCAGGATGTCAGGTTGGGCCTTTAACCCAATTCGTTGGGTATGTATCACACATATCCTAGTTTAAGGAATCATGAGGACAGAAAATATTTACTTTAAATTTGGAGATCTTATTTACCGAAAACATTGATTTTACCTTGGGTCTTACATTGGGCCCATGGCCCAAGAATATTTTTTTGTCGTACACAACTCTGATTGTTTGTTTGGATAATTATGTGGAATGCAATATTGACTTTATGGTAATTAAACTTATTTACGAAATGCACGTAATTGATCCAGTATGTCAGATTGGGCCTTGGGCCCAATATGTTGGGTATGTATCACACATGTAGTAGTTCAAAGAATCACGATGACCGAAAATATTCACTAAAAATTTTGAGATTTCTTTTACCGAAATTATTCATTTCACCTGGGTTCTTACATTGGGCCTGAGGCCCAAGAATATTTTGCATGGTACACAACTCTGATTATTTGTTTGGAAAATTATGCGGAATGCAATATTGACTTTATGGCAATTAAACAGATTTACGAGAGGCACATAATGTACCCTTAATGTTACATTGGGCCTTGGGCCCAATATTTTGGGCATGTGTCACACATGCCTGGTTTCGTAAAATCACCGGCATTATTAATATTCAGTTGAAAGTTAATGATTTTTGGTACAAAAAACAACTTTTTCTTCCTTGGGCCTTACATTGGGCCCCGGGCCCCTTTTCTTAAAACTTCACATAATAGATTTTTTATTACTGCACAACTTTTGTTTAAAACTTTTTTTTCTAAAATTAATAGTTTCCGAGATATTTGACCGTTTCCAGACTTTCCGGACACCCTGTATATATATATATAAATAAATATATATATAAATAAAAAAGAAATATATTTTTAAGATCACTTTACACTTTTACGCAAAGTATTTCAAAGATTACAAAAAATTGTACGTTTTATTTGAGGAACGAGAAAGGTTTGTCAACATTGTTTTATAATGACAGATGTAATCATAAAACTGTAAAAATCACCGTCTTCAGAGTAAATATCTGTTTGAAAACTACTGTACTATAATTCTATATATGTAAATTAAAAAAATACGTAATTATTTTATCATTTATTACAGTATTTATACATTAAATTAATTTTGGTATAAGAAAACCATTATTTTGTTTTACAGTAAAACTCAATTTTTTTCAAATCGGCCACGTAAAAGAATTTTAAAACCTATTGAAAAATGTTTGTTTTTCATCTAAGAATCATAATCAAAAAGAATTTTTAAGTACCAACTAATTTTTATTTAAGGACGTTTATACCCTCAAGCGGTTCTCATTCTATTGGACCATGATAGTCAATATTTTTTTAATTTTATTTCTTTTTATAATTTAGTTTCTAAATAGTATTTTGTAGTTAAAATCATTACACAAACGAAGTTTATTGAAAAAAACATTTTTTCCGTTGAAAATTTTAAGCTATTAAAACTTCTTCCTGATTATTTCCAAAAAGTGAAAAATTACTAACCTTGAATAACATTTTCTTAAGAACCGTACGGTAAATTAATTAAATATTGTTGTAAAAGTTGTATTATATTACAGTTTATAATATATTAGTTTTTATAAAAAATCTGTAGAACCGTGTTTTTTTAATTAATTAAAATATGTGATGCCCCGCGAGAGAAGGGACCTATCGTGGAAAAAATCAATTTTCATTTTTTTACACTAAAAGATCATTTTTGAGTTGTTCTTTCATTTCCATGTTTCAAAAAAAATTTTTATTAATTACACTTTTTGTTATAATGCTTCAAACCTAGACGTGCTAAGTGTATCGCATTTTTTGGATTTTCTTTGAACGACCGCCCTATGAAATTGGATTTTATTTATTTTAGTTTTTTTATGGCAATTGGTAGTTTTTGAGTTGCTTTTTGAGTTTCAAAAATTAAAATTTGATTCCTGCAATTAGTCTTCTTATTACGAAGCTTCAAACATAGGCATGTTAAGCGTCTCGATTTTTCTTCCTCCTCTTTGTCCGTCCGTCCTTTAAAGTTTGCTTTCTCAGCGATAGGTCCCTTCTCTCGCGGAGCGTCACATATAGTCATTTTGAGCGTTTTGTTACTGTTTCCATGTAAAAGTCCCAACTTTATAAATTTATATCTTAAAAACGGAACGGTAAAATTCAATAAAATTGTAACAGAACATGTAAAGTAATCCATTTAATATGTCATTAAAATTTTATAAGAATCTGTAGAAATTAGTTTTTTGGATAAACCACCTTAAACTTCCTTCTGGCGCACCGTGAGTTAGCTTTAAGATTCCAAAAAGTTTATATATTTTTTTTATTGAAAAATATTTAGAGGTCAGGTCGCTTCATTGATTTTCTTTCGGATCACCCTAAAAATATTTTTTAATTCAAGTGTAAATATTATGAAATTTATTTCAACTATCTACGATAATTTCATTATCGTTTTTATTTATCTTCAGCTTGAAAGAAGTTTTGGTTTTTTACCTTTGCAATTTTTCTTGTTTCAGCTCTTATTAAAATAATTACTTTGATGACGATACACTGTAGTAGACAATGGATGCCACCTCAGGAAAGTTTTCTGGGCGCAATCAATTTTTTACTTTTTTCTAGTCTTAGCGGATCGACTCTCTATCATTTTATAAATGCCATTTACGAGGGTCCTGGATATTTACCATTGAGGTGGATGCCGGTAAATATCAATTTATTATTTAATTTTTGTAAAAAATAGTATTTTTTCAGCATTAATAATGCCTTTAATATTACACAGTTTTATTTAAATTTTGTTCATTTTTATTGCATAAAAGAAATCAGTTTTGATTAATAACAATAGTAATTTTGATTAATAAAAAAATTAGTAAACAAAGAAATTAATTTTAATTATTGAAAGTTAGCAGTTTAATAAATACCAATAATTAGTTTATCAAAAAAAAGTTATTTAATGTTTTGTATTTTTTCATTAGGGGAGAGTGGCCATCAATGTACCAGTTTCTTCAATGAATTATTTCAATTTTCTCAGAAACAATGAAATAAAAATTCTCCTAATTTTAAATATAAATGAAGTTTGCGTAAACACACTACGTCTATAAATTTGAGAAATTTAGATTTATTCTTTACAGAGAAAACTGAAAAAAACTGTTTTTGATGCATTGAAGAAAAAATTTACCTAAAATACAAACACGTTTTTTAATTGAAATAAGACAATTTAAAAATAAATGTACTTACGATTTATTTTGTATCGGGCCTTAACTACAATATTCTAATGAGATAAAGATTTTGGAATATTGGATTAGGTTATAAAAAACCATTTTTGTTGCAAATGTCATGTTGATTCAATGTACCGGGGAACAATGAACCACCTAAAATTTCAGTGTATTTTCGATTTTCAGAGTGGTATGCCTGATTAAAAAACTAGGCATGCGTACAGCATGTTACAGCGATTGTTATCAGTACTCTTTTCAACATAGCAAAACTAAAATGCCGTTTTAGCTAGTTAACTTAAGTTTGAGGTATATTTATGTTATACATTATCAATTAAAAAGTGTTAAGTAATATTTTTTTATAGTATTTGATAAAAAATAAGTTTTTTTACAAAGTGAAAATGCAATATTATTATTGTTGAACATTTTTAGTGTTTTTATAGAGGTAGTTCATTGTGTACCCAGATTGTTGAAAATGAAAATAGCTTGTTAGTTTAGAAAAATCCTAAATTTTACTATTTAATTAAAGTAAATCGTGTATAATATGTGTGCATTACCTAGAGAAGTGTTGAAGTTTTATATTGATGCAAAGAAATGCTTGAAATTGGTGAAATTAAATAAGTACTATGACCTTGAAAAAAAATCCGGTACATTGATGGCCACTCTCCCCCACATTAAAATTTTTGCATTTAAATAATGTAGTTCTTAAGAGGTTTATTATTTAGTTTTCAGTTATAAATAAAAGCCTAATAATAATCTCCCTGAGATGTGTTAATGAAATTAACCTATATTTTAACTTATCAGTCGTTTTTGTTATTTAAATAAAATATTAATCAATTTAGTGCCGTGAAATTGTATTGATAAAAATGTTGTCTAAAGTCAAGATTTTTTTTACAGAATAATGAGGCTGATTGTCAATATCTACAATTTTGTTCAATTTGTCAAGGATATAAAGCACCACGATCGCATCATTGTAGAAGCTGTAAGTTTTTTAATTTAATTATTAATTAGAGTTTAAATTATAAATTTAATAAAAATTATATTACAAAAATTATTTATTATGAATTTTATATTTAATAAAAATTCATCACAAATTTCTCAACTTTGAGGCATTTTACAGAAAAATGGTTTAATCAGGGTGTCTACTAACCGGGAAGACCGGGAAATAACCGGGAAATAACCGGGAATTTAAATTGATCGGGAAAAACTGGGAATTATCCGGGAATTTTCCGTCAAACCGGGAATTTTCTTTCTGGGCTAATAAATTTAACGAATATATCAATTTGTTTTATAAATAAAGATAATAACTTTAATGCATTTTGAACCAATCTGATTATGCGTTTAAATTTTGTGTAATTATGCGACAATGAAAGACATTGAACATAAAAAAGTCAAATTATTATGAAAAAATGTAGATAGAACTTCAGTTTTTTTATTAGACCGTGCATTGCATATAGTTTATATAGTTATGGGCAATTCTATTGTGTGCTTTCAATTATCAATTATTTTCATCATATTTCAATTATTTACTTCGATATTCAATAATTCTCGGCTTTTTTCAATATTTTTTTTTTCAATTATCGATTACGTTCTTGAAGCTTCAATTCAATTCTTCAATTATTCAACTATTTTCAAAAATTCACAATTATTTTCTTCAACTGACAATTATTCTTTTCAAATTTCAATTATTTTCTTCAATTTTCAATTATTTTCTACAATTCTCAATTATTTTCTTCCATTTTGAATTATTTTCATTAATTTCAAATTCTTTCTTCATTTCTCAATTATTTTCTTCGATTTTCTACTATTTTCTTCAATTTTCAATTATTTTCATCAATTTCTAAATAATTTCTTCAATTCTGAAATATTTTCTACGATTTTCAATTATTTAAATCAATTTTTAATTATTTTCTTCAACTCTAAATTATTTTTTTCAATTGCTAATTATATGATTCAATTTTCAATTATTTTCTTCAATTTTCAATTATTTTCATCAATTTTTAATTATTTTCATCATATTTCAATTATTTACTTCGTTATTAAATAATTCTCGGCTTTTTTCAATATTTTTTTTTCAATTATCGATTAAAGCTTCAATTCAATTATTCAACTATTTTCAGAAATTCTCAATTATTTTCTTCAACTGACAATTATTCTTTTCAAATTTCAATTATTTTCTTCAATTTTCAATTATTTTCTACAATTCTCAATTATTTTCTTCCATTTTGAATTATTTTCATTAATTTCAAATTCTTTCTTCATTTCTCAATTATTTTCTTCGATTTTCTACTATTTTCTTCAATTTTCAATTATTTTCATCAATTTCTAAATAATTTCTTCAATTCTGAAATATTTTCTACGATTTTCAATTATTTAAATCAATTTTTAATTATTTTCTTCAACTCTAAATTATTTTTTTCAATTGCTAATTATATGATTCAATTTTCAATTATTTTCTTCAATTTTCAATTATTTTCATCAATTTTTAATTATTTTCATCATATTTCAATTATTTACTTCGTTATTAAATAATTCTCGGCTTTTTTCAATATTTTTTTTTCAATTATCGATTAAAGCTTCAATTCAATTATTCAACTATTTTCAGAAATTCTCAATTATTTTCTTCAACTGACAATTATTCTTTTCAAATTTCAATTATTTTCTTCAATTTTCAATTATTTTCTACAATTCTCAATTATTTTCTTCCATTTTGAATTATTTTCATTAATTTCAAATTCTTTCTTCATTTCTCAATTATTTTCTTCGATTTTCTACTATTTTCTTCAATTTTCAATTATTTTCATCAATTTCTAAATAATTTCTTCAATTCTGAAATATTTTCTACGATTTTCAATTATTTAAATCAATTTTTAATTATTTTCTTCAACTCTAAATTATTTTTTTCAATTGCTAATTATATGATTCAATTTTCAATTATTTTCTTCAATTTTCAATTATTTTCATCAATTTTTAATTATTTTCATCATATTTCAATTATTTACTTCGTTATTAAATAATTCTCGGCTTTTTTCAATATTTTTTTTTCAATTATCGATTAAAGCTTCAATTCAATTATTCAACTATTTTCAAAAATTCACAATTATTTTCTTCAACTGACAATTATTCTTTTCAAATTTCAATTATTTTCTTCAATTTTCAATTATTTTCTACAATTCTCAATTATTTTCTTCCATTTTGAATTATTTTCATTAATTTCAAATTCTTTCTTCATTTCTCAATTATTTTCTTCGATTTTCTACTATTTTCTTCAATTTTCAATTATTTTCATCAATTTCTAAATAATTTCTTCAATTCTGAAATATTTTCTACGATTTTCAATTATTTAAATCAATTTTTAATTATTTTCTTCAACTCTAAATTATTTTTTTCAATTGCTAATTATATGATTCAATTTTCAATTATTTTCTTCAATTTTCAATTATTTTCATCAATTTTTAATTATTTTCATCATATTTCAATTATTTACTTCGTTATTAAATAATTCTCGGCTTTTTTCAATATTTTTTTTTCAATTATCGATTAAAGCTTCAATTCAATTATTCAACTATTTTCAGAAATTCTCAATTATTTTCTTCAATTTTTAATTATTTTCTACAATTCTCAATTATTTTCTTCCATTTTGAATTATTTTCATTAATTTCAAATTCTTTCTTCATTTCTCAATTATTTTCTTCGATTTTCTACTATTTTCTTCAATTTTCAATTATTTTCATCAGTTTCTAAATAATTTCTTTAATTCTGAAATATTTTCTCCGATGTTCAATTATTTTAACCAATTTTTAATTATTTTCTTCAGCTCTAAATTATTTTTTTCAATTGTCAATTATTTGATTCAATTTTCAATTATTTTCTTCAATTTTCAATTATTTTCATCAATTTTTAATTATTTTCTCCAGATGTCAATTATTTCCTACAATTTCTAATTATTTAATTCAATATTCAATAATTCTCGACTTTTTTCAACTATTTTTTTCAATTATCATTTATTTATTTCACATCTCAATAACTCCTTCAATTTTCAATTATTTTCTTCTATAATCAATAATTCTCGACTTTTTTCAATATTTTTTTTTCAATTATTAATTATGTTTTTGAAAGTTCAATTCAATTCATCAATTATTATTCAACAATTTTCATAAAATCACATTTTCTTCAATTTCAAATTATTTTCTACAATTTTTAATTAATTTCTTGAAATTACAATTACATTCTTCATTTTTTATTGTTTTCTTCAAATTCTGTAATTCCTGGGTTGTTCAGTTTCTTTTTTCTTCAATTATCACTTATTTTATTCTACTTTCAATCCCATTGTTCAATTCTTAAATTATTTTCTTTAATTCTCAATTATAATTTTCGACATTTAATTCCATTCTTTAATTTTCCATTGTTTTTTTTCAATATTCAATAACTCTAGGCTTTTTACAATGATTTTTTTTAAATTCTCAATTATCTTCAATTTTCTTCAATTTCCAATTATTTTATCATGTTTCTTTCAATTTTCAATTCAATTTTTCTTCAATATTGAACAATTCTCAGCTTTTTTAAATCATGCTTTTCTTTCAATTTTTATTTAAATTGATAATTTTAAAATTATTTTCATAAATTCGCAATTATTGCCGATTTATAAATTTTTCTGTTGTTTTCAAATATTGTATTTAATTTTTAAGTACTTTCTTCAATTTCCAATTATTTTCTTCAATTTTCAATTATTTTCTATAATTTTTAATTATATTGTTTAATTTTCAATCGTTTGTTTCAATATTCAGTAATCTCGACTTTTTTTAATTATTTTTTTTTCAATTATCAGTTATTTATTTCATGTTTCAAAACCTCCTTCTATTTTCAATAATTTTCTTCTATTTTCAATTTAATTGTTCAATTGTTCAATTATTTTTTCTATTCTCAATTAATTTCTTTAAATAACAATTCTATTCTTCAATTTTTAATGTTTTCCGTCAAACCGGGAATTTTCTTTCTGGGCTAATAAATTTAACGAATATATCAATTTGTTTTATAAATAAAGATAATAACTTTAATGCATTTTGAACCAATCTGATTATGCGTTTAAATTTTGTGTAATTATGCGACAATGAAAGACATTGAACATAAAAAAGTCAAATTATTATGAAAAAATGTAGATAGAACTTCAGTTTTTTTATTAGACCGTGCATTGCATATAGTTTATATAGTTATGGGCAATTCTATTGTGTGCTTTCAATTATCAATTATTTTCATCATATTTCAATTATTTACTTCGTTATTAAATAATTCTCGGCTTTTTTCAATATTTTTTTTTCAATTATCGATTAAAGCTTCAATTCAATTATTCAACTATTTTCAGAAATTCTCAATTATTTTCTTCAACTGACAATTATTCTTTTCAAATTTCAATTATTTTCTTCAATTTTCAATTATTTTCTACAATTCTCAATTATTTTCTTCCATTTTGAATTATTTTCATTAATTTCAAATTCTTTCTTCATTTCTCAATTATTTTCTTCGATTTTCTACTATTTTCTTCAATTTTCAATTATTTTCATCAATTTCTAAATAATTTCTTCAATTCTGAAATATTTTCTACGATTTTCAATTATTTAAATCAATTTTTAATTATTTTCTTCAACTCTAAATTATTTTTTTCAATTGCTAATTATATGATTCAATTTTCAATTATTTTCTTCAATTTTCAATTATTTTCATCAATTTTTAATTATTTTCATCATATTTCAATTATTTACTTCGTTATTAAATAATTCTCGGCTTTTTTCAATATTTTTTTTTCAATTATCGATTAAAGCTTCAATTCAATTATTCAACTATTTTCAAAAATTCACAATTATTTTCTTCAACTGACAATTATTCTTTTCAAATTTCAATTATTTTCTTCAATTTTCAATTATTTTCTACAATTCTCAATTATTTTCTTCCATTTTGAATTATTTTCATTAATTTCAAATTCTTTCTTCATTTCTCAATTATTTTCTTCGATTTTCTACTATTTTCTTCAATTTTCAATTATTTTCATCAATTTCTAAATAATTTCTTCAATTCTGAAATATTTTCTACGATTTTCAATTATTTAAATCAATTTTTAATTATTTTCTTCAACTCTAAATTATTTTTTTCAATTGCTAATTATATGATTCAATTTTCAATTATTTTCTTCAATTTTCAATTATTTTCATCAATTTTTAATTATTTTCATCATATTTCAATTATTTACTTCGTTATTAAATAATTCTCGGCTTTTTTCAATATTTTTTTTTCAATTATCGATTAAAGCTTCAATTCAATTATTCAACTATTTTCAAAAATTCACAATTATTTTCTTCAACTGACAATTATTCTTTTCAAATTTCAATTATTTTCTTCAATTTTCAATTATTTTCTACAATTCTCAATTATTTTCTTCCATTTTGAATTATTTTCATTAATTTCAAATTCTTTCTTCATTTCTCAATTATTTTCTTCGATTTTCTACTATTTTCTTCAATTTTCAATTATTTTCATCAATTTCTAAATAATTTCTTCAATTCTGAAATATTTTCTACGATTTTCAATTATTTAAATCAATTTTTAATTATTTTCTTCAACTCTAAATTATTTTTTTCAATTGCTAATTATATGATTCAATTTTCAATTATTTTCTTCAATTTTCAATTATTTTCATCAATTTTTAATTATTTTCTCCAGATGTCAATTATTTCCTACAATTTCTAATTATTTAATTCAATATTCAATAATTCTCGACTTTTTTCAACTATTTTTTTCAATTATCATTTATTTATTTCACATCTCAATAACTCCTTCAATTTTCAATTATTTTCTTCTATAATCAATAATTCTCGACTTTTTTCAATATTTTTTTTTCAATTATTAATTATGTTTTTGAAAGTTCAATTCAATTCATCAATTATTATTCAACAATTTTCATAAAATCACATTTTCTTCAATTTCAAATTATTTTCTACAATTTTTAATTAATTTCTTGAAATTACAATTACATTCTTCATTTTTTATTGTTTTCTTCAAATTCTGTAATTCCTGGGTTGTTCAGTTTCTTTTTTCTTCAATTATCACTTATTTTATTCTACTTTCAATCCCATTGTTCAATTCTTAAATTATTTTCTTTAATTCTCAATTATAATTTTCGACATTTAATTCCATTCTTTAATTTTCCATTGTTTTTTTTCAATATTCAATAACTCTAGGCTTTTTACAATGATTTTTTTTAAATTCTCAATTATCTTCAATTTTCTTCAATTTCCAATTATTTTATCATGTTTCTTTCAATTTTCAATTCAATTTTTCTTCAATATTGAACAATTCTCAGCTTTTTTAAATCATGCTTTTCTTTCAATTTTTATTTAAATTGATAATTTTAAAATTATTTTCATAAATTCGCAATTATTGCCGATTTATAAATTTTTCTGTTGTTTTCAAATATTGTATTTAATTTTTAAGTACTTTCTTCAATTTCCAATTATTTTCTTCAATTTTCAATTATTTTCTATAATTTTTAATTATATTGTTTAATTTTCAATCGTTTGTTTCAATATTCAGTAATCTCGACTTTTTTTAATTATTTTTTTTTCAATTATCAGTTATTTATTTCATGTTTCAAAACCTCCTTCTATTTTCAATAATTTTCTTCTATTTTCAATTTAATTGTTCAATTGTTCAATTATTTTTTCTATTCTCAATTAATTTCTTTAAATAACAATTCTATTCTTCAATTTTTAATGTTTTCCGTCAAACCGGGAATTTTCTTTCTGGGCTAATAAATTTAACGAATATATCAATTTGTTTTATAAATAAAGATAATAACTTTAATGCATTTTGAACCAATCTGATTATGCGTTTAAATTTTGTGTAATTATGCGACAATGAAAGACATTGAACATAAAAAAGTCAAATTATTATGAAAAAATGTAGATAGAACTTCAGTTTTTTTATTAGACCGTGCATTGCATATAGTTTATATAGTTATGGGCAATTCTATTGTGTGCTTTCAATTATCAATTATTTTCATCATATTTCAATTATTTACTTCGATATTCAATAATTCTCGGCTTTTTTCAATATTTTTTTTTTCAATTATCGATTACGTTCTTGAAGCTTCAATTCAATTCTTCAATTATTCAACTATTTTCAAAAATTCACAATTATTTTCTTCAACTGACAATTATTCTTTTCAAATTTCAATTATTTTCTTCAATTTTCAATTATTTTCTACAATTCTCAATTATTTTCTTCCATTTTGAATTATTTTCATTAATTTCAAATTCTTTCTTCATTTCTCAATTATTTTCTTCGATTTTCTACTATTTTCTTCAATTTTCAATTATTTTCATCAATTTCTAAATAATTTCTTCAATTCTGAAATATTTTCTACGATTTTCAATTATTTAAATCAATTTTTAATTATTTTCTTCAACTCTAAATTATTTTTTTCAATTGCTAATTATATGATTCAATTTTCAATTATTTTCTTCAATTTTCAATTATTTTCATCAATTTTTAATTATTTTCATCATATTTCAATTATTTACTTCGTTATTAAATAATTCTCGGCTTTTTTCAATATTTTTTTTTCAATTATCGATTAAAGCTTCAATTCAATTATTCAACTATTTTCAGAAATTCTCAATTATTTTCTTCAACTGACAATTATTCTTTTCAAATTTCAATTATTTTCTTCAATTTTCAATTATTTTCTACAATTCTCAATTATTTTCTTCCATTTTGAATTATTTTCATTAATTTCAAATTCTTTCTTCATTTCTCAATTATTTTCTTCGATTTTCTACTATTTTCTTCAATTTTCAATTATTTTCATCAATTTCTAAATAATTTCTTCAATTCTGAAATATTTTCTACGATTTTCAATTATTTAAATCAATTTTTAATTATTTTCTTCAACTCTAAATTATTTTTTTCAATTGCTAATTATATGATTCAATTTTCAATTATTTTCTTCAATTTTCAATTATTTTCATCAATTTTTAATTATTTTCATCATATTTCAATTATTTACTTCGTTATTAAATAATTCTCGGCTTTTTTCAATATTTTTTTTTCAATTATCGATTAAAGCTTCAATTCAATTATTCAACTATTTTCAAAAATTCACAATTATTTTCTTCAACTGACAATTATTCTTTTCAAATTTCAATTATTTTCTTCAATTTTCAATTATTTTCTACAATTCTCAATTATTTTCTTCCATTTTGAATTATTTTCATTAATTTCAAATTCTTTCTTCATTTCTCAATTATTTTCTTCGATTTTCTACTATTTTCTTCAATTTTCAATTATTTTCATCAATTTCTAAATAATTTCTTCAATTCTGAAATATTTTCTACGATTTTCAATTATTTAAATCAATTTTTAATTATTTTCTTCAACTCTAAATTATTTTTTTCAATTGCTAATTATATGATTCAATTTTCAATTATTTTCTTCAATTTTCAATTATTTTCATCAATTTTTAATTATTTTCATCATATTTCAATTATTTACTTCGTTATTAAATAATTCTCGGCTTTTTTCAATATTTTTTTTTCAATTATCGATTAAAGCTTCAATTCAATTATTCAACTATTTTCAGAAATTCTCAATTATTTTCTTCAACTGACAATTATTCTTTTCAAATTTCAATTATTTTCTTCAATTTTCAATTATTTTCTACAATTCTCAATTATTTTCTTCCATTTTGAATTATTTTCATTAATTTCAAATTCTTTCTTCATTTCTCAATTATTTTCTTCGATTTTCTACTATTTTCTTCAATTTTCAATTATTTTCATCAATTTCTAAATAATTTCTTCAATTCTGAAATATTT
This sequence comes from Ganaspis brasiliensis, assembly GCA_037103525.1. Lineage (NCBI taxonomy): Eukaryota > Metazoa > Arthropoda > Insecta > Hymenoptera > Figitidae > Ganaspis > Ganaspis brasiliensis. The sequence continues at coordinate 5,771 of JAZKLR010000159.1, read as the reverse complement.
TCTACGATTTTCAATTATTTAAATCAATTTTTAATTATTTTCTTCAACTCTAAATTATTTTTTTCAATTGCTAATTATATGATTCAATTTTCAATTATTTTCTTCAATTTTCAATTATTTTCATCAATTTTTAATTATTTTCATCATATTTCAATTATTTACTTCGTTATTAAATAATTCTCGGCTTTTTTCAATATTTTTTTTTCAATTATCGATTAAAGCTTCAATTCAATTATTCAACTATTTTCAGAAATTCTCAATTATTTTCTTCAACTGACAATTATTCTTTTCAAATTTCAATTATTTTCTTCAATTTTCAATTATTTTCTACAATTCTCAATTATTTTCTTCCATTTTGAATTATTTTCATTAATTTCAAATTCTTTCTTCATTTCTCAATTATTTTCTTCGATTTTCTACTATTTTCTTCAATTTTCAATTATTTTCATCAATTTCTAAATAATTTCTTCAATTCTGAAATATTTTCTACGATTTTCAATTATTTAAATCAATTTTTAATTATTTTCTTCAACTCTAAATTATTTTTTTCAATTGCTAATTATATGATTCAATTTTCAATTATTTTCTTCAATTTTCAATTATTTTCATCAATTTTTAATTATTTTCATCATATTTCAATTATTTACTTCGTTATTAAATAATTCTCGGCTTTTTTCAATATTTTTTTTTCAATTATCGATTAAAGCTTCAATTCAATTATTCAACTATTTTCAAAAATTCACAATTATTTTCTTCAACTGACAATTATTCTTTTCAAATTTCAATTATTTTCTTCAATTTTCAATTATTTTCTACAATTCTCAATTATTTTCTTCCATTTTGAATTATTTTCATTAATTTCAAATTCTTTCTTCATTTCTCAATTATTTTCTTCGATTTTCTACTATTTTCTTCAATTTTCAATTATTTTCATCAATTTCTAAATAATTTCTTCAATTCTGAAATATTTTCTACGATTTTCAATTATTTAAATCAATTTTTAATTATTTTCTTCAACTCTAAATTATTTTTTTCAATTGCTAATTATATGATTCAATTTTCAATTATTTTCTTCAATTTTCAATTATTTTCATCAATTTTTAATTATTTTCATCATATTTCAATTATTTACTTCGTTATTAAATAATTCTCGGCTTTTTTCAATATTTTTTTTTCAATTATCGATTAAAGCTTCAATTCAATTATTCAACTATTTTCAGAAATTCTCAATTATTTTCTTCAATTTTTAATTATTTTCTACAATTCTCAATTATTTTCTTCCATTTTGAATTATTTTCATTAATTTCAAATTCTTTCTTCATTTCTCAATTATTTTCTTCGATTTTCTACTATTTTCTTCAATTTTCAATTATTTTCATCAGTTTCTAAATAATTTCTTTAATTCTGAAATATTTTCTCCGATGTTCAATTATTTTAACCAATTTTTAATTATTTTCTTCAGCTCTAAATTATTTTTTTCAATTGTCAATTATTTGATTCAATTTTCAATTATTTTCTTCAATTTTCAATTATTTTCATCAATTTTTAATTATTTTCTCCAGATGTCAATTATTTCCTACAATTTCTAATTATTTAATTCAATATTCAATAATTCTCGACTTTTTTCAACTATTTTTTTCAATTATCATTTATTTATTTCACATCTCAATAACTCCTTCAATTTTCAATTATTTTCTTCTATAATCAATAATTCTCGACTTTTTTCAATATTTTTTTTTCAATTATTAATTATGTTTTTGAAAGTTCAATTCAATTCATCAATTATTATTCAACAATTTTCATAAAATCACATTTTCTTCAATTTCAAATTATTTTCTACAATTTTTAATTAATTTCTTGAAATTACAATTACATTCTTCATTTTTTATTGTTTTCTTCAAATTCTGTAATTCCTGGGTTGTTCAGTTTCTTTTTTCTTCAATTATCACTTATTTTATTCTACTTTCAATCCCATTGTTCAATTCTTAAATTATTTTCTTTAATTCTCAATTATAATTTTCGACATTTAATTCCATTCTTTAATTTTCCATTGTTTTTTTTCAATATTCAATAACTCTAGGCTTTTTACAATGATTTTTTTTAAATTCTCAATTATCTTCAATTTTCTTCAATTTCCAATTATTTTATCATGTTTCTTTCAATTTTCAATTCAATTTTTCTTCAATATTGAACAATTCTCAGCTTTTTTAAATCATGCTTTTCTTTCAATTTTTATTTAAATTGATAATTTTAAAATTATTTTCATAAATTCGCAATTATTGCCGATTTATAAATTTTTCTGTTGTTTTCAAATATTGTATTTAATTTTTAAGTACTTTCTTCAATTTCCAATTATTTTCTTCAATTTTCAATTATTTTCTATAATTTTTAATTATATTGTTTAATTTTCAATCGTTTGTTTCAATATTCAGTAATCTCGACTTTTTTTAATTATTTTTTTTTCAATTATCAGTTATTTATTTCATGTTTCAAAACCTCCTTCTATTTTCAATAATTTTCTTCTATTTTCAATTTAATTGTTCAATTGTTCAATTATTTTTTCTATTCTCAATTAATTTCTTTAAATAACAATTCTATTCTTCAATTTTTAATGTTTTCCGTCAAACCGGGAATTTTCTTTCTGGGCTAATAAATTTAACGAATATATCAATTTGTTTTATAAATAAAGATAATAACTTTAATGCATTTTGAACCAATCTGATTATGCGTTTAAATTTTGTGTAATTATGCGACAATGAAAGACATTGAACATAAAAAAGTCAAATTATTATGAAAAAATGTAGATAGAACTTCAGTTTTTTTATTAGACCGTGCATTGCATATAGTTTATATAGTTATGGGCAATTCTATTGTGTGCTTTCAATTATCAATTATTTTCATCATATTTCAATTATTTACTTCGTTATTAAATAATTCTCGGCTTTTTTCAATATTTTTTTTTCAATTATCGATTAAAGCTTCAATTCAATTATTCAACTATTTTCAGAAATTCTCAATTATTTTCTTCAACTGACAATTATTCTTTTCAAATTTCAATTATTTTCTTCAATTTTCAATTATTTTCTACAATTCTCAATTATTTTCTTCCATTTTGAATTATTTTCATTAATTTCAAATTCTTTCTTCATTTCTCAATTATTTTCTTCGATTTTCTACTATTTTCTTCAATTTTCAATTATTTTCATCAATTTCTAAATAATTTCTTCAATTCTGAAATATTTTCTACGATTTTCAATTATTTAAATCAATTTTTAATTATTTTCTTCAACTCTAAATTATTTTTTTCAATTGCTAATTATATGATTCAATTTTCAATTATTTTCTTCAATTTTCAATTATTTTCATCAATTTTTAATTATTTTCATCATATTTCAATTATTTACTTCGTTATTAAATAATTCTCGGCTTTTTTCAATATTTTTTTTTCAATTATCGATTAAAGCTTCAATTCAATTATTCAACTATTTTCAAAAATTCACAATTATTTTCTTCAACTGACAATTATTCTTTTCAAATTTCAATTATTTTCTTCAATTTTCAATTATTTTCTACAATTCTCAATTATTTTCTTCCATTTTGAATTATTTTCATTAATTTCAAATTCTTTCTTCATTTCTCAATTATTTTCTTCGATTTTCTACTATTTTCTTCAATTTTCAATTATTTTCATCAATTTCTAAATAATTTCTTCAATTCTGAAATATTTTCTACGATTTTCAATTATTTAAATCAATTTTTAATTATTTTCTTCAACTCTAAATTATTTTTTTCAATTGCTAATTATATGATTCAATTTTCAATTATTTTCTTCAATTTTCAATTATTTTCATCAATTTTTAATTATTTTCATCATATTTCAATTATTTACTTCGTTATTAAATAATTCTCGGCTTTTTTCAATATTTTTTTTTCAATTATCGATTAAAGCTTCAATTCAATTATTCAACTATTTTCAGAAATTCTCAATTATTTTCTTCAACTGACAATTATTCTTTTCAATTTTCAATTATTTTCTTCAATTTTTAATTATTTTCTACAATTCTCAATTATTTTCTTCCATTTTGAATTATTTTCATTAATTTCAAATTCTTTCTTCATTTCTCAATTATTTTCTTCGATTTTCTACTATTTTCTTCAATTTTCAATTATTTTCATCAGTTTCTAAATAATTTCTTTAATTCTGAAATATTTTCTCCGATGTTCAATTATTTTAACCAATTTTTAATTATTTTCTTCAGCTCTAAATTATTTTTTTCAATTGTCAATTATTTGATTCAATTTTCAATTATTTTCTTCAATTTTCAATTATTTTCATCAATTTTTAATTATTTTCTCCAGATGTCAATTATTTCCTACAATTTCTAATTATTTAATTCAATATTCAATAATTCTCGACTTTTTTCAACTATTTTTTTCAATTATCATTTATTTATTTCACATCTCAATAACTCCTTCAATTTTCAATTATTTTCTTCTATAATCAATAATTCTCGACTTTTTTCAATATTTTTTTTTCAATTATTAATTATGTTTTTGAAAGTTCAATTCAATTCATCAATTATTATTCAACAATTTTCATAAAATCACATTTTCTTCAATTTCAAATTATTTTCTACAATTTTTAATTAATTTCTTGAAATTACAATTACATTCTTCATTTTTTATTGTTTTCTTCAAATTCTGTAATTCCTGGGTTGTTCAGTTTCTTTTTTCTTCAATTATCACTTATTTTATTCTACTTTCAATCCCATTGTTCAATTCTTAAATTATTTTCTTTAATTCTCAATTATAATTTTCGACATTTAATTCCATTCTTTAATTTTCCATTGTTTTTTTTCAATATTCAATAACTCTAGGCTTTTTACAATGATTTTTTTTAAATTCTCAATTATCTTCAATTTTCTTCAATTTCCAATTATTTTATCATGTTTCTTTCAATTTTCAATTCAATTTTTCTTCAATATTGAACAATTCTCAGCTTTTTTAAATCATGCTTTTCTTTCAATTTTTATTTAAATTGATAATTTTAAAATTATTTTCATAAATTCGCAATTATTGCCGATTTATAAATTTTTCTGTTGTTTTCAAATATTGTATTTAATTTTTAAGTACTTTCTTCAATTTCCAATTATTTTCTTCAATTTTCAATTATTTTCTATAATTTTTAATTATATTGTTTAATTTTCAATCGTTTGTTTCAATATTCAGTAATCTCGACTTTTTTTAATTATTTTTTTTTCAATTATCAGTTATTTATTTCATGTTTCAAAACCTCCTTCTATTTTCAATAATTTTCTTCTATTTTCAATTTAATTGTTCAATTGTTCAATTATTTTTTCTATTCTCAATTAATTTCTTTAAATAACAATTCTATTCTTCAATTTTTAATGTTTTCCGTCAAACCGGGAATTTTCTTTCTGGGCTAATAAATTTAACGAATATATCAATTTGTTTTATAAATAAAGATAATAACTTTAATGCATTTTGAACCAATCTGATTATGCGTTTAAATTTTGTGTAATTATGCGACAATGAAAGACATTGAACATAAAAAAGTCAAATTATTATGAAAAAATGTAGATAGAACTTCAGTTTTTTTATTAGACCGTGCATTGCATATAGTTTATATAGTTATGGGCAATTCTATTGTGTGCTTTCAATTATCAATTATTTTCATCATATTTCAATTATTTACTTCGATATTCAATAATTCTCGGCTTTTTTCAATATTTTTTTTTTCAATTATCGAT